>JARBWK010000016.1:19783344-21049689 GCA_030556195.1 Anolis apletophallus | reverse complement strand
AACTGCCTCCACTTTGCAGTTCAACACACCGATCTCCGATGGTGACTCCGGCTCTGGGGTCGCACTACCCCCTCCTGTTGCCAGGTTCAACAGTTCGCTCTGAGACCGCTTCACACGATCTTCCTGGATCCCTTCCAGACGAGCGCCCCTGCACTCTTCCGCCTGGTCTTCTGAGCGAGCCCCTCGGTGCTCCGCTTGCCAAGCCTCACTCCTCTCCTTCGCTCTGCAAGCCACCATCGCCTCCACCCGAGCTTGCCACAGTTCCTCTCCTTCACGGAGTCTCCTCTCCCGCGCCACCAGCTCTCGGGACACAACTCGACTTCCCACTCGGTCAAGAGTGGTCCACTCCCACTCCTGAGTTCTCCGGATCTCTTCATTATCATCTAAAATCCAGCTGTCCAGATACTTCTCCTCGTTCCACGCCAACCTCGCCATCGCTGGGATAGTTGGTCAGGGGCTTTAGCTTCTGTAACGACTCCTCAATGCACGGTAGGGATCACACGCAGGCGTAGGTTTGGTCCAACACGATTTTATTGAAGGTACGGCACCCGTGAAGCTAAAGCGCCGGCCCGCCACCCAAACACACCTTTTATACCCCAGTGCCCCTCCCCTACCCATTGCAATGTCCAAGCAATGTGTCATCATGTTCCGATGAATCAGCAATCCCAGTAGTCCATTGGGGTATGACCCTGGGGTCACAGGAGCGACGTCATGAGTCCAAATGTCCAATGTCCAAACCCCGGAGGAGTTACCTCACTTCCTCCCAGGCACCTGGAGGCAGGCTGACTCAGTAGGAAGGAAGGAGGAGGGAGGGATGGAAGGAAGAAGGAAGGAGGGAAGGAAGGAAGGAAAGCAGGAGGGAGGGAGGGAGGAAGGAGAGACGGAAGGAAGGAAGGAAGGAGGAGGGGAGAAAGAAAGAAGGAAGGAGAGAAGGAAGGAAGGAAAGAAGGAAAGAAAGAAAAAAGGAGGAAACAAGCAGGGATGGAAGGAGGAAGGAGAGATGGAAGGAAGGAAGGAGGAGGGAGGGGGAAAAGAAGGAGGGAAGGAAGGAAGTAAAGAAGGAAGGAGGAAAGACCCTGAGGGAGGAAGGAGAAATGGACGGAAGGAGGAAGGAAGGAGGAGGGAGGGGAGAAAGAAGGAGGGAAGGAAGGAAAGAAGGAAGGAGGAAAGAAGGTGTGATGGAGAGAGGGAGGAGAGACGGAAGGAAGGAAAGAAGGAGGGAGGGAGGAGGAAGGAGAGATGGAAGGAAGGAAGGAAGGGAGAGGGAGGAAGGAGAGAGAGAGGCAAGGAAGGAAGGAATGAAAGAAGGAGTGCGGGAGGAAGGAGAGAGGAAAGGAAGGAAGGAGGAGGGGGAGGGGAGAGGGAAGGAAGAAAGAAGGAAGAAAGGAGGAAAGGTGGAAGGAAAGAGGGAGGGAGGAAAGAGAAAGGAGAGAGAGAGAGGGAAGTGAGGAGGAGGGAGGGAGAAGGAAAGAGGGAAGGAGAGAGGAAGGAGGGAGGGAAGGAGAAAGAAGAGAGGGAAGGAAGGAGAGAAGGAAGGAAAGAAGGTAGGAAGGAAATATTTTGATCATAGCATTTATACTATAGAATTAATACAATCTGACACCATTAACTGCCATGAATCCTTGCTGTGGAAGGAGACAAAAGCAAATTGAGAGGGCTAAGGCAGAAGCAGAATTCAAAACCATCTTGACAGATGAGCAGGCATGTAGCCGGGGGGCTAAAGGGGCTTCAGCCCCCCGAAATTCTCAGGGAGGTCCGCGAAAAGGCCTTACTGGTACATTATTTAAACTGTTATGTTTATTCATATCATGATCTGATCACCATGCTCATTATATCCCACATTAATGGGGTTATTGGGATAACAATACAAAAGGTTTGCTAGGGTAGACCCTCTTCCACCCAGTCTCAGCCCCCCCTGAACCAAACTCAGCCCCCCCCCGAATCAAAATCCTGGCTACGGCCCTGCAGATGAGAGAGATGATTGATCAAAATGAACACAATGAAGTTCAACAGAGACACATGCGAGATACTCCGCTTGGGCAGAAAAAAGGAAATGTAAAGATACAGATTGGGGGACAATGCCTGGTTCAACAGCAGTACGTGTGAAAAAGATCTTGGGGTCCCCATGGGCAGGAGGGTGGACTTGAGCCAACAATGTGATTCAGAAGCCAGAAGAGCCAATGAGATGTTGGCCTGCTTCAATAAGTGCATAGTGCCTGCCTAGGTCCAGGGAAGTCATGCTCTCCCCCTATTCTATTCTGCCTTGGTCAGACCACTTTACTTGGAATCACACTGCATCCAATTCTGGGCACCGCAACTGAAGTGAGAGGTGGACTCTAAGCTGGAATGTGTCCAGAGAAAGATAGCGACTCAAGGGGTCAAGGGTCTAGAGAACAAGCCCTATGAGGAGCGGCTGAAAGAGCCGGGCATATTTAGCCTGCAGAGGAGAAGGTGGAGAGGAGACCTGATGAGGGCCGAGGATCAAGATGTGAGAGAGTCATAGCAAACTTGTTTTCTGCTGCCCTGGAGACTCGGATGCTGAACAATGGCTTCAAATTACAGGAAAGGAGATTATACCTCAATATGAGGAATAACTTCCTAACTGAGAGAGAGAGAGAGCTGTTCAGCAGTGGAACTCTCTGCCTCGGAATGTGGTGGAGTCTCTTTCTTTGGAGGCTTTCAAGCAGAGGCTGGATGGCCATCTGTTGGGGGTGCTTTGAATGCTATTTTCCTGCTTCTTGTCAGAATGGGGTTGGACTGCATGGCCCGCCAGGTCATTGTATGATTCTATGACTAGATGCTATTTATCCAAAAAAAAAACCCTCCCAAAACTCTGGAATAAGCGTTGACAGTTGGTCCCTTGGAACAACCTCAGAGGCATGGCATGAAGAACACACATCCTTGTTCCTGGCACTTTCCCAAGATTTGGGATGCGTTCCTTTGTCCTTTCCGATGTCTGCGCTCACCTTCCTATTATTTTCCTTTTCTTGCTGCTGCTGCTGCGGCTTTTGTTTGCTGAGCAAATTTGTTTACTGGTTACTAAACTCACTATTGATTTAAATTAAGCTCGCCAAGGCTCATTAGCTCGGCTAACTTGCATGCACTTTAAGCACATCCACATCTGCAAACATGTAGCCACATGAAGAAGGCAATGCCTAAGTTGTTTGCCATCTGCTTTGGTAAACAAAAACCTAACAGCATTTTTTACTCTGGGGAAAAACGGAGGGAGGAGAAGTAAACTTTTGCAGGAAAGGTGAGACTCAAAATTGGGCACCGTTTCGTCAACTGTTTCTATATACTGCCAGGGGATTTAGCGCACTGTCGGTTACATAGCATTCATGAAGTAAAGGTTATGAAATGAAATTGAGAGTACAACTCTGATATTTGTAGGAATTGAGAAGCCACTGGTTTGGCCAGATCTTGCTTAAATTCCTTGTCCTGACCTTGCCTGGACACAAGTCTTCTTTCTATTGACAAAAGTTTTCCAGACTTCCAGCTTTCCATTCCTTAAGCTCTTAGGAGATTATCATAGAAGCAGATCCGTGAGGTGTCATATAGGTGGCTTTTTCATGACACACGGATAAAGCAGGAATCCTGGAACTAACTCAAGACCAGCTCTTTATACTTGGGGCCCCAGTGAGATGCAGGGGCAGTCCCACCATGTACGCCAACTACGCCGCTGTGTAGGCCGCCATCTTAGAAGGGGGGCGAATTCCCGCCTGCCGTGCGCCGCCGCTCCTCCCACGTGCCGCCGCTCCCGCGGGACATTGCAGAGGCCGGCGAGGGAGTGCAAGGCAGAGTCTTCGAGGGCTCCGCCTAGCACTCCTTTGCCCTCTGCAATGCTCCGCGGGTGGAGCCAGCAGCGGGAACCAGGAAGCGTGAGGCGGAGCCTTCGAAGGCTCCTGCTCACTCTCCCGGGCTCCCGCTGCTTGCTCCGCCTCGCGCTCCAGGAAGCGGCGCATCTCCCACCTTTTCCTCAGCTCTTTGGAGAGGGGAGGGAGGGGGAGAAGCTGGCTGCGCGCGCGGAAACTTTCCATCTTCCCCACGACCACGACCCAGGCAGCCCTTTCCCCTCCAAGATCTCCTCAGCCGCTTTTCCCTCCCTCTTCCTTCCCGCTTCGCTCCGACATCTCGCCAGAGGTCGGGCTTGGAGGGGAAGGAGCCCTTCGAAGAGGAGGAGGAAAAGGAAAAGAAGACTTGGATCCTCAGGCGTTGTGTGGAGGTGAACTATTTCTCCCTCCTGCCGCCTTTCCCGCTTCTCCGGGTCTTCGCTCCCATCCGACGTGTCTCGCCCTCAAGGTTCCCCAAGGCTCTGTAGGCCTTGCCGGGAGAAGGGTGAGAGCCGGGGTGAGCCTTTCTGCTCTCTGGGCAGGTTTAGCGGGCCGAGAATGCACGAAGAGGCCGGGGAAACTCTTGTCAAGCAACCCTCTGGGAAGTCAGGTTTTGGTGGTGTGTTTTTGTGTATTTTTTGCCTCCCCCCCCCCCTGCTCTTTCTGGGAAGAGGTGACTTGGAGCCAATGCCCTTTGAGGAAGGCCCCAAGTTTGCCCATGCCCATTTACTCCTGAGAAGTGTTGTGTATTTTTTGTCTTATTTCCTGCAGCTTTTTTATTTTTGTCTTATTTTATTATTATTGTACTTTATATATTTTTGTTTATTATATTATTATATTATATTTTATATTATAATTTATAGTACTTTATATTATTTTATTTAAATAAATAATTTCATTTATTATTTTATAATAATATAATATATTGTTATATTATATTATATTACAATGTCAATATATTATTATATATTAGTATATAATTATATTGTAATGTAGTATAATATAATTATAATATAATATAATATGAGTATGGTATAATATATTGTATATACATTGAGACAATATAATACTACTAATGATATTGTGATATTATAATTGTATATTTGTTTTACATGGGGGGGCAAAATAATGGGTTTTTGGGGGGCACCAAAATAATGTTTGGGAGGGGGGCAAAATAATGTTCACTTACCATTTAAAATTACCTTAGACCGCCCCTGGTGAGATGTCACATAACACCTATCCTCCAGCAGCTTCATTGGCTTCCGGTAGAGCACCGGATCACCTTCAAGGTGATGGTGTTAACTTTCAAAACCTTGCATGGTCTAGGGCCACTGTATCTGAGGGACCGTCTCCTCCCTTACCAACCCCAGAGGTCACTTCGTTCCGAACAAATGAACCTCCTTGAAGTACCGACCTTCAAAGCAATCCATCTCACATCGACCTGACGCAGAACCTTTTCTGTAGTGGCGCCATCAATTTGGAACACTCTTCCAAGCGATGTACGGGCCACGCAGGACCTACTCTCCTTCCGCAAGGCCTGCAAGACTCACCTTTTCGGGCTAGCCTTTGTTTGCTAGGCCAGAAATCTTTTTTAAGCTAGTTTAATATGTATGCTTTTACCTCTGTGTGTTTTTACTTGACTGTAAACTGCTCCGAGCCCTCGGGAAGTGGTGGCGTACAAGTCCAATAATAATAAATAAATAAATAAATGTAAACCGCCCCGAGCCTGTTGGGATGGAGCGGTATATAAAATCGAAGTAATAAATAAATAAATAAATAAACCCGGTGGCGCAGTGGGTTAAAGTGCTGAGCTGCTGAACTTGCTGACCGAAAGGTCACAGGTTTGAATACAGGGAGTGGAGTGAACTCCCACTGTTAGCCCCAGCTTCTGCCAACCTAGCAGTTTGAAAACATGCATATGTGAGTAGATCAATAGGTACCATTCCAGTGGGAAGGGAACAGCGCTCCATGCAGTCAAGCCGGCCACATGACCTTGGAGGTGTCCACGGACAATGCCGGCTGGTGGGGAGAAATGGAGATGAGCATCAATCCCCAGAGTCAGGCACAACTGGACTTAATGTCAGGGGGAAACCTTTACTTTTACTATGGGGATCATGTGGGTAAAAGGAACTAGGATTTGTGTAAAAAGCATCTTACCAGATACAACAGATTTTTGGCACTCGGATGTCCTGTGCTAGGTCCATAGTTGCTCGCTAGCAAAAGTAGGGAAAAAGACGTGTTTTCTTGGGCTTTTAGAGTTAATGGTGTTCACTTCATTTAGGAGCAAATATAGGGATTGTGCAGTAGTCGAAGACTTTCATGGCTGGAAACGCTGGGTTGCTGTGAGTTTTCCAGGCTCTCTGGCCATGTTCTAAAAGCATTCTCTCCTGATGTTTTGCCCACATCTCTGGCAGGCATCCTCAGAGGTTGTGACATCTGTTGGAAACTAAGCAAGTGAGGTTGTGAGATACACACACACACACACACACACACACACACTGTCCAGGATGGAAAAAACACTAAAAAATAACTAGGGGAATTCCAGACATGAGACAATCAGGGCCAGCTAACACCTCTCAACAAAAGATTCTCCCAGGCAGGAAGCAGCCATGCTTTGAAGCTGCAAGGCCATTCAATGCTAATCAAGGTGGCCAATTGCAACATTCACACTTGCCTCAAATAGACAAGAGTTCTTTCTCCCATCCTGGACATCATTCCACAGATATATAAACCTCACTTGCCTAGTTTCCAACAGACCTCACAACCTCTGAGGATGCCTGCCAGATTTGTGGGTGAAATATCAGGAGAGAATGCTTCTGGGACATGGCCGAACAGCCTGGAAAACTCTCAGCAACCCAAATATATAGATTGTTTAATTCTCTCCTACACCAGTCTAGGTTCTCTGGGACATAAACAATTCTGACCAGGTTCAGGACTGTTTTTGCAAGAAGCGAAGTTCTCCAAGTTCTAGCAGAAGCCTGTAAACGAATCCGAAGTCCTGACTCATATCTAAATGTTTACGCTTTGGTCCCCAGTGAGACAAATCGCTCCATCTGTAAGCTGATACATATCACTGATGATATTATGCAAAACCTCCTCCTCTGGGTAGGAAAGATCTTGTTGCATTTTGTTAGAATTACCATGTTGTCTCCACGTCAGCTTTGCTAGATGGTTGTCACATTGTGGAACGAGTTGGCTCCTCACTTCTGCTTTTAATGCTCCTTGTTTTAAAAAAGGAAAATGCTAGGAGTCACGTTGCCATGACAATGTGATAGGCTGGTAGGATGAAGTTGTGACATTTTCCTCAATGCTTTTTTATTTATGACGCAGGCATTGTCCCTCTCCTTCGCCAGCCTTACCTCTTCAGGAAACTCAGGGTTTAAATATGCAAGGCAGGCTTCTTCTATCTCAAAAAGGGATGGTTTTGGACAAAAGCTGCAGAATCAAAGAGAAGAGAAAGTATCTATTAAGGAGACTACAGAGCTGATGGATAGAGATGAATGGGGTCTGCTAACTACAGCTATATCACTAAAGGTGTATCTAGAACCAGGCCCGGATTACCCATAAGGCCACCCTAGGCCATGGCCTAGGGCGGCACCTTTGGGGGGGCAGCAGATCCGGACCCCCCCCAAAAGTTTTAAAAAATCTAAAAAATTTTAAAAAGGCAAAAAAAAAATTTTTTTAATTATTTTTTTAAGGGTGCATGCACGCGGTGGTGTAAGCGCCATCCACGGCCGCCCCCTCCTTTGCTCTGCTCCCCTTGTCTCTGCCACCGCCCTCGGCTCCGCCCCACCCCCGGCTCCGCCCCCGCCTCCTCGCCAGCACGAGGAGGAGGAATGAAAGCCCCACCCCCAGAGCCGATGCGGGGCCTCCCCATGGCTCCTCCCTCCTAAAGCTGCGATTTCGGCCGCTTCTCAGGCCGGCATAGTGCCTTTAGGAGGGAGGGAGGAGCCAGCGAGGAGGCGGGGGTGGAGCCGGGGTGGGGTGGAGAGGAGCTGGGGGTGGGGTGGAGCCAGGGGCGGGGCTGGGGCGGAGCAGGGAGGAGCCGGGGGTGGGGCGGGGGCAGAGTGGGGAGGAGCGGGCGGTGAAGCGGGGAGGAGCCGGGGTGGGGCGGAGCCAGGGGCGGGGACAGAGCCTTTGGCCTAGGGCGCCAAAAGGGCCTGATCTGGGCCTGTCTACAACATGTTCTTACCTCAGTTTGCTATGAGGGGTGTTCATTAAAAATTTCGCCTAACCCACTTCTATTTATCACAGGATGCTGAAAATGCATATGTGTAATGATATAAGTCCCTGTGGGTTACGTGCCAATTTACAACCCAGAACTTATAACGGTCTTGATTTTATAGGTGCTGAAGTGGAGTGAGGTTTGAGAATGGACCCAATGGAATCCAGGGTAGTCCTCCACTTCCTTTCCTTGAAAGGCCGCACACCAAAGGCGATGTTCGATGAGATGAAAGAGGTTTATGGAGAGGATTCCCCATCATATGATGGAGTCAAGAACTGACATTGTCAATTGAAATGTGTTTGAGGAACACTCCATCCAGCAAGTGGAGGTCGCCATTTTGGAAAATCGCCGCATAGCCATTGGCCACCTAGCCCGAAATGTCAAGATGAGTGAGGGGTCCATGGAAAAGAATCACCCAAGACCATCTTCACTTGCATAAGGTACCCGAACGTATCTCCTGTTACGAACCACCACGAAGTCTAAGATAATCTAGAGAGGCCCTGCTCTCACTCACACCACCACTGCAAACGCGATTGGTGAGGACGAAGCAAGGGCCTTCTCAGCAGTGCCCCCCCCCTCTGTGGAATTTCCTCCCCAGGGACATCAGACTGGCTACCTCCCTCCTGTCTTTTAGAAGGAAGCTCAAGACTTGGCTATGAAACCAAGAAAAGGAGTGGAACAAACTCAATTGGGCTCTGTTAAACAATGACTGACAGGTGTAAAGAAGCAATCAATGCAACCAAACCTTTGCAAAACTGAGCAGGCTTGCAAAAACACAATATAACAGTGCAAACCTTTGCAACTTAAAGTTTTTCACACAAGTGGTGTTTGCTGCACCGTCACAGGTACCATGATCACTGGGGCATATTATGCTTCACTGCTACCGGCATTGCGAGAGGCCATCAAAACCAAAAGACATGACGGATTATCCCCTACGAACCATCAAGAACATTAAGATCCTCCGGAGAGGCCCTGCTCTCGGTCCTGCCGGCTTCGCAAGTGCGGCTGGTGGAGACGAGAGACAGGGCCTTCTCTGTGGTGGCCCCTCGGCTGTGGAACTCTCTACCAAGTGATGCTAGATCTGCCCCCTCTCTGTTGTCCTTTGGGAGGCTGGTGAAGACCTGGATGTGGAACCAAGCCTTCCCAGAATAGGCTGAGATTGGCGATTATCTGAATGTATGACCATGTTTACAGATTGAGTGGAATTGTTTTAATGGCGATGTGGTTTTATGCTGGGTTTTTATGTATTTTAATATGTTGTTGCAGCTGTTTTTATTTTATTTATTTATTTATTTATTTATTTATTCGGGTTTCTATGCCGCCGACTCCCGAAGGCTCGCGGCGGCTTACAAGAGCTGAAGGCACAATAAAATACAGAAGGTTAAGAACAATTAAAAACAAGCAACACAGTAAAAACAACAACACAGTTGAGGTAGTGGCACAACCAAGACGCACGGGCCTACCCATCGAAGGCCTGCCTAAACAAATAGGTTTTACAAGCCCGCCTGAACGGGAGCAGGTCCTTCATTGCCCGGGTGTCGGCCGGGAGGGCGTTCCACAGCGTGGGAGCTATGACAGAAAACGCCCTCTGGCGGGTGGATGTCAGCCGTGCCAGCTTCGCCGAAGGTACCTCCAAGAAGTTAGCATCCTCGGACCGCAGTGATCTCAGAGGGCAATATGGAGTGAGACGGTCCCTCAGATATGCTGGCCCCAGGCCGTGCAAGCCCTTAAAGGTGAGAACCAACACTTTGAAGGTGATCCGGTGCTCAATTGGCAGCCAGTGCAGGTCCTGCAAAATTAAATTGTATAGCATTGAATTTTTGCTGTTAGGCTGGTCTGAGTCCCTCGATAGAGGTGAGAAGGTCAGGGTACAAAGTTGTAAGTAAGTAAGTAAGTAAGCAAGCAAGCAAGCAAGTAAGTAAATAAATAAATGACACACTCACCAAAGGTGTCCACCTTCTGCAAGACCATGCACCAATTCACAACTCACATGTTGCCCAAATGGAAGAAGCATACACCCATGGCTTTGGAATTCTATCACATCCCCCCTTTTTCATCTGACCTCGCACCATTGGACTTCCACCTCTTTCCAATAATAAAGTTATTTACCTGCCCACCCCCGAAATAAGACACATGACAACAGTGGTTGGGTTCAAATTGGGCAACATTTATTTGAATTGTTACCAATTTAACTGTCCTTAACCTTAACTCAAGGCGTGTCAGGAATATGGTGTATCCAATTCAGGTAGCCACCCTACCTGGTTTCGATGTTAATTTGTGGGCGAAACAACTGTATTCCTTGACAACCGGCCAAGGCAACCTGCCACGCCCGTCAAAAAACACTCGCCACACCCTGGTCCTCACTTCTGCTCCTTAATGCGAGGTCGATCTGCAATAAGCTGGCCACCCTGCGAGATTTTATCGCAGAACAGGACGCAGATGTTATATGCATCACAGAGACATGGACCCAGGACGGTGACTGCGTCCTCCTCCAGGAGATAGCCCCCCCAGGTTTTCGAGCCTTCCATCGACCAAGATCTATAGGTCGGGGTGGGGGAGTAGGACTGGTCGTAAGGGACGCTGTTGCCACTTCTGTCCTCCAAACACCGGAGATGACCGGCATAGAATGCCTGGGAGCAACCCTTGGAGAGGAAGGAAAGACGGGGATCCTGGTGGTTTTACCGGGCCCCGGGGCCCATAAAGAGGCCACATCTGCCTTACAGGATCTGATTGCGGACTGGGCCCTGAGGTTCCCCCGGTTCCTCATACTGGGGACTTCAACATCCACCCGACACCCTCCCTCCCACCCCAATGCACGAGAACTCCTCATGCACATGGACGCCCTCGACCTCTCCAGGACAGATACCGGCCCCACTCACCAAGCGGGCCATGCACTGGACCTGATTTTCAGCCAGGGTCTCGCCACAAATCATCGCGATTCCAGAGCAGTGCCTTGGTCGGACCACCTGGTTGTGAGGGTAGACACCAACATCCCCCTCACGGTAAGATCAGAGCCAAGGTCTGTATTAGCCCGCCAAAAGAGCGCGATGACCCTGAGGGCATTCGCCGCGGCGCTGGAACCCCTGGAGGTCCCCCGGAGGATCACTATCAGATCTAGTCGCCAGATGGAATAGTGTTCTCTCAAGGGCCATTGATCAGATAGCTCCTAGGCGCCTCTTCCGCCCCCAGGAAAACCTGCTCTCCATGGTTCACAACGCACCTAAAGCAGATAAAACACCGGAGGAAGCAACTCGAGAGCACCTGGCGACGAAAGCCTAGTGAAGAAACCAGAGCAGCCTACAGAGAACAACATAGGCTATACGAACATGAGATCAAAAAGGCCAAGAGATCCTATAATGCGGCCCAGATCTCAGCCGCGGGCTCCAATACGGCACAGATCTTTAAGGTAGTCCGGAGTCTCCTCACGTCCCCACAGAGTGAATCCAACAACTCGGCGATAACTGCAGATGACCTCCAGGAGTACTTCCTCGGAAAAATCGCGGCACTTCGACTTGACTTGCCGCTGTTTCCCGAGGAGGGGGACACGAGGTCCCGGTACCCCACCCGGACAAATGAACACTAACAACGGAGCCCACTAACAACGGAGGAGGTGAGAAGGCTGGTGACCGGGGCAAGAGCGACGACCTGCCCAACGGATCCCTGCCCATCACACCTAATTAAGTCCAATATTGACATCATGTCGGGCGCTCTGAGGGACTTGGTAAATCTCTCCCTAGAGACAAGCACCTTTCCGAACTCCCTGAAAGAGGCCAGAGTCAGCCCCCTCTTGAAAAAGACGAACCTCGACCCGGATGACCCAGCAAGCTACCGCCCGGTTGCCAACCTACCCTTTCTGGGTAAGCTCTTAGATCGAGCGGTAGAAAGCCAATTATGGGACTTCCTAGATCAATCCGGGGGCCTAGACCCGTCCCAGTCGGGTTTCCGCGCAGGTCACGGAGTGGAATCCGTCCTCGTAGCGATCACTGACGACATCCGCTGTCAACTGGACCGGGGAGGCTCGGCAGTCCTAGTCCTTCTGGACCTAACCACGGCTTTTGACACCGTTGATCACGACTTGCTCCTCGACCGCCTGGCTGCCTCTGGGATTCGAGACAAGGCTTTGACCTGGCTGGAATCGTTCCTGCGAGGCCGCTCGCAGCGGGTCGAGTGGCAGGGTCAAGTCTCTAGGAAAAGCGAACTGGAATGTGGAGTCCCCCAGGGTGCCATTCTATCTCCCACCCTCTTCAACATCTACGTCCAGCCTCTGGCTAGTATTGCCAGGGGCCATGGGTTCTCCTGCTACCAATATGCGGACGATACACAGCTGCTCCTGAAGCTTGACCCAGGGTCATCGTCGGTGCCGGACAGTTTCAGCCAAGGATTGAGAGCGGTGACGAGCTGGCTCAGAGCACATAGACTCAAAATCAACCCAGCCAAAACGGAGATCCTCTGGCCTGGCCGACCCGCCTCTCACCCATCACTGCCACCCTTTGAGGGCGAGCCCTTATCCCCGGCTCCGGCAGTGAAAAGCCTGGGAGTGATCCTGGACGAAAAACTAACGATGGAGGCCCAGATCCAGGCGGCAGCAAAAAGCGCCTTCTTCCATCTCCGTAGGGCCCGACGGCTGGCCCCCTACCTACCATCTGAGGCGCTGAGAACCGTGGTACATGCCACCGTTGTCTCGCGTCTTGATTATTGCAACGCCCTATATGTGGGCCTCCCCCTCTCCACAACCAAGAGGCTGAAACTCATCCACAACGCAGCGGCCAGACTCATCTCTGGGTCATCAGTGAGGGACCACATTTCTCCTATTTTAAAAGATCTCCACTGGCTGCCCTTGGAGTTCAGAGTGCTCTACAAACTTCTGGTGCTCACTTTTAAAGCTCGGCACAATATTGGGCCAGCATACTTGAGTGACCGACTGACGGTCCAACACAGCGTGAGGCCAGCACGTGCCATAAATGGCGATCGCATGACCATCCCCGGGGTGTGAGAGGCTCGGCTGATGGAAACCCAGCGGAGAGCCTTCTCCGTGGCGGCCCCCAGGATCTGGAACTCATTGCCACCTGCCCTCAGAGCCACTCTGACCCTAACTAGATTCCGGTCAGACCTAAAGACCTGGCTCTTCTGCCTAGCGTTCGGGGCCTGATCGGTACCTCTGAATGTCTGAGCCTTCCTCAGACTTGTATCTGTTTTAAATTGCTGTATATTGCTGTTTTAGGGTTTTTAAATGATGTAAGTCGCCCGGAGCACCACTGGTGGAGGGCGACTACAAATATTAAAGTATTATTATTATTATTATTATTATTATTATTATTATTATTAAAGGAAATGGGAGCGAGTTCTGGTCCCCAAGATATTGAGACCAGACTCCTCCCATTCCAGGCCATTAAACAGAACTTCCCCGATCAACTTGAACTTTGATTGAGTATTAACATGATGGCCTTCACCCCCAATGGGGGGTGCCTTGAATGCCCGCCAAAATATGGGAGTTTCCCTATCTATTTTCCGCTAAGCCTACTTATAACCACCCCTCCCATTTAGCCCCTAAACAGTAAAGGGGGTAGGCGGAAAAAAGCCCTAACAATGGAGGGGGGGGGGAAACTCCTCCCCAGCTCCTTTTTACGGGCAACCAGGCCGATACTGTTAATGGGCAGGAGTGGCGGGTTGCTGCCATGAAAGAAGTGAGCAACTGGGGATGGCTTCAGGTGGATGAAGCCACGCCCCAGTTGCAGGGAGGCTCCGTCCGGATCCTCCCCCTTTTCACTTCCTCGTGGGAGGGAGGCAAAGCTCCTTCCTCCCAATATGCATTGGGGGAAGGTGGCCTTTTGAAGGGCAAACATTTTTCAAATGATGAGACTCTGATTTCCAAAGTCACAACGTGGCTTTTGGAGCAACCTGTCGACTTCTACAAGCGAGGTGTTTACATTGGCTTAAAAAGATGGGGAAGGTGTGTGTCCCTAGGTGCCACCTACTTAGAGGACTCGAAACTCTGCCAAGTTTCATTGCTCTCAGACTAGTCCACAAGAAGTGGATCAGGGAAAAGCCTTAATGAATGCCCCTCGTACCACTTCAGCGATCATGGCTCTAGCCAAGCCCAAGGAATTCTGGAATGTCTTGTTCATCAATATACTTGAAATTCTCTGCTAAATATTCTTAAGGCATCACCCACCTGCTTATCGATCTTCAGAAAGACCTGCTGCTTGGGAGTGAATGAAACAAAGCAGTGATGCCCTAAGAGGATCCTGAACAAAGCCTGTTAGAGGCCTCGTGCCTCCGGCATTCTGCTCCAGGGCAATTAATTTGCTGCTGTCGTTCCTTTCCGAACTTCTATGTTTTTGGGTCATGTGCTATGTAAAGAGTGTTGGAAGTGAGGCATCCTCTTTGAAATAAATTGCTCAACCCGAGCCTATCCATCAAACGAAAGGAAACAAAAACACAACCAATACCTCGCCTCCCGTTTGGACTGGCATTCACTGACTCCTTCAACATGAGGCGGAAAAATGCTTGAATGAGCTTGGAAATTGGAACAATTGTTGATGTGGAAGAACATCTTTTCAGTTAGTGATGAATTGCTTTGGCCGGCAACGAAGCATCCCTATCTGTACATACAAGGCTTTTCTCGAAAGAGGCAGTGGCCAGAGTTTTGCGGCATTTTCTGCTCAGGTACAAACCTGAATGGGTTATTATCTGCTCCACTTGCCTGGACACCCGTGGAATGCCACTGCCTTGTCCTTTGCCCAGATCCATGAAATCCTCCAACTCCCTTTTGCCCTGAGATGCTCATGCAACGAAGGAAGCTTAATTCTATGGTTTTCTTCTCCTATTAGCTTCATTGGATGAGAACTATTCTAACCAGGCATGTAGCCGGGGGGCTAAGGGGCTTCAGCCCCGAAATTCTCAGGGTGGTCCGCGAAAAGGCCTTACTGGTACATTATTTAAACCGTTATGTTTATTCATATCATGATCTGATCACCATGCTCATTATATCCCACATTAATGGGGTTATTGGGATAACAATACAAAAGGTTTGCTAGGGTAGACCCTCTTCCACCCAGTCTCAGCCCCCCCCGAACCAAACTTAGCCCCCCCCCTGAAACAAAATCCGGGCTACGGCCCTGATTCTAACCCAATTCCGGTGTCAAAACTGTACAGGATGCAAAATCATAGCCATGTTATTGAAACCGTTGCTGTTTCTGCCCCATCTCTATACCGCCTCTCTCAGCCCGAAGGCGACTCGAGGCGGTGAACAAGCGGTAACAAGTGCCCATATACAATACATCACAAGATAGAAACAGTCATATAAAAACATATAAAAATTAACAGTTAAAAAACTACAAAATACAAATCTCAGCTCCACAATCTTAAAATCAGTTTTCGTTTCGTCGTCATAGTAATCTTGATCTCGATAAAAGTTTGTCTGCGAATGCTTGCTTGAAAAGCCAAGTCTTGACTTTCTTACGAAATGTCAGGAGGGAGGGGGCCGATCTGATGTCACTAGGAAGGGAGTTCCAAAGCTGAGGAGCCACCACTGAGAAGGCCCTGTCTCTCATCCCCGCCAGGCGCGCCTGCAAAGCCTCTCCGAATGATCTTAAGCATCTTGATGGTTCATAGGGAGAGATGCATTCGAACAGGTAAGTTGAATTGAATTGTGCCCAGTAGCAAACTGGTAGCCAGTGGAGCTGGCACAACAGGGGAGTTGTACGCTCCCTGAGTGCCGCTCCTGTTATCAACCTGGCTGCTGTCCATTGGACCAATTGAGGCTTCCGAGCAGTCTTCAAAGGCAGCCCCATGTAGAGAGCATTGCAGTAATCTATACGGGATGTAACCAGAGCATGGACTACCATGTCCAAGTCAGACTTCCCAAGGTACGGGCGCAGCTGGCGCACAAGTTTTAGATGTGCAAATGCTCCCCTGGTCACCGCCGAAACCTGGGGTTCCAGGCTCAGCGATGAATCCAGGATCACACCCAGACTGCGAACCTATGTCTTCAGGGGGAGTGTAACCTTGTCCAACGCAGGCTGTAACCCTATGCCCTGTTCGGCCATTCGACTGACCAGGAGTGCCTCTGTCTTTTCTGGGTTCAATTTCAATTTGTTCAACCTCATCCAGTCTGACACAGCGGCCAAGCACCGGTTCAGGACCAAAGGAGCCTCCTTAGTAGTAGGTGGAAAGGAGTGACAGAGTTGGATGTCATCTGTGTACAGATAACACCGCAACCCGAAACTCCGGATGACCTCCCCCAGCGGCTTCATGTAGATGTTAAACAACATGGGAGATAGTATTGAACCCTGAGGAACCCCACAAGACAATGAATGAGGGGTTGAGCAGGTATTTCCCAGTTCAATCAACATAAGGTCTACTCTAGTTGGGACAAGCAGTAAACATTAGTTTTGCCTTGACCTTAATAGACTGATTCACAAATGCGGGATGGACTAGGTTTGAAGGGTTCCCTCACTTATCGTGGGTGTTATGTTCCAGGACCACCCACAAAAAGTAAAAATCCGCAAAGTAGGGATGCTATATATGAGTATATATATCGCATTCCAAGGGTGAGGCAGTAGCGAGGAGAGATTTAATGGCACTGCACACTTTTTTTGCTAGCTATAAGGAAGGGGCTATAAGGCTGTGATTTACATACTGCTTTGTACCCCCCCTCTCTCTATGATTGACTGCCTCTCTCTTGAGGGGAATGGTGAAAAACCCACAAAACAACGAATCTGCGCAAAGTGAACCGCGAAGTAGCAAGGGAACACCATACACAGTCCTAGAGATTCTAACAAGCTCATCCTGGAGGGTGGAGTGAACCTACCACAAATGTCACAAAGAACATAATAAGAAGCCAGGCAACTGCCACCATGACTGATGAACTTCACTCTTCTCGAAATTGTTGGAGAATGGGCTTGACCAACTTACCGGCCAAGCTGGTTGCGGGGCAGCGTTACCCCCGTGCCATCTTCTTTGCCTCAGGGGGGCTTCTTTCCCCCCAGAAGCCTCTGTGGTGGCAGGAAGGTTCCCGCCACACACGCCGGCCAGCCAATGAGGAGGCTGGCTCTGCCCCGCCTCCTCCCTGCTTCCGACTGGCCCACCCTTCCGCCCGGGCAGCTTACCTAAGGCTGCCCGGGGACTGCCTCGCCACGTGTGGAGGCAGTCTTTTTTCCTCCCACCCTCCCTAGCTTGTTGGTGAATTTTGTTACTCTGCACTTTATTGTTGCTCTGTTCTTGGTTTTACGTTTGTTATGTTCTTTGTCGCAACTCTGTGTTCGGCGTGCTGTGTGGCATGGCCCCTGGATCAAACTGGCTTGGTTGTAAGGGGGATAATGCCCAGGCCCCCTGGGGCACTGAGTTTCCATGGATGGCTTTGGGCCGCTTGCACCCCAGGCTTGCAAACGCCTATGGACTTTCGTGGGGGCTGTCCTACCCTGATCCAGGATCCATGCATGGCCGCCAACCCTAGGTTCCTGTTTTTCAATAAATTGAGTTGTGGCCAATTTTATCCAACCAACTGTGTCGGCATGTTGTTCTTGGCGCGAGGTGTGTCATGCTTGCACACGCTATGATTTTCCTCCAGGTGAAATTTCCTTCCTAATTCCACACCATACAAAGAGTACAGGCAGAAAGAAGACCTGGATGATCAGCCCATCTGGTCCAGTATTGTCTACTTAACAGCTATCCAGGCTTTTCAGTGGATTCTTTTCTAGCCCTAGCTGGCCATTTTTGGTGGTCTTCCATCGACATACTCATCAGTCCCAGAACTCTTGACTGTAGGAGGCAAATGGAAATGTTGCAATTGGTCACTTTGATTGGTCACAGTACTGAATGACTTTGTAGCTTCATAGCCTGGTTGCTTCTTCCTTCCTGGGGGAATCCTTTGTTGGAAGGTGTTCTTCCACATTCCTGCAGGTAGATGGATAGATATTCCTGCAGGTAGTTGGATAGATGGATAGCGAGGTCCACATATCCACGGATTCTGCATCCATAGATTCCACTATCCGTGCCTCAGAAATATTTTTTAAAGACATTCCAAAAAGTAAACCTTGATTTTGCCATTTTATATAAGCGAAGGTGGTGAAACCCATGTTCACAGCATCCTTCTGCATCAGAAGGGAGATAAATGTCTAAAGAGAACCACATTTTCAGTGCACAGAAAGCCAAATTTAGATGCGTATTGGATTTAGCAAAATTAAGCTAAGAATATGCAGGGGAGACTCTTTAATTCTATTTGTCGCACCTAAGATGGGATTTAGTTTTCCTTGCTCCCTGTTGCTAGGGCCTGATTGCATGCCACTCTTGTGAGCACGGCAGTCAACACAAAGAATAATGAACCTTATTTCAAGCCAACATTTACATTAGCAGCAGAGTCAAATTAGCAGGTCCTGCTGGTTCTTTTGAATGCTGTCACCGTGAGCGGATCATTGAAACACAGGCATTATACAGGCAGTAACTTTGAGACAGGGACTCCATGTTAAAGTCACACAATAAACAAAGTTGTTAGGTTTATTCCCTAGAGAATGTGTGTGCCCACTCACGAAACATGATTCGAGCTTGATGAGCATCCGGAACTGGTTCCAAGAGGTCCATTCAGGCTCGGCCCTTTTCCCCCTATTGAAATGAGGGAGAAAAAAGGAAATGCAAAGATACAGAATGGGGGACGATGCCTGGCTCAACAGCAGAGAGTGTGGGAAAGATCTTGGGAGTCCCCGTGGACAACCAGTTAAACATGAGCCAACAATGTCATGTGGCGGCAAAAGAGGCCAATAGGATTTTGGCATGCATAAATAGGAGTATGGTGTCTAAATCCAGGGAAGTCATGCTACCCCTGCAATCCTTTATCAGACCACATCTGTGCCCAATTCTGGGCATCACAATTGAAGGGAGAGGTTGACTCTAAGCTGCAAAGAGGATGACTCAAAGGATCAAGGGTCTGGATAACAAGCCCTATGAGGAGTGGCTGAAAGAGCTTGGTATATTTATTTATTTATTATTAATTTGCGCTATTTCTATCCCACCTTTCTCAAACCCAAAGGTGACTCAAGCTGGCTTAAAACCATGCAGCCATTTGAGGCCTTAACAATATACACTTAAAACCACATTTAAACGGAATTTTAAAAGGCATACAATAAGACCTTTAAAAACATATAAAACCAATATATAAAACCAATACCTGAAGAAGAGAAGGCTGAGAGCAGACATGAGGGCCATGTATAAATATGTGAGGGGAAGTCCTAGGGAGGAAGGCGCAAGCTTGTTTTCTGCTGCCCTGGAGACTAGAACTCAATGGAAGAATAGCTTCAATTTATAGGAAAGGAAGGAGATTCCACCTGAACACGAGGAAGAACTTCCTGATTGTGAGAACTGTTCAACAGTGGAACTCTCTGCCTCAGAGTGTGGTGGAGGCTCATTCTTTGGAGGCTTTTAAACAGAGGCTGGATGGCCATCTGTCGGGGGTGCTTTGAATACCATTTTCCTGCTTCTTGGCACAATGGGGTTGGACTGGATGGACCACGAGGTCTCTTCCAACTCTAGGTTTCTCGGATTCTATGAGGGAGAAAAGTAAAAATTGCAAAATAAGCCCCGTACTTCTTGGAAGCCATATCAATTAGATCAGGGCTCACAATGATAGTCCAGCTGGAAAAGACTCGTCGGTGGAGAATACATTAAGGCTGTCAAAATGGCAAAATGGCAAAATGCACAGAACGAGGTGACAGATTTGCTTTTTCATTGTCGATTGGGAAGAAATGGGAACTTTTCAAGCATGAGAGAAAATGGCTGGGCAGATGCGGGACTGCACATCTGCATTCTATTATTTTTATTGCCATTTGAAGTGCATTCATGCAACCCAACAGCAATGCAAGAAACAGTGACCTCGCTTTGGCCCTCTGAATAATTGCCCCATCAATGGGCCACTCGGAGCACTTCCAGCCGTGGATGTGACCTCTTGTGGACTCCTAATTGGGAAACTGTCAGAGCAATGAGCTCAGGACAGCATATAAGGCTGCATTCATGTAGATCAGAGCAGCTGCTCGGAACACCTTGAATAGCCCGCTCTGGGGAGAGGATGTGACTGCCAGGCCTAGGATCAGAAGGCAAGATGGATTGTATTAATTGGAGTTGCCTCTGGATGGTATGAAGTCTAATGTCTAGACTACATTAAGGTCATCGCAAACCCCCCTGTCGTCCATGCATTCAGTAAATACTACAGTTGGCATCACAGGCCACTTGCGCACAAAGCTCACAGAGCATCCTTGATCCGCATTTGCTCCTTCAGAAACTTCTTTTGCAGTACGAAAGGGAAAATGAACAAAGCAAACAAATAAACAAACCATCACCCAGCAGCTGCTCCATTGAGATCATAGCTAAAAGACTTCACATAAGGTTTCAAAGCTGGACAGTGAAATCAATAGGACTGGGATTAAAGGAGAAATAGGACGTTCAGATCTGGCCCTAAATCAGCTTACCCATCTTTTCTGCAAATTGGGTTTTTACAGCCACGCGCAAACTCTAATTACGCTGCCATAAAAATCTCTGAATTGCCAAATGTCTTTTTTATGAAAGATCCCAAAGAGGTGTTTTATAGGATTTTCGGTCTGGTTTCAACAGCAGATGAGATGCAGAGTCTCCGATCAGCAGGGACACTCCAGGCCATGCGATTTCCATCATGATGATGACCGAGAAGCCATGACACCAACATGTTTGTTTACTTGGCCAAATGGCATTCATGACTGAAGGCTTGTTCCCTATCCATGGGAAACACATGTAGAAAAAGCTGAGCAAGAAGCTTCAGACTTTGGTCCACAATTTCATTCCATAATTGGGTTGCTGTGAGTTTTCTGAGCTGCCTGTCCATGTTCCAGAAGCATTTTCTCCTGACGTTTCGCCCACATCTATGGAAGGCATCCTCAGAGGTTGTGAGGTATATTGGAAACTAAGCAAGGGAGGTTTATATATCTGTGGAAGGTCCAGGATGGGAGAAAGAACTCTTGTCTATTGGAGGCAGACATGGGTGAATGTTGCAATTACTCACCTTGATTGGCATTGCAAAGCCTTGCAGCTTCAAGGCCTGGCTGATTCCTGCCCGGGGAATCCTTTGTTGGGAGGTGTTAGATAGCCCTGATTGTTTCCTGTCTGGAATTCTCCTCTTTTCAGAATGTTGTTCTTTATATATTGTCCTAATTTTAGAGGTTTTAAAAAATTATTGTTAGACAGTGTGGCGTCCTGCCCAGGGCCTGGAAAGGGGCTTTAAGAAAGGGCGAAGCTTCTATAGACCATGGGGTTCACGTTTAGCTTTCCCATAAAAGAAAACCTGGAGTCTTTAAGCAATGAGTTCAGGACCCAAGAAAAGGTGAACTCAAAACAATGGTTTATTTGTTTACAATCAGTAAAAACCGATGGTCCAAAAGCTTGAAGTGGGTTGCAAAAAGGGTCCTTTAAACAAATGGAAAACGTTCACTTGCCTCATGCAGAATGAAGGTATTTTTCTTCTGATTCCAGGTGTCCTTTGTTGCTCCTCCAATGGTCCTCTGACACACGAAGTTCTGAGGTCCCCAGAAATTACAGTCTTTGGGTGAAGGGCTGGCCTTCCTATCACTGTAGTCCTGGCTTGAGAGCATAGGGAGAAAACTATACGTGGACAAAGATGTGTTTTCTAAGCGAGCTTAAGATTTCTGCCTGCTTCATCCGTAAGCTATCCTTGGAATGGCCCAAGAGAGGACGTCCAGCCCCTCAGGTGACCTCAGAAAGGGGAGGAGTTCAGGGTGGTGATGCCAGGTGGGCACCAAGACAAGGCTCCTCCTATCAAGTGTCCACATAGCCATAACAAAAGGCCATGCAGGTAAATGCAAACAGGTACACAATACAAATGTAAAACAATACAAATGCAAACAAGCCCCATAGGGGGCGCCATAGACAGATTTTGTTCATTTTCATGCTTTCCTCATTTCTGTTGAAATTGTCCACATGCTTATGGACTTCAATGGCTTCTCTGGCTACCAGTATTTTAAAAAACTATAATATTAGGACAGTAAATAAAGAACAACATTATGAAAAAAGGGGAACCTGAAACTATCAGGGCCAGGTAACACCTCCCAGCAAAGGATTCCCTCAGGCAGGAATCAGCCAGGCTTTGAAGCAGCAAGGCTTTGCAATCAAGGTGATTAATTGCAACATTCACACTTGCCTCCAACAGAGAAGAGTTCTTTCTCCCACATCATTCCACAGATATATAAAGCTCACTTTCTTCGTTTCCAACAAACCTAACAACCTCTCAGGATGCCTGCCACAGATGTGGGTGAAATGTCAGGAGAGAATGCTTCTGGAACATGAACTGGAAAACTCACAGCAACCCAGTGATTCCGGCCATGAAAGCCTTCGGCAACACATCCCATAATTGTATTCCAAACCTTTTAAATATAACCAGGAAAAGTTTTCCAGGAAACCTTTCGCTTTCAATAATTTTTCCACTTCTGCCTCTCTGTCCAATCCATCCACACTGCAAAGGATTCTGGAAAATGCAGTTTGGGGACGCACCAGTACTCTTTGACAGAAAAGACTAAAGACCTTGTCAAACGACAATTCCCAAGATCCTATAGCATGGAGCCATGATGGCTAAAGTTAAAGTCCTTTAGTTCTCTAATGTAGATGCACCCCTAGAGATTCCTGGAGGTAACATTTTAATCAGGTCAGTAAATAACCAAATCCACAAAAGGCAAACCACAAACTGCATTCAGCTTTCTGCTTGTGTCACAACTATGCCAACACAAAAGAAGGCTGAGAGCATATTGCGGTGCAAACACAGGCATACATTTTGGAAGAGTGATGCTGACAACAGCATGAGTATTTTTCTTATTGATGTCAAACAGAACGGGCCCTTGACTTTTTGAAACATTGACTGCATTACGCATTATATTTTGTAAACTTCCCCAACAGCTTGACAAATCAGCAAGGCAGATTTCTGAATGGCAATGCTCACAATGTGCCTTTTTGGAGACATGAAAAATGCAGAGCACCTAAAGCCCATGTTTTGAGCCATTGCAGTTTTTGGTTTTTCCTAGAATTTAAACTACTGTGATATCAAAATTGATCATAACGAAGGTGAGCTGTCTTTGCTTTTGCAAATGCAAGAATGTGCTAAATACCTATGAGTCATGGCAAGTCTCCGCAGCTGATCGATCCAAGCGAGACTGGAAAACGTTGACTCACAGATGGCGATGCAGCAGACAAAAGTCTTGGCAGCAGCCAGTAGATGACATACATCCTCAAAAGCCGCTCTTTGCGGGTAGATTTCCTGAAACGCAATTGGGTTATTTCGTTTGCCTAAGAAAATGTTGGCCACGACAAATAGTTATTATCCTTAAGGAGCTAACTGGATTTCCTTGCTAACAATTCAAGTCATGAACAGATGCTCCTGCTGTGGTTATTTCACCATTTGGAGAAAATGAGTTCATTTCAACAAGAACAATGCCTTCAAAATAGTCTATTCCTTCTGCTTTCTATCCTTCGCCAATCTTTCCTGTTGATGACGGAGGCTGCCGTTCTTCCCAGTCATGACTTCTCATAATTTGGAACCAACCTCCTTAAGCAAAACATTTTTCTCTTCTAAGAATCCAGAGTAAAGGTAAAGTTTTCCCCCTGACATTAAGTGCAGTTGTGTCCAACTCTGGGGGCTGGTGTTCATGTCTATTTCTAAGCCAAAGAGCTGGCATTGTCCGTAGACACCTCCAAGGTCATGTGACCAGCATGACTGTATGGAGCGCCTTTACCTTCCCACAGGAGCGGTACCTATTGATCTAATTACATTTGCATGTTTTCAAACTGCTAGGTTGGCAAAAGTTGGATCTAACAGTGGGGGCTCACCCCGCCCCCTCCGGATTTGAACCAGCAACCTTTTGGTCAACAAGTTGGCAGCTCAATGTTTTCGGTCACCAAGTTCGGCAGCTCAGCGGTTTTGGTCACCAAGTTCGGCAGCTCAGTGGTTTCGGTCACCAAATTTGGCAGCTCAATGGTTTCAGTCACCAAGTTTGGCACCTCAGCGATTTCGGTCACCAAGTTTGGGAGCTCCATAACATGCAGTATTTGAATGATTTCTTTAAAAACCCACAACAATTGTCTGCAATTTTATTCTGCAAACTAAAATCTAACTAAAATCAATGTGTTGGTGTTAATTTTTAGACATGAGTGACCTATGTGGAAAACAGAGTAAGCAAACTACAGCTTGTTTTGACATTGGTTTGAAAATATGTTAATTTAAGACGAATAGATCGATACATTGATAAATCGATCCAGGAAAAGTAAATTATCTGCCACCATCAGCCCCACTTCCTCTAATTCAGTGGTTCTCAATCTAATACCACAACCTCTTAATACAGTTCCTCATGTTGTTATGACCCCCAACCATAACATTATGTTTGTTGCTACTTCATAACTGTAATTTTGCTACTGTTACGAATCGCAATGTAAATATCTGATATGCAGGGTGTATTTTCATTCACTGGACCAAATTTGGCACAGATACCCGATACACCCAAATCTGAATACTGGTGGGGTTGGGGGGGTAATGATTTTGTCATTTGGGAGTTGTAGTTGATGGGATTTATAGTTCACCTACAATCAGAGAGCATTCTGATATCCAATAGTGATGGGTTGAACCAAACTTGGCACACAGAACTCCCATGGCCAACAGAAAATACAGGAAAGGTTTGGTGGGCATTGACTTTGAGTTTTGGAGTTGTAGTTCACCTACATCCAGAGAGCACTGTGAACTAAAATCATGATAGATCTTGACCAAACTTGGCACACATACTCAATATGTCCAAATGTGAACTCTGGTGGAGTTTGGGGAAAATAGATCTTGACATTTGGGAGTTGTAGTTACTGAGATTTTAGTTCGCTTACAATCAAAGAGCATTCTGAGCCCCATCAACAATAGAATTGGTTCAAACTTCCCACGCAGAACCCCCATTATCAACAGAAAATACTGTGTTTTCTGATGGTTTTTGGTGACCCCACTGACGGGCCTCTTGCAACCCAACCATGGGTCCTGACCCCCGGGTTGAGAAACGCCGCTAGAATTTTTCGCGAACTGAATCACCTTGCTAATGGAAGTGAGTCCCTAACTTTAGTTTTGTTGCTGAATGAAAGATTGCATTTATGGATTCCAAACAGAAAAGCAAAGTAGCGCATACAACAAGTCTGTTTGCTAACTTCTCCTTGGGGCGCCTTCCTTTTCATCTTGTTCTTTAAACTTCCCTTCCTGTTTGGCATCCAAATTATTCTTTTTAACTGCTGCATTAAGGGCTGATTGGAAACTAACTCTGGAAAGCAATTCATTTAAAAACCCTGGTTGCGCCGTTGACTTTTCTACCCAGAGATCCCGAAAAAGCCTCATGCTGGGCTGCATATATTGGAAAAACTATAAATCAGACCTGAGTTACATCCTAGCTGGCCAGGGAGAGTGTTTTAGTGTGCTGCACAACAGCATCTCTTTGCTTTTAGGATTGTTTTCTGCCTTTGCCAGATTGCAGTAAAAAAAATAAAAGGAGAAATGCCACAAAGGTGGCCTTATAGTGAGTGTTCCTTTATTGCTGATGGAGTAGAGAAAGAAACTGAAACTGAAAAAGCAGAGTAAAGGGGAGTCCAGGAAGTGGAGTTTCACTTTTGTGCCTAATCTAAAACATTTCATGTTTCTGTTGTATGTCAGCCTGTGATTGTGTCTGATGTTTCTGATGTTCATGATGGGAATGTGGATGAGGTTCCTGATAGTGGCCCGGGGTCTGTTGGCATTGGGGATGGGTTCACTGGGCCCTGAATTAAGTTCAGATCAGAGGTCCAAGCTGTCTCAGGAATATTAACAAGGCCACGTTCTTGGGAGAGGCCCTGCACAGCTTTTCTCAGAGCAACTCTCTGAAGATGATTTGTCAGGTGCAGAAGCTAATGAGAGAAAAGATAACGAAAGCTTAGATAGAAAGCAGATTTTTAGTAAACAGAGGCAGAATCTTCAAAGACTGAGACCATCAGTTCGTCTACAGCAGGGATGCCCACAATTTTTCAGCATGCGAGCTACTTATAATAAAACCAAGTCAGAAAGATCTACCTACCTCAAGCCTGGAGAGGGGAAGAGATGGGGGCGGGGCTTGGCGTGGCCTGGCTCCGCCCCCTCTGGCTTCCGCTCTACCAGCAGCTTCTCCAGGCTTGAGGATGGCAGTGCCAAGCCAGCCTTGTGCTAGCTATGCCACCACTGGCTTAGCATTGCCATCCTCAAGCCTGGAGAAGCTGCTGGTAGAGCAGAAGCCAGAGGGGGCAGAGACAGGCTGTGCCAAGCCCCGCCCCTCCCCTGGCTTTGGAGCTCCCCGCAGCTTCTCCAGGCTTGAGGATGGCAATGCCAAGCCAGTGGTGGCATAGCTAGCACAAGGCTGGCTTGGCCCTGCCCTCCTCAAGCCTGGAGAAGCTGCTGGTAGAGCGGAAGCCAGAGGGGGGCAGAGACAGGCTGTGCCAAGCCCCGCCCCCCTCCCCTTTGGCTTTGGAGCTCTCCGCAGCTTCTCCAGGCTTGAGGATGGCAGTGCCAAGCTAGTGGTGGCATAGCTAGCACAAGGCTGGCTTGGCCCTGCCTTCCTCAAGGCTGGAGCAGCTGCTGGGAGTGCCGAAGCCGGGGAGGGGGAGGGGCATGGTGCAACCTGGCTCCACCCCCCTCTGAGAAGCGCCCCATCCAGCTGGGATCGACCTCCTTCGGTCCCAGGATCGACTGGTCGATCGCGATCGACTTCCTGGGCAGCCCTGGTCTACAGCAAAAGAGAGATAACAAACCTTTATCTGGTGGGAAGGTCAAGAGAACTGCTTTCCTTTCAGTTTTGAGATCTGAAAAAGCCTTATAATGATTCATGGGAAAGCGTTGCCCCAGTCAGGTCAATGTTGGAATTTGATCACGGTCTTGCTTCACAGTGCTCTTAGTTTCATGTACCAGGTTTTTGTCAAGCATTAGAATTGTCTATGACAGTGCTGTCCAACTTCTGGCGGGTCCAGGGCCGGATAAGAGGTCACTGATGACCTGCGGGGCCGCTCGGCCCCGCCCCCAGGCCCCGCCCCCAGGCCAGGCCCCGCCCCCTCCTAAAGCCGCCGAAAAAGGAGGAGTAGGCACCGCCAAGAGCAGCGCGTCACAGGCCTGGCGTGACGCGCTGCCCCTTGGCACCGCCTCTCCTCCTTTTCGGCGCCCCCCCTTCTAGGCTGGGGGAGCCGCGAAAGGAGGAGTAGGCGGTGCCAAGAGCAGCGCGTCACAGGCCTGGCGTGACGCGCTGCTCTTGGCACCGCCTACTCCTCCCTTCGGCGCCCTCCTAGGCCGAGGAGCCGCCGAAAAAGGGCAGAAGGCGGCGCCAACGGCAGCGCGTCACAGGCCTGGCGTGACGCGCTGCCCCCCTTGGCACCTCCTACTCCTCCTTTCGGCGCCCCTCCCTTCCTAGGCCGGGGAGCCGCCGAAAAGGAGTAGGCGGTGCCAAGCAGCGCGTCACGCCAGGCCTGTGACGCTGCTCTTGGCGCCGCCTTCTGCCCTTTTTCGCGGCTCCCCTGCCCTAGGAAGGGAGAGCACCAAAAGGCAGAAGGCAGCGCCAAGAGCAGCGCGTCACAGGCCTGGCGTGACGCGCTGCCCCTTGGCGCCTACTCCTCCTTTTCGCGCCCCCCTCCTTCCTAGGCCAGGGAGCTGCCGAAAAGGAGGAGTAGGCGGTGCCAAGGGGCAGCGCGATCACGCCAGGCCTGTGACGCTGCTCTTGGCGCCGCCTGCTGCCCTTTTCGCGGCTCCCGCCCTAGGTAGGAGGGGGCGCCGAAAAGGAGGAGCTAGCTCTCTTCCTCCTCCCTGCCCCGCCTCCCCCCCCCGGCCGCCATTTTTTAAAAAATCGATTTTTTAAAAAAATTTAAAAATGGCGGCTGAGGGCATAGGTGGGGCCGTGTCCAACAGGCTACGGGGCCGGATCCGGCCCCGGGGCCACCAGTTGGACAGCCCTGGTCTATGAGATTTTCCTGTTGTCTTGTTTCATGGATTCAAGTGCCTAGTTCCATAGATTTCAATGTACTTATTAGCTGTACCTGCCACGTGTTGCTGTGGCCAACCTTTCCTCCCTTTTTTCACTCCTTCCTTCCTTCCTTCCTTCCTTCCTTCCTTCCTTCCTTCCTTCCTTCCATCCTTCCTTTTCATTCTCTTCCTCTTCCCTCTCGCCCCCACCTTTTCTTTCCCTTCCTCTTTCTCCCCTTTCTTCCTTCTCTACATATTGTTGAACTGCAACTCCCAGCAGTCCTCTTGATCTATCTATCTTCCTACCTACCTACCTATCTCTATCTAGACTATCTATCTGGAGGATTGCTGGGAGTTGCAGTCCAGGAATAGGAAACTGGAAATATGCAGGGATTGGGACGCTCTCAAAGAAATCCAAGGAGAAGGGAGCTTGCAGCTTAGAAGCAGTGCATTTGGATCATCCTCCTCTCCTAAAAGGCCTGGTCTAGGGGATGCTGGGAGATGTAGTCCGGAAGAGAGTGTGGACATGCTATTGTGTTTGCCAGGGGGAGTCGTTTTTTCACACACACGCTATAGTGTCATTTTACTCTTTTGGCTTTTTAAGTCTGCTGTGTTTTTCAATGTTTTTATGAGTGATGGTCACGCGTTGGCCCAATAGGTGTCTTGTGTCCAAATTTGGTGTCAATTCGTCCAGTGGTTTTTGAGTTATGCTAATCCCACAAACGAACATTACATTTTTATTTATATAGATGGAACTTGTTTTCCCTTGAAGCTTATGAACTATTTTATATATTGGAACTTCACTGTTTTTGCTTTTTTTACTGCTTTGCCCTACATACATTTTTCAATAAACCGCTTGCTGATTTTACCAAGCTGGTGTGGTGTTTAAGGTCAAAGGTGTTCCTGCTCTGGAGTATGACCATTTCAAGGATTATGCAATAATTATCCCATCCCCATCATTTGTGATCATGAAAAATCCACACTTTGACAAGTTAGGCCCAGATCCATCATTGGCTGGGTTCAGTGTGGTCTCTGGATATTGGTGAACTATAACTCCCAGTATCTAGGGTCCATCTGTCCCAAACCCCTTCAGTATGTTCTATTGGTCGGGGGGACGGGGGGACGATGGGACTTTTTGTCCAGATCTGTTGTTTGTGGGAGTTACAGTTGTCTCTGAAAGTTGGGGCATATTGGAAAAATACATAGATACATACAAACATACAAACACTGACGATAGATATAGATATAGATATAGATAACTGAACTTTGGTTATTGTGGAAACTCTATATGGAATTGGGTATTTGAATATTTCTTGCCAAAACTGGATGTTTTATTATCTGCTTTTTGAGAATCGTATCTCCAGCACTTCGTTTAAAATAAATATCCATGTAATCTTCCATCATGGGTTAATATTGCTGAATAGTGATCTTTGATTATGTTCTCATTAAAACTTGTAGATATATAAATAAATGGTTTTAGATGGAATAAACCAATGTGTTGGGAACAAGAGTTTCACTCCTCTCTCCTGCCTTGGAAAAACTGGTAAATGTGGATGTCACATTCTTTCAGCCTGAGAGAAAGGCACAGGCAAACCCTGTGCCAAGAAAACTTATTAGGGGTTGCATTCTTTGTCAATAGAATAATCAGTTTCATTAGATGTAGGTGTTAGCTTCAAGCGACACAATGAGTGTTACAGATCTCCGAATCTTATATTCATTCCTTCACATGCAGAGATAGAATATGAAAATGCCTGGCTGTATAGCATGACTTGTCAAAGGCTTTCACGGCTGGAATCATTTGGCTGTTGTAGGTTTTTCGCACTATATGGTCATGTTTTAGAAGCATTCTCTCCTGACGTTTCACCTGCATCTAGGGCAGGCATCTAGGGCAGGTTGTGAGGTCTGTTGGAAACTAGGCAAGGGAGGTTTACATATCTGTGGAATGATGTCCAGGGTGGGAGAAAGAACTCTTGTCTGTTGGAGGTAGGTGTGAATGTTGCCATTGGCCACCTTGATTAGTATTGAATGGCTTTGTAGTTTCAAAGCCAGGAAACAATCAGGGCCAGTTAACATCTCCCCACAAAGGATTCCCCAGGCAGTAAGCAGCCAGGCTTTGAAGCTGCAAGGCCATTTAATGCTAATCAAGGTAGCCAATGGCAATATTCACACCTGCCTCCAGCAGACAAGAGTTTTTTCTCCCACTCTAGACATCATTCCACAGGGATATGAACCCCACTTGCCAAGTGTCCAAGCGACCTCACAGCCCCCGAGGATGCTTGCCATAGATGTGGGTGAAACGTCAGGAGAGAACGCTTCTATATAGTCCAAAAAACCTACACTAACAGCATGCGTTTCCCCCACAACGACGACATCTACATGGAGGACTCACAATGGTTCCTTTTATATTATCTTGATTGTGGTGCAGACATTAGAGAACAACCTTCCTCAATGTGACATCCTTCAGACTGCAGCTTCTATAAGCCCCAACTCTATGAAAAAGCATCAGAGATGGTTGGATTTGTACTTCAAAACAGCTGGAGGGCATCCAGATGTTAGGGAAAGGTGATGTCGAATGAGTGTTTATCTTATCAGCTTCTCATAAGAGAATAAGGGAGGTAAAAGGCCACTACTTACACGATTTCTCTCCCAGATAATCCATTCTTTCATCATAAACTAAAAAAAAAATAGAAGCAACTCTTATAAGAAAAGATACTCTGCCATGAGAATTGATCGGAGCCAGATGTCAACTGAGGATGTCAAGTTGTATTCAAATAACCTCCCATTGTCTAATACAGTCGCTCATCTAAATAACTAATTAATACACAAAAACCCTCCTTGGCACAGTCTATAATATTCGGTGTGTTTCTGTGGCGATGTTCAAAATTAATTACAGTATAGTGACATTTAAATAGATGCATTAACATAATGAATCGCTTAACCTGCCTGTTTGTGACTTATGAATGGGTCAATGGAAAGAAGATATCTCTTGTTTTTCTAATTAGAATTCCTTTTCTTTGAGCCTATATCTTAATCCCGCTATTATTATTTTTTCAGAGATGCGAGAATGTTTCATTTAAGACGTTCAAAGTGTTCCCCCCATCCATTCATTTCTTCTTTAAAGTCATTTTAAAAAATAGTCTGGAGAAGGAAAAGCACAGAAGGCCGAGGTGCATTCACATCACACCGTTTAGATAACACATTTAACTGACGCAAACAAATCACTCTTTTTATTCCGGCTTCTCCAGAAGGGTTCTTTAAAGTGAGGTTTGGCATACTGTAAAAAATGGCTGTATGGCATAGGAATGTTATTACAACAACAACAATAACAACAGACTTCATTGGCACACACTAACAAGGTCACAGTGCAGACACATATAACAAAAGGAAGTCACAGATAAATAAAGAAAAATACGATTCGAAATTACTCATTTCAAGAGAGAAACTTGCAACTGACTCACAAAAGAATGCACCAGAGTTGTTCAGGAGGTATAGAATTTTATAACACTCTTTCCATTGAGAACACTGCAAAAAAATAAATTGAATTCCTGTATTTTATCAGTATCTTACAAACAAAAAATGGTCAAGTGTTTCAAAAAAGAAACCAAATCCCAAGAAAAAAAACGGGACTGTGGCACAGCTGACTGGAAGTCAGTTGCATTAAGATTACTGACCAAAAAGTCATGAGTTCAAAGCCAGCCCAGGTTGGAGTAAGCTTCCAACCATTTGTGTAGCTTGCTGTCGACCTTTGCAGCCCGAAAGACAGTTGCATCTGTCAAGTAGGAAATTTAGGTACCGCATATGCGGGAAGACTAATTTAACTAATTTATGATGCAATAAAAATCTCCAACAAGCATGCAAAGAATGAGGAAGTACTTCATCGGTGTCACAAATGGACGGTGAAGTGACAGCTCCCCTGGTGGACAGAATACCCTAATCAAAAAAAGCTGGAATGTTAAGTAGGTCTGTCTATATATGTTATGTGTTTATGGCATTGAATGTTTGCCATGTATTACACTGTAATTCTCCCAGAGTCCCCTGCGGGGTGAGAAGGGCGGAATATAAATACTGTCCATGAATAAATAAATAACCATTTTGGAACTTTCCAAGTTTTTATATCTCCCATCCAAAAGAGCTAATGGCAATGCATTACATCTTGCTGGTCCTCATCACACTAGAGAGAAAAATCCACTTAAAATCGGGTTGCTGCCTCCTGCAAAATTCTGGGGTTTGTAATTTAAGGAGGCGTCTTTAACAGCCTCACTAAACTACAAACCCCAAAAATCTGCAGGAGGCAGAAACCAGATTTTAGGTGTGTTTTTTTCCTCTAGAGCATGCATGGGCAAACTTCGGCCCTCCAGGTGTTTTGGACTTCAACTCCCACAATTCCTAACAGCCTACCAGCTGTTAGGAATTGTGGGAGTTGAAGTCCAAAACACCTGGAGGGCCGAAGTTTGCCCATGCCTGCTCTAGAGTGATGAAGAAAGCTCTCCTCTGGATGGGATTAATCAAAATGTGAAGATACACATAAACTGCCATGACTCCACGCTCGTATGGAATTAATGACGTGGTAGGGGAACAAGTTGCCTTTACTGCAAGAGTCAAATTGTGGAAGTCAAGATCCAAAAGTCTATTCTTGACTAATCTACCGGCTTCTGCATTCATAAGCATTGCAAGTGCTTCCAAAGACAAGCCAATTGCTTCAATATTCCTGAGATGATTGTTGTTATTGTTTTGGACATAATGATCTCCTTCTAACTATTACACTATATAACACAATTTGAAAATTTTCTGTTCCTGATTTAATTGTGTTACTTCCTTTTAAATTATGCAGTACTTACTTTGAAAATAGTTGTTATTATACTCTAGAACAGCGTTTCCCAACTGCTGTTCTGCGGCACACTAGTGTGCCGTGAGCGATCACCTGGTGTGCTGCGGAAAAACCTCTCTTCCCCCCTTTCTTCCCCCTCCTGCCAAACTCCTACTGTGGACCGAGTGAGTGCCTTCCCTTCTGGTGTGGAAGAGGGAGAGAGCCATTCAGGAAGGGAGCCACCTGGGGATTCTGTGTGGGAAGTTTGGCCCAGTTCTATCATTGGTGGGGTTCAGAATACTCTTTGATTGTAGGGGAACTATAAATCCCAGCAACTACAACTCCCAAATGGCAAGGTCTATTTCCCCTGAACTCCATCTGCATTCATATTTGGGCATATTGAGTATTCATGCCAAGTTTGGTCCTGATCCAACATTGTTTGAGTCCAGAGTGCTCTCTGGATATAGGTGAACTACAACTCCAAAACTCAAGGTCAATTCCCTTTCAGTATTTTCTGTTGGTAATGAGAGTTCAATATGCCAAGTTTGGTTCAATTCCATTGTTGCAAGAGTTCAGGATGCTCTTTGTTTGTGTGTTAGCTATAAATCCCAGAAACTGTAACTCCCAAATGTCAAGGTCTATTTTTCCCAAACTCCATCTGTGTTCACATTTGGGCATATTGAGTATTCATGCCAAGTTTGGTCCTGATCCAACATTGTTTCAGTCCAGAGTGCTCTCTGGATGTAGGTGAACTACAACTCCAAAACCCAAGGTCAATTCCCAAGCAAACCCTTTCAGTACTTTCAGTCTTTCTGCCATTCATTGATTGATTGATTGATTGATTTTATTATTTATGCCAAGATATCTATGTTGTGTTCATCGAAACAGGTCCAGGTTTCACACTGAGTGTATAAATATATTTTAAAACATATTAACTATATGTATTACTGTGTTAGAGTGTCATTTTGTGTCATTTTGGTTGGTGGTGTGCCCCAGGATTTTGTAAATGTAAAAAGTGTGCGTGGCTCAAAAAAGGTTGGGAAACACTGCTCTAGAAACTTCGTATTTTTGTGGCTGCCACACACTATGTTGGGTTGGTTGAGACTCTATGAGATACTCATTGAAAAACTAGAGCAAAATGTACTGCAAGATGTCCCTTCCACAAAAACTTTTTTTTGCAGTTTAATAACAAGGGAACTAACTAATCTTCACCCTTCATGTGGCTCCCTCATTGGAGCATATCACCTTTGGTGTTACTCTTTTGGGCAACAACTCAGACACTTCAGACATCCAACTACTATCTCTTTCCCAAAAGGGACTGTTTATGTTACTGGTTAAACACGACATGACTCAATCTCTGGGCTCTTCTTCTGTCCATAAAACAGGAAAGAGTCCATAGGGAGAAGGTGTTCTTCCTCCTCTAGTGTGTGTTCACTTCGCTAAATATACACACTTTTTTATAGGATTCCCCCCCCCCCCTTACTTTTTAATAAAGTCAAAATGCCAACGTGGTATATGAGCATACATTCATATCGCCTTAACATTATGTTATCATTAAAGCTTCATACGTATCACAGTTAGCATTAGAACTTTTCAAAAGAGTGAGTGGGTAGAGGCATTCAATCTGGTAAACTGAAATGCAAGGAAAGAACATATATCAGTATAAAACATTCATGTTTGTAAGGTGACCATTGGGCCTGCCGAAATGCAGTGGGAGGAGTGGTGCCATGGGTCTTTTTGCTGGCTTTATGACATAGTCATGTAACAGCAGCCATTTACTGAGTACAGGTGTTATGGCATCAACCAATTCCAAATCCTGCAGATGTACACTCACTTAGGGTGCATCTATACTATGCATTAAATTCAGTTTGACACCACGTTAATGGTCAGGGCTCCGTATTTATTTATCATATCAGGAGCAAACCAAGGGTACAGTTGTGATGTATTTTAAAAACACAAAGTTTAAAAACTTGCCATTGTATTAGATGTCCTTTACCCAGAAGCTGGCCACTTGGAGTGCCTCCGGTGTTGCTATGAGAAGGTCCTCCATTGTGCATGTGGCAGGGCTCAGGCTGCATTGTAGTCAGTGGTCTGTGGTTTGCCCATCTCCACACTCGCATGTTGTGGACTCCACTTTGTGGCCCCATTTCTTAAGGTTGGCTCTGCATCTCATAGTGCCAGAGCGCAGTCTGTTCAGTACCTTCTTCTGTGTGCCCAGGAGGGGGGTCTTTCATTTGGTATCAGACATGGATTGGGGTTCTGTGTTTAAGCCTGCCACTTTTGGACTCTTGCTTGCTGAGGTGTTTCTGTGAGTACCTCTTTAGATCTTAGAAAACTCTTGATTTAAGGCATTGGCGTGCGGACTGAGATCCAAACAGGGGATGCACCAGATATGTCACTGCCTTAAATAATTATTGGCTACTACTTCCTGGCAGATGTCAGGTGATGCAATATTGGCTAAACAGTGTAATTTCTGTAGTGGTGTAGGGCACAGATATGCTGTGATTATGCATTATCACAGGGCTCATTGCTTTGTAATCATGGGAGCTGTAGTTTGTTGAGGCTCTATTATTTATTTATTGATTTATTTATTTACTATTTTTATATACTATTTTTCTCAACCCCGAAGGGGACTCAGAGCGGCTTACAGCAAACAACAATACTGCCAGAGTGGCTTACAATGTACATATAACAATATTGCCGGAGTGGCTTACAGCAAACTGAAAAAACAACAATTAACATTACTGTCATAGCACAACATTAGCACTACACATCATATTGCACTACAACATGTAATACAAATATACAAATGATAATATCAAGATATAATTATTTTATCACATTATCATTGGCAGTATTATACTGTGCTACATTACAACAACACCAATACCAGATGCATATACAACACACCATACCGTAATCATACTATTATTATTAGTATTACATTACAATTATTATACTATAACATAATACAATATATTGACATTATAATATATTATAATGTAATGTAACATATTATATCATATGTTATATATATTATTATATATTATATATATTATTCTTTGGAAGAGAAGACTAAAGACCTTGCAAGACTGCAACTCCCAAGACCCCAAAGCCTTCAGTCATAGCAGTTCACATGGTGTCAAACTGCATTAATCCTACTGTGTAGATCCACCCTTAAGAAGACATAAGTCTCCAACAAGATTCCAGCCATACGGTTTATTCATATCCTGAGCCTTCCCCAGTCAGGACTCAAAGTGGTGTACAATAGATTCAAATGCTGAAGGAAATTACACATTGGCATTACCAACACTATCTCTTCAGCTTAGGGAGCAAATAAAGGAACGAGAGTCTGCTTAGCAAGCCATGTTCCCATCCAATTATCAAATGAACATTGTTTGATCCTTACTAGCTCAAGCACCAACCATCAAATCCAGCAAATGTCTAAGGATTACGAAATAATGTCCTGCTTTTTGTTTCTCTTCGCAACTGGCCAATTATTTGGCTGAGACTTGGCTCCAACACGTTTTTGTCTCTTGTGTAATGACAGGGAAAATAACATGAAGTCCCAATTAATGAAAGAGCCTTCCATTAGGGCAGGAATAAGGAGGAAAGTTCAAAAGCAAGTCTATTTTCTATTTCCACATTGGAACAAACTAATACCATGTTACTAAAAACTTTTAGAATGTAAAGAAAATTGTATTTATAATTATTTTTCCCATGACTGCCTGAATGAGCTTTCGTCACATTGTCATAAGACATTCATAAAATGTCCCTGTAACTCTGGCTACACTTGCTGAAAGATGAACCAAGCTGTGAAACAACACACAGAAGGGAAAGGTAGCAAGGAAACACATGCACCTTCAAACTTCAGCTCCTGATTTCTTTTAGTAAAAGGTACACTTGGGCCATGGAAGTCTACAATAAGAAAGATAGTTGGTTTTCTGCATCTCATACATTTATTGTGATACCTAACAACAATTTTGTCCACCACTGAGGTCTTCAAATATAGTGTTAATTTTAACTTTTTTTGATTATCTAGAACAGGGCTGTCCAACATCTTTTGGGCCAAGGGCCGGAGTCCTGGCCAATGATGACCTGGGGGGCTGGAGCAGGGGGCGGGCCGCTCCTGATGGCGCGCTGACGTCACCACGTCTGACGTCACCATGCCGGCGTCCTGCACGGCCCGCCCCTTTTCGGCGAGGCTTGCTGACGTCAGCAAGCCCCGCCGAAAAGGGGCGGGCCATGCAGGACGCCGGCGTGGTGACGTCAGACGTGGTGATGTCAGCGCGCCATCAGGAGTGGCCCGCCCCCCGCCTCCCTCCCTCCTACAGTGACAGCCAGGGCGGCAGAACCGGCGATTTCTCCCAGTTCTGCTGCCCCGGCTGAGGCTGTAAGAGGAAGGGCAAAGCCGAGGAAAACCCTCCTCCTCAGCTTCGCCCTTCCAGCTAAAGGCACATGCCAGCCTCAGAAGCAGCAATTTCCCCGCTTCCGAGGCTGGTGTGTCCCTTTAGCTGGAAGGGCGAAGCTGAGGAGGGCTCTGCTTGGCTTTGCCCTTCCTCTTAAAGGGACACGCCAGCCTCGGAAGTGGGGAAATTGCTGCTTCCGAGGCTGGCGTGTCCCTTTAGCTGGAAGGGCAAAGCTGAGGAGGGCTCTGCTTGGCTTTGCCCTTCCTCTTAAAGGGACACGCCAGCCTCGGAAGCAGCGATTTCCCGCTTCCGAGGCTGGCGTGTCCCTTTAAGAAGAAGGCAAAGCCAAGCAGAGCCCTCCTCAGCTTTGACCTTCCAGCTAAAGGGTCACGCCAGCCTCGGAAGCGGGGAAATCGCTGCTTCCGAGGCTGGGGTGTGCCTTTAGCTGGAAGGGCGAAGCTGAGGAGAGCTCTCCATGGCTTTGCCCTTCCAGGTAAAGGGAAACGCCAGCCTCAGAAGCAGCGATTTGCCCGCTTCCGAGGCTGGCGTGTCCCTTTAGCTGGAAGGGCAAAGCCGAGGAGAGCCCTCCTCAGCTTCGCCCTTCCAGCTAAAGGGTCACGCCAGCCTCCTCCTCCGTCCTGCCTCTCCCCCCGGCGCACCGATCGGAGCGCCGGGGGGAGAGGCGGGACGGAGGAGGCGGGCCTATGGAGGAAGAAGGGAAGCACTTCCCTTCCTCCCCTTTAGGCCTGCCTTCTCCCTCCCTCCCCCCCCCGGCATTCCCGATTGGTGCGCCGGGGGGAGAGGCGGGATGGAGGAGGAGGACGGGAGTGGGCGGGGGCTGGGTGACGTCAGGCTCGGCGCTGGCGCCACGCCTGATGTCACCCAGCCCCGCCCCCCAGGAGATCGATTTTTTTTTAAAAAAATTGCAGGGTAGGCGGGGGCCGTAGGGAAGGGCCTCTGGGCCGTATGCGGTCCCAGGGCCACCAGTTGGACAGCCTTGATCTAAAACAGTGTTTTTCAACCTTTTTTAAAAAACATTTTTTACATTTACAAAATCCTGGGGCACACCACCAACCAAAATGACACAAAATGACATTCTAGCACAGTAATATGTATAGTTAATATGTTTTAAATGTATTTATACACTCAGTGTGAAACCTGGACCTGTTTCGATGAACACAACATAGATATCCTGGCAGGAATGGCAGAAAGACACAAACTTCCCACACACAACTCCCATAACCAAGAGAAAATACTATAAGAGTTTGGTGGGCATTGACTTTGGGTTTTAGAGTTGTAGTTCACCTATATCCAGAGAGCACTGTGGACGGAAACAATGTTGGATCCGGACCAAACTTGGCATGAATACTCAATATGCCCAAATCTGAACACCAATGGAATTTGGGGAAAATAGCGTGAGCGTGTTCAGGAGGGGAGGGGGGAAGGGGAAAGACGTGACCCGTGCAGGCACTACTGCGCAGACTCGCCCCAGAGCAAAGCGAGCACAGCGAGGCTGGGAAGAAGGGAGCCCGAGTTGAGAAGAAAAAGTCTTCGGCAGGAGGGGGAAGAAAGGGTATTGGAGGTTCCAATTTCCCACAGCACACCTGATGATCGCTCACGGCACACCAGTGTGCCACGGCACACTGGTTGGGAAACACTGATATAGAAGAAATTGGAGAGATGCCACAGTTAGAGTCATTGTATTTAACAATTCTATACATTATGTTTAAAGAATATCCTATGCCTCTATATGGAATAGTCAATATTTCACACATGTTTTTGGTATTAAATACATAGGGTGTTCAAAGTTCATACAAATTATAATGAAAAGTATCTATTTATGGGATTTAATGTTTCTTAAAGTTGTTTCTACTCTAGAGGAGAAGCAAGCTCACACGCTTTCTCTCCCAGCACCAGCAGCACATCACACAGCTTTCCAAAGTATTTTAAGGCCCAGGGGAGGAAGAGCGATGACCTGGAGCTCAGTGGAGAGCTATCCTCCCTGGGCTACCTTAAAAATCCCCTCTCTTGCCTGCAATCTCCTTTCTGCTTGGAGTTTTTCTTCCTTAAAGCTGTTTCGACTTCCTACTCTAGAGGAGAGGTAGGCTTTTCTTTCTGTTTGCTTAGATTACTACTATTATTAATAATACTGATTATCTTTTAGAAATATTTTCTGAAGGAGAGGGAGGGGGGAAAAGCTAAAAGAGTGACTCTCCAAGACCACAGACACATGCATGCATGTCCCACCCCTCATCCCTCAGTTCCCCAACTCCTGGTCACTCTCACAAAATAAAAAGAATCAGGAAAATGAAGGAGAAACAGAAAGATTTAACTTTGATGCCAAGTAAAGGAAGAGGAGCAGGCCCGGATTGCCCTTAAGGCCACCCTAGGCCATGGCCTAGGGCGGCAGCCATGGAAGAGGGCAGCAGATCCAGACGCCCCAAAATTGAAAAAAATTAAACATTTTTTAAAAAAAATCTGCCCCTCCTTCCTACACCGAAGTGGTGCCTGCGCGCGAGCAAGAAGGAGCTTGGGGGAAGTCCCGTCGCCCCTAGGGCGTCTGACGTGGCTTCCATCTTCCTGCCGCCTCCACACGCGCGCAGGTGGGCGCTGCTCCTTTCTTCAATGAAGGAAGGAGGGGCCACGTCAGACGCCCTAGGGGCGGGACTTACCCCCGGCTCCTTCTCCCTCGTGCTGGCTCCGCCCCTCCTTCCTTCACTGAAGGAAAGAGCTGCCGGCGCCCACCTGTGCGAGGTAGAAGGAGCCGGGGGAAGTCCCGCCGCCCCTAGGGTGTATGATGTGACATCCCCCTGCTGCCTCCTCGCTCACGTGGGCGGGCGCCGCGCCTTCCTTCAGTGAAGGAAGGAGCGCCGCCCCGCCCACCCGGCGGCGGGCTCCAGATGTCCTAGGGGCAGGACTCCCCCCGGCTCCTCCCTCACACCAGCTCCACCCCCGCAAGTGGCCCTGCCCCCTCAAGAGGCCCCGTCCCTCTCAAGCACCCCCCCAGGGCAGCACTTACAGAGTGTGGCCTAGGGCGCCACAAAACGTTGATCCGGGCCTGAAGAGGAGCAGTGATTGGCTGCTACGTGGTCCCTTTTTGGATGGGAATCCGTGATGGCTTCAAACTGAAGGAGCTGGATTGGCTGAAGGGAATGGCCAAAAACGGATCCAGGCTCAAGTCTACCCTCAATATGCTTTGCAGAGCCCCAAGGACTTCCAGGAGCACACTTTGAGCACTACTGTTATAGACTCATGTAATACAGCTTTACTGCATTGAATTGCATGATATGAGTCTACACTGACAATATAATGCAGCTTGAAATGGCATCACATGGCAGTAGGTGGGGCCACAGCTCTCTCTCTCTCTCTCTCTCTCTCTCTCTCTCTCTCTCTCTCTCTCTCTCTCTGAGAACCAAAATGGGCAAGTATATCTCAATGTCCTTTTTTTGTCATCTGCACAATGATAAATCTGTGATTTTTCTGCAAGGTCCTATATTCAATAGCTTTTTGAAATGACACCTGTTCAGCTCCCTCATTGCCAGGTGTTTCAGCAAAGCCGGCTTCTATCATTGCACCTTGACAGGCCAAGGGGGAAAAAACACAGAAGATATGGCAGCAAAAGGAGTGTTGGCTGCTGATCTTGAGTCGAGTTCAAAGTAGAGCATTTGCCTGTTTGGAATGCAGCTCTGTGCACAGATATTGCCGCTTGCAGTTTATAGGTGAGGCGACATGAGTAGGCGCAGCCATTAAAGGGAGAAGATCACTGAGGCAGAACTCCTTGTCTTTGCTGATAGCTTGCCAAATGGTTTGGCTGCCAGAGCTCGGTCGTATATTTAGGGAAACTTGGCAAGGAGCAGTTCTTATAGATATGGTTTGCGTTGAAGGTTCATGCTTCACTTCTCAGGCTGTATGTGTGTGTATGTGTGTATAGGCACAACAAGCAGCAATAAACAGGGCCATCTGTTTGGCAGATAAGCAGGCACTCCGGCGGGATGCATGCCAGCAACTTGGTGTCTATTATTGACAGGAAGTAGATCCCATCACTTTCTGACCATCATGGTTTTCCAAATGGGGCAAAAATGGTCCTCCAAAGATATTATTATTATTATTATTGCACCTTTTCTTGCTTAAGAGACTCAAAGCCGCTAACAATACAAAAAAAATGCAATGTACAATTCTAAACACTAAAAGTACAATATAAACACTAAAACAGAACAAAACATGGAACTATTACAAATGAATGGTGAAAACCATTTAAACCCTATTAAAATGCACAAAACAGTATGCAGCACCCCTGGCTCCATCTTTAAAATGTTCTTATTTCATTAATGTTTACACACACACACACACACACACACATCTGTGCACAATTTGTGTCTGCTCCTCTCTTGGACACATTTGTATGCAACTGGGAAACATGCATTTTATTATAATGGCAAGGAATTCAGCTCTAAGCTATAACTACCTACCTACCTACCTTCTTACCTACCTATCTATTTATCTACTTACCTACTTACCTATCTTTCTGTCTGTCTGTCTGTCTGTCTACCTGCCTATCTTTCTATCTATCTATCTATCATCTATCTATCTATCTATCATCTATCTACCTACTTATCTTTCTATGTACCTAACTCTGTATCTATGTCAGTCTGTCTATCTATCTATCCATCTACCTACCTATCTATCTTTCTATCTTTGCATCTATCTATCTATCCATCTACCTACCTATCTACCTATCTTTCTATCTTTGCATCTATCTATCTATCTACCTATCTACCTATATTTCTCTTTTTATCTATCTATCTATCTATCTCCCTGCCTGCCTGCCTGCCTGCCTCTACCGATCTATCTATCTTTGTATCTACCTATCTATTTAGCTTTCTATCTATCTATCTGTCTACCTATCGACCTACCTACTTGTCTATCTATCTACCTCCCTATCTACCTTTCTGTCTGTCTGTCTACCTACCTGTCTATCTATCTTTCTCTTTCCATCTACCTGCCTATCTGTCTATCATCTATCTATTTACTTATCTTTCTATGTACCTACCTACCTTTGTATCTATGTCAGTCTGTGTATGTATGTATCTATCTACCTACCTACCTACCTTTCTCTCTATCTGTCTGTCTACTTATCTACCTACCTATCGATCTACCTACCTACTTAACTACCTACTTGTCTATCTATCTACCTACCTCCCTATCTACCTTTCTGTCTGTCTACATACCTACCTGTCTATTTATCTTTCTATCTTTCCATCTATCTGCCTATCTTTCTTTTTGTCTATCATCTATCTATCTACTTATCTTTCTATGTACCTACCTACCTTTGTATCTATGTCAGTCTGTGTATGTATGTATCTACCTACCTACCTATCTACCTATCTATCTATCTGTCTGTCTATCTATCTACCTACCTATCGATCTACCTACCTACTTACCTACCTACTTGTCTGTCTATCTACCTACGGACCTCCCTCTCTCCTTCCCTACCTACCTTTCTGTCTGTATGTCTATCTATTTATCTATCTATCTATCATCACCTTCTTCTTCTTCTTCTTCTTCTTCATGGTTACATCAATTTTCTGTTCTCCAAGTTATTCCTTATATGGCTCGGTTTCCAGGTCTTTGATCATCTTGGTCACCCTTCTCTGAACTCATACTTTCTTGAATTGTGTTAACACCAGAACTGGACAATGTGTTCCAAATTAGATATGATCAAAGCAGAATAGGTCAGCACGATTTCTTCCCTTGATGTGGACTTTCTGCCCCTGTTCCTTTCCCCCTTTTGTTGGCTAAGCATTGTGCTCTTCGTGAGCCATGCAAGATGCCAGTCTACCTGTCTTGTCTGCATGTCTTCCTCTCTATTTCTTTCCCTCTTGCACACATTTGTATGCAACTGCAAAAGATATAATTTATGACAATGGCAGCAGGCCCGGATCAGGCCCTTTTGCCACCCAAGGCCAAAGGGTCTGCCTCCGCCCCTCCCCGCCCTGGCTCCGCCCTGCTCCGCCCCCGCCTCCTCGCCGGTGCGAGGAGGAGGAGGAAGGAAAGCCCCACCCCTGGAGCTGATGCGGGGCCTCCCCATGGCTGCTTCCCCCTCCCTCCCTCCCTCCTAAAGCCGCCATGTGGCCAAAATCGCCCTTTTCAGGCCGGCTTTAGGGGGGAGGGAGGATCGGCTCCGCGCCGGCGAGGAGGTGGGGGCGGAGCCGGGCGGAGCCGGGGGCGAGGAGGGGCAGAGTCAGGGGTGGAGCCGATCCTCCCTCCCTCCTAAAGCAGAGCTGAGGGGAGCAAAGCAAAGGGAGGGGGCAGCGTGTATGGCGCTTGCGCCGCCCCGCGCATGCGCCCTTTAAAAAATAATATTTTTTGATTTTTCTTCCAAATTTTTTGGGGGATTTTTTTTTTAAAAAATGGGGTCCGGATCTGCTGCCCCCCCAAAAGTGCCGCCTGAGGCCATGGCCTAGGGTGGCCTTATGGGTAATCTGGGCCTGAATGGCAGGGAATTCATCTCTAAGATGCAGTACTCAGAGAGGAGGTCTACCCATGCCAGGACATTAAAAAAGATTAGCACGAGGGTCAAAATGATTGAGATTGTGAAAAATGACTGTCGAACAATGACAATATTGTAGGAGTAGAACAGGCTGCAGTCCTATCAGACTCAGCAACCTAATAAAAAGAAGACGAGGAGAAGTTGCACCTTTGTAGATGCTACAATGATATTTCAGATTTCTCGGGGGAGGTCCATGAAAAACAACAACCCCTCATCTTTTAATGAAAAGGGCTTTGAAGGTGTTTTAATCTTTCTTTGAAGATGCTTCAGCTCCCTTCGGTTCCTGCTTTTCTTACCTGTTGCCCAAAGAATGGATAATGGGGAAAGCATATCAAGTTTGCCCTCATCTTTTTATGTTTCACAACTCGTACGTTTGAGAAATTTTGAAAACATACTTGAAAACTCCAGTTGGAAAAACAGAAGGGAGAGAAAACATCACTTGGTTTTCAGAATGGAGGAAATTGGTGCCCTAGGATAGGATAGACTGCATTTGCTGGGATCTAGGACACGTTTAACCAAAAGGTTCTTCTAGAGCAGTGTTACTCAACCTGTGGGTCAGGACCCCTGCGGGGCTGCAAGAGAATGACAGAGAAGTCACCAAAAACCATCAGAAAACATATTTTTTTCTGTTGGTCATGGGGGTTCTGTGTGGGAAGTTTGGCCCCATTCTGTCATTGGTGAAGTTCAGAATGCTCTTTGTAGGTGAACTATAAATCCCAGCAACTACAACTTCCAAATGTCAAGGCTTATTTTCCCCAAACTCCACCAGTGTTCACATTTGGGCTTATTGAGTTTTTTTCTGCCAAGTTTGGTCCTGATCCATCATTATATGAGTATGCATTGCTCTCTGGATGTAGGTGAACTACAACTCCCAAACTCAAGGTCAATGCTCACCAAACCCTTCCAATCTCTTTTGTTGGTCATGGGAGTTCTGTCTGCCAAGTTTGGTTCAATTCCATTGTTGGTGGAGTTCAGAATGCTCTTTGATTGTAGGTGAACTATAAATCCCAGCAACTACAACTTCCAAATGTCAAGGTCTATTTCCCCCAAACTCCACCAGTGTTCACATTTGGGCTTATTGAGTTTTTTCTGCCAAGTTTGGTCCAGATTTATCATTATTTGAGTCCACAGTGCTCTCTGCATGTAGGTGAACTACAACTCCAAAACTCAAGGTCAATGCTCACCAAACCCTTCCAGTCTCTTCTGTTGGTCATGGGAGTTCTGTGTGCCAAGTTTGGTTCAATTCCATCATCGGTGGAGTTCAGAATTCTCTTTGATTGTTGGTGAACTATAAATCCCAGCAACTACAAACTCCAAATGACAAAATCAATCCCCCTGTAACTCCACCAGAATTCAGATTTGGGTATACTACATATTTGTGCCAAATGTGGTCCAGTGAATGAAAATCCATCCTGCATATCAGATGTTTACATGACGATTCATAACTGTAGCAAAATTACAGTGATGAAGTAGCAACGAAAATAATGTTATGGTTGGGGGGGTGTCACCACAACATGAGGAACTGCATTAAGGGGTCACGGCATTAGGAACAGGGCCGTAGCCAGGATTTTGTTTCGGGGGGGGGGGCTGAATGTGAGTGAGAGAGGATCTACCGTAGCAAACCTTTTTTAAAATTTTTTTTGTATCTTTATCCCAATACCCCCATGCATATGAGATATATTGAGCATGGTGATCAGATCATGATATCAATACACATAACAGTTTAAATAATAAATGTTATTTATTTACTTTCATTAACAAAATGTTTAGAATACTTTTTAAACTTATTTTTTACTTTACAGCAACAGTCTTCTTTTCTTCTCCCCAGCCATTTTGTCAATTACTTTTTCTGGTTTGATAGTGATGTCCCGATGGATGGAAATCATTGCTAGTCCACTACGTCTTTGGTCTGTCATTAAACTTCTAGATACACTTTTCACTCTCTTCATGGTTGAAAATGATCTTTCCACACTGCATGTTGTTACTGGTAGAGTAGCTAACACAGTCAAAAGGAAATGTATTGACTGATAGTAGGTTTTGTCACACAGTTCCAACACTTTAAGTACCTCAGTATCTTTCTGAATTGATGGTGTAATATTACACCACATCATATACCGTATTTTTCGCTCCATAAGACGCACCAGATGATAAGACGCACCTAGATTTTAGAGGAGGAAAATAGGAAAAAAAATATTTTCGCTCCCCCTCTAAAATCTAGGTTAGTCTTATCAGCAGGTGCGTCTTCTCAGAGGGCTCGCTGGTTCGCTCGCCCTCTGCCTCCTTTTCCTTCCCCCCACCCTTTCCTTGAGGGCGGGGGAAGCAAAAGGAGGCGGAGGGAGAGCGAACCGCGTTGCGTCAGCTGTGACGCGAGCGGTTCGCTCCTCCTCCGCCTCCTTTTGCTTCCCTCCCGCCCTTTCCTTGAGGGCGGGGAAGCAAAAGGAGGCGAAGGGAGAGCGAACCGCGTCGCGCCAGCTGTGACGCGAGCGGCCCGCTCCTCCTCCGCCTCCTTTGCTTCCTCCGCGCCTTTCCTTGAGGGCGGGGGAAGCAAAAGGAGGCGGAGGGAGAGCGAACCGCGTCGTCAGCTGTGACGCGACGCGGTTCGCCTCCTCCGCCTCCTTTTGCTTCCCTCCGCCCTTTCCTTGAGGGCGGGGGGAAGCAAAAGGAGGCGGAGGGAGAGCGAACCTGTCGCATCAGCTGTGACGCGGTTCGCTCTCCCTCCGCCTCCTTTTGCTTCCCCGCCTCAAGGAAAGGGCGGAGGGAAGCAAAAGGAGGCAGAGGGGAGAGCGAACCGCGTCGCGTCAGCTGTGACGCGACACGGTTTGCTCCGCCCTCCGCCTCCTTTTGCTTCCTCCGCCCTTTCCTTGAGGGCGGGGAAGCAAAAGGAGGCGAGGGGAGAGCGAACCGCGGCGCGCGTCAGCTGTGACGCGACGCGGTTCGCTCCGCCCTCCGCCTCCTTTTGCTTCCTCCGCCCTTTCCTTGAGGGAAGCAAAGGTGGGGGAAGCAAAGGAGGCAGATGGCGAGCGAACCAGCGTCCCTCCGCCGCCGCAACGGACCAGAGAAGAGGAGAGGCGGCGACAGGGTGAGTATATCGCCGCCTCCCTCCCTCCCTCTGCTCCAGCGCCTCCCCCGCCTGCATATTCGCACCATAAGATCGCGGCTGATTTTTCCTCCCACTTTGGGAGGAAAAAAGTGCGTCTTCTGGTGCGAAAAATACGGTACTCGGCCTTGACGGAAGCAAGTGCTGCATCATTTTCAAAGTATTCTGACAGTTGTTCCATATGGTGAACTTTGTCTAGACCTGAAAGCCCAGGGAGGAGAACCTGGAAACTGGTTAAAATGTCTTCATTTGTCATGAACCTTGCAGTAATGTTCTGTATGAGTGAATCAACACATGGTATGAACACCGCAACTCTGAAATAATCTTCTAGAGAAGTAGTCCCTGGATTTGCCCGATGCACCTGTCTTGAACTTTGCCTTGGAATAGTCAAGTTGCTTTGAAATATGTTTTCAGATGTTGTTCTTGCTAAGTCAAAGAGTTTTTTAAAATGACCTTTTGCATCTGCTCTCAACATCTCTAAAGACTTCAACAGTGACTTAGCATGGTTTATGGCAGATGCTATATCAAGACTTTTTCCTGAAGAAAACTGATAGGGGCAAAGTAAGGCTGAAGAGTTGTTCACAAATAAATAGGCTAACAAGGAAATCACTTTTTTCAATTGCAGTCAAAAAGTTTGAAGCTGAAGAAGATATTTTCCATGGTTTCTCTGAGATTTCTTCTAATGCAACTACAATCAGCTTAAATAGTTCAACGAATGTCAATACACTGTCATGCCTCTCAATGAAACGAGTCTCGCATAAACGTGTCAATCTTTTTTTTTTTCTTTGTTTCTGGCACATGAACACTAATATTAATCTGTAAAATATTGTTAGCACTTGAACTGTTTCTGAAGAAATTTGTTATTTCTTTTATTGTTCCAAGAGCTTAAAAATGTATCACTCAATGCAAGGTTCAGTCGATGACTTGCACAATGAAAATATCTTGCTTTGGGGTATGTTTCTCGAATTCTTGTTTGAACTCCACTTAGATGGCCAGCCATGGTGGCAACTCCATCATAGCCCTGCCCTACACACTTGCTCATATCCAATTTCAACATGTTGCATTTTTCTAGGATAACTTTAGTGACATTTTCTGCTGATTGGTCGTATATAGGTATAAATCCTACAAAATCTTCTCGATGACTGGTAAGTTTTCCTTTAAATCTACATAGCGAAGACATAACGAAAGCTGCTCTGTTGCTGATACATCCATAGTTTCATCAGCCAGAATGGAGAAGCAATCAGACTTGTTGACTCTAGCAACAATCTCTTCTGTCACTAAACTGCAACTGATTGAAATTATCTCATTCTGGATTTCAGGACTTATGTATGTAGCATTCTTGCCACAGTTAATAACATGTCTCCTTAGATTTTCGTCTCCAGAGCATGCTCTAAATCGTAGTAAGGCTCGAAATTTCCCATCTTTTTGGAAGGTTTTTCCAAAGAGAGGACCACTGTCTTCATTTCCTCTAAGAGGCAACTCTTCCTCTGCACAAAAGAGAATTGTTTCTATAATGGGAAGTAGAGCAGCTCTGTTTTCCTCTTTCTCCCTTGCATGTTGTGTGTCTAGTTGAGAGCAAATATCTTTTGTTTTCCTGACATTATCTTAGTGAAATTGTCTGCATGTACAACACAAGCTTTGTGATATTCTGTAGCAGAGTGTTTCATAAATGTCTCTTTGGCTTTCTTCCAGTCTCTAAAACCACACGTAACCAACTTTCCAGGAGCCTCATGAGTTCCTTTTCCATACCATGGGGATAAAACAAAAAACATGGTTTGCAATAAACTGCATCTTCTTTTTTAGAATAGGCCAAGAAAGCAAATCCTGAGGTGGGGTCTGTAATCCATTTTTCTTGAAATCTTCTTGTTTGATTTTTACTTGGGTTGAAGGAAAAGTGTAAGGCTGTTTTGGGAGGAGAACTGACTGAAGAATGTTTTTCTTTGTGTTTTCATCTATCTTCTCTTGTTGAATGTCTCCTATGTCAAAAGACTCTGCATGCCAGTTATAAAAACACATATTTGAAAGTTCTGATATTTTGTCAGCTTCAGAAGTACGACCACTTTGTTGGCTTGAGCAATGGGAGGCTGATGTGGTACTGCTCGAAGAAGGAACGGTATTATCCTCATCTGAAAAAAATAATACTACTTTTAGTACTATAAATGGAATAAATCTGTTACTGCAAACATTGTATTGTTTACTGAGTTGCTGTGAGTTTTACAGGCTGTATGGCCATGTTTCAGAAGCATTCTCCCCTGATGTTTCACCCACATCTGTGGCAGGCATCCTCAGAGGTTTGAGGTCTGTTGGAAACTACGCAAGTGAGGTTTATTGTATACTTGTATAACAATGTCCAGGGAGGGAGAAAGAACTCTTGTCAGTTGGAGGCAAGTGGGAATGTTGCAATTATCCACCTTGATTAGCATTGAATGTCCTTGCAACACAAGACCAGACAGCTTAATGCCTGGGGACTCCTTTGTTAGGAAGTGTTAGCAGGCCTTGATTGAGAGAGCGAGAGAGAGCTTTCTGGAGAGCCTGCAAGACTGTCCTATTCCAACAAGCTTCCGGCCCCTAAATATTTGTGACCAATCTGAAATAGCCCTTATATTGCTTTTATACTGCTTTATATGTATTTGATGTACTTTTATATTGTTCGTTTGATGATTGTTGTAAGCCGCCCCGAGCCACGTTGGGAGAGGCGGCTAACAAATCCAATAAATAAATAAATAAATAAAAATGTCTGCAATTTCTGATTGTTGTTCTTCATTCACTGTCCAGATTTTAGAGTTTTTTAAAAATACTTGTAGTCAGATTTTGTTCATTTTCATGGTTTCCTGCTTTGCATTGAAATTGACCACATGCTTGTAGATTTCAATAGCTTTTCTGTATAGTCTCACAGCAGTAACTCAGTGATTCTGGCCATGAAAGCCTTTGACAACAAATTGTATGTTTTATATATCCAAGATTGTTCTACAATCATTTACAACTTAAATGTACAAAAGAAGCTAGTGAAATTACTGTGTGTACTCAGTGCTGCTCTTGTGGCAAAACAATGAACTTCAATAGGGAGAGATAATTTAAGGCCTACTAGCCTAATATATATAAATGCTATTATAATATTTAAAAAGATGCATCAAAATCAGGATACCTACAAGTTTTAAAAGAAAAGGGATTGAGCAAGCAGTGTATTATACATAGTTAATTTAGTGTTATTCTGAATAAAACATAAGTTACCTTTAACTTTAGATGAAATGTTTTCCTCTCTGGGCTTTTGAAGAATAAATCTATGCTCTTTTGGCTTCTTTTCATTTTAGCTTTTCTGTCTTCCTCTCAAGCAAACTCTCTGCTAATTCTAAACTACCCAGAAACCCCACTCCAAAACCCAGAATTCTAAAGCTAGGGCTCCTGACTCCTCCCTACTCTTAAATATACAGGCTCTAAATTACATATTCTGCCCTTGGAGGCAAGATATTAGTAGCATAACTAACTTCATTTTAATGTAGAATAACTGTTTTTAATAATAATAATAACAACAACAACACAGGGCATCGAACCGAGCCCATGATGGATCTGGATCAAACCTGTGCATTACAGGCAGGAATTGGGGAATGATTGCCCCTTTCCAAATGGACCACCCTGAAAATTGGGGGGGGGGGGGGCCTGGCTACATGCCTGATTAGGAAGGTTGAGAAACACTGTTCTACAGGCCCCTTCTAATGCAGATTATCAAAGCAGATAATCCACATGATCTACTTTGGATTCTAGGGGTCTACACTGCCATATAATTAAGTTCAAAGCGGACAATATGGATTTTCATATGGCAGAGTAGAAGAGGTCTGAAACAATTGCAAATAATATATCAAGTGTGGGATCTTTTCATCCTGAGAAAAGTGATTTCGGATCAACTCTTCAAGGTGGCGTTTGGATGGTGGTGGTGGCCAAAGGCAAAGGGATGGAGCTAAAAATACCAGCCAATTTGAACTTTAACCTTTTGCTGTGAAATACCAAGTCTTATGACAGGCTGTATAGCCTTTGAGAAAGGAACATTAGACATGGCACGGAATGGTTCTGTCAAGCGGAAGAAATGTGTGGCCATTTGAGAAAGACCAGAGGGCAGTTTGGAAGTCCAAACAGGACAGTCTGGAGGTTCTCCATCCCTATTATATAATCTATTGTATAGACACTCTAGGAAGAAACCTTCTGATTTCAATAGGGCTTACTCCCATTTACAATACATGGGATTTGAAGTCTATACATTAAGTCTTGATTAAGACGTGGCACCAAACCATAGCATGATCAAATGTACCTATGACCCCTTCTTCCCTTTTACTCAGGTCATTAAATCTCAATGGATACATCATGGATTGGGGACCATGCAACATAGCATAACACCCTTACTCTTCCATATATCCATCAGTTGCATTTCAATTCTGCTGCTCAACCATCTCCGTTCTTGGTCTGGAACAGTAATATTGCTGTAATTAGCTTACTGTAGTGCAGTGGTTCTCAACCTGTGAGTGTCTCCCCAGATGTTTTGGCCTTCAACTCCCAGAAATCCTAACAGTTGGTCAACTGGCTGGGATTTCTGGGTGTTGGAGGCCAAAACTCCTGGGAACCCACAGCACTGCTGTAATGCAAGATGTCAACATCTATGCTGAGACCATTCTGTTGGGACCTCTCCATAGTCTGCATCTGTCCCAAATGATATGTCATCCCACCTAGGCTGCAAATCACCTTCTAATTTTTATGAGGAGTTGGATGGTAGTGATCTAGGGCAGTGTTTCCCAACCAGTGTGCGATCATCAGGTGTGCCATGGGAAATTGGAACCTCCAAAACCCTTTCTTCCCCCTCCTGCCAAACACTTTTTCTTCTCCACTTGGGCTCAATTCTTCCCAGCCTCGCTCTGGTTGCTTTACCTCGCTTTGCTCATGCTTCCGCTTTTGCGGGAGTGGGGAGGGAGGAAGACGTGGCCCGTGCGGGCGCTACTGCGCAGACTCGCTGCACGTCTTCCTTCCTCCCCTCCACAGTGCTCTCTGGATATAGGTGAACTACAACTCCAAAACTCAAGGTCAATGCCCACCAAACTCTTATAGTATTTTCTCTTGGTTATGGGAGTTCTGTGTGGGGAGTTTGATTCCATTCCATCATTGGTGGAGTTCAGAATGCTCTTTGATTGCGGGTGAACTATAACTCCCAGCTGTTGAGCAAGACCTTTGTGTGTGTCTTTTTGCCATTCCTGCCAGGATATCTATGTTGTGTTCATCGAAACAGGCCCAGGTTTCACACTGAGTGTATAAATACATTTAAAAACGTATTAACTATATGTATTACTGTGTTAGAGTGTCATTTTGTGTAATTTTGGTTGGTGGTGTGCCCCAGGATTTTGTAAACGTAAAAAATGTGCTGCGACTCAAAAAAGGTTGAAAAACACTGATCTAGGGGTAAATGGATTTTCTATAGTTCTGTTGTGATTGAGAGGTCACCAGATTTGTCGTTGTTATGTTCAGACACAGCTGGACTTGAAGCTTCTGCAGATGTGTGGATCTGTTATCTGAAACATGTCAGGAACTTCACAGTAAAGACGCTACAGAACTGCTGCTTCTTCCAGTGGTAGTTTATTGAAGACACAAAACCTATAAAGCTGAAGCACCCGCTTCCCATCACCACAATCCTTATATACTAATCCCTCCCCCATGCAATGCCAGGAGAGGGTTGCATCCTGACTCAGCAATCCCAGTGAGTCTTTGCATTACCCAGAGTTCCCTGGGTATTACATCATACCCCAGAGTCTTATCTAGACCAAAGGTCATAGTCCCAGTATATTCAACTGCAAAGAAATAGAGCAAAGTTCATGGTTGAGTCATCTCTCTCTGACTCAGCAACTCAGGTGAAAGTAGTAGGCTCATGGCAGGCTGGGATCTGTCTCTGGCCCCAGGCATAGAGATTCTAGCCCTGACATGGATCTCTATAGATTCCCAATTAATCTTGGGATTTTTTTTCTTTTGCCATGTTAGGTGACACTGTCAAAACTCTGATGGATATGTGGATTGGAGAAATAACCATCTCCAGAGAACCATTACAATAACACAATTTTTGTTCCTGTGTTCTAAATGTCATTTCCTAATTGGTTCTACATCCTGCAGCACATTTTGCTCTAGTTTTTCAATGAATCTCTCATAGAGTCTCAACCAATTTCACATAGTTTATTGATTATTTACCGTATTTATTTACAGTTTTTATATTCCACCCTTCTCACCCTACAGGGGACTCAGGGCAGATTACAATGCACATATACATGGTAAACATTCAATGCCAGGTAGACATACAACATATATAGACAGACGCAGAGGCAATTTAACATTCCAGCTGTGCCCAAGCTTTTTCCAGCTTCATGAGGGTATGCTAGATTCCAGCTTGACTCCAGCCACAGGGGGAGCTGCCGCTTCACTGTCCATTGTGACACCGAGTCCTTTGATGGAGTACTTCCTCATTCTTCTGCACACAGCTGGAAGGTTTTTATGGCATCGTAAATTAATTAAATTAGCCTCTCCACATAAGCGATGCCTAAATTTCCTACTGGCCAGATGCAACTGTCTTTTGGGCTGCATAGATCGACAGTAAGCTAGACAAATGTCCGGAAGCTCACTCTGACATGGGCTAGCTTCGAACTCATGACCTCTTGGTCAGTAGTGATCTTAATGCAGCTAGCTCTCGGCTAACTGCACTGATCTTGGTGACCATAAAAAGTTTTTGAAGTAGAACAGCTCCTTTCAAAGTGAGGACCGCACATTTAAACAGGAAAATAACACTTTCAAACCAGGAATAGAAAAATTTTCCAATTTTGTGTGGCATTTGTGGCCTGTTTCATTACTCCGGGGTATTATTCATTCTTATCTTAGATATGCCATGCCAGGGTCTTTAGTTCTGTGTTTACAAGATCCTGTAAATAATCCAGAAAGATATGCTGGCACCCGTGTATCTCTCATTATGTATGTCCTATGAGCTTGGCTTGTTTCAGCTTCTGAGTGAATAAATAGTTAATTATGTGAACCCCACAATCTAAACCTTCCATAGTTTTGCTTAGTCCTGTTTTGAACACAAGACACTTCTTAGGTAACCACTCCTCAAAAGCAAATTCAAGGGTTGCCAGTCTTAAGAAATAGAAAAATTAACTAAATATGCATGGTTTACATTATCGTGTAACAAAACCATTCAGATTTGAGTGCATTTTAACAAATTGGCTAAATGACTTTCAAATTTGTCAGCATCAAAGCACTTTGAGGAACAACAAGAAAAGAGGGGGGGGGGGGAACCATTTCTTCCTGCTTTCCTCTTTATGTTATGACATTTACATTTGGAAGCAATTTATTCCTGTCTTTAAATAAAGAAAGTGGCATGACTTGCTCAAGAAAATAATTTTGCAAAGCAGAGAGAAACCTAGATTGATTTCCAGCTATCAATTAAGGCTGTTTGTGCAACGCTTCCAATTGGCAATGAATCGACACTCCAATTTTGCTTTCCGAAACACTGGAGGAAATCTCATGCCTAATGAGAAAATGGAACCAACTCATGACATTTAAACTCGGACAAGGCTGAACCCACTCTTGCCAAAGATTTTTTTGGTCATACCATTTATACCTAAAGGACATGTGTGTGCCTTCCAATCACCTGTAAGCAATAATGTACGAGGGTTGAATGAAAAATAATGCCACCTTTGTTACTTGGGTTTGGATAGGAATATTTTAATAAATCTAATGCAGAAATAATCCTTAGAATGTGCTCTCTAACTACCACTTTTCCACATAATCACCACACAATTGGATACATTTCTGCCAACAATGAACAAGTTTTCTGAAGCCGTCACGGAAGAAGTCTGTGCACTTTCATTTTAGGCGTCAGCATCCAGGGTACCCATCGTGCACAGATCTTCCGATAGCCAAGCAAAGCAGTAATGTGACCCATACATTCTTGTGAAATGCCAATTATGCTTGAAATTTCTCTCTGAGTGATATGACGATCGTCCTGAATCAGTCTCAACCTTTTTTTACGAAGCTCAGTGGTTGCTGTCACAGGACGTCCAACTCTTTGTTTGTCACGCAAGTCAGATGTTCCCACCTCAACATCTTTAAACTTACTCGCCCAACGATGCACAGTACTCACATCAACACAATCACCATAAACAGCTTGCATTCTCTGATTAATCTCCTTTGGGGTGACACCTTTTTCTGTCAAGAATTCAATGACTGCATTGACCGACCGCCTGTGCAGGCTTCCATACTTTATACTTTAACAACACAACTGTTCAATGCTAACGCTTCCTGTCAAAATGGAACTATAGAGGAGAGTCTACTGAACAAGCCAGTACCTGCCGCATACCAGTACTGCCATCTGTTGAGGAGTAACAAAGGTGAAGACATTACTTTTCATTCAACCCTGGTATCAATGTTCTGTGGACTTGGGGTGTTATTGTATTGTGTTGAAGACAGAGTTTCAGAAGGGGTTGCTTGTTACTTGGTTATTTTACAGCAGACATGGGCAAACACCTGGAAGTATTACAAACAGTAGGCTGAAAAACCAAATAGAATCAATATACACACTATGCTTATTAAAGCTTCTATATTCTTATATACATCAATATCAAATGTGGTCATACATTTGTGTATGACCACATTTGATATTGATGTAAATAAGAATATAGAAGCTTTAATAAGCATAGTGCGTATATTGATTCTATTTGGTTTTTCAGCCTACTGTTTGTAATTCAGCTTTGAGCAATCCCCTTATTGTATTTCAAACACCTGGAGGGCCAAAGTTTGTCCATGCCTATATTACAGCCATTAAAGATACAGGCACAATCTCTAGTGTTCCTTATGATAATCCTAGCTCAGATCCTGTTGATGTTACAAATCCTCTTACTGAAGCAATTGGGCATTTTTGTTTGATATGGCAGTGTTTCCCAACCTTTTTTGAGCTGCGACACACTTTTAACATTAAAAAAATCCAAGGGCACACCACCAACCAAAACGACACAAAATGACATTCTAACACAGTAAAGAACGGCTGGGGGATGGTGGCCTGCTGGGAGCAGCTACTGGGAGTGCCAAAGCTGGGGGAGGGGGAGGAGCCAGGCCACGCCATGCCCCTCCCTCCAGCTTCCGCTCTCCCACAGCTTCTCCAGTCTTGAGGGGACAGTGCCAAGCCAGCAGTGGCAGAGCCAGCACAATGCTGGCTTGGCACTGTCCCCTCAAGGCTGGAGAAGCTGTGGGAGAGCTGAAGCTGGGGGAGGGGGTGGAGCCAGGCCACTCCGCGCGGCTTCAGTGAGTGAGGGGCAGGAGACATGGTGGATTGGAGGCTGGCTGGGGAAACGGCCGAAGGAGGCGGCGCTCCAGCCCCTTCTTCTTTTTCTTCGCCGCCGCCCGGCCCTTCCTCCTCCTCCTCCAAGCAGCAGGAGTTCAGCAGGAGGAGGGGGGAAGGAAGGGGGGCAGAGAGCTTTTCTCATGGCACAGCAGGAGGTCCATCATGGCACACAGTTGGGAAACACTGTGATATGGAACAGCCATATTCACTTCTTTCTTCCTTCCAAATCTCTTTGCCTGCTGTTTTGGAACCATTGCTCAATGTTCCAGTCTTTGGAAAGGCAGAAAACAACCTTGCCCCTCCTGAATATGACATATTTTCTATTATTTAAACATGGTTATCATGTCTTAACCAATCTTTCTCCAAGGAAAACATATCCAGCCTCTGATATAGAAATCCATGGCTTCCAGATTTTTTTTTATAATTTTGGTCACCCTTCCCTGCACCTACTCCAAATAGTCAATATACCATTCTTGAAATATAGTGTTTAATAGGGACTTCACCCCCATAATAATGCAATAAATAAAGCATTGGGGATCATTGTTTTCCTTTTAAGCTTCACAACACCCTGTTTGGAAAGTCAATGAATGATTTTCCTACGCCCGTCACAGGTTTTCCTTTGTTCAGCTTTCTTTTCAAATTATTTATTTATTAATTTATCACACTTTTATCCTGCCCTTTTCAGCCTGAAGGTGACTCAGGGCAGCGTACAGACTGGCAACAATTAGATGCCGAACACACATAAATACATAGTTTAAAACAGGTTAAAATCACATAATAAAATTCATATAAAAACAATTTAAAACTATAAAAAAATCAATGACTTCCGGGTTTAAATCCATGTCCATTTGCATCGTTAAGCTGTTCCATATTCGTTCACAATAATGAGTTTATCTGGTTACAATGAGGTTCCAAAAGCTTGCTCCAAATTATCCATGTGCCTTCCTATCACACGTGAGACAAAGGGGAATTTCCTTTTACTTGGAAAAATTTTCTGTGTTTCTTCTCATGGAAATATTTTTAATGCAAGATGATTACATGGGATTTCTTCAATTCTATATTACTCTATATTACTATATTATTCTATATTACAATTTATAAGTATTCTATATTTCTGTTTTAGGTCTTTGTTAGCAGCAGCAAGAAGCGGTTGTTTTTCCCTTCCAAGTTGCCTTAAGCAAGGGAAGGGGTGGGGCTTGCTACAGCAGCTCCCAGCTGACTCACATCCTGCCAGGTGGGAGGAGTTAGCCTAGTTTCTGTTTTAGGTCTTTGTTAGCAGCAGCAAGAAGCGGTTGTTTTTCCCTTCCAAGTTGCCTTAAGCAAGGGGAAGGGGTGGGGCTTGCTACAGCAGCTCCCAGCTGACTCACATCCTGCCAGGTGGGAGGAGTTAGCCTAGTTTCTGTTTTAGGTCTTTGTTAGCAGCAGCAAGAAGCGGTTGTTTTCCCTTCCAAGTTGCCTTAAGCAAGGGAAGGGGTGGGGCTTGCTACAGCAGCTCCCAGCTGACTCACATCCTGCCAGGTGGGAGGAGTTAGCCTAGTTTCTGTTTTAGGTCTTTGTTAGCAGCAGCAAGAAGCGGTTGTTTTTCCCTTCCAAGTTGCCTTAAGCAAGGGAAGGGGTGGGGCTTGCTACAGCAGCTCCCAGCTGACTCACATCCTGCCAGGTGGGAGGAGTTAGCCTAGTTTCTGTTTTAGGTCTTTGTTAGCAGCAGCAAGAAGCGGTTGTTTTTCCCTTCCAAGTTGCCTTAAGCAAGGGAAGGGGTGGGGCTTGCTACAGCAGCTCCCAGCTGACTCACATCCTGCCAGGTGGGAGGAGTTAGCCTAGTTTCTGTTTTAGGTCTTTGTTAGCAGCAGCAAGAGCGGTTGTTTTCCCTTCCAAGTTGCCTTAAGCAAGGGAAGGGGTGGGGCTTGCTACAGCAGCTCCCAGCTGACTCACATCCTGCCAGGTGGGAGGAGTTAGCCTAGTTTCTGTTTTAGGTCTTTGTTAGCAGCCCGCGCCCCTAACGGCGCGCGATAGAGCCTAAACTTGTAACAAGTCGGAAAAGAAATATCAAAGACTTGTAAAAAAAAAATTAAATTAAGTAAATTAAGACCACAACCATCTGTTTATCTTCAAAAAACCTTATTAATAAGAAATGGAGGTAGTCAGCCAGCAGCGGGAGGGGTTTCCCAGTGTTTTGCATCGAGTGTCACATGTATGACTATCTGCCTGCCGGGCAGAAGTCTTGGGTGTGCGTTCGCTGCAGTGAGCTCCTGGCTCTCAGGGAACGTGTTTCTTCCCTTGAAGCCAAGGTAGCAGACCTGGAGAAGCACAGAGAGGAAGTGAGGCTGGAGGATAAGATCTCCAGAGATGCAATAGGAGCATCCCACTCCGTGCCGAGCAGCCCTCCAGCTGCCTTGGAAAATGGGGGTCTTGGGCAGGGAGAACATCAGTCTGAGGAAGAGGGATCGGCTCCCTTAGTTGGGACCCCTTCCTCAGAGGCTGTGCCCATATCTTCGTGCACCGAAGATACTTCTCGGCGGGTGGTAGGAGGGGGCTTCTTGTAGTGGGTGATTCGATTGTCCGGAACATAGAAAGCTGGGTTTGTGATGGACGTGATGACCGCATGGTAAATTGCCTGCCGGGTGCAAAGGTCGCGGACATCACGAGGCATCTAGATAGGCTGGTGGATAGTGCTGGGGTGGAGCCAGTGGTCGTGGTACACGTTGGTACCAATGACATTGGGAAGGCTAAGCGGATGGTCCTGGAAGCCAAATTCAGGTTGCTAGGTAGAAGATTAAGGTCAGGACCTCAAAGGTAGCATTCTCGAAATGCTACCTGTTCCACGCGCAGGGACAGCCAGACAGGCAGAGCTCAGGAGCTTCAATGCGTGGATGAGGCAGTGGTGTCGAGAGGAAGGATTTAGATTTGTTAGGAACTGGGGAACATTTTCAGGAAAGCCAGACCTGTACAAAAGGGACGGGTTACACTTGAGCGAAAATGGAACCAGACTGCTGGCAAATAATATTAAAAAGGCTTCAGAGCAGCTTTTAAACTGATTCCTAGGGGAAAGTCGACAGGAGCTGAGCAGCTTCCGGTTCGAGAGGGTGAAACGCCAAGTATGGAGGATGAAATTTACGCACAAATGGCTGAGTCAACAGAAAAGATAGAAAGTAGTCAAGAGGTAGGACATGGTAGGCCTTCTACAAATTCTCATAAACAGCCAAAGTTGAAAGGGCACCAGAGCAATAAATATAAATGTCTGTACACAAACGCTAGAAGCCTTGAACAAAAATAGGGGAGTTGGAATGTTTGGCAAAAGAAAAAAATATTGATATTATTGGCATAACAGAAACCTGGTGGACAGAGGAAAACAATTGGGACACAAAAATTCCAGGTTATAAACTGTACAGGAAAGACAGGAGAGGGAAAAACGGTGGCGGTGTGGCCTTGTACATAAATGAAGAGCTAGAATCTCATGAATTAGAATTTCAAGAAAATTCAAACTCACCTACAGAAACATTGTGGGTAAAAATCCCAGGACAAAAAACTAATCTAGCATTAGGGATCTGCTATCGCCCTCCCAACCAAACTCCAGAGGCAGACTGCTATCTGGAAAATGAAATTAAACAGGCCTCAAAAAGCAATAAATTAGTCATAATGGGGGACTTCAACTATCCCCGAATAGATTGGCTAAATTCTTGTTCTACGCATGAAAGAGAGACAAGGTTCCTCGACATGCTAGCTGATTATTCCCTTGAGCAGATGGTCATGGAACCAACCAGGGGAAAGGGGATCCTGGACTTAGTGCTAACAAATGAACAAGATCTCGTTCAAGATGTCCTTGTAACTGAGCCCATAGGTACCAGTGACCACAACACAATAACCTTCAACTTAAGTTTGGATAGCAAACTGTCAGTGAAAACTAACACAGAGACCTTAAATTTTCACAAAGGGAATTTCACCAAAATGAGAAAAATAGTAAAGAACAAACTAAAAGGAACAGTAAAAAAAAATCAAATCCCTCAAAATGCTTGGAAACTGTTTAAAAATACTATAAAACAAGCCGAACTAAAATGCATTCCTAAAATAAGAAAGAGGCCGGGAAAGTCAAGAGGACATCTGTATGGCTTACAAATGAAGTAAAAGATGTGATTGGAAAGAAGAAAAACTCATTTAAGAAATGGAAGGCTCTTCCTACTGAGGAGAACAGAAAGGAACACAAGCTCTGGCAAACTAAATGCAAAGCAACCGTCAGGAAAGCCAAGAGAGATTTTGAGGCACATATAGCTAAGAACATTAAAAAAATAGCAAAAACTTCTTTAAGTACATCAGAAGCAGGAACCCAACTAGAAAAGCAGTTGGGCCACTTGACGAAAATGGTAAGAAAGGGACGATAAGTGAAGACAAGGAGATTGCTGAGCGGCTAAACGACTTCTTTGCCTCCGTTTTCACACAGGAGGACAGACAACATATGCCTGCAGCTGAGTCAGTTTTTTCAGGGAGGGAATTAAATGAATTAAACCAGATAGAGATAAACAAGGAAGATGTTCTCACATGCCTTACTAAACTAAATGTCAACAAATCACCAGGGCCAGATGGCATCCACCCCAGAGTTCTTAAGGAACTCAAGTGTGAAATTGCTGAAATTCTAGCCAAAATATATAACCTTTCTCTAAGATCAGGCACTGTACCCGAGGACTGGAGGGAGGCAAATGTAACTCCGATCTTCAAGAAAGGATCCAGGGGTGATCCAGGAAATTATAGGCCAGTTAGTCTAACCTCAGTTCCAGGCAAAGTGATGGAAACCATTATTAAAGAAAAAATTACTAAGCACATAGAAGAACAGGCATTGCTGAAGGAAAATCAACATGGTTTCTGCAAAGGCAAATCATGTCTTACTAACTTGATAGAATTCTTTGAGGGTGTAAATAAACACATAGATAAAGGGGACCCAGTCGATATTGTTTACCTTGACTTTCAAAAGGCTTTTGACAAAGTCCCTCACCAAAGGCTCCTAAATAAGCTCTTTAGCCATGGAATCAGGGGACAGGTCTTGTCCTGGATTGGAACCTGGCTAAACTGTAGGAAACAAAGGGTGGTAATAAATGGACACTTCTCTGGGTGGAAAGAGGTGAGAAGTGGCGTACCCCAAGGTTCAGTTTTAGGACCGTTACTTTTTAATTTATTCATAAACGATCTGGATGTAGACGTAAATTGTGAGGTAGCAAAGTTTGCAGATGACACTAAACTGTTCAGGGTAGTTAAAAATGAAACTGACTGTAAAGAGCTCCAGAAAGATCTCTCGAAATTGAGTGAATGGGCAACAAAGTGGCAAATGCATTTTAACCTAAACAAGTGTAAAGTCATGCACATCGGGGCAAAGAACCCCAAATACACTTATCAACTGATGGGATCAAAGCTTTCTGAGACAAACCAGGAAAGGGATCTTGGGGTTTTGGTGGACAGCTCAATGAAGATGTCAACCCAGTGCGCTGCAGCAGTGAAAAAAGCAAATTCTATGCTTGGCATGATCAGGAAGGAATCGAAAATAGGTCGGCAAATGTTGTATTGCCTCTCTACAAATCTATGGTGAGGCCACATCTGGAGTACTGTGTACAATTCTGGTCACCGCACCTCAAAAAGGATATAACGGAACTGGAAAAGGTACAAAGAAGGGCAACAAATATGATCCAAGGGATGGAGCAGCTCCCTTATGAAATCAGGTTGCAACGCCTTGGTCTTTTCAGCCTTGAAAGACGGCGTTTAAGAGGTGACTTGATCGAAGTGTATAAAATCATGCATGGGATAGAAAAGGTGAACAAAGAAAAATATTTTCTCTGTCACACAACACTAGGACTAGGGGGCACTCCTAAAGCTCCAAGGTAGGAAAGTTAGGACTAATAAAGGGAAATATTTCTTCACCCAGAGGGTCATTGGGTTATGGAACTCACTTCCATAGGAGGTTGTGACAGCTGTCAGCCTGGACAGCTTCAAGGCAGGATTAGACAGATTCATGGAGACCAAGGGAATCAGTAGCTACTGAAATGGACATCCAAGTGCCACCTCTGTGTTGATGGAGGCAGGCAGGATTTTCCCGGGTACTGGTTGTGGGGGTCGGGAGCAGGTGAGGGTTTTGCCCTCCTTTCTGCTAGAGATCCCCGTGTAACTAGTGGGCCACTGTGTGACACAGAATGCTGGACTAGATGGGCTGAGGCCCGATTCAGCATGGCTCTTCTTATGTTCTTATGTTCTTATGTTCTTATATTAAAGACAGACAGAGGCAATTTAACATATGGCCGCCAGGGGGAGCTGTCGCACTCCTTCATTCCTGTCAGACCCCAACCTGTTTCCTTAGCCAAACCAGACCAAAGCATGTTGTTTCTGTGATTCCAGCCAGGCCTACAGATTCTACAGAGGCCTCCAGTTCAATCCACGTTCAAGGACAGGCGGTTACATTAGCCTGATTACTGCACCTTGCAATAGTGGTCTCCATCCCAGCCAGGCCTACAGGCCGATAAGAAGTGCTCCCGGGAAAGTGGGGAAAGTGGAGGGTTAACTCCTTTCCTTCCAGGTGCAGGCACTAATGAGGAGACATACCATTCTGCTGCAGGGAGGCTTGAGAAAGCCCAGCTGGGGATCAGCTCATGAGAACCAGTTACGACACACCTTTGCGTCGTAAGGATCAAAGCCTGTGAGATCTATTTAAGTTGGGTCTTAGAGATGTGTGGCATCTTTCGCCAACGTTTAGCATCAAGCCAAGTCTTCACGGAACTCTGCCTGGGCCATTGGGCCTTCCAGTCTTTAGACTCTGTTTGCCAAGTCTTTGTGCCAAGAACTTATCCCTGGATTTAGCCCATTGGGGCATCAAGACTCTATTACCTTTTTGATCCTGTTTTACCTTTGGACTATTGCTTTGCAATACCCTAATGCTTGGAAGGATCGATGGACTATATTTCTACCTTCTTCACTCTATTCATTTATTCTAAATAAAGCATTTAATCACGGCTGGTCTCAAGTGGTTTACTGAGGGTCTACGGTGCAACAATTCCTCAGCATGTTTCCTGGAGATCTTTTTATGGCCTCGTAAATCAGTTAAATTTAGCCTCCCCACTAAGTGGTACCTTAATTTCCTACTTGACAGATGCAACTGTCTTTCGGGTTGCAAAGGTCGACAACAGGCTACACAATAGGTCGAGAACCCACCTCGACCCGGGCAGGCCTCAAACTCATGACCTTCTGGTCAGTAGAGATCTTATGCAGCTGACACCCAGCCAGCTGCGCCACATTACACGTCTCTACACTTGGAATTTTAAAAAAGAAGCTAATTCCCAATCAAATTAGGAAGCGTAGGAAAAAACACATTTTAGAAATGGCAAAATAACTGGAACCCACGGTACAAGATTGCATCATGTGATGGGCTCCGTTGGTAGCTGTTTCTTAAATGTGTAGAACACTGGTTTTGATGCGTGTGATGAAGTCCTAGAACTGGTCATGGTATTCCAGGCGTGTTTTGACCAAATGCATTCCTAGTTTTCTCTCTGGGGGGTAAGAATTTTGCCTGACAGCCTTTTTGATTAATGTGCTTTGCCACAGAGCATTTGAGGAACATTGAGGCATCCAAAGTAGTGTATGTATGCTAATGCTGTCTTCTCCTGCAACCTCCAGCCTTCTTGATAAGAGATTTCAATGCAGAGTCCTACTGGGCCTGGCATTCCTGATCATAAATAGCTGCCTACAGGGATAACAGACTCAGTGGAAGAGATAGTGAAATATTATCTTTCTGTCCATGTCTATGATTTTAACAACAACCGCAAGAAAAACTGACACAGAAGTTCACATTTAAATCCTTATTGAGGTATATACATTTAAACTTATTTTTCTTCAAATCTCTCTTCTCACAGCTCATGCATTTCTAAACACATTTTCTCTCCAAATACATACATCTCAATGTACTTCCTTTCATCGAAGGCATTTCCAAATACATTTTTCCTCATGAAATACATATTTAAAGTGGAAGGGGAAAGGGAAAAGGCCAGAATGTGATCAAGTTCCAATTTGTCCATTAGTCTTGAATCAAGAAGGGGAAAGCTGGTATCATCCCATATCATTAAGTATCAAATGTTCAGTAAGTTACAGAAACAAAATTATTATTTATTCATTATTTACAGTATTTATATTCCACCCTTCTCACCCCGCAGGGGACTCAGGGCAGATTACAGTGTACACATACATGGCAAACATTCAATGTCATAGACACACACAACACATAAATAGACAGTCAGAGGCTATTTAACATTCCAACTTCTGGCCACCAGGGAAGCTGTTGCTTCAACAATTAGATGCTGAAAACACATAAATACATAGTTTAAAATAGATTAAAATCACATAATAAAATTCATATAAAAACCATTTAAAACTATAAAAATCAATGACTTCTGGGTTTAAATCCATGTCCATTTGCATCATTAAGCCGTTCCATATTCGTTTACAATACTGAGTTTATCTGGTCACAAAGAGGTTACAAAAGCTTGCTCGAAGAGCCAGGTTTTTACTCTTTTCCTAAAGGTCAGGAGGGAAGGGGCCAATCTAATCTAATATCCACAGGAAGGGTGTTCCACAACCGAGGGGCCATCACTGAGAAGTCCTTCGTCCCCACCAAGCACACCTGTGAGGCAGGCGGGATCGAGAGCAGGGCCTCCCCAGATGATCTTAAATTCCTGGGAGGTTCGTAAGGGGAGACACGTTCGGATAGGTGAATTCGGCTGGAACCGTTAAGGGCTTTATAGGCTAAAGCCAGCACTTTGAATTGTGCCTGGTAGAAAATTGGGAGCCAGTGGAGCTGGTGCAACAGCGGAGTTGTATGCTCCCGTTAGTAGCCTGGCTGCCACCCGCTGTACCATTTGAAGCTTCCAAACAGTTTTCAAAGGCAACCCCATGTAGAGCGAATTGCAGTAGTCTATCCAGGAGGTAATAATAATAAGTGGCTTACATGGGGCCTTGCCCGAACAACACATCACAAAATATCAACAACATAGAAGAACAATAAATATGATAAAAACAATACACACAATAAAATACATTGTGAAAGCACAACAATACAGGTGAATCTAAAAACAGAACCGACAGGGCAGGCCACATGAACATATAGAATGTTTAAAAACTTGGGGGAGATAACTGGAGTAGTGTCGAAGACACAGGGTCACATAGAGGAAAAAGGTTTCGCAGAAACAGGGGCATTTGGGGAGCCTAATCTCCAAAGGCCAGGTGGAAGAACCAGGTTTTCAGTTGTTTCCTGAAGGATTCCAATGAGGGGGCATTCCTAATCTCTCTCGGGAGGGAATTCCAAAGGCGGGGGGGACAGAGGAGAAGGCTTTCTCCCTAGTGCTCACAAGCCGAGTTTGTGGGACTGGCAGGGGTAAAAGGAGGGCCTCCCCAGAGGAGTGAAGGGCTCGGGCTGGTTCATGGGAGGCGAGCCGATCGCAAAGGTAGTCGGATCCCAAAACATTTAGGGCTTTGTAGTTAATCACCTGCACCTTGAATTGGGCTCAGAAAGTAAACAGCAGCCAGTGGAGCTCTTTGAACAGGGGGGTCAACCACTCCCTGTAGCCTGCTCCAGTTATTAATCTGTCAAAGCAACAGGTTCGGGTGTTCTTGGAAGACGTCAAAGGAGTGAAGAGAGAAGGGTTTTTTCGGTATAATTCAATGGTTTAATATGCCATAAAGTTTCATAAAGCAATAGTTCCAAAAGTTTTTACACTTGTAAGTGGAATGTGTGTTGATGCAGATCACAATTCACACACTTTCCGACCAAACGCAATCCCAATAATCATATATCAAGAGTAAAGCACATCCGTGGTGAAGGTATGTAGTGGGACAGTCGGAAAGGAAGTGGGTCAACGGTCAGAGAAAGGCCCCGCCGTTTCGCCTGTATAGGCTTCTTCCAGACCCCAAAGCAAATAAAGTATCATACACTGTAACAATTCCACTGATCCGGGGATCCAATATTATATACAAATCATCATCATCCTGGAAATGGTGGACGCAGCCACCGGTAGGGTCAGACGCCCGGTCCGGGCATCTGACCCTACCGGTGGCTGCGTCCACCATTTCCAGGATTATGATGATGATTTGTATATAATATTGGAACTATTGCTTTATGAAACTTTATGGCATATTAAACCATTGAATTATACCAAAAAAACCCCTTCTCTCTTCACTCCTTTGACCAGTTATTAATCTGGCAGCCGAACGTTGGACAAGTTGGAGTTTCCGGGCCGTCTTCAAGGGGAGCCCCACGTAGAGTACATTGCAGTAATCCAATCTAGAGGTAACCAAGACTGAGGTAACAAGAGCATGGACTACCGTGGCCAAGTCAGACTTCCCAAGGTGTTGCTTTTACACCGTCAAAAAATTGGGACATGAGCAAATTCTTCCCAATTTCTCAATTTGCCTATTTGTGTATGAAATCCAGATAAGTTTGCATCAAAATGCTAGTCCATTTTGTCTCCATCTCTTGTGCAAGTGGTTCCTGGTGTTCATCAGAACGTAAAAGAATTAGTTAGGCTTTGAATTAAAAATATATGTGGCCCTCCAGGTATTTTTGAAGGGAGAGGCAAGCGGCGGCCCGACAACATCTGGAGGGTCAGATTTTGCCCATCTGTGCTTGAGCCTGAGGACAATCCTTTGAACAGCACGAGGATCAACTAGCTCTGATGTTGTGAAGCAAGCCCCAATCTGAGATGTTAATATATCCTAATGGGAGCAGGCTGACATCGGGGTTCGTTTATCCAGTAAATCGCTCGGGCCTGACATCAAGACTCATCTAATATAATGATAAAAAGCTCTTCCAAAGGCTAAAGCAATTCAGCTGACAAACTAGCAATTACTCCCACAGACTCTCCAAGCCTGTCGTTAAATAAAACATTGGTTAACGCTTTCCACTGCATTCCTTGTGTCACCTGCAACAAGATGATGAATGCTATGGTATGCTCCGTGATGCGGTTTCCTCTATGGGGCATTGAATACTAGGTTGTGAGTTGGAGTCATCCACCTGAGAAGTTTGGAACTCTGAAATTGTACATTTTGTGTTGACTAATTAGCACTTCCAATGAAAGAAGCCAACTCATTATGTCGTTCAGCCCATCCATCTTCATTTTTTTTATTTCCTGAACAAATAAATAACTAATTTTGTAATTAAGAGGGGATTAACTTCATCAGGTGCGGTGTCATCTATACGCAGATGATGTCCAACTCTGTCACTCCTTCCCACCTGCTACTAAGGAGGCTGTTCAACTCCTGAACCGGTGCTTGGCTGCTGTAACGGACTGGATGAGGGCTAACAGATTGAAACTAAAACCAGACAAGACAGAGGTACTCCTGGTCAGTCGTAAGGCCGAACAGGGCATAGGGTTACAGCCTGTGCTTGACGGGGCTACACTCCCCCTGAAGGCGCAGGTTCGGAGTCTGGGAGTGATCCTGGATTCATCACTGAGCCTGGAGCCCCAGGTCTAGGCGGTGGCTGGGAGAGCTTTTGCACAGTTAAAGCTTGTGCGCCAGCTGCGCCTGTACTTTGGGAAGTCTGACTTGGCCACGGTGGTCCACGCTCTGGTTACATTCCGAATAGACTACTGCAACGCTCTCTACGTGGGGTTGCCTCTGAAGACTGCTCAGAAGCTGCAATTAGCGCCTTCTCTGTGGTCACCCCTCAGCTGTGGAACTCTCTCCCAAGTGATGCAAGATCTGCCCCCTCCCTGTTGTCCTTTAGGAGGCTGGTGAAGACTTGGATATGGAACCAAGCCTTCCCAAAATAGGCTGAGATCGGCTATTATCTGAATGTATGACCACGTTTACAGACTGAGCAGAATTGTTTTAATGACGACGTGGTTTTATGCTGGGTTTTTATGTATTTTAATATGTTGCTCTAATTGTTTTTAAATTGTATAGCATTGAATCTTTGCTGTTATGCTGGTCTGAGTCCCTCGATAGAGGTGAGAAGGTCGGGGTACAAAAGTTTTAAATAAATAAATCCTGGAGTCCCTGTTAGCGCAGTGGGTTTTGTTGACCGAAAGACTGCAGGTTCGAATCCGGTGAGCGTGGTGAGCTCCCACTGTCAGCCCCAGCTTCTGCCAACCTAGCAGCTCAAAAACATGCAAATGTGAGTAGATAAATAGGTACCGCTCCAGTGGGAAGGTAGCAGCGCTCCATGCAGTCATGCTGGCCAGATGACCTTGGAGGTGTCTATGGACAACGCCAGCTCTTTGGCTGAGAAATGGAGATGAGCACCAACCCCCAGAGTTAGACACAACTGGACTTAATGTCAGGGATAAACATTTACCTTTACTTAAATTCATCCTAGGTCTTCAGTGTCTTGGTTAGACCACACCTGGCATACTGTGTCCAATTTTGGGCACCACAGTTGAAGAAAGATATTGACAAGCTGGAATGTGTCCAGAGGATCAAGGGTCTGGAGAACAAGCCCTATGGGAAGTGGCTTAAAGAGCTGGACATGTTTAGCCTGCAGAAGAGAAGGCTGAGAGGAGACATGATAGCCATGTATAAATATGTGAGGAAGTCATGAGGAGGAGGGAGCAAGCTTGTTTTCTGCTGCCCTAGAGACTAGGACGCAATGGAGCAATGGCTTCAAACTACAGGAAAGGAGATTCCACCTGAACATGAGGAAGAACTTCTTGACTGTGAGAACTGTTCAGCAGTGGAAGTCTCTACCCCAAAGTGTGGTGGAGGGTCCTTCTATGGAGGCCTTTAAGCAGAGGCTGGATGGCCACAGGCCCGGATTAACAGCTTTTTGTGCCCTAGGCCACACTTTGGAATTATGCCCCCTTTATACCAACCTCTACCGCATGCCCCCTCCTCCCCCCCGCCTTGCGCCACCACATCCTTCCCGTCCTGTGCCAATGGTAGAAAAGTGTGCGCATGCTGTCACTGAAGAGAAGGGAACGGGCCCCTTTGTGTGGCGGGGAGCGAGTTTGTTACCCCTCGGGAAGGAGGCAGAGGAGGGCAAGCGAGTGCCACAGAGCCATGGCCCAAAGGGATGGGGAAAGCTGGGCTGGGTATGCTCTTCGTCCGGGGCAGGGGCTTCAGAGGCGGCCCCACGTGCAGCTCATGGCCCAGCGGCTGCAGAGAGTCGGGGCCTTCCTCTGCCTCCGGGCCTCCATGCCGCATGCTGCCTTTCTTTCCCGCGACCTCCTCTTCCCTCAGCAGCCTGCGAAGGAAGCCGCTCCGAGCCAGGCCAGGTGCCCCCTCCCCTCAGGCGCAGAAGCACTGGCTGAGAAGCAGCGGCATAGATGGATGGGCTGAGGCTGACGCGGCGAGCACGAGCGCTGCCTCTGCGGAGCCCGGCCTTGGCTCCGCCTCCTTTTGGGTACCAGGCGGCAGGAGCCAATCGCGGTGTGATTTTTAAACTATTTTATAATACTTTTATTTATTTATTTATTTTTGGTCTGTGTTCTGCGCCCCCCCCTCAGCTTGCGCCCCTAGGTCATGGCCTAGGTTGGCCCTATGCGTAATCCGGGCCTGGATGGCCATCTGTTTGGGGTGCTTTGAACGCGATTTTCCTGCTTCTTGGCAGAATGGAGTTGGATATTGCTGCAGGCTTAACTGATTCTTTGACACTATCCACCATTAAAAGCACAGGTCGAAATTGCCAAATTGGTCTTTCCTCCCTATTAATAACACATTCATGATCCAATAAGGATCCTTATGTAGCCAAATTGGCACCATCTGTAGGAATTAATCAGCAGAGCTAGATGGAAACATTTGCAAGCAATTAGATTTGTCTACTGAAGGGATCCTTGCTCTGTGCCTTGCTAGACTCTGTGAAGTTAGACTGCTGAAGTCGTGACCCTTTATTACTCATTGCAGTGGTCTATATATGGCTTTTGCTTCCCCATTTTGCTCCCACCTCAGTTCTAAATCTCTTAGAATTAACGACTTTTGCCTGCCTAGATGCTCTAATTACTATTTTGCATTTTCGGTTCCATTTTGTGAGATTCTTTGTTTTTAAAGTCTTCAACCGGTGGCGCAGTGGATTAAACTGCTGTGCTGAACTTGCTGACTGAAAGGTTGCCCGTTCAAATCTGGGGGACAGGGTGAGTTCTTGCTGTTAGCCCCAGCTTCTGCCAACCTAGCAATTTGAAACATGCAAATGTGAGTAGATCAATAAGTATTGCTCCAGCAGGAAGGTAATAGCACTCTATGCAGTCATGCTGGCTACATGACCTTGGAGGTGTCTACGGACAGCGCTGGCTCTTCGGCTTAAAAATGGAGATGAGCACCAACCCCCAGAGTCAGACATGGCCGGATTCAATATCAGGGGAAAACCAACCAACCCAACCTTTCTCTTTACAATCAAACAACATACATACACAGTTTTGACTTTGGGCAATTGATGGGCCTAGAGGTTTCAACAAAACTGTGGTCCAAAGTTCCTTGTTACTCCTGTGCGCAGGTGTAACTCCATGCAAGTTTGGGGTGTCCCAGTCTATATCTGATGTCAGTTTGACCCATAAATCGTTCAGTTCCATACAACCTGGATGGAGAAACATATGACCATCTAGATGTAATTATACTGCAACTTTCCTCATTACATAGGACTGAAAGGATCAATTATATGGGAACCAAACGTTCTCTATTCCAGAGTAGGCATGTACAATTTGAGTAAACTGTGATCCGTTTCAGTATCCCGGATTTTGGTGAAGGACCCGATCCATTTTTGGAAACCTCTCGAATTTGGAAGACAGAACTCTGTTTTCGATCTGGGAAGCCGAAAGATCCATTTTCTATCTGGCCCATTATGGCCCCGTTCCAGGCTTCCCTTCCCATCATTTCAAGCACCATTTGTCCTTATAGCCTTCATTAAGATCTGGACTGAAGGCATCAGAGTTAAGATGCCACTCTTTCTGCGATCCTTTCCCTTCTGTCTGTAGAGGAGACCAAGTTTCATGCTTAGTGAAAGTGGGGGGGGGGGGGAAGCAAAGTAGTTCTGGCCAGAACTACTTAGAAGGGGGGCAGAGCTAGGCTAATAGCCTTTTTCTGCCCCCTTCTTCATTCCTGACCTGATCATCGACCCACCACGCCCATCCATTGACAGTATAATTATTGGGTTGTTGTATGTTTTTTCGGACTACATTGCCATGTTCTGTAAGCATTCTCTCCTGATGTTTTGCCTGCATCTATGGCAGGCACCCTCAGTTCTAGAAGCACTCTCTCCTGACATTTCGCCTGCATCTATGGCAGGCACCCTCTGTTCTAGAAGCACTCTCTCCTGATGTTTCACCTGCCTTTATGGCAGGTATCCTCATTTTAGAAGCATTATCTCCTGATGTTTCGCCTGCATCTATGGCGGGTATCCTCAATTATAATAATTATTGATTGCCATAAGGAACCAGGTGAAAAAATTTTCCCTCCTATGTTCTGGGACTGTCAGCTGCATTAAGATCACTACTGACTGAAAGGTCATGAGTTCAAAGCCAGCCCGGGTTGGAGTGAGCTCCCAACCAAAAAATTGTGTAGCTTGTTGTCGACCTTTGCAGCCCGAAAGACAGTTGCATCTGTCAAGTAGGAAATTTAGGTACCACTTGTGGGGAGGCTAATTTAACTGATTTATAAGGCTATAAACATCTCCAGGAAGGAAGTATGCAATGAAGCTGGAATGTTAAATAGCCTCTGAGTGTCTGTCTATATATGTTGTGTGTCTCTGGCATTGAATGTTTGCCATGTATATGTACATTGTAATCTGCCCTGAGTCCCCTGCAGGGTGAGAAGGGTGGAATATAAATACTGTAAATAATAAATAAGTTTTGCCTACCCTATACTGTTCTCAAGGGCAAATTGGGATGGTGTGGTTTTAATTAGACTGCAACGGAAAACAGATAGGGGAATCCACAATTTGGTGTACACCCAAGGCACCCACCCCCCTTTCAGGGGTGAAGGCCATGAACTAAAACACTCACTTGGGGTTCGTTTTGATGAGGTGAGGTGAAATCAAAAGGCCTAGGAATGGGGAGAGTCTGACCTCAACAACCTTGAGAGAGACTTCTCCAACACATTTCCCTGAGAGGTTGCCCGGGTTAGGTTACCAGGGGACCTAAGTGTTTAGCCCTAACTAGTCATGAGGGAGGCCAGACAGGGACACTACCTCAGCTTTGCCACACCGAGTTCAGGACACCCACAGAATTCGATTCAGTTATAGTTAAACAGGTAACAGTTGATAAAAATTGTCCATATTTCAACCCAAAAAACTGTTGCGTGGTCTCATTATTTTGGGGGTTGGCAGGCAAATCTGTTTCTACTCACAAGGAGCAAAGGGAGTCGGGAGATTCTTCTTAAAAGAGAATGCGCACAAAACGGGAAAGAACAGAGGACACAGCCTCAATTTGTAATCCAAAATATGATTTATATTCCAAAGACAATGTTAGAGTATATCGGTGAAATGGAAAATATATTTTCATATATGTAGAATAAATCCTCAAAAATGATGAATCAAAAACCAAAAATATTCCACAAAAAATAATATAGATATAGTAATTCAATAATACATCCATATAAGAAATCCATATAAGACATGTATTGACATGTTTTTGGTTTCACAATTGAGCCTTGCCTCTTTGTATTCTATAATTATATATGTATGCTCATTCCAGCCCAATTTTGGCTACAGCGGGTTATACGTCCTCTCACCTTGTATTGTCCCGGACCCGAGGAAGCCCCCCTGGGGCTAAACGGAGGTGCACAGGAGATCCCTGTCCGTCGACCGGAATAGAGCCTTATCTACATATTATTTACCTTGTGGATTACAAAATCTTTTACTTTTTGGACTTTATCTACTGCAAACCAAAAGACTGTTCTATGCTCCCAGGACTTTCGTTGTGAGTAAATGCAGCCACGGCCACATCATATATTGTATTAATTTTGCTGGCCGCACATTGTTTGGTTCTTGAGAGAGATATATACATATATGATATACATTACAATACCTTGACTTTAATAATAAGCTATTTGACATATTGATTGATTGACTTATTGCACCCTGAATAGGCTCATCATACTACTAGTTGTATTGTTTTCTCTCCTCTGCTCCATTTCCTATCGCCTCGTTCATCTTCTTCATTTCGAAGATCATTTCTTTTAATTGATCTCTAATTTGCCCATCTTCCTGGTATGAGTCTCTTCTCCTTTTCTTCTTGTAGCCATCATCACCTTCTCTAAAGTCCTGTGTGCTTTTCTGTATAATTTGTATAGGGTTCTATGGGCTTACATCCAATCCGGCTCTCCTCTGTGTTGTTTCTGGGTTAATCCTTTCTTTCCCCAATCTTGTGAATATGTCTGCTCAGCCTCTTATATTGGGCGCCTGAGGGAACTCCCTTCCTTTTATCTTTATGCTCTTTCTACTCTTGAATCTTCCTCTCTTCCTTCTTCTTTTATCTCCACATCATCTCCTTTCCCAAGGTGTAATCTTCTTTGACTCACCCTTCGCAGCACACAGGCTTATTTTTTATCCGAAATGTCTTCTCCTCTTTTACTGATTGAAGCGTCTTCTCTTTTCTTACTCCTTCCTTTTCCTTTCCCTTCATTGATTCTCCAATATGATTGCGGTATAATTACGGGTGCTGGCCGCTCTATCCTTTTATTCCTTGGGCCTCCCGACGCTGTTGTCTCCTCCGGGACCGGATGTCTTCCTCCTTACAGCTTCCTGCTTCCTGCCGTTTGCGGGGGCTCTCTGGTCCTCTCTAGGTCCTGTGCCGCCGGACTCTACTGTTCTATTTGCTATTTGTTGCTTCTAAGACCGGAAACCGCCTTACCGCCTCGCCGGAAATTGCTTCGCGTCTTTTCCTCCTTCGTCCTCCTCGTCCTCCTCGTGAGTAAAGTAGGAATAAATCTCCTTTATTATTGTAGATTTCTCTTTTCTTCTGTATTAGATATTAGTTGATAGGTATCTGGCACTTCTTCATTCTTCTTGTTCCTTCCGGCTCTTTCCGCGTGTTCCTACGCCTCAGTGGCGTACTTGGCTGTTTGTACCACCGGTCCTGGGCTCTTGAATTGCTATGCTGTTATTCTTCTATAGATTGAGTACCTTTTATTGGCCCGTAAGATCTTGCTTGGATATCTGGGCGGTGGGGAGCTGTGGTGCCTCGGACGCGGCCACCTCAGCCTCTGCCGGCCCTAGGCCACCGATTGGGGGGGCTTCTCCAGCCTCGTTCCGAGCCTGGGGTCGACCTCCCTTCCAGGACACCCACCGGGGCTTGAGCACCCTTCCTTTCTCCAAAGGGTGTTGGGTTTGCAGCTATTACTCCCCGGCTTTTTTGCAGATAGCTCTAGCTCTCCAGGAGCTTGCCTATTAAGCTTCCACCTTCCACCACTCCCAGACCGGAAGCCATACTACTAGTTGTTTTATTGTGAAACCCTTTGGCTGAAAAAAACATGGAGGCTGAGCCCTTGCCATTATGGCCAGCCGAACAAAACCGGACCAGACAGATTAGCCGAAGGTTACCAGCCAAATTGAATCCATGCACAAGCCTATTCACTGTACATGGAACAGTGTTCCTAATATTGCATTTGTAGGGATATTGAAGCTGTACATGGGTCCCCGGGTCCCCACTGGAGTCACCAGTATTTATGTCTCACACAAATGACAGTGTCATAATTCCCAAGACATTGCCCTTGGTTGCTTTGGGAAATGTGCAGTGCTTCTGATCTTTCTGTCTTTCCTTTCTTTCAAAGTGAGGACATTTCCTTGCCTTAGGACACAAACAACTTTTAAACACCAAACAAATTAGATGTGCTGAGAGAGCTTCAATAATTCACAGAGAGGCAAGGGACAGCACTCGAGACAAGGGAATATCTCTGGGGAAAGGGGCGGACAGCGGGGAGAAAAAGAACCTTAGCTTTTAAAATCCATTATGGCAACAGAGGGATACTTCGACAGTTTAGAGCAAACAGCCAGCACTTGATGGCACCAGGAGCAAGGTCCAAAAAGCATTGCTGGAAAATTGCTCAGGAGTTTCTTGCAATGGTTACCATGTTGCTACACTGCAACATCCTATTGTGCTATGTAACAAAATTTGAAACATCGTTGTTCCTGTGTTAGAAAGTGTTTTCTATATTTTAATGTGCAGTACCTACTTTGAAAGTAGTTGTTCTACTCCAGACACTTTGTTTTTTGTGACTGCCACAAACTAGGCTGAATTGATTGAGACTTTATGAGATATTCATTGAAAAACTCGAGCGAAATGTGCTATAGCAGGATGATGTCCCTCCTGCATAGATAAAGTTTTTGCAGTTTAATAAACCTTTCCCATGTTTTTATGATAGATCAAATTGGGAAATGACATTTATAACTCAGGAACAAAAATCGTGTAACATAATGTTATGCAAATCTATTATTACATTCTGCAGGGATTTATCATTTATTTACCATATTTCCAACCTGCCTTTCTCAACCCCAGAAGGGGGATGTGATCAAGTTGAATTTGGACAAGTGATTGGTTAAGTTTTCTTATGTAGGCTTATTAATAGTCTATGGTCTGCTGTTGAAGGCTTTCATGGCTGGAATCACTGGGTTTTTGTGCGTTTTCCAGGCTGTATGGCCATGTCTGAGAAGCATTCTCTCCTGACGTTTCGCCCACATCTATGACAGCCATCCTCAGAGGTTGTGAGGTCTGTTGGAAACTAGGCAAGTGGGGTTTATATATCTGTGGAATGGCCAGGATGGGCAAAATAACTCTTCTCTGCTTGAGGCAAATGTGAATGTTGCAGTTGGCCACATTGATTAGCATTGAATGGCCTTGCAGCTTCAAAGCCAGAAAACAATCAGAGCCAGTTAACACCTCTCAAGAAAGGATTCTCCAAACAAGAAACAGCTAGGCTTTGAAGCTGCAAGGCCATTCATTGCTAACCAAGGTGGCTAATTGCAACATTCATGCTTGCCTCAAGCAGACAAGACTTCTTTCTCCCACCCTGGACATTCCACAGATATATATTATAAACCCCACTTGCCTAGTTTCCAACAAACCTCACAACCTCTGAGGATGTCTGCCATAGATGTGGGTGGAACGTTAGGAGAGAATGCTTCTGGAACATGGCCAGACAGCCCGGAAAACTCACAGCAACCCAATTTACGATCTTTTTTTTGTTTTTGTTTTCGTAGAGAATTGAGCTTATTTATTTATTTATTATTCAATCTTATAGATTGCTCCTTCCAGCAGGCTCGGGGTGGTTTACACAATACATAAAACAATCACGACGCAATTTAATACTATACTAAAAGCATTATAATACTAAAAACATAATACATAAAAGCATAAGAACCTACAACTACACAGGGATTATACTTCTAAGATTAACAATTGCAAGGACCAATGAGATTTTAAGCTTGTCTAAACAGGACTGTTTTACAAGATGTTTAAGGACCAATGAGATTAAAAGCTTGTCTAAACAGGACTGTTTTACAAGAATGGATCGAAAGGACTAGCAGGAGGTTCTGTTCTTCTGAACGCAGTGATCTCGAGGGACTATATGGGGTGAGGCAGTCCCTCAGGTACGACGGCCCTAGACCATACAAGGCCTTAAAGGTCAATACAAGCACCTTGAAGACAGTTCGGTACTCTATTGGTAGCCAGTGCAGTTGCTGCAGAATAGGTGTAATATGCTCTCACACTGATGCTCTCACCAGTAGTTGAGCCGCAGCATTCTGCACCAGCTTGAGTTTCCGGACTGCCGACAAGGGAAGGCCAATGTAGAGGGCGAGATGACCATCGCCTGGATCACCGTAGCCAGGTCGTCTCTGGACAAGTAGGGGACCAGCTGCCTAGCCTGCCACAGATGGAAAAATGCAGTTTTGCATACCGTGGAGATTTGCAGCTCCATCGATAGCTTCTGTATTATTATTATTATTATTATTATTATTATTTATAGACCACTCTATCTTTCCAAAGGGACTCAGGGCAATTTCCAACATGTATGGCAAACATTCCATGCCAAAAAGGGAAAAGACATTCAGAGAAATTACATCAGGACAAATCATCTATACACATAATCTATCTACCTATCTATCTATCTATCCACATAATAAAAGTGAAAAATGTGTATGTATGTATGTATGTATGTGGCGAAGTTGTCCACTTACACAGACAGCCTCCGGCCTCCACAAACAGGCTATAGTTCCAAGTGCTGAGAAGCCTCCAAGGCACTGCCTTCATGGACAATGCAGGTTATAGTGAGTGCCATGACTAATTGGCCCAAACCCTTCCAATGTCCTCCACACACACTACCACCCACCATCCAAGAAATGCTTTCCTTCACGGACAATTTTAGCCTAGGTTTTAAGTGTTTCCTCCACCACAGGCAGGCATCCCAGGATTCCTTTCTCTTTCCATTTGCATCACCCCACCCACTGCCTCTCCCTTAACCCTTTCCTACCCTTTCCTGTGCCACACAGCAGAGAGGAATTGATCAGCAACTGAACAGACTGGATGGGTTTGGGGGACTGATTCAACACGGTGCGGTTGTAGTTCACCTTGCATCAAGGCAGACCCCCTTCAATAATAGATCTGGATCACATTTGGCATGTAGAGCCCCAATGACTAGGTTTAGGGGGAATTGACATTGATTTATAGGAGTTGTAGTTCACCTGCATCCAAAGAGCACTGAACCCAGCCAACGTTGGATCTGGACCAAACTTGGCACACAAGCTAGTATTAAAAAAATATAAAACCAACCTAACTCCAAACTTAATAACAGACAAAATAACAAACAGTAAGAATTTAAATAACCTTCACAAGTAACAATTAATATAAATTTGACATGAAGCAAAAACAACTAAGAACAGTGGCTAAAATAAAATAGGTATTCTTAATCTTCTGCTCCCCGTGGTATAGTATGATCCAGGTCTGGAGATCCCCACCTTTCTGGTCTAATGGATGCACATGGTTTTTCTCTCCCACAGAAAGCGTGCTATCAAATAAATAAATAAATAAATATTAATATAACAACTTGGTAACCTGATTAAATTCTTGTTCTTTCATAATGTCAGCAGTAAAATGATATATATTGGTTGAATTCCGATTACTTTCGGTCATTGAAGCGCAGGAATTAATCTGAATTTACAACCATGCTACTCAGGTGCCTTCCTAGGACTGTATTTGTTTCTTAGAGATCAAGACCAGTTTCACGCTTAACATTCAGGAGGGAAGGGAGGAAGGAGCCCTCTCTATCCATCCTGCTTTGATGCCGGTTTCATCAGGCCACTTTCGTTCAGCAGAGACCACACCAGACTCGCACGAAGGTCACTGCTTGTGTGAGCGAATTGCATTTGACAGAAGCTCTCTGTTTGCCTCGGGGCATCAATAACTAGAGCAGCTCAACCTCAAACCGACATCAGCAATATCATTCATAATGGACTCCTCAATGATCATTTACACGACTTGATCCCTCGCCTTACACTTGGTAATTTCCTTGGTTTTTCTTTTGAGCCTTTGCTGGAGATCATGAAAAAAATACCTTATTGAAAGTCACAGCAAGCAACATCCCTTTCAGGGAGAAAAGAGTGAGACCGAACAAGGAGTGCTTTAAAGGCCAAAGCAAATGGGCTTTAACCTTCCTTCTGTTCCACATAAGCAAATAGTTATTGCTTTTGTGTATCAGCATTTGTAGTCCTTTGCAGATTCATATGGGCAATGCTTTGAAAATGGAAGATATAAAGACATTTGCTGGATTTATTTCTGAGCCTGTAATATAGCAAATGAGGGAGAGTAGAAGAACGTTGGAAGATATCTTATGCCATGTCAGAATATGGTCTGTCTAAACCAGATTATCTGTTGTGACTGGAAAATCAGAGACCCCAGAGAACTGCTGACAATTGAATTGTCTGATAATGTTTAAGATAGCAGCAAGACTACTATTTTTAGCCAAGAGTGGATTACAGCATTTGCATACATAGGTAAACTTTCAATGCCTTTACAATCTATATATATAAAATCCTTCATGTGGTGGTTCCAGTCTTATAGACAAAGAAACCACACAAGGCAGACACACAAAAACAGCCCACATACCCAGAAAACCTTACGAGCTATGTTTACCAAAACACACACACACACCTGCCCAAGAAAGATTCAATGGCCACAAATAAAAAAAACCCATTATGAACTACAACTCCCATGATCCCCCACACCACCTCCCTCTGGCAGTTTACAGCGTCGGAATGTTAGTGGAGCTGACCCATTAGAGGCAGTATGCAAATAATCCCTCAGTTAGAATGTAGGCTGGGAGCCCCCCCCCCTCTGGTAGTTTAGAGAGTTGGAATGTTGGTGGTGGTAGGGAAAGGTAGGGAAAGGAATGGAGGGACTGAGACAAGGGGAGCAAGGACTGATACAGAAAGGGGAGGAATGGCAGGAAGGAGGGAAAGGAAAGAAGGAAGGGAGGGAAGGAAGGAGGGAGGGGAGAACAAAGGAAGGAAAAAGGAAGGATAGCAGGAAGGAGGGGAGGGAAAAGGAAGGATAGAAGGATGGAGTGAAGGAAGGAAAGAAAGAGGGGAAAAGAAAGGAACACAGAAACACATACACACATATATACATGCACAGAAATATACAAATATACACATACACACATACATAAACACACCTGTACTTACACACATCAACACATATACACGCACATACATATACAAACACACATATACATAAGTATACACATATACATATACTGTACATAAATACACACACAGTCCCCAAGTTTAAAAAATCCCACAGCAAGGCTTGGCCGGGTCAGCTAGTAATATATAATGAGACACATAAACACAAACAAAGGCAAAGGCTTCTCCTTTCATTTCCAACTTCTGGAGGTGATGCTCATATCTGACTCTGGGGAGGTGCTTTCTCCATTTTCAAGCTGAGGAGCCTACATTGTCACGTCCTAGTTGTGTGGCTGGCAATATTGCTTGGAGCATCTCTTTGCTTTTTCCCACCAAAGCGGTACCTATTTATTTACTCACATTTACATGTTTTTGATCTGCTAGGTTGGCAGGAACCAGAGCTGACAGATGAGAGCTTACCCCCGCTCACAGATTCGAAATGCCAACCTTCAGGTCAGCAGGACAGCAGCACAAGGCTTTATTCCATTGTGCCATCACAGATCCATCAACTCCTAGAATCTACAACTCTCAGAATCTCTCAACCAGCATGGTCAACATGGGAAGTTCTGCAGAATTACAAGCTAAAATGCATTTTTCCAAGCTCTGATTCATAGGAGTGGTTTATGGAAGAGTGGACGACAATGGCTTTGCTTGTGCTAAACAGCCTCTCTGAATATATAGGACATTATGGATTTCATTGCACAAACAAAGACAACTAGCATTGAAACAGGACCAGCACCTTTGGAACATGAAAGGGCCAGAAATAAATCCTGTGGCTGTTTTGCCTCCTCCTCATGATAATCTCAGGTCACGCCATGTTCTCCTCACTTACCTGGAGTGATAAAAGCATTTTGCTTCTGTGCCTCAAGTGGCATCAATGGTGGGCTTCTCCTGCACTCTTCCTTGTCATTCCAAAGGCGGCAAAAATCTTGATTCTAAATTTTATTTTTAACTAGCTGTATCCGCCATGCGTTGCTGTGGCCAATCTTCACTCCCTCTTTCTCTCCTTCCTTGCCTCCCTCTTTCCTTCCTTCCTTCCTTCCCTTTCTTTCTTTATTTCTTTCTCTCCTTCCTTCCTTCCTTCCTTCCTTCCTTCTCTTCTGCTTCCCTTCCTTTCCCCCATTTTCTTTCCCTTCTTCCTTCTCCCCTTTCTTCCTTCTCTACCTATTCTTGGACTGCAACTCCCAAGCAGTCTTCCTGATCAATCTATCTACCTACCTATCTCTATCTACTGTGTCATTGTAGGTTTTTTCAAGCTATATGGCCATGTTCTAGAGGCTTTCTCTCCTGACGTTTTGCCTGCATCCATGGCAAGCATCCTCAGAGGTTGTGACAGCCCGAAAAACTTACAGCAACCCAATTCTCATAGATGCAGGTGAAACGTCAGGAGACAATGCCTCTAGAACATGGCCATATAGCCCGAAAATCCTATGGCAATGCAGTGATTCTGGCCATAAAAGCCTTCAACAATATATCTCTATCTAATCTATCTATTTGGAGGAGTTGCAATCCAGGAAAAAGAAATTCAAAATATGCAGGGATTGGGATGTTCTCAAAGAAATCCAAGGAGAAGAAAGCTTGCATCTTGGAAGTAGTGCATGTGGATCCTCCTCCTCTTCTCCTAAAGGGCCTGGTCTAGGGGATGCTGGGAGCTGTAGTCTGGAAGAGAGTGTTGGTATGCTTTTTGTGTGTTTTGTTTGCCGAAGGAGTTGTTTTTGCGCATGCGCTGTAGCATCTTTTGGCTTTTTTGGTTTTTAAAGTCCCTTCTACTGTGTTTTTCCGTGTTTTTATGAGTGATGATCACTTGTTGGCCTGATAGGTGTATTCTGACCAAATTGGGTGCCCATTCATCCAGTGTTTTTTGAGTTATGTTAATCCCAGAAATGAACATTTCATTTTTATTTATATAGATTTATCAAAAACCATCTTTAGCTGTAGTTGCAAAATTGCTTTAAAAATCTTATTTGCAAATAAATTAGCCAAACGGCGGGAGGGTGGAGATACGAAGCTAAGTGGAAGCACAGCTGTGGGGCTATCATTGAGTCAATGCAGAGAGATGTGATAGCAAGGGTGATCATCCCAGTATGCTGCCCCTATCAGTGATTGTGCAACTGCTGTGCGATAACAGCTTTGTGTGATGAAGTCCAATGTTTGGTCTCTTTGATATCTCGGCTCTATTTAGAAGCATCTTTCATGTTGGATCAACTGAGTATTTAGGGCTTACAGTGAGCTCCTTTTCCACCTTATCTTTCTAAAGCAATTCATTTGCTTAAAAGGAAAGATCAAGATTGGCTTTGATTAGCTCAATGGGCCCTCTTGTGCTCCCTGTAACATCTGCTAAAAGGACCTCTTCCCTTGTTAAAATATTGCACTGAGCATCTTGAGGGAAAAAAAATACTCCACAAGGGGAAAAATCAACTAAAATGGCATTTTCCATAATTCGAGATAACGACAGTCAAAGTCTGAAGAGAAGAGATAGGATCAGGAGACAAAATTGTTTCCATGAGCGTGACTGTTAATAGCCTCGAGGATTATAGTTTTTCCTTGTATTCAGCATCAACATTCATTTTCTCTTCCTCTTCTCCTATATATGTATTACCGAGTGCATCTTTCGGGACTATTTGTAGAACACATCACTAAGACTTTGAGAAGGACCAGGGAGTTCATTGCCCATCAAGATGCATCAGTTATCACAAGAGCAGGTTGTGACCTAGACGTATGTAATCTAATGCCAGAGGATGAAGTCAACACAACTTGGATTTGGGCATATCTCAACAGGGCTTTGTTATGAATCCAAGCTGGTTGGGTCAGGGCAGAGAAAGTATCACAAACATACCACTGAGCTGCTGTCAGGGATCTGATCCAGAAGTAGAAAACATGGACAGAGGCCCTTGGGTTTACAGATCTTTCCATTCGGAGAGGGAGAGAGACTGATGCAACACATTTTTTTTTATGAGGGAATATATTCCAAGGATGGTCACATACAATTGGATAGCACATAATATAATAATACAGAACAAACTTCTTAGATTTAAAAGTAGAGAAGACAGGAGATTAACTCATAACCTCCTGATATAGAAAGCCTATATCAAAGAGACCAAACATTGGACTTCATCACACAAAGCTGTTATCGCACAGCAGTTGCACAATCACTGACAGGGGCAGCATACTGGGATGATCACCCTTGCTATCACATCTCTCTGCATTGACTCAATGATATCTAGTTATGGTTTGATGGCTTGTTGGTCCCATCCACACGGCAGTATAGATCATATAATCCAATTTCCAAATGCAGGTTATCTGCTTTAAACTGGATTGTATGGCAGTGTGGACTCATATAATTGCATATAACCTACATTCAGAAACTGGATTATATGGTCAGTGTAGATGGGGCCATAGTCCCTCAGATCTAATTTCCCCTATGGACACTTCCTCAAATTAAAATGTAACTGTTCAAGTGACAACAGACTTTAGAAATGCATACTCCGTCCTAGAACAACTAATGGATAATTGGGCACACAGGGGAAAAATGAGGTATCCAAGCTTGCGAAACAATATGTTCTGATCTTTTAAGAAACCAAGACACATTCTGTCAAGAAATCTAAACACCCCGCCCCCCCAATTATATTAATTTACATGGTTTATAAAGAAACCCGGGGATTGGTTTATCTTGTTTACAAAAAAATCCTTTATCACAGGATTTCAGGGCAGCCTAAACAATTCAGCATAAATTAGGCTCTCAAAATACATTCCAGATCTCTGTCAAAGGAACAAATAATATTATGGTCATCCTGGTAAGGAGTATATTGAAGGTACACAAACAATACACACTAATGTGTGTAAACCAGTGGTTCCCAACTTTTTTTAGACCAGGACCACTTGACCAGTGACAACTTGACCAGGGACCACTCTCCAACATTAGTACCAAAAGGGTTACACATCAGTTTTTGGTTAACTTTAGATTCAGTTTGGTTATTTGGGGTGCTGATTAACAAAATTGCATTGGATGGACCATGTCAGCTCTAGATTCTGATACAGGCCATATGCCATCCAGTAGTTGCCATCTGTTTGCCCTTCAAAAAACCATCAACATTATAAGAGGGTTTTGAGAGACCATTTGCTCTCGTTGCAACAGTGCATTAACAGTGAGGCCGTGGACCATATTTAGTTCTTGCGGATCCTGGTGGTCCACAGACCATAGGTTGGGAACCACTGGTGTAAACAGATACCATTCCTTTGGCTAAGGAGCCCCCAGTGGTGCAATGGATTAAACTGTTGTGCTGGCAGGACTAAAGACAGATAGGTCGGAGGTTCGAATCTGGGGAGAGCATGGATCAGCTTCAGCTCCCCATGCAAGGATATGAGAGAAGCCTCCCACAAGGATAGTAAAACATCAAAACATCTGGGTATCCTCTGGGCAATGTCATTGCAGATGGCCAATTCTCTCAAACCAGAAGCAACTTGGAGTTTCTCAAGTCACGCCTGAGACACAATCTGACTGGATCTAAACTGCCATATAATGCAGTTTGAAACTGTATTCTATGACCAGTGAAGATTCATATAATGCAGCTCAATGCAGTTAAACAGCAATATAGGGGTCTACATTGACTGTATAATGCTGTTTCAAATTAAATTGTATAGCAGTGTACATCCAGCCTGTGTCTACTGCAGGTCCATCTCCAGGATAACTGACTTTACAGACCTCTTAAAATCGAAGAAAGAAAGAGTGTGGAACATTTTACATGCTGCAAGAGCCATTTGGTTATGTATGTTGTGTCGTGCAAATGCCAAAATGAAAACCTTAAGTGCTTTGGAGTCTAAATGAAGAAGCCACCTCTCCTAAATACATTTTTTCAGATAGTCCCTTTCTTTTTAGTGGAGTTACATCGACAGGCTCTGAAAGCCACCTCTGTTTATTCTGCCATCAACGTGCTCCACACATACAAAGAGAGACAACCTTCTGCTTTTGTTAACATGCATTCTCCCTCCAATAAATGGTTTCAGAGTTCCTGGCTCAGAAATTTCTGTGGCTCTGATGCAAAGGGGATATAGACAAGCTATAAGCAGTGTCCAAATGCAACAGAGGTCTTGGGTCATTCATCCCCGCTTTAATTAGCAGTAGACTTCATCTGATAAGATCCCTTTGTTAGAAGCGATTTGTACAGCTCAGTTTGCCAGCACTTCTGTAAAAGCTGATGGAGAGTACAGTGAATTTGTGCACAGAAGCTGTCGCTGTGTGTCAGTCTTTTGAATCAACGTCCTTATACATGGTGATTGTTGCTATTTAAATATTTTTCAAAATGTACTGAAAGTTCAAGGGTAGCGCATCCCTCTTCCACCTTAAAACATGCACAATATTATCTCAGGCAGCTATTTTCCAATGCAATAATTCTCCCCAAAGGAACAAAAAATAGAGGCCTGATCAATTAAGCTTTCCGAATGCGCATGCAGACAGCAGACACAATCTAAGTTGTTGTCGCCTTTCAGTGGTAAATAACTCACAGGACATGGGGTGGAATGTCTCAGCAAGGCTGACATTGTCAAGGCAAACAGAGTGGCCATTGTAGAGTGTTTCCCAGTGATTTTTGATTGTGCCAAAAATGCCTTGGAATCAAAGGGAGCTTCAGTGTTTGGTGGACTTGGCTGCCTTTGATGTTCCTTGTTAGCAAAGAACAGAAACATGCCCCTTTGTAGTTTCAGCACTTATGGAGAGTTTCACTGTGGAAGGAAGAACTGCTAGGCGAATCTAGTTGGAACATGTCTCAATTATAAAGGCTTATTCTGAACCTCTGTCTTAGAGATAGCTGGTAGAGTTGTGCACAGAATCCATTTCTCCCGTTTCCTTCATTTCTTTTGGTACTTGGAGAGCACAAAATGGGAAGGCCCTTCCTGGTATGGAAATCAGCTCGGCATGAAAGCAAGTGGGAGCGGGTCCCAGCTCCTGGCTTGCTTTTCCGAATCAGAGTTTAATCTTTTTTTATTAATTCCACAGCAAACAAAAAGTAAATGCTTATTCCTTGAAAACGACTCTCCTCTTCCAAGAAATCATCGCTCTTCCTTATCTGGAAGTGGGAAGTGTTGTGGACTACTCTTCTGCTTCTGAGGAGGAGGTAGAACAGGAGGCTGAAAAGGTAGCACTTGGGGATTAGGGACCAAGTATTGAGGAGAAGGCGAGAAAGACATACTACAAGTCCCTATGTTTCAATAACAGTGAAGGGCAAAAGAAAGAAGAAAGTCAGTTAGAATCATGGCAAAAATGCTGAGCAATCAAACCTTGACCCAGGAACATCTGTGCTAGGAGCTCAGGGCTATAAATTAGCAGTGAAGCCAGTTGTCAGCACTGGCAGCAACTGACCTACTTGGTGCTACTGCTCCAGCACTGGCTTTGCAAAAGACTTATTGCCAAAGACTCTTGTTCCTGTATACTGTAAGCCTTCCCCCCACCAAAGACCCTTGCTCCTGTCTGCTGTGAAGATTTGTTGCCAAAGACTTTTGTTTCATATCTGCTGTAAGACCTTACATTTACTTTTGGACTTTATCTTCACTGCTACTTGCATTATTATTATTATTATTTTGTTGAATTAAAGCTTTTTAAAGTTACTTTTACTGATGTTGTAAGACTGTTTCTGGACCAAAAATAGACAGAAAGCCATCTTAAAATTCAACGTAGTTTGTGTCAGTCACAAAAATGAAGTTTCTGGAGTATAACAACTACTTTCAAAGTATATTCTGTACAATTAAACAGGAATAATACTTTCAAACCAGGAACATACTTTTTTCAAATTTTGTTACCTAGTGCAAAGCAATTGTAGTGGAAGAGCAGGTTCATGCAATAAAGTATTCAATGCTCATGCACATCCAATGCAAAATACATACTGCAAATCCATATGCAATGACAGTACATATATTAGAGCCCCCGGTGGCACAATAGGTTAAACCCTTGCGCTGGCAAGACTGAAGACCGACAGGTCGGAGGTTCAAATCCAGGGAGAGCACGGATGAGCTCCCACTGTCAGTTCCAGCTCCCCATGCAGGGACATGAGATGGTAAAACGTCAAAACATCCGGACATCCTCTGGCCAACATCCTTGCAGATGGCCAATTGTCTCACACCAGAAGTGACTGGCAGTTTCTCAAGTCACTCCTGAAATGGAAAAAAAGTACATGTATTACTCTATTTTGGCAAACTTGAATTGAAAGCTGCCATTCCCTTGTCAAGTCAAAATGTTCAACCAATTCAAAAGAAAATGTACACAAGACACCAGCACGGTCCAATCCATTTATTCCTCAGTTGTTTTCTCCAGAAAAAAAGTTGTTTTCTTCAGAAAATCCATTTATTCTCTAGTTGTTTTCTCCATTTATTCTCCATAACATGTTTCTTATCAATAGTTGAGATAAGGTTATGCTACTGATTTAATGCAACTGTACTCAGGAAGATATCTAATTGCAAAATGTATTTCCACAGTGACAAGATATTATCAGATGGCATGTATATTTGAATGATCAGGAAATTATGTAGTACAAACTGTAATACTGTGCTTTCAATGTGTGTGTGTGTGTGTGTGGGGGGGGTGTATGCTTCCTAAAGATTACCTCCATCTGTCCTTGATAGGCACTGTTTGGGGAACATTTGCTAAGCTAAATGCCACCATCAACCCAAGCATCCCCAACAAGAAAATCAGCAGCTGGGAGCTGACCTTGCCATATTACACGAACACGGAAGAGTGTAAGCAGATGAAGTAGCTTCAGGCACCTGATGAAGAGATTGCTTCTTGAGATGATTAATCCCCTTGTGTGCCGGTGGGGGTTGGGGGAATTATCTTTTTAGTGACATATAAAATTACTTTTATTAGCCAACCTAATGGGAGCCAACACTTTAGTCTGCCGCGTGTGACAGGTTATTGTCACACACGGCAGTCAGGATTGAACATAATGTGTGGGAAGCCACTGCCAGATGCAAGAGGGGAGGGGGGCTTACAAGGCTGCGGCACATGAAAAATGATTTTACCAGCAGATGAAGAGGAGTAAGTTACTTGGACTTCACTAAGACAATTAAGTGCTCAGGTGGAGGCATTAGGGAAAATGGTGAGGCTTTACAACGGGGCAGGCAACACATTGTCTACAAGCTATACTTGTTCTTCATTTTAAAGATTGTATTGTTCTTTCCTTCTTTCTTTTTTGCACTATAAACAAGATGTGTGCAGTGTGCATATGAATTTGTTCATTTTCCCCCCAATTGATTCACACAAACATTCTCCATCCATTTGCCACTGGCCCAGCCCATCTGTCAAATTTCAAATGCTATGCAGCTCCTGTGTCCAAAAGTTTCTTGGCGCTCCACAAGAAACTTTTCCTTTGAAAAATGCTCCATGGCTATTATTATTATTATTATTATTAAAAATCCATCAAAGCCAGCACTGAAAAGTCAATAACACCTCCCAAGTGTAGACTCTGCAAGGAAGCAGGTGAAATGATGGATCACATCCTCAACTGCTGCAAGAAGATTGTGCAGGCAGACTACAAGCAAAGGCATAACACCTTTGCTCAGGTGATTAATTGGAACTTGTGCCACAAACACCATCTGCCTGTGACAAAGAACTGGTGGGAACACAGGCCTGAAAAAGTTACAGAAAATGAACACGTCAAACTACTCTGGGACTTATGGGTTCAGACTGACAGAGTTTTGGAACGCAAGACACCTGACCTCACAATCGTGTTTAAAAACCAAGTATGGATCGTCGATGTTGCAATCCTAGGTAACAGCAGGATTGAAGAGAAACAACTGGAAAAGCTGACACGACAGGATCTAAAGATTGAACCAGTGGTGATCGGCAAGACCTTGGCCTGCACTTAAACACAATTGGCACTGAAAATATTACCATCTGCTGGGGATCTGCACACATTATTTGCCGATACATCACACAGTCCTAGACACTTGGGAAGTGTTTGACGTGTGATCCAATACAACAGCTGTGTACTTATCTTGTTATGTTTCAAATAATAATAATAATAATAATAATAATATACTTTATTCATATTCTGCTCTATCTCCCCAAGGGGGCTCAGAGCGGATTACAGAACACATATATGGCAAACATTCAATGCCATTACACAATTAACAACAAAGGCAGACAGTACATAGACAGAGGCAAAGGCTTCCCTCTTTTTCATCTCCGGCATTTGGAGGCTGTGCTCAACTCTGGCCATGGGGAGGTGCTCTTGTTGTATTTTCCATGACGAGGAGCCTGTTGTCTGTGGTCACCTTCCTGATCGTATTGCCGGCATGTCTATATGGGCATCTTTTACCTCCCCACCAAAATGGTACCTATTGATTTACTCACATTACTGTTTTCAAACTGTTAAGTAAGCAGAAGCTAGGGCTGATGACAAGAGCTCACCCCAGCCTGCAGCTGGAACCACCAACCTTCTGGTTGACAAGATTTTCTGCAGCTGGGATTTAACCCACTGTTAACCTGCCTGCTAACCATGGCTTTAAAAGTCTGAGAACCCCTGCTCTAGAGCAGTGTTTCCCAATTTTTTTTGAGCCACGGCACACTTTTAACATTAAAAAAATCCAGGGGCACACCACCAACCAAAATGACACAAAAAGACACTCTAACACAGTAAAGAATGGCTGGGGGATGGTGGCCTGCTGGGAGCAGCTGCTGTGAGTGCCAAAGCCAGGGGAGGGGAGGAGCCAGGCTGCGCCATGCCCCTCCCCCTGGCTTCAGTTCTCCCAGAGTTTCTCCAGCCTTGAGGGGGCCGTGCCAAGCCCGTGATGGCAGAACCAGCACAATGCTGGCTTGGCACTGTCTCCTCAAGGCTGGAGAAGCTCTGGGAGAGCCGAAGCCGGGGGAGGGAGCAGAAGCCACGTGGAGGAGGAGCATGAACGGTGGACGGGCTTCAGTGGGCGGGGCTCCTCCTCCACACGGCTTCAGCGAGCGAGGGCGGAGTCATGGCAGATTGGAGGCTGGCTGGGGAAATGGCTGAAGGTGGTGGCACCCCGCCCCTTCTTCTTCTTCGCCACGCCCATCCTTCCTCCTCCTCCCCAAGCAGCAGGAGTTCGGCAGGAGGAGGGGGAAGGAAGGGGGGGCAGAGAGCTTTTCTCAGGCACAGCAAGAGGTCCATCATGGCACACTACTGTTCTAAGCCCCAAAGATCGCGTCAAAATCAAGGTTGGGAAACACTGCTCTAGAGTACTAAAGTAAGAAGGGAAGTTTTTTAAATAAAAAAAACAACACCCCGAGGTGCCTCTTTTCCTTCTCCTTTTCCCATCAACAGCCACGTGGCATCTGTAGCATCATTCTCCAGTATTTGGCATCTGCAGGGAAGAGAGAAGTTTTGGACATCACTACTGAGTAGCCCTTTGAGTCCCACCCCCAAACAAGACATTTGGGCAACTTCCATCATAGCCTTTGAATTTTATTTGGCACGTACCTATCCAGCACAACGAGTAACATTTCCAAGCTCTGGAATGTATTGTTCTGTCTAGTCTCTGAAGTCACGCTCCTCGTTCACATGTCAAGCCAAGGTACATCTCTTTCTTGCAACGATCATTTCAGACTCTCTTCAGAAGTGTTCTCATTGCCGTAACCTTCTTTTCTGCTATTTTTTAAAAGGTAAGCTTTATTAGCAGACAAGTATTAATTTGACTGTTTATGCATCTTTGATAATGGCGACGATTTCTCAAAAATAATTCCATCTGTCTTCGGTTCGTGACATTAAAAATCAGCTCAAGTTTCCCCTCCAGCAACAGGGAGGCTAATTTCACACTATTTGGTAAAAGCTTTGCTTACACGGTTTTCGTTCTCATCACTGAAGTGCGCCAAATGAAGGAGAAAATGGAAAGAGAATTGGAATGATGACAACAACAACCGCAACCAAAACACAGATGAATGATATGGAGAGGAACTTTAACAAGCATCTGAAATGTATGAATGTGCAGGCCTGATTGACACTGCATCCCTGCTTCACTGTGTTACAGCCAGTGTTGTTGCATCTCATATTTTCGGTCTGTAATTTCATGAATTACATCCCCCGGTGGCACAGTGGGTTAAACTGCTGAGCTGCTGAACTTGCTGACCGAAAGGTCACAGGTTCGAATCCGGGGAGCAGCGTGAGCCTCAGCTTCTGCCAACCTAGCAGTTCGAAGACATGCAAATGTGAATAGATCAATACGTACTGCTTCATGGGAAGGTAACAGCTCTCCATGCTGGCCACATGATCTTGGAGGTGTCTATGGACAATGCTGGCTCTTTGGCTTAGTCCCTTTTCAGATGGGAATCCGTGATGGCTGGTCCCTTGCCATTTCAAGAACTGGTACAAAACTGATAAGCCAAATGGCCAAAGGTACCAGCTAAAAACAGATCCATGCACAAGTCTAATATACACATATGCTAATATAAGTTTTCCAAAATCCCCTCAAAATCTAAAATTGAAATCTCTTCTGATTTCAAGCATTTCAGATAAGGAATAATCAATCTCCCATATACGATTAGAGGACTTTATTACCACCCTTGGGTTAAACCACTGAGCTGTTGAACTTGAGGACCGACAGGTCGCCAGTTTGAATCTGTGGGGGTGGAGTGAGCTCCTGCTGTTAGCACCAGCTTCTGCCAACCTAGCAGTTCGAAAACATGCAAATGTGAGTAGATCAATAGGTACCGCTCCGTCAGGAAGGTACTGGCATTCCATGTGGTCATGCCCTTGGGGGCGCCACATGACCTTGGAGGCGTCTACAGACAATGCCGGCTCTTCGGCTTAGAAATGGAGATGAGCACCAGAGTCCCAGATGCGAACCCGACTGGACCTAATGTCAGGGGAAAATCTTTACCTTTACCTAAAGGCATGGCTGCATTCTATGGGATTCTGGAATCTGAATTAGAGTTATCTGCTATAGATTAGGACAGTGCACAAGTGAATGAATTCAATAAAGAATTGCAAGTAACTCAACAGAGTCCAAGTCTTGGGATTCTGTGGGGTGAGATAATGATACTCGAAGTAGTACCTAACAAGTGTGACTCTCAGTGACTCAAGGTACATGGCAGTACGTTTCTCTTGGTAATGAGAATGAACACTGGAGTATGTCTTCTTTCAAACACACTCCTACTATGTCCTTCACTTCAGAAATGAATGAGATCTCAGTTTACTGATGTGGGGAAGAGGAAAGTATAAAGAGACCGAGATGCTGCCGAAGATCGAGGAGACATTGGTGTCTCGAAGATTTGGGTATTTGTATTCAAGTAGGGACTGCCATTGGACTGAGCTGATAGACAGAGCAATAAAACTGATGCACAATCAGTTAGTGTCTCAGGAATATGTCAGTGAACTCAGGAAAGTCTTAATTACAGTAATTAGCAGAATGCCTAATGAACATGTTTACTAGATAATGATGAGATTTGTAATTACAGTCTAATACACAAAAATAAAAAAAACACTCTGTCTTTCGCACACAATTGTGTCATAGTGAAGCTGGCTGGAATTTGGCCATCCTGGCACAGAATTAGGAAGGACCGATCCAACCCTTTCGTGGCAACGAACCCAGAGTTTCCAAAACAAGCAAAGATTTGTGAGCAATTTTAGCGATGGCTTAGTCCAGACATGGCTTCTTACATCTCATTTCCCTCTGAGTAATGTTAAGACCCTTGAGGGATTTGATCTTTCAGAAATCTAATCAGAATTTGGGATGGAAGAGAGTGATTTAGACTGAGAGTGAGTCATACTTCTAAGAGTAAGCTCTACTCAACTGTTATTTAATTATTTATTTACTTACAGTATTTATATTCCAACCTTCTCACCCCGAGGGGACTCAGGGCAGATTACAATGTACATATACATGGCAAACATTCAATGCCGTAGACCAGGGGTGCTCATTAGGTAGATCGCGATCTACTGGTTGATCATAGGGTGCCTCTTATGAATTGTAAGTAAATTGGAGCCGGGGGAGGGGCGGGGGCGGAGCCGGGGCGGGGCAGATCCTTCTGCCCCCCAGGTCATCAGTGACCAGAATTCAGGCCCCTGGGCCCGTAGAAATTGGACAGCCCTGGCGTAGGGCATCCTGGTAGATCGCAAGCAGGGCGGGGGGAAGGCTCAGTCCCGTCCCACAGGCTCCCGACGCCGCCCAAGTGCTGCCGGCCAGTCAGCGTGGCTGCGGCGCGACCGGTGTCACTATGGCCCATATGGGAGCCATTCCTTCCTTCCTTCCTCATCTCCTTTCTTCCTTTCCTTCCTTTCTTCTTCTCCTTCCTTTCTCCCCTCCTTCTTGCCTTGCCTTCTTTCCTTCCTGTTTCCTCCCTCCCTCCCTCATTCCTTCCTTCCTTTCCTTCCTCTCTGCCTTGAACATTTGCTGTTGGTTGTGGGGGTTCTGTGTGGGAAGTTTGCCCCAATTCTGTTGTTGTTGGGGTTCAGAATGCTCTTTGATTGTAGGTGAACTATAAATCCTAGCAACTACAACTCCCAAATGACAAAATCATTTTTTTAGTCACTCCTTGTAGGTGTCTTGTGGCCAACTTTGGCAGCAATTTGTCCAGTAGTAACAGTGTGTCAACTGTAAAATAGGATGTGTGGAAGGGCCCTGGGTTATCTGAGGTCCTTTTCAAACAATTGAATAAAATCCCATGTTATCTGCTTTGAATCAGATTATATGGCAGTGTGGACTCAGAAAACCCAGTTCAAAGCAGATATTGTGTTATATGTTTCACATTTTTGAAGTGGGTAGGTAGATCATTTTAACTTGGTTGTTTTATAAGTAGCTCGTATGCTGAAAAAGTGTGAGCACCCCTGCCATAGACAGACAACATATATTGACAGACACTCAGAGGCTATTTAACATTCCAGCTTCTGGCCACCAGGGGAGCTGTCATTTCCTCATTCTTTGAATACTTCCTGGAGTTTTTTATGACCTCATAAATCAGTTAAATTAGCCTCCCCACAAATTGGTACCTAAGTTTCCTACTTGACAAATGAAACTGTCTTTCAGGCTGCAAAGGTCGACAACAAGCTACACAATTTTGGTCGGGAGCTCACTCCAACCCGGGCTGGCTTCGAACTCATGACCTTTTGGTCAGTAGTGATCTTAATGCAGCTGACTCCCAGCCAGCTGCACCACAGTTAAGATTGCATTGACCTATGGTCGTGATTCATTCTCATTTGCTAATATTGAGTCACCCTCACTGGCTTTGACTAGTCTTAGCCATCTTTAATGTAGACTCATTGGCCTAAATCCAATTAGCCACAACCAGAGCAGATTCGTTTTATCAATTGGGGATTGATAGATCAACATTTATGTAAATTCCTTGGGTTCAATGGGCTCGTTCTAATTGAAACTTGCAATTGGATTTCGACCATTTAAATTAAGAAGACTTAATTTAGTCTGAACTAGGGTCCTATTGATTCTAGCGTTTCTACTCCAGGAGTCATTAAGTCTGGATCAAACTCATCATTAGAATTTCACCATCCCATTTTATAAAACCATTTCTATATTGCGAGGAGATTCAAATCAAGTTTTGCTGTTGTTTTTATTTATTTTATTTTTCTCAAAGCAGCTTATAATAAATTTTTAAAAAAACACATTGCTTTAACAGAAGTTGTGTGCCTATATGTGTGCCTTCAATTTGCCTGTTCACTCCATTAACAATATCATAACAGTATGTAACAAAATTTGAAGACATTTCTGCTCCTGGTTTGAAAATGTTAGTTCCTGTTTAATTATGTGGTCCTTACTTTGAAAGTCATTGATCTACTCTAAAAACTTGATTTTTTTGTAGCTGCCACAAACTAGGTTGAATTGCTTGAGACTCAATGAGATAATCTACATGCAGCCGCTTGCACAGCTGGTGCGGAGTTATGGGCTGGAGTGTCACCAGTACGCTGATGACACCCAGCTCATTCTGAGGATGGAGGGCAGACCGGGATAGGTCCCCGATAATTTCCAACACTGCCTCGAAGCCGTTACTGGATGGCTGCGAGCCAGTAGGTTGAGGGTGAATCCGGCAAAGACGGAGATCTTGTGGCTGGGTCGCCCGGGCGGGGTAGGTGTCCAGCTTCCGACCCTGGAGCGGGTGCGCGTTATGCCCATCGTCTTCTGTGAAGAGCCTGGGGTCCACCTAGACTCCCAGCTGACCATGGAGACCCAGGTCGCTGAGGTCAGCAAGATTGCCTTTTTTCAGCTCAGACCGGCACGGAGGCTGGCCCCCTATCTGTCCCGGAGCGACCTGGCCCCGGTGAGCCAAGCCACGGTCCTCTCGAGACTAGATTACTGTAACGCGCTCGTTGGCCTTCCTCTGTCGGCGATCCGAAGCTCAAGCTGGTGCAGAACACTGCCGCCCGGCTCCTGTCTGGCACTCCAGCAGGCTGCCACATAACACCTGTCTTGCAGGATCTGCACTGGCTGCCAATTGAGCACCGGATCGCCTTCAAAGGGTTGGTTCTTACCTTTAAGGCCTTGCACGGCCTGGAGCCAGCGTATCTGAGGGACTGTCTCACTCCATATTGCCCTTCGAGATCACTACGGTCCGAGGATGCCAACTTCCTGGAAATACCATCAGCAAAGCTGGCACGTTTGACATCTACCCGCCGGAGGGCGTTCTTTGTCATAGCTCCCACGCTATGGAACGCCCTCCCGGCCGAAACCAGGGCCTTGAAGGACCTGCTCCCGTTCAGACGGGCTTGCAAAACCCATCTGTTCAAGCAGGCTTTTGGCGAATAGGCCCGTGTACCTTTAAGTGTGTTATGCTGAATTATGTTACTGTTTTATTTCGCCACTGCTATTTTAACTGTTTTTACTGTTTTTTATCTTGTATTTTATTGGGCCTTTGGCTCTTGTGAGCCGCCGCGAGCCTCTGGGAGTCGGCGGCATAGAAGCCTGAATAAATAAATGAATGAATAAATAAATAAATAAATAAAATCATTGACAAACTAGAGCATAATGTGCTGCAGGATGTCCCTCCAACAAGAACAAAGTTTTTTGCAGTTTAGTAAACTTTTCCCATTTTTTTTGATAGAATCAATTAAGGAATTGATTTTATTAACCCAGGAACAAAAATTGTATCACATAGTGAATTCTAGAGTTGTGCGCGGAATCGTTTTCCTTCGTGTCGTCTGTTCTTTCGTTACTTTCATTACCTTCAGGAGCACATAATGGGAAGCCTCTTCCCAGTACAAAAATCAGCTTGACACAAAAGCAAGCGGGAGCCGATCCGAGCTTCTCATCTGCTTTTCATGAACACGCAGTGCCGGCCTTTGCCATTCCACCGAGTAAGCGGCCGCGTGAGGCGACCTGGGAGGGGCATCCTGGGAGGGGCCCGCTGCCCCCCCCCACCGCCCCTCCGCCTCCTACTACCCGGAGCCAGTGCTGCAGTGGTGCAGCGCGCGGCGCAGCCTGTGGTGCAGCCGTGCAGCTGTGCGTGATGTCACAGTGCATGCGCAGCCACATGTGACGCAGCCACGCAGCTGCACGTGACGTCGTCGCGCAGGCTGCGGCGGCGTCCAGCAGCCATGGGGGCGCAAAAATAAGGCTCGCCTACCCCCCCGGTGAGGTGAGACCGCCCCTGTGAACACGTGACACTCCATGCCTCCTTGGCTTGGAATAAGAGTGTGTGTGTGCCGTGCTGGCCCCAAAAGCACACATGCCTGCCTGCAGCTGAGCACCTCCTCTAGAGTAAGAATGAGAACTTGCCTCCTTGCCTTAGAAAGGGTGTGTGGGTGGCATGCAGGCCCCGAAAGTGCATGCACCTGTCTACAACCAAGTCCCTCCTCTAGAGTAAGAATAAGAACTTGCCTCCTTGCCTTGGAAAGTGTGTGTGTGTGTGTTTGTGTGGTGTGCTGGCCCCGAAAGCACATGCACCTGCCTACAGCCAAGCCCCTCCTCTAGAGTAAGAATAAGAACTTGCCTCCTTGCCTTGGAAAGAGTGTGTGTGTGTGTGTGGCGTGCAGGCCCCGAAAGCACATGCACCTGCCTACAGCCAAGCCCCTCCTCTAGAGTAAGAATAAGAACTTGCCTCCTTGCCTTGCAAAGAGTGTGTGTGTGTGTGTGTGTGGCGTGCAGGCCCCGAAAGCATATGCACCTGCCTACAGCCAAGCCCCTCCTCTAGAGTAAGAATGAGAACTTGCCTCCTTATATTGGAACGTGTGTGTGTGTGTGTGGCCTGCAGGCCCTGAAAGGACATGCACCTGCCTACAGCCAAGCCCCTCCTCTGAGTAAGAATGAGAACTTGACTCCTTGCCTTGGAAAGAGTGTGTGTACATGAGTCATGTGCAGGCCCAGAAAGCGCCTGCACCTGCCTGCAGCCAAGCACATCTCCTCTGGAATAGAAACAGGTAAGAAGCCTCCTTAAAGTGCCTGCCTGCAGCTGAGCATCTTTCCTCTAGAGCAGGGGTGGGCAATTACCAGCCCTCCAGGTGTTTTGGACTTTAACTCCCAGAAATCCTAACAGCTGGTAAACTGGCTAGGATTTCTGGGAGTTTAAGTCCAAAACACCCGGAGGGCCGGTAATTGCTCACCCCTGCTAGAGTAAAACAGCTTCAATGCCTAAAATGATGGGAAGGGGAGCCTGGGAAGCCCCCCACCCCATAATGAGCCGATAGAAAACGGCATCCCAAAGGAAGAGTATTATAGAGATTGCAATGCCGGGAAAGAACGAAAACTTTGCCGCCAGGACAACTTTGGAACATTTGGATGTTTCAAACATTTACTTTTACATGTAAGCTCCATTCCTTTGTTAACAACAGCCTCGTGGCTGCTGGGAATGTTGTAAATTTTCAGAACTGTTAGAGATTATGTGTCATTTATCTCTCTCTTTTTTCATTGTCCTACTACACATTATTGGTAGAGAAATCGAATGCTTTTATATCACATCCATAAAAGAGAATAAATCACTCGACTTCCTTAATACGCTGCCCCCAAAGAAGAGAAAAGGCAGGGTGGCTCTCCCTCTCGTTCTGTCAGTGTTTCACCCTCCAGAATGGCCCTTTCCATCTCATTCTCCATATTCAGAAATGCTCAGCAATTTGCATGCATTAGCTGGCAGGAAAAGGGCAAAATGTCCAAATTGTGTTGGCTGTGCGAAGGAGGAGAGCGAGCTGTTATTTTGCAAGAATTACCAGATGAGTGGTGATTAAAATGGCAAAAATCTCACATTATGGATATCTGTGGGCATTTATTTATTTGTTAAGAAATTTCCATGCACTTCACTGGCTTTAATTTTTTAAAAGTGCGGTTCATCTCTGAAATGATTTTCCCCCCAAATGTCAATGCAAAAAAAAAAATGAAATGGAGATCTCAAAAGCAGCATGTAAAGCCAAATTTAAAATTGGATTTAACAGTGCTCTTCATAAGCCAGCTAGTCAAGATTGCCTTCACTGAAAGTTTAACTAAAACTCCCAAATGTCAAGGTCTATTTTCCCCAAATTCCACCAGTGGTCACATTTGGGCATATTGAGTATCCGTGCAAAGTTTGATCCAGATCAATCATTGTTTCAGTCCACATTGCACTCTAGATCTAGGTGAACTACAACTCCAAAACTGAAAGAGTATCATCCAACTCCCTTCCTACTGTATTCCCTTCCCTCTGGGGGAGATATATCTCTGGTTTTAGCCATGTAACACCCAAAATGGTAATCGGAAGTACCACAAACATACTCCCATTTCCATGCCCATATTCCCCCAAGCCATCATCTCACTTCCCAGGTGGAGCTATGGGTGCAGCAAGACAGACTGTACAATGGCTGGATTTCCATGTAAATCAGTGGTTCTCAACCTTCCTGATTTCCCCCAACCATAACATTTTTCTTGCCACTTCATAATTGTAATTTTACTACTGTTAATGTAAATATCTGGCTATCTATTCGCTTCCAAGCACAATTCAAAGTGTTGGCTTTAGCCTATAAATCACATAATGGTTCTGGCCTAGTTTACCTGTCTGAATGTATCTCCCTCTACGAACCACCTAGGACCTTAAGATCATCTGGGGAGGCCCTGCTCTCAGTCCCTCCACTATCACAATCATGGTTGACGGAAAGAAGAAACTTATACACAGAGTAAGGCTCTAATGCTAACAGCATTCAAACACGCTATGAAAGCTGGGCAAAAGAATAAGAGTATGCAAAATGTGTCTTCACTTTTATAAAAGTAGGCATTCAGGTGGGTATGGCGCAGGCGGTAATATTTCACTATATGCTGACAGTTACACCACAAACATATCATCATTCATGGATAGCATATAACAATTCACAAATGCTCAGCAATTTGCATGCATTAGCTGGCAGAAAAGGGCAAAATGTCCATGTGTTGGCTGTGCGAGAGGAGGAGAGCGAAATGTTATTTTGCGAGAATTACCAGATGAGTGGTGATTAAAATGGCAAAAATCTCACATTATGGATATCTGTGGGCATTTATTTATTTGTTAAGAAATTTCCATGCACTTCACTGGCTTTAATTTTTTTAAAGTGCGGTTCATCTCTGAAATGATTTTTCCCCCAAATGTCAATGCAAAAAAAAAAATGAAATGGAATCTCAAAAGCAGGATGTAAAGCCAAATTTAGGAATGGATTTAACATCCTTCATGGTCAGCTTGCAAGATTGCCATGGACTGATGTGACCTCCCAAATGTCAAGCTTGCTCGCCATGGACTGGATGTGACCTATGGTCACATTTGGGCCATGGACTGGATGTGAAAATATTCCTCCTGCAGCAATCATTGTTCCTCAGCGGTACATGCCACTGGCAAACGCCGGTGCAGCTCTCCAAAACTGAAAGGTATCATCCACCTCCCAGGAGCCCTTCCCTCTCTGGGACGGATATCGAGCTCTGCACAGTAAACCCAAAATGGTAACCGCGAGACTCCACAAACATCTCTGGATCCACAGAACCACAGCCCCTAGCTCCCCCAGCCATCTGCCACCCCAGCGTGGACAGACGCAGCATTTAGCAGCTATACTGAACTCCAGCCAAGCGGCTTGTTTCCCAGGTGGTGAAGCAGTTCATTGTTTACATCCAGGGATCTTCCCAGCCACACTACATGCTAACATTAGAGTCTTGCCACTTCATAATTGTACAGGTTTATACTGTTGGTTCTGTTATAGTTACACCAGTACCTTGCTTTAGAATTTATGTGATATTAACACTGTGATATCCACTTTGTGATATTGTTATATGCATACTATGAATGATTGATATATGGTCACAAATGTGAATGTATTATGTGAACACTGTGAAATTATATAGTGAAATATACCTACACCTTGCACCATACCTGAATGGTATACTTTGATACTTTTATATAAAAAGTGAAAGACCAATTTTGCTACTCAGTATTCAGCTTTCATAGCGTGTTTGAATGACGGAAAGAAGAGCCAGGTCCTTCTCTGTGGTGGCTCCTCGGCTGTGGAATTCCCTCCCAAACGAGATCATATCTGCTCCATCACTCCTGACCTTCTGGAAAAAAGTGAAATCCTGGCTGTGGGATCAAGCGTTCATGGATTAGACTGACTTGCTGGCAAAGATAAGGTTTGTAATGGACTATGATGGTCTGCTTTTAGGATGACAACTTAAATCGGTGATATGTTTTAATGTTTTTACATTGTTTTATTATAATACGTATATTTATGCTTGTTTTACTCTGTTGTTGGAACTGTCCTGTGCCAGTTGGTAACTGCCCTGAGTCCCCCTGCAGAGGTTGAGATAGGATGGGATACAAATGCCCTAAATAAATAAATAAATAAATAAATATCTGATATGCAATATGTATTTTCATTCACTTGACCTAATTTGGCACAAATACCCGATACACCCAAATTTGAATACTGATCAGGTTATAGGGGTTTGATTTTGTCATTTGGGAGTTGTAGTTGCTGGGATTTATAGTTCACCTACAATCTAAGAGCATTCTGAACTCCACTCGCAATGGAATTGAATCAAACTTGGCACACAGAACTCCCATGACCAACAGAAAATATTGGAAGGGTTTGGTGGGCATTGGCCTTGATTTTTGGAGTTGTAGTTCACCTACATCCAGGGATCACTGTGGACTCAAACAATTATGGATCTGGACCTCAGTATGCCCAAATGGTGGATTTTGGGGGGAAATAGACCTTGACATTTGGGAGTTGTAGTTGCTGGGTTTTATAGTTCACTTAAAATCAAAGAGCACTCTAAACCCAGCCCACAATGGATCTGCACCAAGCTGGACACACTACCTACATGGCCAACATTGAATACTGGTGGGGTTGCGGGAGGGCTGTTTTTGAATTCTGGGCGTTGTAGTTCACCAATACCAAAAAGGAAGAGAAGGACAGGTGGAGAGATCTTCAGCCTTCTCTGCCAAAAGAGTTCCGAAGACAAGCAGAAATATGTGTTTTCTGGTGGTCTTGGCGACCCCTCTGAAACCCTCCTCATGAGCACCCCAGGGGTCCCAACCTCCAAGTTGAGAAACACTGATATAGATGGAATGGTTGCCTTTATCACACCCACTTCTCTGCTACTGCTGAGATACATCCTTCAAATACTGTACACACTAGAATATTTATTCCCTTTTTTTTTCACTTGCTGAATTCAAAATATGGACTGTATGTTGTGGTTTAAAATGTGGATTTACTACCAGGATAAAACGCTCTGTACATTGGCCTGCCTTTGTCGATGATCCGGAAACTGAAACTGGTGCAGAACGCAGTGGCACGGCTGTTGGCAGGTGCCTCTTTGAGCAGCCACGTAACACCTATCTTGTGCGAGCTGCACTGGTTACCGGTGGAATGCCGGATCACCTTCAAGGTGCTGGTTTTGACCTTTAAGGCCTTGAATGATCTGGGGCCAGTGTACCTCAGGGACCGCCTCATCCCATACTGTCCCACTAGACCGTTGCGATCAGAGACAGGAAACCTTCTGAAGATCCCAAATGCAAGGAAGTACCATCTTACAGCTACTCGGAGGAGGGCCTTTTCGGTCATAGCCCCTACTTTGTGGAATGCATTGCCTTCCGAGATTCACGCCCTCCCAGATCTACTGGCATTCTGGAACGCATGCAAAACACTCCCGTTCCAACAGGCATTTGGCTATTAAAATCTGGCTACCTTTTGTGTTACCACCTTCTATTCTATTGAATGGTCAATATCGTGGTTTTAACCCTGTATTTTACTGTGCTTTTCTTGTGTATTTTATTGTTATGCGGCGTTTTTATTGGTATTACTGTGTTTCTGTTTGCTGTGAGTTACCCCGAGCCGAATGGGAGTGGCGACTAATAAATTCAAATAATAAATAAATAAATAAATAAAATAAAAGGGAATTCATTTCAGTCTCATACAGCATTTACATGGTTGAAGATACAGCCATCCAAATCCACATTTTAAAGAGTCTACCAGTTTGGGTTCCTTTAAGTGTCCTGTTTCAAATTCTTACCTTTCTGTATATGGATAATTCTAGGACATTTAGTTTGGTTGGGGGGTCTGATTAATAATAAGCCAAACCAAAATTATCCCTGTTCCTTTGTTTATTTGAACTGAATGGAAATTCTCCCCAACTTCTCCATCCTGTGTACAAAAACTTTGCTTTTGTTTATGCAGCACCTTCTCCGAGTTGCGCAACGTCTTATAATATTCAACTGAAACCTTAGCTCTATTTAATTAACATTGTCGTTATTATATTTTTTCCAAGCCAATGGACTAATGTGGTTTGCAAGGGAGACAATAATGGAAGCAATCAAGCAAGCAGAGCTCGTGCGCATTTGCCATTGCGCCTGGCACAAGCTTCCTTGTGCTGTTTGGTTGGCAGATTGCACCTTCTGTTGTTTTTGTGCGGTTTTTTTCTTTAATAGGGGAAGAACCCTAAGTAAATCTATTTGAGAAGAGCCAAGCATTATTGGTGCATATGTGTTTAAAAGAAACCAGTGTACTAGTCTCTCTTTCTGTAATTATGAAACCGTTGTTAGTATGATAGATTGAATTTGAATAGCTCTCCCTAGGGAAATGCGCTATGCGATCAACTTGAAATGATTATGATTATTTGGCCTTTAGCAGTCATGAGATAAAGTCAGTGCCGGGGCAGAGTGGCAGGATGCCTACAGCTACACCTAATGAAATCAAGCGCATCTGCATTTCCAACAGCAAGAAGTGCTGCAGAAAGAACTAATTTAATAACACATTGGAAAATTCATAGCACAGTCCTGTTCTACACAAGCAAAACTATGAAATGGCCAAATCTAAAGGTGATTAAAGTGGGCTAAATACTCGAAAACAGTGGTTCTCAAACTGTGCTCCGGGGAGCCCTTGGGGCTCTGCAAGAGGTGCTCAGGAGCTCCATGGGCACCCCATCTCCTCAGGAGTTTCTGTTATCATCATCATTATCATCATCATTGCAAAGGCTGGATGGCCATCTGTTGAGGGTGCTTTAATTGTGCTTTTCCTGCATGATAGAAGGGAGTTGGACTGGATGGTCCTAAGGCTCTTTGGCTGAAATACTGTAAAGTTTATGCTGGTTAAAATTGTTCTTCATTGTGTGTGTGTGTGTGTGTGTGTGTGTGTGTGTGTGTATATATATATATATATATATTCAAACTTATTCGTCGCCACTCCCAACCGGCTCGGGGCGACTCACATATAATAAAACAAACAATTACAACATCATATTAAAACCATATCGTAAGATTAAAACAGTAGCAATAAATTACACATAACATCAGGAGAGGCCGAACAGTTTTTATGACCCGAAGGCCTGCTGAAATAACATTGTCTTGCAGGCCTTCCGAAAAGCTAACAGACTGTGAAGGGCACGGACTTTGGAGGGCAACGCGTTCCAGAGGATTGGGGCTATGATCGAGAAAGCCCTTCTACATGTTGTGGTAATACACACACACACTGTGCGAATTAGTTCACACAAACACTCTTCATGTATCTGCCACTGGCCCAGCCCATGCCTGATATATATAGGTAAAGGTAAAGGTTTTCCTCTGACATTAAGTCCAGTCATGTCTGACTCTGGGGGTAGGTGCTCATCTCCATTTCTAAGTTGCTGCTCATCTCCATTCTAAACCTCCCAGTTTATGTGCCTGACATGACTGCATGAAGCACCGTTACCTTCCCGCCAGAGCAGTACCTATTGATCTATTCACATTTGCATGTTTTCAAACTGCTTGGTTGGCAGAAGCTGGGGCTAACACCGGGAGCTCACTCCGCTCCCCGGATTTGAACCTGAGTCCTTTTGGTCAACAAGTTCAGCAGCTCAGAAGTTTTACCCAGTGCACCACCAGGGGCTACCTGATATTTATATTTATATTTATATTTTTTTTATTATTATTCACACTTGTTAGACTAGATTATATACATTTTATATAATAATATAATATAATATAATATAATATAATATAATATAATATAATATAATATATAATATAATATAATATAATATAATATAATATTTATTGGGGCTCCAAGAAAAACTTTAGCTTCAAAAAGGGCCCCACTTCTGAAAAAGTTTGAGAACCCCTACTCTAAAATCACCAGATCCCATCTGATCTTGGAAACCAAGCAGAATCCAGTTCACATTGGATGCAAGGCCACCAATAAATATCAAGTTTTGCAGGCTCTGCTTCAAAGGAAAGAACTGGAAAAACCTGCTTCCGGGTATTCCTTGCCCATGGAATCCATGGCTTATCATAAGTCTCATGCAATTTGGAGATAAAATAGCTCAGCAAGAAGCTATACAGATGTAAAATGCATTGATTTGTACTTCCATTGATTATGAAAACATCTAAAAGTTGCTCACCCCAGTTAAGAGTGGATGGATCTTTGCTCAAGGATTCAACAATCCACGGCTCAAAAGTCATCACCAGAAGTGTGAATTGTGTCAAAAAATACTCCTAACAGCTGTAACACTCATTATATGTGGAATGGTGCTTAAGCACATGTCCGTCACTTTATCCTTCACTCCAACCAGAAAAATATTGTGAGCTAGCCTTGGCTGATTCCTTTCCACAAACAGCCTTAATGTGCTTTATTTATTTATTTATTTATTTATTTATTTATTTATTTATTTATTTATTTACTGCACATCTATACCGCTCTTCTCCACCCTAGGGAGACACAAAGTGGTGTACAGCATAATAATTGGCAAATATTCAATGCCTCACATATGAATAAAAACAATACATTACATACCTTAATATTTTTAATAAATAAAAATCGTTAAAATTGTCAGACATGATTGTTTGCCAGTTTGTGTAGTTTTCAAGTCTTTACCACAGACTTCCCTGGCCCAAAGCTTTGTCCTCCTAATGAGGAAGCAATGGGAAGCCCACAAACAGCACCTCCATCTCAGCAACTAGTCCTGAGAGGCAGAGTTCATCTGTTCATGGTGGAAACATATGTCCATTATGACCAGCGGTCTACTTCTTGACTCTCTGGAGTCTGCTTGGAGAGCACAAGGAAAACAAATAAACTCCAAAGCCTGGAGTATCTTACTTTATTGTATTACTAAACTACAAACTATATACTATTTGCAGAAGTAAAGAAAACACATCTGATCACTTAGCCGTGCATCCTTGGAAGAGAAAGCACATGGTTATCAGATCTTGTGGAATGTAACTACGTCACCAGAACTCTCCAAAGTTACGCCCCATGAATATATTACAGCTCTATGCATTTAACTCTTGCAATTACATTGCTATAACACACAATTTATACTATAATAATATTTCACTACTGACTCTAAGGCTTTCATGGCCGGAATCACTGGGTTGTTGTAGGTTTTTTGGGTTGTATGGCCATGTTCTAGAAAGCATTCTCTCCTGACGTTTCGCCTGCATCTGTGGCAGGCATCGTCAGAGGTTGTGAGGTCTGTTTGAAACTAGGAAAGTTGTATGCGTGTGTGTATATATATATATATATATATATATATATATATATATATATATGGAATAATATACAGGGTGGGAGAAAGAACTGTTGTCATTGTTGAGCCTGAAACCCCAGGTCAAAGCGGTGGCCAGGAGAGCTTTTGCACAGTTAAAGCGTGTGCGCCAGCTGCGCTCGTACCTTGGGAAGTCTGATCTGGCCATGGTGGTCCACGCTCTGGTTACATCCTGAATAGATTACTTCAACACACTCTACATGGGGTTGCCTTTGAAGACTGTTCGGAAACTTCAATTACTCCAATGCGCGGCAGTCAGATTGCTTACTGGAGCATCATACAGGGAGCATACCACCCCTCTGTGATGTCAACTTCATTGGCTGCCGGTCCATTTCCGAGCAGAATTCAAAGTGCTGGTCTTCGCCTATAAAGCCTGTACGACTCTGGCCCTGTTTACTTGTCTGAACGTATCTCCCTTTATGTTACACCTCATAGCCTAAGATCCACCAGGGAGGCCTTGCTCTCAGTCCCACAAGCTTCGCAATCATGGCTGGTGGGGACGAGGGACAGTGCCTACTCAGTGGTGACCCCCCACCTGTGAAATTCTCTCCCCAGTGAAATCAGATCAGCATACTCCCTCCTGTCTTTCAGAAGAAAACTAAAGACGTGGTTGTGGAACCAGGTATTTGGCTAATGAATATAATGGCACTGAGCATTGAATATGACCTTGTGATTGTTGTAATGGAAAAGGCTTTATGATTGTGTAACTCAGTGTTTCCCAACCTTTTTTGAGCCGCTGCACACTTTTTACATTTGCAAAATCCTGGGGCACACCACCAACCAAAATGACACAAAATGAGACTCTAACACAGTAATGCATATAGTTAATATGTTTTTAAATGTATTTATACACTCAGTGTGAAACCTGGGCCTGTTTCGATGAACACAACATAGATATCCTGTCAGGAATGGCAGAAAGACACAGACTTCCCACACAGAACTCCCATAACCAAGAGAAAATGCTATAAGAGTTTGGTGGGCATTGACCTTGAGTTTTGGAGTTGTAGTTCACCTATATCCAGAGAGCACTGTGGACTCAAACAATGTTGAATCAGGACCAAACTTGGCATGAATACTCAATATGCCCAAATGTGAACACAGATGGAGTTTGGGGAAAATAGACCTTGACATTTGGGAGTTACAGTTTCTGGAGGGCGGGCCTTGAAAGACCAGCAGTCTCCCTCTCACTTAGGTTGCCCCCTCCCTCCCCGCCAGGCTTGAATTGGGGTTGTGGGGAGCAGGAGCCTCACTCACCACCTGCACAGCTCCTCGGGAGTCAGCGGGGCAGCCTGGGTGGTAATCTCGGGGCTGGCGAAGCAGGCAGGAAGGAAAGTGGTGGGCAGGGAGCCGGAGGGAGGCCGAGAGTGGTTTTGTATGTACTGGAGAGGAGGGGGAGGAGGGAGGGGAGGGAGGGGTGGGGTCGGTGCAGGACTGAACCATCCGGCATTAGGCCCGGGGGGGGGGGCAAGAGGAGTTCTCTACTTGGGGAAAGGGAGGCGGGCCTTCCCAATGCATGGAGAGGGAGAGACCAAGTAGACAACGGGTGGGGAGGGGGTGTTTGTAATTTTGTGCCTTTATCGAGGTAGGTTTCTTAGGGTTTTTATACTTCAACACACTAGACTTTCCCCCCTCCCCTCCTGGAGGTTCCAATTTCTCACGGCACACCTGATGATCACTCACGGCACACTGGTTGGGAAACACTGGTGTAACTAATACTATTTTAATCTATGGTATTTGTATGTTTTTATCTTCTTATTATATTGTATTTTACTGCGGCATCGAATCGTTGCCATTGTTAGTCGCTCTGAGTCCCCCTGCAGGGGTGAGAAGAGCGGGTAGAAATGATGTAAATAAATGAATGAATAAATAAATAGAGTTAGGTGTGAATGCTTCTAGAACATGGCCATATAGCCCGAAAAACCTACAACAACCCAATATTTCATTACATCTAAACCCATGTTCTGACAAACTCTTGTTTTTGTCTGGCCTGAACCCCTTACTCAATGAATGAGCTGATAAAGGCAGAATTCCCATTTCGAAAGAGTGTGGAGAAGTTCTGTACTTGGGCTTCTTCACTAAACTGTGCCTAATTTGATCTCTTGCTCGCCCCCACAGCATCCACGGTTTTTTTCCTCTTCTAAACCAAATCACCTTTCTTTGCTCAAGGCTTCTGATATCAGCGTTATGTGAACATAAGGGAGCATAATGTGAACATAATTAAATTTTCCATGCTGTTGTGTACTGTTCCGACCAAAGAAGAGACGCAACTCTGCTCCCAGCTCCCTTTCCTTATCGGAGCTGTGGACCATCAAAGCCAGGCAAGGAGGATGCGCACTGTTCTGAAGTTCCCCATAAAACCCAGACATAGCCAAGCCATCCTCTTGAAAGAATAATTCAAAGCCTCCTGATACAGTTCACGTTTTGCAAAGCAGTTGTGATGGCAAATTTTTAGTGATGCCATAAGAGCTCTTTTGTAAATCAATTTTAAAGAGACGGAAGAGCAGAATGGAACGGGCTCCATAAATGCTTCCCAAACGACCCTGGTAATTAATTTTGTTCAAGCCACCCTTCCCTTATGTACCCTTGAAAAATGGAGTTGAAATCAAGGTAGACTTCCGACAGCTTCCCCCAGGGAGGCATCTAAGCACTGAACCCGGCATCTGATCTAAGATGTCGAGTTCTACAAATGCCGCGGTTTGAAATGCAAATGCATTCATCAAGTCGCTTCCCTTGATATCCAATTATGTTGATGAGAAAATTAAGCATTGTATTTGGTCACGTTCTCGTCCTCCCTCCGTGGCCCTTGTCTCTTCTTCGTTTCCATTTCAGAACGCACACTTCACGGGGTCAGAGACTCTGCCTGGTTTTGCGCATCTAACTCCAGAGGATGCAAACGCTATGCCGACGGCAGCGCATCAATGCATAATAAATTAAAGTCCATTCCTGGGCCTTCTCAAGGAGCTCAAATACTCACTTCACAGCCTAAGATGAGCCACAGGAGGAACATGTGGATCAAATGCAGTGACAACTTCTCGACATTTAAAGGCCACCCATAATAGAAGACAATATTTATTTATTTATTTATTATTTCATGCTTGTGAGTCGCCACTCCCGGCGTGGCTCGGGGCGACTTACAAATATGCATACAGAATAAAAACAAATACTAAAACACCCTAAAACACAGTAAACACAAAAGCACATTAAAATGGGTATTGCTAATATTGAGCAACCCAGGCGGGGCCAATGGCAGGCTGTTACCATCTTAGACTCCAAAGGCCTGCTGAAAGAGAAGCGTTTTGCATGCCTTCCGGAATGCCAGGAGATCAGGGATGACCCGGATATCCGGAGGCAGTGCGTTCCAGAGGGTAGGAGCGACTATCGAGAAGGCCCTCCTCCTTGTGGACGTAAGGTGGTATCTCTAAAGGAGGGAACTTCCAGGAGAAATTCAGTCTCTGATTGCAATGGCCTAGTGGGATAGTATGGGATGAGGCGGTCCCTAAGGTACACTGGCCCCAGACCATTCAAGGCCTTGAAGGTCAATACAAGCACCTTGAAAGTGATCCGGCATTCCACTGGTAAACAGTGCAGCTCGCGTAAAATAGGTGTTATGTGACAGGCCCTTGAGGCACCAGCCAAGAAACGAGCTGCCGCATTCTGGACCAGCTTCAATTTCTGGATCACCAGCAAAGGAAGGCCAACGTAGAGAGCATTACAGTAGTCCAATCTCGAGATGACCGTGGCTTGGACCACTGTGGCTAGGTCGCGGCGGGAGAGGTAGGGAACCAGCTTCGAATACAATCAATTTGCATGTGTTGAGGAAGTTTGGAATCACCTTGGTGACATAAGTAAAGGTAAACGTTTCCTCTGACATTAAGCCCAGTCGTGTCAGACTCTGGGGGTTGGTGCTCATCTCCATTTCCAAGCTGAAGAGCCAGCGTAGTCCGTAGACACCTCCAAGTTCATGTGGCCAGCATGACTGCATGGAGCACTTTTACCTCACCGCCGGAGCAGAACCTATTGATCTATTCAAATTTGCATATTTCCCAACTGCTAGATTGGCAGAAGCGGGGGCTAATAGCAGGAGCTCACCCCGCTCCCCACATTCAAAATGCTGACCTTTTGGTAAGCAAGTTTAGCAGCTCAGTGGTTTAACCTGCTGCACCACCAGGGGCACTTGGTGACATAATTGTGCATAATTTATCTTTTGTACAGAGGGCAAGAGGCTATTTACTAAACCCTTGTACAGCATCTACCCATACCTCCCCAAACACAATTGCAATTGTCCAGTCAGAGGAAATTAAACTAGGGTTGCATATACACTGGAGAATGACACCAATTCAACTGCATTGCTCAATGCTTGGAATCATGAAAGTTGTAGTTTGACCAGACCTTTAACCTTCTCTGCCAAGCCACAACTCCCAGGACTCCAAAGCATTGAGCCATGGCAGTAGAAGCAGTGTCAAACTGTATTCATTCTAAAGTGTAATTGCACCCAAGGAGATTCTCATGAATCAGAGGATTTCTGATTTCTCTCCATGTTCCTGGAGAACTGCAGAGAGCATGGGCTACTTCGTGGTATTTTGTCCTTCCTGCCATGGCCATTAAATAGCCACACATGCCCCCATCCCCAAGCTTGCCATTGAGAGGGAACATTGCTCTCTGTACGCCTGATGCAAGATCTCAGCCAACACAATTTAGTATCTAACCAATATCAGAGCTCAACGTGAAGACATCTGAATGTTTCAAGTCCCAGGTTTTGTTCCTTCACAAACTGGTTTCCTTCTGATGTTCTTCCCATCCTGAAGGACTCTCAGGGAACTCTCAACATTAGCAAAGACTTTGCATTCCCACTCACCAGGGAGCAAGCTTGTTTTCTTCTGCCCTGGAGACATGGAACAATGGCTTCAAACTACAAGAAAGGAGATTCCATCTGAACATTAGGAAGAACTTCCTGACTGTGAGAGCTGTTCAGCAGTGGAACTCTCTGCCCCGGAGTGTGGTGGAGGCTCCTTCTTTGGAGGCTTTTAAACAGGAACTGGATGGCCATCTGTCGGGGGTGCTTTGAATGCAGTTTTCCTGCTTCTTGGCAGGGGGTTGGACAGGATGACCCATGAGGTCTCTTCCAACTCTATGATTCTATGAAAGGTACATCTCCATGGCTGTCTGCTTGTGTTATGCCAGAACTATCTAAGAGGGCCATTGCAAATAATAATAATAATAATAATAATAATAATAATTAGAAATTGTTTCCAGGACACAGAATCAACAGAGATCAACCACCTCATCACATTGAGATGGGAAAGCATGATTGACCGTCCCTTTAAGACTGGCTGCTGTCTTTGATCCTGATTGGTGGTTAAGATCTAAGACTTTGGATGGAACTTTGTTTTAATAGTGATAAATGCACATGATGTTTTTAATATTAGCTGTATTTTAATGTATTTAATTCTAGGTGTATTCTAATGTATTTTAATTTTAGCTGTATTTTAATTTTAGCTTTTTACTATGTATTGTGTGGCATCAAATTGTTGCCGTCTGTTAGGCCGCACTGAGTCCCCCTCGGGGGTTGAGAAGTAGCGGGGTATAAACACTGGAAATAAATAAATAAATAAATTCTTAACTAGAGCTAAAGCATTTTAATATGTTGACTATTACTCCCCAATCATTATTTTAATTGAGTCAGTGAGAATTTCTGATGCATTGCTTAAATCTAGATACAGAGTGGAAGAAGAACACAAGGAGAAAACAAAGGAAAACCTAGGATATTCCAAGAAATGGGTTGGCTGCAAAATCTATATGAATAAAAATGTAATGTTTGTGTGTGGGATTAACATAACTCAAAAAACACCGGACAAATTGACACCAAATTTGGACACAAGACACGTATCAAGTCAACAAGTAACTATCACTCATACAAACATTGAAAAACACAGTAGAAGAGACTTTAAAAGCTAAAAAATAAAAAATACATTACAATGCATGTGCAAAACCACACACACATATATGCAAACACACATACTGTATATATACACATACACGGAAATATATGTTGTAATTGAGTAGTAGTATTGGGGAAGATGCTGGGTCAATAGCATCAAGCAATAGTATGGAATGGGGTGAGGCTCTGTGTAATCAAGACTCTGCAGCTGGGAGGAAAAGGGCTGCTAGTGATTCTAGTATTGAAAGGCTGGAACAGAGAAAAAGGATCCAGCAGATACTTAGAGCTCCTTCTGATTCAGAAACCTTTGAAGGTGTCCCTGGGGAAGAAGAAATGTGGTCAGAGGAAAGTGATACTGATCTAAGGGATGTGTGTAATGAAGAGTCTAATTCTGACAGTTTTCTGGGCTTTGAAAGTGACTTAGACTGGCCTTCTGAGGCTTCAAGTACAGATTGGGATACTTTAAGCTTCCAACAGCGTTGGCAAGATTGGAGGTCTGCACAGAGCACAACAGCTGTAGGAGACGAGGCAGCTGGTGCTCATGATCAAGGAGGGTCTTCAGACGACAGTGATGTTTAAGTGCTATATAAGAAATGGGTTTTTGGGGCTGCATTTGCAGCGGTCAAAGAGTTGATGTCTGGTTCTTGTCTCTGGCATTCCTGTGATCCTGATATCGTGTGCCTTGTTCCTGTTTCCAGTTACTCTTGCCTGCCGTGTATTCCCTGTGGCGGGGCTTGGTCTCTGCTGAATTTACCTCCTGATTACCTCAGAATGTCTCCTCCTTTCATCTGTCATTCTCCTGTCCTTAACCCTTGGATCAACCTGTGGACTACGCTTTTGGATCTTCCCACTTCGGACTTCGCAGACGGATGTCTTGTGTTTGTTTTGGGCTTTTTGCTGCATTGTTTTTGTAGGGTTTTTTCCTGGGATTTTTGAGGGTTTTTTTGAGCCGAGTTGGCTACTTTTTTGTTAGTCCTTTTACCACTTATTGTTCAATAAACCTTTTGTTATCCCCCTTTATATCTGGGCTTGGCTTCTTTGGTCTCTGTGCTACGACAATATATATACACACAAAATATATATACACAGACTGGGCCACAGCAGCACATGGCAGGGGACAGCTAGTCATTAATATACAGATTAAATGAATCAGAAAGTCTTGAAACTCTCAGGATTTTTTTCATCAATTCTGGATAAACTATAAGACATGTAGCAGGTGTCCGTGACATGAATCTCACACTTCTCAGAGAACATGCTTACTGATATTTCATTGTGTTGGTAACATCCCTGAGGAAATTACCCCAAACAACTGGCAAGGGTGCTTTGGAAATGTACAAATGTCTTGCCTGTATTCTCTTTTCCACTGATCACGTTCAGAATTAATATCTTAAGATAACATGTAAGTGCCGGGCATGAAATTTTACAAGGCCCCCGTCCCTTCCTTGTTGTGACTTTGCTGCATGTTTTCCTTCATTGATCTACTTAAGAAATATTCTGTATTTTATTGCCGCTTTTATCTGCTCGTTCCAGGAAGCCGCTGTAAAGCAGTTTATAAATGTGCTTGTGTTTATAACTCACAAGAAGATTGCTTTGGCCTCCCCAGTTTCGGCGCCTTTAACAGCTTAGCGACAGGGAGAAGGGCTCCTTGGAGGAACTTTTAATTTAAAAAATCCCAAGTACAAATAGCATTCAGTTTATCACATATGGAACACAATTGTTAAATGGGAGTTTTTTTTCCGAATGGGTGGCCATAATGCCTCAGAGAGCAATGTAGCATGTGTTTGCAGATGTCCTATGGCTGGCCCAAGATCAATACTTGATTTGCCATCTAAAATTGATCTCTAAGCTTAGCAGAGTCAGAACTGATGAACTGAGATCCTTCGTCATATTTGTGCAATATAGATCTATGCAGTGGTCACACTCTACATTAGTGGTTCCCAACCTGTGGTCCGTGAACCACCAGTGGTCCCCAAGAACTAAAATATGGTCCGCAGCTTCACCGTTACTACTTTCTACTTACTACTTACTTAGGCGATTCCTTGTAGCTTGAGGATGATTGTCTTCAAGATGTGGTGGGTCCATAGGTGCCTGTGGAGCCCTATTCTTGATCCCCATGTTCTCCCACAGTGAGGGCGTCAGTTTACAGGTGGAAGGCAGTCCCGGTCGGGGTTGGCTTAATGTGCCTTCCTCTTGGCACATTTCTCTCTTTCACCCTACATTCATGCCTCTTTGAATTCTGCAGCACTGCTGGTCACAGCTGACCTCCAGTTAGAGTGCTCAAGAGCCAGGGTTTCCCAGTTCTCTGTGTCTATCCCATAGTTTTTGAGCTTGGCTTTAAGCCCATCTTTAAATCTCTTTTCCTGTCCACCAACATTCCATTTCCTGTTCTTGAGTTCGGAGTAGAGTAGCTGCTTTGGGAGACAGTGATTAGGCATTCAGACAATGTGACCAGTCCAGCAAAGTTGTTGGCGGAGGAGCATCACTTCAGTACTGGTGGTCTTTGCTTCTTCCAGCACACTGACATTTCCCCGACTGTCTTCCTGAGAAATTTGCAGGAATTTTTGGAGGCAGCGCTGATGGAATCATTCCAGGAGTGGAGTGTGACATCTGTAGACAGTCCACGTTTCACAGATGTATAGCAGGGTTGGGAGAACAATGGCTTTATAAACAAGCACCTTGGTCTCCCTAGGGATGTCCCAGTCTACTCTCTACTGCATTTGGAAAAATGCTCCACTTGCACAGCTCAGACGGTGTTGTATATACAACATCCCTGGTCAAAGTGGTCCCTGGTCCAAAAAAGATCGGGAAACGTTGCTCTTCATCATTCTTCCAGCAAATATTGGAAAGGCACAAGCAACCATATGTCCGCAAATGTCTTTCCTAATTTTTTCTTTGCTAAAACTCAGAAGTTGTAAGGACTCAATGCATGAGGAAACAGATATTTTTCTGGAACTCCAGGAAATCTCTCAGTTGTCAACATACAGGAGCGAAGTGTTGCTACACCTGAAGTTACTTTCTTTTTTTGCACATCCAGCCACTGCCTAGGTACCCCTTGTCCTCCCCAGCCACTGAATGGCCATAGAGGATGATCCAACATCAGATGAGTATTTGGAAGAGGATGTCGATGCCAAAGAAGTTGATAAATACTTGTCACTCCCTCTTACTGATTCTCCGTTAACCTTCTTTTGTCATTGTTGAGCTGCGATTTCTGGAAGGCAATGCAAAAACCAAAACAACAAAAACTGAGAATCAAATTGGTCAAGACGATTGGAAACACATCTATTTATGGCTGGCTCCAAAAGAACAGACACAAATGCTGACAAGGAACAACAGCATCGGAGGGGAGAAGAATTATCCCGCTCCCTTCATCTAAGCATGAAGCAACTGTGCTTAAGGAGCATTATGATAAGGTGGAAATAAAATAGGCAGGGTGGTAAATAAAAGCGAGGAATGCAAACACAAAGGCAATAAATATGTAAATGGCCTTCTTTGAAGGCTGGCGGAAAATCTTCTGATGTAGAGGTACCACACAGAGAAAGTTAGCCTGATCTTGCACATTGCATTGATGGTTTTCTCCCTTGCCAAGGAAGGAGGCTGCACTGCCACGCGTGACATTGAGGCCTGAACACATAGATGCTTTGTTTACTGAAACTAAAATGCAGAAGGGATCAATGCAAAGTTAGCCATGCTTGTTCAGGGTGCTTTTTTTTCTCAGCAGGTGATATCAGGAAAGAAGCAAAAGCAATACCCACTTTCCAACAAAACACAGGGTTTATTTATTTATTTATTTACTATATTTATGTCCCACTCTTCTCACCCCAAAGGGGATTCAGAGCGGCTTACATAATTTGGCATGATTCGATGCCACAATCCATCAATATGAAACAATACTAAATATAAACAATACAACATATAAATATCATAAAACTTTAAAACATAGTACCAAGTCCTGCCATCATCCTTTATTATTCTGGATTCATATTGCACTACCCAAATGCCTGATTGCATAACTAAGTTTTTCTAAACCTGGGGAGGAAGTACCATAGCCAAGGGCCACCACTGAGAAAGCCCTGTCTCTCGTCTCCATCAGTCCCGCAGGAGACAAAGATGGGACTGAGAGCAGGTCCTCCCCAGAAGATCTTAATGCTCTATCAAGTTCATAGGGAGAGATACGTTCAGGGGCGGATCTTAGTGGAGGCAAAGTAAGCGGCCGCCTCAGGGCGCCACGTGGCCAAAGGCGCATCCAGGGCCGGGCGCCACGCCCCCAGCGAATAGAGCAGGGAAAATGGAATAGAATAAGAATAAAGCAGGGAAAATGGTGGGAAGAAAGGAAGGAAGGAAGATATATATATGGCATGGGCCAACTTTGGCCCTCCATGGACTTCAACTTCCACAATTCCAAACAGCCAGTAGGAAGTCCAAAATACCTGGAGAGCCAAAATTTGTCTATGCACCCCATACTCTCTCTCTCTCTCTCTCTCTCTCTCACACACACACACACACACACACACACACATATTTGATTGGTTGGGGGGCGCCAAAATACTGTTCGCTTACCATTTAAAATTACCTAGGTCCGGCCCTGGATACGTTTGGATAGGTAAGCTGAGCCAGAACCATTTAGGGCTTTATAGGCTAAAGCTAGCACTTTGAATTGTGCTTACTAGCAGACTGGCAGACAGTGGAGCTGATATAACAGGGGGGTTGTATGCTCCCTGTATGCTGCTCCAGTAAGGAAGCAGACTGCTGCTGGTTGGACTACTTGGAGCTTCCAAACACCCTTCAAAGGCAACCCCACGTAAAGCGCATTGCAGTAGTCTATTTGAGATGTAACAAGAGCATAGACCACCATGGCCAAGTCTGGTTTCTCAAGGTACAGGCATAGTTGGTGTGGACCACCATGGCCAAGTTTGGCTTCTCAAGTTATGGGTGCAGCTGGCATGGACCACCATGGTCAAGTCTGGCTTCTTAAGGTATGGGTGCAGCTGTCATAGACTACTGTGGCCAAGTCTGGCTTCTTAAGGTATGGGAACAGCTGGTGTGGGCCACTGTGGCAAGTCTGGCTTCTTAAGGTACGGGCACAGCTGGCACACAAGTTTTAATTGTGCAAAAGCTCCCTTGGCCACTGCCAAAATTGGAGTTCCAGACTCAGTGATGAGTCCAGGAGAACTCCCAAGTTGTGAACCTGTGTCTTCAGGGGGAGTGCAAGCAGCGTCCAACACAGGCTGTAACCCTATTCCCTGTTCGGCCTTTTGACTGACCAGGAGGACCTCTGTCTTGTCTGGATTCAGCTTCAATTTATTAGCCCTCATCTAGACCAGGGGTGCCCACACTTTATCAGCATGCGAGCTACTTATAATAAAACCAAATCAGAAAGACCTACCTACCTCCTCAAGGCTGGAGACTGGAGGGGGCGGGGCTTGGCACAGCCTGGCTCTGCCCCCTCTGGTGTTGGAGCTCCCAGCAGCTTCTCCAGGCTTGAGTATGGCAATGCCAAACCAGCCTTGTGCTAGCTATGCCACCACTGGCTTGGCATTGCCATCCTCAAGCCTGGAGAAGCTGCTGGTAGAGCGGAAGCCAGAGGGCGGAGCCAGGCCGTGCCAAGCTCCACCCCTTCTCCTCTGGCTTTGGAGCCCCCAGCAGCTTCTCCAGGATTAAGGATGGCAATGCCAAACCAGCCTTGTGCTAGCTATGCCACCACTGGCTTGGCATTGCCATCCTCAAGCCTGGAGAAGCTGCTGGGAGTGCCGAAGCCAGGGAGGGGGGCGGGCTTGGTGCTGCCTGGCTCCGCCCGCTCTGAGAAGCATCCCATCCGGCTGGGATCGACCTCCTTCGGTCCGGGGATCGACTGGTTGATCGCGATTGACTTCCTGGGCAGCCTGACATAGACCATCACAGCTGCCAAGCACCGATCCAGCCTCTGTAGCAGCAGGTGGAAAAGAGTGATAGAGTTGGACATCATCTGCATACAGATTATTCTTGAAGGCATCCATTCTTGAAAAGCATTCATTCCTGTTCCTTTGTACCAGGAAAGTTTAATCAGCTCCGCTGTTTAGATGACAACGAGCCCAGAAGGTTGCCTAAAAAGTTGACACACTTTTCGTCTATCTCAGCTCTCATCTTATTGGCAACACCATCCATTAGATAAAACAAAATGTTCCAAGTTTGATTCAGTCAGGCTGTTTCCGCTTTTAAAATATATCGGGGGGGGGGGGGGATGACATATGCTTTAAAACAAATTCAAATTGCACACATTGAAATGTTAGGTGGCCATGTTCCAAAAAGGATTGAGAGTACGCTTTTAGGAGACACTTCTATTCTCCATAGAGTTTACAACAGAAGTTCATAAGGTAATTCAGCTTCTTGCAGAACAAAAGGTGATGTTACACAGGCTATATAAGTGCAAAGGACTCCATTGATGCCAATGAAAGAATCCTGTAAATGTCATCCCAGATGAACTTTTCAGTGATAATATTTAGCATAACCTTGCTTTACCTGAGAAGGGTTACGTTATACTATTTGTATGTAAAAGGTAAAGGTTTCCCTCAACATTAAGTCCAGTTGTGTCCGACTCTGGGGGTTGGCGCTCATCTCCATTTCTAAGCCAAAGAGCTGGCGTTGTCCATTGACACCTCCAAGATCATGTGGCCAGCATGACTGCATGGAGTGTTATTACCTTCCCACAGATAATGTGGGAAGGTAATGTGATCTGCTTACATTTGCATGTTTTCGAACTGCTAGGTTGGTAGAAGCTGGGCCTTACAGCAGAAGCTCACCCTGCTTTGAACCTACAACCCAGCTGATTCTGGTTTTTATACTGATAACCAGATTTTGTTGACTTTTAGGCAACAAAGCCTAGGCTACCTCTATGCAGACACCCTCACTGATTGACTCTGCAGCTTCATGGCTACTCAATGCTAATCAAGTTTGCAAATTGCAACATTCACACTTACTTTAAACAGACAAGTGTTCTTTCCCCACCCTGGACATTTCAGATATTTATATACACTCCATGTGCCTCATTTTTGATCCTCCGCCGGGGCCTGTAAGGAGTTCCTATTCCGCCAAGCCTTTGAGCTATGACATGCCATCTCTAGACTCTGTTCTTTCTAGAAACTGTTTTATCCTCTGATTAGAAACTGTTTTATTCTCCGATTTTAATGCTGTTGTTGATTGTTGTTGCTACGATGTTGTTGTAAGCCACCCCGAGCCACTGGGAGTGGCGACTAATAAGTCTAATAAATAAATAAATACATAAATTTTCAACAGACTTCTGAAGATGCCATGAGCCACAGATACAGGCAAAACATCAGGAGAGATTGCTACTGGAATATAATAATAATACACTTTATTTATATTCCACTCTTCTCACCCCAAAGGGGACTCAAGCGAATTACAGGTACACATACTTAGCAGACAATCCCTGCCATTTCCACATACACAACATATAGATGAACAGAGGCAAACTCTGGCCACCAGGGGGAGCTGACGCACTCTCCATCTCTCAGGGTTCCCAGCGTCCCTTGTTGTTCCGCATTCCTCAGCATTCCTGGAGTTCTTTAATGGCCTCATAATTCAGTCACATTTGCCTAATGTGGTACCTTTATCTCCTACTTGACAGATGCAACTGTCTTTCAGGCTGCAAACGTCAACAGCAGGTTACACTTAAAGGTCGAGCACCCACCTCGACCCGGGCAGGTTTCGAACTCATGACGTACTGGTCAGAGAAATCTTATGCAGCTGACACTTAGCCCGCTGTGCCACATTCCTGGTGCCAAACGTCCCAAAAAAACCCCTCAATGGCCAAACCGCCCAACAAACTCACAGCAACCCAGTGATTCTGGCCATAAAAGCCTTGGACAACACCAAATATGGATCATTTCTACCAATTGGAATGGCAGTCAGAGGGAGAAAGAACTCCATGATATCTGAAGCACTGAGGTTTCATAGGACATTATTTTGCAAATTGGCCATCGGTGCAACACCCTGGCATGGAGAAATCTGCCTCCTATAAATAGAAACCTGAACTTTTCTTCCCCTCCATCCCACTGCCATTTCTTTCCCTTTAGAAATTAAAGCTACTTCCAGTACACTGAGTTTCTCTAGCCTCGGAGCGGCCCGAATTTAACTGCCTGGCTCCAGCTGCACAAGAAAGAAATGGCTGCAGGGAACAATAGACACTGACTTGTCCATGGCATTTGGCATCCACAGCCATGGCATTCTGTCAGGCTCATGACGGTGGACGATAGCTGAACTGAAGGACGGCTCAGGATCCCCTTTTAATTACTAACAGGAGGGCCAAAAGGCGAGTGTAAATGCTAAAATATAGACATCCCAGACTTTTCCGTGCATTGCAAAAGGACCTGCCTTGCATCACTCTTGTAACTGTGCCCATGCTCTCATGTTGAATATGACTTGCACAAACTAATATGGAATTTTATTAAGAAGCTATCAGTATATTTGTGCTAATATCACAAATATCAAATGGGTTGTTTCGCTTGAATGGTTCCTTCCTCTTCACTTATCTCAGTAAACAGAGCTGCAGGAAAAGTATTTTACTGTGGTATCTGTTAGCTTAAATGATGAGCAAAACACATATGATAGACCCATACTAAAATTAGGGCGAGCTTGTCAGTGTGTGCGCACCTACACTGCAGAATGAATGCAGTTTGACACCGCTTTGGCTGCATTCTAGGGCACTGTAGATGAGGCCTCTGTGAAGGTATGAGGCAATACAAGGTCAAGTTAGTGATGTATTTGCTGCATTGCTTTCACTCAAAATATTTTCAATTACTATCTACCATCTGTGAGCCGCCCCGAGCCCACCGGGAGTGGCGGCATAGAAGCCGAATGAATGAATGAATGAATGAATGAATGAATAAATAAATAAATAAATAAATAAATCTGTCTGTTTAGCCATCATTTTCCATTTACAATATTCTGTTTCCATTTTCCAAAAAAAAAGACTTTCAAATGAATCTGATAAATACAGTGATTTTTAGGGCTTCATCCCGCGAACTTTGGGCTTCATTTCCATTTGTTTAGGAAACAGAACCCTCCGGAAGCCCCTGGAGGCCATCACATGACATGAGGTTCTTACCTGGCTCCAAACAGATTCAAAATGCCAGAAAGCAGGGGAAAGACAGGGGGAAAATGGGGAAAGGTGGAGGAAACAAGGGGGAAGGAAGGGGGAAAGTGGGGGAAAGATGAGGAAAGTGGGGAGAAGACAGGGAAAGATGAGGAAAGGGGGAAAAGATGTGGAAAAGCAGGAAAACTGGGAGAAAGATGGGGAAAGGAAGGAGAAGGAAGGAGGAAAGAGGAGGGAAAGAGAAGGAAAGATGGGGAAAGTGGAGAAAAGATGGGGAAAAACAGGAAAAACAGAGAAAAGTGGGGAGATGGAGGAAAGATGGAGGAAAGAAAGAAGGGGGAAAGTGGTGAAAAAAGGAGGGAAAGAGGAGGAAAGCAGGCAAACATGGGGAGAGACAAGGAAAGATGAGGGAACGAGGGGGAAATGAGAGAAAGATGGAGGAAACAGGGAAGGAAGGGGAAAATTGGAGAAAGAGGGAAAGACAGGGAAAGATGGGGAAAAGACAGGGAAACCCAGGAAAAGTGGGGAAAAGATGGGGGAAGGAAGGGTGAAGGAAAGAGGAAAGAGGAGGGAAAGAGGAGGAAATAAAGGAGAAGGAAGGTGGAAAGTGGTGGAAAGGGGAGGGAAAGAGGGAGAATGAAGGGGAAAGATGAAGAAAAATGAGAAAAGATGGGGGGAAACCCGGTAAAGATGAGAAAAACAGAGAAAAGTGGGGGAAAGATGGTGGAAAAATAAGGGAAAGAAGGAGGAAAGAAGGAGGAAATTGGTGGAAAGAGGGGGAAAGAGGAGGAAAGATAGGGAAAGACAGCGAAAGATGAGGGAAAATGAGGGAAGATTGGGAAAGATGGGGAAAACCAAGAAAAGTGGGGGAAGTGGGGGAAATATGGGAAAAAATGAAAAAGACAGGAGGGAATGGGTTAAGACAGTTCACTCCACTTTTACCCGCTTTCCCATTGCTCCGTTTGATGGTCCCAGTAAGTAGGACTAGATCCCCTCTCCTGGATCCAAGGCAAATGTGTTTGGGAGGCCACTTTGAGAAACACAAATCCAGAAAAGATGGACAATTGGTTTGATCCATCCGGACTCCAATGTTCATATGTCTCCTCGATGGAACACTGACAAATCACATGTGGATGGCAACATTGGCTTTCTGTGCTCAAGTTCAAGATGGCACTGAAAGAATGGAGGAGATGTATTTTTCCAACTTGTGGACATCCTAGAAACATGTGTTCAAGCTCTGCAGGAAACTGGGTAATTATATAGATTTCTTGTACGGTAAAGCAGGACTTGTAGGGTCTTCAATGAAGTAAATGTACCCAAAATAGTTCTATTCTGTCCACATTAAGTATGTGAATTGTTAGTGGCGTGAAGAGGAGATAATATATTATTGTGGCAAATCCCTGTGCTGTGTTATCTGCATTTAAAAGCTGCCTGTGTGCAAATTTTGAGATTTTGCAGTAAGCCTTGAGTATATGTCTAAGGTTGCGGAAAAATAAAACTTTTTCAAAACCCAGGAAAACTAATCTTTTGGTAAAGAACCATTGGGAAGTGTGAAATGTGTGGGCTCTCAAGCACGGTCTCTCATTTAGCTAATGAATAACTAAATTAATTACTTAATTCTGGAATGAAGTTAATGGTGAAATTCTAACTTAATTAAGTTAAAAAATAAATGTGAGCCAGGTGTCCATTTAGATTAGAAATTTTCTAATTTAATTGATAAGTTACTTCAATTTAATTACTGAGTGCCCATTACTGCGTGGTTATTAGTGCGCACACAGTGTCTGTTCACGCAACCAAGTGACTGCGCATAGGTTTTGCCAGTGCTGGCATTCCGCCTGCCATGATAGGCTTATGAGCAGAATTTCAATCCTTGCCACTTTAAAAGAAATCCCCACCAAATGCATTTTGAGTCGGCAAATTGTAAAGCAAACAGCGTCATAACAAGGTCAGTGTGCAAGCGAGGATTGATAGAATTGGGTGAATTCGGCTTTCTGAATAAATAACATTATGCAGGAGACATGATCACTGTGTTAAAAATGTACGAAGCTGCTATAAAGAAGATGGCAAAAACAATTGTTTTCTATTGCTGCTGAGGACAACAACGGTGCTTATGTTAATAGCGCCCCTTCTCTTCCTCCGGTAGACATTTTAACCTCTTTCCTGCTCCCGTATGAAACAATTACTAGGCAAGTGTGAAACATTTATTGGAGGCATTAAATTTGTGCCCGTTCCAAGCTGGTACTATCCTGTGTGACTTCTCCGGCTGAGATGGGTTCTTGCGCCATGGTGACTGCTAATTGGATTGCTAAAGATCTGACACAGAAGTGCACAAGTTTAAACACCTGTGTATCTAAATCGAGGCTGTTGTCGTTATGAGTATCATGGAAATTCAATAATGAGTAAATAATGGCTATGCCACTGAGTGCTGAGGCTGATGCTTTGTTGCTAGAGCATGTTTAGTGGGAAATGAACAGAGAATGAGCACTCTATTCCAACACCATCCCATGAATGGCTTTTAGTTACACTCAAACATCCAACTGGCATTGACCAAACAATAATAATAACAATAATGCACTTTATTTATATTCTGCACTATCTTCCCAAGGGGACTCAGAGGGGATTACAGTATACACATATTCTTGGCTTTTCTTCATGAACGAAGATTGAGGAAGGACTCATCCCATGCTTTCTACATGCGCGTTGATGATGCAGAGGTTGGATGTGTCTTTCGAGCCTGTGCAATGAATTTTTCTGGTGGAGCGCAGTGTGCACAAAACTGGCCTCACCCTTTAAACCAAAGTTTCCCAACCTTTTTGATCCGCGGCACACTTTTAACATTAAAAAAATCTGGGGGCACACCACCAACCAAAATGACACTCTAACACAGTAAAGAACGGCTGGGGGTTGGTGGCCTGCTGGGAGCAGCTGCTGGGAGTGCCGAAGCCGGGGAGGGGCAGAGCCAGGCTGCGCCATGCCCCGCCCTCTATTCCGGCTTCACCTCTCCCAGCAGCTGCTCCAGTCTTGAGGGGGCAGTGCCAAGCCAGTGGTGCCAGAGCCAGCACAATGTTGGCTTGGCACTGTCCCCTCAAGGCTGGAGCAGCTGCTGGGAGTGCTGAAGCCGGGGGAGGGGGCAGAGCCAGGCCACGCCATGCCCCGCCCCTCCCCCAGCTTCAGCTCTCCTACAGAGGAGGAGCATGAGCGGTGGACAGGATTCAGTGGGTGGGGCTCCTCCTCCACGCGGCTTCAGCGAGCAAGGGGCGAGAGTCATGGTGGGAGTCATGGCGGATTGGAGGCTGGCTGGGGAAACAACCAAAGGAGGCGCCGCCCCGGTCCCTTCTTCTTTTTCTTCGCCACTGCCCGGCCCTTCCTCCTCCTCCTCCAAGCAGCAGGAGTTTGGCAGGAGGGGGGAGGAAGGGGGGCAGAGAGCTTTTCTCGCGGCACAGCAGGAGGTCCGTCACGGCACACTAGTGTGCCACGGCACACTGGTTGAGAAAGACTGCTTTAAACCAAAGATTCATCTCCCGGGGCCTAGCAAGCTTAGGACGGTGGCAGTGAGGTCCTCAGGTCGTAGGTTTGGTTCGAGTTTCCTTCCCTTAGATGGTTGACCTTACAGGGTTAAACGATAGGGGTGGTTGATCCATAATTTTTTTTATTCTAAACTCATTGGGGGGGGGGGGGATTTCTGTCCCTGAGTCGTTATAGAAATTATTACAAAAAATTGGCTTCTTTCCTAATTGAAATGTAATTAATAACAATTTTCATTTTTATTCAATAGGCCAGCTGGGCTTGCTCTCCTCTCTTCCCACCCCCACCCCCAGCTCAGAAGCATCGCAGGGAGGGAAAAAGGGAGTGCTTTCTCTCCCTCCTTCCCTCTCCCGCTAAGCCTTGGCGTGGTATAGATGCTAGCAGGGGAGGAGATGAGGACGCATCTCACACACACACACACCCCCCGCTAACATCTATACCGCGCTAAGGTTTAGTGCGGTATAGATGTTAGCAGGGGAGGAAATGCGGACGCATCTCCCCCCTAAATCGCGGCAAGGCTTATAGCATCAGCCCCTCCCCTGCCAAAGGAAATAAACTGGGGCAGCCAAGCCTTGGCTGCCCTGGTTTATTTCCTTTGGCAAGGGAGGGGCAGGAGCATCAGAGAAGGAAGAGGGGACTCGACTCTGATTGGCTAAAGGGAAGCAGTTGGCTTCATGCTACCACCTGGTCTTCATTAGCCAATGAGAAAATGCGTGAATTAAGGGCAAAGAAGACATACAAAGTAATTACGTGCCCAATACAAAAATGGCCGTCCCGGGGTCGATATAGAAATTCCACTTCCGAGTTAGGCCCCGAGGGTCAATATACTTTGAAATTAATTTCAAATACGAAAAATAACAGATGTCAAAGTATTTTAAACCGGAGATATCTACCCCTATTAAACGAGCACCACCTTCCTGGATTTGAAATCAGAGTTTTCCTTCTCCTAGGATGATTGCCAAAAGGCTAGAGAGCCCATCTTGCCCTTTGACGCTCTTTGTCAGACCCTTCGGTTGTGACCTGTCTGGCATGGGAGGCCTTACTGGTGGCTATTATGCCACCGCCAGCATAGCTCACAACTTCCTTAGGGTATGCAAGCCTCTCCTCCACAACAAGGGGGCGCCAATGGAGAGGAGTATACACATATATAGGCAAACATTCAATGCCTTTTATACAGGGAACAATGACATACAATACACAAACAACGGCAAAGGTTTCCCTTTCCATTTCTGACGTCTGGAGGTGATGCTCAAGTGTCGCCATGGGGAGGTGTTCTTATTCAATTTCCTATGTCGAGAAGCCTGTTGTCCTTAGGCCCCTCCTTGTCGTGTTGCCAACATTGCTGCATGGGTGCCTTTTACCTTCTCATTGAGAAGGTACCTATTGATCTATTGACATTGCATGTTTTCAAACTGCTAAGTTGGCAGTAGCTAGGGCTAACAGCAAGAGCTCACCCAGACTCGCAGCTTTGGACTGCCAACCTTCTGGTCAACAACTTTTCTGCAGCTAGCATTGCAACTCACTGTGCTAATGCAACATTGCTACATTGACCATGCTTGGCCTTCATTGGCCTGCTCTTTGTTGGTAAATTGAGATAAATCACCTCCCTTATCTCAGCTGCTTCGACCTTTCAAGCTTCTGCTTGAAGGCACAAAGTGGTAAAAACACCAGACTCCTTAAATTCAGCTTTCACCTGAAAGTGGCACTTATCTTTATTGACACTAGTATTTACAAGGCAACCTTCAATCATGTCAACTCACATCTCACAAGAAACACTTTCCTTTCTTATCAGTCTTTCTTTTCCAACCAGCGCAAGAACCTCCAAAAGTTCTACCAAAGTCTATGTTTTAACACAAAGGCATATTTGACCCAGGATATAACTATTTTGTTTCATTGGAGACAATGGATCGGGTAAAGTGACCTAGAGCGGCCTCAGTAGCTTCGACAGTCCCACAGATCCTGCATCAGAGGGTCTGCATTTGTTTTCAGGACCATGGAGAGCTAAGGCAATGAAGCAACAACTCAGTAGAAGAGCAATACTTGAACTTATCTGGATGTCCACTCTTTCAAACAGTGAAAAGAACTTACAAGTAAGAAGTAAGAAGTGTTTAGCTACCTTTGGAATTGTTGTTGTTTATTCATTCAGTCTCTTCCGACTCTTGGTGACCTGATGAACAATCCCAGGCCAGAACTCCCTGTCTGCTGTGGCCATCTCCAGCTCCTTCAAGGTCAAGCCAGTCACTTCCAGAATACCATCCATCCAACTTGCCCTTAGTTGGTCCCTGTTACTTTTTCCTTCCATTTTCCCCAGCATCATTCTCTTTTCCAAGCTTTCCTGTCTTCTCATTATAGACGAAGGTTGAATGAAAAATAATGCCTCCACCTTCGTAACTCCTCAGCAGATGGCAGAACTGGTATGCGGCAGGTACTGGCATGTTCAGTAGACTCTCCTCTACAGTTCCATTTTGGCAGGAAGCCTTAGCATTGAATGGGCATGTTGTTAAAGTGCAAAGTATGGAACCCTGTGCAGATGGTCGGTCAATGTGACTTAAGCAACATGCAGTCATTGAATTCTTGACAGCAGAAGGTGTCACCCCAAAGGAGATTCATCAGAGAATGCAAGCTGTTTGTGGTGATTGTGTTGCTGTGAGTATTGTTTAAAGATGTTGAGGTGGGAACATCTGACTTGCGTGACAAACAAAGAGTTGGACGTCCTGTGACAGCAACCACTGAGTTTTACAAGCAAAAGGTTGACGGATTGATTCGGGACGATTGTCGTATCACTGAGAGAGAAATTTCAAGCAAGTTAAAGAGCACATTCTAAGGATTATTTCTGCATTTGATTTATTTAAATATTTCCATCCAAACCCAAGTAATGAAGGTGGAGGCGTTACTTTTCATTCAACCCTCGTAGCCAAAGTACTTCATCTTTGCCTCTAATCTCATTCCCTCCAGTGAGCAGTCAGGCTGTATTTCTTGGAGGATGGACTGGTTGGATCTTCTTGCGGTCCAAGGCACTCTCAGCATTTTCCTCCAGCACCACAATTCAAAAGCGTCTCTCTTCCTTTGCTCAGCCTTTCTTGTGGACCAGCTCTCGCATTCATAGGTTATTATGGGGAATACCTATAATATTCCCCATAATACACCTATGAGTATCTTTGTTGCCAGTGTGATGTCTCTACTCTTCACTATTTTATCGAGATTGGTCATTGTTCTCCTTCCCAGAATAACAAGGCTAAAGCCCAGTTATGTTTCAAAAATAATGGAATGAGGAAGGGTATAGCTGCATTCAAAACTTATTGTTAAAGGCATTTTGAGGCATTTTAAGACAAATTGTTTCAGGCGTAAGGCCATTCTCTTGCCATTCTTAAAACTGATGACTCTGAAAAAATAATAATAAAAGTGACAGCAAAGTAACAAGTAGCATAGAAGTAATTCAGCAAGTTACTCTTTTGGCACTGTAATGAACAATGTCACAATGAGCTGTATGAACACTTAAATAAATAAGGGAATGGGTTACTTCTTAAAGTAAACTGTCCAGACTCCAACCACACTAGGATGTCATTCATAACTAATTTCATTCTTGGATGAAGTAATTTACAGTTTTCAAAGACTATGTGCAGCTCAGAATGGATTCTGTGCAAAATTCACACATGCAACTATCATACTTATATTATACCGCAACCAGAAAACATGGTGGGATTGTAGAGCAATTTGGTCATTTGGGTATATAGAATAATCTGGAAATATTATTTTATTATTTTATTTATATACAGTATTTCTTCGATTTTGTATACCGCTCCTTCCTGCAGGCTCAAGGCAGTTCACACATGACCAAATTACAACAAATCGTACAGCAGTACACATAAAATTGCATAAAAATGCAGGACAGTTACATAAAATACCGTAGATAGGGTAGTACATAAAATATGGTGAAACAGAGGATTACAATATCCAGGGCTTCAATTAAAAGCAAGCCTGAACAAGGTGGTTTTGCATGCCCTCCGGAATCGGATGAGTTCTGTAATGGCCCAAACATCATCCGGCAGTGCGTTCCATAGTGCCGGGGCCGAAACTGAGAAGGCGCGTTGCCTTGTTGTGGAGAGATGACAGGAACGAATAGATGGCATAGTTAGAAGATTTCGCTCTTCCGAGCGTAGTGATGTCGGGGGAACATATAGGGTGAGGCGGTCCCTCAGGTACACTGGCCCTAGACCATGCATGGCCTTAAAGGTCAAAACCAGCACCTTGAGGACAATTAGGTACTCAATACTTTTTGGAAATGTTATGGACAGTCATAGGCATTAAAAGGAAGCTATTCTGGCATCACTTTTCAGATGGATTCTCATGCCTGTCAAGTTTAATCAATCATTTTCTAATATTAGTAGAAATTACCCCAGGGAATTTGATGGGAATAGAGGCTTCTATCTGATGGGGTTGGAATGCGGCATTATTCAAACTTCTGGTATCTCTTTGAACAGTAAGGGAGAAAAATATGCCAATGCACAAAAAACATAGAGCGATTGAGAAAGAGAGAGAGAGAGAGGAGAGAGAGAGAGAGAGAGAGAGAGAGAGAGAGGGCAGAGTTTCAGAAGTGCTCTTTCATTTGCCCTAAAATATCTACTTTCCCTTAAAACATTTTGATTTAAATCATGCTCTCAAGAGACAAAAAGAAGCAGACTTCTTTAAAAGTAACATAGTTGGTTTACTCATAAACTTCATGTACTCAGCATACAGGCACTTTGCTTATCAATCCAATTACAGATACAATTTGAAGTAGTTTCTCTGTATAAGATAACACAGGGCATCTTTCTAAAAGTCCAAAGTCTAAAGCATTTCTCTGTTCTGAAAGTCCAATGGAGTCTCTGTCCAGTCTGAAAGTCCAATGGAATCAGAGATCTAAAATGGAGTCTGAGCAGAAAAGTCCCAGATCTGATCACATGGTCTGCAGCCCCTCCCACAACACAGAGTTAAGGAAAACCACATACCAATACAAACATATACAATACAGTAAACAATCTGAATTAGATACATAACAAATAACTAGTGGAGACTTGAAAAAGTATTTTTATTCGTGTCTATAAGCTGGGGATAGAGCTCCCCTATACCTTTTGACATTTCCTTTAAAAAATCAAGGAGGCAGCTCTTTTATTTTTGTATTGCAATATAAATTATTACTACAATTATTTTAAAAATTGCTAAAAATCTGAGGATCATCCGAACTTGTTGACATTTGGTATGGTTATTTAACTGATGTATGAGACCATAAAAATCTCCAGGAAGTATGCAAAGAATGAGGAAGTGACAGTTCCCCTGGTGGCCAGAAGCTGGAATGTTAAATAGCCTCTGAGTGTCTGTCTATATATGTTGTGTGCCTATGGCATTGAATGTTTGCCATGTATATGTACATTGTAATCTTCCCTGAGTCCCCTGCGGGGTGAGAAGGGCGGAATATAAATACTGTAAATTAATAAATAAAAATAGGCTTACATAGGAGGGTATGTTCCATCAATGTCGTAATTTTCATCAGGATTGGTCTAAATATGAGGAAGGGAGAAGGACCTGGAGTTTCCCCAATCCACTGCTGTTTTCTGCGTATTGCGCAATCACATCCGCCATTAACTAAGTGATTTGGAAGTTTCAGAAAGTGCTGACTTTTTCAGAAAAATTCGGAAATGACTTCCAAATCGAATCACCTAGATCCTAAACGAGTTTTGAACCTTTTTTGATCAACCAAGCCTAGTAGGTAACACAGGGCATCTTTCTAACAGTCCAAAGTCTAAAGCATTTCTCTGTTCTGAGAGTCTAATGGAGTCTCTGTCTAGTCTGAAAGTCCAGTGGAGCCTGAGATCTAAAATGGAGTCTGAGCAGAAAAGTCCCAGATCTGATCACATGGTCTGCAACCTCTCCCACAACATAGAGTTAAGGAAAATCACATAACAATACACACGTATACAGTGCAGTAAGCAATCTGAATTAGATACATAACAATTAACTAGTGGAGGCTTGAAGAAGGTTGCTATTTCCAACATTTTTACATGTCTCTATGTGAGGAATTGAAAAAGAAGTCAATTACCAATTGACTTAGGAATCGTGGAGAAAACCCACATATTAGAAATGGTGCAATACTTGGAACCCGTAATTGAAGTTTGCATCGTGTGATGGGCTCCGTGGGTTGCTGATTATGATATGTTTTCAAAGGCTGATTTTATTGCGTGTGATGAAGTCCCTAGTCACTGCTGTACTTAAATAATTTGCTTGCAAGAGGTTTGTTCTCTGGACATCACTGATTCTTATTCTGTAAAACAACCATGACATACCAGCCGAATGAGGATACCTTTTTGTGCAATGTTATTTCTATTGAATGAATAAGGTAAATATATTCATTTTTCAATGTATCCTCCGAGGATGCAATTCACCATGACATTCTGCTGCTTTAAAAAAAAAACGCTGTCGGAATGAAATGTGTTAAAATAACACCATTAGTTTGTTCTCCCTTGTTTTCTGCCCACAACCTCCAGACTTCATAGGCTCCCGCTGTGTCATTTATTACACCGGGTGCCTCTCCATCATGCATTTCTCATTTGCAGGCACTCTTTAGTGTTTTCTTTGAAATGGACACTGCCTGGACTACAACTATGTCCATTAGGAAATGCGCCACAGCTGTAATGATGTAGCATTATCTGAAGAAGAATATCATTTCATGTATCATACTGAAGGCCTTAGGAAGTTCGGTAGAGAAATGCCCCATGATATTTGCAAATCAGGCACTAGGGATTGTATACATACATTCTGTCAGGATCAGTAAGATCAGAGCTGGTGTTGCTCTGATTTCCTGACCTGCCAGCATTTCACTGAATGCCTGGGCTGCCTGCATTGCTCAGCTCATAGATAAGATAAGCTCCAGGTGTTGGCTTTGGATAGCCTTGGGTCACACCACACCAACATGAGTAGCACAGACTTGCATCTTGCTGACTCAGGCAGGATATGATGAAATATCCTCTGGACATTGGGACTGCTGAGTCAGAGGGGATATGATGCAACCTCTCCTGTACATTGCAAGCCATGGGGGTGGGGTTTTGATATGATGGACAGGTGATGGGGGTGTGTTTTGTATATAAAGTGTGTTTGTTCCTTGTGATGCCAGTTCTGGCATCAATAATGTTATACCTTCAATAAATCTAGTGGAATCGATTTGCCGTCTGCGCCTGGTCCTTACAGAACATTGGGGAGTTCTCACACATTCCTTATTTTATTTATTTATTTATTTATTTATTTATTTACATCATTTATATTCCACCCTTCTCACCCCACAGGGGACTCAGGGCAGCTCACAATGCACATATACAGGCAAACATTCAATGCATAGACATACAACATATATAGACAGACAACAAGCTGCACAATTGGTTGAGAGCTCACCCTGACCCTGGGTGGCCTCGAACTCATGACCTTCTGGTCATCTTATGCAGTTGACTCCCAGCCAGCTGTGCCATATTCCCAGTGCTTGTTACAAGCTGTTCAGAAGAAGGCGAGTAAAATGATCAAGGGTCTCCAGAACAAGCCCTATGAGGAGCGGCTTAAAGAGCTGGGCATATTTAGCCTGCAGAAGAGAAGGCGAAGAGGAGATGATAAGGATCATGTATAAATATGTGAGGGGAAGTCATAGAGGAGGGAGAAAGCTTGTTTTCTGCTGCCCTGGAAACTAGGACGCAATGGAGCAATGGCTTCGAACTACAAGAAAGGAGATTCCATTTATTTATTTATGTATTTATGTATTTATTTATTTATTGTTTCGATTTACTAAACCGCCCTTCCCGAGGCTCAGGGCGGTTTCCAAACATATAAAAACACATCAAGATTTAAAACATCATAAAATACCATAAAACAATCCTAACCAATTACATTCACATAAAATCACATAAAATCACATGAATCAGAACAAGGCTGATTCGTGATAGAGACAGTAGCAGCACGGCTAGGCAGGAGATTATCAATTCAAGCACCAGTCAGTCACCAAATGCTTGCCTGAACAGTCAGGTCTTACACGACCTACGGAAGGCCATCAGGTCCCGCAGGGCCTGCGTCTCAGCCGGTAGCGAGTTCCACAGGACCAGAGCAGCCACCGAGAACGCTCTCTGCCGTGTGCTGGAAAGCCTATAGAGCTTCAAACCTGGGACCTCAAGCATGTTAAGACCCTCTGAGTGCTGTGATCTTCTGGGCACGTATGGGGTAAGCCGCTCCTTCAATTACACTGGCCCCAAACCATGTAAGGCCTTGAAAGTCAGAACTAACACTTTGAAGGAGACCCGGAATTCAATTGGCAACCAGTGCAGTTCGCGCAGGAGAGGTGTTATATGGGATGTTCTAGTAGCTCCCAGCAGCAGGCGGGCTGCCGCGTTCTGCACCAGTTTAAGTTTCCGGATCGCCAACAAAGGTAGGCCAATGTACAGCGCGTTACAGTAGTCGAGCCTTGAGATGACCATGGCTTGGATCACCGTGGCTTGGATCACCATTTGAACACTAGGAAGAACTTCCTGACTATGAGAACTGTTCAGCAGTGGAACTCTCTGCCCCGGAGTGTGGTGGAGGCTCCTTCTTTGGAGGCTTTTAAGCAGAGGCTGGATGGCCATCTGTCGGGGTGATTTGAATGCAATTTTCCTGCTTCTTGGCAGAAAGGGGTCGGACTGGATGGCCCATGAGGTTTCTTCCAACTCGATGATATTATGATTCTACTCATGTATAAATCGATGGCTGCTCTACTCAGAGAAAGGAATGGATCCTTGTCCCATCAACATTAAGGCACAATATATCCATTAATCCATGGAGTTGTCAACCCAGTTTCGGGGAGCTAGTTAATTGTTTTGATAGTTACAATTTCGAGACTGATGCAGTAAGTCACATTTCATGGAGATTCTGAAAACCACCTTGTACCACAAGCTGGATATAAATCAACTTCTTCCAATGCAGAAGAGAATAATATTAAAGCCCCGGGTTAGAAGGCACATTTATGCAGCAGTGGGAGTGAAATGAAATGTTACAGATCCAAAAAGACGCAAATCATGACATTTGTCCTAAATTTCCAAAGGGCTGCATAAAATGACATGGGTGTTTTCATCCCCTTCTACACTACCATGTAATCCAGTTCAAAGCAGACAGTCTGGATTTTATATACTAGGGGTAGAAGGGACTGCTGAGCTGCTGAACTTGCTGACAGAATGATCAGTGGTTCGAATTCAGGAAGCGGTGTGAGCTCCTGCTGTCAGCCCCAGCTTCTCCCAACCTAGCAGTTCGAACACATGCAAATGTGAGTAGATCAATAGGTACCACTTCCGTGGGAAGGTAACAGCACTCTTTGCAGTCATGCTGGCCACATGACCTTGAAGGTGTCTATGGACAATGCCGGCTCTTTAGCTTAGAAATGGCGATGAGCACCAACTCCCAGAGTCGGACACAACTGGACTTAATGTCAAGGAAATCCTTTACCTTTACCTAGAAGTGACCTTGGGGTGTGGAGAGATAGGTGTGTTGTTTTTGTGACGTGTGCTGAGAAAGGCATTTAATTTCATTCTGCAATAGTACAATGACAATAAAGACAATAAAGGGTGTGTGTGTGTGTGTGTGTGTAGGTAAAATTTTCCTTTTGACATTAAGTCCAGTCGTGTCCAAATCTGGAGGTTGGTGCTCATCTCCATTCCTAAGCCGAAGAACCAGCGTCGTCCGTAGACGTCTCCATGGCCATGTGGCCAGCATGACTGCATGGAGCGCAGTTACCTTCCCACTGGAGTGATACCTTTTGATCTACTCACATAATAATAATAATAATATAATCTATATAAATAAAATGTAATGTTCGTTTGTGGGATTAACATAACTCAAAAACCATTGGACGAATTGACACCAAATTTGGACATAAGACACCTATCAGGCCAACAAGTGACCATCACTCATAAAAACACTCAAAAACACAGCAGAAGGGACCTAAAAAGCAAAAAAACCCCAAAATGCATTACAACACATGCGCAAAATCACATATATACACAAACACACATATACACAAATTTATATACACACACATATAGACATATATACACACAAAACACAAATGCACAGACTTGGCCACTGTAACATGTGGCAGGGGACAGCTAGCCATACATAATAATAATATAATACATAATATAATACATCAGTCTTTCTCAACCAGTGTGCCGTGGCACACTAGTGTGCCGTGACAGACCTCCTGCTGTGCCGCGAGAAAAGCTCTCTGCCCCCCTTCCTCCCCCCCTCCTGCTGAACTCCTGCTGCTTGGGGGAGGAGGAAGGGCCAGGCAGTGGCGAAGAAAAAGAAGAAGGGACCGGGGCACCGCCTCCTTCGGCCATTTCCCCAGTCAGCCTCCAATCTGCCATGACTCCCACCATGACTCTCGCCCCTCGCTCGCTAAAGCCGTGTGGAATGAAGCCCACTGAAGCCCGTCCACCGCTCATGCTCCTCCTCTGTAGGAGAGCTGAAGCTGGGGGAGGGGCGGGCATGGCACGGCCTGTAGGAGAGCTGAAGCTGGGGCGGGGGGCATGGCGCGGCCTGGCTCTGCCCCTCCCGGCCGGCACTCCCAGCAGCTGCTCCAACCTTGAGGGACAGTGCCAAGCCAGCATTGTGCTGGCTCTGGCACCCTGGCTGGCACTGCCCCTCAAGGCTGGAGCAGCTGCTGGGAGTGCCGAAAGCCGGGAGGGGCAGAGCCAAGCAGCGCCAGCCTGGCTCCGCTCCCTCCCGTCTTTGGCACTCCCAGCAGCTGCTCCCAGCAGGCCACCAACCCCAGCCGTTCTTTCCTGTGTTAGAGTGTCATTTTGGTTGGTGGTGTGCCCAGTTTTAATGTTAAAAGTGTGCCGCGGCTCAAAAAAGGTTGGGAAACACTGTAATACATAATATAATATAATATACATAATAATGTAATATAATACATTATTTTCCTGCCAGATTAATACTTAATAATCTACTCAGATTTGCATGTTTTCGAACTGCTAGGTTGGCAGAAGCTGGGGCTAACAGCGGGAGCTCACCTTTCTCGCCAGATTCAAACCCCCGACCTTTTGGTCTGCAAGTCAGCAGCCCAGTGATGTACCACCGGGGCTCCTATGTATGTGTGTGTGTGTAGATAGATAGATAGATAGATAGGAAACACTTGGTTCTGGTGGCATAGCTTGTGATTGTCAGATCTCGGAGTTATAGTAAAAATCTGGTTTCAAAAAATCTCTTTTACTAGCTGTACCCGGCACGCGTTGCTGTGCCCTATTTAGGAGATGCGAGAAAGTCCGAGTATGTAAGGGTTGGAATTGATGTTACTTATGGTCTTGGTGGGGTCATGGCTGTGTCGTTGTGGGTTGTTCTGGTGGGTGGGATGTTGAAGTCCTGTGGAGTTGTCGGTGTGTGGTGTTGCTGGCGTTCTGCAGAGCTTGTGGATATACAATGTTTTTTGTCTTTCCGTCTGCTGTGTTGATGTAGAGGTTCTGTGGTTTCCCAACTCTGGAGCACGCTACGTAGAGTTGCCCGTGGGAGAAGCATTCTGTGTCAAGGTCTATGCCACAGATTTGTAGTGTTTGTCCTTGAGCCTTGTTTATGGTGATGGCAAAAGCTAGTGTAGTGCAGTGTCCTTTTTTTGTAAATTTGGAAATGTGAGTAGAGTAATAGGTACATCTCTGTGACCAAATCCTAACCTTTTTACCAATAAGTACACCAGTGAGCTGCTGAACTTGCTGGGGAAAAGGTTAGCAAATTGAATCCAGGGAGTGGGGTGATCTCCCACGGTTAGTCCCAGGTTCTGTCAAGTTTTTTTTTGTAAATTTGGAAATGTGAGTAGAGTAATAGGTACATCTCTGTGACCAAATCCTAACCTTTTCACCAATAAGTACACCAGTGAGCTGCTGAACTTGCTGGGGAAAAGGTTAGCAAATTGAATCCAGGGAGTGGGTGATCTCGCACGGTTAGTCCCAGGTTCTGTCAAGCTTTTTTTGTAAATTTGGAAATGTGAGTAGAGTAATAGGTACATCTCTGTGACCAAATCCTAACCTTTTCACCAATAAGTACACCAGTGAGCTGCTGAACTTGCTGGGGAAAAGGTTAGCAAATTGAATCCAGGGAGTGGGTGATCTCGTACGGTTAGTCCCAGGTTCTGTCAAGTTTTTTTGTAAATTTGGAAATGTGAGTAGAGTAATAGGTACATCTCTGTGACCAAATCCTAACCTTTTCACCAATAAGTACACCAGTGAGCTGCTGAACTTGCTGGGGAAAAGGTTAGCAAATTGAATCCAGGGAGTGGGTGATCTCGCACGGTTAGTCCCAGGTTCTGTCAAGCTTTTTTTGTAAATTTGGAAATGTGAGTAGAGTAATAGGTACATCTCTGTGACCAAATCCTAACCTTTTCACCAATAAGTACACCAGTGAGCTGCTGAACTTGCTGGGGAAAAGGTTAGCAAATTGAATCCAGGGAGTGGGTGGTCTCGCACGGTTAGTCCCAGGTTCTGTCAAGTTTTTTTTTTTTTGTAAATTTGGAAATGTGAGTAGAGTAATAGGTACATCTCTGTGACCAAATCCTAACCTTTTCACCAATAAGTACACCAGTGAGCTGCTGAACTTGCTGGGGAAAAGGTTAGCAAATTGAATCCAGGGAGTGGGTGGTCTCGCACGGTTAGTCCCAGGTTCTGTCAAGTTTTTTTGTAAATTTGGAAATGTGAGTAGAGTAATAGGTACATCTCTGTGACCAAATCCTAACCTTTTCACCAATAAGTACACCAGTGAGCTGCTGAACTTGCTGGGGAAAAGGTTAGCAAATTGAATCCAGGGAGTGGGTGGTCTCGCACGGTTAGTCCCAGGTTCTGTCAAGCTTTTTTTGTAAATTTGGAAATGTGAGTAGAGTAATAGGTACATCTCTGTGACCAAATCCTAACCTTTTCACCAATAAGTACACCAGTGAGCTGCTGAACTTGCTGGGGAAAAGGTTAGCAAATTGAATCCAGGGAGTGGGTGATCTCGCACGGTTAGTCCCAGGTTCTGTCAAGCTTTTTGTTGTAAATTTGGAAATGTGAGTAGAGTAATAGGTACATCTCTGTGACCAAATCCTAACCTTTTCACCAATAAGTACACCAGTGAGCTGCTGAACTTGCTGGGGAAAAGGTTAGCAAATTGAATCCAGGGAGTGGGTGATCTCGCACGGTTAGTCCCAGGTTCTGTCAAGCTTTTTTTTGTAAATTTGGAAATGTGAGTAGAGTAATAGGTACTTACTTAAGGAATGGGTGAGGGTAGAGAGGCCCAGTAAAATGTGTGTTTTTTAATGGCATTGTTGCATGCGTGGTGGGGGGGTGTTCGGCAGCAAGTGGTTCTGGGAATTGTAGTATGTTATGGGTGGAGGAGAGAGAGAGTCGCCTCAGAGTTGGATGGAGGTTTTTTTTCTAAAGGTAAGGAAAGTGGGTGCTTGTCTGATTTGTTTAGGAGGCTGTGTGTTGGTGAGGAAGGGGGGAAGTGAGTGCTTAGAGGGGCTTTTGGGGCGCGCAAAGGCTGCTTGGGTGAGTTGTTTTGGGGGTGTTGGCGAGGAAGGGGCGGGTGCTTAGAGGGGCTTTTGGGGCGCAAAGGCTGCTTGGGTGAGAGTTGTTTTGGGGGTGTTGGCGAGGAAGGGGCGGGTGCTTAGAGGGGCTTTTGGGGCGCGCAAAGGCTGCTTGGGTGAGTTGTTTTGGGGTATGTGTGAGTGTTGGCGAGGAAGGGGGGAGCGGGTGCTTAGAGGGGCTTTTGGGGCGCGCAAAGGCTGCTTGGGTGAGTTGTTTTGGGGTATGTGTGAGTGTTGGCGAGGAAGGGGGGAGCGGATGGTTAGAGGGGCTTTTGGGGCGCGCAAAGGCTGCTTGGGTGAGTTGTTTTGGGGTATGTGTGAGTGTTGGCGAGGAAGGGGGGAGCGGTGCTTAGAGGGGCTTTTGGGGCGCGCAAAGGCTGCTTGGGTGAGTTGTTTTGGGGGTATGTGTGAGTGTTGGCGAGGAAGGGGGGAGCGGGTGCTTAGAGGGGCTTTTGGGGCGCGCAAAGGCTGCTTGGGTGAGTTGTTTTGGGGTGTGTGTGTTGGCGGGAAGGAGTCGGGGCGTGGGGTGGGAGGGAGGGAGGAGGAGGGGCGGGGTGAAGGGGGAGTCGGGGTGGGGGGAGGGGTTTCCCCTCCTTCCAGCCCCCGCTCTTCCTGAGGAGGCGGAGGAGCTCTGGCTGCCATGTGCGAACGTTCTAAGCGTTCGCTGGCAGCGAAGTGGCCGGGTGGGAGTTCAGTTGGCAATTTTTGGGGTTCGTTTTTGGGGTGTTGGGAGGGATGTAGGTCCGGGTTTTTTGCTGTTGTCTGTAGCGAGTGTAATGGTCCAGTAGGCTGCCAAGTTTGGTGCTTCTGCGAGCCATAGTTTCTTTGTCTATATACGACATTAAACGGACTCACCAAAATTATATATATAGATTGAAAGGTTTTGTAAACCCAGCAAATTCCCATCCCTAGTATAGGCGCTATTGAGCTTGATGATCTGACAAACGTTAAGGTAGCTTCTTTTGTTCCCATCACAGCATGGGAGCATTGCTCTTTCAGCTGAAACATCCAGAATTATTCGGCCATGCTGGAGTGATAGTCCAAAAAGTAGTCGTGTTACCACTGTCTTCTTCAAGGCCACAAACTCCTCTCCAAAGGCTCGGTGATGCGGCCAATGATCAAGACATATCACGGCACCTGCTTTCCACATTGTACATGACTGCCGTGGCATTCGGCACATTACCAGTGTGACAGGGGTGGCCATTTCTGACGGCTCACCAACGTGACTCTTAATGAAGCCATGAAGAGTGCAGGCCAAGAGGATGAGATAAAAGAGGAAATAGAATTTCGAAGCACGAGCTATAAAAGCACGCCCAGGGCATTTGCAATTATTTTCTCTGCCTGTATTTAAAATTAATGAAACTAGCCTCGCTCGAGCTTTGAAACATTCATCTCGTGGGTGTTTCATTACGTGCCCCCTCTTTCTGGATTGCGACATTTGGCGGCAAAGTTGTACTTCACCGTTTATGTCGCCGAAATATGTTTTTTTGCATTGTGAGGGAATAAAATTATTTACTTTTCAGTCTACTCTACAATATTTAGTTAGTAACCTTTATTCAAATTGCATCAATCAGGAGTGCGAGGCAAGATGTGTGCAGCCTTTTTCGTGCTACGTCAAGCCCTGGAAAAAGAGAGAGAGGAGAGATGTGAGAATTTACATCAAGATTACACTGTTATTCCAGCATGATTTTCAGGAGGGTACACAGAATGTGTCGGCATTTGAGCCGATCGCCATTTGCATACTGAGAGTGGCATGCCTAAATGCATAATCTGGAGTCGGTGTTCACAAGGGGGAAATAGCTTCACACTGTTGAACTGGGCAATTTTTGTTTTTCTCAGATGGGGTCTCTCCGGGTACATATTTCATACAAATTGATTCTATGTATTTCATAGGCTGACTGGTCATTTTTCCTCCTGGATTTATGACCACTGCGTAAAGAAACTCCTTGTGCCAAATATTTCAGAAGAGACTCCCCAAGGCAGTATTTTTCAACCTTTTTTGAGCCGCGGCACATTTTTTACATTTACAAAATCCTGGGGCACACCACCAACCAAAATGACACAAAATGACATTAATACATATAGTTAATATGTTTTTAAATGTATTTATACACTCAGTGTGAAACCTGGGCATATTTTGACAAACACAGCATATATATAACTTCCTCTCACATGGCTATCATGTCTTCTCTCAGCCTTCTCTTCTTCAGGCTAAACATGCCCAGCTCTTCAAGCCGCTCCTCATAGGGCTTGTTCTCCAGACCCTTGTGAAATTTCACCCTGAGTGAAACTTGCTTCCAGTTAACTATGGATGTCATGAAGCTGTTATAAACAGTTCCTTGGGGGGGGGGGGGGAGGCAACTCTAAAAAAACCCATTTCCAAGCGGAGAGGCTCAATTTGTTTCTTGAGAACCTGTTAATGCTTCAGCCTTCCAATGCTCCCAGGTTTGCTCACTGCCCAATTCACCAATGTGGTGCTTCTGGCTTCGGCTGTTCTCACGAGAAATCCAAGCCAATGTGAAAACGTCGACTCAATCACTTCCGCCCAGTGCTCTGCTTTTGCGGAGGGAGGCAGTAAAAGAGGCCACACAGATCTATGAAACGTAGAGAGTATGGACCCATGCTGAGTTGAGGCTCCTGAAGGCTTCCTCAAGGCGGGCCTGGCCCTAGCATTTGGCTGAGCCCTTCCTTTGCCTCGGGGAGAATCTTTGGGGAGGGAAAGAGGGAGAAAGAGCTGCTAGGAGGGGGAAGAGTGCCAATTTCCCACGGCACACCTGATGATCGCTCGCGGCACACTAGTGTGCCCCGGCACACTGGTTGGGAAACACTGCCCTAAGGCTTATGCAACAGAAGCAAAGTGAGTTATGGACAGAACAGAACAGGGGCTGGCATGGTTTTGTATGGGATTTGGATAGGGATGCAAATTGTCTAAGTACTCAGACAACTATTTAATAGGCATGTGCAAAAAAAATCGGAAGAGTTGGAATTTGCAAGAAAATCGGAAGTTTTGTAAATCATTTACAAAAGCATTTGTGTGGCCCTGTTGGAGTTCAGCCTGTGATTGTGTTTAAGGATCGGAGTACTGAATGCTGGGAATGATGACAATGAGGTTCATGTAGGTAATGGTGCTTCCAATGATGAGGTGGCTGTTGATGCAAAGAATGACCAGGAGATCCCTGCCTTTACCATCAGCTCGGAGCCCCTCTTGCTGTGTTTAAAATAATTCTATAAAATTATTTATTTAAATAAGTAATTTTATTTTGTTTAAATAAATAATGTTATTTATTATTTTATAAATAATATAATATAATAATATCATATGATATAATATAATGTTACATTATAATATAATATAATATAATGTCAATATATTGTATTATGTTATAGTATAATAATTGTAATGTAATACTAATAATAATAATAGTATGATTACGGTATGGTGTGTTGTATATAATAATAATAATAATAATAATAACTTTATTATTTGTGAGTCGCCCTCCACCACTGGTGCTCCGGGCGACTTACATCATTTAAAAACTCAAAAATACAACAGTTTAAAACATAGGTACACACGCCAGAAAGGCTCAGTCTCCAGGCGTCCGATCAAACCCCAAATGCCTGGCAGAAGAGCCAGGTTTTCAGGTCCGATAGGAATCTGATTTGGGCCGATGTGGCCCTGAGGGCAGGCGGGAGGGTGTTCCAGATCATGGGAGCCACCACGGAGAAGGCTCTCCGTTGGGTCTCCATCAGCCGAGCCTCTCTCACCCCAGGGATGGCTATACGATCACCATTTATGGCACGCGCTGGCCTCTCGGTGCGTTGGACCGTCAGCCGATCGCCCAGATAGGCTGGCCCAATATTATGCCGTGCTTTAAAGGTGAGCGCCATAAGTTTGTAAATCACTCTGAACTCTGTGGGCAGCCAATGAAGATCTTTTAAAATTGGAGAGATATGGTTTCTGACAGATGCCCCAGAGATGAGTCTGGCCGCTGCGTTCTGAATGAGCCTCAGCCTCCGAGTTGTAGACAGAGGTAGGCCCGCATATAGGGCATTGCAATAATCAAGGCGCGAGACGACGGTGGCATGTATCACAGTTCTCAATGCCTCTGATGGTAAATAGGGGGCCAACCGTCGGGCCCTGCGAAGATGGAAAAAGGCGCCCTTAGCTGCGGCCTGGATCTGGGCTTCCATCGACAGTCTCTCGTCAGAATCACTCCCAAGCTCTTCACCGCCGGAGCCGGGATAGGGGCTCGCCTTCAAGAGTGGTAGTGGTGAGTGAGGGTCGGGTCGGCCAGGCCAGAGAATCTCCGTTTTAGCCGGGTTGATTTTGAGTCTGTATGCTCTGAGCCAGCTTGTCACCGCTCTCAGCCCTTGACTGAAATTGAAACATATGCATTTGGTATTGGTGTTGTTGTAATGTAACACAGTATAATACTGCCAATGATAATGTGATATAATAATTATATCGTGATATTATAATTTGTATATTTGTATTACATGCAATATTGCTAACAATATTGCGATATGTTGTAGTGCAATATGATGTGTAGTGCTAATGTTGTGCTATCACAGTAATGTTAATTGTTGTTTTTTCAGTTTGCTGTAAGCCACTCCCGCAATATTGTAATATGTACATTGTAAGCCACTCTGGCAGTATTGTTGTTTGCTGTTGGCCGCTCTGAGTCCCCTTCGGGGTTGAGAAGGGTGGGATAAAAAAATAGTAAATAAATAAATAAATAACAAAAAAAAAATAAAGTGTATTTTCTGAGGAGAATGTTCCTGAAGGGTTCGGGGATGATGGTGTGCTCCCTGAATTGCTACCAGAGAATTCCCATGATTTGGAGCCTAAGAATAGCTTGACACCTGGGCCAGCTGCAGACATTAATGAGCCAGTAGATAGATGGGATGTTATTAGTCAGAATAGGAAAGCAAACCAGTCTTTTAGGCATTCTGCCGGGCTCAAAGAAATAATGATAAGGGATTCAAGGCTAAAACAAAACCCATTTCTGGCTGCTTGGAGTTGGGTTATTTGCAATCTCTCACACATTTCCTGTTTGTGCCATGCTGTAATGCGACCTCATTTAAATATGCATGTAAGCGAATGGGTTGCCCACCATTTGAAATGTGTTTTTAGTCACGTAGGGTTTTTGGGCACATGTTTGCAAGGGTTATATAAAGGGGATGTATTCCTTTGTTCTCCCCATTTTGCCATTAGCCGTTTTTGCTGTTTGTTACTTTTGAGATGAAACCTTCCTGGAGGAGAGAGGCCTTGCCTACCATCCTTAATGTCTGACTCATTGCTCTGAATGTAATCAAGGATTTGTTACCTGTATGAGATTTACATCATGCACGCTTTTCTTAGTAAGTAAACTGTTTTATCTTTAACTCTGTGTCTGAACTAGTTATTTGCATGCATGTTTCTTAAAAGGGAGAAAGAGGGTAGCTGTGTATTTGTTTGGTCTCAACTTTTCTTAAGCCTCGGGCATTCGCTACCTACTAGCTCTGCTCCCCAAGCTTCCTACTATTAATAAGCCTGCATTGATCTGGTGTTGTAACGACCATCAGGTTATGCAAATATATATTTTTTTCATCACTTGGAACACAGTGTAATTAGGAGATAAAAGTGCCAAGTATTGGATCTGTACTCAGATGGAGCATTGTTTGGAATCAAGTCAAGACATCTTTCCTGTTCCTTAGAACAGTGTTTCCCAACCTTTTTTTGAGCCGCGGCACACTTTTTACATTTACAAAATCCTGGGGCACACCACCAACCAAAATGACACAAAATCACACTCTAACACAGTAATGCATATAGTTAATATGTTTTTAAATATATTTATACACTCAGTGTGAAACCTGGGCCTGTTTTGATGAACACAACATAGATATCCTGGCAGGAATGTCAGAAAGACACACATGAAGGTCTTGCTCAACAGCTGGGAGTTATAGTTCACCCGGAATCAAAGAGCATTCTGAACTCCACCAATGATGGAATGGAATCAAACTTCCCACACAGAACTACCATAACCAAGAGAAAATTCTATAATAGTTTGGTGGGCATTGACCTTGAGTTTTGAAGTTGTAGTTCACCTGTATCCAGAGAGCACTGTGGAGGGGAGGAAGGAAGACGTGGGGCGGTCTGCGCAGTAGTGCCCGCATGGGTCACGTCTTCCTCCCTCCCCCCTCCCGCAGAAGCGGCAGCGTGAGCAAAGCGAGGCAAAGCAAGCAGAGCGAGGCTGGGAAGAAGGGAGCCCGAGTGGAGAAGAAAAAGTGTTTGGCAGGAGGGGGAAGAAAGGGTATTGGAGGTTCCAATTTCCCACGGCACACCTGATGATTGCTCATGGCACACTGGTTGGGAAACACTGCCTTAGAAGCCTAGGTTTGGATAAATTCATGTGTTAAGTGCTTTTGATTCATGTTTCCAGTTCTTGAGTTTTACTATAGAAATTTCTGCCTTTGTTTTTCATGAACTTTGATGGACTAATTTCCTGGACTATTTGTTCCGGCTTAACTTCCTACCTAATTGGATGCTCCTATTCTTTTAAAGTGATTTTTTTTACTGCTACTGTTTTTTTTTTAAAAAAAACTTCAATAAATAAATTGCATTTCTACTCAGCTCTGTGGTGTTTAAAGTCAGAGGGCCTTCCTGGTCTGGAGTGCAACAGGCCCACCCCAAATATTTTAGAATCAAGACTTACTCCATACTTTTTAATTTTTTGTTTTGTAACTCATGGAAGACTCCCAAAGTCAGTTTCATATTTAGTGCAAGGAAGCAACGCCATTAAGCTGCCTCTCTGCCTTGCCATTCCTCTCCTTGGAATTAATGGTATTTCACCATTAGGAGTGGTAAAAAGAGGGAGCAGTTAATTTTTGGAAAGGCACAGATCTGGGAAATGTAGTTTGGGAAGGGGAGGAGCCTTATCCTCCTATAGCACAGTTTGTTTTGTTGATTCTCCAGCAATTTATCAAAGTTTCTACTACTAAAGCAAAGTTTCTGGACTAGAACAACTACTTTCAAAGCAAGGACTGCACATTTAAACAGGAAATAACACTTTGAAACCGGGAACAGATCTTCTTGATTATTAAAAAAAGTGTATAAAAAATCTGAAAATTCGCCAAAAATATATGGATAAGTGAAATGTTCTGAAATTTGGAGAGCTAGCAGTGGTGAATGTGTTCTACCATTGTAACAATTTTTGTCCCAGTAGCTTTACAAATGAGGGAGATAAGAGCCCCATCCGTACATCACCTCTGACAAAGTGAAACTTCTTGTGTGGTTAGATTTATTATTATTATTATTATTATTATTCTCCCCTCAAGGAGACTCAAGTATGATGCCCATGGGTACATCTGACAATAAACATGGGGCTCATTGGAGGATGCATCCATTTCCCCCCAATGAACTCCATGTTTATTGTCAGATGTAGTTACTTGGTTAGTCTCAACTAGGTTGGACTCAGGTTCAACAACATTAGAAAATTCCACTTATTTGATGACTCAACTCTAGTTCAGATGAACAATAAGAGTCAGGCCATAGTACTCAATGAGCTGCAACCCAATGGTTCCTTTTCTTTCCTCCAAAAAATTGCTACACATCATTAAACACCAGAGCTGAAAATTGCATTTTGCAAGCCTCTAGCTACAATAACAATTCTAATACATCCAAACCATACCCAAGTTTATAAGGTTTTGATTAGGGGCTGGCTTGAAAAAAAGGCTTTAAACAGACTCCGGGAATAAAGGTTCCCTTCTTAATTAAAGAGATATTTGAATGATCTATATTATTCCTTAATTACCCGTCATTTTGGTTTCATTTGTTTTGAAAGCAGCAGTGGCCTCCGATAGCGCCATGCGACTGAGATAAATGAAAGCTGGGCACAGTTCATGTTTTGCAATGGGCCAGCCTGCGTGATGGGTGTAATACAATGAGCGCGGCAATCAATATTGTTTTTGCTAATTGAAGGACCGCTATCTGAACAGCCCTCTGACACTTGCGCGGAGTGAGCATTTCATAAAAAGCATCTTCTGAAAGCTTGCCGTTTGATTATTTTCAGTCATAGGCTGAATTTTCCTAATTTCCTCTTCCATTTTCCTGAACTGCCAGAAGCATGATTGCAGCCACTCTTTTAGGGGAGATCAAAATAAGTACTATCCCTGAACATATTTTCTGTATCGGAAAGCTTTTAATCGTGTTCCTGATTATGAATTTTGCATGGCTGACCATCTGGAGAATGAGTTATTCTCCCATTGGGCTGATCCTCTGCCCTGGAAAGCTTCCACTGACAAAGGCCTTATTGATCACACATTCATCTTATGTTGTTTTAAGTATTTCTATATAGCCTTCCAACACACAAAGGTCCCAGGGTGATAAAGATACAAAAATAATAGAATCAGAGCATTTCCAAACACTGAATGCCATGTGGAAGTGCATTGTTTTGCAAACTTAAAAGTTATGAGGCCAACCTATCTGCTAGGCTTGGTTGAACCCCCCAAAAGTGGTTCTAAAATCAAATGGGGGGGGGGGATTTTTTAAAATTAGTAATAGAAAGACTTACAAAAAAATTTCAAAAAATTTCTGAAATGTAACGTAATTAATAACGAAATTCGTTATTAGTTCTCATTCCAGCGCATGCTTATTCCAGATGGTTTTGGCCTACAACTCCCAGAAATCCTAACAGCCAGTAAACTGGCTGTTAGGATTTCTGGGAGTTGTAGGCCAAAACCATCTGGAATAAACCACACTGAATTCTAGATGGGACTCCAAATAGAAAGGAGGAGGAGGAGGAGGCTGGTGCAATCACAATGTATCGGCAAGGTGTGAGGGGAAAGCAAGCAATTCTACAGGGGTGGTTTCCGCAATAGTAGTAGTCTATCCACACAAAAGCAGCTTCACAATAATCAACACAATAGCAACTTCATAATAATAAACTCAGAGCAACTTTACAAAGCAACTTCACACAGAGGTCTTCATAGTAGCAACTTTACAATGATGGATGGATATATCCGAGTCTTGTCATGCCATGTGGCAGTACTCACTGTACTGGTGAGCGTGGATAGTGTGGTGAAGTGTCCTTGAATAAGGCACTTGTGAATCCTGATGGAGAGAGAGGCAGCTAAGTGTGGCGCTGCCGTGCTGGGCGCTTCCGTAGCCGAACACAAGCGGCAAGACAGGAAAACTTTTGCGATGGTTCGTGAAAGTCGTGGTTGTTAGCTAGCACCGTAAATCAGCTGTCTGGTCGCATAGGAAAACTTTTGCGACACTTGCTATTTCGGCGGTTTTTCAAAAATAACAGGATTCATGCAGCTTCACAGGGACAGGAGGACAGGATGGTGAGGTGAAGGTGCTAGGTAGGCTGTAGCAATAAGATGAATGAAGGTGGGAGCTGAGGGGGAGCCAGGAGAAGACAGGGAGAAGGATCGATCCATTCCCTCTGCCATCCATTCCTCATGTCTGCGGCTTTGGCAATGCTTTAGCATGCTTCCCCCTACTTCTCCCAACCAGACAGAAGGCAGGGACAGGACTCTCTGGTGTGGGATTACGAATTAATTACAATAATTAAGAGAAATGGCGGGCCCCAGGTTCGGTAAACAAAGTCCACTTCCGGGTTGGCGCTCGAGGTGCGGCAAACATCAAAATTAGCTTTTTTAACTAATCGAATCCGATTTCAAATAATTTTTAAACCGCAGAGACCAAGCTACTATCTGCCTTGAGTTGGGAGTCCTACTATCATATAGAAAGGCCTGTTGTGTATACTCACCAAACTGACTTCATGAGATGCTGGAACCTGCAACAGAGACCCCTTTGAAGAGCTTGCATCCAAGACCTAATCCTAACATTGACATTCTACTCTAGGTACATCTGCAGTGACATGCACATGTCAACTTGCCCTCATAGGAAACACCAAAAATTCCCTTTGTATTCTCCCAGTTTCCAGTCACTGTTTGCACTTCAGGAAGTGTTTGTCTGGAAATAATAATAATAATAATAATACTTTATTTATGTCCTGCCAGCATCTCCCAAAAGGGACTCAGGGTGGCTTACAAAAGCACATAATAATAATAATAATAATCATCATCATCATCTTTATTTGTACTCTGCCACCATCTCCCCAAAAGGGACTCAGGGTGGCTCACAGAAGCACTCCAAGTGCCACATGCAGGCAACAATACATAAGGGTAAATAAATACAATGACGTAAGTATAATCAACAGCACATAAAAATCTCATTAATAAAATTATAAAAATGTGAAAAATATAAAATTCCTAAAATGCAGGTTCAACAACGTTGGCAACTTCCACTTATTTGATGACTCCGTTTTCGAACTGCTAGGTTGGCAGGAGCTAGGGCTAACAGTAGGGGTTCACCCTGACCCGTGGCTTCAAACTCCCAACCTTTAGGTCAGAAGATTTAAAAGTTCATTGTGAAATATCAATGACAAAGGTAAAGGCTTCCCCTTTCATCTCCGTCTTTCTGGTGGTGGTGCTCACCTCTGGCCATGAGGAGATGCTATTTTTCCATTTCCAAGTTGAGGAGCCTGTTGACCATAGACACCTTCTGGTTGTGTTGCCAGCATAGCTGTACGGACACCTTTATTACCTTCCCGCCAAAGCGGTGCCTATTGATCTACTCACAGTTGCATGTTTTCGAACTGCTAGGTTGGCAGGAGCTAGGGCTAACAACAGGAGCTCACCCTGACCTGTGGCTTTGAACTGCCGACAGATTCAACAGTTCAATGGTTTGGCCCGTTGTGTCACCACAGCCCCTATGTGTAGAGTTCTTTGTTTTACAGAAAGTGCCGAATTTGTCGGGATCTTGGCCATTCCCATCTCGCTACATTCTTTCTCAACAGCATCTCTTCATCATCTATATAATTAAAATGTAGTGTTCATTTTTGGGATTAACGTAACTCAAAAACCACTGGACAAATTGACACCAAATTTGGACATGATACACCTATCAGGTCAACAAGTGACCATCACTCATAAAAACACTGAAAAACACAGCATAAGGGATTTAAAAAGCCAAAAACGCAAAAAAGATGCTTCAGTGCATGCACAAAAATGAGGCCCCCTGCAAACATAACACACAATAGCATATCCACACTCTCTTCTGGACCACAGCTCCAAGCATCGCCTGGACCAGGCCCTTTAGAAGAGGAGGAGGATCCAAATGCACTGCTTCCAAGCTGCAAGCTTTCTTCTCCTTGGATTTCTTTGAGAGCATCCCAATCCCTGCATATTTCCCATTTCCTATTCCTGGACTGCAGTTCCCAGCAATCTTCCAGATAGATAGATTAGATGGAGATAGATAGGCAAGCAGATAGATCGATCAGGAAGGCTGCTGGGAGTTGCAGTCCAAGAATAGGTAGAGAAGGAAGAAGGGGGAAAGAGGAAAGGAAAGAAAGGTGGAGGAAGGGAAGAGGAAGAGAAGAAGGATGGAAGGAGGGAAAGAAGGAAAGAAAGAAAGAAAGGAGGGAAGGAGAGAAAGAAAGGGAGGGAAGGAGAGAAAGGAGAGAAAGAAAGAAATGAGGGAGGGAGGGGAGGAAGGAGGGGAGGAAGGAGAGAAAGAAAGGAGAGAAAGAAAGAAATGAGGAGAAAGGGGAGGAAGGAGGGGAGGAAGGAGAGGAGGAAGGAGAGAAAGAAAGGAGAGAAAGAAAGGAGGGAAAGAAAGAAATGAGGGAGGGAGGGGAAAAAGGAGAGAAAGGAAGGAGAGAAAGAAAGAAATGAGGGAGGGAGGGAAGGAAGGAGGGAAGGAAGGAGAGAAAGAAAAAGGAGGGAAAGAAAGAAATGAGGGAGGGAGGGAAGGAAGGAGAGAAAGAAAGAAAGAGAAAGAGAAAGGAAGGAAGGAAAGAAAGAAAGGGAAGGAAGGAAGGAAAGAGAAGGGATGGAGGAAGGAAAGAAAGAAAGGGAAGGAAGGAAAGAGGGAGGGAAGGAAGGAAGGAGAGAAAGAAAGGAGAGAAAGAGGAACGGTGGCTACAGCAACGCGTGGCAGGTATTTATTTATTTATTTGCTATAATTCTATACCACCCTTCTGAGCCCGAGGGTGACTAGCTAGTCCTACAAAAAAACAAACAATCAAAAAAACCCAAAACGCAGCCACTTTGGCAAGTAAACAACTTCTGAGGCAAAGAGGCAAAAGTTGCTTCAACCTTGAAGAACACATCTCTCTCCATTGTGAAACTTCAGCACTTTCAAAATGTACAATGAAATACGGGCGTGCCAAATTTGGGCTGCTTCTCTCCCCATCTGATAAATCCAGAACGAAATAGCGGCTGTAATTACAGGACCGCAAAGGTGCGTCTAGCCATCAAAGAGAGAAATAGATTTTTCTGCTCTGCTAATACCTCTGCCCCCACTCCCGATCTCCAATAAAAGCACCTATTTAAGGAGCATCTTTGTATGGCAAATGTGGTCTTTAAGTGAAGAAAAGCAGTAGGCCGGTTTCTATAATTGCAAGCGCCAAGGAATTTAGCATCCCGTTTCAAAAGGGAAAGCACTCTAAAGAGTTGCAGAGCTGTGCAGAAAAAGGGTAGAGGTGGATTCTTTTCAAGGGCATGGCGAAGAGATTAGCATTTATCTGAAGTTACTCACACAGTGGAACAGGCGCTTTCATCTGACTCGAACAGGCCAGTCCATTTCGTCTTCATAACAAACAGGCAGCAAAACACTTGGCACGTTTCGTAATCTCCTTTCCTGGAGGAGATTCACATTGTCATTGCCACTTTTTTGTAATTTCTTGTAGATAAAGGGGAAAAGCAGAGTAGTTACCTGAACTGAACCTCCGTGTCCCTTCTAAAGCACACGACATATTTTGTGAAGACTCATCCATGGTTTAGAAAAGTTTGGCTTTAATCTATCAGAATGGTAGATCTCAGGCTTGGCCTTCTTGTCAGGTCCTCAGACGAAGGGTCAAGAATCTCAGCCATGAAAAAGAACTTGGGGTCCTCGTAGGCAACTAGCTAAACATGAGCCAGCAATGTGATGCGGTTGCAAAAAAAGTCAATGCGATTTTGGGCTGCATCAATAGGAGTCTTGTGCCTAGATCCAGGGAAGTGATGCTCCCTTTGCTCTATTCCGCCTTGGTCAGACCACACCTGGAATCACATTGTGTCCAATTCTAGGCACCACAATTGAAGAGAGATATTGACAAGCTGGAATGTGTCCAGAGGAGGAGGGCGACTAAAATGATCAAGGGTCTGGAGAACAAGTCCTATGAGGAGTGGCTTAAAGAGCTGGACATTAGGGGTGGATATCTCCTATTTAAATACTTTGTTTTCCGTTATTTTTTTGTATTTGAAATTATTTTGACTTTATATCGACCCTTGGCGTCCAACCCGGAAGTGAAGTTTCAAAACCGAACCGGGAGCGACATTTTTTGTAAAGGTCACGTTATTAGGTCTTTTTTTCCTTCCTCCCTTCTCAACTCGTGAGAGGAGACTGGAAGGCAGCAGCCTCTCCTTTCTCCTCTTGCCAGCTGAGAGCAAGCCTTGGCGCGGTTTATTTCCTTGGCAGGGGAGGGAGAGGAGCGTCAGTCCCTCCTCCCCTGCCAAGGAAATAAACCACGGCCACCAAGGCTTGCTCCGGTTTATTTCCTTGGCAGGGGAGGAGCAGGGGCTGTCATTCCCACTCGCCCCTGCCAAGGAAACAAACCACGTCAACCAAGGCTTGCCCTGGTTTATTTCCTTGGCAGGGAGGAGGGGCTGACGCTCTCCCTTCCTTCCGCCCTCCCTGCCCCTCCCAGCTGAGAGGCATCACACATTAAATATAATGTGCGATGCTTCTGTGCTCAGGGAAGGGGAGGGAAGAGAGGAGAGCAAGCCTGCCATTCTGGCCTCCCAGCTGGCGTAACGAATAATAACGAAAATTCTTTATTAATTACGTTTCAATTACGAAATTTATTTTAAAATTTTTCGGAATAATTTCTATAATGACCCAGCAAGGGAAATTCCCCCACACGTGAGTTTAGAATCAACATTTTTATGGAGCAACCACCCTTACTGGACATGTTTAGCCTTCAGAAGTGATGAGGGCTATGTAGAAATATGTGAGAGGAAGTCATAGAGGAGGGAGCAAGCTTGCTTTCTGCTGCCCTGGAGATTAGGACTCAATGGAACAATGGCTTCAAACTACAAGAAAAGAGATTCCATCTGAACATGAGGAAGAACTTCCTGACTGTGAGAGCTGTTCATCAATGGAACTCTCTGACTAGGAGTGTGGTGGAGGCTCCTTCTTTGGAGGCTTTTAAACAGAGGCTGGATGGCCATCTGTCGGGGTGCTTTGAATGCAATTTTCCTGCTTCTTGGCAGAAAGGGGTCGGACTGGATGGCCCATGAGGTCTCTTCCAACTCTATGGTTCTATGATTATATGATTCTATGATGCTTAAGAACTTCCTTTGGGATTGCCCTTTGTAGCGTCACCCTGGAAACCTCACCAGGATCCATTCTTTTTGAGATCAAAAGGGGTCAATATGAGGTCTTGAAACTTGACCCTGAAGTCTCAGTTTCTAGGACACAGCCGATCTAGAAACTCTGGCTGGATCAGCCTTTACACAAAAAGGAGCGTATGGGAAGGGAAGGGGGTCCATTTGAGATTGAGGCAAGGAGAAAGCTGAGAGGCTGCTGAAGAGGGGAGATCTCCCTTTCCTTTTCTTGTTTGGAGGCGGAAAAGGGTTGGCCTTGGTCAGGATGAGATGGTGGACAGGAGTGAAAAGGTGTATCCATGAGACCCCGTCTTGCCTACTCCTGATATAGAATCATAGAATCCGTGAACTGGAGAAGACCCCCCAGGGCCATCCAGTCCAACCCCCTGCCATGCAGGAAGGCACAATCAAAGCACTCCTGATAGACAGTCTCCCTGGAAAAGCCTCCAGAGAAGAAGACTCCAACACATTCCAGGAAGTTCATCCTAATCTCTTTCCCTGCTACATTAATTCCTCCCTTGTGCCCTGCTCTCTAGAGCAGCAGAATATCAGTCCCCACTTCAATGGGACACCCTTTGAAATCTTGAAACATGGTTCTCCTGTTCCCTCTCTACTTTCTCTTCTTCCCAGGCCCGGATTACCCATAAGGCCAGACTAGGCCATGGCCTCGGGCGGCAGGTTTTGGGGGGCAGCGGATTCGGCCCCCCGAAAACATTATACCTCGGGAGAGGGCGGGGGGAGAGCGCTGCGAGGGGGCAGGGAGGAGGGAATGGCGCCCTCCCCTTGCCTGGGCCACCCCCTTGCAAAGGAAGGAGGCGGCGAGGAGGAGGAAGGGAAGCTCCGCCCTGCTGGCGGGCATGCATGCATGCGCACGCATGCCCGCCAGCGGGCTTCCCTTCCTCCTCCTCCTCCTCCTGGTCGCCTCCTTCCTTTGCAAGGGGGCGGCCCAGGCAGCCAGGAGGAGGGCGGGACTTCGCTTCATCCTCCTCGCACCTACCTTTCGGTCGCGGGAGGAGGAGGAGGTGGACGGAAGCCGTGCGGCACTGCTCGTGGGGCTTCCGTCCGCCTCCTCCTCTTCCCGCGACCGAAAGGAAGGTGCGAGGAGGATGAAGGGAAGTCCCACCCTCCTCTTCGTGCCCTCCTTTTGGTCATGGGAGGAGGAGGCGGCGGCGGACGGAAGCCCCACGAGCAGTGCCGCGTGGCTTCCGTCCACCTCCTCCTCCTCCTCCCATGACCGAAAGGAAGGCGTGAGGTGGACCGAAGCCATGGGGCCAGGGCTGCTGCCACACATGTGCAGCAGCACCCTGGGGGCGTGGCTTTCTGTGCCCTGGGGGCGTGGCTTTCCATGCCCTAGGGGCATGGCGTTCCGCGCCCTGGGGGGGGCGCGGGGTGTCTTGGCCTCGGGCGGCCGAAGAGCTTAATCCGGGCCTGCTTCTTCCAGGTCAGCATCCCCAGGAGGAAAGGAGGAAGGAAGGAAGGAAGGGTGGAAGAGAATGGAGGCAAGGGAGAAGGAAGGAAAGACAAAAGGGAAGGAAGGAGAGAGGGGAGGAGGAAGGAAAGAGGGAAGGATGAAAAGATGGAATGGAAGAAAAGATGGAAGGAGAAAGAGGGAGGGAGGGAGGGAGAGAGGAAGCAAAGAGAGAAGGGAGGGAGGGAGGAAGAGAAGCATGGAAGGAAGGGTGGAAGAGAATGGAGGGAAGCAAGGGAGAAGGAAGGAAAGACAAAAGGGAAGGAAGGAGAGAGGGAAGGAGGGAGGAAAGAGGGAAGGATGAAAGGGTGGAAGGATGGAAGGAGAAAGAGGGAGGAAGAGAGGAATGGAAGAGAGAGAGGAAGAGAAGTATGGGTGGAAAAGAATGGAGGGAGGCAAGGGGGAAGGAAGGAAAGACAAAAGGGAAGGAAGGAACAAGAGAGAGAAGGGAGGAAAAGAAGTATAGAAGGAAGTGTGGAAAAGAATGGAGGGAGGGAAGAAGGAAAGGAAAGGAGAAAGGAAAGAAAGAAAGAAAGAAAGAAAGAAAAAGAAAGAGAGGGAAGGAGAGAGGAAAAAGAGAAGGATGAAAATGTGGAAGGGAAGTAAGGAGGATGTGAGAAAGCCAACAGCCAATAGGAGAAAGCCAACAGCTTCAATGTCTCCTGTTGTAATCAATGGGACCAGCCAGGCTTCATTTCCTCGACTGGCTACTGCCCTAGATATTTTGAATTTCAAATGAAGGCGCCTCCGCTGCCGCCGCCGCCTCCGCCGCCGCCTCCCCCCCAATGATAATAATTTATTACTGTGCCACGGAATTAGCTGATACAGTTGTGCAGCAATTTGAGATCAAACCAAAGTGTACCTCAGGCAATATTATTTAAATCAAAATGTTATCGGCAATAACACGAAGGGGGATATAATTCAAAAAAAGTGCATTCTGGAAATATTTTAAATTGGCTTTGTCGAGGCACAAGGGAGTTTGCTTTTTGCTGCATTAACACTGATTGCTTGATATGGTATCTCCGCAGAAGCCAAGCAATTAGAATGCCAAAGAATTCATTGAAGTGTGGTGTATATTTGGGGGGGGGGGACAATAAGGAAAGACATTGTATGTGTCTAAAGGAAAAGGAGGGGCATGCAGGTCCGATCCTTAATGCACTGAAAACCATTGCTATTCCTTTAATCACATTCCCTAAAGAATGACTCTTGGAAATTACTTACTTTGTTACTCAGATAACTGCATAGCTGATGTGGTGCTAATCTGTTTATTATACACATACATACAGTTGTGTTTAGCCTATTGAGGTCAAATCTATAGCTAAGCTTCAGAATTTGTATTCCAAAATTAGAGGTCTTGGGCTTGTCTACATGGGCTTAATAGCCTGCATTCATTGTGCAATCACTTCAGGCTATCTTCTGCCATTTCTGGTGCTTATCCCTGGGTTAAACCATTAATAATTTTATTTTCCCCATTTATCGTGGGATAATAACCAAAATTAGCCTGGGGGAGGGTCGTGAGAGGGTGTCAGAGGGGTCACCAAAGACCATCAGACAACACAGTACTTTCCGTTGGTAATGGAAGTTCTGTGTGGGAAGTTTGGTCCATTTCTATCATCGGTTGGGTTCAGAATGCTCTTTGATTGTAAGTGAACTGTAAATCCTAGCAACTACAACTCCCACATGTCAAGGTCTATTTTCCCCAAACTCCATCTGTGTTCACTTTTGGGCATATTGAGTATTTGTGCCAAGTTTCGTCCAGATCCATCATTGTTTGAGTCCACAGTGCTCTCTGGATGTAGGTGAACTACAACTCCAAAACTCAAGGCCAATGCCCCCTAAATACTTCCAGTATTTTCTGTTGGTCATGGGAGTTTGGTGTGCCAAGTTTGATTCAATTCCATCATTGGTGAAGTTCAGAATACTCTTTGATTGTAGGTGAACTATAAATCCCAGCAACTACAACTCCCAAATGACAAAATCAATCCACCCGCCAACCCCGCCAATATTCAGATTTGGACATATGGGGTATTTGTGCCAAATTTGGCCCAGTGAATGAAAAAAACATCCTGCATATCAGATATTTACATGGCGATTCATAACAGTAGCAAAATTACAGTTATGAAGTAGCAATGAAAATAATGTTATGTTTGGCATGTCACCACAACATGAGGAACTGCATTAAGGGGTTGCGGCATGAGGAAGGTTGAGAACCACTGATTTAGGAGCTTGTCTAAAACTCCAGGTCAACCCATTGTCTCTTCTGAGGATATGGTATCTTTGCAATGGAATACAACTAAATTTACGTCATATTTTCCCAATCCATATTGTATCACAATCACATTTCCAGAAATCAGACAGCTGTTCATCAATGCTTAGAGCCAATCCTGATCTATATACTGTGTTGGAAACTAACCAATGTTCAGCTAACATTAGCCACATGTCTGGAAAGGCAGACTATCAGCCTCTAAGCATCTCTCTAGTTTCCATGTTGGCAAGCCACAAGTACCTTCTGAGCACATAATAGCTCTTCAAGCTCATAATTGCTCCGAGATTGGATGGCACAGTTCCTCCAAGGCTTCAGGTTGTCCATAATTCATTGACTGCTCCGATTGGGAGCAGTCAGCCTCTATCTCAGAGATGTCATTTTGACATTGGTAGGATTCATTTCGTTCCAAGCCTTCAATACATATATCATGCCTTTATGTTTCTTTCACAGATTTATTTTATTTATTTATCTACAGTATTTATGTTCCGCTCTTCTCACCCCACAGGGGACTCAAGGCCGATCACAATGCACATATGCATGACAAACTCTCAATGCCATAGACACACAATATATATAGACAGACACACAGAGGCTATTTAACTTTCCAGCTTATTTATTTATTTATTAATCATTCTTGTATGCCGCCACTCCCAGAGGGCTCGGAGCGGCTTACAATCACAAGCATAAAACAGATAAAAACATCAGATAAACTATTCTAAATTTAAACTAAAACTAACTCTGCAGGATTACAAAATTAGCAACTAAATGCCAGTTTGAAGAGATAGGTTTTACAAGCCCTGCGAAAGGCAAGGAGGTCTTGCAGGGCACGCACTTCAGCTGGCAGAGTGTTCCAGATAGTTGGAGCCACCACAGAGAAGGCCCTATGTCGGGTCGAGGCCAGATGGATGGACTTGACACCAGGCATCTCGAGGAGATTCAGATCTTCAGAGCGGAGTGATCTCTGGGGTTGATAGGGGGTGAGACGGTCCCCCAGATACATCGGCCCCAGACCATATAAGGCCTTGAAGGTTAACACCATCACCTTGAAAGTGATCCGGTGCTCGACCGGGAGCCAATGAAGCTGCTGTAAGATGGGAGTTATGTGGCTCCTCGCTGGCACTCCAGCAAGGAATCGAGCAGCAGCATTCTGGACGAGCTTAAGCTTCCGGATCACGGACAAGGGCAGGCCAATGTAAAGGGCATTATAGTAATCTATCCTTGAGATGACCGTGGCTTGGATAACTGTGGCTAGGTCGTCTCTAGATAAGTAGGGGGCCAGCCGCGTAGCCTGTCGCAGGTGGGAAAAGGTGGTTTTGCTGACAGTGGAGACCTGGGCCTCCATAGACAGCAAAGGGTCAAAAACAACCCCCAGGCTTTTTACTGATGATGATGGGCAAAGTGCCTTGCCATCCAGGGTGGGAAGCTGGACCACCCCACAATCCGGTCGACCCAGCCACAGTATCTCCGTCTTCGTTGGATTCACGCTCAATCTACTGGCACGCAGCCATCCAGTGACGGCCTCAAGGCACTGATGGAAACAAGAGGGTGCGGAGTCCGGCCCGCCTTCCATCTTCAGAACAAGCTGGGTGTCATCAGCGTACTGATAACATTCCAGGCCGAAAGTTCGAACCAGCCCAGCAAGTGTTCGCATGTAGATGTTAAATAACAGAGGGGAAAGTATGGCCCCTTGAGGGTATTTTTGAATTCCAGCCACCGGGGGAGCTGTCACTTCTCTGTCCACTTGTGGCACCAATGGAGTACTTCCTCATTCTTTTGCAAGCTGCTGGAGATTTTTATGGTGTAGTAAATTAGTTAAATTAGCCTCCCCGCATAAGTGGTATCTAACTTTCCTAATTGACAGATACAACTGTCTTTCGGGCTGCAAAGGTCGACAGCAAGCTAGACAAATGGTCAGGAGCTTACTCCGACCCAGTCTTGACCTTTTGGTCAGTAGTGATTTTAATGCAGCTGGCTCCAAACCAGCTGCGCCACAACCTGATCCGATTATGCCTCTCTCGTTGCTCAATAATGGACTTTCAGTAGTTGTCTGCATAAAGTTATTTCAGCCTTGCCTTTCGTGACATCACTAATATTTCTTGGCCTTTCTTGAACAGGATCCTTGACCTTTGAACCAGTGGGAACAACTGGTTCTCCTTTGGACACTCAAACCAAATATCACAATGTGACTCAGAACTAAAATGCCCTGTCAGGCTGATATTTCTAAATACTCCTCCCTGAACCTGAAAATAGCAGGATGTTGCCATGGCAGTCAAATTCCAATCATAGCAGTATAATTGTGGCATGTAGGCGGGCCCTCCGAGACCAACATTCAGGTGACAATCAAGAGCCAACTTCCTCCCCACATCTCCTTCAAGTTATGATCTGCTCCTAACAACTAAATTTAGCAACTGAACAAAGAGCTGGGTAGGATCATGTAACTCACCAAATCCATCCCAATAAACACATCTGCATGGGGCAACTTTTTACCTTCCCGTTGAGGCAATACCTATTGATTTACTCGCATTGCATGCTTTCAAACTGCTAGGTTGGCAGAAGCTAGGGCTGACAGATGGGAGCTCACCCTGACTTGCAGCTTCGAGCAGCTAACCCTCCGGTCAGCAGCTTTTCTTGACACTAGCTGTTTAACCTGCTATGCTACCATGGGTTTTAGCATGAAAAGTTGATCTATAAAAGAGTGTTTTCATTTATGATGAGAAAATTGAGGGCCCTTCCACACAGCCCTATATCCCAAAATATCAAGGCAGGAAATCCCACATTATCTGAATGTGGACTCAGATAACCCAGTTTAGAGCTGATATTGTGGGATTTTCTGCCTTGATATCCTGGGATATAGGGATGTGTGGAAGAGCACAAAGTTTTCTTTTATTGTTCTATGTTGTCGCTGGTATTTGTATGTCCAGGCTGGCTTCATTCATTCTCTGTTTTAGCATAAATTACTTTTATTGTGTTTTAAATGCTGTTTTGTGATTATGTTTTACGCCTGTGCTGTGAACCACTCTGAGCCTATTGGGAAGGGTGGGATATAATTATTTATTTTTATTTCCAGCATTTTTACCCAGCTCTTCTCAACCCTCAAGGGGGGACTCAGAGCGGCCTAACAAACACAGTAAAATACAAGATAAAAACCCCAAAAACATTCAGGATATAAGTGGTAATAATAAATAAATACATAATAAATAAATAAATGCTGCAACTTCCCTTCTTCTCCAGAAATGAACCAACCCCACCTGATGTAAACCTGGTCCAAGTTGGCCCAATTCACTACAGCAGGGCTGTCCAACTTCTACCGGACCTGTGGCCGGAATTCCGGTCACTGATCACCTGGGGGGCCAAAGGGTCTGCCTCCGCCCCTGGCTCTGCCCCCTCCCTGGCTCCGCCCCCTCCCTGGCTCCACCCCCTCCCTGGCTCCGCCCCTCCCCGGCTCCGCCCCCTCCCCAGCTCCAGGGAGGGGATATACATACATTAATAAAATATAATTAATGCTTCCTGCCTGGGGGAACCCTCACAACCCCTGAGGCTGTGGGTTCATTACCTGGGGAGGCGTGGGCGGAGGCGGCGATGGCGTTGCAGGCCTGCCTCTGTGCGGGCGGGAAGGGGTCCTGGAGGTCGGCGCGGAAGGCGGCGGAGGCCTCGGGCAGGAAGGGAACCAGGGCCGGGCCCTCGCTGGTGCCGAGCAGGGCGGCCAGGAGCTGGAGCAGGCCCAGGCGGAGCTCCTCGCAGGCCCAGGCGGAGCTTCTCGCAGGCCTCGCCTTGGCCTTGTACAGCATCCTCCCTGGCATAGCCGCTGAATCCCGAGATTTCGACAGCTGTATTAACTATCGCGAGACTACGCCAGGTACATGGAATTTCGCTCTCAACGCGAGATCCCACGTGGCTGGCATAGTCTCGAGAGACTTCCTCCGAAACCCGGAAGTGGGTATTTATTTATTTATTTTATTTAATTTATTTTCCTATTTTTATTTTTTATTAAAAAGATGAGGGGGCCGCAGGGGCCGCAGGAAAAAGATGTACGGCCCCAGGGCTGCCAGTTGGACAGCCCTGCACTACAGGATGCAGCAGAACTTGGATCCCATTAATGATTGGTTGCAGCCTCATATGAATGCAATGTCTGGCCATTCCTCCATTTGAAAAAGTAAAGAAGGATCAAGGCATAAGGACTTTATAAAGCAGGCATGGGCCAACTTCAGCCCTCCACGTGTTTTGCACTTCTGTAATTCCTGACAGCCCCAGTCTTTTTTCCTTTTCTGGAGGAGATGGAGATTGAGTAGGCCAAGGAGATGGAGAAGGAGAAGAAGATGGAGCTGGAGTAGGCGAAGGAAATGGAAAAGGAGAAGGAGATAGAGAAGGTGAAGGAGATGGAGTAGGTGAAGGAGATGGAGAAGGAGAGGACTAGGAGATGGAGATGGAATAGGCAAAGGATATGGAGAATGAGAAGGAGAGAAGTAGGAGGAGATGGAAATGGAGATGGTGTAGGCGAAGGAGATGGAGAAGGAGGAGATAACTAGGAGAAGGAGATTGAAATGGTGTAGGTGAAGGAGATGGAGAAGGGGAAGGAGAGGACTAGGAGAAGGAGGTGGAGATGGAATAGGGGAAGGAGATGGAAAAGGAAGGAAGGAAAGGACCTGAGGCTGTTAGGAATTATGGAAATCCAAAACAGGTCCATGCCTGTTATAAAGGGGTCCTTTGTATGCATATGATCACCATGAATTATACTTCCTCAAATTACAATCTGTTTTTTTCCTAATTGGGGAAAGACACGAGGCACTCTCCTTGAGAAGTTTTAAATATTGCAGATTACTCCGAAAGAGCGGCCGCAAGACAGACGGAAAGGAATGTGGTTCCACTAGATGTAAAAACAAAAAAAATGATGAAAATGTCAAAAAGGAGGAGGAAGCAAAGAAAGAAGTGGCACTTAGCAAAGACACGTGAAATAAATTTCCGCACACCTTTATTTCATGTCATTTGAAAAACAGTTCTTCTGCTCTCAAGATATGCGAGAGGAGGGCTTCAAAACCTCCCAAACTTCCATATCTCTTTAGATCGTATTGCCCCACAAATCTGCTCAGCTGGCTTTTAATTATTTTGCCAAGTCATGCTCAGTGCCCTGTGGGAAGCATAAAATGCTAACCTTTTATCTTATCACCTCGGAAAAGGCAAGCAGAGCCCAGGAAATTGGCACTTGCAGATGGACGTGAAATAGGAATGTATTCAGGAGTGCAGAACTCCATGGCCAACTTATTATCCTCTCTTCTTCTTACTAGAGGAGACTTCCTGCTGTTTATCACCACCAATACATTGCTCGATAATGAGCTAGCCACCGTCTCATTATTATATGATGTCAGTAATCTTTTCTACCTCTTCACTACAATAGTCTTATTTTAATTATCAAATCCCACAGGTATCTGCATATTTTCATCCTTTTGATCCAAAACAAGAAAGGTTCCTAATCCTTTAAGAAGTTATCTATAGACTTATTTATTTACAGTATTTATATTCCGTCCTTCTCACCCTGCAGGGGACTCAGGGCAGATCATAATGCACACATACATGGCAAACATTCATTGCCATAGACCAGTGCTGTCCAACTTCTTCCGGCCCAAGGGCCGGAAGAAGTGTCACTGATCACCTGGGGGGCCGCAGTGAGCGGGGGGCGTGGCCACTCCCGGGGGCGTGGCCACTCCCGGGGGCGTGGCCACTCCCGGGGGCGTGGCCGGCCTCCTCGCGACCCGCCCATTTTCAGGGTTTCCCTGGGTGACGTTAGGCTGGGTGATGCCTGACGTCACCCAGCCTAACGTCACCCAGGGAAACCCTCCCGCAAGCCTGGAAGGCTCCGGGAAGCGAGAGCGGCGCTCGCTTCCCCCGCGAGCCTTCCAGGCTTGCAGGGAGTTCTTTGCCCAGCTCCTGTGTCCCTCTGAGCAGAGGGACACGGGAGCTGGGCAAAACTCGCCCGAAGCCTGGAAGGCTCCCGGGAGGCGAGAAGCGGCGCTCGCTCCCCGCCAGCCTTCCAGGCTTGCAGGAGTTCTTCGCCCAGCTCCTGTGTCCCTCTGAGCAGAGGGACACGGGAGCTGGGCAAAACTCGCCCGAAGCCTGGAAGGCTCCCGGGGGGCGAGAGCGCGCTCGCTTCCCCTGCGAGCCTTCCAGGCTTGCAGGGGAGTTCTTCGCCCAGCTCCTGTGTCCCTCTGAGCAGAGGGACACGGGAGCTGGGCAAAAACTCGCCCGAAGCCTGGAAGGCTCCCGGGGGAGGCGAGAAGCGCCGCTCGCTTCCCCTGCGAGCCTTCCAGGCTTGCAGGGGAGTTCTTCGCCCAGCTCCTGTGTCCCTCTGAGCAGAGGGACACGGGAGCTGGGCAAAACTCGCCCGAAGCCTGGAAGGCTCCCGGGGAGGCGAGAAGCGGCGCTCGCTTTCCCTGCCAGCCTTCCAGGCTTGCAGGGAGTTCTTCGCCCAGCTCCTGTGTCCCTCTGAGCAGAGGGACACGGAGCTGGGCAAAAACTCGCCGAAGCCTGGAAGGCTCCCGGGGGACGCGAGAAGCGGCACTCGCTTCCCCCCGCGAGCCTTCCAGGCTTGCAGGGGAGTTCTTCGCCCAGCTCCTGTGTCCCTCTGAGCAGAGGGACACGGGAGCTGGGCAAAAACTCGCCCGAAGCCTGGAAGGCTCCCGGGAGGCGAGGCGGCGCTCGCTTTCCCCGCCAGCCTTCCAGGCTTGCAGGGGAGTTCTTCGCCCAGCTCCTGTGTCCCTCTGAGCAGAGGGACACGGGAGCTGGGCAAACTCGCCCGAAGCCTGGAAGGCTCCCGGGGGAGGCGAGACGCGCCGCTCGCTTCCCCTGCGAGCCTTCCAGTCTTGCAGGGGAGTTCTTCGCCCAGCTCCTGTGTCCCTCTGAGCAGAGGGACACGGGAGCTGGGCAAAAACTCGCCCGAAGCCTGGAAGGCTCCGGGGGAGGCGAGAAGGCTGCGCGGCTCGCTCCCCGCCAGCCTTCCAGGCTTGGCTTGCAGGGAGGAGGAGTTCTTCGCCCAGCTCCTGTGTCCCTCTGAGCAGAGGGACACGGGAGCTGGGCAAACTCACCCGAAGCCTGGAAGGCTCCCGGGGGAGGCGAGAAGGCGCTCGCTTTCCCCGCCAGCCTTCCAGGCTTGCAGGGAGTTCTTCGCCCAGCTCCTGTGTCCCTCTGAGCAGAGGGACACGGGAGCTGGGCAAAACTCGCCCGAAGCCTGGAAGGCTCCGGGGAGGCGAGAGCGGCGCTCGCTTTCCCTGCCAGCCTTCCAGGCTTGCAGGGAGTTCTTCGCCCAGCTCCTGTGTCCCTCTGAGCAGAGGGACACGGGAGCTGGGCAAAACTCGCCCGCCTGCCTGGAAGGCTCCCGGGGGGCGAGAAGCGCCGCTCGCTTTCCGCCAGCCTTCCAGGCTTGCAGGGGAGTTCTTCGCCCAGCTCCTGTGTCCCTCTGAGGAGAGGGACACGGGAGCTGGGCAAAAAACTCGCCCGAAGCCTGGAAGGCTCCCGGGGGAGGCGAGAAGCGGCGCTCGCTTCCCCCGCCAGCCTTCCAGGCTTGCAGGGGAGTTCTTCGCCCAGCTCCTGTGTCCCTCTGAGCAGAGGGACACGGGAGCTGGGCAAAAACTCGCCCGAAGCCTGGAAGGCTCCCGGGGAGGCGGCGGTGCTCGCTTTCCCGCCAGCCTTCCAGGCTTGCAGGGAGCTTCGCCCAGCTCCTGTGTCCCTCTGAGCAGAGGGACACGGGAGCTGGGCAAAACTCGCCCGAAGCCTGGAAGGCTCCCGGGAGGCGAGAAGCGGTGCTCGCTTTCCCGCCAGCCTTCCAGGCTTGCAGCGGAGTTCTTCGCCCAGCTCCTGTGTCCCTCTGAGCAGAGGGACACGGGAGCTGGGCAACAACTCGCCCGAAGCCTGGAAGGCTCCCGGGAGGCGAGAAGCGGCGCTCGCTTTCCCCGCCAGCCTTCCAGGCTTGCAGGGGAGTTCTTCGCCCAGCTCCTGTGTCCCTCTGAGCAGAGGGACACGGGAGCTGGGCAAAAACTCGCCCGAAGCCTGGAAGGCTCCCGGGGGAGGCGAGAAGCGGCGCTCGCTTTCCCAGCCAGCCTTCCAGGCTTGCAGGGGGAGGGCGGTGCAGGGAGGAGGAGCTGGCTCACTTCCTCCTCCCTGTCCCGCCTCCCCTCCCCCCCCGGCCGCCATTTAAATTTTTTTTTTAAAAAAAATTAAAAATGGCGGCCGGGAGCATAGCTGGGGCCGGAGCCAACAGGCTAGGGGGCCGTGTACGGCCCCAGGGCCGCCAGTTGGACAGCCCTGCCATAGACACACAACATATATAGACAGTAGGGTTGGTCTCTGCGGTTTTAAAAATTATTTGAAATCGGATTAAATTCATATAAAAAGCTAATTTAATTGTTTTTTGAACCACATGCTCCAACCCGAAGTATAATTTCCTTACCGAACCTGGGGCCACCATTTTTCTTAATTATTGTAATTAGATCATATCTTCCCCTCTCAGTAGAGATTCTTCTAACAGAAATATCTTTGTCCTCCAAAATTACTTTTCAGGGTGACTTACACAGTACACACACCAGAGAGTCCTGTCCCTGCCTTCTGTCTGGTCGGGGGAAGCAGGGGGAAGCATGCTAAAGCATTGCCAAAACTGCAGACATGAGGAATGGATGGCAGGGGCAATTGATCGATCCATTCCCTCTGCCATCCATTCCTCATGTCTGCGGTTGCATTAACTATTATCTTTGGAGGCATCACCCCAAGCTGATTGTGGAACGCTCTGCTTGTCTACTTCCTTTGCGGGAACCACCCTTGTTGATCTGCTGGCTCAGCTGGCCTGATTGATGGCATTCTCTCCCCCAGCCAGCGCTGCAGCCTGGGCTTCTTCCGCGTTTTTCCTCAGCGCGGCTATTGAGATCACTCCCGAGTGGATTACAACACATGTAATTGTGGATTTCAAGTAACTGACCCTTATTCCTGCAAAGATTACCTGATATTATGATTGGATAGACTACTACCCTTACGGAAACCACCCCTGTAGACTTGCTTGCTTTCCCTTCACACCTGTTGATACATTGTGATTGCACCAGCCTCCTCCTCCTCCTCCTTTTTGCTGCTTCCAAGAATAGAATACCCCCCTTCCTCCCTCCCTCCCTTCTTCCTATTTGGAGTCCCATCTAGAATTCAGTGTGGTTTATTCTAGTTTTGGCCTACAACTCCCAGAAATCCCAGCCAGTTTACCAGCTGCTAGGATTTCTGGGAGTTGTAGGCCAAAAAACCATCTGGAATAATCATGCGCTGGAATAAGCACTAATAACGAATTTCGTTAATTACGTTACATTTCAGAATTTTTTTGAATTTTTTTGTAAGGCTTTCTATTACTAATAAAAAAATCCCCTCCCATTGTATTTTAGAACCACTTTTTAATGGATCAACCAAGCCTAATAGCCAGACACACAGTGGCTATTTAACTTTCCAGCTTTCAGAGAGTATGCTTTAGAATTCTGGCCACTGGGGGAGCTGCTGCGTCACCGTCCACTTGTGACACAGTTAGAGTGCTTCCTCATTCTTTTGCACACTGCTGGAGAGTTTTTATGGTGGCGTAAATTAGTTAAAAATAGCCTCAGCGCATAAGTGGTAATAAAATTTTCTAATTGACAGATGCAACTGTCTTTCGGGCTGCAAAGTTCTAAAGCAAGCTAGACAAATGATCGGGAGCTTACTCCAACCCGGGCTGGCTTCGAACTCATGACCTTTCCGTCAGTAGTGATTTTAATGTAGCAGACTCCCAACCAGCTGCGCCACAACCCTGTCCACAACCCAGACTTCTGTTTTAGTTACTTCTGTTTTCTTAATATTCAACAATAACCGTGCTCTTGCCCTTTCTTCCTTTGCTTTCTTCAGTAGTTGTTCCAAGTATTTGCTATTTTCTGCCAAGGGTTTGATGTCTTTTGCACATCTTAAATTGTTCGTATTTCTTCTTCCAATTTTCATGCCTCTTTCCACTGAGTGTCATCTTGCTGGTATGATGTTCAGCATACAAATTAAATAGATAGGGTGATAAAATGCAATCTTGCTTGAACCTCTTGCCAAATGGGGACCATTCTGTTTCTCCATGTTCTTTCTTAACAGGAACTTTTTGTTCTGAGTACAGGTTACGCATCAAGACAACAAAATGCTGTGGAACACCCCTCTTTTTAAGAGCAATCCATAGATTTTCATCGTTTATGCAATCCAGAAAAGCTATGGATGTTTAATTTCCCACGACTGTGTCTGTTTTTATTTTTGAATTTAATACTTTACTTACTTAGGTGATTCCTTGTAGCTCAAGGATGATTGCTTTCCAGGTGTGGTGTCTTGGCGGTGGGTCTGTACGTGGCTGTGGAGCCCTATTCTTAATCTGCATCTTCTCCCATAGTGAGGACATTGGTTTCCAGATGGAAGGTGATCCCAGTCAGGGTTGGCTTGACACACTTTCCTCTTGGCACGTTTTTCCCTTTCGTCCTCCATTCATGCCTCTTCAAATTCTGCAGCACTGCTGGTCACAGCTGACATTCAGTAAGAGCGCTCAAGGGCTAGGGCTTCCCAGTTCTCTATGTCTATGCCACAGTTTCTGAGGTTGGCTTTAATAACATCTTTAAATCTCTTATCTAAAAAGTGTATTAGTTAAGTGACTGGACCCAAAGGGTGCTTCTCCTTTTCCTTCTCCTTCGCCTACTCCATCTCCTTCACCTACTCCATCTCCATCTCCTTCACCTTCTCCATCTCCTTCTCCATCTCCTTGGCCTACTCTATCTCCATCTCCTTCACCATCTCCATCTCCTTTTCCCTCTCCCTCTCCTTCACCTACTCCATCACTTTCTCCATCTCCTTTGCTTTCTCCATCTCCTTGGCCTCCATCTCCTTGGCCATCTCCATCTCCTATCTCCATCTCCTTCTCCATCTTCTTCTCTTTCTCCATCTTGTCCACTCCATCTCTCCTTCATCTCATTGTCCATCTCCTTCACCTACTCCATCTCTGTCTCCATCTCCATCTCCATCTCCTTCTCTATCTCCCTCACCTTCTCCATCGCCTATTCCATCATGTTCTCCTTCCTTCCTTCCTTCTCCCCCTCCTTCCTTCCCCCTTTTCCTTTGCCTTCACCTTTGCCTTCTCCATCTATTTATTTATATCCAACTTTTTCCTTCCACAAGGAGACTCAGGAATGTGGTAATTTGTTAAAGCAATTCAAAAGTTAAATTAACTCACTATTGGATAACTTGAAAACATTGTAACATTCGCAATACTTTTTTATTTTGAGGATCCATATCTAAGAATTATGTAACAAATTACATTTAAAAAGCAATGTGCCTGGGATTACTTGGAGGAACGTGTCAGTGGGTTCCAGGGGAGCCTCGGGTTGATAAAAAGGGTTAAATGTTCTCTGTTCCTCTTGACGGAAGCAGTGGGAGCTACAAATGGGATGCTGGCCTGCAGGTTGAATCCATTATTGTTCCCAGAGAAACCCTATAGCAGCCTGGAAAGAGAAGAAGGCTGACTGCAAAGAGAACCCAGGAGGACTGTGTCAGGGAAAAGCAATATGTACTCCGCTTAATGCTGACGGAGGCATTTCAGGGAGGTAAGCAGATGGCTTTTATGACACCGCATTATAAATCAATACCTGGTTAAACTGAAAAGGAAAGCTACTTACACAATTTACCAACATAAAGAGGAATCACCTAAGGAATGCACTTTTTTTGGAAAGATGCTGTAGCAACACATGAACACACTTTATCTCCGGATGGTAAATCTCCTTTCCCACTAATTTCCATTCACATATATCTCACACTTTTCCTGGCTTCTGAGGCCCCTTCCACACAGCTGTATTAAATCCACATTGAACTTGATTATATGGCAGTATGGACTCAGATAAATCAGTTCAAAGCAGATGTTGTGGATTATCTGCCTTGATATTCTGGGTTCTATGGCTGCGTGGAAGGGCACTGAGTGTCACAATCCCGTTCAAATAGATGTCTCTGCCAAGAGCATGCATTTTGAGCCAAGACTGTAAATAGATTGTCTCAGGTTACCTATTGTATTTGGCATGCTCAGGAAAATCATTAAGCGTGTTTAATTATTGATCGGTTTCAACTGGCCTGGGGGATGAGTGGCTCTCTCTTGAGATGCTCTAACATTCCTCCATATCGCACATTAATCTCAGTTGCCCTTGAGAGAATGGGAACGAATGAAAACAACAGGGCAAAGTTGAAATTAGACTAATCAAAGGAATATGAGAATTTGGTTGCTGTAAGTTTTTCGGGCTGTCACAACCTCCGAGGATGCCTGCCATAGATGTGAGAAACACATTTCTGTGTAATTTTCCGAAATACATTTTCGTATTCAATGTGTTGTTGAAGGCTTTCATGGCCAGAATCACTGGGTTGTTGTAAGTTTTTTGGGCTGTGTGGCCATGTTCTGGAAGCATTCTCTCCTGACGTTTCACCCACATCTATGGCAGGCATCCTCAGAGTTTGTGAGGTCTGTTGGAAACTAGGAAAATGGTGAGATCTCTCTCTCTCTCGGCATTACTTCGCGAACAAAGATTCAGGAAGGACTCATCCCACGCTTGTTACAAGCGCATTGATGACTTAAAAGGCCAATCTGAGATAGGCAAGTTCAGTTGCAGAAAGCACAGCAGAAAGTCTCCTTGGGTGATTTTGTTTCCAAGTTGCGGTTCTTTCTGCATTGTCGTTTCTCCCATTCGGCGTGTCTTCTCGAAAGAGGCTGCAGCATTGTGGATAGTGTATCTCCATGCCTCCCGATGTGAGGCCAGGGTGGACCATTGTTGGTGATCAATCTGGCCGAGCCTGAGATGATGTTTCTTTGGGAGGCGGTGGTCCTCCATCCTACAGACGCGCCCTGCCCAGCGCAGCTATGTTCTAAATAGCATGGGCTCAACGCTGGTGATCCCTGCTTGCTCAAGGACAGAAACATTAGTCACATAGTCGGTCCAGTGTATATTTAGGATTGTGTAAAGACAGCGCTGATGAAAGCGTTTGAGGAGTCATAGGGGTTGGCGATAGGTGACCCATGTTTCAGACCCATAGAGAAGAATAGACATATATATATTTAGCAAAGGTAGCAATTGGCCACCTTGATTTGCATTGAATGGCCTAGCAGTATCAAGGTTTGGCTTCTTACTGCCTGGGGGAATCCTTTGTTGAGAGGTGATGAGGTAAAGGTAAAGGTTTTCCCCTGACATAAAGTCCAGTCGTGTCCAACTCTGGGGTGTGGTGCTCATCTCAATTTCTAAGCCGAAGAGCCAGTGTTGTCCATAGACACCTCCAAGGTCATATGGCCAGCATGACTGCATGGAGCGCTTTTACCTTCCTGTCGGAGCGGTGTCTATCAATCTACTCACATTTGCATGTTTTCGAACTGCTAGGTTGGCAGAGAGGTGATTAGCTGTCCCTTATTGTTTCTTGTCTAGAGTTCCACTGTTTTTGGGAATTGTTCCTTCTTTACTGTTTTTTTAAAAAATACTGGTAGCCAGATATTGTTCATTTTCATGGTTGTCCACATGCTTCTTGTGGATTTCAATGGCTTCTCTGTGTCATCTGACATGGTAGACCTCACAACCTCTGGTTATGCCTGCCATACAGTAGATGTAGGCAATACGTCAGGAAGGAATGCTTCCGGAACATGGTCATACAGCCCGAAGAAAACTTACAAAAACTCCAAAGCTAACTCCTGCACCCTGTCCTAGTGCGGCCTTTCTTCCTCATTCATATATTGCTATGGTGACCACACTGATGTTGATTGTCCAACTTGTTGTGGTTTCCATCTCTGGGAGTTCCAACGCTGACAGTTCTACCGATGCATTTGCATGCAAGATACTCCAAAAATAAAGTGGGAAGATGGAGGTTTATTTGTTAATTAATAGTTGTTTTGATTACTCTAATTGCCGAGTGTGGGTTCCTTCTGTCACTTAGGCCAATATCCACTACTTTACTCTGTTTCATGGTGATTTCACGGCTTGCTCTCCTGCATTTTTTGACTGCATCTCCTGCTGTGCTAAATGGGATATTTTCCCAGATAAGCATGGAGAGGTGTGCACCCGCTCTCCATGCATAACAAATGAAACATTTCCAATCAAATGTGAGCTTATAGCTTGGCGATATCCTTGGAAGAATGAGAAAAGCTCCGCTCTCTTGTTTTAATGTCCAAATCCCCAACTCGGAGAATTATACTACGGAGTTCTGGAAGCTGCGCCTTAATGAAATCCACTCCTGCATTTTTGTGACAAATGCTGAACATTACAATATATGAGCCATAAACCAAATTACTTTTCTATTTGGAAAGAAAGCACAAATGTATTCCAGAGTATAGAGGTGTGAGCCAGACAATCAAAAGCTTTGTTTTCTTCCAAACATGATACAGCAAACCGCCGATCTAACCGGAAAGACAATTTTGCTGGGAAACACAAATGCCAGCTTAGATTCCCTCTTTACTTAGGCACAATTCCCAAGCGTGGAAGTGGTAAGATCTGGGTTATTCTCTGCGATGAATTGCCCTAACGTGTTATAGATCAGATGTGCAATAAATCACAAGGTGTGTGAAATGCACCGCGGGCCCAAGTGGGAAATCAGAAACGGCTTGCAGCGGGTAGGGTGTAAGGCAAGGATATGGCCCGACCTGGCTCTGAATCTGCAGAGCAGGGAGAGGAAAAGCATTTTTCACTTTGATTGTGTTATTAATCCCACTATGGATCCCTCCAGCAGCTCAGAAGCTACTCCTGAAGATCAGAGTTGTCAGTGTATAAGGAATCTGAATTGCATCCTCTGGTGATTACCCCCTTTAACCTCATGAAAAGCCAACGTGCGGGCCATCAGAGAGATATTTGCCAGGCAAGAATAGAAGCCGATCCACAGAGCATAGGTGAGTCAAATAGTATTTCAGCCTATTTAGGACAGGAGTGGGAATTACCAGCCCCTCCAGTTGTTGATGGATTGTAATTCTCCACTTTCCTCACCATTGGCTACAATAGTCTAGCCTGCTCAGAGTTGCAGTTCAACAGCAACTTGTGATTACTACTCATAACCTAAGGCAGTGTTTTTCAACCTTTTTTGAGCTGCAGCACATTTTTTACATTTACAAAATCCTGGGGCACACCACCAACCAAAATGGCACAAATGACACTCTGACACAGTAATACATATAGTTAATATGTTTTTAAATGTATTGATACACTCAGTGTGAAACCTGGGCCTGTTCTGATGAACACAACATAGATATCCTGGCAGGAATGGCAGAAAGACACACACGAAGGTCTTCCTCAACAGCTGGGAGTTATAGTTCACCCGCAATCAAAGAGCACTCTGAACTCCACCAATGATGGAATGGAATCAAACTTCCCACACAGAACTCCCATAACCAAGAGAAAATACTATAAGAGTTTGGTGGGTATTGACCTTGAGTTTTGGGGTTGTAGTTCACCTATATCCAGAGAGCACTGTGGACTCAAACAATGTTGGATCAGGACCAAACTTGGCATGAATACTCAATATGCCCAAATGTGAACACAGATGGAGTTTGGGAAAAATACACCTTGGCATTTGGGAGTTACAGTTTCTGGGATTTATAGTTAACACACAATCAAAGATCATCCTGAACTCTTGCAACAATGGAATTGAACCAAACTTGGCATATTGAACTCTCATTACCAACAGAGAGTACTGAAAGGGTTTGCTTGGGAATTGACCTTGAGTTTGGAAGTTGTAGTTCACCTACACCCAGAGAGCACTGTGGACTCAAACAATGTTATGTTATGTTGTTGTTTGTTTTCTATGTTCGGCAGGAGGGGGAAGAAAGGGTATTGGAGGTTCCAATTTCCCATGGCACACCTGATGATTTCTCACGGCACACTAGTGTGCCATGGTACACTGGTTGGGAAACACTGACCTAAGGCACTTTCTCAATACCAAAGTCAGATGGGCACTAGAATGTTGTGTGGAAATCTGGACTTTGTGGCTTAAGAAAGATCTTGACATACTAAAGCACATCCAGCAGAAGAATAACACAAAGTAACAAAATTTGAAAGTGTTATTTCCTGTTTAGTTATGTGGTCCTTATGTTGAAAAGTAGTTGTTATTAGGCATGTGTAAAAAATTCGGATGTGTCGTAAAATCGTAAGAAAATCGGAAGTTTTGTAAGTCGGAAGCCATATCCGAAGCATTTGTGTGACCCACACCAAATATTTTAGAATCAGAACTGACCCCATACATTTTTAGTTTTATTTTTGTAGATCTTGAAACACTCCCAAGTCAATTTCATATTCAGTGCAAGGAGGCTACTTCTAAAATAATAATAATATCAGAACTGTGGTGCAGCTGGCTGGGAGTCAGCTGCATTAAGATCACTACTGACCTAAAGGTCTTAATTTCGAAGCCAGCTGGAGTCGCAGTGAGCTCCTGACCAAAATTGTGTAGCTTGTTGTCGACCTTTGCAGCCCGAAAGACAGTTGCATCTGTCAAGTAGGAAATTTAGGTACCACTTTGTGGGGAGGCTAATTTAACTGATTAATGAGGCCATAAAAATCTCCAGGACATATGCAAAGAATGAGGAAGCAACAGCTCCCCTGGTGGCCAGAAGCTGGAATGTCCTCTGAGTGTCTGTCTGTATATGTTGTGTGTCTATGGCAGGGCTGTTCAACAGATGGCCCGTGGGCCGTATACGGCCCCCAGCCTGTTGGACACGGCCCCCGCTACCCTCCTGAAATAATTTATTTTAAATATATATATTAAAAATATATATATTTAATTTTTTTTAAAAAAATGGCGGCTGGGGGGGGGGAGGCGGGGCAGGGAGGAGGAAGGGAGCCAGCTTTTGCTCCTTGCCTCGCCCTTTCCGCCCCTCTCTCCGCCCCGCCGCTGCGAGATCGCAGCAGCGGGGGGGAGGGAGGGGAGGAGGAGGAGGAGACGGGGCAGGGAGGAGGAAGGGAGCCAGCTCCTGCTCCTTGCCTTGCCCTTTCCGTCCCTCTCTCTGCCCCGCCGCTGCGATCCGGTTCGCCGCGACGATCGGGACACGGGCGGTGCCGGGAAGGGCGGAGGGAGCGAGGGGCAGGCCTTCCAGGAAGCCTTCTGATGGCTGTTGGGGAAGCGAGCGCCCGGTCTCGCCCCCGCGAGCCATTGAGGCCTGCGGGAGAGTTTTCGCCCGGCTCTCACGTCCCTTTGACGAGAGGAGCGCGAGAGCTGGGTGAAAACCCTCCCGCAAGCCTGGATGGCTCGCGGGGGAAGCGAGCGCCCGGTTCTTGCTTCCCACGAGCCATCCAGGCCTGCGGGAGAGGTTTCACCCGACTCTCGCATCCCTCTGACCAGAGGGACGCGAGACCCGGGCGAAAACCCTCCCGCAAGCCTGGATGGCTCGCGGGGGAAGCGAGCGCCCGGTTCTTGCTTCCCCCGCGAGCCATCCAGGCCTGCGGGAGAGGTTTCGCCCGGCTCTCGCATCCCTCTGACAAATCGCCGCTTCTGAGGCTGGCGTGACACTTTAGGAGGAGGGCCTGGGGTGTGGCCGGGGGTGGGGCCAGGGCCAGGGCGGAGTGGCACGGAGCGGCCCCCCAGGTCATCAGTGACTGGAAGTCTGGCCCTAGGTCCGGTAGAAGTTGGACAGCACTGGTCTATGGCATTGAATGTTTGCCATGTATATGTACATTGTAATCCGCCCTGAGTCCCCTGCGAGGTGAGATGGGCGGAATATAAATACTGTAAATAAATAAATAAATAAATAAAATTATTGTTATGTCTCCAAGCAGCAAGCAATCAATGGCTAGTGAGCACCACCCAGGCTAAGGATGTCTTCAAGGTAGCAAATATTTCAAAGGGAAAAAAGGCCAGGCTACTTCTTAAATAACGAAGATTCTTAGGCCGAGAGACAGGTGGTCCCAGTGGTGATCAGCACACTGGGTGCCATGCCAAAAGATCTCAGACGGCATTTAGAAACAATAAACATTGACAAAATGAAGATCTGTCAACTGCAAAAGGCCACCTGATTTGGATCTGTGTGCATCATTCGGAAATACATCACACAGTCCTAGACGTTTGGAAAGTGCTCGGCTTGTCATTTTGGGATACAAAATCCAGCATATAGATCTCGTTTGCTGTGACATACTGTGTTTTTGTGTCAGTAAAATAATAATAATAAAATTATTATTTAAGCAGTAGCCTGGCCTTTTCCCCCTTTGAAATATTTGCTACCTTGGAGGCATCCTTAGCCTGGGTGGTGCTCACTAGTCCTTGATTGCTTGCTGCTTGGAGACATAACAATAATATTATTTATTTATTTACAGTATTTATATTTCACCCTTTTGAGATCTTTTGGCATGGCACGCAGTGTGCCGATCACCACTGGGGCCACCTGTACTGGTATTATTATTATTATTATTATTATTATTATTATTATTATGTCTCCAGGCAGAAAACAATCAAAGGCCTCTGTGTGCTAACCAGGCTAAGGATGGCTACAGGCAGCAAACAATTCAAAGGAAACAAAGATCTGGTTGCTTCCATGCAGATGCCCTACTCACATGATAATGGATGGATCCAGGTAAATCACTTGCAAATCAGGCTTGCCAATTTTAGACTTTACACTTGGTTAAATGACATTGGTTCTTTTCTCCCACCCTTGACATTATTCCACAGGTATATTTACTCTGCTTGCGTTACTGCCATCAGATCCTCTGAAGATGCCAGTAGCCACAGATGCAGGTAAAATGTCAGGAGAGAATGCTGCTAGAATACCTTGGCTATGCAACCCGGAAACCGCACAGCATGCCAGTGATTCCAGCCATGACAGCCTTTGACAACCCATCCATCCATCCATCCAGGGGTGTTTGTATCCTGCCATAAATGCAAAGTAGCAGTCTAAGTCTGGACCCAGCAGCATCTTTAACCACTATGCATAGTTATCTGGGTTGTTTGCTTATGGAATTAAAATTACTATCCATATACAGATTTTTTTAAAAGTGGAAATGAAATACTGTTCATCATGGCTCAGATGTTGCTTGCAATGAAATGAATGTATGTTGTTTTTTTGCCCACAGGAATCTGATGAAATTAAATGTTACAAGTCGTCATCTCCCCCCCCCCCCAAACCAGGCATGCAAATCTTAAATTCATAAAGGGCCTATGCAAAAGAAAGATTTTTGCTTTCATATGCTAAAGAAGCAGATCCATCCCTCAATATATATATTTCATGCAGCTGCTCTCATCAGGAAGCAGTCCCTGCTATTATTCAACTTCTGTCTTCACCTAAGAAGGAAAAGCGGCGCTATTTGCTATTTTTTCCTGATCATTTGTGTTTTGATTGGCTGTATATCTTCTATCACGCAGTGTTCACATGTACACTTGCACAGACAATACTTGCATAGACAATTGTATGGCTATGGCTACTTTCTTATCTCTTAGGCAAACTGTTGCTGCGTTTGAGCTTCTAGCGTCTCTTCCCGAAGGGGAGGCGTAACTTTCTGCTTTTTAACCCTCTCAGTGGAATACCAGCTAAACAGCATAATTTCCTCAGTAGTGTTGGGCATAGTCATCCTGTGATAAGGCAGCATGTCTCAGTAAGAGCCACATCCACATCCACTGTTTTAATATGGTGAGATGTGTTCCACACTGGGCATGTGTGGCGACTTGGGCTAATAAACTGAGAGGCTTTAATCACTTTGAACGCTGCCACCAACCTAAAGATATATTTTTAGGATTTCTTTTAAAATAATATTTCAGCTAGGCTCCTTTTTAAAACACAAACGGAGAGGAATCTGAGGTAAAAAATCTTTCCCCCTTTACTGGAACGGTGGGAAGGCGGGAACTGGCACACTCAGATGTAAAGAGGCACAATGGAGGCTTTTCTTAAAAGTTAACAAACAAACTTTTATTAACTTAACAGGCTTTTGAAAGGCACAGAGCGTAATGGTTTTCACATGAGGCACAATAGTGTAATGGTTAACAGAAATGTACTAGAGCATGTTGGTTACTATAGATTACTTTCTTAGATCTTAGTTTACAACACTAGACAGTTCTAAACTTGTCTATCTAACCTTCCTCACTCTAATGCCGCTGACTAGTAGTGAGTAGTTGTCCACTAGCTAAACTAGTAACTCCCTGAGCTAACACTCAGTCTTTCTAGAAGCACCCTAGCTACTAACTCTTCCCTAGAGTTATCCTGTAGCTCAGTCTTTCTCAACCAGTGTGCCGTGGCACACTAGTGTGCCGTGATGGACCTCCTGCTGTGCCGCGAGAAAAGCTCTCTGCCCCCTTCCTCCCCCCCTCCTGCTGAACTCCTGCTGCTTGGGGGAGGAGGAAGGGCCAGGCAGTGGTGAAGAAAAAGAAGAAGGGACCGGGGCGCCGCCTCCTTCGGCCGTTTCCCCAGCCAGCCTCCAATCCGCCATGACTCCCACCATGACTCTCGCCCCTCGCTCGCTGAAGCCGCATGGAGGAGCCCCACCCACTGAAGCCTGTCCACCACTCATGCTTCTCCTCTGTAGGAGAGCTGAAGCTGGGGGGAGGGGCGGGGCATGGTGTGGCCTGTAGGAAAGCTGAAGCTGGGGGGAGGAGGCGGGGCATGGCGCGGCCTGTAGGAGAGCTGAAGCTGGGGGAGGGGGTGGGCATGGTGCGGCCTGGCTCTACCCCCTCCCCCGGCCGCACTCCCAGCAGCTGCACCAGCCTTGAGGGGACAGTGCGAAGCCAGCATTTTGCTGGCTCTGGCACTGCTGGCTTGGCACTGCCCCCTCAAGGCTGGAGCAGCTGCTGGGAGAGGTGAAGCCGGGGGTAGGGGTGAGTCCTCACAGCATGCATACTCACCAGCAGCAGAGTAGCAGACAGACCAGAAAACTCACAGCAACCAACACATAGGATATCAACTGCTTCCAAGAGACATTTTGACTAACTCTGAAACCCCTGGAGAAACCACTCAATTGATTTAGATACTAGGTAGCTAATAAATATGTCTTTCGGTTTATTCAAAGTTTGATACACATTTATTTGCCTGCATTAATTTTTCATCTAAATAGAACAGGAGGCTGAGCTGTGGCCACGTGGGACCCAAAGAAATGCAATAGATGTGAAATGAGAAATCAGTAATGTCCTCCTTGAATAAATAACAGCCATTTACCCCTTCTCCCTGAGAACATTTATGGAAGAGTGATAATGATGCCATTGTCAGCAATATACATATGAAATAAATGGCATCCAATCCTAACTTTGATCTCCGAGATGCACCAGTGTGAGTTTGCTAATACATTTGGATTTAAATGCTCCTTTTGATTTATCTGCTAGGAATTTTATTTTATTTTTTAGTGTCAGTCAAAATTTAAATTTGGAACAGCAAAAAATCTAATATGTATATATTCACACAGGCTAACCAGTCTATTAGACAAGGAAGTTAATTTACAACATGATTTAGAGCTGGGATGAGAAACTGCATGTCTGTAGGCGCCTCATTCCCGTTAACTCTATTTTTCTTCTATGTAGCCATGTCATCACCCTTCCCAACTGAACGAGCCTGGAAATTTTACTTTTTCCAATGCTGAACTCAGAACTGCAGTATCCTTTTCCTGAAACAAAGAGCAGCTGGGGAATGGAATGATATCTAAAACTTTGGAGAGCTCTGTATCAGAGGGGGAAATAGTCTGTTGTATGCAACTGCTCCAAAGATTTCCCAGACCTTGGTTCAGTCGTGACCCAAAATGGACACTCTTGTTGAGAAGTTAGAAGAAACCAAAGCCTTGGGGAAGTAACCATGAAGAAACGTGGCAAGATCCTCAAGGCATGTCATTAAATACTGAAGCCAGAATAATCCCGACCACAGTGTTTTCGATTCCTGCATATGGGCAAGAAATTTGGATATTAAAGGAAACCAAAAGAATATTGACTCATTTGAAACATAGTGCTGGAGGAAGTAAAGACTATAGAGCAGGCATGAGAAAACTTTGGCCTTCTGGGTGTTTTGGACTTCAACTACCACAATTCCTAACAGTCAGTAGGAAGTCCAAAACACCCGGAGGGCCAAAGTTTGCTCATGCCTGGTCTATATTTAGGAATTGTGGGAGTTGAAGTCCAAAACACCTGGAGGGCCAAAGTTTGCTCATGCCTGGTCTATAGTTAGGAATTGTGGGAGTTGAAGTCCAAAACACCCGGAGGGCCAAAGTTTACTCATGCCTGGTCTATAGTTAGGAATTGTGGGAGTTGAAGTCCAAAACACCAGGAGGGCCAAAGTTTGCTCATGCCTGGTCTATATTTAGGAATTGTGGGAGTTGAAGTCCAAAACACGCGGAGGACCAAAGTTTGCTCATGCCTGGTCTACAGTTAGGAATTGTGGAAGTTGAAGTCCAAAACACCAGGAGGGGCAAAGTTTACTCATGCCTGGTCTATAGTTAGGAATTGTGGGAGTTGAAGTCCAAAACACCTGGAGGGCCAAAGTTTACTCATGCCTGGTCTATAGTTAGGAATTGTGGGAGTTGAAGTCCAAAACACCTGGAGGGCCAAAGTTTACTCATGCCTGGTCTATAGTTAGGAATTGTGGGAGTTGAAGTCCAAAACACCTGGAGGGCCAAAGTTTACTCATGCCTGGTCTATAGTTAGGAATTGTGGGAGTTGAAGTCCAAAACACCTGGAGGGCCAAAGTTTGCTCATGCCTGGTCTATAGTTAGGAATTGTGGGAGTTGAAGTCCAAAACACCAGGAGGGCCAAAGTTTGCTCATGCCTGGTCTATATTTAGGAATTGTGGGAGTTGAAGTCCAAAACACCAGGAGGGCCAAAGTTTGCTCATGCCTGGTCTATAGTTAGGAATTGTGGGAGTTGAAGTCCAAACACTCAGAGGACCAAAGTTTGCTCATGTCTGGTCTATAGTTAGGAATTGTGGGAGTTGAAGTTCAAAACGCCTGGAAGGCCAAAGTTTGACCATGCCTGCTATAGACTGCTAAAAAGGCAAATCAATAGGAGCTACAGCATAACAGAACTCTCATTAGAAGCTAGAATGACTAAACTGAGGCTGTCATACTTTGGACATATCATGAGACCATGTGACTGTTTGGAAAAGGAAAAACACAGGACAAAGTAGAAGGCGGTTGGAAAAGAAGGAGGCCCACTGCAGCTGGATTGACTACTCGAATAATAATAATACTAATATATTTTGCTCTATCTCCCGGAGAGGACTCAGAGTGGATTACAGAATACATACAAGGCAAGCATTCAATGCCATCACGATGAATATAAAGACAGACAATACACAGGCAGAGGCAAGGCTTCCTGCTCTTCCATCTCCGACATCTGGAGGCTATGCTCGACTTGGCCATAGGGAGGTGCTGTTGTTCCATTTTCCATGCCAAGGAGATTGATGTCCATGGCAGCCTTTCTAATCAAATTTTGCTGGTATGTTTTTCAGGAGTGCCTTTTACCTCCCCACAAAAGCAGTACCTATTTATCTACTTACATTGCTGTTTTTGAACTGCTAGAAAAGCAAAAGCTAGAGCTGACAACAAGAGCTCACCCCCCCTTGCGGCATGAACAGCCGACCTTCTGGTCAACAAGATTTTCAGTAGTTGGTGGTTTAACCCACTGTGCTAGCCATGGCCCCAAAGGAAGACACATCTCTGGGTTTACAAAGGCATCATGACTGGGGATCTTGGAGATCTTTGATTCATAAGTCCTCAGAAGTTGATTTGATAGCAAGGGTTCACATCCCTGTTCATCCTTGGCCTTAGATGGCCTTAGGCAAATCCCCTCTCTCAGCCTTGGAAGAACTACTCCTGAGCAAATCCTGCTGAGAAAGCCCTGTGATAGGTTCATAAGTCATCAGCACTTGAAGGAATACAACAAAAACAAATGCAGAGATGACTTTCTATTACATTCTCTAAAATGATAATTGCAGAGTACTGGCTGTTCTGTATTGAGGTGTGAAATCCTTCAACTACTGGGAAGAGGAAGGAGGGGGGGGACCTTTCGTTGCGCAGAAGATGGCCTGTCAGCCTAGTGAGTATTCAACTTGAGTGATTCAGTTTTTGACAGCGACTGTAGCAGAAGCCCTTCTGGAAATTGGCAGTGTCTCAGCAGGTAAGATTCACAGCATCTAGGACTTTAATAGCGCAACAGGAACAAACTGGGAGGACAAGGGTCTCCCACTTCCAATTCTCCCCTGGGAATATTGGACTGAGTCAAAGCCTGGCACCTCCAAAAGGAATATGCTTTGAATGATGGTGGTGATGAGAGGAGAGGAGTCAAGGGTTGAGCCTATCCATTCAAGAGGTGAGCACTGGCAATAGTGGAACTTTTTACAAACTTTGGTGACCTTCTGAAGAGAATGGGCATCCTTACTTCTCAGGGTCCCCATACAGATCTCGGAACTGCTACCACAGATAATCTCCAGTTGGACTGGAATCAGTCCTGGGATTTCCCAACTGGGGACCTTGGGGTCAACATGGAGAGCCTGGAGGCTGGAGTAGAGATCGGATCGGCCGCTGCCCAGCACAGAGGAGATGGCTGAGGGAGACAGCTCCGAGCAGAGATCTACCAAGAGTACAGAAAGGATTGGTGAGTCGCTATCCGAATATCTCCCTGTGGTAGTCGGACCATGCCTGGGCCCGGGCTCTGGCCCATTGCCCAGATGCCTGCCACTGGGAGATGACTCTGACCAACCCTACCTCCATGGCTCTATGCCACCACTGAACATCACGGAGATTTTGTCCTCTGCTTGAGACCCTCCCCCCCCCGCTGCCGAGGCGTTGCGGGGGAGGCGGGATGACTGGGCGAGGGTCGACTGAAGATGGCGATTGACCTTGAAGACGCCGGAGCAAACCGGACGTCTTCACCCTCTGTAGACCGGAAGTCCACAAAGAATCTACAGTGGAAGCCACGTGTGCGACCCACGAGGCGGAAACGATGCTGGAAGAGGAGGAGCCATCAAGACCTAACTTCCGGTCCCTGCGAGGAACACCGGCAGTCCTCCCAGTCCATCCAGCATCGGAGCAGGTCAGCGACCCTCCATGTTCACAGAGCCCCTGGGACTCTCGAGACGGCCGCCGGACCTCTAGAGTGGAAGAAGCCTAGAGTATTCACGTCAAGGATGCGGAGAAGGACCCAGTCTAGGACTTTTTGGAACACAAATTCCAGGTGCTGGGAGCACTCTTCGGTGAGTTCCCAGCCCTGGAAACAAGACACCTCAATTGACAGGAGACTTACCTTTGAACCACGAGGACCAGAGGGTAGAGATGACCGCCCTCCCTCTAGGCTAATAATTCACCATGACTCTCTGGGAACCCTACAACTACCTGCTTTTGACAGCAGGATAGATGCCACCATTAGATGGCCCCTCTGGCAGCATGCCAGCCTTCGCGGGTTCTGAGCCTACCCGGACCCTGTCCTGCCATTGTCCTTTAATTGTTTTACCCTACACCCTCCCCTTGTTGTTATGTAATTAATCTTGTAATTTTTTGCTGTTCTGTTATGTGTCAAACTGTGTAAACCGCTCCGAGCCCTCGGGGAGTGGCGGTATAAAAGTTTGAAGCAATAAATAAATAAATAAATAAATAAATAAATAAATAAATAAATAAATAAAAGTGACTATTTAAGAGGAACCAGCTCCAGAGAAGTGCTAGATGGCAATTTCCTAAGAGTTGGCACAATTTGTTCCAGCTGCCTTTGCCAGACAGCTAGTCATAAAATACCCACATTGGAGTCATGAAATCAGAGAATCCTAGAATCCTAGAGTTGGAGGACTATTGAGTCCAACCTCCTGCCATGTAGGGATAAACAATTACAGCTCTCATAAAAGATATCAATCCAACCTCTGTTTAAAGACCCCCCAAGTCAACAATTATTGGCAATATACAGTAGATGGTGTCAATGGGAAGTCTTGACTTTCTTACGAAATGTCAGGAGGGAGGGGGCAGATCTGATGTCACTAGGAAGGGAGTTCCAAAGCCGAGGAGCCACCACTGAGAAGGCCCTGTCTCTCGTCTCCGCCAGGCACGCCTGTGAAGCAGGCGGGACCAAGAGCAGGGCCTCTCCGGATGATCTTAAGCATCTTGATGGTTCATAGGGAGAGATGCGTTCGGACAGGTAAGTTGGACCAGGACCGTTTAGAGCTTTAAAGGCCAAAACCAGCACTTTGAATTGTGCCCAGTAGCAAACTGGTAGCCAGTGGAGCTGGCACAACAGGGGAGTTGTACGCTCCCTGAGTGCCGCTCCTGTTATCAACCTGGCTGCTCTCCGCTGGACCACTTGAAGCTTCCGAGCAGTCTTCAAAGGCAGCCCCACATAGAGAGCGTTGCAGTAATCTATATGGGATGTAACCAGAGCATGGACTACCAAGGCCAAGTCAGACTTCCCAAGGTATGGGCACAGCTGGCGCACAAGTTTTAATTGTGCGAATGCTCCCCTGGTCACCGCCGAAACCTGGGGTTCCAGGCTCAGCGATTAATCCAGGATCACATCCAGACTGCGAACCTGCGTCTTCAGGGGGGAATGTAACCCCATCCAACACAGGCTGTAGCCCTATGCCCTGTTCGGCCTTTCGACTGACCAGGAGTGCCTCTGTCTCGTCTGGATTCAATTTCAATTTGTTCGCCCTCATCCAGTCCGACACAGCGGCCAAGCACCAGTTCAGGACCAAAACAGCCTCTTTAGTAGTAGGTGGAAAGGAGTGATATATGCTGTCTCACTGAAGATGGAATTAAATAACATTTTTAAGGTTGGAAAAAGTAATCATGACATTTGAGATAATGGCCGTAGCTTCTTTGATGGAGGAATACTGGAAGAACATCTTTAGGAGAAGCATGGGCTAGGCTAGCACAGTGGGTTAAACCACCTGCTATAAAAGATCCTGCCCATAGGAAGGTTGGCAGTTCAAGCCTGGGTCAGGGTTAGTTCCTGTCATTAACCCAGCTTCTGCTCACCTAGCAGTTCAAAAACAACAATATAAGTAGATATATAGGTACTACTTTGGCGGGGAGGTAATAAAAGACACCCTTAAAAATATGCTGGCAAAAATTCTACCAGGAAAGACATCCATAGAAAATGAAACCACAGCGCCTCCCCATGGCCAGGTCAAGCACAGCCAGATGCTGGAAATGAAAAGAGGGAAGCCTTGTCTCTGTTTATGTACTATCTGTCTCTGTCAATTGTATAGTAGCATTGAATGTTTGCTATATATGTACCGCTCTTCCCTTGGGGAGACAGAGCGGAATATAAATAAAGTATATTATTATTATTATCATGAGAACTCTGATCAAGAGGGCTTTCACTTAAATTCTTGAGGAGTTGGAAATGCTAGTCCAAACATCATTGTGCAGACAAGCTCTAAACACAAGGCTGTGATTTCTAAAGGAAAAGCTGAGTAAGGGGCTGGGAGCCACAATAAAATTCACAGTAAAGTAAAGGGTGAGACCTGCCATGAATCACCTAGTTAACCTACTTAGCCCAATTGAATTAAAATTGCTGGACCAGATGAACTGAAGCAGAGAAACGAAAGAACTTGCTGATATACTTGCCATCATTTTTTTTTGAGAAGTCATGGAGAACAGGTTAAGTACTCGTGGATTCAAGACAAGTAAAATTGTACTTCTCAATTAAAAGCAGAGGGAAAAGAAGAAGTTTGGCTTGTATTAATAGAACCATAGTTTGCAGGCCAAGGAAACTGATAGCCCCACTATTAGGGTTGTGCATTTGTGTCCCGGTTCTCGGTGGGGGCCTCAACTCATTTTTGGGAGCCTCCCAAAATCAGGAGGCCCATTATTTATTTATTTATTTATTATTCGGATTTACTAGACCGCCCCTCCCCAAGGCTCGGGGTGGTTTTCAACACAATAAAATTACACAAACAGCCTAAAAACATCATAAAACATTCCTAAAAACAATCACATATGTCATAAAACATCACATAGATCGGAATTCGACCGATCTACAGACAGAGGCGGCATGGTTAGGTGGCGAGGTTTGATGTTCAGGTGCTAGTCAGTCGCCAAATGCTTGCCGAAATAGCCAAGTCTTGCAAGCCCTGCAAAAGGCCATCAAGTCCTGCAGGGCCCGCGTCTCGGCCGGCAAAGAGTTCCACAAGGTTGGTGCAGCCACAGAGAACGCTCTCCGTCAGGTACTGGCCAGCCTGTAGGACTTCACACCTGGGACTTCAAGAAGATTACAACCCTCTGAGCGCAGTGATCTTCTGGGTATATATGGGGTAAGCCGCTCCCTCAAGTACACTGGCCCCAAACCATGTAAGGCCTTGAAAGTCAAGACTAACACTTTGAAGGAGATCCGGAATTCAATAGGTAGCCAGTGCAGTTCGCGCAGCAGCTCCCAGCAGAAGGCTTCCCTTCCTGTCATTTTAGGCATTTAAGCTGCTCTACTCTAGAGGAGAGGCACTCAGTTGCAGACAGGCGTGCACACTTTATCTCCCAAGCCTGTCTTTCCATGGCATATAAAAGAGATAAGCAAGTTTTTAAAAGCTGTATCTTACTCTAGAGGAGATGCATGCATCCCAGCACTACTTTCCATTCCAAGGCATCTAAAGGAGTCAAGTGTTGGGGATCAGCCTGTGTTTGTGTTTCAAGATCATGATGCTTCTGATGTGGGCAATGATGTGGGAAATGATGAGGCAAATGATGGCGCCGAGGTTGAGGTGCAAGATGGAGATGGTTTGGTCAATGATTTTCATGCAGACAAAGACAGAAAGGCCCCCGTGCAAAGGGCAGTTTCTCATGAGAATATTCCTGCTGAGCAGAGAGATGATGGTTTACTCCCCCTCTCTGTGAGCTCTCAAGATTTGGGTTTGGGCAACAGTCTGACACCTGGAAATGTTAACGGGTAGCCAGATAAGGGGTTGAAAAATAGGCAGCTAGAGTTTAGCCAGGATCGACAGCAAACTCAAGGTTTGCGTTGCTCTGAAAGACTTCATCAGATAAGAGCCAAGAGTGGGGAGAAACGAAACCAGTTTTTGGGTTTTGGGATATAAGGTTTGCTTGAAGGGAAAACCTGTTAGATCAGGCATAGTTTGGAAATCAAGTTCGTGTGCCATGGAAATCCTGTTCAAGGGGTCTTGTTCCTGTGGATATTTTTAGCCTTTTGGTGTTGCCTAGCATCGCCTGGATTGTCTTTGTATCCTGTTGATTCCTTATTTATTTATTTATTTATTATTCACTCTTATATACCGCTCCTTCCGGAAGGCTCAGGGCGGTTTACATGGTACACATACAATATTACAGTAACAGCTTAATACATCCTACAAAAGCATAAAACATAAAAGCAAAAAAGCATAAAATACAACTATCCTGAAGCAAAACATCTACAGTAATCGCGAATTAACGTTGAACTTATGTCAGATTTCATGGACCGGTGAGGTTAAAAGCTTGTTTGAACAATAAAGTCTTACAAGCTCTCCGAAATGGGGCTAAGTCGGTGATAGCACAAACCTCATCCTGCATAGAGTTCCAGAGGGAAGGTGCAGCCACATAGAAGGCTCTCGATCTCGTTGATGATAACCTACAGGAGTGGATCGACGGGACAGCTAGAAGATTTTGTTCTTCTGAGCGTAGTGATCTCAGGGGAACATATGGGGTGAGACGGTCCCTCAGGTACACTGGCCCTAAGCCATACATGGCCTTAAAGGTCAACACCAACACCTTGAAAACAATCCGGTGCTCTATTGGTAGCCAGTGCAGTTGCTGCAAGATGGGTGTTATATGGTCTCGGACTGACGCTCCCGCCAGAAGTTGAGCAGCAGCATTCTGCACTAGCTTGAGTTTCCGGATTGTTGCCAGGGGAAGGCCTATGTAGAGGGCAATATAGTAGTCCAGCCTCGAGATGACCGTCGCCTGGATCACCATAGCCAGGTTGCCCCTGGACAAGTAGGGAGCCAGCAGCCTAGCCTGCCGCAGATGGTAAAATGCGGTCTTGCATACCGTGGAGATTTGTGTCTCCATCGATAGCAATGGGTCCAAATGGACCCCCAAGCTCTTTACGGAGGATGGCGGTCTTAGAGGCTCACCATCTAGGGTAGGCAGCCTGTCTGGATTACTACTACTTTGGATTGCTTTTATATCTTTTGTGGACATTGCTTTGTGTTACTGCATTTTTACTGACTTAATACTTTTGGAACTTTCTTACAGGTATCTATTTCTACTGGCTATTTTAACAAGCTTCAATAAAAAGGATTGGATTTTCCTCTCAACGTGTGGTGTGCTTTAAGTCAGAGGGCTTTTCCTGTCCTGGAGTGCAACATCAAGCAAGTTATAATCTTAAAGCTGTTTCTTTCTCTAAAAGAGACATGCACATCCCAGCAGTCACACACACTTTCCATTCTAAGGCATTTGAAGAGGCAAGCAAGTTCTTAAAGCTGGTCCTTACTCTAGTGGAGGCGCTCGGCTGCAGATAGGTGTATGTGCCTGCTAGCAGCCATACACTTTTCCAAGGCATTTTAAGGAGACTTCTCACTTCCAGGTAAGGAAGAGCAATGACCTCCTGGAAGAGGACAGGTAACTGGTAGTAGATTTCAGGGAATGGGGGGGGGGGTGTTTGTTGGGGGATTAATACAAAAGATTAAACTGTGAAGCCGAAAAGCAGGTGAGGAGCTGGGATCAGCTCCTGCTTGCTTTCGTGATGACCTGATTTTCGTAGGGGAAGGGCCCTTCCCATATGTGCTCCCGAAAATAACGAAAGTAATGAAAGAATGGATGAAACTCAGGAAAACGGTTCCATGCACAGCTCTACCTACTATGTTCTGCCTTGGTCAGATCTCATGTGAAGCCCTGCGTTCACTTCTAGCCACTTCATTTTAAGTAGGATGCAGACAAATTGGAGTATATTCAGAGAAGGACTACACAGTTGAAAAGAGATATGGAAAACAAGTATGTGGAAAGCTTGAAGGAGCTGGGCATATTCAGTGGAGGTTTGAAGCTATAGCACAGACCTTCCTTCCTTAGGCAATCCCTCATTGCCTGAGTAAGATTGTCCTCCAAGTTCGGTGTCCTGGCGGTGGGTACGTAGGTGACTATGGAGCCCTATTCTTGACCTGCATGTTCTCCCGCAGTCAGGGCATCATTTTCCAGATGGAAGGCGGTCCCAGTCAGGGTTGGCTTGATGCGCATTCCTCTTGGCACATTTCTCTCTTTCGCCCTCTATTTGTGCCTCTTCAAATTCTACAGCACTGCTGGTCACAGCTGACCTCCAGCTAGAGCACCCAGTTCGCAGTATCTATGCCACAGTTTTTAAAGTTGGCTTTGAGCCCATCTTTCAGTCTCTTTTCCTGTCCTCCAACATTCCATTTTCCATTCTTGAGTTCAGAGTAGAGGAACTGCTTTGGGAGATGGTGATCGGGCATTCGGACAACGTGTATAGCACAGTAGATTTCGACTGAACATTAGAAGGAAATTCTAGTTGAGAGTAAGAGTTGGGCAATGGAAGCAATTGCCTAGAAAGGTGGCCACTTTCATAATTCATCCACTCCCTTTTGCTTTATGGGAATGTTTCATATCATCTTCTTAATCTAATTGTCTTGTTTGTGTTTGTGCTGCACGTTGTTGTGTCCTGCCCTGAGTCCCCATTTTGTACAGAAGGTGAGATATAAATCCAACCAATAAATGAAAAGGCAAGAAGAAAGGTGCCCGAAAGCAAAAGTATATTACTGTGTTTTCAATTTAAGGAACGGTTTTCCTTAAGGCGATTGGCATTTATGTTTGAAAAGGATGGAGGCTGTCACAGAAACGTCTAAATCCTTTTTATTTCCATCCTCCGTAGCAGGAGCTCAGCATTTAGATGCACTTTAAATCCATTTCCAAGGGGAGGGGAGGGGGAGAAAAGGTTAAATGGTCACATTGAATGCCATTGAAATGGTCTCCATACGTACAGAGACGAGTCCAAGTGGTACCAACGTTTGTAATCATTTCAGGTCCTGACGCTTATTGTTGATCGACCTTCAGTGTGAAATGCCATGTATTTTTAATGGTTCCAAAAGCTGGAAAATAATATTCCTAAGCAATAGAAATTTTCCAACAGAAATTCTCCTGACGGAAGGTCTTTTTCTTTTCTCTCCCCAACATCAAATGTGTGCTACTTTTGGATACGATCAATAAGTAAATAAATAATGCCATCTGAAAGAGGATCATCCTTCCAAAGGGCAATATTTAAAAATAAACTCAGGCGCGTGATGTCAAAACTATCCATGCATATTCCATTCTGTTAAATCGGACAGTAAAGTTCATTGGCTTGAACATTTTTAATGAGAACGGTCATTCGGGTAAATGGAAGACCTTGGAAATGAAAATTTTAAGTGGACAGTCCTGAGCAAGTGACTGAAAATGTGGTTCCCTATCTATTTGAAATAGCACCGTTCTTTCTACCTTAAAATGTGTTGAATTTCCCCTTGCCTAAGGTAAAGGTAAGTCCAGTTCTGTCCGACTCTGGGGGATGGTGCTCATTGGACCAGGTTTTGGGGCAGCTGGTTGGGAGTCAGCTGCATTAAAATCACTACATATTTATTTATTTATTTATTTATTTATTTATTTATTATTCGGACTTACTAGACCACCCCTCCCGAAGCTCGGGGTGGTTTCCAATACAATAAAATCACACAGGTATACTAAAAACATCATAAAACATAAAACATTCCTAAAACCAATCAGATAACATAAAATATCTCAATGGATCGGGTCGAGACCGATCTGCAGAAGAGTACAGGAGCAGCACAACTAGGTGGCAAGGTTAGTGTTCAGATGCTGATCAGTCGCCGAATGCTTGCCTGAATAGCCAGGTCTTGCAGGACCTGCAAAAGGCCATCAGGCAGGGGCAGTCCTACAAGATAGGCCAAGTAGTTGGCCGCCTAGGGCGCCATCTGGGAAGGGGGCGCCATCCTGGCCGCATGGGGCGCCATCCTGGCCCTGCCGATGTTCCTCAGACAGTGCTGCAGCTGCCTGCTTTTTGACCCCAGCCTTGTGCGCTCCGACGCCACTTCTGGGCACGCGCGGAGGTTTTCACGCAGGCGCAGTTGCTCTGGAGCTGAAGTTGAGCGCAGGAGCAACTGCACATGCGCGAAAACCTCCGTGCATGCCCAGTAGCTTCCTTGCGCAGAAGCCTGTAAGCAAAGCACTCCCTATCGGGCAGGCAAAGAGTGCTTCCCCTCTCCCTTTGTCTCCGCCGTGCGTGCGTTTGCGGGGAAGGAGAAAAGAATCAGTGAAGGAAGTGTAAGTGAAGGAATGAATGAAGGGCTTTCCTCCTCCTCCTCTGTGACCTCTTCTCTCCCTCCTTCCTTTCTTCGGCTCTATTTCTGTCTTGATCTGAGGGGCCTGAGGCTATGAGGAGTTGTGGGAGTTGGAGGCCAAAACACCTAGAGGGAGGGAGGGCCCAAGTTTGCCCAGGCCGCGCTGCCTGTATTCGACCTCATTTGAACATTTGGCTGTTTTTCTATTTACATTTACATTGGGATCCCAATTTTGGACTTATGGGAGACTCCTATGAATTATGAGACGGGTGGTAGGTAATAGATTCTGATTTTGATGCATTTACATTGCATTTCTTGTTGATTATTATACAGTTCTGCTTAATATTGTCATACAATATAATAAAAAATACAATATAACAATAGAATAATGATATATTTTATATTACATGTAATATTACAAACAATCTTGCAGTATAGTGGTATTGTACAAAATAGTAATATATAATATTTTATTTTACTTTATTTTGGGTTATTTGAGTTTTATAGGAGTCATGAAAATATTTAGTAGAGGATAATTTTATTGAAATAAATAATTTTATTATTTTATAATAATAATATAATAGAATGTTACATTGTATTATAATGTCAATATATTATAATATAATTATATTGTAATGTAGTATAATATAATTATGATATAATATAGTATGAGTATGGTATAATATATTGTATATACATTGATGCAATATAATACTACTAATGGTATTGTGATATTATAATTGTATATTTGTTTTACATGGGGGCAAAATAATGGTTTTGGGGGCGCCAAAATAATGTTCGCCTACCATTTAAAATTACCTTAGACCGCCCCTGCCATCAGGTCCCACAGGGCCCCTCACCTCGGCTGGCAGCGTGTTCCACAGGGCTGGAGCGGCCACTGAGAATGCTCTCTGCCGGGTGCTGGCCAACCTATAGGACTTCACACCTGGGACTTCGAGCAGGTTGTGACCCTCTGAGCGCAGTGATCTTCTGGGCGTATATGGGGTAAGCCGCTCCCTCAAGTACACTGGCCCCAAACCATGTAAGGCCTTGAAAGTCAAGACTAACACTTTGAAGGAGATCCAGAATTCAATCGGTAACCGGTGCAGTTCGCGCAGGAGAGGTGTTATGCGAGCTATTCTAGTAGCTCCTAGCAGGAGGCGCGCAGCCGTGTTCTGCACCAGTTTAAGTTTCCAGATCGCCGACAAAGGAAGGCCATTGTAAAGCGCATTATAGTAATCGAGCCTTGAGATGACCATGGCTTGGATCACCGTGGCTAGGTCGTGGCAGAAGAGGTAGGGAGACAGGCGTCTTGCTTGCCGCAGATGGAAGAAGGCTGTCTTGCAGGCACAACTAATTTGTGCCTCCATAGACAGCTGGGGGTCCGGCCGGACCCCAAGGCTCTTAACTGAGGACTGCGGGCACAGTGCCACGCTGTCAAATGTCGGCAGCTGGATCTCCCCCCCCCCTTTTCCGGCGCGACCCAGCCACAAGATCTCCGTCTTCGCCGGATTCACCTTCAACTTACTGGCTCGCAGCCATCCAGTAACAGCCTCTACTGACCAAAAGGTCATGAGTTCAAAGCCAGCCCAGGTCAGAGTAAGCTGCCGACCATTTGTCTAACTTGCTGTCGACCTTTGCAGCCTGAAAGAAGTCACATCTGTCAAGTAGGAAATTTAGGTACCACTTATGCGGGGAGGCTAATTTAACTAATTTACGATATCATAAAACTCTCCAGCAGCATGCAAAAGAATGAAGTACTCCCTCAGTGTCACAATGGACGGTGAAGCAAAAGCTCTCCCGGTGGCCAGAATTCAAGCATACTCTCATGAAGCTGGAATGTTAAATAGCCTCTGTGTGTCTATGGCATTGAATGTTTGCCATGTATATGTGCATTGTGATCCACCCTAAATCCCCTGCGGGGTGAAAGGGCAGAACATAAATACTGTAAATAAATTAATAAATCTCCATTTCTAAGCTGAAGAGCCAGTGTTGTCCATAGACACCTCCAAAGTCAGGTGGCCAGCATTACTTCATGGTGTGCTGTTACCTTCCCGCTGGAGTGGTACCTATTGATTTGCATTTTTTTGAACTGCTATGTTGGCAGAAGCTGGGTCTAACAGCGGGAGCTCACGCCGCTCCCCACATTCGAACCTGTGACCTTTCAATCAGCAAGTTCAGTGGTTTATCCCACTGCACCACTGGGGGCTCCACCTGTAACCCAAAGTCAGGACTCTCAGTTTGGAGACCGACATCTTTCCAACTATGGAGCTTGGATGAGAACCTCACGAGAGATGGAAACTTTGGGACTTTGTCGCAGCCACTTCTGACCATATTGCCATATAGTCAGATATGGACGTTTCATCCCCCATTTCAGTTGGAGGATGGAAATCAGGAAGCAGCCAGTAATGTTCATCATTGTGTTATAAATCTTCTCTGCCTGGATTGTACTCAGGCTGCCTGTCGCTATTCATCATCTTGATTCTCTGACGATTTTCTCAGCTTGCCTCAGTCTGGCTTCGTGTGATAAATATTTGCTATCAAGTGTGAGAACTTGTTAAACAGATTGGTAGCAAAAGGGAAGTGTCCTAAATACTTTGGCCTCAGTCCAGCTGGAGAGGGAAGGAAACCAGAGTGATTGTTATCCATGGGATCCTCTTGTTAGATGGGATTCTAATCCAGGGGGTGAGGGGAGCTCCCACTGTCAGCTCCAGCTTTTGCCAACCTAACAGTTCGAAAACATGCAAATGCGAGTAGATCAATAGGTACAGCTCCAGTGGGAAGGTAATGGAGTTCCATGTAGTCATGCCAATGGCCACATGACCTTGGAGGTGTCTACGGGCAATGCCGGCTCTTCGGCTTAGAGCTCCAACCTCCAGAGTTGGACATGACTGGACTTAATGGTTGTTAAAGGCTCCTCCCTAAACTACAAACCCCTGAATTCTGCAGAAGGCAGCAACTGGATTTAAAGTGGATTCATTCTCTAGCGTGATGAGGTCCTTAGGTGGTGCTTGTTTCAGATTTGTAGGCTTGTATGATGTAAAATTCATACTGACATTTAAGTTGGGTCCAAAGTCCTGGTTATGACCTGAGATTGTTTTAGAGTCTCAGTTCTGACCCTCCAGTTAATGGATCAGGAAAAGATAAAGCGACACAATGACCTAAGTACTATTTCTTGAATAGTGGCTTTTTCTAAAATTCCCCAAATTTATGTCCAACACCATTTAGGAAGGATCCAAGGATTTTTAACTGAAGGCTACACATCACAATTTCACAAGGTTAATTGAACAGATAAACGGAAAGTTATTAAGTGTATGATTTTGGCCGTAGCTCCTTTGTGTTTGCTAATCCATCATCGTCTACATAATTTAGGCTTTAATGAGAATCTTTGTGTCACATCTTGCATCATGGGACAAACGTAAGAGAGCGCCTTTCGTTAAAGGAAAAGAAATTAAAAATCTGTTGGTTGCCTTTAGGCAGGTTTTGTTCCATCCGTCTTCATTCCCTCTTAGTTTGTCAGTCTTGGTGCTTTGTTTAATTACTCTGATTAAATTCAATTTTAATGAATGATCTTCTTCGCTCTGCAAGTATGTTGAACGTTGAGAATAACTTAGGACTGACTTTTGAGGAGACCATCACAATTTAGAACCACACCAGCAAAGAGACTTCTAGAACTAAAAAGGTGAGGGCGTTCGTGATGGCGCAAACTTTCGTGTGGTGCCTGAAAGCTTATGCCTTCGGATGCCATAGGATGCTGTTGTTTTTGCTCCAACAAACTATACAACAAACCCTTTGGAAGAAGTTGACTTGGAGGTAGTTCACACCAAACCATAGGGATGGATGATGGTATCATGTTAAATGATAACCACTGACCACATACTAGGGAAGGGAACCACTGACCGCATAGGGAAGCTAATGAGGGAGCTGCTCAATACGGTTCACAGGACCCCTATGGCTCCGTGGAGCACACTGTGAGAACCTCTGTCATAGATTATCACTTATGGCCAGGCATGTAGCCAGGGGGGGGGGGCTAAGGGGGCTTCAGCCCCGAAATTCTCAGGATGGTCCGCGAGAAGGCCTTACTGGTACATTATTTAAACTGTTATGTTTATTCATATCATGATCTGATCACCATGCTCATTATATCCCACCTTCATCGGGTTATTGGGATAACAATACAAAAGGTTTGCTAGGGTAAACCCTCTTCCACCAGTCTCAGCCCCCTGAACCAAACTCAGCCCCCAACCCAAAAACCTGGCTACGGCCCTGCTTATGGCTGAGTATTATTGTCTTCCAAGGTGTAGAGCCTTGGCGATGGGTTCATAAGTGACTGTAGACACTAGGCATGGTTTCGAACCCAAAAATGGCGATTCTAAAATCAAATGGGGAGGGGGGGATTATTTTTGATTAGTAAAAGAAAGACAAAAAAATTTCCAAAAAGTTCTAAAATGTAACGTAAGTACTAACGAAATTCGTTAGTAGTTCCTATGCCAGAGCATGCGCATTCCAGATGGTTTTGGCCTACAACTCCCAGAAATCCTAACAGCTGGTAAATTGGCTGGGATTTCTGGGAGTTGTAAACAAAACTTGAATAAATCACACTGAATTCTAGATGGGACTCTCCAAATAGGAAGGAGGGAGCAAAGGAGGGAGGGAGGGAGGGAGGGGGTATTCTATTCTTGGAAGCAGCAAAAGAAAAGGAGGATGAGCCCCCCCTCGCTCCTCGCTGCCTCTCTCTCACCCCGATCCCGAGGAGCGAGGGCCCAAGTTTGCCAGGCTGGTCATATACCTACATTCCATGCACATGCAATAATACAGCAGTAATAACAATGGGTATAAGAAGAGGTAAAATTCAAACCGAGTATTCTGACTGTGCTCCCTCCTCAAACTGCAAAAGGCTCTTCTCTGAGCCGGGGAAAAGCAAAACCCGGTCACAGCATTTGCTTCCTGGGTGCACACACATACATATTCTTTGGGGGATTTGCTGCAGAATCTTCTCTATGAGCCCGGGATTCTGCAGCAAATCTCCCAAGAATATGTATGTGTGTGCTCCCAGCAGCAACGCTGGCTTTCCCGGCTAATTTCCCCGGCTAATAAGAGAAGAGCCCGTTTGCACCGCATGAGGAGAGACCAGTCAGAATACTTCAGTTTGAATTTTACCTCTTGTTATTGTTATTACTGCTGTATTATTGCATGTGCATGGAATGTAGGTATATGACCAGTTGGATTACTTATAATATTAGGCACTTACAGTAGCATTCATTCTATTATACATTAGGTTGGTTTCTCACCCCAATACTCTTTGATGCTTTAGATCCTGGCAGGCAGGAGAGGCAGGGAAGCCTGGAAAAATGTAAACAGAGAGTTTACTCAAGTAAATCCACAAGGAGGGCCCTTCATCCAAAGTGCCCTCCTTTGCAGATTTACTTCTGAGTAATCCTCTCTGTTTACATTTTTCGAGCTTCCAGACAAAAGAAGGAGCGAGTTTAGGGCTTGCCTTGCCATAATACTTATTGGCAAGGGAGGCGGGAGGGTGGTGAGAGAGAAGGAGGTGCCCCCTTACGACCTAATAACGACACTTAAGAAAATCCTGGCCCCGAAGTTCGAAAAGAAAGTCCACTTCCTGGTTGGCGTTCCAGTGCGGAAATACTCAAAAGTAGCATTTCTTACGAATTTCTTACGAAACGAATCATTTTCATAACTTTTTCTCATGCCTAGTAGACACCTATATTAGATCAGCATGGTCTTTCTTGTGCGGCGAGGACATACATTTCCAGATGTAAAACAGTCCTGACAAGGTTTTGCTTGAGGTGCCTTCTTCCTCTTGGCACATTCTTCCCTTTCACCTTTCATTCAAAACCCATGGCACCACAGTTGGTCAGCTGAGCTCCAGTTGCAACACTCAAGGGTCAGGATTTCCCAGTTCTCTCTAGGTGTTCATTCCACTTTTATTTAAATTCCGTGAAGTAGGGACACCCATCCCCTTCCTTCCTCACCTGCCTTTCTCTCTGTGTCCTCCTTTAACCAAAGGTATACAATGTTCCCTCGCTACTTCGTGGTTCGCTTTTCACGGACTCACAGGACCTCGTTGCCGCCTGGGCCTCTTGCTGCCACTTGGGCCACACGACCAGGGCGAGAAGGGAAGAAGAGCTGCCCCCTTGTCCTCTTTACCTTCCTCTTCCTCATCACCACCTGGGCCTCTTGCTGCTGTTTGGGCCCAGGGCCGGACTAAGGTAATTTAAAATAGTAAGCAAACATCATTTTGGCCCCCCCTCGCTCTCCGGTCTCATGGAGGGTGTGCATGCGAGCTGGGTGCGCATGCGCTGAGCCTGCTAGTTCTGCGCATTCGCGTCGGGGGCTCATGCCCTGAGCCAGCTGGTTCCATGCATGCGCACACGGTGCACATGCACACCCTTCCTTGAAGCTGGAGACTGAGGAGGAGGGTTTGGCAGCCGGGGACGGAGCAGCTCTGGCCTGCTCACGCCGCATATGGTGCAGCGCGGGCAGGCCGCCTTCCATGGAGACGGAGGCTGAGAAGGGGCGTTTGGTGGCCGATGCACCCCTGAATATGTGGTGCCCCCCGCGGGCGCGTAGTTCACGTAACGGTAAGATCCGGCCCTGCTTGGGTCCCACAACCAGGGCGAAGAGGGAAGAAGAGCCACCCCCTTGCTCTCTTTACCTTCCTTTTCCTCCTCCTCATCACCACCTGGGCCTCTTGCCGCCACTTGGGTTCGCGATTTAGGAGGCAGCAGAGGCATTGTGGGACTCAAGCTTTGGCAAGAGGCCCAGGCAGCGACAAGAAAGAGGAAGGTAAAGAGGACAAGGGGGTGGCTCTTCTTCCCTCCTCGCCCTGGTCGTGGGGCCCAAGTGGTGGCAAGAGGCCCAAGCAACGATGAGGTGCCTCCTTGTGACGACCTGGGCTATAAAACTAGGAGGCTTTTACCACTAGGACGCTGCCACCAACCTAAAACATGAGTTTTAGGATTTCTTTTAAAATAATAGTCAAGTTAGGCTCCAAAACTACAAATAAACTGAGAGGTTGCTGAGGTAAAATCTTTCCCCTGTGACTGGAAATGTGGGAAGGCTGGAACTGCCACACACTGATGTAAGGAGGCACACTGAAGGTTTTCTTGTAAAGTTAACAACAATGATGTTTATTAAGTTAACAAACAGATCTTGAGAGGCACAAATGCGTCCTGCTATTACAAAATGGTTCTAGAGTGTATTGGTTACTTAAGATTGGTTTCTTAGAACTTCGTTACAAAACTAGACAGTTCAAAAACTTGTCTCTCTAAACTCCCTCACTCCAATATTAAAACTAGACATGAGTAGTCTTCCACTAACTAACCTAGTTAGTTCCCTGAGCTAACACTCAGTCTACCAGAAGCACCCTAGCTACTAACTCTATCTTAGAGATTTCCTATAGCTTGCTTCTCCAGAGATGTGAGCTAATTCTCTAACCCAAGAGATTCCAAAAGACTGTGACTGACTACCTGTCAGCTATCACACAGAACTTTTCCTGTCAGTTTCAAGACAACTGCCTTCTCTGACTGCTCACACTCAGCTCTGTCAAGAGACTCCTCTCTCTTACAGCTGTGGCAACTGACTGCCGAATAAGCTACACTTCTTTCCCTCTCAAGCAGCTCGGCTCCTCCCCTCTGCTCTGAACCACTCCCAGGCAGCTCTATCTCTCCCCCTCCCTGAGAAGGATCCAAGCCACTCCCCCTTTCCTGGCTATCCTGCTCTACCATGGATGCCAAACTGCCATGCTGGTCTCGGCCTAGCATAAAATCGGTGAGTGCTCACACTCCTCCACTGCTTTTGGAAGGTAAAGAGGGGGAGGAGGAGCTGGAGGAGTAGGAGGAGTAGGTGGGGCCTTTCTGCTCAGTGTTCCTTCGCTACTTATGTATGTGTGTGTGTGTGTGTGTGTGTGTGTGTGAAACAGCGAGTCCGTGAAAAGCAAACCGCGAAGTAGCAAGAAAACACTGTATACCTCTGGTAAAAGGGGAATGCAGAGAGAAAGGCAGGTGTCTTGCTGAGCCCACGACATGCTCCCATTTTAGCCACAAACCTCAGTGGGACTTCTCTCCCATTGTACGCCATTCATGGCCTTGGCCCCTGCTCTTACATAATGTTCTTACATAATGGCCAACTCTACTTGAGACCATGCTGTCATTTACCTAGAGAGAGTTCCAAAATGGAAATCGTATATAAATGAAATTTGATTCACATCCTAAAATATATACACACGAGTCAGTCGTGGAACATGCCCCTCACCTCCACCCTCACTTTCCATGACTAACAAACTGCTGAAGGGTTTTTCTTTTCTATTATAGCATTGCTATTTTTGCCTTTGCCATGTAGAAGCTTCAATTATGGTGATTACATAGGTAAAAGGACAAGCTGACACTTATCCAGCTGCACCGTTGCCCTTCAATTATATCAAAAATTGCTGCTTGCTTTGAAATAGCTGTTTTCCTCCTCATTTAAAAAAAAATGAAGGTCTTGTTTGAACATTTATTTAGAAAGACAAAATTGAACTTTCTCTCCAGCAGGTCAAAGCAGGTAAATAACATCAGGAATATCCCTCTTTAGCATGGATGGTATTTATTTAGTTACCAGTACAGACAGTTTGCTGAAGGAAGACCTTGTGGCACGGATGTATTTTTGAACATAAATCCTACTCTATGGATACCATGGATGGCATTTGACAGTTTGCTAAAACAACATTATTCTATTGAGAGTTTGGCTTTCAAAACAGTGTTAGACTGTTTTAAAAGACGTTTGTACTTCATTGTACAAAAGTTGTGCATCACTGTGAAAATCCGAGTAGGCAGAAAATTGTTTTTACAGTACAATGAACAAAATAAAATCATTTTAATTATGTCTTTTTTAATGTGTAGTTATAAGTTGCTTTGAATCCCAAACTGGGAAAAAAGTTGGGGATGATGATGATGTTGATGACATGCATTGAAGTGGCTTTTAGCATTTCCAACTGCTAGGTAGCAAGAGGAAATGACTTTCTTTTGCTTACCACCTACACGTTGTTGTTGTTGTTGTTGTTGTACGTGGAGTTGCCTCTGAAGACTGTTCGGAAGCTCCAGCTAGTCCAGCACTCGTCAGCCAGGTTTCTTACTGGAGCGGGGTGCAGGGAGCATACAACCCTCTTGTTATGCCAACTCCATTGGCATCCGAGCACAATTCAAAGTACTGGTCTTGACTTATAAAAGCCTAAACAGTACTGGCCAGGCCCGGATTAACAACTTTTTGTGCCCTAGGCCACACTTTGGAATTACGCCCCCTCTACTACTGGCACTGAAAGTTGTTGTTTGGGATCCGGGAAGAGAGGATGGGGCCCAAGCTGTGCCTGCCTTTCCTTCCTTCCTTCCTCGCCCGGGGTTGGGGGCTGTGGTGGGGTGGCCATCTGCCAGGGCTGATTAGGATCCCCGCACCCCAGGGAGGGAGAGTAGTGGGGAGAGGCCTGGGGGGCCTTCCTTCCTTTGGGGGGGGGCTCCCTGGAGATAGAGAGACACCCACCTGTCTCCATCTCCTTCAGGGCCGCTGCTCCTCCTCCTTCTCGGTTGCAATCCGTGGCTCAGGGAGAACCCCCCTCTGTGGACTTCCGCCTCCAAGCAGGCCCTCGCCTTCCTATTGGCCGAGTCCACAGAGCCACGCCCGCCCGGGAGGGAGGCTCCCCAATTGGCCGGCTGCTGCTCTTCACCTTTGATAGATGGGTGTCACAAGGCGGGAGGCGGGGCCAGGAGGCGAGCTCGGAGGACTCACTCCTGGCCCCGCCCACTCCCTGACTCCCAGGGAGGGAGGGAGGGAGGGAAGGAAGGAAGGAGTGACATCACCCTGGGAGGCGATGGAGAAAACAAAGAAGGCGGCCCTGGCGGAGGAGGAGGAAGGGAGTGATGTCACCCTGGGAAGCCCCGCCTCCAGCTGAGTAGCGGGGAGGAGGGAGGGAGGGAAGCCGCTGCTGTTGCTCCTCACCCTGCGTGTCCTGCCTTGAGACCAGGTTCGGCCCTCCCTCCCTCCAGGGCCTTTGTGCTTCAACTCCCGCCATTCCCAAGGGCTGGCCACGGAGGGTTTTTTTTAATTAACTTTTTTCTTTGGTCCGTGAATTGCGCCCCCCTCGGCTTGCGCCCCTAGGCCATGGCCTAGGTTGGCCTTATGGGTAATCCAGGCCTGGTACTGGCCCAGTTTACCTGTACAGTGGGAGCTTGCCCCACTCCCCAGATTTGAACCTGCAACCTTTCGGTCAGCAAGTTCAGCAACTCAGTGGTTGAACCTTCTGTGCCACCGGGTTAAGGCTGCTCCTTTATTTATTTATTTATTATTTACAGTATTTATATTCCACCCTTCTCACCCTGCAGAGGACTCAGGGTGAATCACAATGCACATATACACGACAAACATTCAATGACATAGACACACAACATATATAGACAGGCACAAAGAGGCTATTTAACATTCCAGCTTCATGAGGCTGTGTTCGAATTCCAGCCACTGGGGGAGCTATCACTTCGTCATCCACTTGTGACACTGATGAAGTACTTCCTCATTCTTTTGCACGCCGCTGGAGATTTTAATGGCATCAAAATTAGTCAAATTAGCCTCCCTTTATAAGCGGTACCTAAATTTCTTACTTGACAGATGCAGCTGTATTTCGGGCTACAAAGGTTGACAGCAAGCTAGAGAAATGGTCGAGAACTTACTCCAACCCGGGCTGGCTTCAAACTCATGACCTTTCGGTCAATAGTGATTTTAATGCAGCTGACTCCCAACCCGGTTAATACTAAACTACAAATCCCAGAATTCTGCAGGGGGCAGGTAACCGGATTTAAAGTGGATGCATTCTCTAGTATGATGAAGTACTAAGATGCATCCACATTGTAGATTTAATGTGGTTTGGCAGAACTTTAACTGCTGTGATTCAATGCTATGGAATAGTATGTGCTGTTGCTGGCTGAGGACCAATAACTCTTTGGCAGAGAAGGTTGAAAAGACCTTGTAAAACTATAACCCCCATGAATTAATAGCACTGAATTATGAAAGTTAAAGTGGTATGAAACTGAATTAATAATGCACTATAGCTTCAGTCTTAGACAAAAGCAGAAGGTTTCTTAAATGATTTTGAATATGCTATTGGTATTGGACCTGGGGCCTTTTGGCTGCAAACCCTGTGCTCTACCACTAAGCAACGGCCTCATTCGACAGCTGTCCCTCCTTTTTCAAAGGTCAGCGTGTCCAGGACATGAAGTGCTCTTCTGAATATAGCATTAACAATTTGAATAATGACAGACTCGTCTTGGGGAGGCTGCCAAGTCATCAGAAAGTGTCCAAACCAAGGCACTTATGGGGAAAGAATGACAATATTTGGGGACAGACATCTAATACACGTGCTCCCTTTTGGAGACCAACTTGACTGCAAGTTTCAAAGCCGCCCAGCTTATTAAATTAACTTGAACAAAGTGATTTTCATTGGCGTGGGAAGCACGGCTTAGTCTGTCAGCCCTAAAATGCTGAATCAGGCATTGTTTGATGATGAAATCTCATTAGTGCCAGCAAATGCAGAGAGCCGGACAGCTGGAATATACTTTCAAAGCTGTTGGTGCCTTTGATGGCATGCAGGGAAGTGATCTTGACAGAGCACTGGAAACGGGGTGGGATTGCCTGCATCCGTCAGTTAGGAAAATGCTGGGAAAAGTCATTGTGCTGAGAACTAGGGTATCTACTTGGATAAGAAAGCATTCAGAGAGAGGCTCTAAGTAGAAGAAGGCAGGCATGACCTGATCCAGGAAGAGGCATTCTCAAGGAGAAAGAAAAAGGATGTAACAGTCTTATCCGTGTTCTACGTACATCTAGTTTTTCCAAATTCCAGGACTTCCAGGAGCCTTTGGAATAGCAGAATCTTGATCAATAGGCCCCCAGATTGCTACTGATTGCTACTGTTTACTTTGCTACTGACTGAGAGCTCATGAGTTCGAAGCCAGCCCAGGTTGGAGTGAGCTCCTGGCCATTTGTCTAGCTTGCTGTCGACCTATGCAGCTCGAAAGACAGTTGCACCTGTCAAGTATGAAACTTAGGTACCACTTATGCAGGGAGGCTAATTTAACTAATTTACGATACCGTAAAACACTCTCCAGCAGTGTGCAAATGAATGAGGACGTATTCTCATTTCAATTTTCTTTATTGAATTTTCAATAAAATAACAACATATATACATAAAAAGGGGAAAGGAAAGCGTAGAAGAAAAGCAAAGCCAAATGAGAGAGAATAGGTATTACGAAAATATAAAAGAGAGGGGGGGGGAAAGAAAAGAAAAGTGAACAGATGTGAAGGAAGATTAAAAAGTTTCTTGTTCTTTCGCCTCCTCTTACTTTTTTGAGGTAAGAACAAGATATGTTACATTACTTTCGGCTAGTTTTTATTAATTTGTTTGTTTGTTTTCCCTCTTCTTATTTTAACCAATCTTCACTATCTGTGCTTCCTTTTTATTATTATTATCTTTATTAATTTTCTATTTCTAGATATTATTTATATTTTATGAGTATATATATGTATATTTTTATTTTTAATTAAATTTATTTTTATTCAATTATGATGGATGTATTCCACCGGTGTCACAAGTGGACGGTGAAGCGACAACTTCCCCAGTGGCTGGAATTCAAAAGCCATACCCTCATGAAGCTGGAAAGTTAAATAGCCTTTCTGTCTCCGTCTATATATGTTGTATGTCTATGGCATTGAATGTTTGCCATGCCTGTGTGCATTGTGATGTGCCCTGAGTCCCCTGCGGGGTGAGAAGGGTGGAATATAAATATAGTAAATAAATAAATTTAATAAATCCAGCCTTCTCCTCTCTAGAAATGTATCTGAATGGCCAGGCAATTGCGAGCCAGAATTTGCATTTCTGTGCACATTCTAGTCTGACTCAGCCTTACAGGAGTCACCTTGATAACTGTGTTTTCCCAGGCTATTTCAGGTCAGTGTATTTATTTATTTATTTATTTACAGTATTTATATTCCGCTCTTCTCACCCCGCAGGGGACTCAGGGTGGATCACAATGCACATATACTGTACATGCCAAACATCCAATGCCATAGACACACAACATGTATAGACAAACACAAAGAGGCTATTTAACATTCCAGCTTCATGAGGGTATGCTTTGAATTTCAACCACCGGGGGAGCTGTCGCTTTACCGTCCACTTGTGACACCAATGGAGTACTTACTCATTCTTTTGCACGCTGCTGGAGAGTTTTATGGCATCGTAAATTAGTTAAATTAGCCTCCCCGCATAAGCAGCACCTAAGTTTCCTACTTGACAGATGCAACTGTCTTTTGGGCTGTAAAGGTCGACAGCAAGCTAGACAAATGGTCGGGAGCTTACTCCGACCCAGGCGGGCTTTGAACTCATTACCTTTTGGTCAGTAGCGATTTTAATGCAGCTGACTCCCAACTAGTTGCACCAAAACCTGCTCTCTAGGTATCTACCCAGCTACTTCTCCTTTGGTTGCAACAGAAATTTCATTTGTCTTCATATGGATAGTTAAAAAGTATGGCCAGGATCCTGTTGGCTGCCTAGGTTAAAGTTTTCCCCCTAACATTAAGTCCAGTCGTGTCCAACTCTGGGACTCTGGTGCTCATCTCCATTCCTAAGACGAAGAGCCAGCATTGTCCGTAGACACCTCCAAGGTCATGTGGCCATTGGCATGACTGCATGGAGCACCATTACCAACCCGCCGAAGCGGTACCTATTGAGCTACTCATATTTGCATGTTCTTGAACTGCTAGGTTGGCAGAAGTTGGGGATAAAATGTGGGAGCTCACACCATATCTGAATTCGAACTTGCGACCTTCTGGCTAGCAAGTTCAGTAGCTCAGCAGTTTAACCCACTACACCACCAGAGTCTCCCATTGGCTACCTAGGCATGTGTGTTTGCAAATTATCCCTGTGTATATAGTACTATTTTATTTTGTGAGGGTTTGTTTAAAAAAAACCACTTTTGAACCCAGCCCCACAGTTTATTTTCTCCCCTTATGGTTTAATCTTTTAGTGTTGATTTTTGCTACCTGTCATAAACTCTGGATGGCTCAGATGAGGCAGATTGGCCACAAACCATAGCTCTTAGTAGTGGAACTCTTGGGAGTCCAAGGAATTGTGGGCTGAGTTAGTGGGGGACTCTTCTGCCCAGCAGGAGTTTTTTAGCAACAGGAAGAAACTCCAAGCCCAGTGCCGATTAAGTACTAGACGCTGACCTAAAAGTTACTATTGAGTTTCCTGTGGCCTTGGAGAACCTATACATAATTGTCCCAGCAGTTTCTTCTCCCCCATAGTGCTGACAACTGTCTTCTCTGGATGCCTGGCAATACTCTCTCACATTCCTCTTTTGTCCTAACCACAGAGTGGCTATGTTTTGGACTACTCCGTATACTCTCTACTGTCTCATGTACCTAGACTTCTGACTTGCTGATATGATTTCTGGACTACTCTCATTCTTCTTCCTACAATTTGTCCATTTGACTCATTTTTGACTCTTTGACAGGTCCTACATATCAATCAGCTGCTTGGTTGGGCACTTGCTGACTCAGTTTTTGAACTTACACTGACAAAACCCTCCCAATCCAAAACACAAGAAAACACTTGCAAAACAATGTATCTCACACCTGAAACCCCTACCCCCAGTATTTCTTTTTCAGACATATAGAATTGCCGCTAGAGGTGACTTCAAGTTACTTCCACTCATCATCCAGTCAATATCTGGCCAAAAAAAGAGGTATTTGCACCCTGAATGGATGGATGCAAAACAGAGGAAAATCAGCTACTGCCTCACATGCCATTGTCCATCCTTGGCATATTTATTTATTTATTTATTCATGCCATTGTCCATTAAAAATTATCAAACATGTAAAAACAGAGTAAAACAAACACACCAAAATCACCGGAACCAAGGAAGAAAGTGGGGAAAGGAAGCTTTATGATTTGGCCCTGAGTTAAGCACCCCCCAAGGGGAGAGCAAGTAAAGCACTGAAGCCCCTATCATTGCTATTCTTTCCAATATTTTTCTCCCCAGGAATCAGGAACTTTAGAAAGAATTCGAGATGAATATGAAAACTGATATGTATTCACAGCAAATGAAACCAAAACACCCCAGATTTTCCCTTTGAGAGATGTTCTCCTATTGCAGAGTGTCACTCATGGACCTAAATATGGGCATTAATTCAATATAGCCGAAGATGTCAATTGAACTTCAGGAGGCCACCCTTCCCAACTTGATTAAATAGGCAGCGAGACGGAGGTGACACAACAGAGATCTAAGTGGCTAGAAAAGTAATGCCTGTCTCAGTCTCTGTGAGCTTTATAATGTTTTATAAAGGCAGCATGAGTTATATGATGAGAGAGGAAGAGTCAGTAATACTTTGCATTACAAGGGAAACCTGCAACAAAGTGAGATCCTGTTTACTCAGCTGGAGGCTTTTCCATTCAAGATATCCATTACATTGAAGGGAGTGGGGTGTACAAGTCAACAACATTTTGTAAATGAAACTTTGTGCACAAGAAACTTTGTGCACAAAAAATATAGTTCTCCATGCAAAAATATTTTCCCCAATCTCTCAGTCTCACAGAATATAAGAGTTTCTTTTAACTATCCATTGCTGAATCTCTATATATTAATAAAGTGGAATGTTTGTTTGTATGTGGGTTTGTTTGTTTGTGGGTTTGTGGATATGTGTCAGCATTCTGATTGACTCCCGGCCTCTACATTCTGGCAACATGATTGGTTCCAGTGAGAGAGTATTTGCATAACGCTATCATTGGCCAGCCAACACGAACATTCCAACACACTAAACTGTCAGAGGGGGATAAGGCCAAGGCATGAGGCAGTCAGGCATGGTGGTAGTTTAAGGTCAAAACACTTTGCGTGACCCAACAATGAGACAACAACACCAAACTTGCCACACAGAACCCCCGAGACCCACTCTACATTCTGCTGCAGTTTGCAGAGATGAGCATTGTGGCCCACACCAGTTTGCAGGGATGACGGGACTTGAAGTACTTTAACTCACTTCCTTAGAGCATTGTGGCCCACACCAATTGGCACACAGAGGCCCAATGGCCCACTTTACAGCCTGGAGCACTTTAGGGCAGGATGGGCAACAAATGATGGGATTTGCAGTACCCTCACCCAATTCACTTCCCACAGAAAATTGAAACCCCTACAAATCACAGACCATGCCCAAAATTGACAGTAAGGCTTCATTAACTTGATTTTCCTGACTAGGCCTCACTTAATGGGATGCTGTTTAAGGTCTGAATTGACAGTGAGGCTTCATTAACTTGATTTTCCCGACTGGGCCACAGATCATGGGACATTGTGTATGGCCTGAATTGACAGTAAGGCTTCATTAACTTGATTTTCCCGATTAGGCCTCAGCTCATGGGACATTGTGTATGGCCTGAATTGAAATTTCCCAAGACTGCTGCGACCCTCATCCAATGACTGATCAAGACCAAACTTGGCACACCGAGCCCTCATGACCCACTCTACATCCTGGTGCAGTTTGGAGGCGGATGGACCATGGATGATGGGACTTGAAGTACCTCCACTCACTTCACAAGACTGCTGCCAACCTCATCCAATAACTGATCAAGACCAAACTTGGCACACAGAAGCCCTATGACCCACCCTACATCTGTTTTCGTTTAATTTCCGAAAACAGGAAAGTGAAGAAAGATACGAAAAGACCATGAAATGGATTCGGAGAGATGTTATTTTCAGAAAGAGTTAAGTCCACAAAATACCTGAGGCAGGGGGGATCTGAGGCATAATTTTTCCTCCCCAGCAGAAGAAGTCTGGATTTTCCTCAAGGATGATATATCAAAGGCTTTGTATGAGCAGTGAGGAGGAGGAGCAAAAGCGATGGAAATTTTTCCTCCAAGGGCTCCGTGGAGCACACTTTGAGAACCACTGTTCCATTGGATACTGAAAGAAGGACTGTTCTTGCTAAAGATATAAACTGAGAGGTAGCAAGGAAGCCTTGAAGCTAAGTTGAGGGACACATCAAACCAGGCTCAGGGCCACAGGTTGTCCATCCTTGGACCTCCATGTCCTATTTTTAATAGGAGAGAGCCCCTGTTTCTGGCATGTTCTACTCTTCCTCTCTTCTTTCGAGACGAAATTTACAAAGCCAAGTCCCACTTTTAAATAAGTAATAAGTAAGTCAGCAAGCGTTGTCCTCTACCTCCACCGCGGTGTAGTCACCTTGCCTAAGGCCAGTGGGAATTCTGCCTTTAGTTTCCTTGGAAACGTGGCCATCTTGCAAGGGCAGGCTGATGAAATATGGCATTTGGAATTGCAAGCCATGTTGGAATGGGTCAAGAGTCATCTTTCTCAAGCTTCGTTTTAAATAACACCAAAAAAAGCATTATGTTTTGCTGACCTTGTTACCCCTCTTCACAACCACTGTAATTTCTACAATGATGCAACTCTCTCTTTAGTCAACACTTCGCCTTCCTTAGTCAAATGGCATTTTGTCCTGTGTTCATCAAATGTTCAAGTTTATGCAGTTGGAGGCACAACATAGAAGGAGGAATGAAAAAGTGTGCTGTCTCCTAAAAAGTTTTTTCTTCTGCTCTGCATTGTATTTTTATGGTATTATTCACTCTGTCTTTTGCACTTCAAGCAGTTCTCTGCTATTGACTTCCCCCAATGTTGGTCCTTGACTGCCTTTCACATAATCTGCCAGTGTATGTTTCTCTTCTTCTGCTATTTATTTCACTTGCAGAAGCCCTCTGCTCCTGATTTTCTGGGCAGGTAAAGTTTGTCAACATCACTATGTGACTGTAATGATTATTATTATTACTATTATTAAAATCTCTCTCGGCATTACTTTGCGAATGAAGATTCAGGAAGGACTCATCCCACGCTTTTTACAAGCGCGTTGATGACTAAAAAGGCCAATCTGAGATAGGCAAGTTCAGTTGCAGAAAGCACAGCAGAAAGTCTCCTTGGGTGATGTTGTTTCCACGTTGCGGTTCTTTCTGCCTTGTAGTTTCTCTTCGAGACCCATTCAGCGTGTCTTCTCAAAGGAGGCTGCAGCATTGTGGATAGTGCATCTCCATGCCTCCCGATGTGAGGCCAGGGTGGACCATTGTTGGTGATCAATCTGGCCGAGCCTGAGATGTTGTTTCAGGGAGTCCTTATATCTCTTTTTCGGGACGCCTCTCTTGCGCTGACCCGTGGCGAGTTCACCATAGAGTAGTATCTTTGGGAGGCGGTAGTCCTCCATCCTAGAGACGTGCCCTGCCCAGCGCAGCTGTGTTCTCAATAGCATGGCCTCAATGCTGGTGATCCCTGCTTGCTCAAGGACAGCAACATTCGTCACATAGTCGGTCCAGTGTATATTTAGGATTGTGCGAAGACAGCACTGATGAAAGCGTTCGAGGAGTCGTAGGTGTTGGCGATAGGTGACCCATGTTTCAGACCCATAGAGAAGAATAGACAGTATGATAGCTCTGTACACACTGATTTTGGTACTTTGCCTCAGGTTCTTGTTGCTCCAGACTCTTTTGTGAAGCCTTCCAAATGCACTATATTCCTTTGATAATCTGTGATCTATCTCTTTATCAATCTTGGTGTCTGAAGAGATGATGCTTCCCAGGTAGGTGAACTGCTGAACAGACTTAAGCACAGATGTGCCTATGCTGACGTGGGGATCATGGTGTCCTTCCTGTGGTGCGGGCTGGTAGAGGACTTCAGTTTTCTTCAGGCTGACTTCCAGCCCAAACAGCTCTGCAGCTGCTGCAAAGCAGGATGTGAGGCGCTGCAGGGCTGTTTCTGAATGGGCGACAAGGGCAGCATCGTCAGCAAAAAGCAGCTCATGGACTAGATAGTTTAGAGTCTTAGTGCGAGCCCTCAGACGGCTTAAGTTGAACAAGCTACCATCAGTACGATAGTGTATATATATGCCATCTTCTTCTTTGAGGTCTGCCGTAGCCCTTTGGAGCATCATGCTGAAGAAGATGTAGTTGTATTTTAATGTATTTTTAATGTATTTTAATTGTTGAAGGGTTTTGGGGTTTTATATTGTTATTATGTGGGCATCGAATTGTGCCGTACTGTAAGCCGCTCTGAGTCCCCCCTTGGGGGTTGAGAAGAGCGGGGTAAAATCCCGAAATAATAAATAATAATAAATAAGATTGTAAATAGGGTTGGTGCAAGAACACAACCTTGTTTCACTCTATTAGTTATTAGAAAGGGCTCCGAGAGAGCATCGCCATATCTGACTTGACCGCACTGGCCCTCATTATTAAAATAATTAATTATACCCCCACTTTATCTCTCCCGAAGGAGACTCAAAGCAATTTCACATAAAAGCATTAGCATACAATTTAAAATATGCAAATATGCAAACATTAAAACAGAATTAAATATAAGCAGTATTTTTAAAAATCACAATTATAATCCATTAAAACATATTCAAAGCATATTCAAGTTCACAAAGATTTCATTGATTGCAACGACCAGTGTCCGGTTTTCTCAACATTTTTCCCTGAGGCACGTAATAAAACAAAAAGACACAAATTTTAGGTCCCCTGCAATATACATATAAACCAGCACTATTAAATTTCACTAGAAGGGAGACTTGGGTCATTCTGTCCCAAACAACCTATTTTGAGAGTTTTGGACCATAACCACTTGTGGATGGAGATTATATAAAGCCACTTTGCTCAGGAATGGTGAAAAACGGCCTGGCAGAAGCGCAGATATCGCCAACTATGATGACAACCTGGTGATCATCAATGAAGCTTGCCCTGGAAAATGGGATGCACTGCAAGCATAAAAATGTGCCCCCCCCCCCCGAGTTACTGAATCTGCTGACCACTCAAGCTGCATTTTAGTGATTCTCGCAGCATGGGCACATTTTTCTTTCCCCCTTTGAGTTTAAATGACAAAGAGACTACATTAGGAACAAAATGGCACCAAGTTCCCTGCCATTTACAAAAGCCCTGTGTTAGATTAATTACCACTTAAAAAAAACCTTCCTGGAACAACAGTGATTTTAACACAAGGCAAAGTGACAGTTGTAAAAATGCCAAAGAGAAAGCCATACTTCGGTGACTGCTGGGCTTCGTTGTACAAAATATATACTCACTAGGTAAGGCCATGCACTAGACTGCACCATCTCAAAATACTGATGGAAGTTTTAGGGAATGGCAGTGTTTCTTCAAGTTTCTAGGCAAGGATGTGAAGGTCAAGCAGCCCTCAGGGACGAGACGGTGATATTTTGTATGTGAGGTTACTTAAAGGTTTGTGCACTCATCTCAATCTACACCCAGTTGGCACCAGGATTGTCTGCCTGAGTGTGAAAGTATGTATATTGTCCTCATTGTTGTTGTTTATTCGTTCAGTCATTTCCACCTCTTCGTGACCTCATGGTCCAGCCCACACCAGAGCTCCCTGTCAGCTGCCACCACTTTCAGCTCCTTCAAGATCAAGCCAGTCACTTTAAGGATACCATCTATCCACCTTGCCCTTGGTCGCCCCCCCCCCTCTTTTTCCTTCCCTTTCCCCCAGCATCAGTCTCTTCTCTAAGCTTTCCTTTCTTCTCATGATGTGGCCAAAGTACTTTGCCTCTCATCTCCTTCCCTCCAATGAGCAGATGGGCTTTATTTTCTGAAGTATGGACTGGTTGGATCTTCTCGCAGTCCAAGGCACTCTCAGAACTTTCCTCCAACACCACAGTTTAAAAGCATATCTTCCTTTGCTCAGCCTTCCTTATGGTCCAGCTCTTGCATCCATGGGTTACTACGGGGAATACCATTGCCTTAACTATGAGGATCTCCATTGCCAGTGTGATGTCTCTACTCTTCACTCTTTGATTGAGATTGGTCCTTGCTCTCCTCCCAAGAAGGAAACGTCTTCTGATTTCTTGGCTGCGGTCTGTGTCTGTAGTGCCCTTTCCCTGCCTACGCAGTGGGCGGGGAAAGGTTATTGCCTCCTCGCACGAAGGGAGACGATCGGTTCCCTAGGAACTTTTGGGAGTGGGCAGAGGCTGCCCATGTGTTGGGGCAGCCTCCTGCTTCATTCCTGTTTGAGGTGTTGACCCACCACTCCCGCCCGGTTACAGTATAGTGATCACCTTAGGGGCCAGGTAGGATTTTTCCCCCTTCTACGTAATCCCCCCCCCCAAACTAGGGGGGGGGGGTTGCCTACCCTGTAAATTGTTTTAATGCGTTTTAATGTATTTTTAACTGTATTTTAATGTACCTTCTATGTCTGCTTCACTTTCTGTAAACCGCTCTGGGCTCCAGAGAGAGCGATATAGCAAGTCGAATTTAATAAATAAATAAATAAATACTGTTACTGGGACTTTCTGGGATGGCGGTTCTATAAATAGGACAGCGTAAATAGTTTAGGGTAATACATAGACCCATATTCACTCATGCACTCTTCAAAGTTGGTTGGGCCAGTGCACAAAAACACTCACCTGGACGGCTGTTGAAGGGTGAGGGGGATACCATTGGTCCAGAAATTTTGAGAGTCCAGTTAAGTATTTCCAGAAAGGTCTTCTTGTGTTTTCCTTGAGAGGTTGCCCAGTTTTGTGTTGTAGAGCAGTCTTTCTCAACCAGTGTGCCGTGGCACACTAGTGTGCCGTGACGGACCTCCTGCTGTGCCGCGAGAAAAGCTCTCTGCCCCCTTCCTCCCCCCTCCTGCCGAACTCCTGCTGCTTGGGGGAGGAGGAAGGGCCGGGCAGTGGCGAAGAAAAAGAAGAAGGGACCGGGGCACTACCTCCTTCAGCCGTTTCCCCAGCCAGCCTCCAATCCGCCATGACTCCCACCATGACTCTCACCCCTCATTCGCTGAAGCCACGTGGAGGGGAAGCCCCGCCCACTGAAGCCCGTCCACCGCTCATGCTCCTCCTCTGTATAAGAGCTGAAGCTGGGGGGAGGGGTGGGTCATGGCGTGGCCTGTAGGAGAGCTGAAGCTGGGGGGAGGGGCAGGGCATGGCGTGGCCTGGCTCTGCCCCCTCCCCTGGCTTCAGCACTCCCAGCAGCTGCTCCAGCCTTGAGGGGACAGTGCCAAGCCAACATTGTGCTGGCTCTGGCACCACTGGCTTGGCACTGCCCCCTTAAGACTGGAGCAGCTGCTGGGAGAGGTGAAGCCGGAGTAGAGGGCGGGGCATGGCGCAGCCTGGCTCCGCCCCTCCCCGGCTTCGGCACTCCCAGCAGCTGCTCCCAGCAGGCCACCAACCCCCAGCCGTTCTTTACTGTGTTAGAGTGTCATTTTGGTTGGTGGTGTGCCCCCAGATTTTTTTAATGTTAAAAGTGTGCCGCGGATCAAAAAAGGTTGGGAAACACTGTTGTAGAGGACTCAGGAGAGTTTCCCAGTGTTGCCGAGGGGTCGTTCACTCACGGACGCTACCTCAGCTTGGCCACACCTTGTTCCCTTGACACCTGAGTTTAGTGAGGTTAAACTTAAATCAGTAACTTTAAAATAAATAAAAGTTGCCTTAATTTTATCCAACTACTGTGGTCTGTCTCGTTATTTCGGGGGTTGGAAGGTAATCATCTTTGCACCTAGAAATATAAAATCTGTCACTGCCTCCACATTTTCTCCCTCTATTTGCCAGTTATCAATCAGTCCACTTGCCATAATCTTGGGGGTTTTGGTGTTTCACTGCACCCCAGCTTTTGCCCTTTCTTCTTTCCCCTTGATAAGAAGAATCCTCAGCTCCTCGCTTTCAGCCATCAAAGTGGTATCATCTGCATATTGTTAAGGTTTCTTCCAGCCATTTTAACTCCAGCCTTGGATTTGTCAAGCCCCGCACATCACATGATGTGTTCTGCATACAAGTTGAATAGGTTGGGTGAGAGTATACAACCCTGCCATACGCCTTTCCCAATTTTGAACCAGCCTGTTGTTCCATGGTCAGTTCTTCCTGTTGCTACTTGTTCCTTATACAGATTCCTCAGCAGAGAGACAAGGTGATTTGTATGCCCATACCACCAATAATTTGCCACAATTTATTATAATCTGCACCGTCCAAGGCTTTAGAATAGTCAATAAAACAAAAACAGATGTTTTTCTGAACCTCCCCGCCTTTCTCCATTATCCAGGGGATGTTGGCCATTTGGTCTCTTGTTCCTCTGCCTTTTCTAAACTCAGCTTCTACATCTGGCAACCCCCCCTTCTCTCTCTCTTGCTCTCTCTCTCTCTATCCATGTCTTGCTGGACCCTACCTTGCAGGATCTTGAGCATTACCTTACTGGCATGAGAAAAAAGTGCCACACCATGAAAGTTTGAGCATTCTTTAGCATTTCCTTTTTTTTTTTGTATGGTGATATAAATTATTTTTTCTTCAATCTGATTGTCCTTATGTCTTGTACCAAAAACAGACGCAAGTGGAGGAGAGAGGGGAAAGATGTGGTAGATGTCTGCATTATCATTTCCTCCTTCTTGGGAGGAAATCAAAGATTAGAGTGCCAGTGTTGCAACTCATGAGCTGCGGTAGTACAGAGCTTGGAAAAATACTCTCTGGAATATGGCAATATGTCTTTGGCAAGTCCTGGCAAAATAACCCTAGTCAAGAGAGCCAGAGTGGTGTAGTGATGCGAGTATTGGACTGGGACCGATACTGGAAGACCAAGATGTGTATCTCTGCTCAGTCTTGGCATCCCACTTGGTGTCCTTGAGCAGACTGAGCCCCATCTGAATACATCCCTGTATTTACCAGCCGTTGCTTCCGCTAGATTTAGAACACCTGGGTTCAGCTATATTAGATGCAAACAAAGCCTCTTCACATTGAACTATAGCTCTTTCAAGCTTGCTAAGTGCTAAGCTATTCAGTTTTCCCCTGTATATACCTTTTCCCTAGACTCAAACAGCTTGTTTGGGTTTAATTTGTTTTGTGAACATAACCAAAATATAGTAATAGAAAAAAGAAAGCGGGGCAAGAGCATGTAGGTCAGTCTCAGCCTGCCTCTGGCCGTACTTAGAACACATGCGTAGTGTGCACAAGATCCAGAGCTCGTTTCTACTGGGATTGGGAAGGAAACTGGTGTGAAATTCTGGCTTTTAGTTGGGCTACACAGTACAGAGGCATGCACCCAAAATATCTTGCTTAATATCAAACAGAATACAACTGCACTTGAAAAGATACATTAAGGATAATTGATCATATCAAATTTTAGAGAGTCCATTCCCATCTCTTTTAGGGAGTCCATTTCCTCCGCCTTCTCCTTCTACGTCTCCTTCCTCTTTCCTGTCTCCATCAGAAATCAGACTTGGCTCACTTTTCTGCCCCCAGAATATCAAGAGAGATAATCAACAATATCTGCTTTGAACTGGGTTATCTGAGTCCACACTGCCCTATAATTCAGTTCAATGAGGATTTTATATATCTAAGAAGTGGGGCAGGAATATAATAACTCATCTTACGTAGCAAATGATATTTGAGAAGAATTATCCTACCAGAGGTCACAAATAGAAATTGTGAGGAGCAGCTGTTGTCCTCCATCCATTGCTTGAAAACTTTGATTTTTGCCATTTTATAAAGAAGTGATGTTTTACTACCCTATTGTACATCATGGGACTTGGGCATTCACAGATTTTGGTATCTAGTGAATACCACGGCACCCAACATACTGCATTTGTGTGTCTTTCATCTACCACTATTCAACTTCCGTCAATGATCCTCCTCATAATTTTTAGCATTGTGGAAGATAAATTAAAATGCCCCTTTCTCTGCTTTATCCCCACTGTGCTTCAGTCATGTTGCCTCCCATTTACTTGCCCCTTTTCCCATGATGATAAAAAGGTACACATTTCTTCATGGAGGAAATACTCTCCTTGTTGACTGTTGCATTCTCTGCATCTTTTGAGCTTTAGAGCTTTGAAGGTTTGCTTATCTAGACTTTAAGCTGCATGTGGACAACAGGTGAACCTACAAAGTCAAGACAGATATCAGCCACATCTCACACTCCATGAATCAGTCAATAATCCCAGTTCTACAGTTCCATGGGGGCACTGGGAGATTAGGGAGGAACTGGGAGGGGCAATTGATGGTGTTCAATTTGATGGTGTGCACTGGGAATGTGGTGCAGCTGGCTAAGTGTCAGCTGCATAAGATCTCTCTGGCCAATAGATCATGAGTTCGAGGCCTGCCCGGGTTGAGGTGGGTGCTCGACCTTAAGTGTAGCCTGCTGTTGACCTTTGCAGCCTGAAAGAGAGTTGCATCTGTCAAGTAGGTGATAAAGGTACCACATTAAGTGGGGAGGCAAATTTTGACTGAATTATGAGGCCATTAAAAGAACTCCAGGAAACGCGAAGGAATACGGAAGGAACAACAAAGGACGCTGAGAGATGAGGAGTGCATCAGCTCCCCCTGGTGGTCAGAGTTTGCCTCTGTTCGTTTATATGTGTGTACTGTGTACTGTGTGTACTGTGTATAGTGTGTACTGTGTATGTGGAAAACGGCGGGGATTGTCTGCTAAGTATGTGTACCTGTAATCCGCTCTGAGTCCCCTTCGGGGTGAGAAGAGCGGAATATAGATAAAGTAAATAAATAAATAAACAAGTTGGCCAAACCAAGATAAAAGCTGAACAGGTCTGAGAAAGATTCTAAGACAAAACTGGTTGGATCAGAAGGAGACGGAGATGAAGACCAAGGAGATGGAGACCAAGGAGAAAAGGAATTGGACAGGGATGGAGATGGGGAATGATGGAGATGGAGATGATGGGGATGGAGATGGGGTTGGTGGGGATGGAGATGGTGAAGGAGATAGACATGGACATGGAGGCGGACAAGGAGGGGGGGGGGAGAAGAAGACTAGGAGTATCCTGTATTTAGCAGTGACTTTTATATGCTTAGATGGAGACCAAGGAGACAGAGACCAAGGAGAAGAGGAATTAGACAGAGAAGGAAATGGAGCAGGGGAAGAGGAGAAGCAGACAGAAAAAGTGGGGAGAAGAGGAGGAGTATCCTGTATTCAACAGTGACTATTATATGCCTTTCATAGTCCCACAGCCAATTACTGTTCCCAACAACTCATATTAAACTAGCATGATATTTCTTCATATGGGTCATTCTGTTCAGCTGATGTAAATGACAGCTTTGCTTCATCTTTTGGAAGTGGATTCAATAATTTGGCTCTGCTTTAGATGCAACATTTTCCTTTGGTCAGTCCTGAACCTGCTCTTTCTTTCTTTGTTCAGATACAAAAGGGGAGGATAGTGGTTTTGTACCTTTAGTAGTGATAGCAAATATATTTATGTATTAGTTATTTGGGGGTGGGAGGAGATGTATACCAATTCAAACACAGGATTAATAAAAATCAAGGTAGTTGAATGATCAGGTTCCAGTCTTGACAATGACTTAGTCCAGGCCTGTCCAACAGACGGCCCGGGGGCCGTACACGGCCCGCCAGCCCCTTGGATTAGGCCCGCCTACCCTCCTGCAAGAAATCAACTGTTTTAAAATAAATATTTTTTATTAAAAAAATTAAAAAGTTTTTCGGAAAAATTGTATCGGCGGCACAGCTGTCCTGGCTCTTCAGACTACAAGTCCCAGCTTCCCCTCCGCGGCGCCATTTCCTTTGAGACTAGAAGAGTACAGGAAGTACTCTTCTGCTGTGTCTTTGGCTCCTGCCTCTGTTTCTTCGCCTCTCTCGTGCTCTGGCTCCGGCTCCTGGAGCCTCATTGGAAGAGAGAAGCCAGACCGGAGCAAGGCTGTGTGGAGCTCCGTTTGGGCAGCGGTCGTTTGGGAAGGATACCAAACTAAGGTAGGCTGAAGCAGAGGGCTGTTTTGCTGGGGTGGGCTCCTTCCTTCATTCCTTCCTTCCTTCAATCCTTCCTTCCTTGCTTTTATTCTTGCTTTTATTTTAATTTTATTTTTATTTAATTTTAATTTAATTTTATTTATTTCCTTTTATTCTTGCATTTATTCCTCCCTCATTTCTTCCCTCTATCCATCTTCCTTCCTTCCTCTCTTCCTTTCTTTTATTCTTTTATTCTTTTATTCTTTTATTTATTATAGCAGGCCTGGGCAAACTTGGGCCCTCGGGATGCTTTTTTGTTCCCATTAAAATTCTTTTATAATCATCCTGTTCCATTGTTTTATTTATTTTATAATTAATAATGCAACTAGTAATTGTAATTGTAATAAGTATAAGTATAACTGTCAACTATTAATTGTAACAATAGTCGTATAAGAGGTAAGAGGTTTTTTTCAACTTTTTCACACTGCGGCCACCCAGGTGATCAGTGACCGGAATTCCGGCCCTTGGGCTGGTAGAAGTTGGACAGCCCTGACTTAGTCTCAGTATATTTCTTAGATTTAGGCCTAAGCAGACCTAGGTTCAGTTTCTCATTCAGCCATGAAAGTCGTTGAATTATCCTTGGTCCTTCACTCCTTGTCAACCTAACCTCAACACATTTGAAAGGATAGAAAGACATTACAGGTCCTTCACAAACGACCCTGAGCTGTTTGGAGAAAAGGCGGAGAAGCTATTCCTGTGGCAAAATAAATATAAATAATGGAGCAAACAAAGAGAGAAGAACAGTTAGGGAAGGCAATTTTGTAGATAATGGGCATACAGCAGATGCAGCTTGCCATGAAGGTGGAAGGAAAAAATGCTGTGCAGCTCTTATGTGAAGTTTGTTCTTTTTCAACACCATTGTCGGAAACCAGCTTTATTTGGGTCATCAAGGCTAATCACTCTTGCCAGGCGCAATGATATTTGTTAAAAATTGGATAGGAACTCAAATGCTTCCTTCCGGATATGGAACAGTTTATATAGATCACCTGGAAAATTAGTTAAGTACCACTGAATGCAGCAAGTTCTCCAAAGCAAGAAGGTCTGCCTTCAATTTTTACTGCAGTGAATAATGGAAAGTAATTCCCCTCTGAATCATCTTTTATCCTGAACCATCATTGACATCAATACTGTTCTGTGTTTATTTTTACTTATTCCCCCCTATTCAATACTGAAATCTTCAGCTCATTGGAAGAAAGTGGGTAAAATATACATGTCATTCTACTGCCCCAAGTGGTCACAAAGAGGAAAAACTCTATTGCAGTTTTAGAACAGGATTTCTCAACTTTCCTCATGCTGCAAATCCTCATATTGTGGTGACCCCCAACCATAACATTATTTTCATTGCTACTTCCAAACTGTAATTTTGCTACGGTTATGAATCATAATGTAAATATCTGATATGCAGGATGTATTTTCATTCACTGGACCAAATTTGCCACAAATACCCGTTACGCCCAAATATGAATACTGGTGGGGTTGTGGGGGGAGATTGATTTTGTCATTTGGGAGTTGCAGTTGCTGGGATTTAGAGTTCACCTACAATCAAAGAGCATTCTGAACATCACCAACCATGGAATTGAACCAAATTTGGCACACAGAACTCCCATGACCAACAGAAAATACTGGAAGGGTTTGGTGGGCATTGACTTTGAGTTTGGGAGTTGTAGTTCACCTACATCCAGAGAGCACTGTGGACTCAAAACAATGATAGATCTAGACCAAACTTGCCGCGAATACTCAATATGCCCAAATGTGATCACTGGTAGAGTTTGGGGGAAATAGAGTTTGACATTTGGGAGTTGTAGTTGCTGGGATTTATAGTTCGCCTACAATCAAAGAGCATTCTGAACTCCACCAACGATGGACTTGAACCAAACTTGGCACACAGAACTCCCATGACCAACAGAAAATACTGGAAGGGTTTGGTGGGCATTGGGTTTTGGAGTTGAAGTTCACCAGAGAGCACCGTGGATTCAAACAATGATGAATCTGGACCAAATTTGGCATGAATCCTCAATATGCCCAAATGTGAACACTGGTGGAGTTTGGGGAAAATAGACCTTGAAATATATACTCACAGGTAAAGGTCTTTCCCTTCCATCACCAGCATCTGGAGGTGATGCTCAACTTCATCCATGGGGAGGTGCTCTTGTTTTATTTTTCCATGCCAAGGAGCCTGTTCTCATAGACATCTCCAATGTGCTACCATGGCCCCCAAGCCATGTCTTGCACATGACTATATTCCTCAACAAAAGGTATCTGACATTTCTGTCCAATGTAGAACAGTTCAAAGTCGTGACAGTGGAACTGTACATGAAGTATATGTACATGCAGATACACATGTTGCACAGTGATGTGAATGCTGTCTGCAGATATTTATGAGCATTTCCTTTCATGTACCCCATGCCCTCATTGCCCCTCTCCTTTGAGAGAATGATTATCCACTACGGTCATTGCTATCCAGTCTCATCTTTCTGAACCCCATCTGAAACCACCTCAACTACATTGCTTTCTTGCCCACTTGGAGAAAGCAAGTGTTGCAAACAGTAGCAGGCTTGGAAAAGTTCCTTTGGGATTCTAACTGTCCATAGAAACCTGTGGTTTTGGGGAGTTGTGGTCCAACTCCTCCAAAGCGTGCTCCAGAGATCAGCTTCAGACTCCATAAAGAGATACTCGGCAAGTGCTGAGAGTACTTCTGCCACCAGCTTTCTACTAATTAGCATTATTTCCACATTTGTTATTTTTCTGTATTTCTGAAGATGTTTATGAAACAGGCTGATGGCAACCCAAGATAATCCTAATGCAAACAATGAACACTAAACATGCTGCAGCTGTGTAGCTACCTCTCCGCATTGTTTTTTAAGAAAACGCATTGTTGATGACCGTGATCCTTTCTGACATCTGTTTTCCCTAATCTGTTGCATTCTGTTAAATAATCTCTAGTCAACTAAATAAAGGCATTAATGATAAAGTTCAGGAGAGAGCGGGGAACATAATAAAAGCACTCAGGATGCCTTGGAGCAGCATCTTGGTATTTAAAAAGAGATGGCTGGAAGAGAAAGAAGATGAATTCTAAAGGAGCTCCATATTTATTTTGACTACAGGCAAAAGCAAAAAAATAAATAAATACAAAATTGTATCGTTAGCCTTGTCGTATTTTGCACTTATCTCTAAATGTCAATTAAGGTTTCTTCTTCCCTATCCGCAGGCTGATGTTCCAATTCAAAACATACTGTCCTGGGCTTGGTTCAGAGAGTCCAAATCTTCTGCCATGCAATGCATCCCAAGTAAGTTGCATATGTCTCAGATGGATTTCATTCTATTACTTTCAGCCTAATTTTCTAGATTAATTAATCCTTATCAGGGCCCTTCAAATTCTGTTCCTATCTTCCAATGTGTTAGCTTCCCCCCAGTTTTGTATTATCTAGACTTGGCACAGCTAGGTAGTAGCCAGCTGCATTAAATCACTACTGATTGAGAGGTCATGAGTTCGAAGCCAGCCTGGGTCAGAGTAAGCTCTTGACCATTAATAGTCTAGCTTGCTATCAACCTATGCAGCCTGAAAGACAATTGCATCTGTAAAAGAGGAAATTTAGGGACCGCTTTGTGCAGAGAGGCTAATTTAACTAATTAACTAATAAAACCTATCCAATAATAACTGCTGGATATTATTTTTGAGTATAATTATTTTATTTTTGATGATCAATTTTATGTCCAAGTCTATGGGGAATGTCTATGGGGCTTTCATTCTCCCCAATGACAGCAATATTATATATGGCCAATCTTGAAAAAGAGTTTCTTTTTGGAACCAATAACGAAGTAACGTCCAAAATTACTAATTACTTCCGTTATATTGACAATGTTTTCTTCCTAATGAGGAAGGATGGTAACCTTGATGAAACTATATCTTACTTTAATACATGGCATGATACCATCCAATTTTCTTTTGAAAAAAACACCACTGAGATCAACTTTTTGGACGTCACGGTATATGTTAACCCCTCAACAGGAAAATTGGCAGTAAAAAACTACAAGAAACCAACAAGCCAAAATTCTCTGCTGCACTTTAAATTGCATCATACTCCAGCATTAAAAAATAACCTGCCTTTTTCACAGATGCTCAGAATCAAGAGGAATTCCACCAGCCATGATGATTTTGTTAAAGACACTCAACGCCTAATAGAAGATCTTAAAGACAGAGGATATCCTAATGGAATTCTACAATAGGCATTTCATAAAGTAAACAGAATCCCACGATCTGATTTATTCCAGAAAAAACAAAAGGAACCTGAAGATATCCTAACCTGGCCTCTTACATATACCCCACATTCGAAACAAATTGTAAATATCACCAAAAGATACTGGCCACTACTCAAAGGAATCCCGGGCCTCGAAAGACTTCCCCATATAGCTTATAAGCTCAAAATATCCGTAACCTTATTATTCACTCAGACCACAAATTACAGGCCAACAGGGACAGAACATATCACACGGATCCATGCCATCATTGCAATATTTGTAGATTAATTAACAGACAGAGCAACATAACAAGCCCATACAATGGTAAAAGATTTAGGATCCGCTCCGCAGCAACTTGTGGTTCCCAGAATTTAATCTATTGTTTAACCTGTATTTGTGGCCACATTTACACTGGGGAAACGAGTAGACCGCTCCGTTTGAGAATCCAGGAACATCGTTCACGCTTTAGGACCAAATCGGACAATTCTAGATTATACACTCATTTTTTGGAACAACAACACAATTGCGAAGACTTTACAGTAACAGTCCTGGAAAGACTCGAATCCAAACCCCATATGTATACCAAAACTAGATTACTTTCATTAGAAAGAGATTGGATAATCCGTTTAAAGTGTGAGTCCCCATTCGGGCTCAACGGCCAGCTTTCAATAAGAGAAACTTTAATTTAACTCACTTGAAATTGGTTCGCAATGGGTTAAACACCCAGTGCTTTCCGTCCCCTCCCCTGTCAGAAACCGCTGACCCGCAGGCCTATGCCGCGCTAATTGTTGCTTACTTCACTTCAAGGTCAGCTATCTCTTCATGTTTTTTGTTTAGACATGTTCTCCACTGTCTTTATCTGAGCTTTATTAATGTTATTGATATACTGTGATATATATATATTGTTTTATATGCTCATTCCAGGAATATTCACCTTCTTAAAGATTATCCCGGTCCTGAAGAGCCAACAGGCGAAACGCGTCAACCAGATTGGATCCGCTTGTCTTTCTCACCCACACGGGACTTTATTTGCATTTTGTACTACTGTATTGAACTTTGGGAGAGTGCGGGTCATATATTATGTTGCAGGCTATATAGCCGCATTTATGTACTGAAGGTCTACTTTTAGGCTTATTGCCATACCTATGTTTATGCATGAACTCATAGAGTTCATGTTTATGCATGAACTCTATGTTTGTATATTGGATATATGCTTTATGATAATTATATTGTGATAGTTCATGCTGTATGATTGTTTATGCAGGCTTGAAGCCGCTTAAATATATTGCTTTGCTCTATGATATATTTGTTATATTGTTACTTTATATGACACTGTATGACTCACTCACTACCATAGTATATGGATATATTAATACATTACTGATGGATTCTTTCTAGTAAACCATATTTTATGGTAATACTATTATTTTGTTGTTGAATTATTCTTAGCTCGCCTAATCACATGTTATATATGTTGTATGTCTAATGGCATTGAATGTTTGCCATGTATATGTGCAGGCCCGGATTAAAGGCTTCTGCCGCCCTAGGCCCCACACTCTAAATCCCGCTCCCTGGGGCGGGGCTGCGGCTGCTTGAGGGGGCGGGGCTTCTTGTGGGGGCGAGGCCGGCGCGAGGGAAAAGGAGCTGGGAGAAGCCTCGCTGCTGCCGCGCCACCCCTAGGGTGACGGACGTGCCTTCCCCTGCTGCCTCCCAAGCAAGCGAGGAGGCCGCGGGGGTAGGCACGTCCGCCACCCTAGGAGTGGCGGCGGCGGCTTCTCCTGGCTCCTTTCTCTGCGCTGGCTCTAGCCCGCCCCTCCTCCTTTCACTGAAGGGAGGAGGGGCAGAAATCAGCTGGCATAAGGGAAAAGGAGCCGAGAAGACACGGAGGGGCTGCGCACCGGGCTTTCTCCGGCTCCTTTTCTCTCGTGCTGTCCGCCCCTCCCTCCCTTCACTGAAGGCGAGGAGGGGCGGAGTTCAGCGGCGTGAGGGAAAAGGAACGTCACCGGGCGACTCTGCGCCGCTGCCCCGCTCGCCCGTGCCCCAAACACAAGCCGGGCGGCGGCGGGGAAACCGCGTGAGTCGCCCTAGGGGCAGGACTTCCAGCAGCGCCTTCTCCCTCATGCCGGTTCCGCCCCTCCTTTCACTGAAGGGAGGAGGGGCAGAGCCGCTGCTGGCATGAGGGGAGAAGGCCCCGCCGGAATTCCGGCCCCTAGGGAGACTCACGCGGCTTCCCCCACCACCCTCACACTGGCGCCCCTCCTCCCTTCACTGAAGGAAGGAGTGGCGCCCGCCCGCGCGAGTGGGGCGGTGGCGGGGGAAGTTGCTTGAGTCTCCCTAGGGGCAGCGGGACTTCCCCTCACCCCTTCCTTCAGGCTCGGAAATGCTGCCCCCCAAAATCTGCCGCCCGAGGCAATGGCCTCGGGTGGCCTTATGGGTAATCCGGGCCTGTATATGTGTATTGTAATCTGCTCTGAGCCCCCCGAAGGGTGAGAAGAGTGGAATATAAATACTGTGAGTAAATAAATAAATGAAGAAATAATAGGATCCTCATAACTCGTTATCTAATGATGGGTAAATAAACATATTGAAGAGTATCAGGACTTCCCTCCCGTTTGAGCCTTGGCCACTGATGTCGACTCTCTGAGCATTGTTTTCCAGTCAATTATGAATCCAACTAACAGTATTCCCAACTATTCTACATTTAATTAATTTGCTAATCTCTCTCACACACATAACACCTTGGCCTACATGGCAGAAATGTTATGAGGATGGTCATATATACCTGATCTCATGGAGGAACTACGTTATAAAAATGCTAATGAAGGAATAAACATAAAGATCCTGATTCAATCTTCTTGTGTTTCTTATCCTTAAAGTATAATATACTTTGAATTGAGGACCATTCTCTTTGTAAAGTAGAACAAATAGTGTTCCTAGGCAACACTTTCCAGAAGGTACTGCCCAAGTTCTCTTTTTTTTCCCCCTTGTCTCTGATCCTTTGGTTAAGTTTGTTGCTAAATTAAATTTTATAGGTTGGTTTCAGAATTTTAGGGGTTTTTAAAGTTTCCATATGGTCATTTCCTCCACACTCTTGATTATGACCGCTAATGTTGTTCCCAACAAATGGAAGAGTCAGCCTTTTTGTGACTGGAAGGTGAAGAGAGTGGAGGGTTGGAGGGACTACCAAATAGCGCATCCAGTCGGAGCTGTATTCAAGTCCACTTGGGCGTTTGCAACTTTATTCAAGACCGGTTAGAGTTAAATATTGAGCCCATCTTAGAGACAGTTCAACACCATACAAGAAAGAGACAATAAGAATAAATAAAGATTCAAGAGTTCGGCCAGAGCTGTTTCTATCTCTCAAAGACTTTACCTCTCCCCATAATCATAATAATAATAATAATAATAATAATAATCTTTATTTATACCCCACCACCATCGCTCCAACGGGGACTCGGGGCGGCTTACATGAGGCCACGCCAAACAGTACATTATAAAGACTTTGCCTTCCAACCCCCGAAATAACGAGACAGACAACAAAAATTGGATTCAAATCTGGGCAACATTTAATAAAGTTACCTATTTAACTTGAACTGACTAAACTTTGGTATCAAGGAACTGGGAATGGAACAGAACTGGGCAACCTCTCAGGTAGATGCTTGTAGGGTTCCAGCCTGGTGGACTAGGGCAGACCCTGGGGGCTCCAGGCCAGGCACCAGTCGACCCGGGGGAGATAGAGGATGATGGGTGGCCTGATGCTTTTGACACTTCAGAAGAGAGCCTGCAATGGGATAATACATGGCTGGAGGGTTATGGGACTGCAGATGAATTTAGTGAAGATTCCATGGAATTAGACTCTGATGAATATGAAAGGTCAAGTGGCCTTGGGTCTCAGGAACGAGTGGCTACTCCCTTCCCAGATGGTGAGATGGGGACGGGGAGTTTTCTGGTTCCCATTCTGATAGCGATGCAGCCGGGCGCGCTAATGAGATGGAATTCAACAGGAGGGATAGTATCTCGGCTTCTAGGAGAGATTGGAGGAAGTGGGTGCGGTGGACGCACAAGAGTTAGTTTCTATATCAGGCCTGGGAAAACTTTCATCAGATCTGAAGCCATGTTTAGCTTGATTCACGTCTCTCGTTCCTGTCTCCAATTTCTTGCTAACCGCCGGGGCGGTTTGGATTCTGCTTCTCTTGACCACAGTTGCAGCCAGACTCAAGTGCCACGTTTGACCGCTAGAGCGGTTGCCTCACTTTGGAACTTTGTTTGGGATTCAATCCGCTTGGACTGATACTCTGGGACCAAGTGAACTCTTTTTGGATTGCTTTCTTTCTACCCTTTGGGCTATTTTTATCTTTATTCTAAATAAAGAACATTTTTTGCATTTGTCTGTGTGTGTATGTGTGATCGGGGGCTGCCTGGGTTCTGAGGTGCAACAATGCTGTAGAACTTTCTGCAAATCTTTACCGGACTTTCCAACTTCTCTGGGCCAATGATATCTCCCTCACACTTCCAGTGCCATCCAGGTGCGTGCGTTTGTGAATTGCCCAATACCCTTTGAGGATTGCCTTGAATGAAAATTGCTCTATGGATTTCCCTAAACTATTTACACTGGCCTATTTATAAGATTGCCATCCATCCAGCCCCTAATAGTAGTATAGGGTAGGCAAAAACCATCCTAGAACATGGGGGGGGGGGGATTCCTACACGGCCCCCTATTGGCAACCACTATACTGTACAATGGGCAGGAGTGGTGGGTCTACGGCTCCAGCAGGAAAGAGGCAGAAGGATGGCTACAGCTGCGCAGGCGGGGAAAGGGTGTTGTAGTGAGACTCAGGAGGAGAGAAAGTTTAAAATTCTTGTCACTTAATAAATTCTTGTTTGATTCAACTATATAGTCGCCAATCTGTACACCTTCCAAGTAGTTAAGAAAGCATGGAGGCAGAACAGCTAAGCTCAGAGATACATGGAAGGCTGCCTGTTTGGGATGGCCAAGACTGAAGGTTCAGTTGTAACAAGCCTTTCTCAATAAATCTTGCATAAAAGTGTAGCTTCCCAAGCCTTCTTTTAAAAAAACTAATTCATTGCAGTTTGATGCTGCACTACTCTGACCTTTGCAGTATTTTATATGTTGAGCAGCTGGCCGTTCCTTGCTTTCCCAGAGGCTAGTGAGGCTGTAAACAGGAAGGAAAGTGGAATCTCAGCCAATCTAATTACAGAATATTGGAAAGGTCAAATAAGTGCAGCATGCGACTTTGATTTACAGAATGTGAGAGTTATCCAAAGCCCAGCAATAAAAGAAAAAAAATTAAGAAAGAAAAGAAACAACAACAGTATACTTTCTGGAAGGAACCATAGAAAGATTATACATTTAGTGATTTTTCTAAAGAGACGTTTATAGATTTTTTGGATAAGAAACATACACCCACTCTTGAATTGAAAAGACCTGCACTCTCTGCCCTTGAAATGGCACGATGCCTAGCAGTGGGATGGTCACACAGCTGATAGTCTATCTACAGATGTCACATGTCAATGATTCCACAGCTGAAAAAAATAGATCTATCTAAATGTCAGATGTCACATGCAATATATTTTCCTGAGAATGATTCCATCAGCGACTGCTGGAACCTTGAGGAATTTCTCAGTTGGGATTTGTCAAAATATCTGTGAGGAATCCTGTTGTTTTTCATGTTTTGCCAGTCTCAATTTATATATTTACCTTGTGGAATGAAAACAGGTGGGGAAATGTCAACATGCAAAGACACCAGCATTGAAGCGATAGTCCTCCGCCATCAACTCAACTGGACTGGCCACATTGTCCGAATGCCCTATCACCATCTCCAAGAGAAGTTACTATACTCCCAACTCAAGAACAGAAATGGAATGTTGGAGGACAGGAAAAGAGATTTAAAGATGGGCTCAAAGCCAACCTTAAAAACTGTGGCATAGACACTGAGAACTGGGAAGCCATAGCCCTTGAGTGCTCTAACTGGACATCAGCTGTGACCAGCAGTGCTGCCCAATTTGAAGAGGCACAAATGGAGGGCAAAAGGGAGAAATGTGCCAAGAGGAAGATGCGTCAAGCCAACCCCAAACAGGACCACCTTCCACCTGGAAACCAATGACCTCACTGTGGGAGAACATGCAGATCAAGAATAGGGCTCCACAGTCACCTATGTACCCACCGCCAGGACAACGCATTTTGAGGACAATCTTACTCGGACAATGAGGGATCACCTAACAACAACAACAACAACAACAACAACAAAACAAAATAACACAGCTGAGACATTTGGCTCTCTTTTTATTCTATTTTACATTGGGCTATTGCCAACCCATCAAAGCAGAAGTTTGTGATCCATATATTCTTATAATTTTCATTGTGTGCCACTTCAACAGAGAAAAAGTGGAGTATAAATACAAGAAAGAGGAGGAGGAAGTGAAGGAGAAAGAGAAGGAGAAGTAGTATAGTGTGTTTGTCAGGAGCAACTTGAGAAACTGCAAGTTGCTTCTGGTGTGAGAGAATTGGCCATCTGCAAGGACGTTGCCCAGGGGACAGATGTTTTGATGGTTTACCATCCTTGTGGGAGGCCTCTCTCATGTCCCTGCATGGAGCTGGAGCTGACAGAGGGAGCTCATCTGAACTCTCCACGGATTTCAACCTGCAACATGTCAGTCTTCAGTCCTGCCAGCACAAGGGTTTAATCCACTGCGCCACCGAGAGCTCCAGTAGTATAGTAGTAGTAGTATAGTAGTGATGGAGAGCACAGCAGTTTTCAGTATCAAGGGTACTGAAATATGCAAGTATCTTCACATTCAGAACACACACAATTAAAAATATTGTTCTGGGGGAAAGTATACTAAATTGTGTATCACATCTGCACAATGTTTCCTCCTGAGGAATAGTCTGTTGCAAGAAACTCCAGAAAGACATTTTGTGACATTTCAATCTCCCTGCCTATTATGTTGCTGCCTCCAATAAACTTCAATGCGAAAATCCAGTGTGAAATTTCTGGACTAACGCTGGTTAGCGAGTTTGATCCTATTTGTTTAACGACTCCATTCTCTTCCGCAACAGGTGTTAAATTGGCGTAGCAAAGCTTGGAAGATTGCCTTCCTTCAGCGGCAAAGGCCACTGTGGAGGGACACCGTATTTATCTCGTTTGCAATTGAATGCTGCGTGGATACATCACAGGCTGCACTTCCTTCCTCTTGTACCTTTTCAGCCTCACCGCTTAGAAATCTTCCCTCTGTTCCACGGCGTGTGCATTAGGGATGCAACACGTATTTGCAAGTGTCCTGCTAAAAGTCAGATCCAGTGCTGTTGTTCACAGTCAAGAATATTCTGCTCCCAGACTCCCCACCTAAGCCATTAAAACAAATCAAACCTAGCACTTCAAAACCATCCAGAGTACAAAAACAACAGAAGACAAAATATCGGAAAACCTGTGCAGTTTGCATAGCAAGACATAGATGCAGTGTTTCTGATGATTAAAAACACTAAATAATCGGAAAAATTAAAGGCAAACTCATGCAATAAGAGTTATTGTCGAAGGACTTCGTGGCTGGAAGCACTAGTTTTCTGGGCTGTCTGGCCATGTTTCAGTAGCATTCTTTCCTAATGTTTCCCCTACGTCTTTGGCAGTGAAGCAAACAGGGTGAATAATATATATCTGAGGACTAATGTCCAGGGTGAGAGAAAGTACCCTTGTCTCTGTAAAGAAACCATGACTGTTGCCATTAGCAAATTTGTATTAGCATTTGAGTTGCCATTAAGTGTGCAAGTCAATCAGTGAGGGTATCTAAATATAGTTAGCCTGGCCTATGTTGTCTGAATACAACAAAGCACAAAGCAGGGGTGCTTGCACAATAAATGTATGCAAGTAGTAAGGGCGAACCATATACTACATGAGCAATAAATGCAATAGGAGCATGCAATGTGAACAGGGTGAGTGCACCTCTAAAGAAAAAGAATTGGTAAACAGGAGAAGCCTCTTCAAATATATGTAAACGTTTATCACACACACATGTGTATTGGCAGTTCAAGTGTTACAAAGAATACAAAGCTCCAAGCATAATGCACAAATGAAAAACAAGCAAACATATACAGATATATGCCTGATTAATAAGAAGCAAAAGTATGCATCACTTAAAGGAGCAGTGCCAGATATCACAGATAGTTCAACACATAGTAATCATTCTGCACATGGGATAGTTCAACACATGGTAATAGTTCAGCACATATAATTCGTTCAACACATAATATTACAACACATGATAATACATATGAGTAAGGCTACGCATGTAGATGTGAGGGAAGACGGGAAGAGACCGGGTGTAGGCCTGGGGATGCGGTGCGGGCGAGCCGCTTCTCGAGCGCCAAATGGCGAGAAAAGTTCTTCCTTAGGAAAGAGGTGAGGCACAGTCGCGTTTCCTGTGTTTGGGAGTAAATAAGTGAACACCAAAATATGTACTCACTCTGGAAACAGGGGAGATAACTCCAGAGAACAAGTGAAAATACAGTCGCAAAGCTGCTGCAAACAAGGTTTTCGTTGCATGAATGGCACTAGGAAAGCCTTTGCCGGGTGGTAACCTACAGGGCAATTTCCACCCAGGAAAACTCCAGAGAACCAATCACTTTGGAATTACACCCTTTTTGCGCCCTAGGCCACACTTTGGAATTATGCCCCCTTTAAGCCAACCTCTACCGAACCCCCCCCCCCCCAACATCCTTTCATCCGCTCGTCCCCCGTAGGGCCCTGCATCCAGCTCTCCCGGGGTGGCCCCCCTAGGTCCGCCACAGGAGTTTCCCTCTCGGCAGGCACTATGGATGCAGGTATGGAGGGGAGGAACCTCCTCCCCGATGCCGGGGCTTGAGGCACTTGGCTCCTACCCGGTATTGGGAATTGCACATGCGTTGTAGTCAGCAGCTGTACCGATACCGCGCTTCTCCCCGATACTGGGGCTTGTCGCGTTGGGCTTCTCTTCTGTACTGGGGTTTGCGCATGTGCCGTAGCTGGCAGTTGTGCTTCTCTCTCCAGTAAGGGAGTCTCCTCCTTGTGTTGGAGGAGGAATACCAGCTTTCATGGTGTTAGGGCAAGTGCAGACTGCGCAATGGAGTTTCCTGCACTTGCACTGAAGGAGCCAGCAAGTGGATGCTGTCGGCATCAAGGGAGTTAATTGTTCATCCTGTCGATGTCGACGCCAGTGTCGAGAGCCCCTGCGCATATGCCGTTTGCACAACAATAGCAGAGGCAGGAGCTGGTATTCAGGAAGGGGCAGGGGCGCCGCCGAAAAGGAGGACCTCCGGTATCCTTCCTTCCTCATCTCCATGCACATTGTGTTTTTATTTGTTTCAACATTTTTATTTTTATTTTTATGCCCGTGATCTGCGCCCCCCCCCCCTCAGCTTGCACCCCTAGGCCATGGCCTAGGTTGGCCTTATGGGTAACCCTGGCCTGGTTATACCTCCCAAACAGAGGGTGCCTCCAGGCAACAGAGGACAGGCTACTGTCAGGACTGGGAGACTTGAGCTTGAGTGAAGTTCAAGCTCCCAGCCTGGCATGAGATTGCATCGACCTTTGCCCTAGTTCTTGGGTGACCTTGGGCTCCAGTTATATAAGACTGTGCTGAGTCATGTGGAAGTGAGGTAACTTCCACGTGTGTGCAAGGCTGCAGGGGGAAGTGATGTAACTCCTCTGAGCCTGGACATTGGACAATTTGACTCCTAATGCTGACTCATGGGGCCATGAGGTCACATCCCTTTGGACTATGGGATATGCTGAATCACCGGATATGGTGCAACCCTACCTGGACATTGCATGGGCGATGGGAGGGGGTTGGGGTATATAAGTTGTGTTTTGGTGGCGGGCAGGTGCTTTTGCTTCACATGTGTCGTACCTGCAATAAAATCGTGTTGGACCGTGCTTTCAATCTACGTGTGATCCTTACCGAGTGTTGGAGAGTCGTTACAGCTACCTCTACGCAGATACCCTCACCGATTGCCATCGCAGCTTTATGGCTACTCAGTGCTATTCAAGCTTGCTAATTGTACATTCACACTTGCTTCAAACAGACAAGGATTCTTCCTCTCACCCTGGACACATACTGTATATATACCCACTCCACTTGGCTCCACACAGATGCAGGCAAAACATTATTTTTATTTATTTATTTATTTACATCATTTATATTCCGCCCTTCTCACCCCGCAGGGGACTTAGGGTGGATCATAATGCACATGTACAGGCAAACATTCAATGCCATAGACATACAACATATATAGACAGACACTCAAAGGCAATTTATCATTCCAGCTTCTGGCCATCAGGGAGAGCTGTCGCATTCCTTCATTCTTTTTCATACTTCCTGGAGATTTTATGGCCTCGTAAATCAGTTAAATTAGCCTCCCCACAAAGTGGTACCTAAATTTCCTACTTGACAGATGCAACTGTCTTTCGGGTTGCAAAGGTCGACAACGAGCTACACAATTTGGTCGAGAGCTCACCCCGACCCAGAGAAAGTGCTTCTGGAACATGGCCAGACATCCCAAAAATTCACAGCAACCCAATCCAGTAAGATATATGTTGGTGATTCCAAAGAAAATTCTGCTGAGATTAAATATGCAGAGGATCACCCTGTTAAATAAAACAAGTCGCCTGAATAATGAGTGTCATTGTCTAACATCACATTTTAATTTCATCCTATCAATACAATTAGACAAAAAGCAGTGAGGTTTTTTCCCCCAAGGAGCCAGTTCCTTTCAAGATGTTGTTTTTCCCTTCATTCCTAAGGATTTCCTTTATTTTTTTCCTGACAAGCAATGACTGAGAAAGAGAAAGAGAGATCTTGCTTTAACACACCCGACTGCCCACCGACAAAGTCTGAAAACCAGGTGGTATGGATCATTGCTTTGACCCATTAAGTTTGTCTGGACTGTCATTTTTTCCATTACTTTCCTTCTGACATGCCTCTCCTTGCTTTCGGCAGCCTGCCTCTGTTTTCTGACCTTTCCTACGCATCCATTTGGACAAGGAAAACAGAAGTGTTTGTTCTGATCTCTTCCGAGCTCTAACAAACATTCTCCTCTCCTTCTGCATACCCTGCTCTATTTGACTACACATTTCTTTATCTCAAATGCACACATACAGTTCCCAGCATATTGCTTATGCATTGGATATCTTGTTGGAAGGACAGAAAGACCAAAATTCAGGATGGTAGTATAATCCAGAAAGAGAGCTCACTACTCTCATGCTAGTTATTCCGTTGTCGCTCTTGCATAGGGCAGCGCAGAATTAGAATCCTAGAATCCTAGAGTTGGAAGAGATCTCGTGGGCCATCCAGTCCAACTTAATTCTTCCAAGAAGCAGAAAAATCGTATTCAAAGCACCCCTGACAGACGGCCATCTAGCCTCTGCTTCAAAGCCTCCAAAGAACGAGCCTCCACCACACTCCCTCCAGGGCAGAGAGTTCCACTGCTGAACAGCTCTCATAGTCGAGAAGTTCTTTCTAATTATTTAATCTTGGAAACAATATGTCTCCTGAAAAATACTATAGTCTAGTGCAGTGTTTCCCAAACAGTGTGCCGTGAGCGATCATCAGGTGTGCCGTGGGAAATTGGAACCTCCAATACCCTTTCTTCCCCCTCCTGCCAAACACTTTTACTTCTCCACTCGGGCTCCCTTATTCCCAGCCTCGCTCTGCTCGCTTTGCCTCGCTCTGGGGCGAGTCTGCGCAGTAGCGCCCGCACGGGTCATGCCTTCCTCCCTCCCCCTCCCCTCCTGAACACGCTCATGCTGCCCACGGATCAAAATGGCGGCAGAAGCGGCAGTGGAGAAGAAAAAGTAAGTGTTCAGCAGGAGTGGGAAGGAAGGGCACGAAGGGGAAGCGGGAGAAAGAGATCTCTGTTGAAAGCTGGCATGGGCAAACTTGGACCTTCCAGGTGTTTTGGACTCCAACTCCCACCATTCCTAGCAGCCCCAGGCCCTTTTCCTTTTTCCCCTTCAGCCAATTAAGCAGGAAAGGGCCTCAGGCTGTTAGGAATGGTGGGAGTTGAAGTCCAAAGCACCCAGAGGGCTGAAGTTTTCCCATGCCCGTTTCTGCCATTCCTGCCATGATATCTATGTTGTGTTCATCAAAACAAGCCCAGGTTTCACACTGAGTGTATAAATACATTTAAAAACATATTAACTATATGTATTACTGTGTTAGAGTGTCATTTTGTGTCATTTTGTGTCATTTTGGTTGGTGGTGTGCCCCAGGCAGGCATGTAGCCAGGGGGGGGGGGCTAAGGGGGCTTCAGCCCCCCCCCCCGAAATTCTCAGGGTGGTCCACGAAAAGGCCTTACTGGTACATTATTTAAACTGTTATGTTTATTCATATCAATATCTGATCACCATGCTCATTATATCCCACACTAATGGGGTTATTGGGATAACAATACAAAAGGTTTGCTAGGGTAGACCCTCTTCCACCCAGTCTCAGCCCCCCCCACCAAACTCAGCCCCCCGAATCAAAATCCTGGCTACGGCCCTGGCCCCAGGATTTTGTTAATGTAAAAAATGTGCCGCAGCTCAAAAAAGGTTGAAAAACACTGGTCTAGTGGGTGGATGGTATAATTGTCGACCATTAATAGCTAAAAATAGCCATAATGATATCCACAGTTTATTAGCATTATTGCTGACTCTATTGCTTTTATTTATTTATTACATATATTTCTATCCCATCCTTCTCCTCACAAGGGGACTCAGGGCAGCCTTACATAAGCATCTCAATGATGCAGTCCACATATACCAATAAAATACAGTTAAAACAATAAAATCCATTTAAAACATTATCAACAATAATTCAACAATAAATTCATTTACATTAAAATAGCGTGCCAATATACCAAACCAAGCCAAAAGTCCAATATCAAGATGTCCATATGTTTTACTTTCATATTACCATTTTCCTTGTTCCAGAGCCAGGTCTTCAGTTGTCTTCTAAAGGACAGGAGGGAGGTGGCTAACCTGATGTCCTTAGGGAGGGAGTTCCACAGGTGGGGGGCCACTGCCGAAAAGGCCCTGTCTCTCATCCCCACCAACCGTGTTTGCAAAAGTGCTGGGATCGAGAGCAGGGCCTCTCCTGACGATCTTAAGCTGTGTGTTGGTTTATAGTAGGAGACATGTTCGGACAGGTAAACTGGGCCAGAACCATTCAGGGATTTAAAGGTTAAAACCAGCACTTTGAATTGTGCTCAAAAGCTGATCGGCAGCCAGTGGAGCTGGCACAACAGAGGAGTAGTGTGCTTCCTGTACGCCACTCTGGTTAGCAACATGGCTGCTGACCGTTTGACTAATTGCAGCTTCTGAGAGGTTTTCAAAGGTAGCCCCACATAGAGAGTGTTGCAGTAATCCATTCGGGACCACCATGGACCAGTCAGACTTCCCAAGGAACAGGCGCAGCTGGCGCAGAAGTTTTAATTGTGCAAAAGCTCTCCCGGCCACCGCCAAGACCTGGGGTTCCAGGCTCAGCAATGAGTCCAGGATCACTCCCAAACTGCGAACCTGTGTTTTCAGGGGTAATGTAACCTTATCCCCTGTTCAGCCTTTTGACTGACCAGGAGTAGCCTACCTCTGTCTTGTCTGGATTAAGTTTCAATCTGTTCACCCTCATCCAGTCCGACACAGCACCCAAGCACCGGTTCAGGGCCTATACAGCCTCCTTAGTAACAGGTGGAAAGGAGTTCCTCTGTTATCCCTCTGAACCTTCCAGACCATCCAACTAATGGGTAATTGACTACAAGGAAAGGGCTGTCGATGTCTCATACCATAGTTATGAATAACTTTGATTCTTTTGATCAATTCAGTAGACCTGTGCATGGAATTCGTTTCTTCTGTTTTCTCTGTTCGATATCTTCAGTATTTCAGGAGCCCGTAACAGTAAGGGCCCACATGGTACAACCCACCCGACACGAAACCAAGGAGGAGACAATCACGACTCCTCCTCTGCTTTTCGATGAAGACTTTGAGGGTGTGCTAATCAAGTTTGCAGATGGGACCAAGTTAGAAGGGAGAGCCAATACTCCAGGAGACGGAATCAGAATTCAAAATGACCTTCACAGATTAGAGAGCTGATTGGCAAAAACTAACAAAATGAATGTCAACAGGGATAAATGTGAGATATGACACTTAAGGAGAAAAAATGAAATGCAAAGATAAGAGCTGGGCATGCTTTACCTGCAGAAGAGAAGGTTGAGAGGAGACATGATAGCCATGTAAAATATGTGAAAGGATACCATAAGGAAGAGGGAGCAGATTTCCTTTCTGCTTCCCTGGAAACTAGGATTCAATTGTGACATAGGTTAAAATGACAGGAAGGTGATTCCACCTAAACATTAGAAACTTCCTAACTGTATGAGCTGTTCAGCAGTGGAACTCTCTGCCTCAGGGTAGGGTGGAGCGCCTTCCTTGGAAGCTTTTAAACAGAGGCTGCATGGCCATCTGTCAGGGGTGCTTTGATTATGTTTTTCCTGCCTCGCAGAAGGGGTTTGGACTAGATGACACACATGGTCTCTTCCATCTCTATTATTCTATGATTCTTGGTGGGTTCAAACATCTCACCGTCAACCATGTACGTCAGTGACACCAAGATTTTCCAAGCATGACTATTGGGATATCTTCAAACTTGCATTGAGAAGAAGCCTGCATGCTCTTCCATTTTCTTTTTCATGAGTGTTAAGTTTTAACAGAACTCAGAGGAGTCTTCTAATCCAAGAGGAGTCAACCCATCACAGCCACTGACAGCATGGAGTCCATTCAACTGTTCTGTTGCAAGAGGGAGGCAAGAAGGATCCTGAGCCTCCATCAATGTTCAGTGCTGTCAATGGTGAAGGCTCCAGCTTAAATTCTCATTGGGATCTGAACTATATTAGTTAGAAGATTTTGGCCAAGTCGGAAATGTCATCCCTGATCATCCGCTTTTGATAACTCAAATGACAGTATCAGAAGGGCACTATCATTTATGTCACTCATTGTTTGCTAGCAAGCGTATCTATTGAAAACATAATATGCTATTGCCGGATGGCGATGACAAGTGATGAGTACTGGGACTTGTCCTGCTTCCAATAATGTTTTGAAGAACATAAAGACAGTATTAATTTCGGCAGCCATTATGAGAGGGCCAGACAAAACGAACTCCTTGTTTGTTTCTAATTTGGAGAAAAATGCAACAGCCTTCCAGCAGAGCGGCTTTCTGTATTTACATCAGATATATTTTCCATATATTTTATTTATTTATTTATTTATTTATTTATTTTATTTCTTCGGTTTTATATTCCGCTCCTCCCTGCAGGCTCGGGGCGGGTAACAATAAAATATACATGGGCGGCATGTCCTTGACATGCAGCCCTACAAATACATAAAACAAGTTAAAAACACAGTCCAACGAATTCCAAATACACTTCTTGGGTTCAAAAACTCTTCTGATTTAACCTTACTTACTTTACTTAAGTGATCCCACATAGCCCGAGGATGATGGTCCTCCAAGTGTTGTGTCTTGGTGGCTGTGGAGCCCTATTCTTGAACTGCATATTCTTCCACAGTGAGGACATCGGTTTCCAGATGAAAGGCTGTCCTGGTCAGGGTTGGCTTGATGCGCCTTCCTTTTGACACGTTTCTCTCTTTTGCCCTCCAGTCATGCCTCTTCGACTTCCACAGCACTGCTGGTCACAGCTGACGTCCAGTTAGAGCACTCAAGGGCCAGGGCTTCACAGTTCTCACTGCCTATACCACAGGTTTTAATGTTGGCATTGAACCCATCTCTTTTTTTTTAATAATATTTTTTATTGCACATTTTCATCGTTTTTTACATACATATATCTCGGGGGAACTGGGGAGGGGGAGGGGGGTGTAGGGGGTTAAGGGGTGGAGTACATGAGGGAAAGAGAACATGACCGTGACACCTGTGACTTCCCAAGGGTGAGATGAGATTTTATTTATATCACTAAGAAGTCGAGTATTGTCTCTGAAGATGTTTCCAGAGGTTTCATAGAAATCTTTGTTGCAGTTCTAAATACATATCTTATATTGCATTCAAGTCTATGGAAAACTTGGGGTATTGTTTCAGTAAATATTCTTTAAGGCTTGTCCAGTCTGTGTTTTTCCTCCTATCCATCAATTTTTGACTCAGAGAGTCCATCTGAATCAAGTCCAGTACTTTTATTGTCCATTCCTCCGTGTCCGGTATGGTGCTCCTTTTCCAGTGGCGGGCTAAAGCAATTCTGCTACAAGCGCTCAGTATAAAGAACATTCGGTCTTGATTTTTATTTAGGTTGGGATTTGTGAGGCCCAGTAGGTAGTTTTTCGACTCCATACGGAATTTCACCTGCAATATCTTTTGCATTTCTTTATGGACACTATTCCAGTATTTTGCCACTTTTCTGCATTTCCACCATTGGTGTATATAGGTCCCTGGTTCCTTTTCACATTTCCAACATACGTTGGATGTTCCCTTGTTATATTTGGCCAACTTGGCTGGGTAAAGATGCCACCTATATTGCATCTTTACCCAATTCTCTATGATTTCTATTGATGGTGTATATTTTAGTTTCTCTAGCCAAATTTCCTCCCACTGATGTAAGAGTATCGATTGCTCTAAGTCCTGCGCCCATTTTACGTGGCAGTTCTTAACTAGCTCATCTCCCATCTCCCATCTCAGGAGTTGTTTATAAAAGAAGCTTATGTTGTTTTTTTTCCTTCTCGTACTTGGGTCCCATTCAGAGGTTTCCAGGAAGCCAATCTTTTTATCTTCTTTATATCTTAGTGCCAGTTGATGGTGCTGGAGCCATGAGAGGTTGTGTCCCTCTAGTTTCATTTCTTCTCTCGTTTTGAGATCCCAATTGTTTCCCCTTTTTATAAGAATTTGTTTATATGTTAACAATTTTTCTTGTGGGAGTTCCCTTTTATGAAACGCTTCTCCCGGTGATATCCATAGGGGGGTCTGTCCAAAAAAGTATTGTTTGTACTTTTCCCACGTCTTAATGAGGGCGGTTCTGAGGAAATGATTACTAAAATTCCTTTCCACTTTCCTCCGGTCGTACCATAAGTACGCATGCCATCCGGCACGGAGGTCGTGGCCTTCTAAGGTTAATAGGTTTCGATTATCCAGCAGTATCCAATCCTGGATAGCGACGAGGTTGCAGGCCTCATAATATAGTTTCAGATTGGGGAGGTTCAACCCTCCTCTACTTTTGATCTGACAGGGCTTTTAGACTTATCCTCGGTTTTTGGTTCCTCCAGATGAACTTCCTGATATCCTTATTCCATTTTTTAAACAGGAAGTCATTCCTAATAATGGGGATATTTTGGAACAGGAACAGGATTTTCGGGAGCACCGACATTTTTATCGTGGCGATTCTGCCTAGTAACGATAGGTTCTGATGTTTCCACTTCTCCAAGTCGACTTGGATGTTCTTCCAGAGATACTCATAGTTATTTTTCAATAATTGTGAATTATTGGTGGTGATGACTATCCCTAGGTATTTAATTTTGTTTTCAATTTGTAGGCCAGATTTATGTTGTAATATCTCTTTCTCTTTTCCGTCTAAATTCTTTGTTAAGATTTTCGATTTGGATTTGTTTATTTTGAAACCTGTCACTGAGCCAAATTTTGTGAGTTTGTTTAGCCAGGTTGTGATGCTGGATATTGGGTCCTCTATTATGCAGACAACATCATCCGCATATGTCCTGCACTTATACTTTTGTGTTAGGACTTGCGTGCCTTTCAGGTCCCTGTCTTTATTGATGTCTCGTACCAGAATTTCCATTACTAAAATGAAAAGTAATGGCGACAGGGGGCACCCCTGCCTAATACCTCTATTTATTAGGATTTTCTTATTTCTCACCTGTCCATTAATTATTAGCGTCGCTTCCTGTTTCCCGTATAGGGTTTCGATTATGTTGTTAAAGTGATGGCCCATGTCTAACTCTCTTACTAACAATTTGAGAAAGTTCCAATTGATCGAATCAAAGGCCTTCTTGGCATCGATAAACAACAGGGGGAGCTGCTTTTCGTTGTGTTTTTCGTAGTATTCCACTACGTCTATTAGGGTTCTGGTATTAGTCTTTATGTATCTATTTGGTAGGAAACCGGCTTGCTCTGGTGAGGCCCATTCCGCTAGGAATTTTTAAAATCTATTTGCTATAATCGCTGTGAAAATCTTATAATCTGTGTTGAGGAGTGCTATTGGCCTATAGTTCTTGACGTTAGTTTCATCCTTATCCTCCTTAGGGATCAATGTAATATTCGCCAAGTCCCATGTTTTAGGTATTCCCTTTAGTTCTCTGATCCCATTAAATATGTCTGTTAGTAGTGGGGTCAGCTCAGTTTTGAATGTTTTATAAAAAATTGCCGTGTAGCCGTCTGGGCCTGGGGTTTTATTGTTTTTGAGTGCGTCAATAGCTTTAGTTATTTCTGCGGGGGTGATTTCTGCGTTTAAAATTTCTCTTTGGGCATCTGTCAGCTTGGGGATATTTTGGTTACATATATATTCTGTTACCGACTCTTCTGGTATCTTTTCTTTACTGTATAGTTCTTGATAAAATTTCTTAAATGTCTCGGCAATCTTCTCCTCCTCTGTAATTATTTCCCCCTCGTTGACTATTTTTGTGATGTATCCTCCATTCTTTTTTTCTTTTAATTTTCTGGCTAACCATTTACTAATCTTATTGGCGTTTTGGTAATAATTAACCTTGATGTATCTCATCTGTTTCTCTATTTCTTCCGTTTGTAACAAATTTAGTTGTTTCCTCAGGATCTTTAGTTCTTTTGTAGTTTCTTACTCTGGGGTTTTTGTTTTAACTCGCTCTCAGTCTTTCCTATATTCCTTAATATTTCTTGTGTCATTTTATTTCTCTGTTTATTTTTAATGCTGTTTAATTGAATTAAATTGCCGCGCATCACTGCCTTCATAGCTTCCCATTGGTTTATTTTGCTAGTCTCTTCCCCTTTATTTAAATCTAGGTATTCTATTAATTTCTCCCTGACCAGGGCCACATCCTTTTCTCTTCTGAGGAGGCTATCTTTTAGTTTCCAACGGAATTGCGGTTTATTTCCTTTTAGCAGTACCTCTATTGGGCAGTGATCAGAAAGACTCCGGACTAGGATATCAATTTTTTTAACTTTTATTGCCAGATTTTTGGTTGCCCAGACCATATCGATTCTTGTCCATTTCCTATGTCTCCCGGAGGAGAACGTGAAGTCCTTCTTCATGCTATTACAGTGTCTCCATAAATCTATCACGTTCATTTCCTCCAAGGCCTGTAGAAATTGTTTGGGGAGTTGGTTCCCTTTATTCTGTTTACTCGTGTTTCCTGTGTTCTTGTATGTCTTGTCTATTTTGGGGTCAACTACCCCGTTGAAATCCCCTAATATGATTAATTCTTCATATTGGTAATTTTCAATTTGGGTCTTCAGTTCCTTCACAAATTTCAGCTTCGGACCGTTTGGACAGTAGACGTTACAGATTAGTATTTTCAAATTATTGGCCTCTATCATTACCCCTAGGTATCGTCCTTGTTGATCTTTGAAAGCTAATCTCGATTGGAATTTGGCTTTGATGTACAGAGCTACTCCACATTTCTTTTTTTCCGCTGATGCGTAAAATAACTTTCCCAATTTAGGTTGTTCTAGGTGTTTGGAATGTCGATCCGCATTGAACCCATCTTTACATCTCTTTTCCTGTCCACCAACATTATGTTTACCATTCTTGAGTTGGGAGTATAGTAACTGCTTTGGGAGATGGTGATTGGGCATTCGGACAATGTGGCCTTCAGTCCAGCGGAGTTGATGGTGGAGGAACATCGCTTCAATGCTGGTGGTCTTTGCTTCTTCCTGTACGCTGGCATTTTCCTGCTTGTCTTCCCAAGAGATTTTCAGGATTTTTGGGAGACAACACAGATGGAATTGTTCCAGGAGTTGCATGTGATGTCTGTAGAGAGTCCATGTCTTGCAGGCATATAGCAGAGTTAGGAGGACAATAGCTTTATAAACAAGCACCTTGGTCTCCTTACGGATGTCCCAATCCTCAAATATTCTCTGCTTCATTCGGAAGAATGCTGCACTCGCAGAGCTCAGGCGGTGTTGTATTTCAGTGTTAATGTTGACTTTTGTGGAGAGGTGGCTGCCAGGGCAGAGGAAATAGTCAACATTTTCTAATGTGACACCATTAAACTGTATTACTGGCATTGGAGAGGGATTGGCTGGTGCCTTTTGCTGGAAGAGCACTTTAACTAGATTTAACCATAATCACTCAGTACAATAATATTCTGATAGTCCATTTTAAGAACTTTCCCTGATAGCTCCTGATGGCCAGAACAAAGGCAATCCTCTTTCACCCTCAGTCTTATGACATTGTTTCACAGGGGCACGCATTCCTGTACAAAAGGGAAATTATGGCAGAGTCTACTCTTTGGGGCGAATTCACAATTTCTCCAGGACTGGCTTAAGAAGCATGACATTTTCAAGAAAACTCACCTGCTTGGAAATCAGTGCAGCCTGATCTGTAGGGCCAACGGAGGTTAGGAGGCGCATCCATTCATTGCTAAGACCTGTCAGAAAGTATTTTGCTGAGTGTGAGAAGTCATTTCTCTTATGGCGTCAAAGCCTTGAAAGGGTCACAAAGAGCAGCTGTGTAACATCACTGTCTGATGGATGGCTGTGAATAGGTCTATCACAACGGTTTTTCCCTAAACGAATCATGATTGGGATCTGGGATTTGACAAAGAATGTCAAGGTTCCTTAATGGCTATGAACAGCCCCTTGGGTAGGCAGATCATCTGTAGGAATAAGATTAATATTTGGAATATTAGGCAGACTCTACCAGGGGTGCTCACACTTTTTCAGCATGCGAGCTACTTATAACATGTTAATGTCCAGCTTCCGAGCCTGGACGGTGCGGTGTTATGCCCATCGCCTTCCGTAAAGAGCCTGGGGGTCCATTTGGACTCTCGGCTGACCATGGAGGCCCAGGTCTCTGCGGTCAGCAAGATCGCTTTTTCATCTGCGACAGGCAAGGAGGCTGGCCCCTATCTCTCCCGGAACGATCTGGCCACGGTGATCCAAGCCACAGTCATCTCAAGGCTGGATTACTGCAACGCGCTCTACGTTGGCCTTCCTCTGTCGGTGACCCGGAAGCTCAAGCTAGTGCAGAACACTGCCGCCCGGCTCCTGTCTGGCACGCCAGCTGGCGCCCACATAACACCTGTTTTGCAGGATCTGCACTGGCTGCCAATTGAGCACCGGATCACCTTCAAAGTGTTGGTCCTCACCTTTAAGGCCTTACACGGCCTGGGGCCAGCGTATTTGAGGGACCGTCTCACCCCATATTGCCCTCCGAGATCACTTCGGTCTGAGGACTCCAATCTCCTGGAGATACCTTCAGCTAAACTCGCAAGGCCGACTGCTACCCGCCGGAGGGCGTTCTCTGTCATAGCACCTACGCTGTGGAACGCCCTCCCGGCCGGAACTCGGGCTATGAAGGACTTGCTCCCGTTTAGACGGGCCTGTAAAACATACCTGTTTAAGCAGGCCTTTGGTGAGTAAGTCCTGCCCATGCCCCACCATCTATTCATTCTTCTGAGGATGATGTGCTGTTCATTGTGTTAACTGTGTTATTAATTAATATACTGCTGTTGTTTTTAATTGTTTTTAACTGCTTATTGCCTGTATTTTACTGTGCTCTTCGGCTCCTGTAAGCCGCCGCGAGCCTCAGGGAGTCGGCGGCATAGAAGCCCGAATAATAAATAAATAAATAAAACAACCAAGTCAAAATGATCTACCTACCCACTACTCAGAGGGTCATAAAAGCAAAATATTTGGAAATTTATTTCAGTGAGAGCAATATAATATATTTTAAGACTGAATTCAACTAAATGTGAGTATAATAAACCCCTGAATTTATTCATAATAATAATGACGATAATATTCATTCAGCCTCTGCTACTACTACTACTACTAATAATAATAATAGTAACAACAACAACAACAATAGGTTCCTAGAGTAGAAGGAGACCTCCAAGGGCCATCCAGTCCAACCTCCTTCTGCCATAAGGGAAAAACAGAATCAAAGCATTCCTCAAAGATGGCCATTCAGCCTCTGATAATAATAATAATAACAACAACAACGGGTTCCTAGAATAGGAGGAGACCTCCAAGGACCATCCAGTCCAACCTCCTTCTGCACCTGGGCGGCGTCGGGAGCCTGCGGGGCAGGACTGTGCCTTCTTCCCACCCTGCCTGCGATCTACCAGGACGCCCTACGCGATCTACCAGTAGATAGCGATCTACCTAATGAGCACCCCTGCTCTATGCAAAGGGAGAGCTGTGAGGCAGAACCAATGGCAAGAGCACAAAGAGTTGGGGGAAGACACACAGCAGGTACTGACCCCTTGTGTTTCTTTGCCCACCATCTTCCTGCACTCACATAATAATAATAATAATTTTTATTTATACCCCACCACCATCTCCCCAACGGGGAATCGGGGCAGCTTACATGAGGCCAAACCCAAACAATAAATTATAATAAAAACAAAATCAAAGCATCAACAATACAGTAAAATACAAACATAAAATAAAAAGCAACATACTAGTGTAATATCTAAAAACACAAACAACATAGCGGGCCACATGTACAGGATAAAATGTTAAAAACTCAGAGTGAGATGAGAGGAGTAGATTCTTTGCAAGGGAAGCTCATGTAGAGCATGGGTTGTGGGAGGTCTTCATATAAGGAGGGGGGAGTGTGCTGCAGAGACAGGGGCATTGAGGCGAGCAAGGGTATAAAGTTAAATGGCTACTCTCCAAAAGCCAGGTTTTAAGGTGTTTTTTAAAGGTTTCCAAGGTGGGGGCTTTCCTAATCTCTCTGCGTGATGCGGTCCAGGGTCGGGGGACCACAGAGGAGAAGGCTGTCTCCCTTGTGCCCACAAAACGAGCCTGTGAGACTGGCAGTGGCGAAATGAGGGCCTCCCCCGAAGATCGAAGGGTTCGGGCTGGTCATGGAGAGAGATATGGTCATGAAGGTAGGCGGGTCCCAAACTTTTTAGAGTTTTGTAGGTAATCACCTGCACCTTCAATTGGGACCAGAAAATAAACAGCAGCCAGTGAAGCTCCTTAAACAGGGGGGTTGACCGCCCCCTGTAACTTGCCCCAGTTATTAGTCTGGCTACCAAATGTTGAACAAGTTTAAGTTTCCAGGCCATCTTCAAGGGTAGCCCCACGTAGAGTGCATTGCAGTAATCCAGCAAATGCAGTAATTGCAGTAATCCATAGGTTGCCAACTTTTCAATTCTGGCTTTGATGGCCTTGGTCCTTGTGACGACCTGGGCTTTGGGACCTTGGGGTAGGGTGGACCTTGTTATTTTAGATCTCACCCTAAAATGCCAAAAATCACTAAGTGGAGGCTTTAACCACTTAGAACGCTGCCACCAACCTAAAACATACTTTTTAGGATTTTTTTTCAAAATAGTAACTAAGCTAGGCTCCTAAACTGAAGGTAAACTAAGAGGATTTCTGAGGCGAGATATCTTCTCCCAGACTGGGAAATGTGGGAAGGCTGGAAATGGCACACTCTGATGTAATGAGGCACACTGAAAGCTTTCTTGTAAAGTTAACAAATAGAACATTTATTAACTTAACAGGCTGATCTTAAAAGCACAGATGCGTAATGGTTATGCAGAACAGTACTAGAGCATATTGGTTTCTTAAGATTGGTTTCTTAACTTCGTTACAAAAACTAGACAGTTCAAAACTTGCCTATCTAAACCTCCTCACACTAATATTAAAACTAGTCGTGAGTAGTCTTCAACTAACTAACCTAGTTAGTTTCCTGAGCTAACACTCAGTCTTCCAGAAGCACCCTAGCCACTAACTCTTTCCTAGAGTTTTTCTGTAGCTGGCTTCCCCAGAGACGTGAGCTAATCTCTAAGGCCTAGAGATTCCAAAAGCCTGTGACTGACTACCTGTCAGCTCTCACACAGAATTTTTGCTGTCAGTTTTCAAGACAACTGTCTTCTCTGACTGCTCACTCTCTGCTCTGTCAAGAGACTCCTCTCTTGGACTCTGATCTTGCTCTGTCAAAGCCTAGTCCAAAACTGACTGAAAAAGCTACACTCAAGCAGCTCGGCTCCTCCCCTCAACTCTGAACCACTCCCAGGCAGCTCTCTCTCCCTCCCTGAGAAGGATCCAAACCACTCCCCCTTTCCTGGCTATCCTGTTCTACCATGGATGCCAAGCTGCCATGCTGGTCTCGGCCTAGCATTAAATGGGTGAGTCCTCACAGTCCTAATGGCTTGTTCTTGGGCTGCCAGAATCAGCCCCTCCGTCTCCTTTTTCAAAGTTCCATTTGTGAGCCACATCCATGTTTTTTCTTTGTCAAATTATTATTATTAGTATTATTATTATTCAGATGTAGGCTATGCAGTGGCTTCCCTTTTATCTCCTCACAGTGGTTGATTACTTCATGGCCTTAGGGGGAGATGTAACTCAGTGTGCTTGGCTAATTTTGGTATAATCGACTCCTTTCTTCCTTCTCTTAATGCAAGAAGGTAGAAAACCAGCTCTAAAGCTCCGAAGCAGCAATAGCTCTCGTTGCTGATAAATGGCCTTGCTAATGAAATACAATTCGTACCAAATCAATAAAAAGTTTGTTACCAAGACCATAAGACGGAGCCAAGACTTGCAACATAAAGCTTCCATCTCCAGCTCATTAATCCTTGTAACTGAGATGGGAGAGATAAAGGAAATACGGAACTTTTCCAGTTCGGATGCTGCTGGCTATTTTCCAGGAAATCTATATTATTTTCCCCCCATAAGGAAAGTTGAAGGGGAAAGAGACAAAACTTTAGTTATTAATATCCTCTCAATGCCTCCTCCTCCCAAATCCTCACCGGGTCCCGACGGCTTCTTGATTCTCGACGACGGTTTTGTGAAATAATATATTCACCTGCTAATCTTCCAAGCAAAGATTCATTGGAAAGAGCTTTAATCCACTGAGAAGCCTGCACTGGGAGGATGGTACATAGAATTAAAGCTTTGTACCATGAAGGCACTAGATTTAGATAAAAATGGCTTTAAAATTCAAAGCCAAAGTAAAAAAAAATCTCCTCCATTGTTAAACAGATATTTTTTAATGTTGGGATTTTTTCCCCATTTAAATAACCTTGAAAATAATTTTTTTCCCATTTTAAAAACTTCAATTGGGTTAAATAATTGGAAAATGGCGCAGGGTAAATAAATTTTGCAACCTATCTTATATAGAAGGTATGTTTTTTTGTGTTTTTTGTGTGTGGAAGCAATGCATTTTTAAAAGAAACGCATGAGCAACAGAGAGGGAAAATAAGGAAGCAATTCTGGATTCTCGACTCTTCTTGATGGAGCTATTTTGCTTTGGTGTGAAACGAGACTCGGAAAAAACACTCCTCTGGTTTGACAAACCAAGAAACGGAACTAATCCCTATTTGCAGGCTTTTGGCTTGGAAAGTGGCCTTTAAGGTAGATCGGAGCTTGGGAGTTGCTTTCCTTCAAAAAAAGTATTTGTGTTCCAATTCCAGCAATCTCAATAGGATTTGGTTACCACTATTCGAGTTTTCCGATTTACTTTCTCATCAGTTGGAAGGAGCCACAGTTGTGCAATCAGTTAAACACTTGTGCTGGCAGAACTGCTGACTGAAAGGTTGGCTGTTCGAATCCAGGGAACAGGGTGAGCTCCCATCTGTCAGCTCCAGCTCCCCATGTGGGAACATGAGAGAAGCCTCCACACAGGATGGTAAAACATCCAGGCAATGTCCCCTGGGAAAAGTCCTTGAAGATGGCCAATTCTCTCACACCAGAAGCGACTTGCAGTTTCTCAAGTCACTCTTCACACACACACACACACACACACACACACACACACACACACACACACACACAAACTTGGAAGTTACTTAAATATTTTCATTTAATTCTCAAATGGAAAAATTGTGAAATACTGCAAGCTCCTGGCTTCCTTTGGCACAAAGCTCAGTCCAGCTCCCATCATCAATAAAAATTAGAATCTTATATTGTTTACATCCTTTTGAATGGAGGGAAAAGAAATCCTCCAGCTGTTTATCCAGTAGTAATTCACTGTGTAACACAATCTGAAAAAAATGTTCTGTTCCTGGTTGGAAAGTGTTATTTCCTGTTTAATTGTGTGGTCCTTGCTTTGAAAGTAATTGCTCTACTCCAGAAATTTTGTTTTTGTGGCTGTGTCAAACTGTGTTGTCAAAAGCTTTCATGGCTCGCTGTGAGTTTTCTGGGCTGGATGGCCTTGTTCCAGAAGCATTCTCTCCTGTTTCTCCCACATCTATGGCAGGCATCCTCGGAAGTTGTGAGATCTGTTGGAACACAGTTTGCAGAAAACCTACACACATTAATAGATATCTACATAAAAACTCCAACCATCATCCAAGTAAAAAAAGAAACACAATTGAAGCCCTAGCAGACCGTACAAAAAGAATCTGCGAAGCCCACCTCCTCCAAGGTGAACAGAACCACCTAAACTAGGCTCTACAGGCCAATGGAGACTCCGCCATAGACACCAGAAGAGCTGCAAGGCCAAGAACAAGCCACGAGAGTCAAGACAAAGACCAACCAGAGGAAAAGTGTTCTTACCATACATCAAGGGAACCACTGACCACATAGGGAAGCTGATGAAAAACACAACCTACAAACTATCTCCAGACCCACTAAGAAAATCCAACAAATGCTACGTTCGGCAAAGGATTTCCAGATATTCTCACCTCTGGAGGAGTCTACCATATACTATGCAGCTCTGGACAAGTCTACAGAGGGACCACCAAACACAACATTAGCCAAACACAAATCAAGGAACATGAAAGGCACTGCAGACTCATTCATCTTGAGAAGTCAGCCATAGCAAGGCACCTGATGAACCACAACCTGGACACAACATATTATTTGAGAAGACAGAAATGCTAGACCACTTTGGCAACCATCATGCCAGACTACACAGAGAAGCCATGGAAATTCACAAGTATGTGAACAATTTCAACATAAAGAAGGAAACCATGAAAATGAATGAAATCTGGCTACCAGTATTTTTTAAAAAAACTCCAAAATCAAGATAGTAAATAAAGAGCAACACCTAGAAAAGAATAAATCAGGGCCAGCGAACATCTCCCAACAAAGGATTCCCCTAAGCAGGAAGCAGCCAGGCTTTGATGCTGCAAGGCCATTTAATGATAATCAAGCTGGCTAATTGCAACATTCACACTTGCATCATTCCAGAGATATATAAACTCCGCTTCCCAAGTTTCCAGCAGGCCTCACAACCTCTGAGGATGCCTGCCATAGATGTGGGTGAAATGTCAGGAGAGAGTGCTTCTTGGACATGGCAGACAGACCAGAAAACTCGCAGTAACCTAGATTGAATTTGTAGAGGCTCTATCTCATATTCATGGAAAAACAATAGCAAAACAAAACACTGCTTGAGTTGCATCTGCTAAATGCTAGGGCATCCTGGAAGCTATGGTTTTACTAGGTCTTTAGCCTTCTTTGCCATGACCCACCAAACTACAACTCCCAGGATTCCATTACACAGAGCCATGACAGTTCAAGTGGTGCCAAACTATATTAAATCTACAGTATGGATGCACCCTTTACCTAAGCTGAATTGAGGGAGGCTTCCCTGTTCCTCGGAGCCCCCAGTGGTGCAGTGGGTTAAACCACTGAGCGGCTGAACTTATTGATTGAAAGGTTGCAGGTTTGAATCCAGGGAGTGGTGTGAGCTCCCGCTGTTAGCCCCAGCTTCTGCTAACCTAACAGTTTGAAAACATGCAAATGTGAGTAGATCAATAGGTACCGCTCCGGCGAGAGGGTAAGGGCACTCCATGCAGTCATGCCAGTGGCCACATGACCTTGGAGGTGTCTACAGACAACACCGGCTCTTTGGCTTGGAAATGGAGATGAGCACCATCCCCCAGAATCGGACATGACTGGACTTAATGTCAGGGGAAAACCTTTACCTACACCATATATATCTGTTCCTTATCTATATACACAGTCACACGCATACATATATATCTATATATATCTATATATATCTATATATATAAAATCCTCTATGTCATGGGTCCTGTCTTATAAACCAGTGCTGTCAACTTCTTCCGGCCCAAGGGCCGGAAGAAGTGTCACTGACCACCTGGGGGCCGCAGGTGATCAGTGAGAAGGGGCGGGGCCGATAGCGGGGGGCGCGGGGCGGGGCCAGCTGACTTCCTCCTCCTTCGCCCCTCCTCCCTGCGGACGCGCCGCGGTGCGGGAAGGAGGGGCGAAGGAGGAGGAGCCAGCTGTCTTCCTCCTGCCTGGATCGCCCCCTCCGTCCCTCTCTCGGCGCCGCCCGTTGCGAGGCAGTTCGCAGCGGCGGCGCCGAGAGAGGGACGGAGGGGCGATCCAGGCAGAAGGAAGACAGCTGGCTCCTCCTCCCTGCCTGGATCGCCCCTCTCCCTCTCTCAGCGCCGCCGTTGCGAGGCAGTTCGCAGCGGCGCGCCGAGAGGGACGGAGGGGGCGATCCAGGCAGGAGGAAGATAGCTGGCCCCTCCTCCTGTACCGCCGCCTTGTCCTTTCTCGGCGCCGCCGCTGCGAACTGCCTCGCAACGGCGGCGCTGAGAGAGGGAAGGGGCGATCCAGGCAGGGAGGAGGAGCCAGCTGTCTTCCTTCTGCCTGGATCGCCCCTCCGTCCCTCTCTCGGCGCCGCCGCTGCAAACTGCCTCGCAGCGGCGGCGCCGAGAGAAAGGAGAAGGGGCGATCCAGGCAGGGAGGAGGAGCCAGCTGTCTTCCTTCTGCCTGGATCGCCCCCTCCGTCCCTCTCTCGGCGCCGCCACTGCAAACTGCCTCGCAGCGGCGGCGCGAGAGAGGGAGAAGAGAGTCCAGGCAGGGAGGAGGAGCCAGCTGTCTTCCTTCTGCCTGGATCGCCCCCTGTCCCTCTCTCGGCGCCGCCGCTGCAAACTGCCTCGCAGCGGCGGCGCCGAGAGAGGAGAAGGGGCGGTCCAGGCAGGAGGAAGACAGCTGGCTCCTCCTCCCTGCCTGATCGCTTCTCCGTCCCTCTCTCGGTGCCGGGCAGAAGGCGGCGCCACGGCAGCGCGTCACAGGCCTGGCGTGACGCGCTGCCCCTGGCACCGCCTTCCTCCTCCCTTTCGGCGCCCTCTCCTTCTAGGCCGGGGAGCCGCGAAGAAAGGAGTAGGCGGTGCCAAGAGCAGCGCGTCACGCCAGGCCTGTGACGCGCTGCTCTTGGCGCCGCCTCTGCCCTTTTTGGCTCCCTCCCCTAGGTAGGAGGGGGCGCGCCGAAGGAGGAGCTAGCTCTCTTCCTCCTCCCTGCCCCGCCTCCCCTCCCCGGCCGCCATTTTTTTAAAAAAATCGATTTTTTTAAAATTTAAAAATGGCGGCTGAGGGCATAGGCGGGGCTGTGTCCAACAGGCTACGGGGCCGGATCCGGCCCCGGGGCCGCCAGTTGGACAGCCCTGTTATAAACAAAGAAACCACACAAGGCAGAAACACAAAAACAGCCCACATACCCAGAAAACCCTACACCTCGTATGCTTACCAAAACACCCCCCTCACCCAAAAAAGAGCCAACGGCCACAAATCCAAAAAAACATTATGGACTACAACTCTCTTGATCCCCCACACCACCTCCCTTTGACAGTTTACAGCATCGGAATGTTAGTGGAGCTGACCAATTAGAGGGATTATGCAAATACTCCCTCAGTTAGAATGTAGCCCCCACCCCACCCCCCTGGCAGTTTAGAGTCGGAATGTTGGTGGTGGTAGGGAAAGGTAGGGAAAGGAATGGAGGGACTGAGACAAGGGGAGCAAGGACTGATACAGAAAGGGGAGGAATGGCAGGAAGGAGGGAAAGGGAAGAAGGGAGGGAGGGAAGGAAGAATGGATGGAAGGAAGGAGGAGAGAGAAGGAAGGAAGGAAAAAGGAAGGATAGCAGGAAGGACGGGAGGGGAAAGGAAGGAAAGGATAGAAGGATGGAGTGAAGGAAGGAAGGAAAGAGGGGAGAAGAAAGGAACACAGAAATACACACACACACACATATACATGCACAGAAATATACAAATATACAAATACACACATACATAAACACACCTGTACTTACACACATCAACACATATACACGCACATACATATACAAACACACATATACATAAGTACACACATATACACGCATATACATATGCAAACACACATATAGTACATAAGTACACATATATACACGCACATACATATACACATATACATAACTACAAACACATTCCCCAATTTTAAAAAATCCCACAGCAACGCGTGGCCGGGTCAGCTAGTGTGTATGTGTGTGTATATATATATATACACATACACACACACACACATACACACACACACACACACTTGCATACATACATATATGTTTAAACACATTTCTGTATTGTCATTGCCTATTATTCTGTTCCTTCCCTTCCTTTCTTTCTCCCTGACTCTCTTTTCTCTCATTCGTATTTCCTTTTGCTTAGAAGCAAAGCAAAGCAGATAATTCCAGTGTTTCCCAAGCGGCCTTGCACTTCTGGTGGCCTTCATTCATGCAAACATCATTCTTTTCGCCCTCCGAAATACCTTGGCGCCCTTGCCCCACTTTTTACATAAAGCAGCCATACGCTGCAAACAATTGTTTTGTCAAAGCCTCAGGACATGAACGGTGTCTCTGCCATTCTTCTTGACAACCATGAAAACATGTCCCATATTTCTTGCAACCATTGTGGGGGAAGGCTCCTCAAACGAAACCAGGTCTGTTCTTTAGAAAGGATCCCTGAGCATTGCCTGTGAGAGTGCACGTAAGGGAGAGCATCTGCCGCTGTCCCCAAATGCGTTCCCGGCTGCGTATGCCTTCTTTGGCTCTCTCCCACTGGGGATGTGCAGTCACAGAAATACCTTGTTTTCTTACGCTCCATGTGAACGTTTCCTCGGGGTTTACTGCAGACCTGTATGTTCATCTCCTTGTTTCAGCAACCTTTCTTTTGTTGCCTTTTCATTCTTTGTTATATTTGATCTTCTTTTAAAAAAAAACCTTCCCTAGCTATTTATCTATCTTTCTGTCTTTCTCCCCCTTTAGTTCTCTTCAGCATAATGAACACACCTTATGTCACTTCGGAGTTCATATTCTGAAGTTGATGAGCCTTTTCCTCCTCCCCGCTCCTGCTTTCTCTATTTTCTTCCCCAGGCTCCCTACACTTAATTGCACTCCTCTTTAGTGAAATTCTTTGGCTTTGCTTCTGCTGTTCCTTGGGAAACTTCTTGCATTAAACCAATTTGCCGCCTCCTGCGATGATGATGGATCTGGCTTGTTGTTCGGATTCATAACCTCCCCAGCTTCCATTGTAGAGGAAAACATGGGAGGTATTGTGTGTGTGTGTGTGTGTGTGTGTATAGTGCAGCTGGCTGGATGTCAGCTGCATTAAGATCATTACTGACCAAAAGGTCATGAGTTCGAAGCCAGCCCGGGTCAGAGTGAGCTTCCGACTAATCGTGTAGCTTGTTGTCGACCTTTGCAACCCGAAAGACAGTTGCATCTGTCAAGTAGGAAAATTAGGTACCACCTATAGGTGGGGAGGCTAATTTAACTTATTTAGGAGGCCATTAAAAAATCTCCAGCAAAGCATGCCGGGAATGTCGAAGTACTTCATCAGTGTTGCAGATGGACGGTGAAGCGACAGCTCCCCTGCTGGCCAGAAAAGAGGAATGTTAAATAGCCTCTGACTGTCTATATGTGTTGTATGTCTATGGCAGGGGTGCTCACGCTTTTTCATCATGCGAGCTACTATATGAACAATCAAGTTGAAAAGATCACCTGTTGTGCATGTGAGCACGCGTGCGCACATGCGCGCGCACGCTCCTACTGCAGCCTTCCGTCCGCACAGGGCTTCTTTCTTGCCTGCCCACGAACTCACCGCTGCACGCACCCGGGAAGGGGACCCTCCTTGCCTGCGCGAGCGCTCTCTCTTAATGTCTTCGTTGCCTTCCTGCTGCGTGCTTCTGCGAAGTCCCCATCCCGTCCTGCTTCTTGCGTGCACAGCAGGCCCCTCCCATGCATGCAGCAGGAGGATATTTATAGGCACACCCGCCAGCGCTCTGGCCAGATATGGCTTCGGCGGCGGCTCGGAAGGCGCAGGGTTGGGAAGAGGGGCTGCCTGGCTGCTGCCTGGGCCAGGAAACTCAACCGAGAGAGGGAGCCACGTGAGGCTGGAGCCTCCCCACGGCAGCCTCCCCCCTCAATCCTCCCTCGAGGTTTCCTTACCTGGGCAGTAGAAGGAAGAGTGGAAGAGGTGCTTCCCAAGGTGACAGATGCAGCGGGGGCGCCCTTCCTTCTTTCCTTTCAAGGGTGTCACTCAGAAAGGACGCCCAAGTGGACAGCTGGCAGGAAGGAGGACCCCTCCCACTGGTGGCAGTCCATGCCCACGGGAGAGAGAGAGAGAGAGAGAGAGGGAGGGAGGGAGGGTGGCTCTTCCTAGCCGTCTCTCTCTCTCTCTCTCTCTCTCTCTCTCTCTCTCTCTCCCGTGGGCCCTCGCCGCCTTTCTCCTTCGAGGGCGAGGGAGGGCGAGGCGGAGAAAGGCGGCAAGGGCACAAGCAGCAGCAGCAAGTGGAGTCTCCATCCCTGCAGCCCCCTCCTCCTTGGGTTCAGCCCCAGGAACACGGCGGAGCCCTCCCTCCTCGCCCCCAACCAAGGAAAGAAAGCAGCCCCACACAGCTCGCTCGCCCAGGTCTCGGCTTGGAATGGGAGTCCCGATGGCAGCAGCAGGGCTTGTGGCAGGGCTTGCTTGGCTTTGCCCCACTTTGCCCGGCCTCCTTCACCTCTTTCTCTCTCTCTCTACCTCTCTGGTGAGGTCCAAAGATCACCTGGAAGAGAGCTGAAGATCACCTAGGTGCTCCCGATCACCATAATGAGCACCCCTGGTCTATGGCATTGAATGTTTGCCATGTATGTGTACATTGTATTCCGCCCTGAGTCCCCTGCAGGGTGAGCAGGGCGGAATATAAATACTATAAATAAATAAATAAATAAATAATGTTTGTGGGATTGACATAATTCAAAAACCACTGGGCGAATTGACAGCAAATTTGGATACAATACACTTATCAGGTCAACAAATGACCATCACTCATAAAAAACACTGAAAAACACAGTGGAAGAGACTTCAAAAGTCAAAAAATGCAAAAAGATGCTACAGCGCATGCGCAAAAACTACTCCCTATGGCAAAAAAAACCACACAATAGCATATCCACACTCTCTTCCGGACTACATCTCCCATCATCCCCTAGACCAGGCCCATTAAGGAGAGGAGGATGATCCAAATGCACTGCTTCCAATCTGAAAGCTTTCTTCTCCTTGGATTTCTTTGAGAGCATCCCAATCCCTGCGTATTTCCCATTTCCTATTCCTGGACTGCAACTCCCAGCAATCCTCCAGGTAGGTGGATAGATAGATCAGGAGGGAGTTGCAGTCGAAGAATAGGTAGAGAAGGAAAAAGAAAGATGAAGGGAAAGAAGGGGGGATGGAAAGGAAGAAAAAGAGAAGGGAGGAGAGAAAGAAAAGAAGAAGAAAGGAATGAAAGGAGGGAAGGAAGGAGAGAAAGAAAGAGAGAGAGAGGAGGGAGGGAGGGAAGCTTGGCCACAGCAACGCATGACGGGTACAGCTAGTAATTTATAAAAAGAAAGCCTATGTATGTGATGTTATTGAAGGCTTTGTTTGACTGTATATCACGGTGAGCAAAGACAGAGGTCTGATGCAGACCTTTTGCTGGTTCGTGCACCAGGAGGCTGTCTTGGTGATATATAGTCATCTGCGAATCCTCTAACTTTCCTTCTATTTAACATTTTCTTGAACCTGTTCCTGGCAAGGAAAGGATTACTAGGGAGGTTTTTTTCCTCATTCTCTCTCTTAAAACATTACCTTCTAAACATTTTGTTAGCATGAGTGGCTGGAGCTGCCAGTCTTCATTGTAAGGAGGAACAAATACCTAGTAATGGAGCATGTGCCATGCATGCTGATAGTAGCAAGACCAAGCCTCACATTTTCAATTGGAAGTAACAGGGAATGAGAAGGATGGCCCAGTCTGCACGGCTGTGTAGGCCAGTGTTTTTCAATTTTTTGAGCTGCGGCACATTTTTTACATTTACAAAATTATGGGTCACACCACCAACCAAAATGACACAAAATGACATAAAATGACACTCTAACACAGTAATAAATATAGTTAATATGTTTTTAAATGTATTTATACACTCAGTGTGAAACGTGGGCCTGTTTCGATGAACACAACATATATATGACTTCCTCTCACATACTTATACACAGCTATCATGTCTTCTCTCAGCCTTCTGTTCTTCAGGCTAAACATGCCCAGCTCTTCAAGCCGCTCCTCATAGGGCTTGTTCTCCAGACCCTTGTGAAATTTCACCCTGAGTGAAACTTGCTTCCAGTTAATGATGAATGTCACGAAGCTGTTATAAACAGTTCCTTTTGGGGGAGGGGGTGGACTCTCGAAAAATCCAGTAAAATAGTAAAAAAAAAAACAATTTCCAAGCGGAGAGGCTCAATTTGTTTCTTGGAAACCTGTGAATGCTTCAACCTCCCGATGCTCCCAGGCTTGCTCACTACCCAATTCACCAACGTGGAGCTTCTGGCTTTGTTCTCGTGAGAAATCCAAGCCAACGCGAAAATGCCGACTCAATAACTTCCACCCAGTGCTCTGCTTTTGTGGAGGGAGGAGGGAGGCAGTGAAAGCGGCCACACAGATCTATGAAACTTATCGGGAGGCTGAAGCAGCCCTGAGTGGGAGCTGGAGCCATGCTGAGTCGAGGCTCCCAAAGGTTTCCTCAAGGCAGGCCTGGCCCTGGCATTCGGCGGAGCTCTTCCTTTGCCTCGGGGAGGATCTTTGGGGAGGGAAATAGGGAGAAAGAGCTGCTAGGAGGGGGAAGAGTGCCAATTTCCCATGGCACACCTGATGATCGCTCATTGCACACTAGTGTGCCACGGCACACTGGTTGGGAAAAACTGGTGTAGGCAACCGAGTGCTAGATAGACAAAGATATATTGTATATATGTTTATAAAGTGTGCAGGATAGGCTATGGTAGTGTCAGTTAAAACTGCAAGATGTCGTTGGTGCAAATCTCCCAGTCTGTAATGTGGGTGAGAGTATGAAGAAATGATACATCCTAGGGAAACCGTACTCATGCAGACCAAATATTTCACATTCCCTTTGGGGAGTCAAATATTCCTTCTATCCTTTGCCAATCTTAACAGTGCTTTACAGTTTCTATTTAAATCTGTTTTAATGTTTGCATATTTGTATGCTTCAAATTGTATGCTAATGCTTTTATGTTAAGCTGCTTTGAGTCTCCTTCGGAAGAGATAAAGCAGGGTATAAATTTTTATTATTATTATTATTATTATTTAGCCCTAATTGCAAGCTTAGTTAAGATTTTAAATATAGTCCATTATTATTATTATTATTTAGTTCCAATTACAAACCTAATTAAGATTTTAAATATAGTCCAGTATTATTATTATTATTTAGCCCCAATTGCATGCCTAGTTAAGATTTTAAATATAGTCCATTATTATTATTATTTAGCCCCAATTGCAAGCCTAATTAAATTTTAAATATAGTGCATTATTAGTACTATTAATATTATTATTTCTTACCTGCCTCTCCTCATGGCAGCTTACAACATTGCTAAAGCAATGTGTTGTTGAAGGCTTTTGTGGCCAGAATCACTGGGTTGCTGTGAGTTTCCCCCTGTTTTCTGAGTGTTGTTTTTTATTTACTGCCCAGATTTTAAAGTTTTTAGATACTGGTCGTCAAATCTAGCTACCCATATTTAAAACACTCTAAAATAAGGACAGTAAATAAAATCAGGACAGTTAACAAAGAACAACACTCAGAAAACAGGGGAATTCCAGACAGGAAACAATTGGGGCCAGCTAACACCTCCCAACAAAGGATTCCCCCATGCAGGAAGCAGCCAGGCTTTGAAGTTGCAAGGCAATTCAGGACTAATCAAGGTGGCTAATAGGAACATTAACACTTGCCTCAAGCGGAGAAGAGTTTTTTCTCTCACCCTGGGCATCATTTCATAGATATATAAACCCCTCTTGCCTCGTTTCCAACAGAACTCACAGCCTTTGAGGATGCCTGCCATAGATGGACGCAAAACATCAGGAGAGAATGCTTCTGGAACATGGCCATAACAGCCCGGAAAACTTACAGCAATCCATTATTCTGACGTTAATTCCAGAAAATATCCTACAAGACACATTTTGGTCCCACAATCCCAACAGGTGCAGCCCTCTCATGAGACAGAGTGAAGCCATTATATTCAAAGCATAGCACTGCAGACAACCATGGTAATGGTAAATAATATATATCATTATTGTAGCATTGAATCTTTGCTGTAAGCCGGTCTGAGTCCCTCGACGGAGGTGAGAAGATCAGGATACAAAAGTTTTAAATAAATAAAAATAATAAATAAATTTATTTTTACCAAGAACACAAGGCAAAACACATTTCCAGTTTACTGTATCATGTGCTTTTGGATATGCTTGTCGTTCTAGCTTTGGTGATGGCTCCTGTATATTTTTAAGCAACCCTTCTCTTTTTTTCCCCCTTTCTACTTTTACATTGGCTACTTAAGGAGCAAAACAATGAGAACATTCCAATGCTTTTGCTCTGATGTTATTGTCCAGTCTCCTTCTCCCCTGCAAACACAGCTTTTTCCATGTAGTTACTTCCCTTCGTATTGTACATTCCCACCGGGAGTAAATCGCTGCTGCATGCCACAAGAAATAATTTCATGCACTGCTGCAGTCTCTTGAAACTCATTTAACATTCTGTGTGTGTGTGTGTGTGCGCGCGTGCGTGTGCTGCCGTCCTTTGTGTTGCATCAGGCACAGTTCGCGGCTTCTCTCACCTGCTCGTTTCTTTAGCAATTTCCCCCCAATAGTCAGCACTTTCACTGTTTATATGATCAATGCTGCTAATTGATGAGCTGTAATTTAAACTTGTAATCATTTCCTTTCCCCATGTGCTTAACCCAACCCACTTCTATTAGCATACACTGAGGACATGGGAGAAGTATGCTGTTATTAAGCCCTGCTCCAGGGTGCCCTTATGGCAACGCAAAGGCAGAAATGCACCCAAAATGCTCACTAGCAATGCCAAATGGGTTGTGTGGTCCTTAAATAATTTGCTTCACTTAAAATTCTATTAGCCTTGAATAAACATAGATATTGAAACAAAATGTTTTAAGACCTTCCTTATGGAAGATCCTGGCTAAACATGGCAAACTCTTGCTTGCTATTAGTAGGCCTATGGGTATCTCATTCATACTACTCATGGCAGAAGAGCAGGCACACAAACTCATCTCTCTCTCTCTCTCTCTCTCTCTCTCTATCTATCTATCTATCTCTATATATAATAAAGCGGAATGTTTGTTTGTGTGTGTTTGTATGTATGTGGCAGCGTTCTGATTGGCTCCCGGCCTCTACATTCTGACAACATGATTGGTTGCCAGTGAGGGAGTATTTGCATAACGCCTCTATTGGCCAGCCAGCACGAACATTCCGACCCTCTACACTGGCAGAGGAGGATAAGGCAAAGGCCTAAGGCAGTCGTCAACACGAACATTCCGACCCTCAAAAGTGGCAGAGGGGGGTAAGGAAAAATCCCGAAGCAGTCAGGCATGGTGGGAGTTTCAGACCAAAACACTTTGCGACCCCTTTGCGACCCCAAACAATGAGAGAACAAGACCAAACTTGGCACACAGAACCCTCAAGACCCACTCTACATCCTGGTGCAGTTTGAGGGCGGATGGACCATGGATGACGGGACTTGCAGTACTTTAACTCACTTGCTTAGAGCACTGTGGCCCACACCATAGAAGGATCAGGACCACAATTGGCACACAGATGCCCACTGGCCCACTTTACAACCTGGTGCAGTGTAGGGCAGGATGGGCCACAAATGATGGGATTTGCAGTACCTTCACCTGATTCATTTCCCACAGAACATTGAAGCCCCTACAAATCACAGACAAGGCCCAAACTTGGCACACAGAGTACCCATGACCCACTCTACATCCTGCTGCAGTTTTGAGTGGGATGGACCACGGATGATAGGACTTGAAGTACCTTCATTCACTTTCTGATACCACTGCGACCCTCATCCAATTACCAAAAAAGAACAAACTAGGCACACAGAGCCTCCATGAACCACTTTACATCCTGGTGCAGCTCGGAGGAGGGCAGACCACGCATGATGGGATTTGAAGTACCTCCACTCACTTCCCAAAACTGCTGCAAACCTAATCCAATGACTGATCAAGACCAAACCTGACACACAGAGCCCTCATGACCCACCCTACATCCTGGTGCTGTTTGAAGGAGGATGGACCATGGATGATGGGACTTGAAGTACCTTCACTAACTTCCTGAGACCTCGGGCAGGATCGGGTCCCCAAGCTAGTGTTAAATAAAGGCCATTTTATTAGACCTATTGTTGCACTCTAGGCCAGGAACACCTTTCCATCCAGCACCACACAGAGTCCAGAAGTAGCTAACTATAGCTGTTTATTTACAAAAAGCATATATACAAAAGGGAAAATGGGTAATTCCCCAAAACAGCAGTTGAAAAGGTGATATATAATAGCAATAGTCCATATATTCAAAGATCAATAGTCCAAGATCATTGAGTTCCCTCCAGGGTGAGAAAGACAGGGTAGAAATGCCGTAAATAAATAAGTAAATAAATAAGATACTCAGATCAATAGTCCAAGATAGCAAAGTATATGAAATCCATGAAGTCAAGCGCATAGGCATAAATCCTTAGGCATGAGCACAGGAACTTTTCCAGGACAAAACTCCTGCAGAAACAAAGGCAAACTTCAGAGTTGAACATGAACTTGATTTTAAGGCAACGTTGTCTGCTCTAAAGAGCCCAGGAAAACACCACTTAATTTAAGCACAAGCCTGACCAAACAGTCATGAGATGGCTCCTGGATTTCAAGGACTACTTCTCACAAAGTTTTTCTGACCTTCTAATTAATCTTTCTTTTGCTCTCTCTGAGCAGAGACCTAATCTCATATCGCAGGGCAATTCCCCATCTTTTGAAGGCTGTAAAGGCCAATTCTCAAGTGAATCAGAATCCCAAACATCCTCTATCTCTTCTGCAGCTGTCGGCCCATCTCTCTGATCTACGGTCTGCATTTCTGTCTCTGTTTCAGCCTGATCAGACGAGACTCAGTGAAAAATCCATCATTCCCCTCATTCTCTAAGGCAGAATCCCAAGTTTTTTGCTGCTGAGCCCCAACACCTATATTCTATTTAACTGAATAGGTATTGGGAGGAGCAACCTGATATAAGTCCAGCTGGGGCCAATTGTCTACTTTATTTATTTGTTTGTTTGTTTGTTTACAGTATTTATATTCCGCCCTTCTCATCCCGCAGGGGACTTAGGACGGATTACAATGTACATATGCATGGCAAGCATTCAATGCCATAGACACACAACATATATAGACAGACACTCAGAGGCTAATTAAAATTCCAGCTTCTGGCCAACAGGGGAGCTGTTGCTTCCTCATTCTTTGCATACTTCCTGGAGATTTTTATGGCCCCGTAAATCAGTTAAATTAGCCTCCCCACAAAGTGGTACCTAAATTTCCTACTTGACAGATGCATCTGTCTTTCGGGCTGCAAAGGTCGACAACAAGCTACACAATTTTGGTTGGGAGCTCACTCTGACCTGGGCTGACTTCGAACTCATGACCTTTTGGTCAGTAGTGAACTTAATGCAGTTGACTCCCAGCCAGCTGCGCCACAGTCATGGTGCTAAAACATAATAATTTTCCCTTGGCAAAACACTTGATCCCTAAGAGCAATACAATAGTTGGGTTGTTCCCCCGCTAACCATTTAGGCTTCGTCTACACTAACCATTTAATCTAGTTCAAACTCTGGTGGCTAGACAACAACCACCCAGGAAAACATGCAAGTAGCAGCCCTTAATGCGCATCAGCGCTCTGCAGTTTGTATAATCACCAGCACATCTCTAACTGGTTCCAGGATTTCCTGTGTCATCATTTGCATGGTGAAAACACTTTCTTCAATACTGGTTTGAAACTTACTCATGTCGTCTGTGGATTAATATTAATAGAGGATAAACAAAGGGTACTCCCAAACAAGTCCTAAGACTTTATCCCCTGTTTGGCCTCAAGGATAGAATCCTTTCCTGTCCTTCATATCCCAGGATCTGGAGAGACCATTGTAGGGCCTCACCAAAAGAAATGCCAAGTCTTAAATACGGCAGTGTAGACTCATACAATCCAGTTCAAAGCAGATAATCTAGATTTAGAAACTGGATTATATTGCAGTGTAGATCCAGCCTAAAGGGGCTCAATCGATCAATCTGTCTAAAGGGCAGCAAAACAAAATGGGTGCATAGTGCAAGCCCTTGGGCACTAGGCAAAATGGCTCTCCTGTAGTTTAATTGAATGTATTATTGAATGAAAGATGACGACAGGATGAACGTAGTGAGCTGTGCAATGATTAAGAACTTTCTGGGTTTATTGGCATATTATGATTACAAGATACCGATTCAATGCAAACAAAAACACATGTACATCTTTACAAAGGATGTTATTTCCTCTTTTCCACTGCTTTGTTCTATTCAATCCCACATAAAGGATCTCTCCGCTTAGCCTACATTTCAAATTAAAAATGAATTTGTATTCCATTAGCTAATAGGTGTGGAGTGGAGCTAAAAGAATCAGAATTGCCTAAGCATGTCAGAAAGAAAGGAAGAGAACAAAGGGCTATTGTTTGCACCATGTGGTGCTGACAACATGGAGAAAACAATTAACAAATGTATTCGCGGAGTAAATAAACAGAAGTCCAGCTCTGTGTGATCACAATTTGAATATGGAGCTGGGTTTGATTCATTTTGGATCCAGTTGCGAATAGGGTTGGCAAGTGAAATATATTATATATGCTGCGTTGATGTCCATTCGTTTAGCTTCTGCTAGTTTTGTGCCAAAATCCCATTTTCTTACCAGTTGCATCTCATTTTCTTTAGAATTTATTATGGCAATGCTTTTAAGTTTATTACTGCAAGACAGCCTAAGGGGCAACAAGAGCTTGTCTTTCCATTACAGCCACGGAGAGAGATGCAATCAGACGAAGATGATGTCAACTGTCTGTGCATCCCAATCTGGAGAAGGGGAACTCTTCTCCAGATTTGTGATGTCTTCCTTTTGGTTTTATACTGAAATGCAGGAAGATTGAGATTACTGGAAAGGCGAGTATACCATGAAAGATAGGTTAACCATCCACACACAAACACCTACCAGCCACTTGGTAATTAAGGTACGAGGAAGAATTTTGCAAATTGCCTACGACAATTTTCTTCTCTCTTCTGCCAAGGTGGTTTCTTTGCTTTCCAAATGAAAAAGAACAGTCAAAAATAGGAATGAGAAATGGGGCCCCTCCATTTCCCACAAAGCAGTGGTTCCCAACTTAGATCCTACAGATTTTTGGGGTCTCAGTTGCCAGAAGCCTTCAGCCAACATGGGAGGTATCAACACTGTAGAATTAATGCAGCCTGAAATCACTTTACATGTCATAGATAGTGCAGTAGGTTAAACCCTTGTGCCAGCAGGACTGAAGACAGACAGGTCGGAGGTTCGAATCCGGGGAGAGCATGGATGAGCTCCTATCAGCTCCAGCTCCCCATGTGGGGACCTGAGAGAAGACTCCCACAAGGGTGGTAAAACATCAAAGCATCCAGGCATCCGCTGGGCAACATCCTTGCAGATGGCCAATTATCTCACACCAGAAGCAACTTTCAGTTTCTCAAGTCGCTCCTGACACAACAACAAAAATGTCATAGATTAATGTTATGGAATCATGGAAGTTGTAGTTTTACAGGTTTTGACCCTTCTCTATCCACAAATGCTGGTGCCTCACCAAACTAGAACTTCCAGGATTCCATAGCACTGAACCATGGCAGTTAAGGTGGTGTCAAACTCAAGTAATTGTTGGATTACTACAATGTAGATCAAGGATTCTCAAAAAAATTTCACCCTTTTTGAAGCAACAGTTTCAAACATAAAAGCATTTCAAACAGCCCCAAGAAATGCTATTACTATTAGTATTATTATTGTTATTATTATTATTAGTAGTAGTATATAATAGAGGTAGATGTAGATACATGTCCGGCATGGGCCGGGCCAGTGGCAGATGGATAGAGAGTGTTTGTGTGAACTAATTCACACAGTACAAAAAAGTAATGAAAGAACAATACCATATTTAAAATGAAGACCAATTGTAACCAGCATAAACTAAACAGTATTTCAGTGGGAGACCCCTGTGGCCATCCAGTCCAACCCCTTGCTTTTAAAGCACCCCCAACTGATGGCCATCCAGCCTTTGTAATAATTATTATCATATTATTATATATGTGCTTCTGATGCTGATGCTGCTGGTGTTGTTTCTGGCACTCAAATCTTTAATTTTCCTGCATTTCTCAGGAGAAAGAAAGGGGAAGAGGAGAAAAGCAGCATGGTGCTGCAGAGCCCCCCCCCCCATTATCACCCGCGGAGCCCCAAGGGCTCCATGGAGCACAGTTTGAGAACCCTGATGTAGATGCAGCCATAACCAATGTTAGGGGTTTAGGGAGTGGATGGCCTAAGGGCAAAGTTTGGGAGCTACTACCTAGCATCCTTCTGCGGCATTATCTAGGAGAACTGCACATTTGAATATTTGAGGGAAATTCTGTGAAGTGACCTCCTTAGTACCAGTGAGGGGAGGTGGAGATAAGAAAGAACAGTCTCAGAATTTTGATCAGAAAAATGAGAAATTCCAGATGGAATCAGTGAAGCCACGTCTGTTTGCCTTTGTGGCTCAAGTTGCAGAAGAAGTCAACTATTATATTTCAAAGTCTGATTTATCACATTTCTTTTAAAGTATGGAGACTGGTCTTCTTTTCTTTGTCAAACAGATCTATGGAAGATGTACAGTTTTAATGGGTGAAAGAGAGTAAGTGGAAAGGGTGTGTATACGTGCCTGCATTTTAAGATGTTCAGGCTCAGAAAGAAATGGAAATAAATGTAGAGTGAACACAACTGAAGATGTTAAACATCAAGGAACTTTCCTCGCATTGGAAAAGGGGGCTCAGTGAAGGGTGAAGAAAGACCATTTAAGAACAGAATGAGAAATGCAGCCACTGAAGACGGTGAAATAATTCAAGCATTAAATGAATACTTAGATGTTTACAACAGAGATGACTCAAAAAATATGTCAGCTGATCTGGGCTGTGGGTTTCTGTCCTGCAGGAAGGATTTGAGAGGAATTAGATGGGTTTAAGTAAGGAAGGGAGAGGGAAAGGAAGAGAAAGCGGCAGAAAGGAAAGATAAGATAGCTGCCGTGTGAAGGGCTTGAATGCTGTTGCAGTGCTTAAGTGAAACTACTGCAAAGGAGTGAACAGCGATACTAGGGACTTCATCACACAAGGCAGGCAAACCGGCATTGCGGTTATGTGCTTCCCATATCTGATTCTTCCATCACTTGCTATTAATGGATAAAACACATCAATAGCTCCTAAATCCTCTACATTCTCATTATTATTATTATTATTATTATTTCCAGTGTTTATACCCCGCTACTTCTCAACCCCCAAGGGGGGACTCAGTGCGGCCTAACAGACGGCAACAATTCGATGCCACACAATACATAGTAAACAACAGTTAAAATTAAAATACATTAAAATACACCTAGAATTAAATACATTAAAATACAGTTAATATTAAAAACATCATGTACATTCATCACCATTAAAACAATGTTCCATCCAAAGTCTTAGATCTTAACCACCAATTTGCCAACTGACCAGTCTAGAGTGCCGTGTTGTGCTAGGGTGCAACGCTTGGTCCCAAAGCCAGGATTTCACTCTTTTTCTGAATGTTAGGAGGGATGAAGCTGCTCGAATATCAATAGGGAGTGTGTTCCACAGACGGGGGGCCACCACCGAGAAGGCCCTCCCTCTCGTCCCCGCCAACCGCATTTGAGAAGTTGGCGGGAGCGAGAGCAGGGCCCCCCCGGATGATCTTAAATTACGAGGTGGGACATAAAGGCCGATGCGTTTGGACAAGTAAGCTGGGCCAGAACCGTATAGAGCTTTAAAGGTCAAAACCAGCACTTTGAATTGAGCTCGGAATTGGACAGGCAGCCAATGGAGCTGACACAACAAAGGGGTGGTATGCTTCCTGTATGTAGCTCCGGTTAGTAATCTGGCTGCCGCCCATTGGACTAGTTGTAGCTTCCGAACTGTCTTCAAAGGCAGCCCCACGTAGAGTGCATTGCAGTAATCTATTCGGGATGTGACCAGAGTGTGGACAACTGTAGCCAGATCAGACTTCCCAAGGAACGGGCGCAGCTGGCGCACGAGTCTTAATTGTGCAAAAGCTCTCCCGGCCACTGCCGAGACCTGGGGTTCCAGGCTCAGCGATGAGTCCAAGATCACTCCCAAGCTGCGAACCTGCGTCTTCAGAGGGAGTGTAACCCCATCCAACACAGGCTGTAACCCTATGCCCTGTTCGGCCTTACGACTGACCAGGAGGACCTCTGTCTTGTCTGGATTAAGTTTCAATTTGCTAGCCCTCATCCAGTCCGACACAGCAGCCAAGCACCGGTTCAAAGTCTGGACAGCCTCCTTGGTGACAGGTGGGAAGGAGTGACAGATCTGGATGTCATCTGCGTACAGATAACACCTTACTCTGAAACTCCACATGATCTCTCCCAGCGGTTTCATGTAGATGTTAAATAACATCGGGGACAGTACTGAACCATTACCTAACTTGGTGCAAGAGGTGGGATATTAAGGGTACATATCTGTTGCACTCCAGAACAGGAAGAGCCCTCTGCTTCTAAAACACCACACCATTGAATAGGTAAAAACAATCCTTTTAGTGAAGATAATTAAAAAGCAGAAAAATAGAAAGCACTTTAAAGAAATAGGTAAATCCAAGTAGGTAAGAAGATAAGCAGGAACAAAATAGTCCAGGGTAAAGTTCAGCAAAGTCCATGAAAACAAAGTCCACACTTCTCTAATAAAATCCAGAGAACCAGGAAACATTAACCCAAGGCATGAGTATGCAATCATAAAATACAAGAACTAAAATCATGAAACAAGAAATATTTAAGTATGAATCTTCCAAGCAAGGCTTCCATGAAACAAGGACGAGAACTTAGCTTGATTCCAAATGAGGCTTCATCTGGCTACATTTCCTATACTTGGAACTTTTATCCCCTCATTAAGCTATTCCAAGCACTCAGGAATTGGTTTCGCTTTAGCTGAGATTCCTTTTCTGTCGGAGCCTGCCAGAATGCTGAAGGCATTGTTTGGCCTGTCTGTTTTGACTAATCTCCTCCCGTCTATCTATTTGCTCATTAATTTCTGCAGGTTCCAAGTTGTTTTCAAGCCCCAAATCCTGGGAACTCTCTGGTAGCAATTCAGGGACATTCACCATCATCCCCGCATCCTTCAGGGACATTCTCATGGGAAACTACACTTTGAACAGGGGTCTCCAGGTCATTCTCTGCATCAATATCATTGACCAAACCATTGCCATCTTGAAACGCATTGACATCACTCCCCACATCCAAAGCACCCTGATCCTGAAACACAATCACAGGCTGAGCTCCAACAATATTCTCTGTCAATCATAACACAATTGTAATAGAATAGTGTGTTTGTGTGATAATGTCTTAGGTGTATAAGTAAGTCATGGTGTTTGCTTATTTGAACCAACCAACCAGTATTTCTAGCACCAAGAGATGCAGAGCCACCCTTTAGAAATGGGGCCACAAAGTGGAGTCCATGACATACGAGTGTAGAGAAGAGCAAACCACAGACCACCTATTACAATACAGCCTGGACCCTGCCTCATGCACAAGGGAATACCTCCTTATAGCAACACCAGAGGCACTTCAAGTGTCCAGCTTCTGGTCAAAAGACATTTAAAATAATGCCAAGTTTTTAAACTTTATGTTTTTTGAATACATTACAACTGTACCCTTGGTTCACTCCTGATACAATAATGCAACAGAGCTCAACTGCTTGGAAAACAGAAACCCTGAAGCAGACCTTGGAAATGACTATCTGCCCCACTATCTTTCCATCATGCGTGCATGCATGAGGAAGTGGTTAGTTGAAAAGCTCTCGGAATAGGAAGGGCAGATCCAGGGATACCATTATTGCAGTCTGCAGATTGTATCAGTTCTTCTTTTGTTTGCAAATGATCCTCCTGGCAGATTATTGTGCTTTGGAAAATGTATATCATGAGCTGGCATCAAATCACCAAATTGTTCCAGATTTAGTTATTGGTTGCTGTGCAGAGCTATATATACATCCTTCTTTGGCTCTATATGGGGAGGGGAAAGGGGGAATGTGGCAGCTCCAGTTAGCCTCCAAGATGCTCCCGTTGTCTTTTCACTTTCTTCTCCCATCTGCCCTTTTAAAGAGAATTGGACCCGGGAGCCTTGGTCACTGCATTAAGAGCATTTATTTCAGCATTGATCTTACAGGCCACATTTCTAAGTGAGTAGGGAAGCAAAGAATGCTGTTTTGCCCTCCAACCCCCTGAACAAAAGAGACGAGACACAAAGTATTGGGTTCAAATTGAGCAACTTTTATTTAAAGTTACCTATTTAATTTCCTTAAGTCTAACTCAGAAGGTGTCAGGAATCAAGGTGTATTCTAGCCGGGGTATCATGCACCTCGGCTAACGATATCAATTTCGGCGAAACACCTGGATTCCCTGATTATCCAACCAGGGCAACCCCTTTTAGGGAAATGAATGAGAGGTCTGTACTCGAGATCTTGAGATCAGCCTCTTTCATTCCAGGGCCATTACACTTTGTTAACCCCTCAACTTGAACTTTGAGGTGAATGTTAACTTACTGGCCCTCACCCCTGAAGGAGGTGCCTTAGGTGCACACCGACAATGGGCTTTCCCTAGCTATTTTCCGCTAAGCCTATTTAAAACATACCGCGCCCCTTACCAGCCCCTACACCGTAAAGGGGTAGGCAAAAAAACTCCCCTCCACAGTTAAGGTGGCAGGGAGAAACTTCCTCACCCGATCCTCTTAGTTAAAGAGCGATCAAAAATTCTTTACTGCTAACGGGCGGGAGTGGTGGGTCAACCGTCTCCTCCGGCTCCTGAGCTCCAACTGAGCTCTTCAGGGGGCTGGCCTTCCTAAAGGGAGGCCACGCCCCCTGCCTCCCAGAGGTTCAAGAACCTCCTCTTTCTCTGTGGGAGGGGGCAAACTCCTCTCCCTCTTTAGCCTTTGGCTAAGAGGGAAATCCACATGTAGAACATCCTCCTGCATATATGCAGAGGCACTTGAAATATTGATGATTAAGGATTCTTCCTCTCTTTGCACCTTCTTATTATTGCAGGGGAAGGACGGCGTGGTTCCTTATTGACCTTTTCAAGTCAAACCAGACTAACAAGCATGACTGAAGATCACAGATGCTGGCACAAGGGTATGGGAGAGGAAAGTTCAGGAACTTAACTGAGTGTCGAATCTATATAAATAAAAATGTAATGCTTGTTTGTGGGATTAACATAACTCAAAAACCACTTGACGAATTGACACTAAATTCAGACACAATACACCTATTAGGCCAACAAGTGATCATCACTCATAAAAAAGCCACTGAAAAATACAGAAGAAGAGACTTAAAAGCCAAAAAAGGAAAAAGATGCTACAGCGCATGCGCAAAAAACTACTTCCTCTGGCAAACAACACACACATTAGGATATCCACAGTCTCTTCTGGACTACAGCTCCCAGCATCCCCTAGACCAGGACCTTAAGGAGAGGAGCACATCGGGGCAAAGAACCCCAAATACACTTATCAACTGATGGGATCAAAGCTTTCCGAGACAAACCAGGAAAGGGATCTTGGGGTTTTGGTGGACAGCTCAATGAAGATGTCAACCCAGTGCGCAGCAGCAGTGAAAAAGCAAATTCTATGCTTGGCATGATCAGGAAGGGAATCGAAAATAGATCGGCAAATGTTGTATTGCCTCTCTACAAATCTATGGTGAGGCCACATCTGGAGTACTGTGTACAATTCTGGTCACCGCACCTTAAGAAGGATATAACGGAACTGGAAAAGGTACAAAGAAGGGCAACAAAAATGATCCAAGGGATGAAGCAGCTCCCTTATGAAATCAGGTTGCAACGCCTTGGTCTTTTCAGCCTTGAAAGACGGCGTTTAAGAGGTGACTTGATCGAAGTGTATAAAATCATGCATGGGATAGAAAAGGTGAATAAAGAAAAATTATTTTCTCTGTCACACAACACTAGGACTAGGGGGCACTCCCTGAAGCTCCAAGGTAGGAAAGTTAGGAAATATTTCTTCACCCAGAGAGTCATTGGGTTATGGAATTCACTTCCAGAGGAGGTTGTGACAGCTGTCAGCCTGGACAGCTTCAAGGCAGGATTAGACAGATTCATGGATACCAAGGGAATCAGTAGTTACTGAAATGGACATCCAAGTGCCACCTCTGTGTTGATGGAGGCAGGCAGGATTTTCCCCGGGTACTGGTTGTGGGGGGTCGGGAGCAGGTGAGGGTTTTGCCCTCCTTTCTGCTAGAGATCCCTGTGTACAACTGGTGGGCCACTGTGTGACACAGAATGCTGGACTAGATGGGCTGAGGCCCGATTCAGCATGGCTCTTCTTATGTTCTTATGTTCTTATGAGGATGATCCAAATGCACTGCTTCCAAGATGCAAGCTTTCTTCTCCTTGGATTTCTTTGAGAACATCCAAATCCCTGCATAGTTCCAATTTCCTATTACTGGACTGCAACTCCTAGCAATCCTCCAGATAGATAAGGTAGATACATAGGTAAGTAGTTATATTGATCAGGAGGACTGCTGGGAGTTGCAGTCCAAGAATAGATCGAGAAGGAAGAAAGGGGAGAAACAGGAAAGAAAAGGGGAGGAAGGAAAGAGGAAGAGAAGATTGAGAAGGAAGAAAAGGGAGAAACAGGAAAGGAAGAAAGACGGAAGAAGAGAAGGAAAGGAAGGAAAGAGGCAAAGGAAAAGGGAAGGAAAGAGGGAGGGAAAGAGGGAGGGAAAGTTGGTTACAGCAATGTGTGGCGGGTACAGCTAGTATATTCATATATAAGTTGACCTGGATAAGTCAAGGGTAGGCATGAATTTGGATATGACCCATGTATAAGTCATAGGTGGTTCTGCAGAGAGTGTCTTTTAGGTCCTGCCTAGATGGATCCAAAAAGCTATAGACCAATCTCCTTGTTGTACCATCTTTATAAAGCTCTGAAGAGACTTCTCCTTCACAGAATTATGGAAAAAATAGACCCATTTATGATCCCAAAGCCAACTGTTTTCAGGAAAGGGAAAAGCTGCACATCACAAGTACCGAACCTGACTCAGCACATAGAAGATAGTTTTGAAAGACAGCAAACTACAGGAGCTTTTTGTCAGCAACTTATGACACTGTAAATCATCACCTTCTCCTGAGAAAAAAGTATAATATCACAAAGGACTACCACCTCACCCGCTTCATAGGAAATCTGCTACAAAACAGGAGCTTTTTTGTTGAGTTCTAGGGTCAGAGAAGCAGATGGCGAAAAAAGAATGGCCTTCTTCAGGGGAACGTGCTTGCTACATCGATGTTCAATAATTACTGAAATGATCAGTCAGTGCCAGAAGGGACAGAGAGTTTCATCTATGCTGACGATAGTGCCATCACCGCTCAAGTGGGGATCTTTGAAATGCCTGAACAGAAGCTCTCCGAAGCTTTAAGAGCTCTTACTTCTTATCACAGGGAGAACCAGCTGATTCCTAATCCATTTAAAATGCAGACATGTGCTGTTCATCTTAAGAACAGGCAAGCATCTTGAGTTCTGAGGATGACCTGGAAAGGAATCCCACTGGAGCATTGCAGCATACCCAAATATCTAGGAGTTACCCTGGATCATGCTCTGGCCTACAAGAAGTACTGCTTGAATATCAAGCAAAAAGTCTTTCTTCTCTAGAGGAGACATGCTGCAGACGCATGCACATTCCTTGCACACAGCTTTCCAAGGCATTTAAGGTGGCTTCCCCCTTCATAGGGAAGAACGACCGATCAACCTGGAGCTATCTCCATGGGCTTCCTTTAAAAAATCCTCTTTTTGCTGTACTGCAGACCCTGCCTAGAGTAGGCACATTTCAATCTCTAGGTTTAATGCTTTCTTTAAAGCTGTTTCTGCTTTCTGCTCTAGAGGAGAGATAACTAGGTGTTAGTAGTTTTCGGAGAATGAGGGTTTTCATTTTGTTTGCTGGGAATAATAATAATAATAATCTTTTAGAAGTATTCAAAGGAGAGGAAGGGAAGAAGAAAGAAAGCTGAAAGTGACTCTCCAAACCCCCAAATGTGTGTGCGCACCACACCCACCCACCCCACATGTCCTCAACTCCCAGTGTGTCCCACCAAATAAAAAGGGCAAATAAAATGATCAAGGGTCTGGAGAACAAGCCCTATGAGGAGTGGGCTTAAAGTGCTGGGCACATTTAGCCTGAAGAAGAGAAGGTTGAGAGGAAACATGATGATGAGGGCCATGTATAAATATGTGAGAAGAAGTCATAGGGAGTCATAGGTTTTCTGCTGCCCTGGAGACTAAGACGCGATGGAGCAATGACTTCAAACTACAGGAAAGGAGATTCCACCTGAACAGTAGGAAGAACTTCCTGACTGTGAGAGCTGTTCAGCAGTGGAACTCTCTGCCCCGAAAGTGTGGTGGAGGCTCCTTCTTTGGAGGCTTTTAAACAGAGGCTGGATGGCCATCTGTCAGGGGTGCTTTGAATGCAATTTTCCTGCTTCTTGGCAGGGGGTTGGACTGGATGGACAACGAGGTCTCTTCCAACTCTAGGATTCTATGAAAAGAATCAAGAAAATAAAGGAAAATCAAAAAGATTCAACTATGGTGCCGAATAGGAGAGGAGGAGCCATAATCAGCTACCTCGTGGTCCCGTTTTGGATGGGCTGGCCCCTTGCCATTATGTGCAACCAAACAAACAAGAAGCCAGATTGGCCAAAGGAAAAGGCTAAAAATGGTTCTGGGCTCAAGCCTAGAATGCAGTTCTCAGCTCCATCAATCCCTCTTTTTTCCTGAAATCTTTCTATTAAAAGAGCAAATTATTATCAGTTTGTAAAGTCCACTTGCTGTGAAAATGGAGGGTGGGTACATTATTTATTCTCTGTGATTGTTAAGCTCGTTGTGAACACAAATGCAAAGGGATGGGGCTGGACTGTTTTCTTGGCCTTCCGTCTTTTTTAATACGAAGCATAAATCTCTCCCAGTGCGGTGTGTCTTGCGACGAAGGCATTTCGCACCCACAAACCCTCTGTGTTAATTTCTTTCCTCCTCCCAATACGTTTCCCAGGGCAATGGCCTATCGCTTTCCTCATTTCCTCCATCGCTCCGTGGGAGGACAAAAAAAATGCAGAGTGTATGCAAATGAGCCTTGCTCCACTGCCTCTCCAAGTGAAATCCTGCAGGCAGCAAATCTCCTCCCCGGCATGCCTTCCAAAACATATGTATTTAAAAAGGTACTTATCTCCCCATACCATAAGTAAGCATGCTGTCTGGGAGATAAAACTTTTCTAAGAGGATTAAGGAATCTTTACATTTTTGTTTCCAGCCAAGCGGAAGCCTTGCCAAAGTTCACCGCAGAGTTCGACTGAAATCCCGTCCTTGCGCTGTTTTCCAACCTTTGGTTGCCCTGGTTCGTCTTGCGCAGATGCTCATCTCTGAGCATTGGAAAATGCCCCTCTTTTGGATCATTTTTGGTCCCATCTTTCATAGCACGCTCACTCCTCCTTCTGTAACTTCCGATTGCTTTTTGATTTTCCTAAATTGCCCTGGAGCTTTTGGGCATAGGTCCAGCTATAGCAATTAACAGCAATCTAGCCATGTTCATCCTTCCGGGTTTTTTGGAATGTTATGAGGTGTGAATGAAAAGTAATGCCTCCACCTTCGTTGCTTGGGTTTGGATGGGAATATTTTAATAAATCAAGCACAGAAATATTCCTTAGAATGTGCTCTTTCACTACAACTATTCACTTTCCCACATAATCACCAGAAAATTGGATACATTTATGCCAATAATGAACAAGTTTTCTGAAGCCGTCACGGAAGAAGTCGACACTCTGTTTCTGCTACCAGCGTGTCACAGTTCTCTCAACATCTTCATCAGAAACATAATTATGTCCCCACAGATCTTCTTTCATTATTGAGAACAGGTGGAAGTCAGACGGCGCTAAATCTGGACTCTATGGAGGATGCCGTACGGTGGTGAGATCCAGTCTCTGAAGTTCTGCTGTGTACCCATCGTGCACAGATCTTCCGATAGCCAAGCAAAGCAATAATGTGACCCACACCTTCTTGTGAAATGCCGATTATGCTTTAAATTACTCTCTGATTGTCCTGAATTAATTTGTCAACCTTTTGCTTGTGAAACTCGGTGGTTGCTGTCACAAGACGTCCAACTCTTTGTTTGTCACGCAAGTCAGATGTTCCCACCTCAACATCTTTTGTCTTCCAACCCCCTGAAATAAAGAGACAGACACAAAATATGGATTTAAATTTGGGCAGCTTTTATTTATTGTTACCTATTTAACTTATAACTCAACTAACTTTTAGGTGTCAGTTCAACCTGGTGTGTCTAAGCTGAGGTAGCGTCTTCTAAAGTCTACCCCTCAGCTATTCAGGCGTACTACCTGGGTCCCCTGTAGATTTAAACCCGGGCAATCTGTAAGGGAAACATCAGGAGAAATCGCTCTCAACTTTTGAGAGCAGACTCTCCCCGCTCCTGGGGCATGCACCTTCACCTCACCCCTAAAATTAACCTCTAGGTGAGTGTTTGCAGAATGTCCCGCACCCTTAAGGGGTGCCTTAAGTGTATACAAACCTTTGAGTAACTAATCTATTTATGCTAGGCTAGTTTACAAGCCGACCATTCCATCTAGCCCCTAAGACGACAGTATAGGGTAGGCAAAAAACCCTCTTAGAACATAAGAGGGAAAATTCCTACCCGACCCCAAATGATGACTATTTGACGATCATTATTATACTGTCCATGGGCGGGAGTGGTGGAAAATGTCCTTTCGCAGAATGAGGGAGAAGGGGCTGGCATCACACTATGCCAACCCCTCCTCCCTTCAAGAAATTTCTGCGAAATTAACCAATCTCTTCTCCGAGGGGAGGAGACAAAATTGCTCCACCCCCCCCCCAACTTGGGGGGTGAAGTGTATAAACTTACTTGAAGAAGCACAGTACTCCCATCAACACAACCACCATAAACAGCTTGCATTCTCTGATGAATCTCCTTTGGAATGACGCCTTCTGCTGTCAAGAATTCAATGACTGCACATTGTTTAAGTTGCATTGACCGACCATCTGCACAGGGTTCCATACTTCTCACTTTAACAATACAACCGTTAAATGCTAAGTCTTCCCACCAAAATGGAACTGTAGAGGAGAATCTACTGAACAAGCCAGTACCTGCCACAAAGCAGTACTGCCATCTCTTGAGGAGTTATGAAGGTGGAGACATTACTTTTCATTCAACCCTCGTATTTGCTAAACCCTCATTGAGATGTGTTAAATTACATAAACAGTTCCAAGCCTAGAAAATGAATTGGCGATGCTCAAGTTTGGTGGGACGTTTTAAACGTAAATTATTCCATAGTGATGATGATGATGCATTTTTAATATACTCGGGGCATTCTGTAAATATCATCTCCCGGAACTAATACTTTATATTAGTATAGCTCCAGAAAGATGAAGAAAGGATGCATTTTTTCCATACAGTTTCTGGCTGAACAGTGAAACTGTGGAACTCTCTATCACTAAACCTAGTGATGGTCACCAACTAGGCTTGCTTTCAAAGGGGATTAATGGTAAATAAGTCTCTCAATGGTTGTATGTCTATAATAACCAGAATGATGCCACCATGAAAAATAATTGCTGGGCAACATGAGATAGAGGATGCAGCTGCTCCCACATCCTATTTGTAGGCATCCCTATAGTTGGTTACCCTGAAAAAATAACAATGCAGGGCTGTTGTTCTATTTCTGGAGGGCTCTCTTCGTGTTCAGGAAGCAATAAAGGTTATTGGAACATTTAGCAACAGGCAGTTATATCAAAGCTTTTGATTGTCGAGATTACTGAGAAGAGCTCTTGATGCTCTCAGAAAGAAACACAATCGTTTTCCCCTCTTCCAACAAGACAGGAAAAAGTCTGGCAGCTGTGTGTGTATATGTGTGTGTGTGTATTTGAGTGTGTGCATGTGTGTTGAACATGCACACACATACATATACACACAAATGACACCAGTCCCTATGCAATTATCTACTACAACTAGAAGTGGAAAATTGTGCAACATAGTCACACACACACAAGTCATAGTTCTTCCATTCAGAGAAGTAATTTCAGGACCAACAGAAAAAAAACTATCTATCTGTTGATATAGATATGGAGAGAGAGAGAGAGATGTAGAAAAATATGGATGTGTGTGTCAACAGTCCCTATGAATTTTTGTACTACTATTATAAGTGAAAAAATGTGCAACATGGGAGATAGATGAGAGAGAGGGGGAGGGAGAGGTCATGCTTCTTCAATTCTCAAGTGCCATTGATTGTAAGGTATGCACGGATTTCAGGACCAACAGGAAAAAAAACTATCTATCTGTTGATATAGATATGGAGAGAGAGAGAGAGAGAGAGAGAGAGAGAGAGAGAGAGAGCAACGGTTCCCAACCTGTGGTCCATGGACCACCAGTAGTCCGCAAAAACTAAAACAAGAATGGCTGGTATCGTGAAACCCTTTTATAGTGCCAAAGCTTATTAAATATGATTTTATGTGGGTGAGCAGATGGCAACTTCTGGATGACATATGTTCTGTATCAGAAACTAGAGTTGATGCGATCTATCCAATGAAATTTCCTGACTCAGCACCCCAAATAGCCAAACCGAATCTAATATTTACCAAAAACTGATTCATAACCCTTTGGGTACTAATGTTGGCGAGTGGTCCCTGGTCAAAATGGTCCATACTCAAGTGGTCCCTGTCGAAAAAGGTTGAGAAGCATGGATAGATATATAGATAGATAGATAGATAGATGGTAAAAAGATAGAAAGATATAGAGGGGGTTAGATATAAATATAGATATAGTGAGATAAAGATGAGTCAGCTAACTGTCCTTGTGAGAAGCAGATCAAGCAGACTACTTTCAAATAAGGAATAAAACAGAAAATAAATAAAGGAGAAAGAAAGGAGCACTGGTAAGTTCCTGGGGTAAATTTGTTGTTTAGATTTAGTATTGCTTTAGGTCTTTGTTAGCAGCCCGCGCGCCTATCGGCGCGTGATAGAGCATAAACTTGTAACAAGTCGGAAAAGAAATATCTAAAGACTTGTACAAAATTAAATTAAGTAAATTAAGACTGCAACAAAACAGTTAATCTACAAAAAAACATATTAATAAGAAATGGAGGTAGTCAGCCAGCAGTGGGAGGGGGGTTTCCCAGTGTTTTGCATCGAGTGTCACATGTATGACTATCTGCCTACCGGGCAGAAGTCTTGGGTGTGCATTCGCTGCAGTGAGCTCCTGGCTCTCAGGGAACGTGTTTCTTCCCTTGAAGCCAAGGTAGCAGACCTGGAGAAGCACAGAGAGGAAGTGAGGCTGGAGGATAAGATCTCCAGAGATGCAATAAGAGCATCCCACTCCGTGATGAGCAGCCCTCCAGCTGCCTTGGAAAATGGGGGTCTTGGGCAGGGAGAACATCAGTCTGAGGAAGAGGGACTGGCTCCCTCAGTTGGGACCCCTTCCTCAGAGGCTGTGCCCATATCTTCGTGCACCGAAGATACTTCTTGACGGGTGGTAGGAGGTGGGCTTCTTGTAGTAGGTGATTTGATTGTCCGGAACATAGAAAGCTGGGTTTGTGATGGACGTGATGACCGCATGGTAAATTGCCTGCCGGGTGCAAAGGTCGCGGACATTACGAGGCATCTAGATAGGCTGGTAGATAGTGCTGGGGTGGAGCCAGTGGTCGTGGTACACGTTGGTACCAATGACATTGGGAAGGCTAAGCAGATGGTCCTGGAAGCCAAATTTAGGTTGCTAGGTAGAAGATTAAGGTCCAGGACCTCAAAGGTAGCATTCTCGGAAATGCTACCTGTTCCACGCGCAGGGACAGCCAGACAGGCAGAGCTCAGGAGCTTCAATGCGTGGATGAGGCAGTGGTGTCGAGAGGAAGGTTTTAGATTTGTTAGGAACTGGGGAACATTTTCAGGAAAGCCAGACCTGTACAAAAGGGACGGGTTACACTTGAACGAAAATGGAACCAGACTGCTGGCGACTAATATTAAAAAGATTTCAGAGCAGCTTTTAAACTGATTCCTAGGGGAAAGTCGACAGGAGCTGGGCAGCTTCCGGTTCGAGAGGGTGAAATGCCAAGTATGGAGGACGAAATCCATACACAAATGGCTGAGTCAACAGAAAAGATAGATAGTAGTAGTCAAGAGGTAGGACATGGTAGGCCTTCTACAAATTCTCACAAACAGCCAAAGTTGAAAGTGCACCAGAGAAATAAATATAAATGTCTGTACACAAACGCTAGAAGCCTTCGAACAAAAATAGGGAGTTGGAATATTTGGCAAAAGAAAAAAATATTGATATTATTGGCATAACAGAAACCTGGTGGACGGAGGAAAACAAATGGGACACAAAGATTCCAGGTTATAAACTGTACAGGAAAGACAGGAGAGGGAAAAATGGTGGCGGTGTGGCCCTGTACATAAATGAAGAGCTAGAATCTCATGAATTAGAACTTCAAAAAATTTCAAACTCACCTACAGAAACATTGTGGGCAAAAGTCCCAGGACAAAAAACTAATCTAGCACGAGGGATCTGCTATCGCCCTCCCAACCAAACTCCAGAGGCAGACTGCTATCTGAAAAATGAAGTTAAACAGGCCTCAAAAAAAAACATTAGTCATAATGGGGGACTTCAACTATCCCCAAATAGATTGGTCAAATTCTTGTTCTACGCATGAAAGAGAGACAAGGTTCCTCGACATGCTAGCTGATTATTCCCTTGAGCAGATGGTCATGGAACCAACCAGGGGAAAGGGGATCCTGGACTTGGTGCTAACTAATGAACAAGATCTCGTTCAAGATGTCCTTGTAACTGAGCCCATAGGTACCAGGAGGACAGACAACATATGCCTGCAGCTGAGTCAGTTTTTTCAGGGAGGGAATTAAATGAATTAAACCAGATAGAGATAAACAAGGAAGATGTTCTCACATGCCTTACTAAACTAAATGTCAACAAATCACCAGGGCCAGATGGCATCCACCCCAGAGTTCTTAAGGAACTCAAGTGTGAAATTGCTGAAAGTCTAGCCAAAATCTATCACCTTTCTCTAAGATCAGGCACTGTACCCGAGGACTGGAGGAGGCAAATGTAACTCCGATCTTCAAGAAAGGATCCAGGGGTGACCCAGGAAATTATAGGCCAGTTAGTCTAACCTCAGTTCCAGGCAAAGTGATGGAAACCATTATTAAAGAAAAAATTACTAAGCACATAGAAGAACAGGCATTGCTGAAGGAAAATCAACATGGTTTCTGCAAAGGCAAATCATGTCTTACTAACTTGTTAGAATTCTTGGAGGGTGTAAATAAACACATAGATAAAGGGGACCCAATTGATATTGTTTACCTTGACTTTCAAAAGGCTTTTGACAAAGTCCTCACCAAAGGCTCCTAAATAAGCTCTTCAGCCATGGAATCAGAGGACAGGTCTTGTCCTGATTGAAACCTGGCTAAACTGTAGGAAACAAAGGGTGGTAATAAACGGACATTTCTCTGGGTGGAAAGAGGTGAGAAGTGGCGTGCCCCAAGGTTCAGTTTTGGGTCCGTTACTTTTTAATTTATTCATTAATGATCTGGATGTAGGAGTGAATTCTGAGGTAGCAAAGTTTGCAGACGACACTAAATTGTTCAGGGTAGTAGTTAAAAATGAATCTGATTGTAAAGAGCTCCAGAAAGATCTCTCGAAATTGAGTGAATGGGCAACAAAGTGGCAAATGCATTTTAACCTAAACAAGTGTACAGTCATGCACATTGGGGCAAAGAACCCCAACTACACCTACAAATTGATGGGGTCAAAGCTCGAGACAAACCAGGAAAGGGATCTTGGGGTCTTGGTGGACAGCTCAATGAAGATGTCAACCCAGTGCGCAGCAGCAGTGAAAAAAAGCAAATTCTATGCTAGGCATGATCAGAAGGGAATCGAAAATAGGTCGGCAAATGTTGTATTGCCTCTCTACAAATCGATGGTAAGGCCACATTTGGAGTACTGTGTACAATTCTGGTCTCCGCACCTTAAGAAGGATATAACGGAACTGGAAAAGGTACAGAAAAGGGCAACAAGAATGATCCAAGGGATGGAGCGGCTCCTTTATGAAACCAGGTTGCAACGCCTTGGTCTTTTCAGCCTTGAAAGACGGCGTTTAAGAGGTGACTTGATCGAAGTGTATAAAATCATGCATGGGATAGAAAAGGTGAATAAAGAAAAAAATATTTTCTTTGTCACAAAAACACTAGGACTAGAGGGCACTCCCTGAAGCTCCAAGGTAGGAAAATTAGGACTAATAAAGGGAAATATTTCTTCACCCAGAGGGTCATTGGGTTATGGAACTCACTTCCAGAGGAGGTTGTGACAGCTGTCAGCCTGAACAACTTCAAGGCAGGATTAGACAGATTCATGGATACCAAGTGTATCGGTAGTTACTGAAAAGGACATTCAAGTGCCACCTCGGAGTTGGTTGAGGTAGGCAGGATTTCCCCGGGTACTGGTTGTGGGGGTCGGGAGCAGGTCAGGGTTTTGCCCTCCCTTCTGCTCGAGATCCCCGTGTACAACTGGTGGGCCACTGTGTGATACAGAATGCTGGACTAGATGGGCTGAGGTCCGATTCAGCATGGCTCTTCTTATGTTCTTATGTTCTATGTTCTTAAAGATAGATATATAGGTGTCTGCAATTCTAGGGCACACCCCATTTTACAGATGTTTATATAAGATTTGCTAGGTGATTATGGCATATTTACACCAGAATTTAACATAAATTCTTCCTGGAGGATCTAGCAAATTCCCTAAATTTCTCTGGCTTCTCCAAAGTTCTGCCAGGACCTTCAGTCCAACCAGAAACATATTCCCTGAAAATAGAGAAGTTTCAATGTACTCTTTTAGCCTTCCAGTATTTATTTATTTATTTATTTATTATTTCAACTTATTGGTCGCCTCTCCCGTTTGGCTCGGGGCAACTCACAATGTTAAAAGCACAATAAAAACATGATAAAACACAGTAAACACAATAAAACAATAAAACATATTCAAACACAATAGGATGCCCGGAGTTTGCATCCATAATTAAAACCGTACAGTAACGCACACTCGCTACATAATGCAATGGCCTACGACCATGTAGTGGAAGCCCCAGGATTATTCCAAACCAAATGCCTGTGTGAACAGGAAGGTTTTACAAGCCTTTCTAAAGGCGAGTAGATTGGGTAACGCACGGGTTGTAGGAGGGAGAGCGTTCCATAATACAGGAGCGATGGCGCTGAAGGCCCTCCTCCGCGTTGAGGTCAAGTGGAGGGCTGCCTGGCTCGGCACCACCAGGAGGTTCGAGGACTCAGATCTCAGTGGTCTTGAAGGACTATATGGGGAGAGGCGGTCCCTTAGGTACACCGGCCCCAGACCGTTCAAGGCCTTAAAGGTCAAAACCAACACTTTGAAGGTGATCCGGTGCTCTATTGGAAACCAGTGCAGTTTGCGCAGAAAAGGCGTAATGTGGCAGCGAGATGGAAGGCCTGCCACCAGCTGGGCTGCAGCGTTCTGCACCAGCTTAAGCTCACCAACAGAGGAAGGCCAACGTAGAGAGCATTACAGTAGTCCAGTCTTGAGATGACCGTGGCTTGGACCACTGTGGCTAGGTCGTGGCAGGACAAGTAGGGAGCCAGCTTCCTTGCCTGCCGAGGAATACACGCATAAGGCATTTGCTTGTGAAGATCGTCTCTTGCATGGCTTCCCGTTCATTTCAGCCTTCCTGCTTTTTCTTTTCCTCGGTAGGTACCCAGCTATGCCACTCACTGGTAGGTCACAAGGAAACTCTGTTTATTTTACGTTATTTTCCTGGTATATATTGCTATCCATTTTGACTGTCTTTGACTCACTAGATTGTGTGAGGCTCCAGGATTAAAATCCCTCTCCGAACTGATGCAAAACACAGCCAAAATATGACTGACCTGAAATGGAGGTGAGCTTTTTCTCCCTAGGTATGGATTTGTGGTACATGCTTCTAATCAGGTCTTGAATGCCAGCTTGCTCATTTGACACTGGGTGAAACCATTAATTTTGTACTGCTAATCCCCCAAAGAATCAGTTGGAGGCAGGGAAAATGTTTCTTTTTTATATATAAAAAAAGACTTCAAAGGATTCTTAACAAACCTGGGCTGAGTGCCAAGTTTGTAATAGAAACCAAAGCCAGATTATTTTTTCCTCATATTTGCAAGTTTTGTAATAAGAATTTCATAAAGCTTTACTATCAAAGGTGAAGTACAAATTATAAAATCGCTACCCTATTAAGTGTTTAATTTGAATTTATAACCTTCATAAAAGATAGCAGGGCTGAACATGGATTCAGATGGATCAAGCCTGATCATTTCCCTTTATTAGCAAACTCGTGTGGGTGGGGTGTGCTGCTTGTGACTAAATGTGGACAACGAAGTTTTATCAAAGCATCCCAGGATAGCAAAAAGAGGAATGAAGCAAGAACAATGATTTATATGTATTGTAGGAGTTGTAGAGCTACTTTGATTTTTTTAAAAATAAATCATTACTTTCTAGTTGGGGCACATCAAAGAAGAACAGTCCAGATGACTGGGCTCCACCAATGGAGGATACAGACTCAGACATTGGGCATAGTCTTGTCTGAAGCATATAAACACACCATAACACCTACTTGTCCCTTCTTTTTATACTGAAATAGACAAAGGACTTTATCACATGGGCCTGCTGTCTCACTGCCATTGTGTAGAGCAGTGTTTCCCAACCAGTGTGCCGTGGCACACTAGTGTGCCATGAGCGATCGTCAGGTGTGCAGTGGGAAATTGGCCTCTGTACCTTTAAGCATGCAAATGAGCCTGGCGGAGAGTGGCATCCAGCGACAAACCTTGCAGGTGGCCAATCGGGAGCACAGGGGCCCCGCCCCTTGGCTTTCCATTGGCCTCCTCTTCTCTGGAGAGGGGAGGGAGTGATGTCACTCTGACCCCATCCCCTTCGCAGCAAACGCCGCAGTCGCCATTTTGACGAGGCAGAGACGGGCGAAGAGGAAGGAAGGAAGAGGAGATAGGAGAGGGGTGGGGGAAGTAGCCTTAGGGGCGGAGAGGGGTGGAGTGACTCCTCCAGGGCTGAGAAAGGGGCAGTGCGGCCTCCCCGAACATGCCCGCCTACCTGCCAGGGCCACAAAGGCCGCCTGGCCCAGCTCTGTGGCCTTCCTTCCTTCCTTCCTTCCTTCCTTCCTTCCTTCCTTCCTTCTTCCTTTCCTTCCTTCCTTCCCAAAGCACACTCTCCTGGCATTTCTCCTGCATCTATGACTAGCCTCCTCGGAGGTGGTGAGGTCTCCCTCCCTTCCCCCCTCCCCTCCAGAGATACCCCTGACCTGCCTCTTGCCTTCTTCTTCTTCCTCCTCCTCCTCCTCTGTGTTTGGCCTCCCCTCCTGCCTCTTCAGCTCCCCTATCCGACCAGACTCGGATCCCTTTGGAAGAGCCTGACAGCCCAGTCCTGCCTCTTGACTTCCGGGCTTCATTTTCCCTTCTGCCTCTTTAGTTCTGCTCTCTGGCCTTCACAGGCTGGAAATAGCCAGAGATTCATAGAATCCTAGAGTTGGAGGAGACCTCGTGGGCCTCTTTCACCCAATATGCAGGAAAATTGCCTTCAAATCACCCCTGCTAAAAAGCCTGCAAAGAAAGAACCTCCACCACACTCCAGGGCAGAGAGTTCCACTGCTGAACAGCTCTCACAGTCAGAAATATATAAATACATTAAAAACATATTAACTATATGTATTACTGTGTTAGAGTGTCATTTTGTGTCATTTAGGTTGATGGTGTGCCCCAGGATTTTGTAAATGTAAAAAATGTGCCACGGCTCAGAAAAGGTTGAAAAACACTGGTGTAGAGAATGGGAACATACCAGTGGCCCCATTTACACTGCCATTGTTGTAGCTCAGCAAGCAGCAGGGGATTTTTCTGACATGTCTGAGGATGAAGGGTTTGATGGGTTTATTTATTTATTAGATTTATCAACCGCCACTCCCAATGGCTCGGGGCGGTTCACACTCAAAACAAAGCAGTACAATAAAAGCAATAAAACAGTTACAATAAAATACAATTTAACCTGTGTATTAGGACTCGAAAGCCTGCTTGAACAGAGCGGTCTTACAGGCTTTACGAAAAGCTAGCAAATTTCGTAAAGCTCGAGTCTCAAGGGGTAGCGCATTTCAAAGTGATGAGTCTGTCAATGATAGGAGAGAATTGCAGGCAGCTGAGGTTGATGTTTTGCATTCCTATGATTGTTCAAGTGAACCAGTTATCTTGTGAAACGGCTTTCAGCTGATAGGGAGTTTTCCTGAGAAGCCAGATTAGGTTTGAGAATGGAGGGAGTGAAAAATAGACTCATTAGACATTCTGAGAGAAGCCCTGAGAAGACCTTAAAGCTCAAGTGTGTTCGGCATGATCTCATGGCTATTTGGTCAGACTTAAATTAAGTGGTGTTGGATTTATGCCTCTCAGAGGAGACAACATTGCCATAAGGATGGCTTTCCGGTCTCGGCTCTCAAGTTCATGATTCAAGTTCCCTGAAGGGTTCGCCTTGGAAAAAGTTCCTGTTTCTCTGCTTATGGATTTATGTTTGAATGACTGCTGTGGATTTTGGCTCTCAGGATTTCATGTACTTTGTCATTTTTGGATTGCTGCTATTTTATATTCTCTACTCTACTACCTTTTTAGGAAATGTCATTTCCTCCTTTGTATATGCTTTCTTTAATAAACATTTGTAGATAGTAATACTGGACTCTGGTGTGGTGTCAGGTGAAAAGTTGTTTCAGTGCTAGAGTACAGCAGTCATAAGATGTGGTGTGAAACTGAATTATATGGTCATATAATGCATGTAGACTCATATAATGCAAGGACCTGCCATATAGAAGTAAGTAACAGAAAGGCAATGATATCGAGAGCTATTTGAAGGACTTGCTGTCTCACTGCCATGGTGTAGAGAATGGGAACATATCAGTGGCCCCATTTACACTGCCATTGTTGTAGCTCAGCAAGCGGCAGAGGATTTTTCTGACATATCTGAGGATGAAGGGTTTGATGGGTTTCAACGTGATGAGTCTGTCAATGATAGGAGAGAATTGCAAGCAGCTGAGGTTGATGTTTTGCATTCCTGTGATCGTTCAAGTGAACCAGTTATCTTGGGAAATGGCTTTCATCTGAAGCTGGTCCAGAATGCGGCAGCTAGACTGTTGGCTGGCGTCTTGACGACCAGCCACATAACACCGGTCTTGCGAGAGCTGCACTGGTTACCAGTGGAACACCGGATCACCTTCAAAGTGCTGGTACTAACCTTTAAGGCCTTGAATGGGCTGGGGCCAGTGTACCTTAGGGACCGCCTCATCCCATACTGTCCCACTAGGCCATTGCGTTCAGAGGTGGGCCAACTTTTAGAGGTGCCTGGCATTAAAACCTATTACTTGACGGCCACGAGACGGAGGGCCTTCTCAGTAATCGCCCCTACTCCCTGGAACGTACTGCCTTCTGGAGTCCGTGCCCTCACGGACTTAGTGGCATTCCGGAAGGTGTGCAAAACCATCCTGTTCCGGCAGGCCTTTTGGCATTAATGTTGAGATCCGTGGGCTACTCTGCCTCCTTGTATTGCACGTCCTGCTGTAGTATACACACCTGTGCCATTGGCTTGTTGTGTATTTTTATTGTATTTTACTGTGTTTTACCTGTTATGATGTTTTTATATTCTGTTTTTAACCTGAATGTATCATGTAAGTCTCCCCGAGCCACCCGGGAGTGGTGACCCACAAATCTGAACAATAAATAAATATAAATAAATCTGATGGGGAGTTTTCCTGAGAAGCCAGATTAGGTTTGAGAATGGAGGGAGTGAAAAATAGACTAATTAGACATTCTGAGAGAATCCGTGAGAAGACCTTGAATCTCAGGTGTGTAGAGAATGGGCAATGATATCGAGAGCTATGTTGAAGGTTTTACAAATCAATGAAAAGAGAGAGACAGGGCACAAAGCAGGAGGAGGCAGACATGGTGTTGGGTGATAAGTATATCCAAAGATGCTATTATCCTGCTGAAATTCCACTTTGCCAGCTTTGTGTGATAAAATCCTCACACAACTACCTCTCTGAAAATTGCTAGTTATCTAGCGATGGCTGTTTCTAAATCCAACAGGTAGCAATTTTACTTTAAATGTCTCATTCTTTTCTTATCAAAGGATCACAAGAAAACCTAAGTTGGGAGATAACTGCAGGTGGTACACAAATGCCATGCACCATATAATCTAGACATAGCCAAAATATTAATAAACAGTTCTGTAACAACCACTTACCTTTTAAGAAAATTAGCACATAAACAGGGGTTTGTGATGTCTTACTGGCCGAGATGTTTGAAAGAGAATGGCGACTTTTCTCTAAAATTAGCACGGCAGGAGGAAATGTATGTCCCTGAGTTCTCTGGAACATGTGACAAAGAAAAACGAAGGCTTACATGTGTTTTAAAGGGTGTTTCTCCTCTTCTTTTTGACCCAAGTCTGCTTGCAAAAGTTATTCTTTGACTTCTAATATTTTTTTTCAGTATTGAAAACATTTCATATATACAGTATTTGCACAATCATTCTGGGCACAACTTTGTAAAATAGGTCAGGCAATATTATTTTGGCAAACAAAAAGTTGAGATTGAAAGATAGAGGAATTTGACAGGCTCAGAAGAAAGACCAAGCCAATCCAAGGACGAACATCAGTTCAGCGAATCCATGAAGAACAAATCCAAAAAGACCCATTCATGGGCAGTCCAAGGCCTATGATATAGAGTCCAATCTTACAAAGGTTAAATATTGGATTGCAAGGTCAGCCCAAGGCGTAACAGAACAGGTTCAGTATTGCAAGGGATAAGTATTGGATTGCAAGGGCAGTCCAAGACCCAATGGGACAGAGTCCAGAATTGCAAGGATCATAGAACCATAGGACCCTAAAGTTGGAAGAGGCCTCATGGACCATGCAGTCCAACCCCATTCTGCCAAGAAGCAGGGAAATCGCATTCAAAGCACTCCCAACAGATGGCCTTCCAGCCTCTATTTAAAAGACTCTGAAGAAGGAACCCCCACCACACTCCAGGGCAGAGAGTTCCATAGCTGAACAGCTCTCTCACACACAGAGTCAGGATGTTCTTCCTAATGTTCAGATGGAATCTCCTTTCTTGTAGATTGAAGCCATTGCTCCATTGCGTCCTAGTCTCCAGAGCAGCGGAAAACAAGCTTGCTCCCTCCTCCCTAGGACTTCCCCTCACATATTTATTGCATCATGTCTCCTCTCAGCCTTCTCTTCTTCAGGCTAAACATGCCCAGCTCTTTAAGCCACTCCTCATAGGGCTTGTTCTCCAGACCCAGCCCTTACTAGTACATTATTTAAACTGTTATGTGTATTCATATCATGATCTGATCACTATGCTCAATATATCCCATATGCATGGGGATACTGGGATAATGATACAAAAGGTTTGCTAGGGTAGATCCTCTCTCACTCAGACTCACCCCCCCAATCAAATTCAGCCCCGGAATCAAAATCCTGGCTACGGCCCTGTCCAAACTCTTGGTATTTTAGAGATAAGTATTGGATTGCAATGGCAGTCCAAGGCCTAACGGAACTGACTCCAGTATTGCAGGGGATGAATACTGAATTGCAAGGGAAGTCCAAGGCCTAACAGGACAGAATTCAGTATTGCAAGGGAGACTGGAAACTCCCAGTCTCAATAGTAGCATTCCAGGTGCTTTGGTTGATAGTTTCCATTTGCACTCCAGCAAAGCCTATGGTGAGACATTATTGGTCTTGCAATCCAAAACCCTCTGGTGGCACAGTGGTTGAACTGCTGAGCTGCCGAACTTGCTGACCAAAAGGTCAGCGGTTCGAATCCAGAGAGCGAGGTGAGGTTCCACTGTTAGCCCCAGCTTCTGCCAAACTAGCAGTTCGGAAACATGCGAATGTGAGTAGATCAATAGGTACTGCTTCAGTGGGAAGGTAACAGTGCTCTATGCAGTCATGCTGGCCACATGACCTTGGAGGTATCTATTGACAATGCTCTTTACCTTAGAAATCGAAATGAGCAGCCCCCCCGGAGTCAGACATGACTAGACAGGAGAAATGTTTACCTTTACTTTAATTCAAAACCATCTGACAGTCACTCATCCTGTCGTCCTCTAGATCTGAGACATAGAGTGCATCTATACTGTAGAATCAATGCAATTTGACACAACTTTAATTTCTATGACTTGATAATAATAATAATAATACACTTTATTTATATTCTGCTCTTCTCACCCCAAAGGGGACTCAGAGCGGATTACAGGTACACATACTTAGCAAACAATCCCTGCTGTTTCCACATACAACATATAGACGAACAGAGGCAAACTCTGGCCACCAGGGGGAACTGACGCACTCTTCATCTCTCAGCGTTCTCAGCAACCCTTGTTGTTCCTTCCGCATTCCTCAGCGTTCCTCAAGGCTATGAAATCCTTCTGATGCTAATTTGCTACACAGCAATACCTTTCAGCTAGATGGAGGACAAGCATGAAAAGGAAAGCTGTAAAAAGCAGCTTCACTGTCAGAGACTTTGTTAAGTGAGGTGTGCCAATGTTAGCCTTATCTATACTATGTTCATTATTATATATTTCCTTGTAATATATATTTTGCAACTTTTTTGAAAGTGGGAAATACCACTCTAGAAAAGTTACAGAACTGTAAAATCAGATGGATTACTCCGTTTTTGTCTGGGGCGCCTTCAGTTCAATTAGTAGACACCCGGTCCTTTGGCAATTTTTTCCCCAATACCTATGGTGCATGATCCTTTAAGTGGGGATGGCAGGGATATTCACACTCTATTAATAAACTCCCATCCCTGTGTTAACAGACTGTACTGATGATACAGTGCAGGGAAAAGCAGGAAGTCGGAATTATCTCACTGTGTTTTTTAGGGATCAAAAGAAAGGTTAAGCTGTGGAAAATCATCCGAAGTCTTGTAAACAGTGCTCCGAGCTTAACTCATTTTCATTTTGTTCTCTGCCAAATGCAGCAGAAGGAACCTGAAATCCATCTATTAAACACATCAAATAAATGTAACTAGGGCAACAACAAGCCTGTGATAATCCTGTGCCCTTTGCAAGGAGACAGGATGCGGGACAGCAGGAGGGAACTTGGCATAGGAAGAGTGGTGTCCAAGGGCATCCACAAATGGAAGGAAAGCTACACTGAATACTGAATGTTTTTCTCTGCATTTCAGATGCTCGTGGTGTTTTGGGGGATTCTTGATGCTTCACAAACTTTCCTTCTGTAATCTGGATACACATGATGGCAATACACACGTGTACACACTGTCAGAGAGTGCAGCAGCTGCAGAGCTGTTTGGGGCTGGAAGTCAGCCTGAAGAAAACGGAAGGCCTCTACCAGCCCACACCACAGGAAGAACACCATCACCCCCACGTCAGCATAGGCACATCTGTGCTTAAGTCCGTTCAGCAGTTCACCTACCTGGGAAGCATCATCTCTTCAGACGCCAAGATTGACAAAGAGATAGATCACAGATTATCAAAGGCATAGAGCGCATTTGGAAGGCTTCACAAAAGAGTCTGGAGCAACAAGCACCTGAGGCAAAGCACCAAAATCAGTGTGTACAGAGCTATCATACTGTCTATTCTCCTCTATGGGTCTGAAACATGGGTCGCCTATCGCCAGCACCTACGACTCCTTGAACGCTTTAATCAGCGCTGTCTTCGCACAATCCTAAATATACACTGGACCGACTATGTGACGAATGTTGCTGTCCTTGAGCAAGCAGGGATCACCAGCATTGAGGCCATGGTATTGAGAACACAGCTGCGCTGGGCAGGGCACGTCTCTAGGATGGAGGACCACTGCCTCCCAAAGATACTACTCTATGGTGAACTCGCCACGGGTCAGCGCAAGAGAGGCGCCCCCCAAAAGAGATATAAGGACTCCCTGAAACAACATCTCAGGCTCGGCCAGATTAATCACCAACAATGGTCTACCCTGGCCTCACATTGGGGGGCATGGAGATGCACTATCCACAATACTGCGGCCTCTTTCGAGAAAACACGCCGAATGGATCTCGAAGAGAGACAACGCAGAAAGAACCGCAACTTGGAAACAACATCACCCAAGGAGACTTTCTGCTGTGCTTTCTGCAACTGAACTTGCCTATCTCAGATTGGCCTTTTTAGTCATCAACGCGCTTGTAAAAAGCGTGGGATGAGTCCTTCCTGAATCTTCGTTCACGAAGTAATGCCGAGAGAGGTGTTTTGGAGGATTCTTGATGCTTCACAAACTTTCCTTCTGTAATCTGGATACACATGATGGCAATACACACATGTGCACACTGTCAGGGAGTGCATCTACATTGTAGATTTAATGCTGTTTGACACTTCTTGGACGTCCAATGTCTCAATTCTATAGAATCCTAGAAGTCGTACTTTGGGGAGGCTTCTTAACAAAAAAGGCTAAAGGACTGTGGCACGGCTGGCTGGGTGCCAGCTGCATTAAAGATCACTACTGACCGAAAGGTCATTATTTCAAAGCCAGCCCGGGTCAGAGTGAGCTTCTGACCAATTGTGTAGCTTGTTGTTGACCTTTGCAACCCAAAAGACAGTTACAAGATTGGTTAGTTCAACGTCTAGCTGCTAATGGAGTCCAAGGGTTGGCCCTCAAATGGTTTGAGTCATTCCTATGAGGCCGTGGCCAGCGGGTGGAATGGATGGGTCAGGGATCTGAGAGGTCCCCTCTTCAGTGTGGAGTACCACAGGGTGCTATTCTTTTCCCGGTGTTGTTTAACATCTATGTACAACCATTAGCCAAGCTGGTAAGGAGCTTTGGTTTGAAATGCTACCAGTACGCCAACGACACCCAGCTCCTCCTGCACTAAGAACCTGGGATAACCGCAGTTTCTGATAGTTTCTCCCTATGTCTGGAAGCCGTGATAGGTTGGCTACGAGCGAGTAGACTTAAGGTGAACCCAGCTAAAACTGAAATCTTATGGCCTGGTCGGCCCCTGGAGCTGGCTTGCCCGCTGCCCACCTTTGATGGTGAATCTCTAATTCCATCCGCAGCAGTGAAAAGCCTTGGTGTCCTACTGGATTCCCAGCTGTCGATGGAGGCTCGGGTCTCCGCCATTAGTAAGCAGGCTTTCTTCCACCTCCGCCAGGCGAGGCAGCTGGCCTCATATCATCTAACTGAGGCCCTTGCAACGGTGATCCATGCCACTGTCACCTCGAGGCTGGATTACTGTAATGCACTGTATGATGGTACCCCTCTTTCAGTGATACGGAAGATTCAAGTGGTTCAAAATGCAGCTGCCAGACTACTCAGCTGGACACCTATGGGACACCACATAGCACCGGTGTTGCAATGACTCCACTGACTCCCAACTGAACATCAGGCTTCTTATAAGAAACTGGTATTAACATTCAGGGCCATTCACGGTCAGGGTCCTAAATATCTCAGGGATCGCCTCTCATACATTTGCCATCAGAGACCACCAAGACCAGCCCAGGAAAACCTTCTACATATCCCCGGCTCCAGGGAAGCACGTCTAGACTCTACAAGGCGTAGGGCCTTTTCAGTCCTTGCGCCAACCCTGTGGAACTTCTTGCGTCCATATGTTAGAGCCATGCCCAATTTGCGGTCGTTCACCCAGGCTCTTTAAACTTGGCTCTTCGTTAAAGCTTTAAACTTGTAATTATGTGATGATATATAAGTATGTGTTATTGCTATTGTAAGTCGCTCAGAGCACTTCGGTGGAGAACGACTCAATAATAAATTGAAATGAAATTGAAATGAAGTAAGAAATTTAGGTACCACCTATGTGTGGGGAGGATAATTTAACATAATTAATTAATTAATTAAACCAATAAAGACTTTGCAAAACCACAACCCCCTGGATCCCATAGCACCGAGTCGTGGCACTTCAAGTGCCTTCAAATCAAACTCCATTACCTCTACAGTGTAGATGCACCCCATATCAATAACTTCTTAGTCACTTAGGCAGTGCATTCCTCGGCTTTCACATGGATCACATCTTCTCTAATCGCCCCGATTTGTATCTATTTCAGGCACGTGTTGACCAGTGAAGCATTGTACGACTATGCTTGTCTCTCACATTATATGGCATATGGAATGAATCAGACCATCAGGTGAGAGGACGGTCAAGACGTCTCATCAATCCCCGTGGGTACCATGTTGCCGTGTCATTGCTCTAGTGCCAATCTGTTCTACACATCACATGGCCTGCAAAAGCAATGTTTGCACTGGGCAACATGGCGCACCAATGAAGCAGTAGATCTTTGGGGTGTGTGAGCTGGTAAAAACTCATACCATTTTTGGTCCCATTTTTGGCTGCCCTTCAGTTCTGTTTACCAAGCAGAGGGGGGAGGGGATTTGGTTCATTGACGCCAAAGGTGAAAAATTTAGAGGCACATTTCTCCATTTTTTTAGGCCTATCAGCATGAAACTCGCCTCAGTTGTAGGCCACATTTATGACTGCAAGCCTACCAAGTTTCTGAAGGTTTCAGTAATCCACTGATTTTTGGGAAATTTTTATTTTTTACCATAACATTTTAAACCACACACACAGAGACACACACCGGGGGGGGGGGGGGTTCTGGGACCAGGCACGTAGCCAGGGGGGGCTAAGGGGGCTTCAGCCCCCCCCCCCGAAATTCACAGGGGGGTCCGCGAAAAGGCCTTACTGGTACATTATTTAAACTGTTATGTTTATTCATATCATGATCTGATCACCATGCTCATTATATCCCACATTAATGGGGTTATTGGGATAACAATACAAAAGGTTTGCTAGGGTAGACCCTCTTCCACCCAGTCTCAGCCCCCTGAACCAAACTTAGCCCCCCGAATCAAAATCCTGGCTACGGCCCTGTCTGGGACCTTTATATCAGCAAGTTCAGCAGCTCAGCGGTTTAACCCACTGCGCCACCAGGGGCTCCTAAAGAGATTTAAAGATGGGCTTAAAGCCAACCTTAAAAACTGTGGCATAGACACCAAGAACTGGGAAACCCTGGCCTTTGAGCACTCTAATTGGAGGTCAGCTGTGACCAGCAGTGCTGCAGAATTCAGCAAGTTCAGCAGCTCAGTGGTTTAGCCCATTGTGCCACTATGGTTTCATAATGTTCCACAGAATCAGGAATCCTGCTTCATTGGAGATTCTATTCGTGCAAATAGTTCAACTTGCCCTCAAGTGAACTCAAGCAGGAGTTCCTTCAGACCTTCCCAATCAATACAAGGAGGCTGGAGAAAGTATGAGCAGGGTCCATGCACAAAGCTTGATATCTGAATATATGCTATCAAATGGGAACAGAGATAAAAGAAGATTAGGTGCTTTTCCTTTTAGTTCTTTGGCTGCACCATTTTCACGAAAGAGTTTGGGTAGTTGTAGTGGAAGTTTGGGCTTCAGTTTCAGGGCAGGCTTCTCCTCTCTCCTTGACGCAAGCTTGTATGCCCTGTAGACACTGGAGTAGCGCCAGAAAGCAGATGCATCATTGATTTAATTCAGCAATGAGTTCTTCTTACTGAAGTTGAAGCAACATCAAAGACAGCCTGAGAATATAGAATTAAAACCATCCATCATCAGTGCATTGCATTGCGCTGTCTCCACCGAGTTCTCTGGGAACCAGTGAGAATTGCAATGATCAAAAGGGTAAAGGGATGCTGGATTTCAAAGATGCCGTTTAATTTTGGACTATTGACTGAGGGTAACGTGGGGGAGCAAGCCATTGCAAGGCGCAAACAATATTGAGTGGCCTTTCATTCGTATGCAACAGGTGGAGTGGCCTCATTTGTCAAGAGGAATGTCAATGTTCCCTCTGAGGAGGCTGAGGGATTTCGTTAGGAAAATACCAAACATTATTAAAACAGAAGTGCTAAATGGGTCAGATTTAATTAGGGGGATCGGTAATCTAGTTTAATGCATGCTTGTGCTTCAGTTCATCCACAAAGCCCTCTGCCCCAGGATGGAAAGTCTGTAGGGTTTTCCTTGCATTTTTAACTATTCCCTATTTGCATTTGCGATGCTCTCTCGGAGCCCTTTCTAATAACTAATGGAGTGAAACAATTTGTGTTCTTGCACCAACCCTATTTACAATCTTTTCAGCATGATGCTCCAAAGGGTTACGGCAAATCTCGAAGAAGAAGACGGCATATATATATGCTACCGTACTGATGGTAGCTTGTTCAACTTAAGCCGTCTGAGGGCTCACACGAAAACTCTAAACTATCTAGTCCGCGAGCTGCTTTTTGCAGACGATGCTGCCCTTGTCCATTCAGAAGCAGCCCTGCAGCACCTAACATCCTGCTTTGCAACAGCTGCAGAACTGTTTGGGCTGGAAGTCAGCCTGAAGAATAGCGAAGCCCTCTACCACCCCACACCACAGGAAGAACACCATCATCCCCACGTCAGCATGGGCACATCTGTGCTTAAGTCCGTTCAGCAGTTCACCTACCTGGGAATCATCTCTTCAGACACCAAGATTGATAAAGAGATAGATCACAGATTAGCAAAGGTATATATATAGTGTATTTGGAAGGCTTCACAAGAGTCTGGAGCAACAAACACCTGAGGCAAAGTACAAAAATCAGTGTGTACAGAGCTATCGTACTGTCTATTCTCCTTTATGGGTCTGAAACATGGGTCACCTATCACCAACACCTATGACTCCTCGAACGCTTTCATCAGCGCTGTCTTCGATGAATGTTGCTGTCCTAAATATACACTGGGCCGACTTATTTATTTATTTATTTATTTGATTAATGTTGCTGTCCTTGAGCAAGAAGGGATCACCAGCATTGAGGCCATGCTATAACAATTGAGCAGCAGGAGATATCAGCTGCGCTGGGCAGGGCACATTTCCATGATGGAGGACCACCACGTCCCAAAGATACTACTCTATGGTGAACTTGCCACAGGCCAGTGCAAGAGAGCCCCCCCCCCAAAGATATAAGGACTCCCTGAAACAACATCCCAGGCTTGACTAGATCGATCACCAAATTGGTCCACCATGGCATCACATAGGGAGGCATGGAGACGCACTATCCACAATGCTGCAGCCTCTTTCGAGAAGACACGCCGAATGAGTCTCAAAGAGAAATGACAATGCAGAAAGAATCACAACTTGGAAACAACATCACCCACGGAGACTTTCTGCTGTGCTTTCTGCAACTGAACTTGCCTATCTCGGATTGCCCTTCTTAGTCATCAACGCGCTTGTAGAAAGCGTGGGATGAATTCTTCCTGAATCTGAATCTTCATTTGCAAAGAAAAGCCACTACTACTACTATTTGCATTTTAACCAATCCAGTTGACTGGCCAACCAGGTTTTTAAAAAACCATTGAATGTCATAGGATAAAGTGTAACTACACTAAACACAGTTATAGCAATTTGATCCTACTTTAAATGCTGTGGCACAATGCAATGGAGTAGTTTAGTGAGTTACTTAGATGATTTTTCTAAACTTCTTTGCTGATGCTCTTCCCTGAACTACAGTGTCAGGGTTAACGAGCAAGGGTTTTATAGCCCCAAGCTAAACATACAAGAATTTTCTCAAGTTCAGCCACAGCAGTGAAACTAGCATTCACTTCTACAGTCATGTAGTCTAGCTGCACTCAGAATTATACATTACTTATAGCTACCACACATGCCCAGTTTGGAAATTCAGTTCCATCTTCACACCTAGATAGGAAGACTTCTTCTACACCTTTGCCCTTCTTTTTATTTTGTTGGGTTGCTGACCAGAGCAGAAGCTAGGAGCGGATGGCACAGCCATGTCTCTCGTGATATGGGGGATGCATGGCTCGAGAGCAAGACATGTTAAAAAGATCTTGGAGTCCTTGTGGACAACAAGTTAAACATGAGCCAACAATGTGATGTGGTGGCAAAAAAAAAGCCAATGGGATTTTGGCCTGCATCAATAGGAGCCTAGTGTCTAGACCCAGAGAAGTCATGCTACCCATGCTCTATTCTACCTTGGTTAGACCAGACCTGGAATATTGTGTCCGATTCTGGCACCATAATTATTATATTAATATTATTATTATATTCGAACTTTTATCACCGCCACTCCCCAGGGGCTCGGAGCGGTTCACAAGTTGAATACAAAACAATAGGCGACGAACAAGACAAAACAACAACTAGAAAGGGAAAAGGGGAAAGAGGGAGGAACAGAGACAGGGTTCGGGTATGGCGAGGGGGTGTTCAGGTAAACCTAAACTACTCCACCATGCCATCGAAGGAGGGAAGCCTGGGAGGACCTAGGGAGATCTCTCTCAGCTGGCCACAGGAAAGAAGAGTGGCTTGTCTTCCTCCATCCCGCAGTCTAACAGAGGAGGTCAGACCAACTGAACGAGTGTCTGTCGGCGGCTTCAGGCAAGTCCGGTGGAGGTCGCGACGCTCGAAGTCTGAACGCCAAAAGGTTCTGGGGCGAAATGATCGCCTGGACCTGGGCTCAGGTGGGAGAGTCTCCTCTCTCTCGGATAGCTGGCCGAGAATGTGGCAGGTCCGGGGGGTTGGCGGCCCCGACGTCGGTAGTCCCCAGCAGGATCAAGGGGAGGGGGTCTAAAACTCCCTGGCCTCCGGCGCCGTCTCCTCCGGCGGCCATGGGTTTTTTTCTGTGAGGCGCCTCTAGGGGTTGGATCCCCCAAAAAGAGCCATCTCCTCGCCGTGTTGCTCCCAGGGTCGGCTGCCCCCAATCCTGTCTCTCCCTGGTCGGTGCCATTGCTCCTCCCCAGGTTCTCAACGGGTGGCGGGCAGGCCGTGGTCCAGGCAGAGTTATGGGGGCCGCTGGCAGAACTGCCAAGTCCTCAGGCGCCTCCATCAGGAATCCCGGTGCTGGCCACCTGGGGGCGTCCATGGCCTCTGACAGGGGCTACAGCTGTGACGGTCGATCTGGCCTGCAGCCTACTGGGGGCGTGGCTGAGGCTATTGGGGTGGACAGGGGGTGTGGCCAGGGACGCTGAGCAGTCCAGGCTCAGCGCCATGTTGGATCCACTGGCCCACGCCCGGCAAGCCCTCCCCAGTGAGTAAGGGCGCCTCTCCCGGGGGAGTGCTATCCCGGGTCTCCACGCCTCTCTCCTCCTCTCGCTCCTCTCCTCCTCTCGCTGCATGTGTCGCTCTCTTCTCCCGGCCCCGAACTGCGTCCCGGCGAAGTGGGCTCACTGCCCCGTCAGCCAGGGCCTCTCCGGCCCCAGGCCGCAGTCCCAAGCGGCCATGGCGGTGGGAGCCACCCTCGCGGAAAAGGGACGCCAGCAGCAGGCCCAGCTCTCTCACCTCCTCCAACCGAGCGGCTAGTCACTCCACCAAGCGACCGAAGCCGCGGAGGAGGTGAGCGAGACTGGGGACTTCGTCCTGGGTGATGTCAGGGGCACAGCTATCACCTTCTTCCTGGGTAGCACAGAGGGGGGTGGAGGACCCCCCTTCTTCCATCTCAGGCCAGGGTACCGGGGACCACGGTGGGAAACTCTCCGAGGCCTCGCTGGGCGCAGGGACCTTCGTGGCACTCACGAGGGTTCCAGGGGTCCGAGCCGGCCCTCGGGCAGCCTCCATGACAGCCTCAACCTCGGCGTGGAGGGCCTCCGCAACAAAGGAGAGACCCACTGCTGGTTCAAACGGGGAAAGGTAGTTCACCCCAAGGTCCTGCCATCTAAGCCCCCCAAGCAGGGTAGCTAACCTCGCTGGAGAGGCTGCGTTTTGGTGGGGTTTAGGTGCACCCCAGCGGAGCTCGCCATTCCTGTGACTGCTCAACGCCGCCATCTTTGCCAGGGAGATGTTGACAAGCTGGAATGTGCCCAGAGGAAGGTGACTCAAATGATCAAGGGCCTGGAGAATAAGCCTAATGAGGAGCGGCTTAAAGAGCTGGGCATGTTTAGCCTGAAGAAGAGAAGGCTGAGAGGAGACATGATAGCCATGTATAAATATGTGAGGGGAAGTCATAGGGAGGAGGGAGCAAGCTTGTTTTCTGCTGCCTTGGAGACTAGGATGCAATGGAACAATGGCTTCAAACTACAAGAAAGGGGATTCCATCTGAACATTAGGAATAACTTTCTGAACACGAGAGCTATTCAGCAGTGGAACTCTCTGCCCTGGAGTTTGGTGGAGACTCCTTCTTTGGAAGCTTTTAAACAGAGGCTGGATGGCCATCTGTTGGGGGTGCTTTGAATGCAATTTTCCTGCTTCTTGGCAGAATGGGTTGAACTGGATGGCCCATGAGGTCTATTCCAACTCTATGATTCTATGATACCAGAGAAGCTTCAGCACATTCTTCACTTCCTCAACACCAACACTGATGGTTAGAGAAAGATTGCCTTCGCCATCACCGCCATCAAGGGAGTGGGCCAGCACTATCCCTATGAGGTGCTGAGGAAAGCTGGGATTGATCTGACCAAGAGGACTGGACATGGAGTGCGTGATCGCCATCATGCAGAACCCCCAGCAGTACAAGATCCCCAACTGGTTCTTCAACAGGCAGAAGGATGTCAAGGATGGGAAGCACAGCCAGGTCTTGGCCAATGGGCTAGACATCAAGCTCCAAAAGGACCTGGAGCACCTGAAGAAGACTCGCACCCCCCAGGGCCTGCGTCATTTCTGGGGCATCTGTGTCCAAAGACAACACACCAAAACCACAAGCCACCGGGGCAAAACTGTGGGTGTCTCCAAGAAGGAGGAGGCTCCATTCTGCACGCAATAAGAAAAATAAAATTGTTCCCGTTCCAGAAAAAAAACTAAACATACTTGTAAAATATCATTGCAAACTTGGGATGTGGAGTACTTTAACGATAACACGGTTTTTGTTTCTGGGTTATGAATGTCATTTCCTAATTAGTTCTATCATTAAAACATGGGGAAAGTTAACTAAAAGGCAAGAAGGGGAATGTGGCACAGCTGGCTGGGAGTCAGCTGCATAAGATCTCTACTGACCAGAAGGTCATGAGTGCAAGGCCTGCCCGGGTCGAGGTGGGCTCTCGACCTGTTGTGTAGCCTGTTGTCGACCTTTGCAACCCGAAAGACAGTTGCATCTGTCAAGTAGGAAATTAAAGTACCAGTTAGTGGGGAGGCTAAATTTAACTGATTTACGAGGCCATTAAAAAGCTCTCCAGGAAACACACTGAGGAATGAAGGAGTGTGACAGCTCCCCCTGGTGGCCAGATGTTAAATTGTCTCTGTCTGTCTTGTGTGTTTGTGTGTCTAAATGTAATGTGTGCATTGTAATCTGCCCTGAGTCTCCTGCGGGGTGAGAAGGGCGGAATAGAAATAAAGTAAATAAATAAATAAATAAACTTTGTTTCTGTGGGAGGGACATTCTGCTATAGCACATTTTGCCCTCGTTTTTTCAATGAATATCAATTCAACCTAGTTTGTGGTTGGCACAAAAACAAAGTTTCTGGAGTAGAGCAACTACTTTCAAAGAACCACATAATTAAGAAGGAAAGAACTCTTTCAAACCAGGAACAGAACATTTCTCAAATTTTGTTACATTGCGTAGTAAAAAGAGACCATGTGCCTCTTCAACGAGAGAGAGGATTCGCTCATTCTTCAGAGCTAGCCATCAGAACGGCAGAACCATGACTCTAACACCATAAGTCTCCAGTGCTTTCCTATCCAAGGAAATTAGAATCAACCTGTGCTGTATCCATGGAACTTTTGCCATTGAAAAGAGTGTGGCGAGCATGACAATATTTCAGTGCCACCCCCTTGAACATATGGTTCTACTCTTTGAATTAATTGGATCATCACCATCACCTCATTCTTCCCTTATGAGATATGTTACTTTCTGCCTGTATTAATTAAGCATTACATGACCAAGTAAATGAAGGTGAAGGGAGAAGCATTTAACTAAATCTGACATCACAGCCTTCCAAATGCCAGGAGTAACATTATAGATACAGACTCTGGTCCATAAAGATGATGTACAAGACAATCTGCAACTGGGAAAGTCATTCAAATACATATTTATTGCAATCAGGAACAGGGGGACTGGAATACATTTGTATTCTTCTTCAAAATCAGCTGAAGGTTTTATTGCTAATGTGCCCTGTTATCAGCAATCTATAGACTCTGATGGGCCTTTGTAGCCTGACCTCCTGCGGCTGCCATAGAGCTGAGCTGCGAGAAACTGTAGCTCCTAATGGGGCTCAGAATCCAGTCACGGGCTCCTCGGATCCTGCATGAGGCAAGATTTCCCACAAAATTTCTCACATGAGAAAATCAAGTTGAGTAAGTGGTCATTTGCAAAAACAATGAGTCCTACAGTGTTTTGTAGCTAGTTGGTAGGCCTGGTTAGGTACAGCGGAATGAATTCGGATTAAATTCAATTTTGAAGCGGTTTTGAAGCTATGTAAACAACCTGGAAGTGAATTTGCCATTTCGAAGCCACCGCTGCCATTTTCAGAAAGGAATCAGTGGGTTTCTCTTCCCTGGCCTTCCCTTCCGTGTGCAGTTCTGATGCGGAGGGAAGGCATTCCCATCCAAACTGGGTGTTTAACCCAGTTTGGACACGGATGCCTTCCCTCTGCATCAGAACTGGGGTGATAGCCATGTTAAACGCGGCTGTCGCCCCAGTTCTGTCACAGAGGGAAGGCATCCACGTCCACAGCTGTCGCCCCAGTTCTGACACGGAGGGAAGGCATTCACATTCCAACTGGGTTAGACGCATGTCCACCATTAACGAAGCCATTCCAAAATTTCAAAATTCCAAAAATTTTCTGGAAAATTTCGGAAGTCAATCAGATTCAAAATGCCAGCGTCCCCTACATCCGGAAAGAGTTTTGAATCATTTTTTAAAAATCAACGAGGCCTACTAGCTAGCTAGCCACATGGAACAAAGGCAGGCTGAAATAACTAGGAATGTTTAGTGCCATCTGCAATACGTGGAATCTCCTATATTCATTCTTCCTTCCTTCTGGAATAAACCTGAGCTTACATAAGATTGCAACACTACATAACACAATTTGGAAAAAAACCTGTTCCTGTTTTGAAAGTGTTACTCTGTTCATTTGTGCAGTACTTACTTATCACCCTGAGCCACTGGTGGTGCAGCAGGTTAAACTACTGAGCTGCTGAATTTGCTGACTAAAAGGTCAGCGGTTCGAATCTAGGGAGTGGGGTGAGCGCCCACTGTTAGGTCCAGCTTCTGCCAACCTAGAAGTTCGAAAACATGCAAATGTGAAATCAATAGGTACCGCTCTGGTGGGAAGGCATTGGTGCGCCATGCAGTCATTCTGGCCACATGACCTTGGAGATGTCTATGGACAATGCTGGTTCTTCAGCTTAGAAATGGAGATGAGCACCACCTCCAGAGTTGGACATGAGTAGACTTAATTTCAAGGGGAAACCTTTACCTTTACCTTACTTACTTCTGATCACTTCTGGCATGTGGAGTCTGGAGTGTGGAGGACAGCAAACCACAGAACATCTACTACAATGCAACCTGAGCCTCACCACATGCACAATGGAAGACCTTCTTATAGCAACACCAGAGGCACTCCAAGTGACCAGCTACTGGTCAAAGAACATTTAACAGAATGCCAAGTTTTTAAACTTTTTTGTTTTCTCAAATATATTGGTTTGCTCCTGATACGATAAATAAATAAAGGTACTTATTTGAAAGCAGTTGTTCTACTCCAGAAATGTTGTTTTCGTGGCTGCCACAAACTAGATTGAATGAAGTTGAGACTCGATGAGATATTAGTTGGAAATCTAAAACAAATTATGCTGCAGGATGTCCATCCCACAGAAAAAAAGTTTTTTGCAGTTTCATAGACTTTCCCCATGATTTTATGATAGAACCAATTAGGAAATGGCATTTACAACCCAGAAACAAAAAAAAAGTGTTACATGGTATAATGGGCTAATAAGAAGAGCAACCAAAATCAACAAAGGTCTGGAAGCCAAGTCCTATGAGGAATGGCTTAGGGAGCTTGGTATAGTTAGCCTGGAGAATTTAAGAGGGGACATAAGAGCCATGTTTAACTATTTCAAAGGATGGTTAAAAAAGGAGAGGCTGCAAGAGTTGGGCATGTTCAACTTGTTGAGAACAGGACTAAAATGTTTGCACTCTTTAAACACCATAAGAGCAGTGAGGAGAATGTTGGCTTGTTCTCTGCTGCCCCAAATGATAAGACCAGACGTAATGATGTGAAGTTATAATAGCTTTTGATTGGATATTAGAAAGAACTTCTTGTCCCCATCAAATCCCAGCCCAGTTCTATCACTACTTCTTTGACAGACAGTTTTTCAGGCATGCCTGGAGAAATTACACTGTTTAGCTGGCATTCCACCATCTGACATCCACCGAGAAGTAGCGGCCAGTAATGAAAGGACCGAGGCTGTGACATCTCCAGCCCATTTCCTATTCAGGTATCAGCCAGCTCTCCAGTGCCTTAAATCAAGACATAGCTTCCTAAGATCTACAGAGTTACTCGCAGGAACACCTCAGCAAGCAAGAGTCCAAAAGTGGCAGGCTAAAACCAGGAACCTCGATAATTGGTGAGACTGGATGAGAAACTCCCCCCTGGGCACACATGTTGCACTTCAGAGACGGAGCACCCTCTAGTCACACACACAACAGACAGTCTCTGAATAATAGGCTTTTATTGAAAACAAATATAGTGTCCAACAAAAGGGTTAAAAGAAGATCAATAATAGAATATGTCCAAGGTAAAATACACAGCTCTAATAGTCCCAAAATTCAAGGTAAAGATATAATTCCAAAATCCAAAGGCAAGGTATAATGCTTGATGAAAATCCCACGAGTAATACAAAGCAGCTATGGAGCAAAACGTGCACAAGGCCTAGGCAAAAAATCAGGATCTTGGAGTCAAGACAAGATCTGGCATGGTTTTCTAAACAAAGCCTGGAATCTAAGAGACAATTTCCCAAGCAAGCTTTAATAAGGACAACTCAGTTTCGATTTCCCAAACGGCCGCTGCGTCGTAGACTGGCAGCCTGCTGAGATTCACGAATGCTATCCCTACAATTGAATGTAAGTTCGTTAAAATTCCCAGGTGTTACGTTATCAGTATGAAGGCCTTCAGAGTCCTGAACACAAGAATTCTTATCTAATACAGCCCTGGGAATTAGCCTATTCTCAGGAAAGCAAGCCTCATCTGACAGTTCACTTTGCAGTTCAGAGTTCATCAGCATTTACATTAACAGCATTTTCATCATCAACCCCATCATCCCTAGCATGCACATGAACACCAGCTGAAACTCTTCGGCGTTGAGTATTTATGTCACAGCGGATAGGCAACAGAAATATAGAAGTTTAATTCCCCATCGGCCCAAAAACTCCAGTCTCTGTTCGAGTGAATAATGAAACTCTCATTCAATTCACAAGATAAATATATAACTTTGTATTGAATTGTATTTAACAATAACTGGCAAAACATCGAAGAACAACAGCCATCACAGCTACCTTTCTAAACATCCTTTCCTCACAGATATTAAATCCCAACTGACAAATCCCAACTGTCACTTTGTAACTGACATTCTCAAGGTTCCATTTAGCAGTCTTGAGACAGCGCCATCTGGTGTCAAACATGTCACACTGCAAGTCATCTCAAACTGCGAAAATATATCTTGTGCTGACTCATGAATTGCTATTCAAAATGCAATAATCTGACAGAAACACCACAACACAGAAGACTGGGTGACTGCACCACCTGACATCCGCTGCGAAGTAGTAGCCTCTAATGAAAGGACCAAGGCAGTGACATCTCCGGCCCACCCTCTGTTTGGATATCATCCAGCAAGACAACGCCTTAAATCGTGAAACAGTTTCCTAAGATCTACAGAGATACTCGCTGAAACACCTCAGCAAGCGAGAGTCCAAAAGTGGCAGGCTCAAACCAGAAACCTCAATCAGTGGCTGATATGGGATGAGAAAGTCCCTCCTGGACACACAAAAGATGGGGTGACTTGGAAGGTGCTGAACAGACTGCGCTCTGGCACCACAAGATGCAGAGCCAACCTTAAGAAATGGGGCTACAAAGTGGAGTCCACGACATGCAAATGTGGAGAAGAGCAAACCACAGATCACCTATTACAATGAAGCCTGAGCCCTGCTACTTGCATAACGGAGGACCTTCTTATAGCAACACCAGAGGCACTCCAAGTGGCCAACTTCTGGTCAAATGAAATTTAGTATAATGCTAAGTTTTTAACTTTGTTTGTGTTTTTAAATACATTGGAACTGTATCCTCACTTTGCTTTTGATATAAATGAAGGCACGTCTCACATTTTGAAGCCCAGTTTCAGGCAGAATATACCTGAATGTCCCCATTGCAAAGCTTAGACTCTGCTTTCAAGACTATAGAATAGCCATCAAATTGCAGGCAGCATTGTTTTTCTCAGAAGGAAAGCTGGAATTCTCAGAAATCAAAGCTATAATATGGGGTTTTCTATACGAAATCACTGACATTTGATAGCCATTGTGCTAACATAAATCACCCCCAAAAACTGGCAAATTACTCCTTGCTTTCTTCTCACGGCTTCATCACAGGAGACACACCTGAGACCTCCTGTTTCAAGAGAATTCTCAAAGAATATTTGTTGATTTGGGCAGTTTATTTGCTCTCCTGTCACACATTTTATTTCTAGGTGGGATATTCTTCCCACCTGTGTGGCGTAATGGTAATTTTCTTTCTTTTTTCTTTGCAAAACATTATAAGTCCCTTTCAGGCACATCTGTGATTTAGCAGTTAGCTCTGAAAATGTCCTTCTGAGTCACAGGGCACCCGCTCGCTCTGCAGTCTGAAGATATACGGCTATTGCTTCAGTCAGCCTTGCTCTTGGGTTTATAGCGGTTCTTTTAAAAGCTTCATATTTTATTCCTTCGGGGACTTGTTGGGGTTTTTTTTAATGGAGAAGGAGCACGCAGCCTGGCTTGCTGCTTCCATTCTGGTGCAGAGGTTTGCAATCTACCTGCGCCGTTACGGCCCTTCAGGTAACAAATCATATTTGGATTCCATTATAGCGACTGGCTCCCAGATAGAAGAAAGGGACGTGGTTTGGCTGCTTGGGGCAAAACAATGAAAAGACAGGCAAACTAGTTAGAGAACTAGTACATCCTATGATCCCTCCACAATGGAACTGGGGAAAACCAGGGGGCAAACTAGATGCTGCATGAGGTGTGTGGCTGCATAACTGTTGATAGGAAATAAGACACGGCAGCAATAGTAGCGTATGATAGCTTAAGTGCAGTCAGGCCTGGATTACCCATAAGGCCACCCTAGACCAGGGACTAGGGCGGCACCTTTGGGGGGGCAGCAAGTCCGGACCCCCCCAAAAATGTTTTTAAAAAATTCAAAAAATATATTCAAAAAAATAATTTTAGAAAGGGCGCATGCGCACGGTGGTGTAAGCGCCATCCACGGCCGCCCCCTCCTTTTCTCTGCTCCCAATGGCTCTGCCCCGCCCCTGGCTTCGCTCTCACCTCCTTGCCGGCGCGAGGAGGAGGAAGGAATGCCCCACCCCCGGAGCTGATGCGGGGCCTCCCCACGGCTCCTCCCTCCTAAAGCCGCAATTTTGGCCGCTTTTCAGGCCGGCGTAGTGGCTTTAGAAGGGAGGGAGGGAGGGAGTTAGGAGCCGGCGAGGAGGCGGGGTGGAGGTGGGGGTGGGGTGGAGCCAGGGGCAGGGCGGGGGCGGAGCAGGGAGGAGCCGGGGCTGACTTACCATGTGAGATGAGGTGTATTTAAAAGGGTTTGCATCAGCCAGTGTCCCTTACTGATGACCTATCAGCAGGTAGCTATATAAGGAAGATGGAAGTATCCATCTTTCTCTCTCCTGTATGACTCAGTGTGAGTATCTTCCTATGTTGTATATGATTATTTCTGAATCTGATTGTTGCAAGTACAACAATCAGATTCCATTATAGCAACTGGTTCCCAGATATAAGAAGAAGCCATAGTTTGGCTGCTTGGGGCCAAACAATGAAAAGACAGGCAAACTAGTTATAGGACTAGTACATCCTATGATCTCTGCACAATGGAACTGGGAAAAACATAGGGGAAACTAGATAATGCATGACGTGTATGGCTATATAACTGTTGATAGGGAATAAGACATGACAGCAGTAGTAGAGTATGATAACTGAAGTGCAGTGGTCTCTCATAGCAGTATCTATAAAGTCATGACACCAAGGAGAGGCCAAAAATAAAGGCAGCTTTCTCAATCCACATCAGTGGTTTTGAACTCTACCCATAAAGTGTTAGATAGAAATGGGACAGCATTTCTAAACGTGAAAAAAAAATACTGTGATGAACATGTGTTGTATTGATAGCACCTGGGTAGTGACTGAATGCCATGATGCAATACATAAGGGAATGTGGTGATGGCTGAGTCACCATGTGAGGTGAGGTATATTTAAAAGGGGTTGCATTAATCAGTGTCCCTTACTGATGGCCTATCATCAATATAAGGAAGATGAAAGAATCCATCTTTCCCTCTCCTGTGTGACTCAGTGTGAGTATCTGCCTATGTTGTATATGATTATTTCAGAATCTGATTGTTGCAAGTACAAGATATGTGCATCTGCGTATCCTGTTTGTATATTGTATATATAATAATGGTGAAGATTAAAGCCTGAGGATATTTTGGACTAAAGCTGAATCCCCGGGTTTACTAAACAGTGTGTGTAGATAAAGTCAGATGCTGACAGTTGGACTCTGCTGATAGACAGGTTGAAGTATGTTTTTGCTGTGAAAGGATTCTGCTGTATTTTGCTTGCTTCTTGGACACTTAGTATCCAGCTTGAAGCAGTTCAGGGAGGTTGTGAACTATAAATCACTTCACAACCAGCATCCTGCAACATAAAGTAGGTCCTTTGGAAAGCTAATGGCTCTTAACCAAATCTAAACACAGTAGGCCCTCCATTTCCTTGAGGATTATGGATGAAGGACACCCACAAAAATGGGATTAAAATACTTGAGAGAACTCCTTTCTAGGGATATCTAGGTCCTCCAACTACTGACCATTGAGTTGCACTGAAGAGCAATGTTTAGGGAAGTGTTGTCACTAGTCATCTCTGGATCGTCCAGTATGATACTATGATCAACGTCTGACAAAGGTTGACCATTGTTGCACCTCAGATCGTAGTTAGCTCCCCCGAACACACACACCAGGCCAATGCAATAAATGTGCTTTTATTTAGAATAAAAGATAGTCCAAAAATAGAAAGATAAATGCAAAATAGCTGAATCAAAGTCCAAAAGCAATTCTATAAAGTTCCAATACGGTGGCAAAGACCACTGTAAATAGTCCCATGGAAAGCAATGTTGCAAAGCCAAAACTTTGGAATCAGAGGACAGGTCTTGTCCTGGATTGGAACCTGGCTAAACTGTAGGAAACAAAGGGTGGTAATAAAAGGACATTTCTCTGGGTGGAAAGAGGTGAGAAGTGGCGTACCCCAAGGTTCAGTTTTGGGTCCGTTACTTTTTAATTTATTCATTTATGATCTGGATGTAGGAGTGAATTCTGAGGTAGCAAAGTTTGCAGATGACACTAAATTGTTCAGGGTAGTTAAAAATGAAACTGATTGTAAAGAGCTCCAGAAAGATCTCTCGAAATTGAGTGAATGGGCAACAAAGTGGCAAATGCATTTTAACCTAAACAAGTGTAAAGTCATGCACATCGGGGCAAAGAACCCCAACTACACCTACAAATTGATGGGGTCAAAGCTTTCGAGACAAACCAGGAAAGGGATCTTGGGGTCTTGGTGGACAGCTCAATGAAGATGTCAACCCAGTGCGCAGCAGCAATGAAAAAAGCAAATTCTATGCTAGGCATGATCAGAAAGGGAATCGAAAATAGGTCAGCAAATGTTGTATTACCTCTCTACAAATCTATGGTAAGGCCACATTTGGAGTACTGTGTACAATTCTGGTCTCCGCACCTTAAGAAGGATATAACGGAACTGGAAAAGGTACAGAAAAGGGCAATAATAAAGATCCAAGGGATGGAGCGGCTCCCTAATGAAATCAGGTTGCAACGCCTTGGTCTTTTCAGCCTTGAAAGACGGCGTTTAAGAGGTGACTTGATCGAAGTGTATAAAATCATGCATGGGATAGAAAAGGTGAATAAAGAAAAATTATTTTCTTTGTCACAAAACACTAGGACTAGAGGGCACTCCCTGAAGCTCCAAGGTAGGAAAATTAGGACTAATAAAGGGAAATATTTCTTCACCCAGAGGGTCATTGGGTTATGGAATGTACTTCCAGAAGAGGTTGTGACAGCTGTCAGCCTGAACAACTTCAAGGCAGGATTAGACAGATTCATGGATACCAAGTGTATCGGTAGTTACTGAAAAGGACATTCAAGTGCCACCTCGGAGTTGGTTGAGGTAGGCAGGATTTCCCTGGGTACTGGTTGTGGGGGGTCGGGAGCAGGTCAGGGTTTTGCCCTCCCTTCTGCTCGAGATCCCCATGTACAACTGGTGGGCCACTGTGTGATACAGAATGCTGGACTAGATGGGCTGAGGTCTGATTCAGCATGGCTCTTCTTATGTTCTTATGTTCAAACCCGCTCCTGTGGTTGAACACGAACCGGAGATCCCGGACCCAAGTCCTCTCCAAGCTAAACGTAACTTCAGGTCTAATGAACCCCCCTTCAGATCAGTCTAATAAAGGAATCTATCTCTTGTGCATCCACCGCACCCCCTTTCTTCAATCACTCCTCGAAGATTTGATACTATCCCTCCTGTTGAATCCCCATTCGTTAGCAGGCCCAGCTGCACTGCTATCAGAGTGAGAAGCAGGAAACTCCCTTTCTCCGGAATGCTCATCCGGAAAGGGAGTAGAAACTCTCGCTTGGGAACCAAGGCCGCCGGGCCTCTCATAGTCTGATCTGGAATCGCCTTCCATGGAATCCTGACTAAACTCATCTTCAGTCCCATATCCCTCCAGCCATTCATTGTCCAGCCATATCCATCTGGCCAATCTCCATCACTCTGCCCCTGGTCAGCAAACTCCTCACTTTGCCCCATATCAGCTGGCCAATCTTCATCATCACTCTGCCCCTGGTCAGCTAGCACATCCTCACTTTGCCCCTGGTCAGATGGAAACTATTAATTCAGCCAATAAATCTAACAATCCACAAAAGTTAAATCTTTAAATGCAGAGGCCTGACTTTGGTCCTATCCAGGACTTAGAAAGTTATTTCTCCAATGTGATTCACTCCACTACAGTGTTTAGAAACATAAACTCCTTTCTTCCATTCTCTGCTCCTAATATATCTAAACTGCTGAGTCTTTGTGAGTGTTCAAAATGGGCATTGATTCACTGTCAGTTTCAATTTCAACAAGTATTGTTTAATCCCAACATCTCCCGAATCTCTCCAGAACAAAGCAATTTGACTCTTTTGGGTTGTTCTTTTTATTCTCTAAATCTTCAGTAGATAGATAGACACACAGACATTAGTTTGTTTTATTAAATACTCGAATAGCATTGTATTTATTCCACATTGCATTCTGTCCTGGTCTTCTTCAGAACTCCAAACAACTATTGCAAAAAAGAAAGGTAACTTTTTCTTGGGAAGTGGAGAGCTGTGAGAAGGTTTTCCTGAAGAATATTTCTTTTTTACGCATATTGATGGGTTTGTCAAAATAGCTCTGCAATTAAAATCGAATGTAAGTATAAGTATACTTTGCTGCCATAATTATATGGAGCTATTTTAGCTTGCCATTGATCTCCACAAGCCAATAAAATGAAAGGACGACCTCCCCTTCCGCAATTTCCATAGAAACGATTTTATATCTTTTTTGGCCTCATGATATAATCATTTGACTCAAAGGCACTCAGGTTTCACCTAGACCTACGTATCGATGTCGACACTGTAAATATAATCAGAGTCTTTGTGTCCGTGTTGTAGCCTGGCAAGAGCTAGAGGATTCTGAGGATGAAAATGATAAGAACATAAGAACATAAGAAGAGCCATGCTGAATCGGGCCTCAGCTCATCTAGTCCAGCATTCTGTGTCACACAGTGGCCCACTAGTTGTACACAGGGATTCCCTTGGTATCCATGAATCTGTCTAATCCTGCCTTGAAGCTGTCCAGGCTGACCGCTGTCACAACCTCCTCTGGAAGTGAGTTCCATAACCCAATGACCCTCTGGGTGAAGAAATATTTCCCTTTATTAGTCCTAACTTTCCTACTTTGGAGCTTTAGGAGTGCCCCTAGTCCTAGTGTTGTGTGACAGAGAAAATAATTTTTCTTTATTCACCTTTTCTATCCCATGCATGATTTTATACACTTCGATCAAGTCACCTCTTAAACGCCGTCTTTCAAGGCTGAAAAGACCAAGGCGTTGCAACCTGATTTCATAAGGGAGCTGCTCCAGCCCTTGGATCATTTTTGTTGCCCTTCTTTGTACCTTTTCCAGTTCCGTTATATCCTTCTTGAGGTGCGGTGACCAGAATTGTACACAGTACTCCAGATGTGGCCTCACCATAGATTTGTAGAGAGGCAATACAACATTTGCCGACCTATTTTCGATTCCCTTCCTGATCATGCCAAGCATAGAATTTGCTTTTTCACTGCTGCAGCGCACTGGGTTGACATCTTCATTGAGCTGTCCACCAAAACCCCAAGATCCCTTTCCTGGTTTGTCTCAGAAAGCTTTGATCCCATCAGTTGATAAGTGTATTTGGGGTTCTTTGCCCCGATGTGCATGACTTTACACTTGTTTAGGTTAAAATGCATTTGCCACTTTGTTGCCCATTCACTCAATTTCGAGAGATCTTTCTGGAGCTCTTTGCAGTCAGTTTCATTTTTAACTACCCTGAACAGTTTAGTGTCATCTGCAAACTTTGCTACCTCACAATTTACTTCTACATCCAGATCATTTATGAATAAATTAAAAAGTAATGGTCGTAAAAACTGAACCTTGGGGTACGCCACTTCTCACCTCTTTCCATCCAGAGAAGTGTCCATTTATTACCACCCTTTGTTTCCTACAGTTTAGCCAGGTTCCAATCCAGGACAAGACCTGTCCCCTGATTCCATGGCTGAAGAGCTTATTTAGGAGCCTTTGGTGAGGGACTTTGTCAAAAGCCTTTTGAAAGTCAAGATAAACAATATCGACTGGGTCCCCTTTATCTATGTGTTTATTTTGTCACAATGCAAGGACTCGGCCGGCCCCTTAATCACACACACAGAGACGGTAATCAGCTAACTATTTATTGAAGAATAAAGAACAGGTGAAAAGGTAATTCTCCATAAAAATATTGAAAAGTTCAATCCAAAGAAAGAGTCCGTAGTAATCCAATCCAAAGGCTTGGCAAAGCTTGGTAAAAGACTTGGCAAAAGACTTGGCAAAGGGCTTGGCAAAAGGCTCCGCAAGCAATGCGGATCAAGGAACAAGGCAAAGTTCAAACAGGACCCAAGAAACTTCTTGGCAAGACACGAGCTGGCAACTTGGCTCTGTGGTCCCACGCTCGCTTCACTCCTCTTAGAATAGAAGTGGCCGAGCTACTGAGGATCCGTTCCCACGGATCCTATACTTAATCCCCTTGGCGAGGTCCCCGACGCTCTAGGCTTCGCGCCAATCTGTGCTGGGATCTCGCACTTCTCTGGCGCTCTAGGCTGCGGTGCCAACCCCTCCTGCTGGACTCAATGCTCTCTCTCCTATCGAAGCCTCGTCCTTGCCTCCCAGCACCTGGTTCGCTATCTTCATGAGAGCCAAACTCCCTTTCAGCTTCCATGGGTTCATCCTCCACTGTTTCCCTGATTCTCTCCTGCGACCCAAAACCACCTGGCTTCTCATAACAATCGTCACTATCAACACTTTCTGAATCAGTCTGACCTTCCCAGTTATCGTAGCCGTCCGGCCATCCATCATCCCAAGCCAAGCTCTCAGTGGGAAAGGAAGGCCCAGCTAACTCATTAACCCCTTCCTCCATTTCCTCATCAGCTGCGGCTGGCTCCAATGCAAGTGGGACCCCGGTGTTGCCCCTGCCCCCCAGGCACAAAAGAGAACTGGGTTGCTACATATTTACACCCTCAAAGAATTCTAACAAGTTAGTAAGACATGATTTGCCTTTGCAGAAACCATGTTGATTTTCCTTCAGCAATGCCTGTTCTTCTATGTGCTTCGTAATTTTTCTTTAATAATGGTTTCCATCACTTTGCCTGGAACTGAGGTTAGACTAACTGGCCTATAATTTCCTGGATCACCCTGGATCCTTTCTTGAAGATCGGAGTTACATTTGCCTCCCTCCAGTCCTCGGGTACAGTGCCTGATCTTAGAGAAAGGTTATATATTTTGGCTAGAATTTCAGCAATTTCACACTTGAGTTCCTTAAGAACTCTGGGGTGGATGCCATCTGGCCCTGGTGATTTGTTGACATTTAGTTTAGTAAGGCATGTGAGAACATCTTCCTTGTTTATCTCTATCTGGTTTAATTCATTTAATTCCCTCCCTGAAAAAACTGACTCAGCTGCAGGCATATGATGTCTGTCCTCCTGTGTGAAAACGGAGGCAAAGAAGTCATTTAGCCGCTCAGCAATCTCCTTGTCTTCACTTATTGTCCCTTTCTTACCATTTTCGTCAAGTGGCCCAACTGCTTTTCTAGTTGGGTTTCTGCTTCTGCTGTACTGAAAGAAGTTTTTGTTATTTTTTTAATGTTCTTAGCTATATGTGCCTCAAAATCTCTCTGGCTTTCCTGACGGTTGCTTTGCATTTAGTTTGCCAGAGCTTGTGTTCCTTTCTGTTCTCCTCAGTAGGAAGAGCCTTCCATTTCTTAAATGAGTTTTTCTTCTTTCCAATCACATCTTTTACTTCATTTGTAAGCCATACCGATGTCCTTTTGGACTTTCCCGGCCTCTTTCTTATTTTAGGAATGCATTTTAGTTCGGCTTGTTTTAAAGTATTTTTAAACAGTTTCCAAGCATTTTGGAGGGATTTGATTTTTTTACTGTTCCTTTTAGTTTGTTCTTTACTATTTTTCTCATTTTGGTGAAATTCCCTTTGTGAAAATTTAAGGTCTCTGTGTTAGTTTTCACTGACAGTTTGCTATCAAACTTAAGTTGAAGGTTATTGTGTTGTGGTCACTGGTACCTATGGGCTCAGTTACAAGGACATCTTGAACGAGATCTTGTTCATTAGTTAGCACCAAGTCCAGGATCCCCTTTCCCTGGTTGGTTCCATGACCATCTGCTCAAGGAATAATCAGCTAGCATGTCGAGGAACCTTGTCTCTCTTTCATGCGTAGAACAAGAATTTAGCCAATCTATTCGGGGATAGTTGAAGTCCCCCATTATGACTAATTTATTGCTTTTGAGGCCTGTTTAATTTCATTTTCCAGATAGCAGTCTGCCTCTGGAGTTTGGTTGGGAGGGCGATAGCAGATCCCTAATGCTAGATTAGTTTTTTGTCCTGGGACTTTTACCTACAATGTTTCTGTAGGTGAGTTTGAATTTTCTTGAAATTCTAATTCATGAGATTCTAGCTCTTCATTTATGTACAAGGCCACACCGCCACCGTTTTCCCTCTCCTGTCTTTCCTGTACAGTTTATAACCTGGAATTTTTGTGTCCCAATTGTTTTCCTCTGTCCACCAGGTTTCTGTTATGCCAATAATATCAATATTTTTTTTTCTTTTGCCAAACATTCCAACTCCCCATTTTTTGTTCAAGGCTTCTAGCATTTGCGTACAGACATTTATATTTATTGCTCTGATGCCCTTTCAACTTTGACTGTTTATGAGAATTTGTAGAAGGCCTACCATGTCCTACCTCTTGACTACTTTCTATCTTTTCTGTTGACTCAGCCATTTGTGCGTAAATGTCATCCTCCATACTTGGCGTTTCACCCTCTCGAACCGGAAGCTGCCCAGCTTCTGTCGACTTTCCCCTAGGAATCAGTTTTAAAAGCTGCTCTGAAGCCTTTTAAATATTAATTGCCAGCAGTCTGGTTCCATTTTCGTTCAAGTGTAACCCGTCCCTTTTGTAAAGGTTTGGCTTTCCCGAAAATGTCCCCCAGTTCCTAACAAATCTAAACCCTTCCTCTCGACACCACTGCCTCATCCACGCATTGAAGCTCCTAAGCTCTGCTTGTCTGGCTGTCCCTGCGCGTGGAACCGGTAGAATTTCCGAGAATGCTACCTTTGAGGTCCTGGACCTTAATCTTCTACCTAGCAACCTAAATTTGGCTTCCAGGACCATCCGTTTGGCCTTCCCAATGTCATTGGTACCGACGTGTACCATGACTGCTGGCTCCACCCCGGCACTATCTACCAGCCTATCTAGATGCCTCGTGATGAAAATGGGGTGCCTGAATGTGTCCAGGGGGATGCTGTGGAAAGTCAGGGAGATTTACAGCAGACAGATCAGCAGGACCCGGCTGATGTTGTGCATACCAGGGAAAGTGAAACTGAAGTTTCCCTGGAGAAAAGGCCTTGGGAAGTCAGGGGACAAGAGGTCACCAGGGAGTGTAGATTGAAGCTCAGAAAACAAAGCATAGGAAATAAATTGACTAATGTTGAAAAATCCAGGTGTCAGAGATATGACTTCATGGGAGGCTGGGTGGGTTTAAATTAGCTGTTCAATGCTAAACTATTCAGAAGAGACAACTTTGCCATGGGGACAACTTTGTCACGTTCATCAGTTGTTCATGTTGTCAAGTTTTCAAGTCTTTGGTTCTTGTAAGGTCAAGACTCTTGTGTCATGTTCCTTTTCTCTATGTACCTTGGAAGGGTTTTGCCTGGATGAGTTTCATGTGTCTAAGTTCCTGAATTTACCCTGGATTACTTCTATGTTTTTGGATTCATGAATTTTATGATGTTTCTATGCCCTTCCTGAAAGACTTTTACTGAACTCTAGCTGCTTTTGTATGTTGCTGATTATATCCTGACTGCTACATTGGGATGCTTTTGTATGTTGCTGATTATATCCTGACTGCTACCCTTGGTTCGCTCTTGACATGATAAATAAATAAATAAACTTTGGGATATAACCCCTTTTCCCTTTTTATTATTCTTTGTGAAACAAACTCTTTATTATTGGACTATTGGCCTCTAGTGCGGTGCTGGGTGAAGAAGTGCTTCAGGGCTAGGTTGCAACAGTCCGATCCAGAAGAGAACATATGGTAAAGGAGCTCATAAGAAGACACAGCATTATCCCAAACAAGGGCTCTAATTCCACACTAATGTCAGGATTCAACTGTAGGGTTCCAGCCTGGTGGGCTTGGACAGACCATGGGGGCTCCGGGGCAGGCACCAGTTGATCCGGGGGAGATAGAGGATGATGGGTGGTCTGATGCTTTTGACACCACAGAAGAGAGCCTGCAATGGGATAATACATGGCTGGAGGGTTATGGAACCGCAGATGAATTTAATGAAGATTCCATGGAATTAGACTCAGATGAATATGAAAGGCCGGGTGGCCTTGGGTCTCAGGAAAGAGTGTCTACTCCCTTCCCAGATGGTGAGATGGGAGACGGGGAGTTTCCTGGTTCCCATTCTGATAGCAATGCAGCTGGGCGCGCTAATGAGAAGGAATTCAACAGGAGGGACAGTATCTCGGCTTCTAGGAGAGATTGGAGAAAGGGACGCATAAGAGTTAGTTTCCTATATCTATCTGGCCTGAGAAAACTTTCATCAGATCTGAAGCCACGTTTAGCTTGATTCATGTCTCTCGTTCCTGTCTCCAAGTCTTTGCTATCCACCGGGGTGGTTTGGATTTTGCTTCGCTTGGCCGCAGTTTACGGCCAGACTCAAGTGCCACGTTTGACTGCTAGAGCGGTTGCTTCGCTTTGGAACTTTGATTGGAATTCAATCCGCTTGGGTTGTTACTCCGGGACTAAGTGACTCCTTTTTTATTGCTTTCTTTTTACCTTTTGGACTGTTTTTATCTTTTATTCTGAATAAAGAACATTTATTGCATTTGCCTGTGTGTGTGATCTGGGGGGGGGGGGGGCTGCCTGGGTTCTGAGGTGCAACATCAACCCATGAAATTGGAAAAATTAAGCAGTCAAATCCTTGGACCTGGATGGATGGCTCTGGCTGTTTAGATTTCTTCCACATTTTGTTTTAATTCTCAAAGTTTTGGCACACTAAATATGAAGAAGTTTGCAGATTGCTATGAGTTCTGATCAAACGCAGCTGGAAGCACAATCCGCGCTTATCCGTATAATCCTAGCTATGATTTGCCTGCTTTGCTACTTGAATTGGTGTGATAAAGGAACGGATGCAAGGAGGTAAATCAAAATGCTCTCAAGATGGCACAGTTCCTATTAAAGCCGGGGTTGTGAGGTTATTGTCATAGATACTCAGAATCAGTGAAGCCTTATTCCGGGCTTCTAGCGTTCGATCTCATTGAGAAACGTAAAAACGATTCCTTCTCCAAAACCACCCTTACCAGTGCCTACAATTATCGCTACCTTTTAGAACAACTCCATTTGATGCTTTTCTGACACACTGCTGAGACGTTGTATATTATTATTTTCAAATCAATGCATAAATGGATAATTTATATGCGTCAGTGAGCCTTTGTATTGAAAAAAATCACAATGCAGCTAAAAATATCTATTGTGCCAATGGGTAAATCCTGGCAAGTCACTGAATCAAAAGGAGCATGACAGAGGTGATTGGAGGATGTAATGGGAATAATTAAGCTGTTTTCTGTTTTCATTGTAGGGGAGGGGGAGAATATGTTTCGTGCCTCAATCTAAAAACTTTGCGGGGGGAAACCTGAACCTTGTTCTTATGGCAGCAGCTTTCATTTTTCTCAATAACTAATTAATTCTGACACCCAGAGCAACACATCATAAAACTCTGAATATTCAGTGAATGATTTGTACCTGATTTGCAACAGCCTCCAGTTTTGCTCCGTTGTTTAAAATTCCATCTTCGGAAGAGCCTGAAATCTAACAGGCAGATTGCAACACCTCAAAGCCCCCCTGATGAATTCGTACAACGAGCAGGAGGTGTCGCGGAGACCTTTGAAAAACTATAGCTGTAGGCAACAGCGTCTGGCATAGTCGGAATGAGGGAAACTCAGCCGCACAACCAGAAAAGCCATGGGATGCAATGCCATCTTGGAGCGCACAGAAAGAGGTTGCCTTGATCATTTCTTTCCACATCCCAAAAACAAAGAACTCCCTCCTCTATGTGCCAAACCAAGATGTAGGGAAAATCTCTAGTTCAAATTGCCGTGTTTCTTTTGTAAGTGAAGATAAGGGTTCTTATATGAGAAAGGATTCCAATGTTTACGTTCCCTCTCCAGTATTACACCATAAGCTTCACTAAGACAGCTTGGTTAAGAGTTGGATATAAACACAGGGCACCAGAAGGAGCAACAAAACGCTCTTGTAAAACTTTTCATTGGGTACGTTAAACTTGCCCCTTGGCTTTGGAATTCGCTGTCTGGAGAAATTAGGCAAGCGCCCACCCTTCAGGAAAAGCCTAAAAACCTGGCTGTTTTGGAGCGCCTTTGAAAAATGAATATAATCCCCACACCATGACCAGTTCAGCACAATATGTCCTTCGGTGCACTTTATCTCATCCTTTAGTGATATTCACCGCCTTGGTTGCTCCCATCTGAAATCCCCCACCAGGCACACAACCCTATGCATCCATCTCACCCAAGGTTTCTATATCTCTATATCTTATTCTACCCCTTGTAACTTGGCCCAGCCCGCCGTGGTTATCCTTGTTTTTTCATTTCATTTCCTGTATATGATTTTGTATTAAGTTGTTTTGTTTAAATTTCATTTGATGTTATTATTTGCTGTGTGTATTTTATATTGATTTTTTGTAATTATCTGGGCGTGGCCTCATGTTAGCTGCCTTGAATCCCTGTTGGGGAGATGGTGACAGGGTATAAATATATTATTATTATTATTATTATTATTATTATTGACACAAAAACACAGCAAATGAGATCTATATGCTGGACTTCATATCACAAAATCACAAGTCGAACACTTCCCAAGTGTCTAGGACTGTGTGATGTATTTTCGAACGATGCATGAAAGATGGCCTTTTGCAGTTGACAGAGCATGATTTTGTCAATGTTTATGGTTTCCAAATGCCGGCTGAGGTCTTTTGGCACGGCACCCAGTGTGCCCATTACCACTGGGACCACCTATACTGGTTTATGCCAGAGCCTTCATAATAATAATAATAATAATGTCTAACTTTTGTTTTGTGTATTTTAATATTTATTTTATGGAAATATCTTTTAATACATGTATTTTACAGAGTGTTTTTAAATGATCATGTGTTTTAGCAATGTTGTAACCCTCCTCGAGCCATGTGGAGAGGTGGGTAAGAAACAAAATTAAATTTGTTGGAAATAGTAACCTTCTTCAAAACCCCACTAGTAATTTCTTTTGTATATGGTTCTGTTTGCTTACTATATTGTATATGCATGTTTTGGTATGCAGCTTTCCCTTTACTCTTTGTTTCTTCAGGTTGTGGGAGGGGCTGCAGACCACAAGGTCAGATCCGAGACTGCTCAGAACTCAGACTCCATTTCAGAGGACAGGTGCCATGAGACTTTTAGAGCAAACTTGTGTTGCTGTTGATTATAAGAAAGACGCCCTGTGTTATCTGTATGGAGAAACAACTTCCTCGCTGGAGCGGAGTACAGGGAGCATACAACCTCTCTATTACACCAGCTCCACTGGCTGCCAGTCTGCTACCGAGCACAATTCAAAGTGCTGGATTTAGCCTATAAAGCCCAGCTTACATGTCTGAACATATTTCCCTCTAAGAACTATCATGGAGGTTGAGATCTTCTGAGGAGGCCCTGCTCTCAGTCCCACCTGCTTCACCATAATCCTTGAATATGACTTGAAGATACAAAGACATGCACTGAGCATGTTAAATCTTTTAAAAGACAACCAGCTCACTCCTGATAATTATATCTTCTATGAGATAATAACGTATTGTGGTTCACAGTGCTTCCTTATATCTCTCCCATCCCTATAAGTATTATGTATTGCCAAGAATCCCCCCCCCCCCCTGATCAGTTGGTTTGAGAGTGGCCATAAGTTGGAAACAACTTGAGGGCACACAACAACAACAACAACAACAACAACAACCACAACCCATTTTGTCCATGATCTCCACTAACTTTTCCTGTTTTGGATTTGGGGAAGGAGGAAGAGGAACTGGAATTTGTGTACCTTTTCACTCCACAGAAAAGACTTAGAAGTCAACCTTGTGCAATGTAGAGTCCTTAGCCCTATGAAAAAGTCATGTTTATTTTCCTGAATGTCAATTTATGATGCCATGGTGACCTTTTCTCCGTCTTGTGCAATTGCATGTAAATGATACAATTATTTCAGGGTGCCTTCTCACACCTTCTGGGCTATGTTGGTATCCATAGAGATGAGTCACAATCCATGTGTTTTGGTTTGTTGTTCTCCTTCACATTATTTTGGTATGCAAAGGTCAGGCCTAAAAGGGTGACAAGGTTGGGGACGACTAAGTAAGAAGCCATGGAGCAAAAATAATCAGGTGATTTTGCAGTTCATTTTGCACATTAAATGACCTGAAACATCAGCCAGTATGCCAACAGTGGACTGGAAAGATAGCATATATAGTGGTTTGGAAAAGTTACATTTTTGGCTGCAACTCCAGGAATCCCGTGGAGTATTCTGGAGTATTCTGAAATTTGGAATCCATACGAGTAATTTTTCTCAGTTCTGGTTTTTCAGTTTTAGACAAATACCAAAGAGAGTTGGTTTAAGAGTCCAATACAGATTACAGACTAGTTCAGAAGGAACTATCCAAGGTGCTGAACCTATGAACATCTTTACAGCTCAGAATACCATCTGGAGCTACTGAAACTGAGGCTGGATAGTCTTAAACTGGTTATAATCTCGGGATAACTGATCTCAAACCGTTGTTGGGAGGGTAAAATGGGAGGAGGGCATTGTATCTCATTTTAGGCCCCTGGTAGGGAAAGGGGAATATAAATGTACTACATGAACAACAAGGAATTGAGTTGTTGTTTGTCCAGATCACAGCAGCTAACATAGAACACACATTTTGGGAAAATACGAACTGGATCCTAGTACTACATTGTGACCAATCCAAAAAAGGGGCAAATTGTAGTGAAACAGTGGGAAGCACGTAACACTGACTAGTAACCACAATAAAGACATTCAGTTTGGAGTAATTCCTAAGCAGGAACTAGGATAAATTGGATTATAGACCAGAGGTTAAATCTTCTGAACAGGGGCAGAGACACCAAAACAAAAACCACGGGGGTGTTAACCCTTTTCCATGCTTTCCAAAGTGCGTGCGTGCACGCGCGTGTGTGTATGTGTGTATCTTACTTAAGTACTTAGGTGATCCCTCATTGCCTGAGTATGATGGTCCTCCAAGTGCAGTGTCTTGGTGGTGGATACGTAGATGACTATGGAGCCCTATTCTTGATTCACATGTTCTTCCACAATGAGGATATTGGTTTCCAGGTGGAAGGTGGTCCCGATCAGGGTTGACTTATGCGCATTCCTCTTGGCACGTTTCACCCACCATTCCCTTTCACCCGACATTGAGGAGGTGTCCTATTCCACCAGGAACAGCTGGGAGCTGCCACCTGCGCCACCGCCGCTGCCTCTCTAGGGAAGCGAGGGCATCATGGTGGGCGGCTTTGAAAACGCCATACCACGAGTAGCCCTTAATCAGGCTGGTGAGTTGCCAGTGCTCCCGAAAACCCTAGCGGCGAGTCCACCACGCAAGCGCAGTCGGCACAGATGCCGTGCATGCGCCAGAGGACATCCGGAGCAGCAGGGAGCCCTTGGAAAGGAGCAGAGTGAGTCATCTGATACCTCTGAGCCCCAGAGTGAGAGGAACCACCACTTGGAGGGCACTTACGAGGATCTTCAAGCCTCGGAGGCTGCCCCCTCGGACATGGCAGAAAGCCAAATGCTGCAGAAGGGAGGCCAGCCTCGACCAGCCCGGCAACGGCGCTTTAGGAAACAAAAGATACCGCACCAGGACTTTCTGGAGCATCAACTCCAGGGGCTGGGAGCACTCCCTGGTGAGTTCCCAGCCCCAAAATCAGGATAACACAATGGACAAGAGACTCACTCCAGAGTCACTGGGACCAGAGGGCTGAGATGGATCCCCTCCCCCTGGCCTAGAGTCCCTCCATGATTCTCTGGGAGTATCTCAGCTCCCTCCTTCGACTATGTGGCGCACGTCACTGTCAGATGGCCCTTATCAGCAGCACGTCAGCCTGCGCGGGACCTGAGTTTTAACCCAGACCCCCGTCTTGCTGCTGACCCCTTCAAGTGTCATATACCTTCCTTCCTCCCTCTCCCTTTGTCTATGTAATTGTCTTATTCTATTTTACTGTTTTTCTGTATGTATCAAGCTTTGTAAACCACTCCGAGCCTTCAGGGAGTGGCGGTATATAAGTTTGAAGCATAAATAAATAAATAAAATGTTTCTTCGATTCCACAGCATTGCTGGTCACAGCTAACCTCCAGCTAGAGCACTCAAGGACCAGGGCTTCCCAGTTCTCTCTCAGTGTCTCTGCCACAGTTTTAAAGGTTGGCTTTGCACCCATCTTTAAATCTCTTTTCCTGTCAGCCAACATTCCATTTTCCGTTCTTGATTTGAGAGTACAGTAACTGCTTTGAGAAACGTTGATCTTTGGGCATTCGGACAACATGGCCAGTCAGCAGAGTTGATGGCGTAGGAGCATTGCTTGAATGCTGGTGGTCTTTGCTTCTTCCAACATACTGACATTTGTCTGCCTGTCTTCTTCCCAAGAGATCTGCAGGATCATTCCAAGAGTTAAGTGTGATATCTGTAGACAGGGCTGGGAGGACAATAGCTTTATAAACAAGCACCTTGGTATCCCTATGGATGTCCTGATTCTCAAACACTCTCTGCTCCATGCAAGCTTGTTTTCTGCTGCCCTAGAGACTAGGATGCGGAAAAATGACTTCAAACTACAAGAAAGAAGATTCCAATTGAACATTAGGAAGAACTTCCTGACTGTGAGAGATGTTCAGCAGTGGAACTCTGCTCTGGAGTGTGGTGAAGGCTCCTTCCTTGGAGGCTTTTAAACAGAGGCTGGATGGCCATCTGTTGGGGGTGCTTTGAATGCAATTTTTCTATTTCTTGGCAGAGGGTTGGACTGGATGGCCCATGAGGTCTCTTCCAACTCTAGGATTCTATTATTTGGAATACAGAATATGGAGTTACACTTAAAATGTACGTGTTCCAACTTAAAACAAATTCAGCATAAGAACAAACCAATAGAACGTGTCTTGTTTGCAGGGGCAGTCTAAGGTAATTCTAAATGGTAAGCGAACATTATTTTGGTGCCCCCCCAATCATTATCCCCCGTCTGCGCATGCCCAGAAGCTCCTGCCTGAAGGCGCCCCTTAGGAGAAAAACCGCCACTCACTGCCGGCGCGTGGAAGGAAAAGGGAGAGAAAGGCTCCCTCACAGCGCAGTGGTGAACTGGCGGCTGTGCAGTGGCTCGCGCGAGGCCACGTCCTTCCTTCTCACACGCCCCTGCGCCCCGCACCGTCCCCAGCCTCGCGCGAGGCCTGTTTAGGCTTCAGCTTCAGTGCCTGCAGGAGCTTTTGGGCATGCGTGGAGGTTTTCGTGCATGGCGCGAGTGGCAACTCGGCCTCAGCCACTGCTCATGCGCCGCCACTCTCCACGCATGCCCAGAAGCACTTGCAGGTGCTGAAGCCTGTTCAGCCTGTTTAGGCTTTGGCTTCAGCACCTGCAAAAGCTTCTCGGCATGCGCGGAGGTTTTTCGCGCATGCGCAGTGGCTCCAGAGCTGAAGTTGAGCTCCGGAGCCACTGCACATGTGCGAAAATCTCCACGCATACCTAGAAGCTCCTGTAGGCACTGACGCCGATGCAGCAGCAGGGAGGTTTGCAATGGCGCTCCACGCTGCCGCATCCAAGATGGCACCCTACACAGTCGCGACTTTCATATAGGTAAGACTGCCCCTGCTTGTTTGTGACTTGAGGACTTGCCTGTATTCATGGTGCAGCCTTATCCTCTCACTCTTATCATATGAAATCAAATGCATCATGAACATATGGCAAAATACAGCCACAGAAAATACTACAATAGCTTGCCCATTTATACACACATTAGAAAAATGAAATTATTTGGTATGGTCTTATTATCGAAAGTTGGAACTAATTTCAGCCAACTTGAATCATTGTTGCCAGTAAACTTTGTCCTGTTAGGATACTTTCCCAAGGAAAAACAATCACAAAAAAGGACAAGAAAAGAAATAAAAGGCAGCTGCTCTATTATGCAGATTGATTTGGAGCATATAAGAAAATCATTACGCACTTCAGGGTCAACGTGATTGCCTTACAAGGATATCTTGAGCTTTAATGCAATCTCCATGACACAAGTTCAAGTCCATCATGCATTGTACCCACTGCAAATAATTCCTTTGTAAAGTGTTTGTCAGAGGCGAAATGAGTTAGAGTCAAAGCATCATAGCTCCGCTGAATATATGATGGGCACACTCTGAGCGGGTGACTGGCAATCCCCATCGAGGAATGTCGGCTCTCCAGTTGTCCTTGGCTGGAATGTCACTCTCAATCAAAGCTTCACTTTGGTGACAGGGAAATTAGGAAGGCGCCCGCGAAGCCTCAGCTCGACCCGGTAAGAAGGCTTAATGTTTCCAAATGAGGTCTTGAAGGGAGCTAAATTCAGTCTCGCTGCCCTAGAACTGTTTGTGGTCGCAATCTTTTGGTGCCAAGGTGGCTTCTGGCCTTCAATTTTTGGAAAAGTAAAATCCATTTACTTCCTATCGATTTGTTGACAAGGTGACAGCTCTTTGCTCATATAGCAGGGATGTCCATTGATTCAAGAATCTAGCTGGCCAACTCAATTTACCTAAATCAGCATGATATATGGATAGGTGGCGTGTCCAGGGAATAATGCATGTAGATCTGAGTAGGGTGGCCTTTTGCAGCTGGCAGGTGCCAATTGTTGCTAAGTGCACACCAAGGTCTTTGGGCACTGTGGTCCATTGTTTTGCCTGCTTACCTGCAGAGTCTACACTTGGAATCTGTTGTCGCCTTTTCAATTTTCTAATGGCTTGTTCTTGGGCTGCAAGAATCAGGCCCTCCATCTCCTTTTCAGAGTTCCATTTGTGAGCCACTTCCATGTTTTTTCCTTGTCCATTTTGCTCTCATTTTTTCCAGGATTATTATTATTATTATTATTATTCTATGTTGCATTATTTTTATTCCTGGGTTAAAAATGTCATTTCCTAATTTGTTCTATCAGTTTCTGGAGTAGAACAACTACTTTGAAAATAAAGACCACACAATTAAACAAAATTAACACTTTCAAATGAGGAACAGAAACATTTTCAAATTTTGTTACATCTTATCAACATCAACATCATCATCATGAAAGAAGATTCTACCTGAACATTAGGAAGAACTTCCTAACTGTGAGAGCCGTTCAGCAGTGGAACTCTCTGCCCAGGAGTGTGGTGGAGGCTCCTTCTTTGGAGGCTTTGAAGCAGAGGCTGGATGGCCATCTGTTGGGGGTGCTTTGAACACGATTCTCCCACTTCTTGGCAGAATGGGGTTGGACTGGGTGGCCCATGAGGTCTCTTCCAACTCTAGGATTGTATTTCTATCCCATCTTTCTCCCCATAGGGACTCAAGGCAGCTAACAATGACACATGACACAATCAAATAAAATGAAAAGCAAGGCAAGTATAGACATTTTAAATATATAAAGATTTGTGCTATGGAACATTAAAATATAATAAAAGGCCAACACACATACATACATGTATGGAAAATGGAACAACAGCACCTCCCTGTGGCTGGGTTGAGCACAGCCTCCAGATGCCAGAGATGAAAAAGAGGGAAGCCTTACCCTCTGTCTGTGTACTGTCTGTCTTTGTTAACTGTATAATGCCATTGAATGTTTGCCGTGTATGTGTTCTGCAATCCGCTCTGAATCCCCTTGGGGAGATAGAGGATAATATACTGTAAATAAAGTATATTATATTCTATCTCTATATATAATAAAGCGGAATGTTGTATGTGTGTGTGCATGTGGAGGGATATGTGGCAGCGTTCTGATTGGCTGCCACTTTCACAGGCCACAGCGACCACTGTGGGTGATGGACCTGCACCACACTTGGTACACATAACCCGCCTGACCCCCTTTATGTTCTGGTGCAGTCTGGGGGACATGGACCACGGATTATGGGATTTGTAGTACTTTCTAACACTTTGGTTCCCACAGACCACTGTGGTCACCATAAAGGACCAATACAGACTATACTTGGCACACACAAACCCCATTACCCACTCTACGTCCTGGTGCAGTTTGGAGGAGGGTGGACCATGGATGATGGGACTTCCAGTACTTTAATGCATTTCCTTAGAGCACTGTGGCCCTTCCCCCACTTCCTGAAACCGCTGCAACCCTCATCCAATGACTGATCAAGACCAAACTTGGCAAACAGGGCCCCTATGGCCCACTCAAAATCCTGGTGCTGATTGGAGGAGGATGGATCATGGATGATGGGACTTGAGGTACCTCCACTCACTTCCTGAGACTGCTGCAACACTCATCCACTGACTGATCGAGACCAAACTTGGCACACATAACCCCCATCACCCACTCTACATCCTGGTGCAGTATGGAGAAGGACCACACTTGGCACACAGAGTCCCCATGACCCACTCTACATTCTGGTACAGTTCGGAGGATGTGCAATGGATGATGGGACTTCACTCACTTCCCGAGACTACTGCAAGCCAAATAAACAACTGATAAGGACCAAACTTTGCACACAATGTCTTTCTCAAATAACCCGTGCACCGCCGGGTCCCCAAAATAGTATTCTATAAAGTAGATAGATAGAGGAATGTCCTTATGTGTTGAGGCACATTTTTTCATTAAAGATGATAACATGTGTAAGTCTGGTCTATGGCCTTAAATTCTACCCAAGGGAATGGCAAAGAAGCTCATTGTTCCAGGTGCTCTAACTGGAGAACTGCTGTCCACCCCCAGCATCTGCTGCCTGAAGCAGCCGCCTCATTCTGGATTCAACCCTGATGCCTTGCAAAGCCAAAGGCCCAAAGGTTAGCTTTCAGGATAGGTAAGGACACGATTGCCTAATAAAACAACATAGCGGGCAATAAACATAGAATTAACACTAAAGACTAGAATTGCCTCCTACTTAACACAATTAATTTGAATCAAAACGTATGCCGGAAATAAAAGCGCACATCTGCATATAAACAGGGGCAAACTCCAATATAATTTAATCAAGTAATAAAAGAAGCTATTTTCCACTTTCACTTTAATTTGCAGATATTTCCGGTTCACTTATTCTCTTAATTTACTTTCTTGTGCATTAGGGAGCTAACTAACTTTTGTCGTGGGGGAAAAATGAAAAATAGATACACGTTTGCCTTAAAATTACATATAACCTCCTGCTAGATGCAAAACCAATTTGACAAATTGATAAATAACAACAACGAAAAAGTACCTATTAAACCCCAGCAGTGAAATATTTCCCTTATCGCTTATTTTTGCAAATTGCTTAGCTAGCTTGCCGATTTCAAGTTCCTGCTTAATTAAAAATGTGTATTTATTCCAACAGTTGCTTGACTAACACATCTATAATGCCTGCATCAAACTTTTGACACAAAAAAACCATTAACATTCATAACTATTGCATTCCAGTGGAAATGAAATTAGATCTGTCTCCTCTCGGAGGTGGGTTTTGTCAACATTAAGAGGAGCACATCCATTGCCATTAGCTCCCATTTGCATAAATAAATGGGCCTGCTTTCTAAATGGAATGGACTTTTTGAGGTAAATTCCAAAGCTCTCGAGCACCAGCTGCGTTGTAAAGTGGTCTCCGCACTAGCATTCAAGTTTCTAACTGCGATAGAGAAAAGAGGAAGGCAGCAAGAAGCAAGTCAAGTTTTGTTTCTGACAGACTAGGGCTGGGCCCAGTTCCATCTTTTAAAATGGGATTTGGATGACTTGGCATTTTGGCAGCCACGTTGCTCGTAATGGCATGGGTGGTGCAAAACACAAAGTGGCCAAAATAGTGCCCAAAATGTCTGGTTTCTTTCAGCTACACGTGGAGCACAAAGCAGCAGCCGTTCATGTGCTTTCCCTCCCTGTGCCCTAGACCAGGGGTGGGCAAACTACGGTCCGTGGCCCGGATGCGGCCCCCTGGCCAGTTCTGTCCGGCCCGGGGAGAAGGGCGTCAGGGGCCAACCAAGAAGAAGGGGTGCCGCTGCCACCATCCCATCGCGGCGGCTTTGGAGAGCCCCAGGCTCTCCGCCTTCTCCTCCTGCCTCTGGCATGGAGAGGCTTTGGATGGCCACCGTGGGAGGGTCAGTGCCGGCGGCGTAGCAAGGAGGGGCCTTTGGACGACTTCCTGTAGTCCCGGATGAGCTGGCTGAGACATTCTGGGAGCCGTAGGAGTCAGGAAATTACGGTTCCCAGAATGCCTCAGCCAGCTCATCCGGGGCTACAGGAAGTCATCCAAAGGCTCCTCCCCACCACGCTGCCGGCATCCAGAGCCTCTCCACGCCGGAGGCAGGAGGAGGAGGCGGAGAGCCCGGAGCTGGTGCTGCCTCCACCCTCGGGCCCTCCCTCACTCCACCAACGCGCAACCCTCCATGCAAGAGGGCCAAAACCCAGGATCACCACCGCGAGGGCCACCGGAGAAGGCAGGAAGGAACCCCCGCTGCCCTGGTACAGCCCGCGGCAGCCCCCGCTTTGAGGCAGGACCATGGCAATATGGCCTGCCGCTCCTCCTCCCTGTGCCCTCCCTGTGCCCTCTTCCCTTCTTCACACCTTGTGTCGAGACTCCCACAGATGGCTCAAAGACACGCCAAGCTAGTAAAAGTATTTACAGTTTATTTCAACAAAAAAACACAGCCACAGTCCGGCATAAAAGGAACCCACACCCAAAAAAGCCTATAAACAAAACAGGGAAGACGTCCGTCTTTCGAAGTCCTTGGCTTTTATCCCGGCTCGAAGTCTGTTGTGATGCGAAGACCCGTCCGAGAAGGAAAGGAAGAGTGCTTCTCCAATTCCAGGAGCTAAGTATACAAACAAACACATCAAAGCCCCCGCATCCCACAGCAACTCCCCTCCACCCATATACAATACCAAATAAGAGACAGGCACTCACAGCAACACAGGAAAAGACCAAACGAAACGCGGTAGTCACTAAACATAAAAACACACATTAAAACCCCAAACCCCCAACATACAACATTGTCAGCTAGAGCTGCCATGGCAGCTCCCCCAGAACCCAACATGGAAAACAGCCCAATACTCACAGCTTGCTGGGAATCAGGAACTAAGACACAAGAAACAAGAGCACCAGATACAGGAACCAGCAACCCACCAGCAACACCTTGGCCGACCGCAGAGTCCCAAATCCCCAGGCCTTACTTTAATACCCTTACAAATCAGAGTCATCAGACTCCCCACCCAAATCTGCCCCATTCCCCTCAGCTGCAGCACTGGGTGTGTTCCTCCAGTCTTCCCACCTTTGCTGAGCAGTTAAAGGGCCCCAGTCCGATTCAACATTCCCACTAGACCAAGCAAGGTCACTCGAAAAGCCAAAAAATGAGCTTTCGCTGGACTCAGCATTTATCACATCCCTGACATCTTGCACCAGCGCTGAGTCCAGCTCGGTATCACTCTCTTCTGAGGTTAACTCTACGTCAAACCCCTCAAAAGTATCATCACTGGTAGGCTCCCTAAGTATTTGTCGGACCTTTCTGCTGTGCTCTGCCTCTTCCAAACTCTCAGCACTTGCAGCCCTTTTCCTCCCAGCTGCAGTCATTCTGCCCAAACCTCCCTCTTCCAGTGACATGTCCAACACAGTATCCTCCTCCCAGTTACTACCTGTAGCAACTACAGGCTCAGTTTGCTCAACTACAACACCTTGTCTTCTTGAATTTTATTTTATTTTAGAGGTTTTTATTATTATTTTATAATAATTTTATTATAATAATATAATAAATAATATAATATAATGTTATATTATATTATAATTTCAATATATTATAATGTCTATATATATATACTATAATATAATAATTATGATATTAATACTAATAATATATAAATATTTCTTGATATATTAATATGTTAATATTAATGATGTGTAATATATAGTAAATAAATAAAAAATACATTTTGTAGATTAGAATGTAGTTCCGCCTTTAGGTGCGGCCCTCCATAATATTTTTTGGCTTTCGTGTGGCCCCTTGGAAAAAATAATTGCCCACCCCTGCCCTAGACTCATAGAATCCTAGAGTTGGAAGAGACCTTGTGGGACATCCAGTCCAACCCCATTCTGCCAAGAAGCAGGAAAATCATATTCAAAGCACATCCGACAGATGGCCATCCAGCCTCTGCTTCAAAGCCTCCAAAGAAGGAGGCTCTGAAGGGGTTAATGAGCTTCATAGTGCAAAATGCTGAAATGTTAACTTAAAATAAAAGTGCCCTTTTTGGCAAAAGGGAATGGAAGACCGAAGGCCAAGGGGAGAAGACACAGGATGTTCCAAATGTTGGTACACACAGGATGACCTGACAATTCAATGCTTATCTATATACAAATATTTATTATTATTTATTTCCAACATTTCTATCCCGCTCTTCTCTACCCCTGAGGGGGGACTCAGAGCGGCCTAACAAAAGGCACAATTCGATGCCAACATAATAAAATACAATATAAAACCAAAAACATACGGCATTAAAATACATTAAAATACAATTAACATTAATACATCATACACATTCTCTTAAGTTAAGACAGTATTTCGTCCATAACAGGAGCATCGAGCCATATCCATCAACTTGCCATTACAAATCCAGTCCAGAGTGCTGCATTGTGCTAATGTGCAAATGCTTGGTCCCACAGCCAAGATTTCACTTTTTTCCTGAATGCTAGGAGGGATGGTTATGATCGTATGTCGCTTGGAAGCGCGTTCCACAGACGGGGAGCCATCACCAAGAAGGCCCTCTCTCTCGTCCCCACCAACCGCATTTGAGAAGTAGGTGGGAGTGAGTCAGGGCCTACCCGGATGATCTTAAATTACGAGGTGGGACATAGAGGCTGATGCGTTCAGACAAGAAAGCTGGGCCAGAACCATATAGAGCTTTAAAGGTCAAACCAGCACTTTGAATTGAGCTCGGAATTGGACAAGCAGCCAGTGGAGCTGACACAACAAGGGGGTGGTATGCTCCCTGTATGTAGCTCCCGTTAGTAATCTGGCTGCCGCCCATTGGACTAGTTGTAATTTCCGAACTGTCTTCAAAGGCAGCCCCACGTAGAGTGCGTTACACTAATCTATTCGGGATGTGACCAGAGCATGGACGACTGTAGCCAGATCAGACTTCCCAAGGTACGGGCGCAGCTGGCGCACAAGTCTTAACTTAAATAATATATGTTTATCTATGCTGGTGCCGCATATGTAGATCTTATTAGTTAGAAGTGCCGAGATGGCCACATAATGAGAAAAGCATGTTTTAAAGAACCTGATTGGGTAAGAGGTATGGGCAGAAGGGCTACACCATGACCCAGTAAAAATGTATAAAAGATAACAGGACGGGCAGCTCTTTCCTTGAAGGCACACATGGGTCTTCGGCTGTTCCGTCTCTGCGTGGCCACGCTGAAAAATAAAATATTTTTGCTTCTGCTGTCTGCTCTGCGAGACCGAGGTTTTAGGGGTTCCCTTTCAGCTCCACTCCACTTCAGGGCAGAGAGTTCCACTGCTGAACAGCTCTCACAATCAGGACATTCTTCCTAATGTTCAGATAGAATATCCTTTCTTGATGATAATGATGATAATAACAACAACAATAATACAATGTAATAAAATTTGAAAATGTTTATGTTCCTCGTTTGAAAGTGTTATTTCTGTTTAATTGTGTGATCCTTACTTTCAAAGTAGTTGTCCTACTCCAGAAACTGATAGAACAAATTAGGAAATTACATTTATAACCCAGGAACAAAAAACCCATTATGCCAAGAAGCAGGAAAATCACATTCAAAGCACCCCCAAAAGATGGCCATCCAGCCTCTACTTAAAAGCCTCCAAAACAGGAGCCTCCACTACACTCCGGTGCAGAGAGTTCCACTGCTGAACAGCACTCAGAGGCCCCTTCCACACAGCTGAATTAAATCCCACATTTGCTGCTTTGAACTGGAATATATGGCAGCATGGACTCAGATAACCCAGTTCAAAGCAGATATTGTGGGATTTTCTGAATTGATATTCTGGGTTATGTGGCTGTGTGGAAACCATTATTCCATTGTGTCCTTGTCTCCAGGGCAGCAGAAAACAAACCTGCTCCCTCCTCCCTATGACTTCCCCTCACATCTTTATACCTGGCCCTCATTAGGTCTCCTCTCAGCCTTCCCTTCTTCAGGCTAAACATGCCCAGCTCTTTAAGCCACTCCTCATAGGGCTTGTTCTCCAGACCCTTCATCATTTGAGTCGCCCTCCTCTGGACACATTCCAGCTTAGAGTCAACCTCTGTCTTAACTACTGTGTAACTGACCATGACTGTCATGGTATTTTAGAGTGTTTTTAGTGTGTTTTTAGATGTTTTATTGGTTGTGTTTTTATCCCGATGTATTTGTGTACATGCTTGGAAACCGCCCTGAGCCTCGGGGAGGGCGGGTTAGCAATTTGAAATATTAAATAAATAAATAAATAAATAAACCTCTCCCTTCAATTGCGGTGCCAGAATTGGACACAGGTGTGGCCTGACCAAGGCAAAATAGAGAGGTCGCATGATTTCCCTGAATCTAGACTCCTATTGATGCAGGCTGAAATCCCATTAGCTTTTTAAGCTACCGTATGACATTGTTGGCTCATGCACACAAGGAAAAAGGACTGAACACTAAGAACCAGAGATGCAACCATTAAATGTTGTAGACAATCATATTTAGGGTCATGAGGATCAACACAATAGTATCAAGGTCAGCACAATTATACATTCAGATCAACACAATAGTAACAAGGTCAACACAATAATAGACTCACTGCGCACCAGAATGCAAACGGTGACGGTTCCGCATGCACAATATAGGAAGTCCTACACACCAGAGTCAGGGCCCAACTGAAGAAGTGCCTGGGAGGCACAAAAACGACCGCATTAGGCGCCTGGAATTCCTTTCCAAGCCGTCGGCACGGCACTGGCCTTTACCCAGCCAGTCCCCTCTTTGCAGCTATTCCATTATTTGTGATTTATTGTACTGTTTTCGCCAAGTCCGGACCTGCATCTCCTGCATTACCTGGAATGAGATTGGATTACAATCTACTATTTTAAGTTGTGTTTCCACACAGATCATTTTTCTGCTGCACACTTCCGTTCCGCTTTGCTTTGGAGTAAAACCGCGGCGGAACCTTGCCCATTGGGCTCTTCCACAACAGTTCTGCGACACCTCGAGTGATATTACATTGAGGGAACCACTGGGAAGGTGCGTGCTCAACACTTTAAACTTTATCAGCTCGGCCTTCGTTTGGAGTGCTCCTTCTAGGAACGGAAACGGGACTGTGTGTGTGTAGCACACACTGAGGCCCTGAGTTTTCAGGTGGGCCCTGACTCTGGTGTGTAGGACTTCCTATATTGTGCATGCGGAACCATCACAGTTTGCATTGTTGGCTCACGCTCACCTTCCTGTCCACAAGAACTCAAAGATCGTTTTCACATGTACTGTTGTCGAGCCAGGCCCCCCAACCCCACCCCAATTCTGTACCTTTGCATTTCATTTTTTTCTGCCTAAGTGGAGTATCTTGCATTTCTCACTGTCAGACTTCAACAGTGCTGCCTGTTGAGCCAATCAGAAGACGAAAGCCACTCATGTGTCTTTTAGCCAAGCTGTGTCTATAAATACCGGGGTAAGCACTTCCATTTTCCTGTTGTGTTTTGGCTTCTGAGAGAGACAGGTCGTGTGCTCCGTGTTCTATCTCAGTGCCATTTCTGCTCTTAGAATCGCTCGCTTTTGTCACAGCCCTGCAAGGGATCTCTCATTATAAACAGCCACTCACTACTCTCATCATCAGCCAGTCCAGGGTCCAAGCCAATGCAGATTAAGACAGCAAACTATGCAAGGGTATTGCAAAAGTCATATTCAATAGTTCATTCCAAAGGCCCTCACCAAATCATCCAAGTTTAATCTGGATCTTCCCAGAGCAGAAACCAAACTTCTGACTGCAGGGGTGGTCATTCCATTAAGCCAAGTACGCAGCCGCGGGGGACGCCATCTTGGAGGGGTGAATTCCCCTGCCCGGAAGGGTGCCGCTGCCCATACAGCATCCTGGCCCTGCCAATCATGCTTTTGGGCCCCGGCCTTGTGCGCTTCTGGGCATGCGCGGAGGTTTTTGCGCAGGCGCAGATCCCCAGAAGTAGCATTGGAGCGCTGAGTGCACAAGGCCCAAAAGCAGGCAGCGCCATGGCTGGGTACAAGGAGAGCCGGGAGCGGGTGAGGAGGGGGAGAAATCAGCGGTTTTCCTCCTCTTTTTCTTTAAGGGGGGCCTCTCCTCGCTGGTGCCCCGGTTGAGCTACGGCGGAGGCAGGTGAAGCTGGGCCGCCCCTCATCACCAGGCAGGTCAGGTGGCCAGGAAAGGAAGGGCAGCACGGCATCAGCAAAGGTGGCGGAGAAGGAGTAGCCCCTCCGGAAGGGACCAGGGGGAAGCAGGTGGGTGGGAAGCCAGAATACATGGAACCTATCAAATAGATGCTTTTGTGTGTGGTAATTACAAATATCAAAAAGCCAGATCACTCAGCACTTAAAAAATAATTATTATTAGAGGTAATATATTCCCACCATCCAAAAGACAAGTGTATGTATAGGGTTTATGCTGGCCTAAGTGAGGGTTGAGTTACAGTAATGGTGTTATATGGGTTCCTCAGCATCCCACCATTGTTAAGATAACACACAGGTGAGTAGACTTAACAACCATATAACCATATAACACTGTTACTGTAACTCAAGTGATTTGGGAGGGGGGCAAAATAATGTTCGCTTACCATTTAAAATTACCTTGGACCGCCCCTGTCTGACTGCCAAATCGAAAAACAGCATTTCACCCTCTTGAATTCAGGTAGCTTCCTTAAAATGGAATGGGGACAACTGAAATCTGGACACCAAAAATGACACAGGGTTTACATGAAATGCACACCCCTAGTTGTGACTGTTGACTTCCCTATCATTGGAAATTTTGCTTTGAATGAGGTGCTGTCCAAGGTGCTGAACCTGCTTGAGATTGAATTTTCCATCCAATGTTCAAATGTATGGGTCATGAAGAAGATAGAGATGCTTCCATCTTACCATTCCACAGCACTTCTGCCTGTTATGTTCCTGAAGTCGCATTTCTCTCTGAGTTTGGTGCATCTACACCATGAAATTAATGCAGTTTGACACCACTTTAACTGCCATGACTCAATGGTATTGAATAATAGGAATTGTAGTTAAACACAAATTTGAGCCTTGTCTGCCAAATGATATTGTTGCATCTCCATACCTAGTCTGAAAGTTAGTTTTCTGAGCTTTTTGTCTCATCTCTTCCTAGTCAAAAGTACTCCAGGTAATTGCAGTTCACTCCTGTAGTACATGTCAACAAAAGTTTGCAGATATCCCATCGATAAATGCCAGCCATTTCTTCATCGACAATGCTCCTTGAGTGCCTAAAGTTATGCCGAATTAATCTCTCACATTTATCAGATCACAAGGTAATCGGAGAGGCTCCTGAATCCACTCCTCTTCTCTGCCATGGGTTATATTCAGCATATTCAGAATCAGCTCAATGGCTTTTATGTTGATTACCATCCTGTTGTCATAAGTAAGAGGCTGGCAGGCATACAAAATATACTTTTGCATAAATAACATCAGAAACTATGGGAAGAGGGCCCTCGCTGAAGATCATCTGCTTCCAAACTCGATTCCTTGTTTCTGAAATAGATGCAGAAATCATTTACCTTGTCAAATTCTGTGTAAGAAGAACAAATCATCTATAATCACAGCTTGGAAGAAACCATTTCCTAACAGCTGGTTATTTATATGTTTCCATCCCTACCATTAAGACATAACTAAGTTGCATTATAATTACAGCGTGAAATAGTAGTCTGAGTGTTGGACTATTTATTTATTTATTTAAAACTTTTGTACCCCGACCTTCTCACCTCTATCGAGGGACTCAGACCAGCATTACAGCAAAATTCAATGCTATACAATTTAAAAACAATTACAACAACATATTAAAATACATAAAAATCCCAGCATAAAACCACATCGCCACTAAAACAATTCCACTCAATCTGTAAACGTGGTCATACATTCAGATAATAGCCAATCTCAGCCTATTCTGGGAAGGCTTGGTTCCAAACCCAGGTCTTCACCAGCCTCCTAAAGGACAACAGAGAGGGGGCAGACCTAGCATGACTTGGGAGAGAGTTCCACAGCTGAGGGGTAACCACAGAGAAGGCCCTGTCTCTCGTCCCCACAGCTGTGCTTGCGAAGCTGGCGGGACTGAGAGCAGGGCCTCTCCGGTGGATCTTAGTGTCCTTGATGGTTTGTAGGGGAGAATCCATTCAGACAGGTCAACTGGGCCAGAACCGTATAGGATTTTTTAGGTTAAAACCAACACTTTGAATTGTGCCCGGAAGCTAATTGGCAGCCAGTGGAGCTGGCGCAGCAAGGGAGTGGTATGCTCCCTGTGCCCCGCTCCTGTTAGTAACCTGGCTGCCGAACGTTGGACTAATTGTAGCTTCCGAGCAGTCTTCAGAGGCAACCCCATGTAGAGAGCATTGCAGTAGTCTATTTGGGATGTAACTAGAGCATGGACCACCGTGGCCAAGTCAGACTTCCCAAGGTACAGGCACAGCCGATGCACAGGCTTTAACTGTGCAAAAGCTCTCCCAGCCACCACCGAGACCTGGGGCTCCAAGCTCAGCGATGAGTCCAGGATCACTCCCAGACTGCGAACCTGCGCCTTCAGGGGAGTGTAATCCCATCAAGCATAGGCTGTAACCCTATGCCCTGTTCGACTGACCAGTAGTACCTCTACCTTGTCTGGATTGAATTTCAATTTGTTCGCCCTCATCCAGTCCATTACAGCAGCCAAGCACTGGTTCAGGACTTGAACAGCCTCCTTAGTAGTAGGTGGGAAGGAGCGATAGAGTTGGACATCATCTGCGTACAGATGACACCGCACCCCGTAACTCCGGATGACCTCCCCCAACGGCTTCATGTATATGTTAAATAACATAGGGGACAGTATTGAACTAGTCTTTTGGGAGACCAAAGTTTTGCATCCCTGCTCCGCCATAGAAACTCATTGCGTGACCTGGGCAAGTCACATTCTCTCAGCCTCAGAGGAAAGCAGTGGCAATCCTCCTCTAAATAAATCTTGCCAGGAAGCCTTATAGAGCCACTGTAAGTCAGAGTCAGCTTTAGGGCCTTGGAACAATAAAAATAACTTATTTTTTTTACAAAGCAGCTTTCCAAACTCATGTTTATTTTAAAAGAGGTATGTACAAACCTGTCCTCATTTGTCTGCCCATGACTCAATTTGTCTTATTTAGCAAGCTGAATTACCATAAGATATGGTACTTCCATACCATAAGATATGGACTACGGAGGTTCACTCTTTGCTGCTTGCGGGAAGCAGAAAGGAGCCTAAAAATATCCGTTTGTGTGTATCCGTTCATAAATATTTAGATCTGCCATCATTTATTACATCGCTGCCCTACAAAGTAGGAACTCCCCTTCTTCCCCTGGTTCCAAAGGCTCTCAAGATATCTGCTCAAAGCAAGAGCAAAGATCAAGTGAACCTAATGGAAATGGACATGCCAAGCTTGGGTTGAGTAAACAAGTATTTCAGTGCCGAAGGATATCCAAGGTGATCTTGTTCATTCCAGTTGCAAAGTCGATGCCTTTTTGCTCTGAGTCATTACAAAACCTGGCATTTTCACAGTTCCAGAACCTCACAACAAAATGCTGCAATAAATGACAACTATGTGTTTAGGAGAACCAACTGTGAACTTAACCATCTTTAAGTTCAGAGAGGTCTTAGATGCTTGAGACGTGAAAAATCAAATAAGGTGCGGCTCCAATGTAGGTGGTTCTGGTATATCTTCAAGTCCATCCCAATATATGGTGACCCTGAAGCAAACCTCTTGCAGAGTTTTCTCAGCAAGTTTTCTCCTCTGAGGCTGAAAAAGTGTGAGACTATGGGGCGATAAACACAGGCCAAGGTACAAAGTGCCTGCTAGTATCGTTGCCCTGGGTGAACTTAAGAGCTGCTGTCAAACCAAGAGGGAGGGGGGAAGAGGGAGAAAGAAGAAGTAGAATTTGCATGTTTGGAAAACTTTCCCTTTATTTGGAAACAGGCATTATAAAGCCGTCGCGAGCCTCCGGGAGTCGGCAGCATAGAAACCCGAATAAATAAATAAATAAATAAATAAAGGAGGCCCAAAGCACCAACCGCTGCTCTGAGGTCAGAGTGAAGAGAGGGGCCAGGAAGGCAGTTCCATCTTGCCTCCTGCACTGTGCTCATAGTACAATATAATATACTAGCTGACCCAGCCACGCGTTGCTGTGGGATTTTTTTAACTTGGGGACTGTGTGTGTACTTATGTATATGTGTGTTTGTATATGTATGTGTGTGTATATGTGTTGATGTGTGTAAGTACAGGTGTGTTTATGTATGTGTGTATGTGTGTATATTTGTATATTTCTGTGCATGTATATGTGTTTCTATGTTCCTTTCTTCTCCCCTCTTTCCTTCCTTCCTTCACTCCATCCTTCTATCCTTTCCTTCCTTTTCCCTCCCCTCCTTCCTGCTATTCTTCCTTTTTCCTTCCTTTCTTCTCCCCTCTTTCCTTCCTTCCTTCACTCCATCCTCCTATCCTTTCCTTCCTTTTCCCTCCCCACCTTCCTGCTATCCTTCCTTTTTCCTTCCTTTCTTCTCCCCTCTTTCCTTCCTTCCTTCACTCCATCCTCCTATCCTTTCCTTCCTTTCCCCTCCCGTCCTTCCTGCTATCCTTCCTTTTTCCTTCCTTTCTTCTCCCCTCCTTCCTTCCATCCATTCTTCCTTCTATCCTTCCCTTCCTTTCTTCTCCCCTCCTTCCTTCCCTCCCTTCCTTCTTTCCTTTCCCTCCTTCTTGCCATTCCTCCCTTTTCTGTATCAGTCCTTGCTCCCCTTGTCTCAGTCTCTCCATTCCTTTCCCTACCACCACCAACATTCCGACTCTCTAAACTGCCAGGGGGGGGGGGGGGCTCCCAGCCTACATTCTAACTGAGGGAGTATTTGCATAATGCCTCTAATTGGTCAGCTCCACTAACATTCTGATGCTATAAACTGCCAGAGGGAGGTGGTGTGGGGGATCATGGGTGTTGTAGTCCATAATGTTTTTTTGGATTTGTGGCCGTTGGCTCTTTTTTGGGCGGGGTGGAGTTTTGGTAAACATACCTCATAGGGTTTTCTGGGTATGTGGGCTGTTTTTGTGTGTCTGCCTTGTGTGGTTTCTTTGTCTATAAGACTGGAACCACCACATGAAGGATTTTATATATATAGATAATATAATATATTGTATATACATATAATATCGATAATATTATAATGTAAAATAAAATAATACCACTAATAATAATATGATATTATAATTATATCTTTTATGTTACATGTAATATTACTACCTCTCCGTTGGCGCCCCCTTGTTGTGGGGGAGAGGCTTGCACACCCTAATGAAGCTATGCTGTGAGCTATGTTGGCGGTGGCATAATAGCCACCGGTAGGGCCTCCCATGCCAGACAGTTCACAACCGAAGCGTCTGACAAAGAGCATCAAAGGGCAGGATGGGCTCTTTAGCCTTTTGGCAACCATCCTAGGAAAAAGAAAACTCTGATTTCAAACCCGGGCAGATGGTGCTCGTTTAACCCTGTAAGGTCAACCATCTAAGAGAAGGAAACTCGAACCAAACCTACGACCTGAGGACCTCGCTGCCACTGTCCTAAGCTTGCTAGGCCCCGGAAGACAAACCTTTTGTTTAAAGGATGAGGCCAGTTCTGTGCATGCTGCGCTCCACCAGAAAAATCCATTGCACAGGCTCGAAAGACACATCCAGCCTCCGGAAAAGTATCAATGTGCTTGTAAAAAGCGTGGGATGAGTCCTTCCTAAGAATTTTCATTCGTGAAGTAATGCCAGAGAGAGAGAGAGAGAGAGAGAGAGAGAGAATATTGATAATATTATAATGTAAAACAATATAATAATACTAATAATAATATGATATTATAATTATATCTTTTATATTACATGTAATATTACTAATAATATTACAGTATAATGTTATAGTACAATGTAATATATAATATTAATATTGTGCTATGGCAATAATATTGTATTTACATTTTAATTGTAAGCCACTCTGAGTCCCCTTCGGGGTGAGAAGGGCGGCATATAAATATTGTAAATAAATAAATACATTTCTGATTTTTTGAGAACCTCACTAAGATCTTAACGAAACACAATTGTTGCATCTCTTCATTCCTCAAACTAAGTTTGAAGGGCCACTAGCTTGAAGACCAGATCTGGCCTATGGACCTCTTGGTTAAGGTCCTTGGCCTCTCTCTACCTTACTTCTATGTGCAGGACTTAAGTTAAAAAGTTAAATGGGAACATTTTCCATATACATTAGATTTGTCATGGTAGGGGTGAATGTGTACATGAAAAGTATATTATATCACGCACAGTGATGAAAGAAAAGGGGGAAATGAAGCAGAGGGAGGGGAGGGAATGCTTTCACTTCTTCCTGTGGTTCAATTCACTCTCTGCATGTCACCATAGTTAAAATTAAAGAAATTGCTTTTTTTAAAAGGATGAGAAAGAGCAAAAAAAAAATCCAGAATTTATTTTTGTTGTGACTTATGGTGTCCTTAAAGCAAATCCACCGTGGGATTTCTTGGCAAGATTTGAAGATTTGTCTGGGGGAAGTTGTCATTGTCTTCTTCCCATTTTCTCCCATAGAAGCTATTAAGCGATTTAAAACTGGGAAACTGGGAAAGAGCCTGGCCTAGATGACAATGATGGAGCAAAATCAAACACTTGGGCCCAAAGCTGAAATTTTATTTTTGATTTTTTACAATCAATGCTTGGCGCACTAACAGATTCCCAGACTGTGAAGGAAAACTAAGATCATTGCCATTTTAAAACCTGATAAAGATGCCTCCAATGCCAGGAACTACCAACCAATCTCTCTTATGTCATCTATATAAAGTTGATGAGAGGATGCTATTAAATTGATTAGGACCTGTTATTGAACCCCAGCTTATTGCACAACAAATTGGTTTCTGACCAGGGTAAAACTTCACAGCTCAAATTCTCAATCTGACTGAGAATATTGAGGAAGGCTATGAAAATGGGCAACTTGGAAGTCCATGAATACAGGCCCGGATTAGCTGCTTTTGGTGCCCTAGGCCAAAAGAAGCACCACCGCCCCCAGGGGCAGGGAAGCCCCTGTCCCCAGGTTGGGGGAAGCCCCTGGCCCCAGGGCGTGCTGTGCATGCGTGGCAGCGGCCCCGAGGGTCCTCCTTCCTTCCTTAAGTGAAGGAAGGAAGGAGGGGGGAGCGAGGAGGAGCAAGAGGTGGAGCGAAGGGGCGCCGCATCAGAGGCCCGGCTGTGATGCAGCGCCCCTTCTCTCTGCCTCTTGCTCCTCCTCACTCGCCCCTCCTTCCTTCCTTGAGTGAAGGAGGGGCGACAGAGGAAGAGCAAGAGGCGGAGCGGAGGGGCGGCGCGTCAGAGGCCTGGCTGTGATGCGGTGCCCCTCTGCTCTGCCTCTTGCTCCTCCTCTCTCGCCCCTCCTTTGTTTCTTGATTGAAGAAAGGAAGGAGGGGGAGCGAGGAGGAGCAAGAGGCGGAGCGAAGGGGCGCCGCGTTAGAGGCCCGGCTGTGATGCGGCGCCCCTTCACTCTGCCTCTTGCTCCTCGCTGCCCAAAAAAATCAACCTTTTTAAAAAAGAATGTGGGGGATCCGGATCTGCTGCCCCCCCCCCCATTTGCCGCCCTAGGCCATGGCCTAGGGTGGCCTTATGGGTAATCCGGGCCTGCATGAATAGCCTCAGAAGTGGAGTGGACAGATCAAAAGACAACCTGGCAAAATGACATGACTTAGAAGAATCCTCCACCTTGTACGATTGTGGAGCAAAACAAACAAATCTGCATCTGTATCCTAGCCCACAATGTCCTGCCTTATGCACAGAGGAAGAACTGTTTAAAGCTAAGGACAATGCAGTCGCTGTTCGCTGTTTTTGGTCTAAAATTATTTAGTTGCTTGTGTTTTCTGTATTTTATCATTTTATGCTCATTTATTTATGCAATGTTCTTACACACACAAACATAAATCCCATGGAATTCAAAGGTGTTCTTGAGGCCTTTGAGAATAAGCCAACTCAATCAAAACCATTCAAAATGAAAACGCTACCAATTATTTCACTACGTGCCTCACTTTAACTTTCATGGTTCCATCTTACAGAAGCCTCCTAGATATTATATTTTGGTGAGGATCTCAGAACTCTCAGCTGGAAATCTTTAGTGCATTCTTCTGTCAGCTCCAGCTCCCCATGTGGGGGCATGACAGAAGCTTCCCACAAGGATGGTAACACATCAAAACCTCCTGGCAATGTCTCCTGGGCAACGTCCTTGCAGACAGCCAATTCTCTCACACCAGAAGTGACTTGCAGTTTCTCAAGTCACTCCTGGCATGACAAAAAAAAATCTACTGAGTTTCATGGTTGAGCAGAAGCTTGAATCATCTGTGAGTCCGATGCTTGAACCTCTCTTTGACTTCAGAAGTTTTTTATTTATTTATTTATTTATTTACATCATTTTTATCCCACCCATTTCAGCCCGAACGTGACTCAGGGCGGCGTACAGAACTGGCACAATTAGATAACGTGTGTGTGTATACACACACACACACACATCTCAGTTAAAAGCAATTAAATTACATCACAAATACATATAAAAACATAAAAGCAATGAAAACTATATAAATTTATAAAACCAATGTCTTCCCGTTCAATTCCTCATCCATTTACATTGTTTTAGCCGTTCCATTTTCATATATCTATTTGAGTGTATCTGATCAGACTGAAGTTCCAAACACTTGCTCAAAAAACCAGGTCTTCAATCTTTTCTGAAAGGTCAGGAGGGAGGGAGACGATCTAATATCCTTGGGCAGGGAGTTCCACAGCTGAGGGGTCACCACTGAGAAGGCCCCGTCTCTCATCCCCACCAAACGTACCTGTGAGGCAGGCGGGATCACGAACTGGGCCTCCTCAGATGATCTTAAGTTCCTTAGGTTGTTTGTTGCATGGTTTTCCTCCTTCAATTTAATTTCTTGTTTAATATTTGGTCACAGTCCAAGAAGACCTGGAAGAAACCGGATTTATGGCTGTAGCGTTGCTTGGATATTCAAGCATGAGGTATGTCTACTTAGGACGTAGGTGGCATTTCCTCACAAAGAGGCTACATGGGCCTTGAAGTGGGTGGCAAACTTAAAAGAATATATGTTATTATTCCACTTTAGGGGTTTGGAAGACTTGGAAAGGGAAGCAGAAACAACAGCTTAAGAGCTGCCCATGGAACTGGAATAGGGCTGCTATGGACAGTCTCTCTGAAGTAATGGAACTGGAATAGGGCTGCTATGGAAATAGAGGGGGGCCGACAGTCTCTCTGAAGTAATGGTCACCGCAAGACATTTTGAATGAGTCGATGCTCTGAAAACACTAAGCAACTTTGTCACTAAGCAACTTTCCCAAACTTTAATGCTCTTGATGAAAGGTGAAGACAATAATAGAAGTACAAGTGGGTAGATATGGCGCAGTCTCCCTTCATAGAAACAGAGAGGAAAATCATGTTGCCAAGTGGGTGGAACTAAGCAGAAAAACTTGTTGGGCTGAAATGGAAGATATATTTTTCTTAACCACCTTATGCCCACCTCTTCAATTAGCTGAAGAGCAAGCCAAATGTAAGTCTGTCAGATAAGAATTTCAGCATGAGAGGATGCTATAATCGGACTTGAAATCGTTAATTCCCAGCTAAGCAATGAGATAACCTTTTATCTATGCTCTTTAAAATAACGCATAGTTAAGAATGTATCTGTAGAATCAAATTCAATGATCTGCTGGTGAGTACAGCCTACCTTCTCCTGCCTGACATCTCCAATCATCCAAGTGTAGATTTGAGGGCTCAGAGAAGCTGGTGTTGGGGGGCAGCAGACCCTAATCTGATTCTGCTAGAGGGGAAGGCCAGCAAAACTAAATGACCTTATCAAATATTTAGGAGAGAGCTGGAATTCAGATAAATGACAATCACAAGAAGTGACGAGCGGAGTGCCATCAGCAGGGCTTCCGTCCTGGGCCCAGTCCTGTTCGACATCTTTATTAATGACTTGGATGAAGGGTGAGAAGGCACAATCATCAAGTTTGCAGATGGGACCAAATTGGGAGGGAGAGCCAATACTCCAGGAGCAGAATTCAAAAGGACCTTAACAGATTAGAGAGATGCTTGGCCAGAACTAATAAAATGAAGTTCAAGAGGGACAAATGCAAGATACTCCACTTAGGCAGAAAAAATGAAACGCAAAGATACAGAATGAGGGATGTGTGGCTCGAGAGCAGGACGTGTGAAAAAGATCTTCCGGAGGAAGGAGGACAGCCAATTAAGAACGGTCCCCCTCACTCCAGCCCAGGCAAGGCGGTGTGTCAAAAGATCGTAATCTCCCTATGACTTCCCCTCACATATTTATACATGACCCTCATCATGTCTCCTCTCAGCCTTCTCTTCTTCAGGCTAAACATGCCCAACTCTTTCAGCCACTCCTCATAGGGCTTGTTCTCCAGACCCTTGATCATTTTAGTCGCCCTCCTCTGGACACATTCCAGCTTGTCAACACCTCCCTTCAATTGTGGTGCCCAGAATGGGACACAGTGTGATTTCAGGTGTGGTCTGAGCAAGGCAGAATAGAGCATGGGTAGCAAGACTTCTCTGGATTTGGACACTAGGCTCCTATTGATGCAGGCCAAAATTGCATTGGATATTTTTGCTGCCACATCACCTTGTTGGCTCATGTTGAACTTGTTGTGTACGAGGACTCCAAGATCTTTCTCACACATCCTGCTCTCCAACCAGACATCATCCCCCATTCTGTCTCTTTGCATTTCCTCTTTTCTGCTTAAGTATCTTGAATTTGTCACTGTTGAACTTCATTTGGTTAGTTCTGTCCAATCATCTCTCTAATCTGTGAAGATCATTTTGGATTCTGCTCCTGTCTTCTGTCAACAATAATGACATGGCTTTTCATCGTGTTGCTTTGCGACATTTTAAGATTTTTCACTTTCAGTGATTGGAAATTGTGCAACTTTTCCCTGACTGTTGGGCGGCATCCAAAAAAATTTGCAGTTTTCCAGAAACGAATTTTAGGAAAGGCGTAGACAAGTTCCAGCAGCTTGAGAGAAAGACAACAAAGGTGATAAGAGGTAAAGGGAACATGACATATGAAAAAAGATTGTGGAGGAACAAGACTTAGCACATCAGGAATAGGACTAAACACATCTGAGAGGTCATTGAAAGGTCAGGTTAACATCCAGAATGAATCATCACTCCATTGACTTGGAAAGGCAAGCCACTGTTCTGGCTGCTCTCCAGTAGCGACATATGCATTCATAAGCCATGTTATGATTGCAGGGCCAAACAGTCACCATTACATAAGAATTCTGCTGAAAATGGTCTAAGCAGAGTTTCACTGACAGCATGTTCTTCTGTGCCTTCTTTTAGCACATTGAGTTTGACTTTGTATATTCCACATTGAGAAATTAACAGGCATTGCACCATGTTGCCATTTTGTATGGGGTTGTGTATTGCTCACGGAAAGTATCTTGGGTTGCAGTCTCTCTGTGTGTGTACACGCACTTGATGGCACAAAAGGGTAATGAAAATCATCATTCTTGAGAGTGTGTTTGCTTTTTTCTCCTCTCGGAGAAGTGTCTTTAGCGGCATCTTTGGCAAAACAGATGGATGCCCAGATCTAGTGCCAAAGCATTTATTATGTAGCGAGAAACAAGCTCTCCTGCTGACTGCTCTCTTCTGCCGAGAAGCGTTGACCGTACGTGCCGAACATCGGATGACAGGAACAGAGGCTATTTCATGGATGGGAAGGAAATATCAATCAGGGCAGGAGTGGAACAATGCGCAAATGCAGTGATTGGAAAAGTTGGAAAGGACAGACAGTGAAAAATAAGAATAATAATAGGGAGAAGGAGAAGAACCACAAGCCAGATGAGAAGACAGAGCGGCAAAAGACGACAGGGGAACAAAGGGAGGATGAGCATCCTTTTTACACTTGGATCTAAATTGTGGAAAAATTATCACACACAACACAATGCCTCTCAGCAGAATGAAACAAAGAAGCCACACAACTGATCCTTAGTGAGTTGTTTTGTTGTCAGAGCTAAGATTAGGAAATGCAGGCTTTGTGCATGAAGGTAAAGGTAAAGATTTTCCCCTGACATTAAGTCATTTCCGATTCTGGGGGTTGGTGCTCATCTCCATTTCTAAGCTGAAGAGCTGGTGTTGTCCGTAGCTGCCTCCAAAGTCATGTGGCCTGCATGACTGCATGGAGCACCATTACCTTCCCGCCAGAGCGGTACCTATTGATCTACTCACATTTGCTTTGTGCATAGCTATATCGTTTATGTTAGCCCTAACATTTAGCAAAGTGAAACTACTGTGATAAGGATTGAGTAGGTGGGAAGCGGAATTGTTTCTAGCCAACATGTAATTTTAGCAGTTTAATTTTTTTTATCCATTTGTGTATTTAATCCATCGGATGTTCTTAATCTCATTACCTGCATACCTTGTATGCCTACAGTGAAATAAGGGTCTTTAGACCATAATAAAATATTGTTGTGATAGTATAATGCCAATTTTTAAACTTTGCTATGTTTTTACTGTGTTTTTAACTATGTGTGAGTCGCCCCGAGCCAATCGGGAGGGGCGACTAAGAAATTGAAATAATAAACAAACAAACAAATAAATAAATAAATAAAATCCGAATCAGCTTCAAAGCGGATGAAGCCAAAACCCAGAAAACTTTTTCTTTATCTGCGTTTGTTTTCCTTGCTGTCACACAAGCGAAATTCAAGACTGGGAAAGTAAGATTGGGATAGAAATGACAGATATAGAAATCTCCCTAGGCTACCAAACAATTTGCTTAAATTGAATGCAGCTATTACCTATCAGTTAGAAGAATCCAGATACATTTCAATGAGCAAACACACACAGACACACACATTTTGTCTCCTGCTGTTCTTTTTTTTTAACCAGCACAATACTCTGAAATTAATCCTAGAGTACAAATTAGTTTGCTCTTGATGAGATGGAAAGTGCTCGTACATGTCCTGGACATGCTCACCTATCAATCTTATTAAGAGTTAACTCTTTGTGTCAAAGTTGGGGAAGAATTCCATTTTAAGAGAAGTTCTTCCTCAGGGGCTGCATTCCTCTCAAGTGAGAGACCAAATGTAGAAGAATTGCCCAAATAAAATGGGGAAACAAATATGCAAATTGGGGTATCACAAGTAAGGAAGGGTGGGCCACAAGAAGCCCCAAAGGGCAAAATGTGGTCCCCAAGAAGTGGTTGGCTCCAGAATAAGGTTTACTGCTTCTGCTTTGATGTAATTAATGTCAATTTGTGACCTTCCAAAAGTTGAGCTTCAATTCCTATCAGCTCTGGCCAGGATAACCAATGGTTCATAGGATGGAAGTAGTGGAATCCTTGGGTGGAAGTGGCCATAGCCCCAGAGTAATTCTAGTCTACCTTTATTATTTATTTAAAACTTTTATATCCCGATCTTCTCACCTCCGTAGTGGGACTCAGACCGGCTTACAGCAAGAATTCAATGCTATTAATACACATTAAAACATCCTACAACAATATAAGATTGAAATACATATAGGTAAAATAAATATAAGCCAAATAGCCAAATAAAATCATGTTCAATTCAATCCGCATATGTGGTCACTCACTTTGGTCTGTAACCAGTCTTAGCCATTATTCTGGGAATGCTTCACTCCATAGCCAGGTTTTCACTAGCCTCCTGAAGGACAAGATGGAGGAGGCAGAGCTGATCTCACTCAGGAGAGAGTTCCATAGCTGAGGGGCCCCTACAGAGAAGGCCCTGTCTCTCGCTCCCACCAGAAGCACTTGCGAAGGTGGCAGGACCGAGAGCAGGGCCTCCCCGGATGATCCTTGATGCTTCATAGGGGAGAATACATTCAGACAGGTAAACTGGGCCAGAACCGTATAGGGATTTATAGGTTTAAACCAGCACTTTGAATTGTGCTTAGTATTTTTATTGTGTTGTGCAGATGCCCACACTTGCGTCCTTCCAGCATCCTGGGACTTTCCCCTTTTGGAATATCCAGCTCTACTCGCAGGATCATTGGTTTCTTAATGGAACACAGACATTATTTCCTTCCACGAATAAGGACATACTCCATTGGTTTTCCCGTTCTCCATGCAAAGAATTACTGTACATACTTACCTTGAGACTCTTTATCCCGGATTTTCACCAGTTTTTTTGCGAAACCACTCTGCATGGACTAGGAATTGGGACTCCTTCATGCTTCGTCAAGGAGCACCATTATATAAGAGTTTGTGATACAATATATATTTATATGAACGACAAACGTATGTATGTTCCTTTTTATTATCCTTCATAGCCATATATTTGACCTGGTGAGTCACGGTTAGTTCAGCCACCTTGTTGGTTCAGTTTTACTACAAGCCCTCTCGTTGATTTCTTGTGAGCATTATTTGCTACACATCTTGGCTGGAGATGCTTTTGCTGGAGTTCCTGCACTAAGCAGGCAGTTGCATGTCTTTGAAATCAATGATTCTATTGGTCTGTGCAACTTTATGTTCAGTATTGTGATACCACATTCTGGACTAAATGGCCATAGAGAGGGGAGTTTGTTCATGTGTTCTTTCTTGCAACTTTGGAAGAATTAAAACATTTAAACATATTGTTTGTTCGTTTTAAATAACAATGTCTACCTGTTCCTTTTCTATAGGTTGCAGTGGTTGCTAGATGTGCAAATGGGTATGAGACAAGAAGGAATTGATGCATTTTCCTAAGGAAGAGGAACACAATGTTGCTCCCTATTGTTTAACCCTCAACACCCTTTCACCCAGCACCACATCAGAGTCCAGTGACCCAATAAAATAATGTTTATTAAAGAAAGTATATAAAAAGGGGGAAAGGACAAATCAATAAGAGACAGTCAGAATATAAAATGCAATACACAAAATATAAAAGTCAGCATATAAAATGCAACACACAAAGGAAGCCAGATTTCAGTAGCAGTAATTTTACTGTATTTTACTGTGCCCTTCGGCTCCTGTAAGCCGCCGCGAGCCTCAAAAACATAAAAAATAAAATAAATAAAAATAAAGAATCCAAAAACATCAAAACCAAGGAATCTAAAATCACAGAATTAATCCAAAGGTATATCCATGAACATGAAAACACATACATGGACATAAACAAGAACATGAAACAAGAATCTTGACAATACAGGAACCATGAACTTGGAATCATGAACAGGAGATTGACCCTCATGAGCAACATTGTCTCCTCTGAAAGGACTGAAACCAAACCACTAAATTTAAGCCTGCCAAGGCACCCATGACATCATGGCTAACACACCTGAACTTCAAGGTCTTATCTCAAATCCTCAGAGAATACCTAGTTTGCCTGCTTTTCATGCCCTGAGTTCTTAGGTCTAATCTACACTCTCTTAAAAACTCCTCAGCTTCCCAAGGCCTTTTCGCAAGGGAACTGGTACTTTCAATTTCCCCTGTTGCCTGAGAATGAGCTGAAGAATTCAAAACATTAGCCTTATCTGCCTGCAACCCCCCCCCTCCCCCCAACACTCACAGACTCGTCACTTTGAAACCCATCATCCCCCTCATCCCCTAAGCATTCAGAAAATAATCCTCTGATGTTTGCCAGACTGCAACACCTATTTTCCCAAGGGAAGCAACGTGGAAAAAGGATCCCCTCATGTCAGAGGAATGCTAGCAAATTATTACAGACTATTGCCATCTCCTTCCTGCTATAAGCAATATGACCCAGGAGATTGCAAGAGGGCAAAGAGACAGCAAGACCAGCGAAGGCGGAGGGAAGGGCATTGTTGTGTAAAATACACACAGATGGAAAATTGCCTTCATCCTTTTGACTGCCAAGCATTTCCTTCCCCTGCCCCCTTCCTATATGACTTGCAATTCATTTATATTTCCTATATATAATTAGTCACCAGCAAGTAAAACAAATTAGGTGCTTGATAAACACACACGCGCAATTATACTTTCAAAGCATTTGTATTTATGCCTGGAAGAAGGGTCCATTTTTATGAATGTGTAATCAGGGATGTAACATGGAAAAGAAAACAAAATTGAGCACAGCTAATTTGGTAAGAGCGGCACATTAATGCAAACGCCACAGGCCCGGCGCATGCATTGCCCTGATAAACCTGTTACTGGCAAAGGTTCCCTCTATGCAGAGGCTGGTAATCCATCTTCTGTTCCTCTTTACCATTATTACTCCTTTGAGGAAATGTTGTTTTTAAAATAAAGATCTGCACAAACGGAGATAAGAGAATGCCCGTTTTCCCACCTAACCTATTTAATAGCTAACAAGCCGGGATTCCAGCACTTGGTTTCTCTCTCTCTCTTTCGTTTACATAGTCAGGTGAGAGCCGCACTACAGCAATTGCAAAACCTTCACCAGCAGGTGTGTCCTCATGAATGAACGGAGCAGAATTGCTCACCTGCACAGAAGCAGCTGCCACAAGCTCTTGAAATAGTGCGGCAGAAGAAAGAGGTGATGCTGAGCGATCAGCTGCCCTGGCAATTGTGGGAAGTGGCATGAGTGTGTCAGTAATGAAGACAAGTAATGAATGAGTGAGTGAATGAGATGCAATGAGACACTGGGATGCTGTGCACCAAAGGGATAGGGACTGTCAGGGGTGGTCTAAGGTTATTTTATATGGTAAGCGAACATTACTTTGGCGCCCCCTTTGTCTCCGCCCCTTCTCCCTTTGCCTCCACCCCCTGCCTGCCCAATTGCGTCATGTGACGTGTTTACAGGCTTCTGCGCCTGCAGGAGCTTCTGGGCATGCGCGGAGATTTTTGCGCATGCGCAGTGGCTCCGAAGCTCAACTTCAGTTCTAGAGCCACTGCACATGCGCGAAAACCTCTGCGCATGCCCAGAAGCTCCTGCAAGTGCTGAAGCCTAAACAGGCTGAACAGGCTTCAGCACCTGCAAGAGCTTCTGGGCATGCGCAGAGGTTTTTCGAGCATGGGCAGTGGCTCCAGAGTTCAACTTCAGCTCCGGAGCCACTGCATGCGTGAAAATCTGCGCATGCCCAGCATGCAGGCGCCAAGCCTGTTCAGCCTGTTTAGGCTTCGGCTCAGCACCTGCAACAGCTTCTCGGCATGCGTGGAGGTTTTTGCACATGCGCAACTTCAGCTCCGGCCACTGCGCATGCGCGAAAACCTCTGTGCATGCCCAGAAGCTCCTGTAGGCACTGAAGCCGACACAGCAGCGCAGCAGGGAGGTTTGCAACGGCGGCGTAGCGCCCCACAATGGCGCCCCACGCTGCCGCATCCAAGATGGCACCCTACGCAGCCGCATAGTTCACATATAGGTAAGACCACCCCTGGGGACTGTCACTACACAAACTCTGATGATGTTTGCCACAGATGCAGGTGAAACGTCAGAAGAGAATACTTCTAGAACATGGCTATATAGTCCGAAAAACCTACAACAACCCACTATCACTACAGTTTATAAAAGCCAGAAACTAACTTAAAAATTAGAAGATTGGGGGAAAGCTGGTGATAAGAAATGCAACGAACTAAAGAAGGGCAAAGTTATTTGCTTTGAATTTTTTTTATTAAAAAAATTAACATGTCTACAGTAATTTCCAAGGAAAGTTGCACACAGTTGAGCTCTTGACAAAGCTTGGAAATTATTGCATTTTAATACTGCAGAATTCATTTATTTTGAATGCCTCGGCGGGAAAGTGGGAAGCAGAGGGAGCTGGCACTGCAAAATGGTCCTCAACTTATCTATGGATCATATTAAAATCCATAATTTTTAGTCCCTGTATCTGCCCTTGACTAATATATACAATCGACTTCTATGCAGCAGTGTCTTACAATGCCAAAGGCTCTGTAGAAAATGAAATGGGTGATTGTTCATTGCCACCCACTTCATGAAAGGACTGCCCCAATCTAAAATGCCTATAATCCTCTCCCCTTTATTGTTCAACATCTATATGCGTCCGCTGGCCCAGTTGGTTCGTGGGTTTGGTCTGGAGTGTCATCAGTATGCTGATGACACCCAGCTGGTGCTGAGAATGGACGGCAGGCCGGATACCGTACCCAATTGTTTCCATCAATGCCTTGAAGCCGTGACTGGATGGCTGCGTTCCAGCCGGCTGAAGGTGAATCCATCGAAGACGAAGATACTGTGGCTGGGTCACCCTGGTATGGGTGAGTGCTGGTTGCCTACCCTGGATGGCGAGCAACTAAGCTCGTCAGCCTTGGTTAAAAGTCTGGGGGTCCAATTGGATCCACTGCTGTCCATGGAGACCCAGGTCTCCACAGTCAGCAGGATAGCATTCTACCATCTCCGACAGGCTAGGCGGCTGGCTCCTTACCTATCCAGGGATGACCTGGCCACTGTAATCCAGGCGACAGTCATCTCGAGGCTAGACTACTGTAACGCCCTTTACATTGGCCTTCTTTTGTCAACAATCTGGAAGCTCAAGCTGGTGCAAAATGCTGCCGCTCGATTGCTGGTGGGAGCACCGGCGAGAGAGCGCATCACTCCTATCCTGCAGCAGTTGCACTGGCTGCCAATAGAGCACCGCATTGTGTTCAAGGTGCTGGTGTTGACCTTTAAAGCCTTGTATGGTCTAGGGCCAGCATACCTGAGGGACCGCCTCACCCCGTATGTTCCCCCGAGACCACTACGTTCAGAAGAACAAAATCTCCTGACAGTTCCATCAGTCTGCTCCTGCCATCTATCTGTGACCAGACAGTGAGCTTTCTCCGTGGTGGCTCCGACGCTGTGGAACACGTTGCTGGACGACGTTCGCGCCATCACAGAGCTAGCTCCCTTCCGGAGGGCATGTAAAACGACCTTGTTCAGGCTTTTTTTAAACTAAGCCTCAGCGCTGACCATGCCTTATCCGACCAATGTTTTAAATGGCTAACTGTATTTTATGAGCTTGTATGTTGTGTGCTACATGTATTTTAATTGATTGTTGTAAACCGCCCCGAGCCTGCAGGGAGGAGCGGTATATAAAATTGAATAAATAAATTAAATAAATAAAAAAAATATAATGATCTGCTGTCAGAGGGTGAGCCAGAGCCTGAAAGCAGTAGACCCAGGGTTCTCAAAGTGTGCTCCATGGAGCCCTTGGCACTCCATGAAACATACTGAGGGGCTCTGCAGTTCCCTCCTCCTCCTACTTCCCTTCCAAGCTTTCCCTCCCCTTTCCTGCTCACTTCCCTTACCCCCCAAAAGCCTTTTCCCCCTTGCCTTGTTTCCAAAACCCTATTTCCCTTCTACCACTCGGGGATGAGGGGTATTGTATTTTTCCTGCATGGCAGGGAGAGTTGAACTGGATGGCCCTTGGGAGTTTTGTTGTTGTTGTTGTTACAAAGACAGGGTGGCCATCTGTTGGTGAAGCCCCCTCCTTAGCAGACTTTAAGAAAAATCTGAAGACTTTGCTTTTCCGTTGTGCCTTTGAAAAGTGACCATCCCCTCCAGTTGTGTAGCCTCATCCATAGTGTTCCCCTATGGCACACTTTCCACCATCCTAAACTGAAAATCTGTCCCCATTTTTTCACTTTCTTGGGCCACCTTATTTGCAATCTCCTACTCTTATCTCACCCTGGGTTTTTATCATTTTATCGTGTCCTCTTGGCCTGTCCATCATATTCGGTTCTTGTGTGTGAATTTTTTGTATCACTTCATTAATTTTGTAATCGTATTTTTATTATTATTATTTCTGAAGTATTTTGTTTTGTATTTTGTATTTTACTGTGTTCTGTTGTATTTTAGAAGGGCATGGCTTCATGTTAGCCGCCCCAAGTCCCCATTGGGAAGATGGTGGCGGGGTATAAATAAAGATTATTATTATTATTATTATTGGGGGCTATTTGTGCTTTTTCTACATGGCAGAAGGGGATTAGACTAGATGGTCCCTCTAGTTGCTATGATGATGATGATGATGATTATTGTTGTTGTTGTTATTACAAAACCCAACTGGCCATCTGTTGGGCATGCTATGGTCGTGCTTTTCCTGCATAATACAATATATATAATACAATATATAAACATTTCTTGGGGCTCCACAAGAAAGTTTTGCTTCACAAAGGGCTCCATGGCTGAAAAAGTTTGAGAACCCCTGCACTAGACTCATGGAGTTGGAAGAGACTGCAAGGGCCATCCTGCCATGCCCAATCAAAGCACTCCCAACAGATGGCCATCCAACTGGACTTAAAAACCTCCAGAGAAGTAGATGCAATTCACCCAGCATATTCCACAGCTGTCAGTTCTCCCAAACGTTTAAGTGGAATCTTTTCCTTGTACAGGGATAGTACATTGCTCCATTGTTAAATAAAAGTAGTTCATTAATTGATTTTTTTTTAAAACCCCAATTATATGTCCCATTAATTTATTCATTAACATATTAAATCATAGAATTAAAAATGGCCAATAATTAATTGCTATAATGACATCCATTAATTCCGACCCAACAATAACAGTGTTGGCATTTAACAGCAAGAATAATTGATTATAAAACAACTCTTAATTTTTAATGAAGTAGGAGAAGCCAATTAGTTTTTCCACAAATTATTCCCAAGTCCTTGGTGGGGAGAAAGCTGGAGACAGCCATGCGCAGTGCGTGGCCTTCTCTTGTGCTGCTTTGAAGACTGTGTCTGGCTGACAAAACAACCAGCCCGTTTCCTGTGCAAACGCTTCATTTGTGAATTCACTAAGAAGTAATCAGCTTATAAAGCTGCGTGAAGGAAACTCCTCCATTATATTAGCTTGGGCTAACAGATAAATAAAGGCGGGCTTCCCAACAGGCAGGCGCTGCGTGAAATGCTCTCCGCAGTCGCCCCTTTCTCTCCTTTTCAAGGCATGTTATATCAACGCACAAAGAAAGGAGCAACCCAGCCCCACTTCTTCAAAATCTCCCTACTCATCGCTCCCTGGGCGGCTGACAAGCCTTTGAAAAGAGCTTTCCCTATTCATGGCACACTCCATGGGATGGCAAGCCTGGGATTGATTCAGAACACTTTGCGGAGAAGTGAATAGGGCAACTGCTGCCTATGAATCAGAGAAAGGGACTTATTATAAAGCATAATGATTCCTATACGTATAGTCTTCTATTTTCAGAACAGTTCGGTTTGCATAAAAAATTAAATACGTGCTGTGGAATCTTTCCTTCCACCAAAGAAAATAGACACTGGGTTGTTGTAAGTTTTTCATGCTGTCTGGCCATGTTCCAGAAGCATTCTCTCCTGATGTTTCACCTGCATCTATGGCAGGCATCTTCAGAGGTTGTGAGGTCTGTTGGTAACTAGGAAAATGCATGAAAATGAAGAAAATCTAGTAATACCAGTATTTAAAAAAACAGTAAATAAACAACAACACTCAAACACAGGGGAACTCTAGACAAGAAACAATCAGGAACAGCTAATTACCCCTTGTGACGCCCCCATGGGGCTGATATTTATCTGTATGATGTATTTGGTTTGCCATTTATATTCATGGGTCTTTGTTCTATGGCCCCTTTGTTCTGCCATGTGGTCACCCTCTGCCATGCAGTCACTCAGGACGGAGTTGTGTCTTGGCTCCAAACCTGGTGTCTCCGCCCTCAACTCCTCCCTTTACCGGAGTTTACCTGAGGGGCTGACGTCCCCTCTGGCCTCATTCCAGAGGTATCAAGGACAAGCAAGGATGGAAATCTAGCTTGCTGGGGGAAAGCAACCTTATTTCACCTACTGGTCTACCTTCGTTCTCAACCAAATCTTCAGCGCATAGGAGGATCCGTCCTCACCAGAGGCTGTGGATTTGGGGCCTAATACAGGACTTTGTGTGCCTACAAGCCAGAGGACAACAGCACACCTGGGATCTAATAGAGGTATCATTTTGCAAAGCTTATAGGCAAAGTGATAAGACTCCTTTTCTTAAAGGACATTTCCTGCAACCAACTAAGCATTTTTGAGCCACCAGCACCTTTAGTAGTTATTTCAATAAATCCTGCTTGGTTCACCCTATTTTTGAGTCCAGCACTCCTTCTTATAGAGATCCTGGGTTTCCTTGCATGCGGGAAGGCCTTAACTCTATTCCCAGGGCCAAAGCTTGCATTGTCCAATTCTTAAAGCCCCTTTTTAGGCCCTGGGGACAGAAGACTCCTCCCAGAGGAGGGGCCGGAGGCGTGGTCGGAGGAGGAGTTGGCGTATCCCCCCCCCCATTGGCACCCTGTCTGCCTCTTCCCCTTCAATTGGAAATGAAGAGGTCCATGTCCATGGAGTTCAGGACCCAGAGGTCATTTACATCTAGGACACTCTGGAGCTCGCGCTACAAGCAGCTGGAGCCCCGGGGGATACGTTCTGGTCCCAGGAAGGACTACAAGGACACTCCTCGGGCACGTCAGAACCCCCACCTCAGACTGCCATATAGAAGAACGCAGGTCTTACCTTGTACCAGCAACTGGTCACCAGTGATCCCGTTAGTGAGTCCTAATCTTCCCTCCTTCAATGGCAAGATGATGCCTTAGCAGGACTATAGCTGCCCTTGGCTCTTTACTCCTACCCTGTGCTCCTTCCCACCCCATCCCCTCTCTTGCCCTACTCCCCCCCTCCCCCATCCCAGTTTGTTGTATTGATGTATTATTGTGTGTGACTCAAACTGTTGTAAACCGCTCTGAGCCTCCGGGGAGTGGCAGTATACAAGTTTGAAATAATAATAATAACAACAAAGAATTCCCCCAGGCAGGAACAAGGCACACCTAAAAACTGTCAGGCCATCAAATGCTAATCAAGGTGGCCAATTGAAACATTCACACCTAGCTCCAAGAGACAAGAGTCCTTTCTCCCACCCTGGACATCATCCCACAGATATATAAACCCAATTTTCCTAGTTTCTAACAGACCTCACTAGCTCCAAGTATGCCTGCCATAGATGCGGGCGAAATGTCAGGAGAGAATGCTTCTAGAACATGGCCAGACAGCACAAAAAACCTACAACAACCCAGTGATTATGGCCATGAAAGCTTTCGACAATACACAGAATACACACCGTTTGAGAGAATTGTAAGCAGATCCCTTTCACATTTATCAGCTCAACCGCGCAATTATGAGACATTTTCCCCCTTGGAATCTGGGCATGCAGTACCGTCTCCACCAAATTTGGCATTTGTGAGCAATGAATGTCTCGTTGGCTGCTAAAAACAATCAGGCATATCACCGACCATTAATGAAGGCCTTAATAACACATCCAGCCCCACGCTGCTACCGTTTGACTCGTAACTCTCTCCATTTTTGCATTTCTTTATTAATTAAATCATTCCTTTCAAGGGGGAGTCATCGCACACAGAGATAACGGCGAAGGGTTCCACTTCGCTTTAGAGCTGCATCACTCAAAGATGTCGGCCTCAGGATTATTACATCTTTTATCTCTAACACTCTTTGATATCTTCAGCTTCAAAAAAAACCCCCAAAGGTCAACTAACTAAATGGGATCTTCTCGTTTGTGGGCCTGGAGAACACAACCAGGAAATGAAATGTTGGCTGAGAAGCCTATTAGCTTGGAAGCAGACCTTGGCATGTTTTAATTAAGTAATTAATTACCATCACTCATTACTGAAAAGTTACTCACAACTGTTACTCATTATGATGTAGAGCAGGAGTTCTCAAAGTGTGTTCCATGGAGCCCTTGGGTCCTAAAGTACATGGGGCATTCTCTTCATGAGCCACAGGATCTTCTCCGGTTGGAACATGAGGCAAACATATGGTGAAAGTGATCTCAGAGAGAATTCAAACTACAGATCCCAAGACTCTATATAAGTCAAAGGTCCACAGCTTGGGTATCCTCCTAGATTCAGCGCTAATGCTTGAAGCACAGGCGTCGGCGGTGGATGGGAGGGCCCTCGCACAATTGAAGCTCGTGCGCCATCTGCGACCATACCTCGTGAAGTCAGATTTGGCCAGGGTGGTCCACACCTTAGTTACCTCTAGTTGGACTATTGCAATGTGCTATACGTGGGGCTGCCCTTGAAGACGGCCCAGAAATTCCAACTTGTCCAACGAGCGGCAGCCAGACTAACTGGTACGAATTACAGGGAGCGCTCAACCCTCCTGTTTAAGGAGCTCCACTGGCTGCCCCAATCCCCATTCAAAGTGCAGGTTCTTACCTACAAAGCCCTTAACGGTTTGGGACCCGCCTACCTGCGTGACCGCATCTGCATCTATAAACCCACATGTTCTTTTTGATCTTCCAGAGGGGGCCTTCTCTCGCTCCCGCCTCCATTGCAAGCGCGACTTGTGGGGATGAGGGAGAGGGCCTTCTCTGTAGTGGCCCCTTGGCTCTGGAATTCGCTCCCCAGAGATATCAGGCAAGTTCCCACCCTGACAATCTTTAGGAGGAGCCTGAAAACTTGGCTGTTCCAGTGTGCCTTCGATGATTGAATGTAAGATAATTCCTGACCAAACTCTGCATAAAAGGCCCTCAGAAGCACTTTATTTTCTGGTCTGTGCAACGAAATCTTACCTTATCCCCCGGATCCCCTGTCCTGATATATTCAATTGCCATATCATCCAGTGGTTTTTAAAAAATTACCTTGAATTTGGACCTGCCCACTGTGCTCATGTTTAGTGTTTTAATGTTCTGATTTTATAGTGCTGCACTGCTTATTTATATTGGGTTTGTATTTTATGTAGTTTTCTTTCTTGGTGTTCTTGTGTTATCTTGTGTTATATTGTGTTACTGTTCTGATGGGCATGGCCTCATGTAAGCCACCCCGAGTCCCCTTGGGGAGATGGTGGTGGGGTATAAAGTTTATTATTATTATTATTATTAATAAGACCATAGCAATTACAGAACCATGAAACTGCAATATTGAGTAGTGTGGCTACACCCTGTTCCTCTGGTAGGAGCTCTTCCCATCAACAGCTATGTGATGTCTTTAACTGTCCTCCTGGATGCAAAAAATAATGTACTGAGCTATGGAGGGAAGCTAAGGAAATGTTGTAAAATACTGGATGGTTTGTTTTCAACAGCGCTCATTTTTCATGCAGATAAACAGTCAAAAGCGCTAATTCCTCCGCATTCTTTCCTAAAGTGGCTTTGCTGTGTGCATATCAAGTTTGGTCATGACCAAATGAGCAACATATTTCCCATCAAGTTACAGCGTACCACTGGAAATTATTTCAGCAGAAAAGAAAATGTTCTGTGACGCTTGGGCTGCTCTGTGATCACCAGCAAAAGGAGAGATCATATTTCTTGTAATCAGATACCAGCTGCTTGCAAGAAAAGGCTATGCCTCATTTACTCATTAAGAAGTTTGCTCAGTATCAAGGAGATGTACAACAAAATGCTTCTAGATAAAGCAATACATGGGAGCCTACCATTCATTTTAGGACGTTTGAGTTGAGTTTGGGATTTGTGCTGGCCATGAAAGCTCAAATGGGTCTGTGATGGGTCAAGATCTGACAATGACCTTATATAATGTAAATCTACACCCACACAGTTTCACGGTGGTTGTCCTATGCCCTTACTGAATACCAACATTATTCAATGTGTCAGCTTATCGCATCTGCCACTGTCCCTCCTTATTTATTTATTTACTAGCTGAGGACCCGGCGGTGCCCGGGTTATTTGAGGAAGGCATTGTATGCCAAGGTTGGTTCCTATTAGATGTTTATGTGGCTTGCAGTACTCTCAAGAACTTAGTGAAGGTACTGCGAGTCCCGGGGGCCTAGTCAGGAAAATCAAGTTGAGGGAGCCTAACAATATCCCATGTGGTGAGGCCTAGTCAGGAAAATCAAGTAAAGGATGCCTTGTTGTCAATTTTGGGCCTGGTCTGTGATGTATAGGGGTTACAGTGTTGTTTTGGAAGTGAATGAGGTGAAGGTACTTAATATCCCATTATTTGTGGGCCATCCTGCCCTAAACCACACCAGGTTGTGAAGTGGGCCATTGGGCCCCTGTTTGCCCATTTTTGTCCTGATCCGTCACTGCTGTGGGCCACAGTGTATGACTGACTGAGGCTTTTCCTTTTTTCTCTGAGTCACCTTAGAATGTTGGAATGTGGATGTCCATTCGGTGTCCGTTATGCAAATACGATTTCAGTGGCAGCCAATCCCCTCTGTCTGGGGCCGTTTGGGCGTGGTATGTGATTTTTAGGGGCTACAGTGTTGTTTGGTAAGTGTATGAGGTGAATGTACTGCAAATCCCATCATTCATGGCCCATCCTGCTCTAAACCACACCAGGTTGTGAAGTGGGCCATTGTTCCCCTGTTTGCCAAGTTTGGTCGTGATCCATCATTGCTGTGGGCCGCAGTTGGTGACTGCCTGACCCATTTCCTTTCCCCTCTGAGTCACCTTGGAATGGTGGAATGTGGTTGGCCTATCGGAGTATGTTATGCAAATACCATTTCAGTGGCTACCAATCCCCTCTGTCTGGGGCCGTAGAATGTTGGAGTTCTGAGGCTGGCCAATCAGAGCCCGTTATGCAAATAATCCCACAGTGGCAGCCAATCGAAATGCTTGCACATATTCCTTCCTCCGCTCTCTCGCTCGGCCACACCACCGCCCACAAACACTGACTTTTATTATATGTAATAGATAGATAGATTTATTATTTAGAACATTTAGACCTCGTCCTTCTCAACCTCCAGGACGGCTTCCAACAGGCAATTATTCGATGCCGGCACAATATAATAACAGAAAAAAATACAATTAGCATACATTAAAAACAGTTATAAATATACATTAAAAAGAGTTTGCCAGTTCAAATCGTCATCCAAATTATTCCATTGTGATCCACTAAAACCTTATCTTCACCAGTAAATCAGTCTATTCTGCAAACGCTTGATCCAAAAGTCCGGATTTGAGTTTCTTCCAGAAGATCAGGAGGGATGGGGCAGATCTAATCTCATAAGGGAGGGAGATCCACAGCTGAGGGGCCACCACAGAGAAGGCCTGTCTCTCGTCCCCACCAAACACGACTGCGATGGCGGTGGGACCGAGAGCAAGGTCTCGCCGGATGATCATAAGGTCCTTGGTGGCTCATAGAGGAAGATACTTTCGGACAGGTAAACGGGGCCAGAACCTTATAGCTTTGTTGTTATAGGAGAGGGTGCATGGTAACTGTTTATGAAATCTCAGTGATTAAAACGGTACATGAAAGGTGGTGAGAAATAATTATATGCTATCTAAAATATGCTAGCATCCTATTGGTTAGTTTCCGCTTGACAAGACCCATTTAATCAATTGCTGAATTGTGAATCAACACATAGGCAAATCCAATGGAGACAATGGTTATACTCTAGTACACACATGGGCAAACTTTGGCTCTCCAGGTGTTTTGGACTTCAACTTCCACAATTCCTAACAGCCCCCCAACTGTTAGGAATTGTGGGAATTGAAGTCCAAAACACCTGGAGGGCTGATGTTTACCCATGCCTGTTCTAGGAGCACCCAAAACAATACAATTTAGATCACAGTTAAATGGGTTGTTGTAGGTTTTTCGGGCTGTATGGCCTTGTTCTAGAAGCATTCTCTCCTGATGTTTCGCCTGCATCTATGGCAGGCATCCTTAGGGGTTGTCAGAGACCTCACAACCTCTGAGGATGCCTGCGAAACATCAGGAGAGAAGGCTTCTAGAACATGGCCATACAGCCCAAAAAACCTACAACAACCCAGTGAGTCCGGCCATGAAAGCCTTTGACAATTCAGAGTAAAATGTTTATACCATTTATACCATTATACCAGTTATGCCATTATACCAGTAAAACTCCATTTATGAACTAAATCTGTCCATTGCATATTAACTAAAACAGTGGAACTATATATAAGGCAATGTAAGCAGGTGTATGACAGCAACAGGATTCAAGCTATGGCTTTCAACCTTTGTATATTTGCAGTCAGGTCGAGCATTATCTGAATGGTCCAAGAAAATCTGGCAGAGAAGTCTCATTTAACAGCCAATAGTAGTTGTCTGACTCCACATCACTGGGGTGGGCAACCCACTCCTGATTTTCGTCTGAACTTTAACATGCAGAGACCTACTTGGATAGAGAAAAAGTGGGATAAGCAAATAATAATAATAATTAACAATAATTCTCCGAATAGGTTCTTCATCTTGTATATTTTAAGTTTATAGAAAATCCCAGAGCCGATGGATCACCATTCTAAGACTGTAGCCATCAGCCATTTGCAATCCATTTTCTGCTTCCTAATAATAACTCTTAACATGACACAGCTGGACTTGATCCCTTCCAGTCCGGCTTCCATATTGGGCATGGGACGGAAACCGCGCTTGTCTCCATTACAGACCAACTTCGCCGTCAGCTGGACCAGGATGGGTCAGCACTGCTTGTTTTGTTAGATCTGACAGCAGCTTTTGACACAGTAGATCATGTGCTGTTTACCCACCGTTTAGCCATGTCAAAAGTCAGGGGGACAGCCCTTAAATGGGTGGCCTCCTTTCTCTGGGACTGGGGACAACGAGTGGAGGCAGGGGGGGGGTGGTTTCTGGGAGGATCCCACTAACTTGTGGGGTCCCCCAGGGGGCCATCCTTTCCCCGCTACTGTTCAACATCTATATGCGCCCACTGGCCCAGCTGGTTCGCGACTTCGGTCTGGAGTGCCATCAGATGACACCCAGCTTGTGCTGAGAATGGATGCCAGGCCGGAGACCGTACCCGATTGTTTCCATCAATGCCTTGAAGCCGTGACTGGATGGCTGCGGGCTAGCCGATTGAAGGTTAACCCGTCGAAGACGGAGATCTTATGGTTGGGTTCCCCTGGATTGAGTGGTTGCCAGCTGCCTACCCTAGATGGTGAGCCTCTAAGCCTTTCGTCCTCCGTGAAGAGCTTGGGGGTCCATTTGGACCCATTGCTATTGATGGAGACACAAATCTCCATGGTATGCAAGACCGCATTCTACCATCTGCGGCAGGCTAGGCAGCTGGCTCCCTACTTGTCCAGGGGTGACCTGGCTATGGTGATCCAGGTGACGGTCATCTCGAGGCTGGATTACTGTAACTCCCTGAACTGAACTGAACTGAACATAGGCCCCTCCCGTTTGGCAACAATCCAGAAACTTCCAGAAACTGGTGGTGCAATGCTGCTGCTCGACTTCTGGCGGGAACGTCAGTCCGAGAGCATATAACACCCATCTTGCAGCAACTGCACTGGCTACCAATAGAGTACCGGATTGTTTTCAAGGTGCTGGTGTTGACTTTTAAGGCCTTGTATGGCTTAGGGCCAGTGTACCTGAGGGACCGTCTCACCCCATATGTTCCCCCGAGATCACTACGCTCCGAAGAACAAAATCTCCTAGCTGTCCCATCGATCCACTCCTGTAGGCTTTCATCAACGAGATCGAGAACCTTCTATGCGGCTGCACCATCCCTCTGAAACTCCATGCCGGATGAGGTTCGCGCCATCACTGATCTAGCCCCATTTTGGAGAGCTTGTAAGACTTTCTTGTTCAAACAAGCTTTTAACCTCACCAGCCCATGAAGTCTGACATAAGTCTCGAATTAATCTGCGATCATTGTAGACGTTTGTTTTAGGATAGTTGTATTTTATGTTTTTATGCTTTTATGTTTTATGCTTTTAGTAGGATGTATTAAACTGTTATTGTGATACTGTATGTGAATCATGTAAACCGCCCCGAGGCTGTCGGAAGGAGCGGTATATAAGAGTGAATAATAAATAAATAAAATAAATAAGTAGACATGAAGGCCTTTATGAAGTTACATTCCAGCGAAAGTCTTTCTCCTATTCCTCTCCCACCCACGTACACTTAGCCTATTGCTGAGTTAGCACCATAGAGGGGAAAATCTGAGCATTTCTGATTATCAATAACACATAGGCCGGAGTTCCCCCCGCGTCAAGCTAATTCACTGGTGTCAATGGTAGAAAATCTGGGGAGTGGGTGGAGAATGTTGGCAGTCAATGACAGAGAAGATTTGTCTTGTGAATAATGGGAAAGGTGCCACAGCAACAAAATCTCGTGGTCAGCAGATTACAAATTGTTCTAAGCAAGTACTAGGAGGGAAAACTAGTATCGACATGGCCACAGATTTCTTATTTTCCAAAAACTGGGGTTGGGTATGCTAGTCATGGTAGAACCAAATTTGGGATTATAAACCTTTCTCAAAAAGTTCCAATAAAAAACCTCAGGCCAAAGTCTGTTTCAGAGCAATAGTACAGAGACCTCTGGGTGACAGGCAATAAGAGAATGCATGATAGGAATTCCTGGGCAAATCAAAAGCATATAATGGGAGATTCCAATAGTCCTTTGAATCTCAAAAATAGGAAAATATTCTTGGAGACTGTATCAATTAATCAAAAGAGGACTCCGTCCTCTTGGCATGATCAGGAAGGGAATCGAAAATAGGTCGGCAAATGTTGTATTGCCTCTCTACAAATCTATGGTGAGGCCACATCTGGAGTACTGTGTACAATTTTGGTCACCGCACCTTAAGAAGGATATAACGGAACTGGAAAAGGTACAAAGAAGGGCAACAAAAATGATCCAAGGGATGGAGCAGCTCCCTTATGAAATCAGGTTGCAATGCCTTGGTCTTTTCAGCCTTGAAAGACAGCGTTTAAGAGGTGACTTGATCGAAGTGTATAAAATCATGCATGGGATAGAAAAGGTGAATAAAGAAAAAATATTTTCTCTGTCACACAACACTAGGACTAGGGGGCACTCCCTAAAGCTCCAAGGTAGGAAAGTTAGGACTAATAAAGGGAAATATTTCTTCACCCAGAGGGTCATTGGGTTATGGAACTCACTTCCAGAGGAGGTTGTGACAGCGGTCAGCCTGGACAGCTTCAAGGCAGGATTAGACAGATTCATGGATACCAAGGGAATCGGTAGTTACTGAAATGGACATCCAAGTGCCACCTCTGTGTTGATGGAGGCAGGCAGGATTTCCCCCGTACTGGTTGTGGGGGTCAGGGAGCAGGTGAGGGTTTTGCCCTCCTTTCTGCTAGAGATCCCCGTGTACAACTAGTGGGCCACTGTGTGACACAGAATGCTGGACTAGATGGGCTGAGGCCCGATTCAGCATGGCTCTTCTTATGTTCTTATGTTCTAGTCTGCTTCTACACAGCCATGCAATCCAGATCAGAATGTGGATTATAGAGATGCGGATCACTTCGGAGTGCCTACACAGGTACCCCAGAAATTGGCTGGAAGCTGCAACAGAAACCACACAGATCCACTGACTGTGGATCGATTCACAAGCAGGATTATTATTTTTCCTACCTTCTTAGAGAGATGTACCAATAAAAAGCAGCTTCCCGGTGCTAGACTGAAAGCAGAGCAAGGCACTCTATGGTTTCCTTTCCATGGGGGAGTGCTTATTTACCTTCTGGCTGAGCTGTGTATCTATTTTCTCTCTCTGACCACTGCAGTGTTAACCCTCTCTACATAAGTGCTTTGCATGATTGTTCCAATTGCAGCAATTTAAACACAGATAAGATTCAGTGGATTTTATGGCTTGATCTGGAATTTCCAGTGAGGGTTTTTTTTTATCATGCTGTTTACAGATAAATTTTTATTGGAGATCACATGGGGGGAGAACACTTTATAGACACCTTGAATTAGCTCAAAATGGACTTTAGTGCCTGTGTAAAAGGGCCCTAAGACTTGGAAAGGAAGCCATGTAGGAACTATATAAGTTACTCATATGTAAAACTACCAAAGTCATCCACGGAGGTAGAGAAGAATGGAATATAAAAGTTTTCAATAAATAAATAAATAAATCAGCAAGATAATATTTCTTATTTCTATGTATATTTGTGAGAGCTGGACAGTGAAGAAAACTGATAGGAAGGATAAACACCCTGGACGGTGTGGCGCTATGCCCATCGCCTTCCGTTAAGAGCCTGGGGGTCCATCTGGACTCCCAGCTGCCCATGGAGGCCCAGGTCTCCGCGGTCAGCAAGGTTGCTTTTTCATCTGCGACAGGCTCGGAGGCTGGCCCCCTATATCTCCCGGAATGACCTGGCCACGGTGATCCAAGCTACGGTCATCTCAAGGCTGGATTACTGTAACGCGCTTTACATTGGCCTTCCTTTGTCGGCGACCCGGAAGCTCAAGCTGGTGCAGAACACTGCCGCCCGGCTCCTGTCTGGAACCCCAGCAGGTCGCCACATCACACCTGTTTTGCAGGATCTGCACTGGCTCCCAATCGAGCACCGGATCTCCTTCAAGGTGTTGGTTCTTACCTTTAAGGCCTTGCATGGCCTGGGGCCAGCGTACTTGAGGGACCGACTCACCCCACACTGTCCCCCGAGATCACTACGCTCCGAGGATGCTAATTTGTTAGAGATACCCTCGGCGAAATCGGCTAAACTGACATCTACTCGCCGGAGGGCGTTCTCCGTTATAGCTCCTACGCTGTGGAACGCCCTCCCGGCTGGAACGCGGGCTATAAAGGACCTGCTCCCGTTTAGACATGCCTGCAAAACTTATTTGTTTAAGCAGGCCTTCGGTGAGTAGGTCCTGCCCATGTTCCGCTTTAGCCGCTGTCCTGGTGTGTCACGCTATCTAATTTCTGAACTGTACCTGGGGGTTTTGTATTTTGCTGTTTTAACTGTTTAATTGTCTTAGATGTTTTATCGCATTGCTTGTGTGTAGTTGTACCTTCGGTTCCTGTGAGCCGCCGCGAGCCTCAGGGAGTCGGCGGCATAGAAACCCGAATAATAAATAATAAATAAATAAATATTATGTTTAAAATAATAAATAACATTATTTATTATTTATGACATCCACCCACCGGAGGGCGTTCTATGTTATAGCTCCCACGCTGTGGAACGCCCTCCCGGCCGAAACCAGGGCCTTGAGGGATTTGCTCCTGTTCAGACGGGCCTGCAAAACTCATTTGTTCAAGCAGGCTTTTGGTGTGTAGGCCCGTGTATTTTAATTGTGTTACTGTTTTATTGTGTCATTGTTTTAATCTGCTAGTGCTGTTTTAACTGCTTTTATTCTGTATTTTATTGTGCCTTTGGCTCTTGTGAGCCGCCGCGAGCCCCCGGGAGTCGGCGGCATAGAAGCCTGAATAAATAAATAAATAAATAAATAAAAATCAACTTAATGACTTAGAGTTGGACAGTGAAGAGTTCCAAGCAGCTGAAGGGGAGGTTTGGATATTTGGAGCACCGGGAATGTGGCACAGCTGGCTAAATGTCAGCTGCATAAGATCTCTCTGACCAGTAGGTCATGAGTTCGAGGCCTGCCCGGGTCGAGGTGGGTGCTCGACCTTTAAGTGTAGCCTGCTGTCGACCTTTGCAGCCTGAAAGACAGTTGCACCTGTCAAGTAGGAGATAAAGGTACCACAGTAAGTGGGGAGGCAAATTATGACTGAATTATGAGGCCATTAAAGAACTCCAGGAACGCTGAGGAATGCGGAAGGAACCACAAGGGACGCTGGGAACGCTGAGAGATGAGGAGTGCGTCAGCTCCCCCTGGTGGCCAGAGTTTGCCTCTGTTCGTCTATATGTGTGTATGTGGAAACGGCAGGGATTGTCTGCTAAGTATGTGTACCTGTAATCCGCTCTGAGTCCCCTTTGGGGTGAGAAGAGCGGAATATAAATAAAGTAAATAAATAATAAATAAATATTTATTAAAAGGCACCTTTGGAAAGCAACTAATCCTATTAGTGATTGCAATCGGAATCATCTTAGTTAATCAACTGTTGGATGGTGAAGCAACATTTATGCAAGTCCCATTGACTCAAATAAGTCTACTCCAGGATTCAACCTATAGTCTCCATTCAGGAAACTAGAAATATTGATTTCAGCTAAAGCACATAAAAAGTGCAAGCCTTTCTTTACAACAAACCATTCAGAAAACACCGACCTCTCTCCCTTGCACTGATGCCCAGTTGTTGGGTGAGCCAAAAATAAATTAAACTACCTTGATTGTTCAGATTCATCTTGTGTATCCCTACTTCTACAAGAGTTATATTGTTTCCAGTATCGGAAGGAACATCAATTCCGTTTCTCTGGCAGCATGTTATAATAAGAGACTTGAGTAAAGGAAAAGGTGGGTTTTTCTTCCTTGTCTGAAACAATACCTTTGAGACCAAAATAGGACTCTCAGCTTGAAACAATCCCAGCAGCTTTCAGATATTAGTCTAATAGAACACCATGACTCAGACTAGATCTAGAAATTATAGCAACAAAGTGACATCCACTGAAAACATGTCTCAAGGTATCCGCTCAGAATTGATATAATGGTATTATTTAGCAGTTATTCTCTTTTGGAACTGAAAATATAGTGTGTTGGAAGAAGTACTTATCCCCTACCCTCCCCCAAAATTGAATATAATCAGTATGGTAATATCTCACCTTGAATAGTCCTCTTTAGTCTTCCATTGTGTCACCACATCCCCCCCGCCCAGGTCCCCTTTCACCAAGGTTATTCTGTTCTATTGTCTTTCTGACAATTATCCAATACCATTCTTTAAAACTCCATACTGACCGTTTATCCACACTGATATTCTACACAAGCTTCCCATGGCATTATCTCTACATCCTTCTGCAATGCATCAATATCTATTTCCACCATCCATCCATTGACCATTATTCTAAAAAAAAAAATCTTATCACCAGAATGTGTCCCTTATTTTTGCATTTGTTCAAGCTTTGGTTTGTAACCTAGCTTCGAATCATGGTTTCACAACCTGGATTAGCAGCTTCTCACAAACTGTGGTTCTGCTAAAGCACTGGCAGCCAATCAATCAAACTTTATTATGGACCAAATACCCAGTTTGCACAGTGGTAAAATGTAGTAAAAAGTGCACAACTGCCAACAGACTCATAAACTGATAAGACCACTTATCCAATATTGTTTCAGTCCACAGTGCTCTCTGGATATAGGTGAACTACAACTCCAAAACCCAAGCCCACCAAACTCTTATAGTATTTTCTCTTGGTTATGGGAGTTCTGTGTGGGAAGTTTGTGTCTTTCTGCCATTCCTGCCAGGATATCTATGTTGTGTTCATTGAAACAGGTCCAGGTTTCAAACTGAGTGTATAAATACATTTAAAAACATATTAACTATATGTATTACTGTGTTAGAGTGTCATTTTGTGTCATTTTGGTTGGTGGTGTGCCCCAGGATTTTGTAAATGTAAAAAATGTGCCGCTGCTCAAAAAAGGTTGAAAAACACTGCCTTGGAGAATAGACAGCAATATTTGGCCTCAGTCAAATTATTAATGTACTGGTAATTTGCTTCATGGAGAGGCCCAGTATAATGCATATTCAGGGTGCTTGGGGAACAAGAAACATATGAGCGAGAGTGTACCTCACAGAAGGCAATGTCTCACAGTCTATGTTTAATAGATTTAAGTGCCATGTCAAAACCCAGATGAAGTAAGACGGATGAAGAAAGGCCAATAGATGAGGCTTTTTTTATGTGAAGCTCGAAACAGTTGCTAGTGTAACCATCCTGGATGGTGAATCAGACCTGAGCCCAACCTGAAAATACTGACCTTGCCAATATTTAAGGGGCCACCACCAAGCTTTTCTTGACAGGGATTTCTCTGGATTCTAACAGCAAGACACATTGTGACAATAATGTTTTTGTCAGACCTCACAACCTCTGAGGCTGCCTGCCATAGATGCAGGAGAAACATCAGGAGAGAATGCTTCTGGAACATGGCCATACAGCCTGAAAAACTTACAACAACCCAGCGATTCCAGCCATGAAAGCTTTTGACAATACAATAATTTGTTTGCTTGCTTGCTTGTCTGCTTGCTTGTGTTTAAATTTGCAAGCTCCTCTTATGATTCTCGGGTACGCTACATAGCATCCTTCGTATTAAACCAGCAGCGGTGTCTGAGAAACTTTGAGTGGCATATGCTTTGCTTTCTGCTTCACATAAGTGCAGTAGGAGAAGAAGCTGTGAAATAGAAGAAATTGCTCTGCTGTCTTTGAAATCCGTAACATATGCCCTTTTCCCTTCTGCCTCTCACTTCGCCTATCTACTCCTACCCAAGTCTAGCTTTTGCTTTCTTTGTGGGAAGCATGAGTCACGCAGAACATGACAAGTGACATATCTGAAGGAACTCCTTGTGGCTTTCATGTTCCTGAGGAGAGCATAATTCTTTCAGAAAAGAAAATTGGCTGAGACAACAGTCAGAAAACTGTGCCTAACAACAACTGAAATAAGATTAGTGCTCGATCTGGTCCCCCCCCCTTTTAATCTATTTTCTGATCACTTAATCAATCAATATTGTGATATAACCAGAACTGCCCCGCGAATGTTATGAATAAATTTTCAATAACTTTAAAGCAAAGATTCTTTTTATTGCAATTTTCCAGTAAGAGAAAAAGTACCAGAAATTTACAGATCAACATTTAGGCATACAGAAACTGGAGATTCTATGTAACGCCAATACTCAATACAAAGGCAGTAATTCACTATCAAAAAGTGATAAGAACAGCTAAGACAAAGATTTGTGGAATATAGATCGAGGATTAATGGAGGTAATGAAGAGCTACCGTTCTATGTACATTGTAAGCAACATAAACATACTCCTCCCTCTTTAAAAGTCTTAGCCCTTGAAAGAGTAGACGCAACACCGCATAGCAACATCCATCACATACTCAGGAAGCTTGAATGTAAATGGATCATGCTCCTCAATACAGAGCACCCAAAAGGGTTAAACGAGCCCATCAGTGTCCAATCATTAATTACGTAACCATGCTATTCACCTGTACTGTATTTAAGCAACCATGGATCTATTGTACTTACCTTTATGGTCACCCCGCTCCTACGCGAGGTTAAGCAACCGTATATCCACCATTCGGTATGTATTTGTCTTATTTACCAACGGGTTTTTCATATTAGGCTTTCTGTATATTATATATGCTTCTTATCCACCAGATATGGACCTACGGAATATACATCTGTGGCCTTGAAAAAGCTCTGTCCGGGAGCGAAACGGATACAACGCAGCCCCAATCTATTCTGGCACAGCCAGCCCGTTGGCCCCTGGCTAATATTTTCATCTTTGGGAGGGATTCGGCTCCCTTTCTGGGTCCTTTCGGATTCTGCCTCCAGGACTTAGGACTTGAGCATTTGCCTTTATATTGAACACTCCGGGACCTTTTGCTAACATTGCTTCGTGACGCTGCACTTAAATGGATTTACTCCGGATTATCCAGGACTCAATGCTTTATTAGCGGATCCGTCGCGCGGCTCGATTCACGTCAATTGTAGGCGCAAGTATATGCAATTGGTCTCTTGGAATGTACTGTATTGTCCTATATGCCTGAGCATTATATTAATATAACTTTTTGATAGTGAATTACTGCCTTTGTATTGAGTATTGGCGTTTACACAACCCTTGCTCTTGCTTTAGTGAGATTCTATGTAACGACATTGGATTCACAAACAACTTACAGTTACATTGGCTAACAAACAAAAGGGGGATTACATTTTTACTCAGCATTCACACACATATAAACATTCAGTCATCCTCATTCATACATCACCATTTCTCCATTCTTCGTGAAGAAAATCTCTTAAGCCCCACTGCTTCCTTGCAAATCTGCCAATGCATCAAAACTTCTAAAATGCCAAAATGCCAATACTTCTTTCCCTAAGAATATGACTTCAAAACACACTTCCCTCTCTTCCCTTGAGAAAAGGAGGAAGTATCCAGAATCCTGCTTTCCCATAGCAGATCTGACACTCTCCAAATGTACACTATCTCTCTCCTTCCCAATGGAGCAGAGCATAGCGGGTGAACAGCTCCGCTGTCTGTCACAATTTTTGGAGTATAATAAGGTCTCTTACATAGCAATATTTCTGCTGATGTTGCTCCAAACTTGTAAATGAATGCCCAGTTGAAATTATTGTGGCTTCCCCTCTTGACATAGATGTTTGTCTTTAGGTAATGAACCATTGTGTTCTGGGTTTGACTTGAAAGAGAATTGTCTTTGACTAATGTAAACAGAGATCATTTCCTTTAGAGTTAATCTGGTTTCTGGTCAGCAAATGTTGACAGATGTAAACAGATGTAAACATTTTTCTTATCAATGTCATAGTTCTTATCACAATTTACTATGGCAGGTCAACTATTTCCGTTCTCATTAGCAACTTTTATTTACAGTCCAGCAAGCAGGTAGTAAATGATTTAGAATGGTGTCTTCAGCCAAATTAGGCCCCATCCATACACCTTTCATACAATTCATTCCTACACATATCAGATCTGCATTTATCAAATCTGCACATCATATTTTTGTGACATGAATCATAATGATACCAAACCAAAAATTTCCTACATTTATTTATTTATTTATTTAAAACTTTTATACCCCGGCCTTCTCATCTCTGAAGAGGGACTCAGATCGGCAACAGCAAGTATTCAATGCTAACATTTAAAATCTAAAAGCATCATTAATTTACAATAAAATTTACAATAAAATACAATACAATAAATACATTTTAAAAGCCTTTTGCCAAAGTAAAATCACGACCAACTTAACCCATATATTTGGTGCGTATCAAGTGGTTGGCGACTTTAGTCGCTTCGCGATCTCCTTCATTCTGCAAAGGTCTCATTGCACAGCCACATTTTCACCCATTTCCTAAATGTCAGGAGGGAAGGGGTGGATCTAATTTCATTTGGGAGGGAATTCCACAGCCGGGGGGCCACCACAGAAAAGGCCCTGTCCCTCGTCCCCACCAGACGTGCCTGTGAAAGTGTTGGGACCGAGAGCAGGGCCTCTCCAGATGATCTTAGCACTCTTGACGGTTCATAGGGGAGAATATGTTCGGACAGGTAAACTGGGCTGGAACCATATAGGATTTTGTAGGTCAACACCAGCACTTTGAATTGTGCTTGGAAGCTAATTGGCAACCAGTGGAGCTGGCACAACAGGGGAGTTGTGTGCTCCCTGTACACTGCTCCCGTTAGTAGTCTGGCTGCTGCGCGCTGGACTAATTGCAGCTTCCCGGCAGACTTCATAGGCAACCCCACATAGAGAGCGTTGCAGTAGTCTATACGGGATGTAACCAGAGCATGGACCACCGTGGCCAAGTCTGACTTCCCAAGATACAGGCGCGACTGGCGCACAAGCCTGAGCTGTGCAAAAGCTCCCCTGGCCACCACCGAGACCTGGGGTTCCAGGCTCAGCGATGAGTCCAGGATCACTCCCAGACTGCAAACCTGTGCCTTTAGGGGGAGTCTAACCCCGTCAAGCACAGGCTGTAACCCTATACCCTGTTTGGCCTTACGACTGACCAGGAGTACCTCTGTCTTGTCTGGATTCAGTTTCAATCTGTTTGCCCTCATCCAGCCCATTACAGCGGCCAAGCACTGGTTCAGGACTTGAACAGCCTCCTTAGTAGCAGGTAGGAAGGAGTGACAGAGTTGGACATCATCTGCGTACAGATGACACCGTACCCCGAAACTCCGGATGATCTCCCCCAACGGCTTCATGTATATGTTGAACAACATAGGGAACAGTACTGAACCCTGCGGGACCCCACAGTACAATGGCCGTGGGGCCAAGCAGGAGTCCCCTAGCAACACCTTCTGGGACCAACCCTCAAGGAAGGACTGGAGCCACTGCAAAGCAGTACCCCAAGGTCCATTCCTGCGCGGCGTCTCAGAAGGATACCGTGGTCGATGGTATCGAAGGCCGATGAGAGGTCCAGCAGAACCAACAGGGACACACTCCCCCTGTCAAGCTCCCGGCGTAGATCATCCACTAAGGCGACCAAGGCTGTCTCAGTACCATGTCCCGGCCTAAAGCCAGACATTCCCTCCACCAAAAATAACACTCGACTTTAGTTCATTCAAGGAAAATATTGGTTGCTAGTTCTAAAAAAAACCTAGGTCATTTCCTGTTGAGACCATTCCTGGGCCAAAAATTGCTCCAGCACAAAGTCATGCCAAAACGGAGTCCCATGCCAATTAAGAGGTGACAGGCGCGTTTGAAGTCAAAATGGGGAAAGCATCCAAAATGCCCTTGGAATGGAAATGAAAGATGGCCCCTGAATTATATTATGCATGTAATTTTTCCTTTTACTGAGCTGTCAAGTTATATTTGTGTTTCTTTAAGGATTTCTAAACAGCTTTAGTTCAACAGATCTCAAGATGGAATGCCATCAATAAATGTGCCCTAAAACAATCTAAATACTATAAAACAATTTGAACAACCTGGGCCATTTCAAGCTGTTTAAACTTGTTTAAGCCGATATCAGGCTTCCATGACAAAGGAGATTCCATAGATACCCTATAAATATCCATAGATATTTTTAATGGTAGGATCTAGTGAGATACTTCTTTTGGATCCAATAGTATCTGGAAGAACTGCATTCCACAATATTCCTCCAGATGGTTGGAAATGTATACTATAATAGCAAATGGGGAAAAATCCCATTTCTTTTAGCTGTAGACACTGAAGTATATCATTGGCTTTAATTTTCAGACTGATGGGTGGAATAGATTTATGATTAAATAGTATTTAAAGCTGACAGAAACTAGAAATAGACTGTACAGCGTCCCTCTTAGACTAGAATCTAGCTGTCTATATGATTTCATGCTTCAGCAAATATTGCCACACAGTTATCAGCAGTTTAAGCCTATTAAAATATACATATAAATAGAAATTCAAATGTATTTGATTGACTGTTTGTTAAAGTCTATAGACTGAAGTTGAAACCATTATAGACTGAGAAAGGGGGACAAGTTTAATCACACACTTGGAAATAAATATTAGTTATGTTGAAATTGAATAGATTTATGGGCAACGACAAAGAAAATTGTACGGACCAGAAATAAACATACGTATTAATATAGCCTTATCATTTCTGCAGACAACATCAAAATAGACACAAAATGAGAACAAGCCTAGCTGTCTCTCTTTTCTATCCAAAAAGCAACTCTCATTCCTCATGCAGAAGCCTTCAAGCCAGTTAATTGAGAAATGATAAATGCAGAGATCTCCAGAATTAAATCCTCATTTCAATTCAGTATGGAAAAGGGAATATTCTCTCCCTATATGCAGAAGAAAACCAGAAGTTGCCAACTCTTTCTCCTTTGCTTACTTACTTATTTACTTACTTACTTATTTATTTATTTACTTACTAGATTCTAGTCTAAGAGGGACGGTGTACAGTCTATTTCTAGATTCTGTCAGCTTTAAATACTATTTAATCATAAACTGGGAATGTGGCGCAGCTGGCTAAGTGTCAGCTGCAAAAGATCTCTCTGACCAGTAGGTCATAGTTCAAGGCCTGCCCAGGTCGAGGTGGGTGCTCGACCTTTAAGTGTAGCCTGCTGTCGACCTTTGCAGCTCAAAAGACAGTTGCATCTGTCAAGTAGGAGATAAAGGTACCACATTAAGTGGGGAGGCAAATTTTGACCGAATTATGAAGCCATTAAAGAACTCCAGGAACGCTGAGGAATGCAGAAGGAACTACAAGGCATGCAGGGAAGGCTGAGAGATGAGGAGTGCATCAGCTCCCCCTGGTGGCCAGAGTTTGCCTCTGTTCATCTATATGTGTGTATGTGGAAACGGCAGGGATTGTCTGCTAAGTATGTGTACCTGTAATCCGCTCTGAGTCCCCTTCGGAGTGAGAAGAGCGGAATATAAATAAAGTAAATAAATAAATAAATACTTATTTACTTAAGTGATCCCTCATAGCTTGAGGATGATTGCAGTGCCTTGGCGCTGGATCCGTAGGTGGCTGTGGAATCCTATTCTTGATCCGAATGCTCTCCCGCAGTGAAGGCATTGGTTTCCAGGTAGAAGGTGGTCCTGGTCAGAGTTAGCTTGATGTGCCTTCCTCTTGGCACATTTCTCCCTTTTGCCCTCCATTCATACCTCTTCGAATTCTTCAGCACTGCTGGTCACAGCTGACCTCCAGTTAGAGCACTCAAGGGCCAGGGCTTCCCAGTTCTTGGTATCTATGCCAGAGTTTTTGAGGTTGGCTTTAAGTCCATCTTTGACTCTCTTTTCCTGTCCACCAACATTCCATTTTTCATTCTTGAGTCTGGAGTAGAATAACTGCTTTGGGAGACGATGATCAGGCATTCGGACAACGTGGCCAGTCCAGCACAGTTGATGGCGGAAGACCAGCGCTTCAATGCTGGTGGTGTTTGCTTCTTCCGGCATGCTGACATTTGTCCACCTGTCTTCCCAAGAGATTTGCAGGATTTTTCAGAGGCAGTGCTGATGGAATCATTCCAGGAGTTGCGTATGATGTCCGTAGACAGTCCACGTTCCGCAAGCGTATAGCAGGGTTGGGAGGACAATAGCTTTATTAAAAAAGCACAACTTCTCCAGTTCATTAATGCCAACCTTGTTATATTTTGGGAAGTAGCATTTGTCCTCATTATTTTGGTCTTCAGTGAATCAAGTGATGACTTATCAACGAAACCCAAAGTCCTAGATCAGGTATGAAATCCATGAGAAATGGAGCAGAAAGGAAATACAACCTCTGGGGAAAAAAGTATCTTCATTCATTTCTCCATCGTTATTCATTTGTTTGCGGTGCTCATGAACGAGAGGTGCTCATAAATCCCACAATGCTCTTGCAGGAAATGAACGAATCCGGCTTTCAATTACTTGGCTGCCACTTAAATTTCTGTCATTAGCACCATATCTTTAAAGGAATTTTTTTATAGAGCTTTATACGTCTGAGGATGATGGGCATCATTTCTTCAGATTCAGTTGCCATGTAATACATCATTTAATCGATGTCACCAAGATGTTAAATTTTAGCGAACTTGGCACATCTTTCCCAAGGAGATGTCATATGAAGACCTGAAGATAATTCAGACTGCTACTCATACCATTTTCCCCCCAAATGGCTTAATTTAAAAGTGTCTCTTGTACATATTCCAAATTTAGACTGTAAAAATGACAAGGATGTCTTATTCTTCCAGTCTTCACCTTGTAGCACCCAGATGTTTGCCAGATGCTGGTAGATACCTGGAGAGTTGCCCAACAAGAAGCGTCAAGACTAAATGGTGCTTCAGTGTCATGAATACTTCTTTAAAACATTAAAAAGTTTCTTTTATTCCCTTTCCAGTGAAACAAAATATTTTATTTACTTATTTATTTACAGTATTTATATTCCGCTCTTCTCACCCCGCAGGGGACTCAGGGCGAATTACAATGTACACATACATAGCAAACATTCAATACCATAGACACATCTATCTATTACATATAATAGAAAGTCAGTGTTTACGGGAGGTGGTGCGGCCGAGCAACCGAGCAACCCAGCGGAGGGAGGAATATGTGCCAGCGTTTCGACTGGCTGCCACAGTGGGATTATTTGCATAACGGGCACTGACTGGCCAGCCTCAGAACTCCAACATTCTACGGCCCCAGACAGAGGGGATTGGTTGCCACTGAAATGGTATTTGCATAACGGACTCCGATAGGCCAACCACATTCCAACCTTCTAAGGTGACTCAGAGGGAAAAGGAAAGGCCTCAGGCAGTCAGTTAGCCAGTTGACAGTTTTTTTCCGTTGGCAATGGAATGTTCATTTTCTGAGAGGATTACACTACAGTGAGAGGGTTTCCTGATGTACTGAGAGCATTACTAGCATTAAAAGCTAGGCCCCAAAATAGACAGACATCCTTCAAGCAAAGTGGCAGCATAAACATGCATGTCTCAAAAAGTGAAAAAACCCATTGGAAAAATCCCAACAACAGCAAAAAAACTGGTAACCCAATTTACATCCTGGTGCAGTTTGGGGGAGGATGGATATCAGATGATAGGATTGGCAGCACCTTCACCCATTTTCAGACACCACTGTGACCTCCACCAATGATCTGGACCAAACTTGAGTTTGATTAAGACATAGTGTAATATATGACTATTACCTGACATCCAAAAACAAACAATACCTTTTTCAAACCACCCGGGAACCGCCGGGTCCCCAAGCTAGTAACACATATAGACAGACATTCAGAGGCTATTTAACTTTTTCTGGAACTTTCAGAGAAAGAGACTAGACACACAGACTGTAGCTACATTAGTTACACAAACAAACAAAAAGGGGAAATATTCACATATACTCTAACACTCATTCATGTTTCATTCATTCTCCATGCATGTATTATTATCCCTTCTTCCTTCTCCTGGAGAAGATAACCAAATGTGGGCCAGGTCGAGTTTCCTGAAAATCTGCCATTCTGTGAATACACCATTTTTCTCCATCCCTTGGAGAAAGAGGCAGGTGACCAGACTCCTGCTGTCTGCCATATTTTTGGATAGTAAAAAGGTCTCTTATATAGCAGTTTTCTTCTGTTGTTGTTCCAAAAACTTGTAAAAGAATGACAGGTTGTTTTGCAGCTAAAACATGCTGACTCCACCAGTTACGGACAGGTGTTGGCTTTTCTTCATTAAGTGATATTGGTTTTCCTTCTTAATATAAGGAACCATTGTGTTGACTTAACTTAAAGAATCATCATCTTTGACTATGTAAACATGTTGTTTTCAACCACAGAGACAATCATTGTCTCTGGTCATGTCAGTTTAGCAGTTTTTTTCTTCTTAACATAAGGAATCATTGTCTTTGACTATGTAAACATGTTGTTTCCAACCACAGAGTTAATTATTGTCTCTGGTGATGTTAGTAACTTTTAAATCGCAGTTCAGCAGTTCATGAATTCTTCACCTCCTTTTTGTAGTTTTCCAGGCCTCAATCTTGGTATGGTGTCTTCAGTCTTGCCAGACCCCATTCATACACTTTCCATTCAATGTCATTCAATCCACACATCATATTCATCTCATGAGCACTGGTTAAACTTCAGCTGATCAGCTCTTGAGTAAGTGTTGTTGTCGCATGCTTTCCTGACCTGACTTCAGGGATCTAATCTATCAAACTTGAGGAATTAAGTAACCAACTCCTTCGAATATAAGGACAGTTATCTGCATGCTTCCAGATGGGTGTTGCATCTCCACTCTGGATTTCCAAATGTGTAACCCTTCATCTCTCCTTCCCTTGTCAAAGACAAGGGTTTTAATCTATTTTCTCCCTCTTTTACTTCCAGAGTTTTTAATAGTGCAAATCATTCAAACACAACTCTGCATCTTGGATGAGAACCTCTTGATTTCATTGGAGAGCTCCAAATCCTATCCTTGGTTCAGATATGTTTCTGGCATGAAAAATTATATAAAAGCACAAATAGCAGATTCATCTCTATCATCAACTCTCTTTTATTTCCTTCTATGTCATTGTCACCCCATGTTCAACCTATCCAATTGCTTTCTTACACACTTTATCCTATATGGTAGGACTTGATGCCCCTTCTGTGCCTCAACATATGTGTCACGTCTTGTGATTTCCTAACCAAGTTACACAACATCTAGGCCTGCTATCTACATGATTGGCTTGCATTGAAGAGATTCCATTTTTTCACGTGACACATGCCTTGTTCAAAAGCTTTCCTCCATGACAAAATGTTTCACTTGGGGGGAGAAAGATGACTTTCACACAGCAGGCTGTGTTGAATTATCATCCTCTCTCATGGAGTACTGTCCTAAGAACTCGTGTTTTTATGTGAGTTCTTAGGACATTCACACTTGGAAGAGGTGATTTGCTGAACATCAATAATCAAGAAAATGTGTTTTCCTTAATGTGAGCTTTATGGCTCTGATCGATCTCCCCGCTTCCTTCCTTCCCCACCAAATAACCTTTATCTAGATCCTAATAAAAGGAAGGGGGAGACCTATGGGATTGATCCACTGTCTCCGTCAGGAGAGCACCATTACGCATCGGGGGGGGGGGGAGGGAAGCAATGCCATTCAGAGTTTTTAAGCACACCTGGGGATAAGCGCCAGACTTAGCTGACAATCAATCAGCCGAGGGTTTAAAATGAGACAGTAATCAATTTTTGAGCAAGATTTAAGTGCCATTGTAAAAGAGGTTTGAAGTGTTTGAAGGTTAGAGCACTCTGCGGGAAAAGATACGATCTGCCTTTAATCGCACATAAATCGGTCCTTATGAATGGAGTTGCGGAGGGGATGGGATCTTGACACCCCAGGCTAAAGAGACCCAAAGACTTGTCATCTTCTCAGCAAGTAGCCAAACAACAGAAGAAGAGGAGGAGGAAGAAGAAGAAGAGAGTTACTTTTTCCAAAGAAGAATAACTTGCTCTGTTTGCTAGGTGTCAGATAAGATCAGCATCCTGGTGGTAATATCCGTGGGCATAAATGTAGCATACTTGCATGCATTCGTCACTGGATACTCCATAAGGCACTGGCCTCCAGCCTTTGTCCCCCATCCAAACTGCATTATATGGGTCTATACCAGGCATGGGCAAACTGGGGCCCTCCAGGTGTTTTGGACTTCAACTCCCACAATTCCTAACAGCTGGCAGGGAACTGAAGTCCAAAACACTTGGAGGTCCCAAGTTTGCCCATGCCTGGTCTACACTGACCATATAATGCAATTTCAAACTTCATTATATGGCAAGGTAGAGCACGCCATTGACAAATTTGCAAGAAAGCCCTTCTTCTACTAAATCAGTGGTTCCCAACCATTTTTTGACTAGAGACCACTTGACCAGGGACCACTTTGATCAATGCCCACTTGACCAGGGACCGCTTGACCAGGGGTCATTTTGACCAGGGGCCACTTTGACCAAGGATCATTTTACTAGGGACCTGTTTGACCAATGACCACTTTGACCAGGTACCACTTTAAACAAGGGCCAGTTGACTAGGGACCACTTTGACCAGTGATGACTTTGATCAGGGACCACTTTGAGCAGGGACCACTTTGACCAAGGACCAGTTAACCTAGGACCACTTTGACCCGAGGCCACTTTGACCAGGAGCCACTTTGACCAGGGGACACTTTGACAAATGATCACTTGACCAAGGACCACTTGACTAGGGACCACTTGACCATGGACCACTTTGACCAGAGACCACTCTCCAACATTAGTACCAAAAGGATTATAATCAGTTTTTGGTCAACTTTAGATTCGTTTTGACTATTTGGGGTGCTGATTCAGAAAATTGGTTTTGGATAGACCACATCAGCTCTAGTTTCTCATACAGAACATATGCCATCCAGTAGTTGGCATCTTCTCACCCACAGAAAACCATATTTAATAAACCTCGGCACTATAAGAGGGTTTTACGTGACAAGTCGCTCTCGTTGCAATGGTGAGGATGCAGACCATATTTTAATTCTTGCGGACCACTAGTGGTCCACAGGCCACAGGTTGGGAACCACTGTACTAAATCATATTTAATCAGTGCTGGAGAATATGTGAGAATATGGAGCAAGGGGGTTTGAGTGACAATACTAATGTTTGAAATTACAGGAAAAGCATTATTTCTCCATTAAGCCTATCTATCATAGACTGGAAATAAACCTGTTTGTGTCTCCTCACAAGGATGTTCCCCTGACATCAGGTGAGTGTGAAAAGATATTAGCTTAAAGATCCAATCTGGCATCAATGTGGATCATCTGAGTAATGGTGTTGTGCCTCTGCTTGGAGTCTGTCTGCGTGATCTTCTTGCAGCAGCCGAGGATGCGATCCATTGTTTCTCCTGCTTCCTTGCGGAGTTGTTGTTGTTATTATTGTTGTTATACCTTGCCTGTGGGCTATGAGTGGCCTTTGACAGTATAAAAAAGCAATATATATATACTATATATATATATATATATATATCTGTAATGGAGCATCCATTCTTTTGCTCACCACAAAGTCACAGCAGACAAGACCTCATCAGACCTTTGTATGGGGTAAAAAAAATACTTTAAAAGCATATTTGATGTAAGCGACCATTAACATGACTTTATGAATTTCTCTCTCCTTTGACTTTAGCTGCAATTTCCTCAAACCTCTTCCTAATGGCGCATGATGATGTCACCCTAATTGCAGCCACCCTCTAAGCAGTCTTTGCAAAGGCCCCTCCAGTGCTAGCTGGCCCCTTGTACGGGATTGAAACATCTTTAATGAAGGCAAGAATGATCACATCAATTGATTCTTTGCCTTCATTTTTTAAAGGCCTGGAGCATTTCTGAATCATCTCAACAGTGTTTATTATCTCCCGCGATTCTCAGCCTGATGGTGCAAATATTAATGGTCCTTCGGCTCCCTTTTGTGTTTGCATTGTTGCATCACTCGCCCCAAATCAATAGGCGCACGGATGAACAATGATCGGGAAAGCTTTCCAATACCATCCGCTCTTGAAGATCCCCAGCCTCAATTTTGTTACTGCCAAAGACGGTCAATATTAATTGATGGTGCCTTAGTAGCATAATAAATGGGTTGGGTTAGAAATATTGAGAGATAATACAGCAACTTCCACAGGAAGAAGCATCGGGTCTCCTCCTTATTTCTACATTGCTGAGAGTGAGACCATTAAAAAACTGGAAATAGAAGGAATTGTTTAAGAGGCTTGACTGCCTTTTGCATCTTCAACGTTCCCCAGACTTTGTATCATGCCGGTGCCTGAGAAGTGGAGTGAGAAGAGTTAGAAAGTTTGGGACTTTATTGTTGTTGTTGGGTTGCTGTGAGTTTTCCGGGCTGCCTGGCCATGTTCCAGAAGCATTCTCTCCTGATGTTTCGCCCACATCTATGGCAGGCATCCTCAGAGGTTGTGAAGTCTGTTGGAAACTAGGCAAGTGGGGTCTATATATCTGTGGAATGAGCTTCTGTCTGTGTGAGGCAAGTGTAAATGTTGCCATTGGCCACCTTGATTAGCATTGAATGGCCTTGCAGCTTCAAAGCTTGGCTGATTGCTGCCTGGGGGAATCTTTTGTTGGGAGGTGTTAGCTGGCCCTGATTTATTCTAGTCTGGAATTTCCCTGTTTTTGAGCGTTGCTCTTTATTGCCTGATTTTAGAGTTTTTTAAATACTGATGGCCAGATTATATTCATTTTCATGGTTTCCTCCTTTCTGTTGAAATTGTCCACCTGCTTCTTGTGGATTTCAAAATGTCCCTGTTTCTGTGAGACCTTTTCCCCCTATGTGACCCTTTGTTTCCGACACTACTCCAGTTCTCCCCCGAGTTTTAAAATATCCTGTATGTCCATTCGGCCCGCCCTGCCAGTTTTGTTATTAGATTCACCTGTATTGTTGTGTTTTCACAGATGTATTTTATTGTGTTTATTGTTTTTATTATGTTTATTGTTCTTCTATGTTGTTATATTTTATGATGTGTTGTTCGGGCACGGCCCCATGTAAGCCGCTCGGGGTCCCCTCCGGGGAGATGGATGCGGGTTAGAAATAAAGTTTTAATATTATTATTTTATTATTAATAATATTATTATTTCAATGGCTTCTCTGTGTAGTGTGACATGGTGGTTGTTCAAGTGGTCCAGCATTTCTGTTTTTCCAATAATATGCCATTTCCAAGTTGGTTCATCAGGTGCTCTGCTATGGCTGACTTCTCTGGATGAAGTAGTCTGCAGTGCCTTTCATGTTCATTGCTTCATGTTTGGCCAATGCTGCAAGAAAGGAGATTCCGCCTGAACATGAGGAAGAACTTCCTGACTGTGAGAGCTGTTCAGCAGTGGAACTCTCCGCCCCAAAGTATGGTGGAGGCCCCTTCTTTGGAGGTTTTTAAACAGAGGCTGGCCATCTGTCGGGGGTGCTTTGAATGCAATTTTCCTGCTTCTTGGCAGAATGGGGTTGGACTGGATGTCCCATGAAGTCTCTTTCAACTCTATGATTCTATGTTTCTATGCTGCATTTGGGGGTCCCTATGTAGACTTGTCCACAGCTGCATGGTATGCAATAGACTCCTTCCTCAGCTTCCCTATGCAGTCAGTGGTTCGCTTGATGTATGGCAAGAACACTATTCCTCTGGGTGGAACCACTGACCACATAGGGAAGCTGATGCTGTTGCCTGATGGAATGGCTGCTTTCAAGGCACAGCTGAACAGAGGAGGATCCAGATAGAGCTGGGTACTCAGCAGAGCCATTGGCATGTCTATGGTTGCCTTTGTTCCCTTGGCTCCTGCCTAGTGGAATGGTTGCTGGCAAGTGACTGTTGAAGGATGGAAGATCCCAGCAGAGCTGAGCTCTCAGAAAGCATCATTAGCATACCCATGTGTACCTCCACCTCCCAACGCAGATGGTGGTGGGTCCGTAGGTGGTAGTGGATCCCTATTCTTGATCCACGTGTTCTCCTGCTGTGAGGACATCAGTTTCTAGATCAGTGGTTCTCAACCTTCCTAATGCTGTGACCCCTTAATACGGTTCCTCATGTTGTGGTGACCCCCAACATGATTTTTGTTGCTACTTCACAACTGTAATGTTGGTACAGTTATGAACCGTAATGTAAATATCTGATATGCAGGATGTCTTTTCATTCACTGGACCAAATTTGGCACAAATATCCAATACACCCAAATGTGAACATTGGTGGAGTTTGGGGCAAAATATGCATGCCATTTGGGAGTTGTAGTTGCTGGCATTTATAGTTAATAATATAATATATTATTATACAATATAATATAGTTAACCTATAATCAAAGAGCATTCTGAACTCCACCAATGATGGAATTGAACCAAACTTGGCACACAAAACTCCCGAGACCAATAGAAAATACTAGAAGTATTTGGTGGGCATTGACCTTGAGTTTTGGAGTTCTAGTTCACCTACATCCAGAGAGCACTGGATAAATCTGGACAAAACTTGCCATGAATACTCAATATGCCCAAACACTTATGGAGTTTGGGGGAAATAGACCTTGACATTTGGGAGATGTAGTTGCTGGGATTTATAGTTAATAATATATTTATTATTATTATTATATAATATAATATAGTTAACCTATAATCAAAGAGCATTCTGAACCCCACCAATGATAGAATTGGGCCAGACTTCCCACAAAGAACCCTATTACCAATAGAAAACAATGTTTTTCTGATGGTCTTTGGTGACCCCTCTGACACCCCCTTCGCGACCCCTCTAGGGGTCCCGACCCCCAGGTTGAGAAACGCTGTTCTAGATGTAAGGCAGGCCCGGATTACCCATAAGGTCACCCTAGGCCATGGCCTAAGACGGCAGCCATGGGGGGGCAGCAGATCCGGACCCCACAAAATAAAAAAAAATTAAAAAATTTAATCCGATCTTCGGGCGCTTGTTTCTGCACCTGCGCAGTGAAGGAAGGAGGGGCGGGCGGGCGGGTGCAAGAGAGGAGGAGGCGGGGGAAGCCACGTCAGACGCCCTAGGGGCGGGACTTCCCCCAGCTCTTTCTCCCTCACGCCAGCTATGCCCCTCCTTCCTTCACTGAAGGAAGGAGCGGCGCCCGCCCATGCGAGCGAGAAGGAGCCGGGGGGAAGTCCCGCCGCCCCTAGGGCATCTGACATGGCTTCCCCCTGCTGCCTCCTTGCTCGCACGGGCGGGTGCCCCTCCTTCCTTCAGTGAAGAAAGGAGGGGCACCTGTGCAAGCGAGGAGGCGGCAGGGGGAAGCCACGTCAGATGCCCTAGAGGCGGGACTTTCCCCAGCTCCTTCTCGCTCATGCTGGCTCTGCCCCGCCCCTGCAAGCAGCCCCGCCCCCTGCAAGCGGCCCCGCCCGGCTCAAGCACCCCCCGGGGGGGTGGCACTTACAGAGTGTGGCCTAAGGAGCCACAAAACGTTAATCCGGGCCTGATGTAAGGCAGTCCCAGTCAGGGTTGGCTTGATGTTCCTTCCTCTTGGCACATTTCTCTCTTTCGCCTTCCATTCGTGCCTCTCTGAATTCTGCAGCACTGCTGGTCACAGCTGACCTCCAGTTAGAGTGCTCAAGGGTAAGAGCTTCCCTGTTCTCAGTTTTTGAGGTTGACTTTAAGTCCATCTTTAAATCTCTTTTCCTGTCCACCAACATTTCATTTTCCATTCTTGAGTTCAGAGTAGAGTAACTGCTTTGGGAGACGGTGATCAGGCATTTGGACAACGTGACCAGTCGAGTGGAGTTGATGGTGGAGGACCATCGCTTCAGTGCTGGTGGTCTTCGCTTCTTCTTGGAAGAAGTAGATTTAATGGAGTGATCCTCCTTCTTTCCTCTGTGTTGCTGAAGTCAGATGGGATACAGGGGCAGTCCTACAGGTAGGCCAAGGAAGCGGCCACATGGGGCGCCATCTGGGAAGGGCCAAATTCCCCCGCCCACCGGGCGCCGGTGCTAGACAGCGTCCTGGCCCTGCTGATGTTCCTCAGGCAGCGCCGCAGCTGCCTGCTTTTGGGCCCCGGCCTTGTGCGCTCCGACGCCGCTTCTGGGCATGCGCTGAGTTTTTTGCACAGGCGCAGTTGCTCCGGAGCTGAAGTTGAGCGCAGGAGCAACTGCGCTTGCGCGAAAACCTCCGCACATGCCCAGTAGCTCCTGTGCGCAGAAGCCTGTAAGCAAAGCACTCCCTATCGGGCAGGCAGGGAGTGCTTCCCCTCTCCCTTTGTCTCTGCCCTGCCGCCGAATACGGTGACCCAATTGGGCAGGCAGGGGGCGGAGCCAAAGGGGTATTGGCGACGTATTGCCTCCTGACAGCCGCCACCGGAAGTAGCCGCCGCACGCTGAGGCGAACTCCCTCGCCAGGCCCAATCACGTGTGAACCTTACCACACCCGCCCACCCCCTGCGCCCGCGCGCCGGCCGGAACCATCAAGGAGAGACAGGCGCAACTGCACAGGCAAATAGTAATATATAATATTTTATTTTACTTTATTTTGGGTTATTTGAGTTTTATAGGAGTAATGAAAATATTTAGTAGAGGATAATTGTATTTAAAAATAATTTTATTTATTATTTTATAATAATAATAATAATAGAATAGAATGTTATATTATATTATAATGTCAATATATTATAATGTAATTATATTGTAATGTATAATATAATTATGATATAAAAAGTATGAGTATGTACTATAATATATTGTATATACATTGATACAATATAATAATACTAATGGTATTGTGATATTATAATTGTATATTTGTTTTACATGGGGGGGCACCAAAATAATGTTGTGGGGGCAAAAATAATGTTTGCTTACCACAGGCATGTAGCCAGGGGGGCTAAGCCCCGTTCTCAGGATGGTCCTTGAGAGGCCTTACTGGTACATTATTTAAACTTATGTTTATTCATATCATGATCTGATCACCATGCTCATTATATCCTACCTTCATGGGGTTATTGGGATAACAATACAAAGGTTTGGTAGGGTAAACCCTCTTCCACCCAGTCTCAGCCCCCCCCCACAAACTCACCCCGAGTAAAATCCTGGCTACGGCCCTGGCTTACCATATAAAATTACCTTAGACCGCCCCTGATGGGATATCTGCTGCCCAGTGACAATTGAGTAAAGAGGGAACTGACCCTGGCAGAATGACATGCACAGACCCTACCCGACTCCTCCCTTCTTTGCATCCTGATGGAATTAATTAAACTGATATAGAATCAACATTTCTTCATTGCACCAATATCCCAGCTTCCCTTCTCATCAAGGACCTCTCAAGGGTAGACTGTTCATTATTTAAATACAATCTGATAAACAGAAGATTATAAAAAATGTAATCATCCATTTGCTATTCTCTTAGTGAATAGGAATGATTAGTTCTAATTTTTTTAAAGATATGATGTAACATCAAAAGGACGCCAAAGTCATCCTCGTTTTGATACGAAAGCAAAGAAAAAGGAGCTTCCTTCCATCTCATCGTCATGAACGTAATAGCTTCTTGCCTCGCCATCCGCTTTAATTAGTGAGCCATTATCCCAACAATGGCATACACTTGGGGTGAGGAAAGTTCATAACTAGTATGCAAAGCATAGAGCTAATAAGGTCCTGCTAGATTCATCACAAAGGAGACAAAGGATGCCTTGAAAGAGCCAAGAAGGAAATGAATTCACGAATCCGTGTAAGTGACAGTCTACATCTTGAGGGATTAGCTTTACATGCTGTAATTATGAATGTGTTACACAGAGACAATTCCATTAGTAGATCTGAAAAGAAGGAAGAAAGGCACAAGGAAAGAGAAAGTCCCCCATTGCCTGAGTATTCTGGGATAGGAGGGTGGCAAAATCCCTATTTTTAGTATCTCTTGGAATATAGGGAACAGTTCATCGCAGAAGCTCCTGCAGTCCTGATAACATCTGAACGGAAGCTAAAGGAGCCTCTACACTGTATATTTAATGCTGTTTGAAACCACTTTAGCAACCTTCGCTCAATGCTGTGAAATTATGGGAGTTGTAGTTTGGTGAGGCATCAGCATTATTTCTCAGAGAAATGGAAAGACATTGTTTAAACCACAGTTCCCATGATGCACTTACATTGAGCCATGGCAGTTGTAGTGGTGTCAAAATGCATTCATTCTACAGGGTAGATCAGTGGTTCCCAACCGGGGGTCCGTGGACCACCAGTGGTCCACAAGAACTAAAATATAATCCGCAGTTATGACACATTTCAACGACAGCGACTGGTCTTGCGAAACCCTCTTATAGTGCCGAGCATTAACAAAATCCACAGATAATAACACAGCCCAAACATTTTTCCGTGGTGTCTTCGTTTTTAGGCCTGTTCCTGAGGTTATTTGGGGTGCTAATGCAGTGAATAGACCACATCAGCTCTAGATTACTAAATAGAGCGTTGCTGTGGTCCCATCTATATGTGTGTGTGTATATGTGTGTGTATTTGTGTATATGTGTGTTTGCATTTATATATGTGGTTTTGCACATGCATTGTAATGCATTTTTTATATTTTTGGCTTTTTAAGTCTCTCCCACTGCTTTTCAGTGTTTTTATGAGTGAATGTCATTTGTTGGCCTGATAGGTGTATTGTGTCCAAATTTGGTGTCAATTCATCCAGTGGTTTTTGAGTTATGTAAATCCCACAAATGAACATTACATTTTTATTTATATAGATGGTTTTCTCTGGGCGAGCAGATGGTGAGTGGCGACTACTGGATGGCATACGTTCTGTATCAGAAACTAGAGTCGATGTGGCCCATCCAATGCAATTTTCTGAATCAGCACCCCAAATAACCAATCCAGATCTAAAGTTGACTAAAAACTGATTTGTAACCCTTTTGGTACTAATGTTGAAGAGTGGTCCCTGCTCAAATTGATCCCTGGTCCAAAAGAAAGGTTGGGAACCACTGGTGTAGATGGACGAAAGCATCTAATTTTATTTAACCTCACTGTTATAATGTTTGCGATCATAGTCATACAGTTGACTCACCCCTATCCACAGATTCCATATCCACAGATTACACTATGGGTTGTTTTTTTTTTCCAATAGCGCTCCATGCAGTCATGCTGGCCACATGAATTAAGAGGTGTCTATGGACAATGCTGGCTCTTCGGCTTAGAAATGGAGATGAGCACCAGAGTCCCAGAGTTGGACACAACTGGACTTAATGTCAGGGGAAAACCTTTACCTTTTTTTCCAAAAAGGAAATTTTGATTTTGTCATGGTATGTAAGAGACATCATTTTACTATGCAATTGTATATAATGGAATTTAAACCCTCACATATTTTGATATATGTGGGAGGATGTCTTCAAACCAAATTATATCCTCAAACCAAATTATATCATAATACTATTATTATTATTATTTCAATCCCGCTTTATCTCTCTAAAATGCAACCCAAACTGGACACCCAAGGCCCACTACTGTATTGCAAAATTCAAAGTGTTACAAAATACAAATACAAAATGAATTCTACATATTTGTTCAAATTGAATCCGTTTCTTTTTAAATTATTCTTTGGGGGAGTACCCAAACAATTTATTTATTTATTTTAGATCTTATATGTCATTCAGCACCATGGACAGAACTATGTTTGCTCTCCAAGGCTAAGAGGGAAAGCATCAAGTAGACCAGTGTTTTTCAACCTTTTTTGAGCCGCGGCACACTTTTTACATTTACAAAATCCTGGGGCATACCACCAACCAAAATGACACAAAATGACACTCTAACACAGTAATACATATTGTTAATATGTTTTAAAATGTATTTATACACTCAGTGTGAAACCTGGGCCTGTTTCGATGAACACAACATAGATATCCTGGCAGGAATAGCAGAAAGACACACACAAAGGTCTTACTCAATAGCTGTCAGTCATGGGAAAACTTCAGCCCTCTGGGTGCTTTGGACTTCAACTCCCACCATTCCTAACAGCCTGAGGCCCCTTCCTGCTTAAGTGGCTGAGGGGGGGGGAGGAAAAGGGACTGAGGCCACTAGGAATGGTGAGAGTTGGAGTCCAAAACACCTGGAAGGTCCAAGTTTGCCCATGCCAGCTTTCGATTCCATCTCTACATCTATCTTCAGCCTCTGGCGGCTTGAACATATATGATTATCTACATGATTTTCTACCTTGTCGCTATGAATATGGTGTTGCTTTTTTAAATTGTCCGCAAACTGACTGAGTTATTGTGCAGATCCCGGAACTGACATTGGATAACATCGTGAGGATACACTTTGTTTTTTGCACTCACTTCTGTGATTTCATCAAATATCACGAGTTTTCCGTAGAGGAGCGCTCTGTGAACTCACTCCACTCTCTGTGGCGACCACACCAAACTACCTTATGTAAGACTTTTGATTTTCTCCAGCAGGTTTGGGTACTTTGAATGTGTTTTTTGCGTATGGTTATGTATGATTAATTGTGCAATTTGTACTGTGACGTAGCGGCGCTCCTTTAATAACGTCTGGCTCCTTACCTCTCCCGCTGCGACCTGGCCACGGTGATCCAAGCCACGGTCATCTTGAGGCTCGATTACTGTAATGCACTGTTCATTGGCCTACCCTTGTCGGCGATCCGGAAACTCAAGCTGGTGCAGAACGCAGCTGCGCGCCTGCTCTCAGGAGCTCCAAGATCCGCCCATGTGACTCCACTTCTGCGCGAACTGCACTGGCTCCCCATTGAATTCCGGGTCGCCCTCAAGGTGTTAGTTTTAACTTTCAAGGCCTTATATGGTTTGGGGCCAGTGTACCTGAAGGAGCGGCTTACCCCATATGTGCCCAGAAGATCACTGCGTTCTGAGGGGCTCAACCTACTAGAGGTGCCTGGTTTTAAGACCTACAGATTGTCGACTACAAGGCAGAGGGCGTTCACAGTGGCTGCGCCGAGCCTCTGGAACTCGTTGCCCGAGGAGACGCGAGCCCTATCGGGCTTGATGGCCTTTCGCAAGTCCGTAAAGACCTGGCTGTTCAGACAGGCATTCGGCCTCGACTGATGCCGCTGTAACCTGCCAGCTTGCCGCATCTTGCCGTCTGCACTGTCGCCGATCTGCTAGGCATTTATTGTTGGGAGGGGGGGTTTATTGGTTTTAGAACTCTGTTTTATGTTTTTACCTGTGTTTTATTGGTTTAATTGTTGCAAACTTCTCTGGGCTCTGGAGAGAGCGGTCTACTAAATCGAATAAATAAATAAATAAATAAATAAATAAGGGTATTGGAGGTTCCAATTTCCCACGGCACACCTAATGATCGCTCACGGCACACTAGTGTGCCCCGGCACACTGATTGGGAAACACTAAAGTAGACCACGTAAGATGAACATTTTGGTCTTCCCATTCCTCACACCATTCTCCACCTTTTGGTAGTGGCTGACTGTTGTGCACCACTTAACTTTCGGAAGCATCCCACTGACTGATGGACCGGTTCCGTCCTATAATTAAATTCTTGCCAAGCAGAGACCTTTTGTAACAGTTAATTGCAATAAATGTCATATTTAGGCTGAATGTTCTTTTTTGGTTGCCTGCATGTGCCGCAATTGCATTATGAAAAGAACTTACACTTAGGAAAGCTGTTCCTGGCAAGAGGAAGTGTGTAGAAAAGCCACCGGGGCCTGAATGGAGCATTTAGTGTTCGCTGGGAATCTTTTTGCAAATGCATTTCAAATGGCAAGAAGGGCAGGCTGTTTTTGTTTTCTTTTGAGTAGCATAAGAGTCTCATTTTAAAAATATGTAACACCTGTGAGAACAAATACAAGGCTGATTACGTTTTTGGAAGAGGAGGAGGAGGAGGCAGGTGGTGAACATCTCTCTCGCCAGCAAAAACCAACTACAACAAAACAAAACAGGAAGAACAAAAAAACCAACTTCAGTTTGAATAAGAAACCAGGAAATCGGTGTCCAAATAAGCCCATTTTCTACGTACATGCACAAAGACAGAAAAGGAAGCCCTTGAAAGGCAATTAAAATGAAAAAGTTACAATTAACACCAGCCATGAATTGATAATGGATGGCTTTTTATTATCTTCAGCATTGTGTTGGTGGAAGCACAACATATTTTGCACTGGAAGTTAAACAGAACCAACGCCCACTTTTGGATGAAGAGTGCCAAAGCGGACAATGATCTTGACGACAGAAAAACCTCTAAGTTTGGGGAAATTGTTTTTCCATCATTGGGATGATCTACCCTGTAAGGAGCTTAATAGAGAAGAGGAGACCCTGTTTTCGGCTATCATAAAAACGACAAAAAAGCAAGACATGAAAGACTGTTTCAATTTTGCTAGCACCATAAGGGAAAAGGCACTTATGAAAAGATATTTTCTTATAATGTCCTTCAGGAATAGCTGAAGGTAACACGTTGCATCACCCTACATTAGTGTTTTTCGACCTTTTTTGAGCCACAGCTCATTTTTTACATTTACAAAATCCTGGGGCACACCACCAACCAAAATGACACAAAAATGACACTCTAACACAGTAATACATATAGTTAATATGTTTTTAAATGTATTTATACACTCAGTGTGAAACCTGGGCCTGTTTCGATGAACAAAACATATATATGATTTCCTCTCACCTAGTTCCTTCAAGCCGCTCCTCATAGAGTTTGTTCTCCAGACGTTTGTGAAATTTCGCCCTGAGTGAAACTTGCTTCCAGTTAACTATGGATGTCATGAAGCTGTTAAAAACCATTCCCGGGGGATCTCAAACAATCCCGTAAAATAGTTTTTTTTTAAAAAAACATTTCCAAGCAGAGAGGCTCAATTTGTTTCTTGGAAACCTGTGAGGGGGCTGCTAGGGAGAGAGTGCCAATTTCCCACGGCACACCTGATGATCACTCACGGTACACTAGTGTGCCATGGCACACTGGTTGGGAAACACTGCCCTACATTGTATCTGCATTGATATTACTACCACGGCCATCCCATGGATTCCTGAGATTAGTCATTTGCTAATGAATACTACAGAGCTCTAGCTAAGGGCACTCCAAAGTACTGTCAAAGGCTTTCATGGTCAGAATCACTGGGTTGTTGTAGGTTTTTCAGGCTGTCTGGCCATGTTCTAGAAGCATTCTCTCCTGACGTTTCACCTGCATGTGTGGCAGGCATCCTCAGAGGTTGTGAGGTCTGTTGGAAACTAGGAAAATTGGGTTTATATATCTGTGGAAAGTCCAGGGTGGGAGAAAGAACTCTTGTATGTTGGAACCTCTGAGGATGCCTGCCACAGATGGAGGCAAAACATCAGGAGAGAATGCTTCTAGAACATGGCCATACAGCCCGGAAAACCTACAACAACCCAGATTCCAAGTATTTTGCCAAACTACAGAGTCTCAGGATTCAATGGATATAGACCCATGGTAGTTAAGGTGGTATCAAACCCATATAACTATTTTTCTAGTGGTGGTATGTGTGCCTCCAAGACATTTCTGATCTATGGCACAGGTGAACCTATCATTGGTTAGCCTTGGTAATGCATTCCCATTGCCAAATGTGGATTCAAATCCTGTTCTCACAGTGGCATGCTCCAATACTCTGAACAGTGCCTCTTACTAGCTCCTATAACTATAGTATAAGATAGATAGATGATAGATAGACAGACAGACAGTGTGTGTGTTTGTGTAGGTTTTTTTCTAACTTTGGACTGCAAGAGATTTGAGAACATATTATCAGATGCAAGGGTTTTTTTCACCCAATTAATTTTATCATTCTGATGTTCCATCAAAAAAAACCCAAGGTGTCACATAAGTCCTCCTTTTACTCATCACAACAACAGTGTGAGGTAGGACAAAGCCCAAAAGGTAAAGGATAGCATTGTGGAAGACTTGGATCAGGGATACTGTAGTTGAAGACTATGTGATTGGCTGGCCTCTCAGCCAAGGGGAGGGCTGTTTCTGACACTCCAAATGGGGAGGGGAGAGCAGGCATGCTTGGTGCATGGCAGTGTGGTGCGCATGTGTGGGTGAGGGAGAGCATGCAAGGATAGATGGAGGCTCACACCAGCAAGTCCCTTCAAGGCAAGGGGTTCTGTGTGGGAAGTTTAACCCAATTCTATCGTTAGTGGGGTTCAGAATGGTCTTTGATTGTAGGTGAACTATAAAACCCAGCAACTACAACTCTCAAATGTCAAGGTCTATTTTCCTCAACCTCCACCAGTGTTCACATTTGGGCATATTGAGTATTCATGCCAAGTTCGGTCCAGATCTATCATTGTTTGAGTCCACAGTACTCTTTGAATGTATGTGAACTACAACGCCAAAACTCAAGGTCAAAGCTCACCAAACCTTTCCAGTATTTTCTGTTGTTCATTGGAGTTCTGTGTGCTAAGTTTGGTCCAATTCCATTGTTGATGGAGTTCAGAATGCTCTTTGATTGTAAGTGAACTATAAATCCCAGCAACTACTCCCAAATGACAAAATCAATCCCTCCCAACCTCACCAGTATTCAAATATGGGTGTATTGGGTATTTGTGCCAAATTTGGTCCAGTGAATGAAAATACATCCTGTATATCAGGTATTTATGTGATGATTCATAACAGTAGCAAAATTCCAGTCATTAAGTAGCAATGAAAATAATTTTATTGTTGGGGGTCACCACAACATGAGGAACTGTATTCAGTGGTCGCGGCATTGGGAAGGTTGAGAAACACTGCCCTAGACAATCTTCCTTTTCCTTGAGTTGAAAGAAGGGCGATTTTACACCTTGCTTTTTTGTATTTCCCCCCTGCAATCTCTCCTTACCATTTAAGCAAGCACGTAAATATCAGTGCTCGCCAAAAGAGATGATTTCTTTGCCATTCTTTGTCCTGAAAGAAAGAGGGGCTTGGAATGGCTACGTGACAGCCGGCTGATTCCTCCTATAAGTAAGTCATAAGTCAAAGGTATCCATTTATAATGCCTGGAGCCAACCATGCCAAACTGCTCAGGAAGCTCTAGTAAGTGAATTACAGCCGGTAAACCTGCATCTCTTTTACATGAATTCTTAATTTTGTATGAGAAATAGGAAGCACTCACCTGAATTATTCTTGGCCAAGAGGTTCTGCATTTTAAGCTTCTGTCGCGGCACTGCTAGCGAGGGCAGACGAAGCTGCTCAGTTGGTACGCAGCTTCGGCCTGGAGTGTCATCAATATGCGGATGACACCCAGCTCGTTCTGGGGATGGAGGGCTGACCCGACTCCGTACCCAATAATTTCCATCACTGCCTAGAAGCCGTTACTGGATGGCTGCGAGCCAGTAGGTTGAAGGTGAATCCGGCTAAGACAGAGATCCTGTGGCTGGGCTGTCCGGGTACGAGTGAGATCCGGCTTCCAACCCTGGACGGAGTGATACTTCGCCCGTCACCATTGGTTAAAAGCCTAGGAGTCACGCTTGACTCCCACCTGACGATGGAGAAACATATCTCCACCATCAGCGGAATAGCATTTCACCATCTCCAGCAGGCGAGGAAGCTGGCTTCCTACTTGTCCTGCCACGACCTAGCCACAGTGGTCCAAGCCACGGTCATCTCAAGACTGGACTACTGTAATGCTCTCTTCATTGGCCTTCCTCTGTTGGTGATCCGGAAGCTTAAGCTGGTGCAGAACGCCGCAGCTCAGCTGGTGGCAGGTCTTCCATCTCGCTGCCACATCATGCCCGTTCTGCGGGGACTGCACTGGCTTCCAATAGAGCACCTTCAAAGTGCTGGTTCTAACCTTTAAGGCCTTGAACGATCTGGGGCCGGTGTATCTAAGGGACTGCCTCTCCCCATATAGTCCTTCAAGACCACTGAGATCTAAGTCTTCGAACCTCCTGACCGTACTGAGCCACACAGTCCTACACTTGACCGCAACGTGGAGGAGAGCCTCTAGCGCCATCGCTCCTGTATTATGGAACGCTCTCCCTCCTACAATCCGTGTGCTGCCCAATTTACTAGCCTTTCGAAAGGCCTGTAAAACCTTCCTGTTTACACAGGCATTTGGTTAGGAACAATACTAGGGCTTCCACGATATGGTCATAGGCCACGGCAATATGTGGCGAGCGTGCGTCATTATCTAGTTTTAATTATGGATGCAACTGCTGGCCCCCTACTGTGTTTTAATATGTTATTGTGTATTGTAGTTTCATTGTGTTTTTACCATGTTTTTAATTGTCTGTAAGTCACCCCGAGCCACTCGGGAGGGGCGACTAAAAAATGGAAATAATAAATAAATAAATAAATAAAACCCCAATTCTGGTGTTTTTGGAGCAGAAAGACCAATGAAGGAGAGCTGAGTTTTGTGTAACTTAACTATAAGGATATGACTCTTAACTCATTGGCAGACATTGGAAAGTTGGGAAAGCGGGCTTTTGGGGAAATGACTCCAAAAAGGGATCGAACCATAGACTCATACAATCATAGAGTTGGATGAGACCTCACGGGCCAAGAAGCAGGAAAATCGCATTCAAAGCACCTCCGGCAGGTATGACTATAACTCCATTTTTTTAAAAAAATGGGATATGACCTAAACTCTTCCACTTCCATTTCACTCAGGGTTTAAAAGACTTAAAGTTTAATGGAGAACTGACGCGCTCATCTGTCCGAGCACAGGGCTTGGAATACTTGACATTTCAAAACATGACTTCTGAACCAGGCTAATTCTGAATTATGATTATCACTTCTCTTTCTTTCTATGAGGTTCCTCTTTTTATAATTTGTATGGCAAGCTTTTAATCTGCTAGAAAACGACATAGTTTTCTCCTTGCTGGGAATACTTGCCGGGCAGATTCGTGGGGGGATTTGATTTCAGTTCATTTTGAAGAACTCATCAAAGATCATGCAGATTTCCATGGACCAGGGATGGAAACCACATGACGTTTTGAAACATTTCAGTGAAGTTTGAAGATTGGCTCATTTCTAATCTTCACATTGCACCACAGTTCTACAGACCTGGAATTGAACCCTTGATCAGTAATAGATTTCTCCTGAGTGATCTTGGGCATGTCACATTCATTCAGCCTCAGAAGAAGGCAAAAGCAACCACCATTTGGAACAAATCTTGCCAAGAAAACCTTGTGATTGGTTCATCTTAGGGCCGGGCTTTAGCGCAGCAGGTTAACCACCAGCTGCAGTAAATCTTACCAACCAAAAGGTTGACAGTTTGAAGCCTCGTTTGGGGAGAGCTCCCGACTTTTCAGCCTAGCTTCTGCCTACCTAGCACAGTGTTTTTCAACCTTTTTTGAGCCACGGCACATTTTTTACATTTACAAAATCCTGGGGCACACCACCAACCAAAATGACACAAAATGACACTCTAACACAGTAATACATATAGTTAATATGTTTTTAAATGTATTTATACACTCAGTGTGAAACCTGGGCATGGATATCCTGGCAGGAATGACAGAAAGACACACACAAAGATCTTGCTCAACAGCTGGGAGTTATAGTTCACTTGCAATCAAAGAACATTCTGAATTCCACCACTATAAGAGTTTGGTGGGTATTGACCTTGAGTTTGGAGTTGTAGTTCACCTATATCCAGAGAGCATCGTGAACTCAAACAATATTGGATCAGGACCAAACTTGGCATAAATACTCAATATGCCCAAATGTGAACACAGATGGAGTTTTGGGGGAAGGAGACCTTGACATTTATAGTTAACACACAATCAAAGAGCATCATGAACTCTTGCAACAATGGAATTGAACCAAACTTGGCATATTGAACTCTCATTACCAACAGAAAGTACTGAAAGGGTTTGCTTAGGAATTGACCTTGAGTTTGGAAGTTGTAGTTCACCTACACCCAGAGAGCACTGTGGACTCAAACAATGTTATGTTATGTTGTTGTTTGTTTTCTATCCAGAATCACAATGTTGGAAGGAGGCTCACCTCTTTAAAGTCCCTAAAACAGGCATGGGGAAACTTTGGCCCTCTGGGTGCTTTGGACTTCAACTCTCACCATTCCTAACAGCCCGAGGCCCTTTCCTGCTTAAGTGGCTGAGGGGGGGAAAGGAAAAGGGCCCGAGGCTGCTAGGAATGGTGGGAGTTGGAGTCAAAAACACCTGGAAGGTCCAAGTTTGCCCATGCCAGCTTTCGACAGAGACCTCTTCCTCCCCCTTCCGCTTCGCACCCTTTCTTCCCCCTCCTGCCGAACACTTACTTTTTCTTCTCCACTCAGGCCCCCTTCTTCCCAGTCTCGCTCTGCTCGCTTTGCCTCACAAAGATGTGGGGCGAGTCTGTACAGTAACGCCCTCACGGGTCACGCCTTCCTCCCTCCCCCCTCCCCTCCTGAACATGCTCACGCTGCTCCCTTGGATCAAAATGGCGGCAGAAGCAGCAGCGTGGGCAAAGCGAGGCAGAGCGAGGCTGGGAAGAAGGGAGCCCAAGTGGAGAAGAAAAGTAAGTGTTCGGCAGGAGGGGGAAGAAAGGGTATTGGGGGTTCCAATTTCCCACGGCACACCTGATGATTGCTCACGGCACACTAGTGTGCCATGGCACACCGGTTGGGAAACACTGACCTAGCAGATCAAAAACAGCAATGTGAGTAGATAGGTAGATGCTTTAAAACAGGGAGGTATTTAAGGCACCTATAAGGAAATGCCAGAAAAATACCAGTAATTTGATCAAGGAGGAAGTTTGCAAACAAAGGTCTTCACCAGGGAAGATGGAGAAACAGCGCATGTGAGCGCGCGCGTGCATACACACACACACACACACACCAATGGTTAGACCTAAGCACAGCCTCCAAGATGTTGATGATGGGGCAAAGCCTATATATACCTTGATCTATGTACAGTTATCTGCCTTGTCAGTGTACAATGGCATTGAGTGTTTGCTGTATATGTGTTCTGTGATCTGCTCTGTGTCCCCTTCAGGGTGAGAAGGGTGAAATATAAATACTGTAAATCAATCAATCAATCAATCGAATCATAGGCCCCTTCTACAATGCCATAAATATAATCCACATTATCTGCTTTGAACTGGATTGTCTACATTGGCATACAATCCAGTTCAAAGCAGATAATCTGAATTTTATATAGCAGCGTAGAAGGGGCCCTAGAGTCTCCATAAGTCAGAAATGACTTGAAAACACTGGACAAATATTGGGTGGCAGATTGGGAGGGAGGTCTCCTTTGGGTGATTTAAAGCAAAGGTTGGGTGGCTATCTGTCAGAACCACTTTGATTGTGTATTTGTTCATGGGATGATTGGTAGAGTCTCTTCCAACTATGATGATGAGAAAGACCTCTGGCAAATTCCATGAAGGACAGCTGCTAGCAATGAGGGACATCAATGGGCTAAACAGACATTGCGATGCAGAGCTTGGCAGAGGACATTTTTGAATTCTAGACCACCCAAATCATCCATCAATACTGTAAATCAATCAATCAATCTTAGGCCCCTTCTATGCAGCCATAAAATACTATCCACATTTTTTGCTTTGAACTGGATTGTATACACTGTTTATAATATGCTTAAATTCAGATAATCTGGATTTTATATGACAGTGTAGAATGAGCCTTAGGGTCTCCATATGTTGGAAATGACTTGAACGCACAGAAGAAATCTTGGGAGGTAGAGTCTCCTTCTTTGGGTCATTTAAAGCAAAGGTTGGATGGCCATCTGTCAGAACAGCTTTGATTGTGTATTTGTTCATGGCAGAGAGTTGGACTGGATGATCCTTAGGGTCTCTTCCAACTATGGTGATGGGAAAGCCCTCTGATAAATGCCATGGAGGACAGCTGCTAGCAAAGAGGGACAGTGTGAGGACTCACCCATTTTATGCTAGGCCTAGACGAGCAGTTTGGCATCCATGGTCAAACAGGAAAGCCAGGAAAGGGGGGGGTGGCTTGGATCCTTCTCAGGGAGTGAGAGAGAGAGAGAGAGAGAGAGAGCTGCCTGGGAGTAGCTCAGAGCTGAGGGGAGGAGCCGAGCTAGTTGAGAGGGAAAAAGTGTAGCTTATTCAGCAGTCGGTTGTCAGAGCTGGGAGAGAAAGCAGTCTCTTGACAGAGTGGAGTGTGAGCAGTCAGAGAAGACAGTTGTCTTGTAAAACTGACAGGAAAAGTTCTGTGTGTAGCTGACAGGTAGTCAGTCACAGGCTTTTGGAATCTCTAGGGTTTAGAGATTAGCTCACATCTCTGGAGAAGCCAGCTATAGGAAAACTCTAGGAAAGAGTTAGTAGCTAGGGTGCTTCTGGAAGACTGAGTGTTAGCTCAGGGAACTAACTAGGTTAGTTAGTTGAAGACTACTCACGTCTAGTTTTAATATTAGAGTGAGAGAGTTTAGAGAGACAAGTTTTGAACTGTCTAGTTTGGTAACGAAGTTTTAAGAAGCAATCTTAAGTAACCAACACACTCTAGTACCATTCTGTATAACCGTTACGCATCTGTGCTCTCAAGATCTACTTGTTAATTTAATAAACATCATTGTTGTTAACTTTACAAGAAAGCTTTCAGTTTGCCTCATTATATCAGAGTGTGCCAGTTCCAGCCTTCCCACCGTCCCAGTCAAAGGGGAGAGATTTTACCTCAGCAAGCCTCTTAGTTTACCTTCAGTTTAGGAGCCTAGCTTAACTATTATTTGATCAGAAATCCTAAAACAATTTTTAGGTTGGTTGCAGCGTTCCAAGTGGTTAAAGCCTCTCAGTTTATAGCCCAAGTCAACACAGACAGCAATGTCCAATGCAGAGCTTGGCAGATGCCATTTTGGGGTTCTAGGTCACCCAAATTGTCCATTCAGTGTCATCTCCTCCCTATTGTGGGCTTTTGCAAGCTGCTGTCCAAAAAAGCATAACCTTTCCGAGTCTTGCTTTTCCTTCTGAAAAGCTGAAGAGTAATCTTCCTGACCTTTAGGAAACAACATCATGGAAAGCTGGTTTCGTCCTTTGAACAATATTTCAAACCGTGGGAGATCTTAGTTCTCATGCTGGAGCCAAAAAATAAAATCTGTGCATCAAGGGGCAAAGTGGCTTTAAAATAATGTAAATGCACTTCAAATTGCAGGGCACGGCCATTGATTGCATCAAAGCAAATAAGCAGATGTCATAACGCTAAGAGCTCCGCAGTCCGGAATAATACTCTGAAGCCGTCGTGAGAGCGAAGTTGAGCAGTGATGTAAGGAGCGCTCATTTCTTTTAATCAGCTCTGCAAGAACATTTGCTGCTGTCTGGAGATGTGATTTCTTGCAGGAGAGAGTCTGCTTTGATTTGCAAAAAAATTAAATACCAAAATGCTCTTTGCCAATATGTTATTTTGCTCTCCACTCTTCAAATGCCCATGTACGCTTTTCAGAAGGCGGGTTTCTGCCCACCCTCCAATATTTGCATTAATGCATTGGAATATAATTCTATCGTTTCAGTGCATTTGACTTTAAATACAAATGTGAAGTGTATAATCTTCTGTTAGGAATGATGTGTTTCTGGTGGAAAGGTCACTTGCAGCCCACGCAGAACACAGAGAACTGCTTGGACGTTGGAGAGCCAAAATGAACAAGTTCCATTTAAGACTTCAAATATAAATCAGCTGGCTCTCGACATTTTCTTTTCTGTCTCTCTTTATGCAAGGGAATAAACAAATGGATAGAGGGGCTTGGTTTTTTATATTTCGGAATCCTAAGCACCTTCCCAACTTTTGGTTAAGGATTATTTGGGTCCAGTCCCAGAAAAAAGTGCATCTGCAAAATAGAATTAATGCAGTTTGGCACCACTTTAACTACTACGGTTCAATATTATGGAATATAAACCCCGGTGGCAACAATGCTTTAAACCCTTGTGCCGATAGGACTGAAGACCAACAGGTCAGAGGTTTGAATATGGGGAGAGTGAGGATGAGCTCCCCATATGGGGACATGAGAGAAGCCTCTCCCAAGGATGGGAAAACATCAAAACATCCGAGCATCCCCTGGGCAACGTCCTTTCAGATGGCCAATTCTCTCACACCAGAAGCGACTTGCAGTTCCTCAAGTCACTCCTGACATGAACAAAAATTGTTATGGAATACTGGGATTTGTAGTTTGGTGAGGCACTTTAGTAGAGTAGGCTAAAGGTCTTGTAAAACCAAAACTCTCAGGATTCCACAGCATGGAGACTCAAATAAGGGGCTACTGATGACAATATAGTGCTTTTAATGTTAGCTGCTTTTAGTCTCCTTATGCATGTTGTAAGTTGCAAAAACAAAAGAACGGCCTGCCTCAGGACAGTGTGCTTCCTTCATCAATGTTTAACATTTAGACAAATGATCAGCCACTGCCAGAAGGGACAAAGAGGAAACGTATGCTGACGATCGTGCCATCACCGCTCAAGCAGGGAGCTTTGAAACAGTTGAACAGATGCTCTCTGAAGCTTTAGGTGCTCTTACTGCATTTTACAGGAAAAACCAGCTGATTCCTAATCCGTCTAAAATTCAGACATGTGCATTTCATTTTAAGAACAGACAAGCATCTCGAGCTCTGAAGGAATCCCACTGGACTCCCAAATACCTGGGAGTCACTCTGAACCCTGCTGACTTACAAGAAGAAATAGAAATAATGTCATGTGAATGCTGACTGGCACAACCTGGGGATCACAACCAGACACAGTGAAGACATCTGCCCTTGCGCTTCGCTACTCTGCTGCTGAATATGCATGCCCAACGTGCAACACATCTCACCATGTTAAAACAATGGACGTGGCTCTTAATGAGCCATGCCGCAGTATCACAGGATGTGTACGCCCCACATCGCTGAAGAAATTATACTGTTTAGCCAGTATTGCACCACCTGACATCAGTTGGGAAGTAACACAAAGGCATAGACATCTCTGTCCCATCCCCTGTTTGGATATCAGCCAGCAAACCAATGCCTTAAATCAAGAAATAGCTTTTGAAGATTGACAGAGATACTTGCAGGAACACCTCAGCAAGCAAGAGTCCAAAAGTGGCAGGCTAAAACCAGGAACCTCAATCAGTGGCTGAGACCGAATGAGTTTCCCCTGGGCACACAGAAGACTTGAGACTTAGAAGGCACTGAACAGGCTGTACCAAGAGATGCAGAGCCAACCTTAAGAAATAGGGCTACAAAGTGGAGTCCACAACATGCAATTGTGGAGAAGAGCAAACCACAAACTACTTACTACAATGCAGCCTGAGCCCTGCCACATGCACAACGGAGGACCTTCTTATGGCAACACCAGAAGCTTCTGGTCAAAGGACATTCAGCACAATGTCAAGTTTTTAACTTGGTTTGTGTTTTTTCTATACATTATAACTGCATTCTCAATTCACTTCTGACATGATAAATAAATAAAGTGTCCTTATGGAGAGAAAAAGCAGGATATTATTATTATTAATGGTATATAGGTATAGGCGCTCCATGCAGTCATGCCAGTGGCCACATGACCTTGGAGGTGTCTATGGACAACACCGGCTCTTTGGCTTAGAAATGGAGATGAGCACCAGAGTCCCAGAATCAGACACGAATAGACTTAATGTCAGGGGAATACCTTTACCTGTAGTTATAGGGGGATTCCTGGCTTTGCAGCACTGAAATAGCAATTTTTAGGGAAAGTGGGGAATAAATACCCCTTTAAAAAACTTATTTGAAAGGCCTGCTTGTAATAAATGGAGAGATGGTTGGAATCTTCCACAGGAGACAGATTATGCAGCAACGCTTTGTCACCACTCTTGGTTTTCCATCTTAAAAGCAAAGATATGACTGAGATATGATTCACTCCCCTCAGATGGGAACATACAGAGCTCCTTGGGACCAGAGAACAAATGCCATTGAAGCACGGAGAAGCGGAACAGCCGGACTCTTTGGGAACCGATAGTTCTTGAAGGACAAGGACACTCGGCCAAATTCATAATTGCAATCTATTTCAAGTTATCCTTATTCCCCCCCCCTTTAAATGCCAGACTTTAAATGCCAAGGGTCCACGTTGACTCAGACATACATTTCAATACATTCAACTGCATTTTGAGCAATTCTACATTGGGTGATGTAGGCCCAGTTTTCTGCCTGTCCTCTTGACCTTTAAAACAATTTAGACCCAATGATGGAAAAAGTACAACTCTGTACTTCAGTGGATGAAAGCCATGTAGGGAATGAGTTCTTTTAGTTCAAGAATAACTACACAATTCTCTAATTATGGGCTTCTAGCCATTTTGGAACTGTACTATCCATCATCCCCTACCACTGGTTATGCCAACTAGGGGCATGGAAGCCGTTTGGAGAATTAAATTGCCCACAGCTCTATCCGACACAACAGGCCATCAGCACTTCATACTGCAACTTGACTGTAGTGAAAGAGCAATTTGTGTACTGCAGAAAACCAGTATCCATAGCCTTTATACATACGGAAGTGAGAAATCAAATTCTATTATTTTCCTCCTCTCCAGTGAAATTGAGAGATATTTCCTATCTTTTTGGCAAGGCTGCTTGTCTTTGCGTTGTGTGCAAATTGTGCCATCGCCTAATAGCCCGGTCCAGAGGAGGGCGACTATAATAATCAAGGGTCTGGAGAACAAGCCCTATGAGGAATGGTTTAAAGAGCTGGCATGTTTAACCTGCAAAAGAGAAGGCTGAAAGGAGACATGGTGAGGGCCATGTATCAATATGTAAGGGGAAATCATAGGGAGGAGGGAGCAAGCTTGTTTTCTGCTGCCCTGGAGACAGGGCCGTAGCCAGGATTTTGATTTTGGGGGGGGGGCTGAGTTTGGTTTGGGGGGCTGAGACTGGGTGGAAGAGGGTCTACCCTAGCAAATCTTTTGTATTGTTATCCCAATAACCCCATGAATGTGGGATATAATGAGCATGGTGATCAGATCATGATATGAATAAACATAACAGTTTAAATAATGTACCAGTAAGGTCTTTTCGCGAACCACCCTGAGAATTTCGGGGGGGCTGAAGCCCCCTTAGCCCCCCCCCCTGGCTACATGCCTGCCTGGAGACTAGGATGCAATGGAACAATGGCTTCGAACTACAAGAAAGGAGATTCCACCTGAACATTAGGAAGAACTTCCTGATTGTGAGAGCTGTTCAGAAGTGGAACTCTCTGTGCCAAAGTGTGGTGGAGGCTCCTTCTTTGGAGGCTTTTAAACAGAGGCTGATTGGCCATCTGTCGCGGCTGCTTTCAGGGGCAGTCTAAGGTCATTTTAAATGGTAAGCGAACATTATTTTGCCCCCCCCCCCCATGTAAAACAAACCTTTTCCCTACCCTACCTCTTCTTTCCTTCCTCTTCCTTCCTTCCTTCCTCTCCCTTTCTTTCTCTCTCTCTCTCTCTCTCTCTCAGAGGAGGAGCTGCCGCTCAGCTCACGCCGCAAGGAGGCGGAGAGGAAGGGGGCCGGTCAGGGAGGAGGAGGAGGCGGCGCCGCCATGCGGTGCTGCTGCTTCCTCCTTCTCCTCCGCTCCCTCCTCCTCGCTGCTCAGCTCAGCTTCTGGGCATGCGCGGAGGTTTTCGCGCATGCGCAGTGGCTCCAGAGCTCATGTTGCACTCCAGAGCCACTGCGCTTGCACGGAAATATCCGCGCATGCCCAGAAGCTGCAGGTGCTGAAGCCGACGCAGGTGGTGGGGGCGGCGTGGCCGCAGCGGCGCCCCCATCCAAGATGGCGCCCTACGCGGCTGCGTAGTTCGCGTATATGTAAGACCGCCCCTGGCTGCTTTGAATGTGATTTTCCTGCTTCTTGACAGAACTGGATGGCCCATGAGATCTCTTCCAACGCTATGATTCTGATTCTGCATTATTGTGTTAACTTCTGTTGTGTTTCATGGCCTTGGGATGGATTGTTTGCATCTTTTTCATTGATCAATCTGTCCGTCTGTACTAGCAGCGCATTTGTGTATTTGATTTGCTTTGCAAAAGGGAAAAGGCTGCAGTTTGGGGGGAGACGTTTTAAAATAAATTATGGAACACTTTTTAAAAACACTCTTTGTCTCATCCTCATGCTGGAGGCAAAGATTCTCATGCCGGCTGCTGATTCCTCAGAGGGCTCGGCAGTTTCTCTCACTGAAAATGAGATGCTCTTTGAATATTTCCCACATCCCTGGTGTAAATGCACATGCATGAGAGAGGAGACGTACAGAGTTACACTCACTGATTCAACTTCTAAAGCAGGGAGAGGCCATATGGTTGTAGGCAACGTAATGCCCTCTACACCATTCATCAACTCCATAACCATTGGATCCATTAAGCTGATAGAAGTCATAGTGCACAACAAATGTGGAGTCTGTTTTCAGAAAGAACCAAATCTCCCCCCCCCCAAAAAAAAATATTGAAAAATTAGTTATAAAGTGGCTAGAAGTACAGTATGGTGCACAAATCAAAACAAACAAGATATATAAAATTGCTTCGATACAAGGTTTGGGAAATTGCATTTTACAGGGAAAGAATGTGTATGCCCAACATGTATTTTACTTAATTCCTATATTTGGTACTTTGTGGAAACCAGCTCCACATATGAAATGTCCCACTTTGGAATGCACCCCATCATAGGATCTCTAGCAAAAGAACCAAACAGTGAAGAATGGCTATGGCTAGCAAATCCCTCAAGCTATGGACTCTCGAAAAGAGGACAAAAATCAGTGAATAATGTTTTACAAAAATTATAGGCCAGGAAATAGAGGCAGATTTATAAATAGAGTCCAAACTCTCTCTTTTTTGGTCATTTTAGACATCCACAACGATTGAGAACTTCAATTTCATGCATCAAGAGTAGGTAACTGGAGACTGGTGGTCCATGCTGTTGAGGCAGGATAGGTGTTTTATAGTTTTCTCAATCACGCCCTCCCTGAATACGCTGCGCACTGGGCTGAATGCCTCAGGTCAAGCCAAAATAAACCCATACACAGCAGAGTGCTTATCAGTTGTTAGCAGAGTGTAACTGCACCATCTGATCTTGTGCTGCTCACTGTTTAGAAAAACTCTCTGGTTCAGTTTTCATCCAAACTCACAGGAGGCTGTTAATCTTGATGCAGTGCTTTGCCTGCCCACCCCCGAAATAAAGACAACACAACATTTTATTGGGTTCAAATTGGGCAACTTTTATTTAAATGTGTCCTATATAACTTTCCTTAACTTAACTCAAGGGGTGTCAGGAATATGGTGTATCCAAGACAGGTAGCATCCTGACCCGGTTTATCATAGTAATTTAGGGGCAAAACACCTGGATTCCCTGATTATTCAACCAGGGCAAACCTTTAAGGGAAATGAATGAGAGGTCTATTCTCAAGATATTGAAATCAGCCTCTTCCCATTCCAGGGCCATTTAACTTTACCTCACCCACCAACTTTAACTTTAAGGTGAGTGTTTAACTCAATGGCCTTCACCCCTGAAGGGGGTTCCTTAGGTGCACACCAACTATGGGATTTCCCTAGCTATATTCCACTAAGGCCTATTTATGAGAAATCACCACCCCATCTATCCCCTAAACATTAAAGGGGTAGGCAAAAAACTCCCCTCACCCAAAACGTAGGGTGAAGGGGGAAAGAATTCCAACCCAGTTCCCATGGGCAACCAAAGCCAATACTGTTAATGGGCGGGAGTGGTGGGCCGATGTCCAGGTGCAGATGGAGCCTGTTAGGGGCTATCCTTCCAATGGGCAGGCCACACCCCCTGCTTCTGGAAGGTTCAAGAACTCCTCTTTCCATGTGGGAGGGGGGCAAATTGCTCTCCTCCCAGTTTGCACTGGTAGGAAAGGGTAGTATGTGCAAATAGATACACAGAGATCAGGATCCTCTGATCCCCTTTCAGTCCACGGCATATATAGTGCTATACCTACGACATAGGCAAACAGACTGATGAGCACCAGATATTGGCAACAGGGATACAATAAAAGATTTCTCATGGCAAGAGAAAGAACACACATTTTCTGCCTTCTTTTATACCCACGGCTTGCTTGTCATCAGCCAGGGACAAAAAGTGAATGATGCAACCCTCGACATGATTGTCACATGGTCATGATTCAGCCTTTTTCAACCTGTCCCCTAAGTTACACATCACTGTTCACATAATCATTCAACAGGTGTGTGACCACACGTCCATTAGAACTGTATTTTACACAATAGGATTTCAACGAATGCATTCCTGTCTAACAATGCATTATCTAGCCAACACATGCATGGGCCTCAGACTGATTTCAAAAGACCTTAGTTTACAGGAAGGAACAAAGAGAATTATTTATTTATTTATTTATTTATTTGTTTGTTTGTTACGTTTCTATACCGCCCCTCTCAGCCTGAAGGCGACTCGGGACGGTTTACCCAGGCAGTCTCTGCCCTCAATACAACCCAAGCAAACATACCAAAATATTTAATCATATAACAACAAATTAACAATTAAAAACATACAATTGCAGTCTCAGCATCATGTTGAAATCAGTTTCCATCACATCGTCGTCATTCTATATATCTAATTAAACCGTTACATTTCATCAGCAAATGCCTGCTCAAACAGCCAAGTCTTGACTTTCTTGCGAAATGTCAGGAGGGAGGGGGCCGATCTGATGTCACTAGGAAGGGAGTTCCAAAGCCGAGGAGCCACCACTGAAAAGACCCTGTCTCTCGTCCCTGCCAGTTGCGCCTGCGAAGAAGGCGGGACCGAGAGCAGGGCCTCTCCAGATGATCTTAAACATCTCAATGGTTCATAGGGAGAGATGCTTTTGGACAGGTAAGTTGGACCCGAACAGTTAAGGGCTTTAAAGGCTAAAGCCAGCACTTTGAATTGTGCCCGGTAGCAAACTGGCAGCCAGTAGAGCTGGCACAACAGGGGAGTTGTACGCTCGCCGAATGCCACTCATGTAATCAACCTGGCTGCTGTCCGTTGGACTACTTGCAGCTTCCGAACAGTCTTCAAAGGCAACCCCATGTAGAGGGCATTGCAGTAATCTATCCGGGATGTAACCAGAGTGTGGGCCACCATGGCCAAGTCAGACTTCCCAAGGTACGGGCGCGTGCAAATGTTCCCCTGGTCACTGCCGAAACCTGGGGTTCCAGGCTCAGCGATGAATCCAGGAGTACACCCAAACTGCGAACCTGAGTCTTCAGGGGGAGTGTAACCCCGTCTAACACAGGCTGTAACCCTATGCCCTGTTCAGCCTTTTGACTGACCAAGAGTGCCTCTGTGTTGTCTGGATTCAATTTCAATTTGTTCGCCCTCATCCAGTCTGACACAGCGGCCAAGCACCGGTTCAGGACCTGAACAGCCTCCTTAGTAGCAGGTAGGAAGGAGTGACAGAGTTGGACATCATCTGTGTACAGATGACACCGTACTCCAAAACTCCGAAGACTATGCAGGGGATGGGATGAAGAGAGAGTGAAAAAGAGAGTGAAAGAGAAGAGGTACCCCATCTGTCTTTGACTCCACTCCCATCCACTTACATTGGAGAAGCCACCATTTGTCTTATCATCATTGCTAATTTCCACCACCAGCAGACTTTTATCTGCGCTGTTTCCTCTTCAAAGTATTATGTGTGCCTTGATTAGAAGATGAATATTAAAATGCAGATAAAGTAGTCTTTGAAAACAGAATTTTCAGGGAAATTCTTGCAGTGGAAAGAAAATTGTTCAAATTACTCATTACTCCCTTCACAAACCAAAAAGAGTGGAAAACATGTGTCTGGCAGATTATCCTTGAGGGAATATGGTCCTCAAGAGAAAGAAAAGTCCCTCGTCTCTTCTAGATACACTTAGCTAGGAAGGAGCTGCCCTGATCTCATTAGACCCTCTACAGAGGCATGAATGCCGTTGCTATGCGAAATAGTGATTCTGAACATTTTTCCTTATAGCCAGACATTCCGTCAATTGATCCCTTTTCTGCAGTCTGGAGCACTTTAAATTGTGAAGAGTGAGATTTGGCAAAGTTAGACTTGTAGCAAAAGCTTTTTTGAACGAGGAGCGGTGTCTACAATGACTCTGGAAACTCTTTCACTTGGAAACCATTTCCCCAGAGAAGATATGTACTACCTTTAACTTAGGTTCCATTAATCATGTTGCAGAAGTAGTTCCAGCATTGTATTGGTTGGGCATTGATGTCAAGGTGGGCAACTTCCACGAGTCCGGGGAACATCTGCCTTTTTAAAGTGCCATCTTCCCTTCCTGGTTGGAGATGAAGATAAATTAAGTGGTTTCAAGGATTCTCGCTAAAATTGCCCACTTAGGTCCTCCAAGGATTTGGTGAGAGACACAGAGCATCTTTCTTCAGTAATGGTTACCTTCTACCCTCCCTCAAATGAAAGAAAGAATGAGAGAGAACAAACAAATAGAGAAGCCTGATTGAGCCAGATGCCTGATCAAAGGCATCTATTAGGGAAAATTTATTTATTTATTTACATCATTTCTACCCCGCCCATATCAGCCCGAAGGCGACTCAGGGCGGCGGACAGTCAGCACAATTCGATGCCATATATAAATACACACATCAATAGAATAACAACATCACATTGCAAAATATCTAAAAACATCAAAAACATCAAAACAATGAACAATAAAAAAATTAAAAACGATGTCGTCATATTCAGTCCTTACCCGTTCCATCGTCTTAGTCGTTCCTGGGTCATTTTCCAATTCAAGTTTATCTGATTAAGCTGAAGCTTCAAACACTTGCTCAAGGAGCCAAGTTTTCAGTTTTTTTCGAAAGGTTAGGAGGGAGGGGGTCAATCTGATATCCCTGGGCAGGGATTTCCACAGCTGAGGGGCCACCACAGAGAAGGCCCTGTCCCTTGTCCCCACCAGACGTGCTTGTAAAGCCAACAGGATTGAGAGCACGGCCTCCCCTGACGATCTCAAGTCCCTGCTGTGTTCATAGGGAGAGATACATTCAGATAGATAAGCTGGGCTGAAACCATTTAGGGCTTTATAGCTAAAGCCAGCACTTTGAATTGTGCCCGGTAGCAAACTGGCAGCCAGTGGAGCTGACGCAACAGCAGAGTTGTATGCTCCCTGAGCACCGCTCCTGTTAGGAACCTGGCTGCCGCACGCTGGACCATTTGAAGCTTCCAAGCAGTTTTCAAAGGCAACCCCACGTAGAGCACGGTGCAGTAATCTATACGGGATGTGACCAGAGCGTGTACCACCATAGCCACGTCAGACTTCCCAAAACACAACTGATTCATCCATTCCAATAGAGAAGCAGCATAAAAATCCATAACTAAAAAGTTTATTTATTTATCGTGTCAGAAGTGAAATGAGAATACAGTCATAATATAAATTTTAAAAACCACATAGTTTTTAAAATTTACTCTCCCAATCTTATGAAGCTATTTCTTGATTTAAGGCATTGGCGTGCTGGCTGATATCCAAACAGAGGATGGGCAGGGGATGTCACTGCCTTGGTCCTTTCATTGCTGGTTGCTACTTCCCAGCAAATATCAGGCAGTGCAATATGAGCTAAACAGAATCATTTCTCCAGTGGTGTAGGGTGTGGACATCCTGTGGTAATGCATCATGTCTCATTAAGATCCATATCCACTGTTTTAACATGGTGAGATATATTCCACACTGGGCTTGCATATTCAGCAGCAGAGTAGCAAAGGCACAAAGGCAGATGTCTTCACTGTGTATGGGTGTGATCCCAAGGTTATTTATTTATTTATTTATTTATTTATTTATTTATTTATTTATTTATTTACATCATTTATATTCCACCCCTCTCACCCCGCAGGGGACTCAGGGTGGATCACAATGCACATATACAGGCAAACATTCAATACCATTGGCATACAACATATATAAACATAACATAGAGGCAATTTAACATTCCAGCTTTTGGCCACCAAGGGGAGCTGTCGCATTCCTTCATTCTTTTTTGTGTACTTCCTGGAGATTTTATGGCCTCGAAAATCAGTTAAATTTAGCCTCCCCACAAAGTGGTACCTAAATTTCCTACTTGACCAATGTAATTGTCTTTTGGGTTGCAAAGATCGACAATGAGCTACACAAATTGGTCGAGAGCTCACCCCGACCCAGGCAGGCCTCGAGCTCATGATCTTCTGGTCAGTAGAGATCTTATGCAGCTGACACCCAGCCAGCTGCGCCACATTCCCAGGTGTGCCAGTCAGCTCTCGTTCAATATTATTTCTAGCACCCACTTTTTGGTTTATATTCGAGCAGTGTTTTTTGCAAGTCGGAGCACAGTCCAGAATGATTCCCAGGTATCTGGGTGTGCTGCAATGCTCCAGTGGGATTCCTTCCCAGGTACTCCTCAGAGCTTGAAGTGCTTGCGTGTTCTTAAAGTGAAAAGCAAATATCTGCATTTTAGATGGATTAGGAATCAGCTGGTTTTCAATGTAATAGGCAGTAAAAGCACCTAAAGCTTTGGAAAGCTTCTGTTCAACCATTTCAAAGCTCCCTGCTTGGGCGGTGATGGCACCATCATCAGCATATATGAAACTCGCAGTCCCTTCTGGCTGTGTCTGATCATTTGTGTAAATGCTAAACATACTGTAGATGGAGCAAGCATGCTCTCCTGATGCAGACTGCGCTTCTGTTTCCTCCATCTGCTTCTGTGATCATGGAACTAAAAAAAAAAGCTCCTGTTTTGTAGCAGATTTCCTATAAAGCAGGTGAGGTGGTAGTCTTTTGTGATATTATACCTTTTTTTCAGAAGGAGGCAATGATTTACAGAATCATAAGCTGATGACAGGTCTATGAAGACAGACCTAACTAAATTAAGTAAAAAGTAAATACCCATGAACAGCTATGTATACCATCCATACAGGCCCAGGTCAACACCTTTTTGCGCCCTAGGCCACAGTTTGGAATTAGCCCCCCCCCCCACCTCACGCCGCCGCATTAAGAGAGGCCTATCCCCATTTCCCGCCCCGCTCCCCCTCAGCCCTTCCTCCTCTTCTCCCCCGACATCCATCCACTCACCGCTGAGGCTCCTCCCTGCGCCGGGAACATCCGGAGGTGAGGGGGCCCTTCCGTACCACGTCCGTGCGCCTGCTGCCCGGCGATCCCAAAGAACTACATGTCCCAGCATGCCCCACGGCTGAGAGGCTGGTGCCACCACCGCATCCTGGCAGCCCCCGCGGCCTCAAAGGCGGCTCTGCGGCCTCGCACTGGGTGCGCGGAGGGCAGCGCCTGCAGAGAGTCGGGGCCTTCCTCCGCCTCAGAGGCCTCTTCCTTCAGCCCATGTTGGTTGGGATTGGCTCCTGAGGTGGAGGAAGGCTCCGACTCTCTGCAGCCGCTGCTCTCCGTGCACCCAGCGCGAGGCTGCAGAGCCGCCTTCGAGGCCGTGGGGGCTGCCAAGATGCGGTGGCGACACCAGCCTCTTAGCCGCGGGGCATGCTCCTCTCTTCCTCCTCATGCTGCTGCTGCTGCTGCCTCATGTGGAGCCCTGGTCACGTGGTGTGCCCTCCACTGGGTCACGTGGAAGCTGGCTCCTGGCTGTATTGTCTGCAGGGTGCCGAGGAAGGATCCCCCCCTTCCTTCCTCCCTCCTGCCTTCCTTCCTTTTGGGTACCAGGCGGCAGGAGCCAATCGCAGCACAATTTTTAAATTATTTTATAACTTTTTGGGGGGAGCGTGATTTGCGCCCTCCTCGGCTCGAGCTCCTAGGCCATGGCCTCGTTGGCCCTATGGGTAATCCGGGCCTGCATCCATATATGTATATCCACCAAAGATTCAAAGTCTTTAAAATGAAGCACAAAATTGAGTTGCAATAGGTTTACAGGCTCCAATTTTCCTCTGTGTCCTCAGAACCAGACTTGTTGAAAGCACTTGTAAAACTAAAAGATATGTCCTTGGTTTTTATCTATAACATTGGAGCAGCCGAATATTGTTGTTGAGGTGAGACTCCTGAGAGTATGCAGCTGCCACCCTAAACCCCTTCAAACACATTAACCACCACCTAGCAATACATTTTTGTTCAACGAAAGAGGGATCTGATCATATCTCTCCAAGGACATTTCTTCCTTTTTTATTCCCGTTTTCCACTTACACCAAGGTATTGAATCACGCTAAGGCATAAATGGTTTTTAAAGATACTTCAGGTGTATATGGATCTTTCAAAACAGGTCTTCCGCATCTCTCTAAATTGGCCAAACTGCATTCAAATACTTTCCAACATATAATGCATAGTTTCAACATGAAATTACACTATGCAATTGTTCCTGGCTTGAAAGTGTTATTTCCTGTTTAATTGTGTGGTACGTAATTTGAAAGTAGTTGTTCTACTCCAGAAACTTCGTTTTTGTGGCCGCCACGAACTAGGTTGACTTGGTTGAGACGCTCTATATGAGATAGTCATTGAAAAGCTAGAGCCAAATGTGCTGCAGGATGTCCCTCCCACAAAAATAAAGTTTTTGCAGTTTAATAAACCCTTTTTATAATATAACCAAATAGGAAATGACAGTCATAACCCAGGGACAAAAACCATGTCACATGGTGTTATTTAAGGTGCCCCTTCATAGTCAATCCCAATATTCTACATTTCCACTTTTTGGTTTATTTCTCTGAATGCACCTTACTTACTTACTTTACTTACTTACTTACTTACTTAGGTGATCCCTTGTAGCTCGAGGATGATTGTTTTCTAGATGTAGTGTCTTGGTGGTGGGTCGGGAGGTGGCTGTGGAGCCCTATTTTTGATCTGCATGTTCTCCTGCAGTGAGGACATTGGTTTCCAGATGCAAAGTGGTCCTGGTTAGGATTGGCTTGATGCGCCTTCCTCTTGGCAGGTTTCTCCCTTTTGGCCTCCATTCATGCCTCTTCAAATTCTGCAGCACTGCTGGCCACAGCTGACCTCCAGTTAGATCACTCAAAGGCCAGGGCTTCCCTGTTCTCAGTGTGTATGCCACAGTTTTTGAGGTTGTCTTTAAGCCCATCTTTAAATCTCTTTTCCTGTCCATCAACATTCCATTTTCCATTCTCGGCATAGACATCGAGAACTGGGAAGCCCTGGCCCTTCAGTGCTCTAACTGGAGGTCAGCTGTGACCAGCAGTGCTGCAGAATTTGAAGACGCATGAATGGAAGGAAATAGGGAGAAACGTGCCAAGAGGAAGGCGGGTCAAGCCAACCTCGACCGGGACTGTCTGCTATATTTTTCACCACTTTTGAAGTAAAAGTGAAATTAGAGACTGCTGATACAGTTAATTCTGTGGTCAAACTATTTCTAGATCCTCCGTGTACACATGGTGTTTGTTTTGCCTTTTTCCAGTTTGTTTCCAGGAGCAATTCAAAGTGTTTATTGCTATATTTAAAAGGATATAGCAGAGACATGGAATCTTTGGCCCTTCATATTTGTCCCACTACCATTCCCTCAACCCTTTACCGTTAACCATTCTGGGTAGGGTTGATGGGACTGTCAATCAAATATCTGCAGGGCTAAACATTCTCCAACTTGATTTACACATTGGGTCTGGGGCAGTCTACGGATTGAACCAGTACGGTGTAGAATATGAATGGGTTTTTTGTTTACTTTATATTATATGCAAGTAAACAAACAAAAAACAGAGAATAAATAAACAATAATAAACAAATACTATATTGTATAATGACCAAGTACCAATGAGCAGGAAAAGAGATTTAAAATGGGCTTAATGCCTTACCTTACAGATGTTGCACTCCAAAGTGAAGCTATGTTTTCACAACAACAACAATTTTATTGATTAGCCAGAAGCCATATCAAATACACACAGAACACAGACACATTGCAATGATTCTAAAACAATCTGAGGAGAATTCTAGACCATTACATCAATTAAACCCCTGTTTTGGCCAGCAGGAGGGATTCTAAGGGAGGTGGTAACAATTCAGGTCCTCATCTCCAACACAATTTATTCCAATTGCATCTATGTAATCAGATCTTAGTTTCATGGCTTTACAGAGAAAACGAGCAGTAGCATCTGTTATCAGCTTGTTGGAGCCGCCAGCAGAAGTGAGACTTTTGCTAGAGGGTCCCAATGATTTTTTCCCACGAGAAATATCTCTAGCAGTTGTTTTCTCTCTATTTGATAGATTTTACAATAAAGCAGAAGATGAGTTAGATCTTCGATCTCAGGGGCACCACAAATACAGATACGCTCTTCATAGGGAATTTTCTTGAACCTCCCATATCTCACCATTGAATCTAATTGCTCAAACCTGGCTCTAGTGAAAACTTTCCTTAGGTGGTGTAACCTTCCTTGCTGTAAGTAAGTGGTTAATTGGAAGGATTTCTTAAAACCACTCAACCATCTCAGGGAAACAGTAGAACCCAAAGAGTCTATATCGGTTTGGGCCGCAATGTCATTAATTCCGTTGACGCACTTCTTTGAAGTGCTTACTTAACTCTTGACCAGATAGGTGGACTGGGAATATTACCTGAATGCCGCACCTTCTGATGTAATCAAACAAATGGTCACCCCCCGATATATAAGACCTGCTAGCTAGTTCCAGCAAACATAATTTTGAGAGGCGAGACGCCTCCATCTCCAGGACCTAGAGCCAGTAGTTAAAGGCTCTGATCTTAGATTGTGTGCTAATAGAGAACATTACCAACTACGCCCTAACTGCCGCTGCTGGGGAGCTTCTATCGACCCCTAGAAACCACTTCAGATGTTGAGCTTGGGCCTTATCCAGGAGGGGAGTATCATTTGCACCCCAGATTTCAGAACCATAAAGAAGCAGCGGGGAGATTTTATGATTGTAAACTTTCAGAAGGGAACGAGGAGCCCGGTTGCCGTTGATTCAGCAGCTTTAAGAGTAAGCTCGTTCTGCCCTTGGCTTTAGTTGAACACCTGTGGAAATGATTGTGCCATAGACCATTTTCTGCAAAGTCTAATCCTAGGTAAGTGAAGGATCTAACTTGTTCTAATTGTTCGCCTTCTATTTTCCATTTCATTTTGGAGGGCGTTTACCAAAGATCATCGTTTTGATTTGGTTTTGTTTATCTTTAGTGCGTTTCTAAGGCAGTAGTCACTAAGTTTTCTTAATAACCTCCTCATCCCTATTTGGGTGTAGGAGAGTAGGATCATATCATCTGCATACAGAAGTGAGTTGATTTGCAAGTTAGCTACTTTAGGCATATGGACATCCGCCCCTCTAAGCGAATTTGGAAGGTCATTTACATACAGATTAAATAGCAGGGGGCAAGAATACATCCTGGTCTGACCCCTTTGCCGGTGTTAATAGGGCCAGTTCGGTCACCAGCAATACCAAATCTCACAGTCACCTGAGAATTATGATATAGGGCTTTGATCAGCAAAATCAATCTAGGGTCTGCATTCATACGTTGGAGTTTGTCCCAAAGGATGCCGCTGACAGATCTATAAAAGTATAGTCTATTACCCTTGGCTAGGTATTTGGAAATCAAGTGATTTAGGACAAAACAATTATCCATTGTTGATCTATTGTGTCTAAAGCCAGACTGCTCTTCCACCAAGATTCCATTTTCAGTTACCCACTCCTCCAGTCTACATAGAAGATACTTTGCATACATTTTGGCCACAATATTCAATAAACTGATAGGTCTGTAGTTGGCGGGATTTTTCTTATCTCCTTTTTTGTGAATGGGGATAATGATCGCCATATTCCAACCCTTTGGTATATATCCTGTATCATTTATATATGAAAATAAACCAGCTAAAACAGGGGCCCACCAGGCCTTGTAGGCTATAAACAATTCCGAAGGCAGATAGTCATCTCCCGGAGCCTTGTTACGTTTCAGAGAAGTAATAATATTTAGAATTTCTTGTTCCGTGACCAGGGGCCAGAGAGGTAAATTAGTCAACCCATCCAATTCCTGGGTGGATTGCCTAGAAGGTAAGTTATGGGAGGAGAATAGCTGCCCATAATACTCTTCCCACACATTTGCTGGAATTGGGTTATCAAAATCAGCCTTCCTTTTTTTAGGACGCCCGCAACCTTATGCCAAAAAGCACTGAATTTTTACCAGCTGCTGCAAGCTCCAATCCTTTCCATAATTGTTCATTGTAGTTGTTCTTTTTCAGTCTAATTAATTTTTATAATTTCGCCTTAGCAGCAGCATGTTGGCGTGGAAATGTGGGGCTGTATTCCTTTTCATTAGTCTTATAGCAGCCTTGAGCTGTTTTTTAACCTTATGACATTCCCCTATCAAACCACAGAACAGAAGAACCCTTATTATCCCTACGTATAATTTTGGTAGACATAAGTTCTTTAAGTTTGCCACAGATGTTGGCGAATGCTCTGTCTATTGCAGGCCAGTCCTGGGAAGGAGTTTTAATGGTTATGGCCCATTTTGTAAAATCGTCAGAGTCGATAGATTTTTGGATATTGTCTAGGTTGACACAGGGCCATGGCAGACGTTTGTTTTTACAGGCGTTGCCTGCGATAGCAGGCCTAAATCATTTGGAGGAATACAAGAAGGCAAGATTGCTAACTGAGTACTGACCGGTTGGTGGTCAGAGTCCTCCATAGTGTGCACTTTATGATGAGAAAAAGATTTACTTTATCGGAGGATACGCAGATGAAATCCAAGGAGCTGCTGTGAAGATTAGCGTGAAAAGTGAAGGGATAAGGAGATAAGACATTCGAACCACCTAATAGTCTCAGGTTGTTTTTACAGATTAAGGAAACTTAATGCCAATTTTTAAAACTGTGGCATAGAAACCAAGAACTGGGAAGCCCTGGCTCTTGAGCATTTCAATTGGAGGTCAGCTGAGACCAGCAGTGCTGCAGAATTCGAATAGGCACGAATAGAGGGCAGAAGGGAGAAATGTGCCAAGAGGAAGGCACATCAAGCCAACCCTGACCAGGACCGCCTTCCACCTGGAAACTGATGTCTTCACTGCGGTAGAACATGCGGATCGAGAATGGGACTTCACAGCCACCTTGGCGGACCCACCGCCAAGACACCACATCTGGAAGACAATAATCCTCGAACTACAAAGGATCGCCTAAGTAAGTAACAGATACTTCCCAACTGGGGACCTTGGGGTTAATGTGGAGAGCCCGGAGGACCTAATGGAGTCCAGATCGGCCGTTGTCTATGCCAGCACAGAGAAGATGGCGGAGGTAGATGACTCCGAACAGAGATCTACCCAAAGCAAGGGAAGGATCGATGAATCATTACCCAAACACCCACCTGCAGTGGTCGGACAGGGTCTGGGGCTGGGCCCTGGTCCACCACCCGAATGCGTGCCATTGGAGGGTGACCCTGACCAGCCCGGCTTCTGTGGCTCGGTGTCACCGTTGAATGTCACAGAGATTTTGTCATCTGCCCGGGACACACACACACACACCCGCCGCCGAGACTTCACAGGGGGGGGGGAGCGGGGTGGATGGATGGGGGCCGGCCGAATATGGCGGTCGACCTTGAAGATGCCGGAATAGACTGGATGTCTTCATCTACTGAAGACCGGAAACCCTCAATCAACTCACAGCAGAAACCACGTCATCGACCTGGGAAGCGGAAACGGCAGCAGAGGAAGAAGAGGTGCCAAGACCGAACTTCCGGTCCTGCCGGAGAGCACCAGGAGACTAACCAGACTACTCAGCACGGGAACAGACCAACGACCCTTTGTGGCCACAGAGTCTCTAGAACTGCAGAGACCTTCATTGGACCTCCAGAGTGGAAGAAGCTCAGAGTATATAACTCGAGAACACGAAGGAGGTTCCACTCTAGGACCTTTTGGAGTACAAACTTTGGGCGCTGGGAGCACTCCTTGATGGGTTCCCAGCCCTGGAGACAGGACGTCCAAACTGGTGGGAGGCCGACTACCCGATCGCAGGGACCAAAGGGGGGAGATGGTCTCCCTCCCTCTAGACCTGAGATCCTCCTTGGCTTGCTAGGAACCCCACGGCTACCTTCTTTTGACTGTCGACAGATGCCACCTTAAGTCAACCCTCGGCAAGATGTCAGTCTATGTGGGCTCTGGGTCCACCCAGTCACGTCCCACTGTCTTTTCAATGTCTGTTGCCCCTATACCCTTCCCTCCCTATTGTTTATGTATTAATTCTTGTTACTCTTTTGCTTGTGTTATGTGTCAAACTATGTAAACCACTCCGAGCCCTCGGGGAGTGCTGGTATAAATGTTTGATAAATAAATAAATAAATATTGTCTCCACATACTGACAGGCCCGGTTTACGCATAAGGCCACCCTAGGCCATGGCCTAGGGCAGCAGCCATGGGGGGGGGGCGGCAGGTCCGGACCCACCAATTTTTTTTAAAGTTTGATCTTCGTGCGCTTGCTTCTGCACCTGCGCAGTGAAGGAAGGAGGGGCGGGGCCGGTGCGAGCGACGATCAGGCGGAGGGAAGCCACATCAGATGCCCTAGGGGCAGGACTTCCCCCTGCCTGTTCGTCGCTCACGCGGGTGCCCCTTCTTCCTCTTTCAGTGAAGGAAGGAGGGGCAGGGCCGACGTGAGCGACGAACAGGCAGAGGGAAGTCCCGCCACCCCTAGGGCGTCTGACGTGGCTTCCCTCCGTCTGTTCATCGCTCGCACTGGTACCGCCCCTCCTTCCTTCACTGAAGGAAGGAGCAGCGCCCGCGCGACCAACGAACAGGCGGGGCGAAGCCATGTCAGACGCCCTAGGGGCGGGACTTCCCTCCGTCTGTTCGTCGCTCACGCGGGCGCCGCTCCTTCCTTCAGTGAAAGGGCTGGGTGACATCAGGCGTGGCAGCGAGGAGGCGGAGCAAAGTCCTGCCCCTAGGGCCTCTGACGCAGCTTCGCTCTCCCTCTTCCTCCTCACCGCTGTGCCTGACGTCACCCAGCCCCGCCGACATGGCGTTCCTGGGTGCTGCAGCGGCTGCCCGGGGGTTTCCTTTCCTTCCTCCTCCTCAGAGAAGGAAGAGGAAGGAAGGGAAGTTCCCAGGTGGCACCAGGAACATGGCAGAGGACGCTGCGCCACTCATGCATGCCTGCAAATGGCCCTGCCCCCCACAAGCCCCCCCTCAGGGGCAGCGTTTCCAGAGTGTGGCCTAGAGCGCCACAAACCGTTAATCCGGGCCTGCATACTGAATGTGATAAAGGTCTGGACATTAGGGGTGCAATTCTTAAAGTTTCTGGGTTTATCCGTCTTTCATAATACAAACAGATAGACAGACAGACAGACAGGCATTAGACTTTGCAAAAACAAAGCTAGGAATCCATCAACTTGTAACTGAATCACATTTCGCTCTTCGAGGTTGGCACTTTCATGGGAAATTTGCATAACCTTGAAAATTGTCTTGATCTTTAAGCTGATTAGGAGAAATTCTCACTTGGCAAGCAAGAAGCTGCTCGGTACTATATGTATGTCATAAAGAAAACACAGTTTACACGCTTCATTAAGTTATATGTGAAATTACATTAAAGCCTGCCCCCATTAGTACACCGTTTTTAAGCAGCAGCCCAGCCCTAGACTTGACAGGATAATGAATAGCGCCATAAGCATATTGTGAGCTTTAAAATGATCTTCTAATATACTGAAAAATAATATTTTTAATAGGAACTGAAAATATAAATACGACATATATTTTAATGCAAAATTAACTAAGCTCTCCACGATGGATGGGAGTTATTTATTGGAATTCCAATGCATGTCATTATGGATTATTGGGAGACATTCATTTTTCTCCGACTGTGTCAGATTATAATTCCGTTAATGTTTCTCAATAACTTATAATGATTTGTCTGAGGCATTTGTGATGAATTCCCTTTGGTCTTGTGTCAGATTATAATTTTATTAATCTTAAATAGCTATTTATCCAAATTCCTCAAACAAATCATTATGAGTTATTGAAAAGCATTAACAAAATTATAATCTGATGCAACACAAAAGAAATTAATCTTAAATAGATCCATTACCGGAAAATCAATACCGATAAAGAAGAACTGAAGACATTGCTGTTAAGCTGTTAAACCACTTTCTCGGCTACTAGAAAATTATTGAATTCTCTGAAATTGAATGCAATAGCTTTCCAGTTATTGTAGAAAATTGTCACAGATTATTATGGGGACATCTACATCGTAGAATTAATGCTCTTTGGCAGATGAGGCAAAGGAGTTTGCAAAACTACAACTCCCAAGATTTCATAACATTGAGCGAGGGCAGTTAAAGTGGTGGAAAACTCCATTAAATGTACACTGTGTAGATGTACCAATACTGTGAAGGATTACATTTATAATGGGCAGAATCTCATTACTACAGAGGACCTCCTTGACCATTGGGAATGAAATGTGTGTTGAGTTGTCTTTCAGCATTCAGTTCAATGGGTGGATTTTATTAAACAACTAGCTTGGGGACCCGGAGGTGCCCGGGTTATTTGAGAAAGGCATTGTGTGCCAAGGTTGGTCTTTGGTACTTCAAGTCCTATCATCCATGGTCCACCGTCCTGTAAACTGTAGAAGGATGGAGACTGGGTCATGGGGGCACAGGGTCCCAAGTGTAGTCTTTTAAGGTCTTTGTTCAGGGCTGCAGTGGTCTGTGGGAAATGAAGGCTTTGAAAGTACTACAAATCCCATAATCCATGGAGGTACCTCAAGTCCCACTCTTCTCCATACGGCAGTAGAATGTAGAGTGGGTCATAGGGGCACTGTGTGTCAAGCTTGGTATTGCATTGGACCTCTGTGTGGCAAGTGTGGTTCTGATCTGTCATTGGTGTGGGCCACTGTGCTCTAAGCAAGTGAGTTAAAGTACTGCAATTTCCGTCATCCATGGTGCATCCTACCTCAAACTGCACCAAGATTTAGAGTGCATCTTGGGGGGTCTGTGGGCCAAGTTTGGTCTTGTTCTGTCGTTGTTGTGGACCTAGTCAGGAAAATGAAGTTGAGGAAACCATACTGTCAAATCTGGTTGTGGCCTAGTCAGGATAATCAAGTAGAGGAACCCTTACTGGCAAATCAGGTTGTGGTCTAGTCTGGGAAATTAAGTTGATGAAGCCTTACAGTCAAATCTGGTTGTGGCCTAGTCAAGGATAATCAAGTAGGTTGGCAAATCAGGTTGTGGCCTAGTCAAGGATAATCAAGTAGAGGAAGCCTTACTGGCAAATCAGGTTGTGGCCTAGTCTGGGAAATTAAGTAGAGGAAGCCTTACTGGCAAATCAGGTTGTGGCCTAGTCTGGAAAATCAAGTAGAGAAAGCCTTACTGCCAAATCAGGCTGAGGCCTAGTTTGTTAAATCAGCTGAAGGAAGCCTTTTTTAAAGTGCACTCTCTGGCACCTTTGAGATTTTGGATGTTGGAATGTTGGCCATGCAGAGTCCGTTATGCAAATTTTCCTTCAGTGGCAACCAATCTCCTCTGTCTGGTGCCTTAGAGGGTTGGAGTTCTGAGGCTGGCCAGTCAGAGCCATTTATGCAAATAATCCCGGAGTGGCAGCCAATCGAAATGCTGGCACATATTCCTCCCGTCGCTCGGCCCACCCGCCCACCACCCGCAAACACTGACTTTTATTATATGTAATAGATATGATTCACAGCATTTTTTTAAAAAATCTAAATTTATAACAGTAAATAAAGAACAACACTCAAACACAGGGGAACTCCAGACAAGAAACAATCAGGAACAGCTAATCACCTCTCAACAAAGAATTCCCCCCAGGCAAGGACAGGGCACATCTAAAAACTGTCAAGCCATCAAATGCTAATTAAGGTGGCCAACTGAAACATTCACACCTAGCTCCAATAGACAAGAGTTCTTTCTCCCACCTTGGACTTTCCACACATAAGTAAACCCAATTTTCCTAGTTTCCAACAAACCTCACAACCTGTGAGGATGCCTGCCATAGATGCAGGCAAAACATCAGGAGAGAATGCTTCTAGAACATGGCCAGACAGCCCAAAAAACCTATAACAACCCAACATGGTTCCCACGTTAATAGTCCATGCAAAACAGCCAGCATAGTGATCTTGTCTTCTGTGCACTAATCTTGTGTATATCATCATCACCATCATCATATTTCTTACCTGCCTCTCCTCATGGCTCGAGTCGGGTCACAGCACAGTCAAAAACGCACAAAGTTATTGGGAAACACAATGAGATAATTTGAATGGAGCTATCCAAGGTGCTGGGTGACTGAGGTTAGGGTTCAGAACCTTGGACAGCTCATGTAAAACCAGACCTGAAATAGTTGGCAAATTTTTCACTTTGGCAACATAAATGACATCAGCCACAACTCCACAGAAAGAATTCATTGTATCATAAGTAAGAATATAAGGGCATCCCAGGTGGATCAGACCAGTTTAACTGGTTAGACGACCTGCAATGGCAAACCCATACTTCCAGGCAACTCAGAAATACGGCATTCCCTCTGGTATTCCGGGGACATACTATTATTTATTATTATTTATTATTTATTTACTCCATTTCTATACCACTTTTCTCAGCCCACGGGCGACTCAAAGCGGTTTACAATAGCAAAAATTCAATGCTTATACATCATAAAACAATTTAAAACAATTAAAACCATAGCATCAATATAAAATCATATATAGTCAATACAATATAACTCATAGCATCTCTTAGTTAAAATCAGATCCAATCTCTGAGCCTGGATCCAGTCGCTCCATGTTCCAATATTTGTTACACTGTGTTATCAAATGCCTGCTTGAACAACCAGGTCTTAACCTTCCTACATACAAATGCTCCAGCAAAGAAATTCAAAGGGGTTTTGACCAATCTAATGTCTTTAGGAAGGGTGTTCCCCGTATAGCTGAGGGGCCACCACTGAGAAGGCCCTGTCTCTCATCCCCCTGCATTCAAACGGCTTTGGGACCAGGCGTTTGTGACGCAGCAGGCGGGGAATGGATGAAGCAGGGCCTCCCTGGTATGATCTTGAATGTCCTAGCTCAGGGGTGCTCATTAGGTGGCCAATAGCTCAGGGGTGCTCATTAGGTGACTGGTCGATCCCGGGACCTTAGGAGGTCGATCCCAGCTGGATGGGGTGCTTCTGAGGGGGCGGAGCCATGCCGCACCAAGCCCCGCCCCCTCCCCCAGCGTCAGTAGTGGCTATCTATGCCAGCACTGGCTTGGCATTACCCTCCTCTAGCCTGCAGAAGCTGTGGAAGCGCTAAAGCCGGAGGGGGGGTGGAGCCAGGCCGCGCCAAGCCCTGCCCCCTTCCCCCTGTTCCGCCCTGCTTCTCTCTCAGTAGATCTTTCTGACTTGGTTTTATCATAAGTAGCTCGCATGCTGAAAAAGTGTGGGCACCCCTGTCCTAGCTGGTTCATAGGAGGAGATACATCTCTAACCAAAAGTGCTGAAGCATTGACTTTTCATGCCTCCTGTCTAGAATATTAATTAATACTGTTCCAAAACCAAGAGAAAGTTTTTTTTAAAAAAAAGACAGAAGAAATAGATAAAAAATCGTGACCTTATAGGTTCTTAGTCTTTGAAGCATTGTAAATCCTAAAAGCTCAGCCAAGAATGCAACAGGTCTCATTTGTAGTGATATGGGTCTTGAGTAAGCCTGTTTTTCTGTCTGTTGCTGATCTTCAAAGGGTCAAAGAGGATGGGCCTAAACTTGATGAAAGAAGGAAAAGAGTCTGGGAGAAAGGCAGCTGCTACACAAGATTAAAGGAAAATCACACGGCATTAAATATGAAAGGGAAAAAATAGATCGATAATCACCGGCATCATTGAAAAGAACACCATTTCAGTTCCATTATTCTCTACCATTTGTAACTAGCCATGAACACATTTGGATACAATTTTCTCAAGTGTCCTTTGAAGTGAAAGGAAGAGCACCAATGGGGGAAATGCACTGGAGGTGAAAGTATCAGCGGTTGAAAACCCCATTATGGCATAATGCAAGTTTACTCAAAACCAACTGACACTTTGAATTTTTTTTAATGTTGTTCCTTTTTCCCACTATCCTACTTCTTTTTTTAAAAGCGATTGTTGGCAAGTCTGTCTGTGGCATTTATAAGCCAAATTGGATGGCATCTTCAGTGCGTTAAACAGCAAAACAGGGCACTTGACCTATTTAAAATTAAATTTTGAACAGTAAATAATGTTGGCTCTTTTCCGAACACCCCCATACATGGATCTGAACACGTTGAAGTCGTTTTAAGCAAACACCGGCAAGCTTTGTCTTCTTCCAAGCACAGCTATTCAGTTCTCCCAATTTCTGTGACCATTGGAAACACAGATGAAGTAGAAAATAATACTTTTGTTTACTAGCCATTGCAAAAAATGTTCAACAACAGTGGGTCGTGAATCAGCTGTAGGGTTTCAAGGAATATCCAAATTCTAGACACCAAATAGATGTCTCTAAAGCCAGGACTAAAGCACAGATGGGCTCCCCGTTTAATTGGTATGGAAGCCACCAGCTGCCACTGTACAAAAACCAGGAAAACAATGTGAGTTTAAGGGATGCCCATTTAGGTGCCACACATGCACATTGGGGAACAACTGTACTGTAATGTGACACCAATACGTACCCAGAAATGGGTTCAAATGCCATCCCTTCGTCGCCTACCATGGTTCTAGATGCCTCCAGAGCAGTGTTTCTCAAGCTGGGGGTCAAGAGTCCTGAGTGGGTCATGAGGGGGATTTCAGAGGGATTGCCAAACCCCTTTGGCAGAAAAGGCTGAAGATCTCTTTACGCCTGTCCTTCTCTTCCTTTTTGGAAACATATGGCAAATCCTCTCACCAAGAGGAGGGTTGTTCCTGTGACTCCAAGTGGGGAGGAGAGAGCAGGCCTGCTCAGCATGGTGTACATGTGCAGGTGAGGGAAAGTGTGCAAGGTGGGAGTTTGACTCGTGCCAGTGAGTCCCTTCAAGACATGGGGGTTTTGTGTGAGAAGTTGGGCCCAATTCTCTCATTGGTGGGGTTCAGCATGCTCTTTGATTGTAGATGAACTATAAATCCCAGCAACTACAACTCCCAAACTCTACCAGTGTTCACAATTGGGCATATTGAGTATTCGTGCCAAATTTGGTCCAGATCCATCATTGTTTGACTCGACACTGCTCTCTGGATGTAGGTGAACTACAACTCCAAAACTCAAGGTCAATACCCATCAAATCCTTCCAGTACTTTTTCTTGGTCATGGGAGTTGTGTGTGCCAAGTTTGGTTCAGTTCCATCAATGGTAGAGTTCAGAATGCTCTTTGATTGTAGGTGAACTATAAATACCAGCAACTATAGCTTCCAAATGACAAAATCAACCCCACCCCAACCCCACCAGTATTCAAATTTGGGTGTATCAGGTATTTGTGCCAAATTTGGTCCAGTGAAAATCAATCCTGCATATCAGATATTTACATGATGATTCATAACAGTAGCAAAATTGACAGTTATGAAGTAGCAATGAAAATAATTTAGGGGGTCACCACAACATGAGGATTTTTATTAAGGGGTTGCAGCATCAGGAAGGTTCAGAAACACTGCTCCAGAGGCACTACAACCAGTGAAAACATTGGTCTACCCAATCAGGTCATTGTGAAACATAATGAGATTATGAGAAAGGAACTATCCAAGGTGCTAGGCCACATGGTGCTGTAGTTCAGCACCCTGGACAACTCACTTAAAACCAGACCTGAAACCGATGGAGAATTTTTCACTCTGGCAACATCAATAGCATCGGCCACAACTACAGCACAATCCAAACAAATAAAAGGCATTAAACATGAGGGTCAGATGGACCATTCAACTGAACATTAGGCTTTCAGCACTGGATGATCCCACCTCAGTCACCATCTGCTTTCAATGTGATGTCTTAAGGCAAAACAACAAGGGGAAGGGGATCTCCCCTGTAATTGAAATCCACCACAGACTGCCTCCTTTGATGACAACAGGCAATAACTAGCTCTTTCAACTCCTAAATCAAAGACATAAATAGTTTTATGGGATGCTGATCTAGCAATCTTATAATAAAGGCCGCTTCTGTTAGGAGGCCTCCAGTGCAGTGCTTCCTCCGCCTTCCTTTGCTTTCCCTTTGCCTTCCCCTTGCTCCAAGCCAATTCCCACATATCCTTTCGATCATTAAATTAAACACTCATCTCCAAGGCATCTGTGAGTTTTGAAATTGCACTGATGAAAGATCTCACACAGGCGAGATACCAGAATCTAATCTGCCCTCAGCACCCGCATGCAGTTTTGGAGTAATTCAAAGAGCTCAAAAGCTATGCAGATAAAGCAGGCTGCAAAATGGTAGAGGATTTGACATATGTCAAGTTCATTAGCATATTTGTCCTTTTTTTTCAGAAATAGAAATTGCCCTCTTTCAGCCCTGGCAGATTTTCAAGAAACCTGACAGTGACGCAGTTCTGAATCCATTGACAATGCCTATATGTCAACACTACAAACCTAATAAACATCCAGTATAAACAAACCATAGAAAGAAAGAAAAAGCACAACACTTGGAAAGTCAGCAATTGGAGCAGCAGCATTCAACAGATTCCAGATAACCCAGAAGGCAACCCACTGAGCAATTACAAGGTCCCTGCATTTCACAAGACTCTTGAAAGTAGCAGACAGAATATCAAAATAGGGTCTTTCAGAAAAAAAGTAAGAAAGGCGGAAAATTAATCATTGCTGTTCTGTATTTTGTGTTGCATTCCCATTGCTGGGTTTATTACAGAGATTCAATTAAAAAGGAAATATTCAATTGCCGGTTTTAAAAAAAACCCTTCAAAAAATTACATGCCAATTTGTTCTTTGAAAATTCACACAAGCGCACAAAGCAAAAGTCGTTTGTAACAGGCATGACGTTCTAATGTGTATGGTATGTGCAGAAAGCAAAGTGATAACCCATAATTATTTAGTTTAATATACCAAATGTTGCCACCATGTGGAAATGAAATAGTGGATTACTGGAAAGGAAGGAGGGGAAAGAAGTTATCTGTAAACTGAGAACTTTACAGACCTATGTAAACAAAAGAGCTAGGCTATCTAACAGTACAAGTAAAGCTGACACAAAGGCAAAGAACTGTATCAAAACGTTATATAATTATACTATAAATGCATACATACGTGCACCTAGGGATGTGACACATAACAGGTAAGTATACCTGGCAGGCACCAAGGACACAAAGAATCCTCCCAGGAAAATGCACAATGTATGAATGTAGGAGAAGTCCATGTGATATACAGAGTTCCAACGCGCGATAGGAGAGTTCCAAAATCAAGTCCGGATTGGGAAATTATAAGTCCTTGGTTCCAATAGAGTCACTTCCAAAAGGTGAAAACAATTGTAAATCCAACAGTGGGGTGAGGAACAGTTCTCAAAGGATCGGGGTAATAGTAGACTTCGAAGGGAAAGATTCCAGGACGTGGGAGACTGTAAATCGGAGTCTCCTCAGACAGGATCGGGTTAAGCAGCACGCCAACGGAGAGCATTCGCTGTATTATCGGCCACAAAAACCGTTTCGCCAAATTGACTTTTTTGAGGCGTTTGTTTAGAAATATCGGCGTCCCATATTTACAATTGTAATTCTCGACTGATCACAACCCTGCTTCAGTGAAGTAGGGTGACTCAACACTGCTCTCTGGATGTAGGTGAACTACAATTCCAAAACTCAAGGTCAATGCCCAAAACTCAAGGTCAATGCCAATGGAGAGCATTGGAACTCTGTATATCACACGGACTTCTCCTACATTCATACATTGCACATTTTCCTGGGAGGATTCTTTGTGTCCTTGGTGCCTGGTATACTTACCTGTTATTTGTCACATCCCTAGGTGCACGTATGTATGCATTTATAGTATAATTATATAACTTTTTGATACAGTTCTTTGCCTTTGTGTCAGCTTTACTTGAACTTTACAGACCTAGCCACTAGGCATGGGCAATCCATGGTTCTATATGGTTCTAAAGTACACACAAAACTAGAGGGTGCTAATGTTTTCCTTCTTTAAAGTGTTTCTAAAGTTCTGGTGGTGAAAATTTCAGAACTTTAACAAACCTTTCAAAATTTCATTATTATTTCGCTATTGGCGATTTTTATGACAGAACCAATTAAGAACTGCCATTTATAATGAAATTTTGAAAGTTTTGTTAGGTTCTGAAATAATATGCCCCCCTAAAACTGTTTTAGAAGTGAAAAAATACTTATTAGGCTAACAAAAAATCCTCAAAACCAAGTTTACTGAGACATTATTTTTTATTTATTTTTATTTACTTTATTTATATTCCACTCTTCTCACCCTGAAGGGGACTCAGAGCGGATTACAGTACACATACTTACAGACAATCCCTGCAGTTCAACATATGGCATATAAACATGTGACATTTATCACAGTACAATACAGTACAGTACATACATTTTGACGTATTACACACATATATAGACGAACAGAGGCAAACTTTCTGGCCACCAGGGGTAGCTGACGCACGCCTCATCTCTCAGCATTTTCCAGCGTTCCTTGTTGTTCTTTCAGCATTCCTCAGCGATTCCTGGGTTCTTTTTTAATGGCCTCATAAATCAGTCAAAATTTGCCTCCCCACTTTAATGTGGTACCTTTATCTCCTACTTGACAAATGTAACTGTCTTTCAGGCTGCAAAGGTCGACAGCAGGCTACACTTAAGGTCGAGCACCCACCTTGACCCGGGCAGGCCTCGAACTCATGACCTACTGGTCAGAGAGATTTTATGCAGCTGACACTTAGCCAGCTGCGCCACATTCCTGGTGCATTAAAGTAGTAAAGAACTGTATATCACTGAATCCATCTCCACATTGGTTTTCTCAAGATGGCCCTGAAGGCATAATCTCAAGATCCTGCAATATGCTGAAAAACAAATCGATACATCTCATTTCAAGATGGTGTCAGGGATAGTCCAGGGATTTCTTCTTATCCTTCTTCCCAGTCTTTGTTGACCAAACACTGTTGATTTTTCTCTAGTGTAAACTCTGTGGCTTCCTTTTTTGGCCGAAGACTACTTTTTAAAATATGGTGAAAGTTTCCCTGGAAATTGCTGAACTTCAGGGGCTGAGAGGAACACATTTTACAAATGAAGCATCTCGGCACAACACACACCTGCAATTTCCTTACCACCTAATGAGCTTTAAACAAAAAGTGTGAGCTCTCAGCCATGGTTTAAATTCAAGAGCAAAGGGGGTTCTGCATTGCACGACCCTGCTGTATGGCTGGACTGATTGCTATGGATCCATTCTTATAGCCTATATTGATCAGTGCTGTTGGGTTAAATGTGAGCGTATCAAAAGTGTTGCCAGAGAAAGGTGGAATACGTGGTTGGCAGGCTAATATGCAAGGTGCTCCTCTCTCCCTGAATACCGTCAGAGTCCTAATGCGATTCTCAACTCATTGAGGCATCTGAACACAGAATGGTGCAGCCACGCGTGCCTCCTTGGCCCCAATGTTTCTTCTTGATTTCTTTTCTCTTCACTTTCAGTCTTATATCTGACTGAGCTTGGAAAAATAACTTTTTCATCTGCAGCTCTTAGAATTCTCTAGCCATTATGGCTTGTTCTACTCCTTTTATCCCTTTCCTTATCTTACTTGCGCAAAGATTTCATAAACTCCTATCAAGGGAACCGATGAAAGGAAGAACTAAAAGATATTTATTTACACATGTTTGACACCACCATTTGACACCATGGTTTACATACGAAAAAAAGAATTATCATTAAAAAAATTCTAAACCTACAATTCTGTGAAACCATACCAAATATCCCTAAATGAGTGTATAGAAAGAAAATAATAGAGTAACAAATGTTTAGGGCTGGAAGAGACATTGGTTGTGATCTAGGACAATGTTAGATGCCACAATGACAAGAGAGATGATTACTAGGTCTGTATGATCAAGAGAAAAAATGGTTCAAAACTTGTTGTGGATGTAAGGGGCACTGGCGGTTCAAATCTAAATTACTTCCGAAATTTTCCGAAAAATTGCAAAAAATTTACGAATTTTTCGGAAATTTCAGAATGGTTTTGTTAATGGTGGACACGCATGCACAGTAAGAAATAAACAGCACTGGTTAAACACCCAGTTTGGACGCAGATGTTTTTCCCTCCGTGTTAGGTCTAACGTGAAGGGAAAGACATCTGCATCGAAACTGGGTTACACACCCAGTTTGGACGCAGATGTCATTCCCTCCATGTCAGAACTGGACGAGAGCCGTGTGTTTGCCGATTCCTTTCCAAAAATGGCCGCGGTGGCTTCGAAATGGCAAATTTACTTCTGGGTTGCTTACATCGCTTCGAAACTGCTTCAGAAGTGAATTTAATCCGAATTTATTCCGATTTTACGAGCACTCCAACAAACCTACCCAGGCCTAATGATTACCTAGCTTCTGATTAAATACTTCCAATATGAGAGATCTCTAAGGAGGCCTGTCTTCTTGCCACTAAGTCAGCAGTTCTCAAAGTGTGCTCCGCAGAGCCCTTGGCACTCCCCAAAGCATATTGAGGGGGTCCACACTTCCCTCCTCGTCCTCCTCCTCCGCCTCAAAGATAAGATAAGGAGGGTTGCATTTGGATTGCATGCCAACAGTATGTACCAGATGCTGTAGGTGTATTTCAAGGGAAGGAACTGGCATTTCAGAATAATCCTTGACTAAGAAAATCCTATGCAAGTCATGAAATCAATATAAGTCAACTGCAAAGCCACATACATACATACATGCACATACAACTGCCTCCACCATGCATACCCCATTGCCAGTCCTGTCACTCTCTATACAGAAGGCAAATTTCCGAAGTAGAGGGTGTTTCTGTCCAGAAAGGTTCTCCACACTATTCAAGGTACTGCATTTCCAAGAGAAGCCTAAGGACAGTTTCCCTGTGCCACCTTCTACTGACCTCAAATAGTGTGTTTCAATGCAGAACCATACAGTTAGCAATATCTGCTATGCAGGAGTCCCCAAGGGACCTGCCAAGCCAGCAATATTTCAGTGTTTTCATCCTGACCATTACTTCTTGGCTCTTGATTTTTCAAAAGCAATTATCAGCAGCTCAGCAAACTCATTAAGGCTTCTGGGGCACGGCCTGCTGATGCATTGATGTACATTCTCCTAAACTTCATTCTTCACTTTCTGGCAGGGTTTACATTAGCAAAAGTCCTAACTACAACACATTCCTCCATTTTTCTTACTGCGTACCAAGACCTATAGGGAGCTGAGTAAGTCAGTCACTTCAGATCATTTCTCTGTCCCTATTAAAGAACTCTCTTTTGCTCTGAAGCAGTGGCAACTCATGGTTTCCTCGCTCCTGGGGTGATGAAATCACTCTTGAGTTTTTGATCATATATTAAAAGTGACAGGTAAGGTGCTGAATCTCTTGGATAGCTCCTTTCAATTTCAGGTAAATGCCAGGGAAGGTTCACCACCAACTAGCATAGGAGTCACCAGTTATCACAGCTCTGGACATTGATGTTGACATGTCTTCTTCTCATCAAAATATCCCGGTTACTCTCCTTCCCTTCATCTTTCGCTCTTGCAGACCTGAACAAAATGGCCCAAAACCAATTGCCAATCCTAACTGGAGTCTCCACATTGAATCAATCATGCAACTATGCAAACCCCATTAATTCCGTTGGTTGACTGTAGGTGCAGAGAGTCAGTATGGCGTCACAAAATATGGAATCACAAAGATGTACAAGCTTGTTACACAATGAGAAAAAGCCCTTCCTAAAGAATCCATAAGCACTTGAAGACTTGATTCTTCCTTTGCCTGTGGTTTGAAGATTGGATGATGACCCTGGAAACAAGAGTTCAAGCATCTGCTTGGCCATTGACACCTTTGGGCAAGTCACACTCTATCAGCCTCAGAGGAAGGCAAAGGGAAGAAAAAAACCCTCTGAACAAATCTTTTCTGGAAACCATCCTGATAGGGCCACATTAAGTGGGAAATGGCTTGAAGGCTCACAGCAACATCAATGGGACTTGCCATTGAATTTAGTCCACTATATTCCACCTGATGCAGAAGTAAATGAGAACTACTCAGCATAAAATTAGAATTTTCAATAAGATTTCTCCTAATTTTGTTGGATTAGCCATGGCAATGAGTCATGCTTGGTGGAAAGGAAGCAAATGATGGGTTAATTTGTTTTTGGATAACTTTATATAGCCAATGGGTAGAATTCCAAAGGTCAATAAGCCTGTAGCACTAACTAGCTGCCTTGATGGCAAACAGAGCTCCTTAGCTGCAAGCAAGGATCACAAAAGGGCAGAATGTGGTGACCCCACTTGAGTGAAGGGCATTTCCCCCTTAATGTTTGCCTCTCATATATAAAAAAGGCCAGTCAGAATTACCCATATTTACTCAAGTCTCATGAGGCATCGAATGTAATGCACATCTCAATTTTCAAAACCCTGAAGCCAAAAGAATTTGTATCCTGACAAATGTCATGCACATAGCACTCTTTGTTGCACTCCAGGCCTGGAAACATTTATGTTCACCACACCACACAAGAGTCCAGGAATATAAGCAAACAATTTGTTGTAAAACACAGAAAAAGCATATAAAAAGCAGGAATAAGAAAGGAAGATATGTAATCCACAAAGGTTTAGCATTAGGTGATAACCAAACAATCACAGGTACAGCATGAGTCCACAACCAAGAAGCAGGAATATAGAAAACTTCTAGGATATTAAAAACCAAAACCAAGGCTTGACTTGAACCAAGAACAAGAGAACTCAAGCTTAATTTCTCACTTGAATGCAGCATTGCCTGAACTGCTCTTACGGTAAGCAACTTGCTGTTTAATGGACACCCATGAAAGCATTACGTGTCCCGTGAATTTTCTCCACAACTTTCCCATGTAACTCAGACTGGCGTAATCTATTTTTGACTCTTATTTGAAAACAAAGGCTTTTGTTGATCTCCGTAGCTATAGCTGATTTCTCTTCACTCGATTCCTTATCTTTCATTGCTATTTCTGACTTCTGGGCCTGGCCTTGAGGTCCTGCACTTTTCGAGCCGGTTTTCTCACAGAGAGAAAAATCATTTTCCAGACCTGAATTTCCCAGACTTGAGAGCCCATCACTTTGTGCCACAGGAAAGCCCACAATCACCTCTAAATCATCACTTAAACCATCAGTCTCTGGCTGATCTATAACACTCTTTGTAATTTGGCCAAAAAAAGATATGCATTATAGTTGCTGCCTACTTGGGATTCCTTCTTTAAAAACAAAAGTGTTAGAACAACAAAGCTTCCATCAATGAAAAATAAAACTTTGGAGTGCATCTATACTGTAGAATGAATCCACTTTAATTGCCCTGGATCAATGCTATAGGGCAGGGGTGGGCAAACTCCAGCCCGCGGGCCATATCCGGCCCAGCAGCCAATGCTGTCCGGCCCTTGGCTCCCCCAAGACTTCGTTGTGAAGAGAGGGAGGCGAACTCCCATTGGGGTGGCTACAAACATGAAGAAGCAGGCAGGCAAGCGGAGGGGAAGGGAAGCGAGGGGGAAGAAGGGGAGGCAGCAAATAAAGTGTGTGTGTGTTCGCCCTCCTCCTCCCTTCACTTCCTCCTCGCACGCTCCCCCCTCCCTCTTGCCTCGGCACTCTTTCCCTTCTTCTGTTTCCGGTTTCCTTCCCCCCTCCCTCTCTCTCTCCCCCTTTTATTCCTTCCCCCTTTCACCACCTGAACGCAAGAGGGAAGGAGGGAGTGCATTGAGGGAGAGGGGGCGGGGCCAGAGTGACAAAAAGGGGTGGGGCTAAGGCCAGAGCGCACGGGGTGGGGCGCATCCATTTCCTTCCCGGCTTCCTCCTCTTCTCTTCTCCTCTTCTGCCTCTTTGGGCAAATTGAGGATTTGTGCCAAGTTTGGTCCTGATCCATCATTATTTGAGTCCACAGTGCTCTCTGGATGTAGGTGAACTACAACTCCCAAACTCAAGGTAAATGCCCACCAAACCCTTCCAGTACTTTGGTCTCATGAGAGTTCAGTGTGCCAAATTTGGTTCAAGATGGCTGAATGGCCATCTGTGAGGAATGCTCTGATTGTGTTTTTCCCTTATGGCAGAAGGAGGTTGGACTGGATGGCCCTTGGACGTCTCCTCTCCTGTTGTTATTATTAGCAGAGGCTGAATAAATATTATGCCTTCATATTCAGAGTTATAGGCTGTGTGGAAGGTCTCTGTGTTATCTAAATTCCTTTCCACACATCTGAATAAAATCCCATGCTATCTGCGTTGAACCAGATTATATGCCAGTGTGGACTCAGAAAACCCAGTTCAAAGCAGATATTGTGGGATTTTCTGCCTTAATATTCAGAGTTATAGGCTGTGTAGAAGGGCCCTGGCAGAAGGAGGTTGGAGTGGATGGCCCTTGGAGGTCTCCTCCTACTCTAGGAAACTGATGTTGTTGTTGTTGTTATTATTATTGGCTGAATGGCCATCTGTGAGGAGTGCCTTGATTGTGTTTTTCCCTTATGGCAGAAGGAGGTTGGACTGGATGGCCCTTGGAGGTATCCTCCTACTCTAGGAACCTGTTGTTGTTGTTATTATTATTAGCAGAGGCTCAATGAATATTATCATCATCATTATTATGAATAAATTCAGGTGCTTATTATACTCACATTTAGTTGAATTCAGTCTTAAAATATATTATATGGCTCTCACTGAAATACATTTCCAAATAGTTTGCTTTTATGGCTCTCTGAGTCAAAAAGGTTCCCGACCCCTGATATAATGAATCACAAATTATACAAATGTTCACATTTTGTTAACCATTATTTTGTAAAATTTGAGTGAATAAATGTCATTTTTTCCTATGACAACCTCTCTTTTTTATTGCTCATAACATATACTCTTATCAGTCTTATTAATATATCAAAAATGTAGTGCCTTTTTATTATTATTAAAGAAATTCAATTGATATTATGTAGAATGCAGTTCAGCCTTTAGGTATGGCCTTCCATCATATTTTTTGGCTCTCGTGTGGCCCCTTGGAAAAAACAATTGGGTCATGAGGGCTGTCAAAGAATGTTGATGCCTCACCAAACTGCAAACCCCAGCACTGAATAGCATTCAGCCACAGCAATTAAATTAGAGGTAACACCCTCAAATAGGAGTTGCAGGTACTCCTGAAGTAGCTTCCCTTTTGCTTTGACTCAGCCCTAAGATTACCATGTTACATTAATCTAATGTACACCCTAATTTGGCGGAGATAATTTAGCCAAAAAAGGTTAGCGTTAAATTTGAGTAAATACGGTATTTGTGTATTATGTTTTCTCACCAAGTAAAGTTTGCTTTTCTAAGCCTTCACTTCCTAAAGTTCAATATTTAATGTACATGCTAACAAATTGACTCCCACAGATCTGCATTTTACCGTCATACTCTTTGCCCTTTATTGAACTAACGATTTCCATCAGTGCAAAGATCAGCATATCCCTTCCAGGTTTCCTTTTGATTTCAACAGCCAAACATCTCAAAGTTCAGTGATGCAGCTGCTTCTAGCTGGCAGCGAGAGTATCAAAACCTGCTCTGCACAAGCCGTAAGTTGACTGTCATCAGATCTGTTCTGCACAACCTCTCTCTAAAATGCTACGTATGTTGAAACTGACAACATTGCAAACAGAACATAAACAGAAATGATAAAAGTAATATGTGATGTCTTCTGCCTGAGAACAGAAGACGAACCAGGATGGAGCAGATCAAAGGTGTATCAAACAGGACCAAAGTTCTATTAATAAGATCCATAGTGGAACCTCCCAGAATCTAACCAGTGCTATTGACATGAATGGTCCGAAACATCTTCTCCGACCCATTACAAATCAAGCTCCCCGGTATATAGACATCCTCATGAAATGAGAAGGGTGACAACTAGAGCAGTGTTTTTCAACCTTTTTTTTTGAGCCGCGGCACATTTTTTACATTTACAAAATCCTGGGGCACACCACCAACCAAAACGACACAAAATGACACTCTAACACAGTAATACATATAGTTAATATGTTTTTAAATGTATTTATACACTCAGTGTGAAACCTGGGCCGGTTTCGATGAACACAACCTATATATGACTTTCTCACACATATTTATGCATGGCTATCATGTTTTCTCTCAGCCTTCTCTTCTTCAGGCTAAACATGCCCAGCTCTTCAAGCCGCTCCTCATAGAGCTTGTTCTCCAGACCTTTGTGAAATTTCACCCTGAGTGAAACTTGCTTCCAGTTAACTATGGATGTCATGAAGCTGTTATAAACAGTTCCTGGGGGAGGACTCTCAAAAAAAAACCAGTAAAATAGTTTTTAAAAACCACCATAATTTCCAAGTAGAGAGGCTCAATTTGTTTCTTGGAAATCTGTGAGGGGGCTGCTAGGAGGGGGGAGAGTGCCAATTTCCCACGGCACACCTGATGATCGCTCATGGCACACTGGTTGGGAAACACTGAACTAGAGAACAGAGGGTGGAAAATTTGACTTTATGTGACAAGGCATCGAAGGCATCTTTGCTCCTATGTGGCAATACACAGGGTGAAGAATGCTTTCCTCTCTGCACACATTGTACTTGCAGATTCAAGTCCAGCTGAGCTGTTCAGAGTGGTGAGATGTTTACTCAGGTACCCTCTCCTCCGAATCCATTGTTAGAACCTTCAATAACTCAATGTGATGCTATTAACAACCATTTCACAGATAAAATCTCTTGCATAAGAGCTGACTTAGATGCAGACATTGGAGCAAAGGCCAACAACGAGGTGTCCAGCAACTCTGTGGGTGGGATTACACTCCATTAGTTTCAATTGGTAAGTAATGCTGATGTGGACAAGCTGCTATGGCAAGTAAGGGAGGCAACCTGCTATCTTGATCCCTGACACTCTTGGCTGGTCGTCCAGGTAGGAGATGTAATTCGATCTCAAATACGAGATCAACAAATTATTAAGGCCTCTCTCTAGGAGGGAACTTTTCCATCCTGTTTAAAAGAATCAGTTCTTAGACCACTGCTGAAAAGGTCCTCCTTGGATCCCCTCGACCTTAATAATTTCAGACCATTCTCTAACCTCCTTTTTTGGGGCAAAATGGTTGAGAAAGCAGTTGCCCTCCAACTCCAGGCAGTCTTGGAGGACACACACTTCCTTGACCCATTTCAAACTGGCTTCAGAGCTAGATATGGATTTTTTTATTTATTTTTTATTTATCGCATTTAAATCCTGTCACTTCTCAACCCCCGAAGGGGGACTCAGGACGGCATTACAATTAAGCCCAATTTGAGGCTATTTACAAAATTACAATAATAAAATCACATATTAAAACAGCACATCATAAAAACAATACATAGTTAAAAACCATACAAAAATTGAACAATAAGAATGTTTTGTCGAATGTTTTTAGATGACTGTATGTTTTAACTGGTGTTGCAACCCACCTCGAGCCATGAGGAGAGGTGGCTAAGAATTATAATAATTATTATTATCATTATTCCTATCCAGGTTCTCCAGGAGCAGGAATTCTGAGACATATTATATTTAATCTATAGCTAACATGTCTAGAAACTGGTGATGGACTTACTTTATTTTTATTTGCTCATATCCTGTTGCTGTCAAGTCATCTGTGGATTTATGGCAACACCTAAGAATTTTACAGGATTTTTAAGGCAAGAAAGGCTCAGAGGTGTTGTTCCATTGCCTTATTTTGAAATATAACTTGTCAAATCTGGATGGCTGCGAGCCAGTAGGTTGAGGGTGAATCCGGCTAAGACAGAGATCCTGTGGCTTGGTCGCCCGGGTGGTGGTGATGTTCAGCTTCCGACCCTGGACGGCATGACACTACATCCATCGCCATCCATTAAGAGCCTCGGGGTAACCCTGGACCCTCTGCTGTCGATGGAGGCCCATGTCTCCACCGTCAGCAGAGTTGCGTTTTTCCACCTTCGCCAAGCGAGGAAGCTGGCCCCCTACTTGTCCCGTTGTGACCTGGCCACAGTGGTCCAAGCCACGGTCATCTCTAGGCTAGACTACTGTAACACTCTGTACATTGGCCTTTCTCTGTTGGTGATCCGGAAACTCAAGCTGGTGCAGAACGCTGCAGCCCGACTCCTTGCGGGGGCCTCAGTAAGCTGTCACATCACGCCAATCCTGCGCGAACTGCACTGGCTACCTATAGAATGCCGGATCACCTTCAAAGTGTTAGTCTTGACTTTTAAGGCCTTACATGGTATGGGGCCAGTATACCTGCAGGACCGCCTCATTCTGTATTATCCCACCAGATCTCTGCATTCTGAAGAACATAACCTCCTGGTTGTTCCTAGTCCAAAGACATTTCGCCTGACTGTGACCCGTCGCCGGGCTTTTTTGATCGTGGCTCGAACACTTTGGAACTCATTGGGGTTGGATGAAATGCAGTCTCCCTCTGCATACCGCCATCTTGTATTATCTTCTGTTGTCGCAGTGTTTAATGTGCGACCTTGTGTGCCTTTTTATCTGTGGCTTTATTGTGGTTTTAACTTTCACTGTATTGGCTGTTTTTATAACATGTTGTAAGTCGCCATTGGGAAGGGCGGCAGACAAATATGAATGAATGAATGAATAAATAAATAAATATCTGGTGCTGTGGGCTGTATTAGAGGGTATGGAATTGGCAAAACCACTTCTGAGCATTCCTTGCCTCTGAAAATCCTATTAAATGCATAGGGTTGCCATAAGTCAAGCAGGGGCCTTGAAGGGACTTCCATACCCAATTCCCAGCTTCTCTTCATCCTTGAGAGAAGTGAGTAGTGGGATGCAGAACAGAACAGGTGAACTGAGTAGTTAGTTTGGCAGTTATCCCACCTTTCCTTCAATGAGTATAAGATAGTGTATAGCTCTCCTCCTCACTGTATTGGTACAACAACTCTGTGAGGTAGTTCAAGACAAGGCAATCAGCCCAGCCCAAGACTACCCAGTTTCATGGCTTAGTGATTATTCAGATTTATCTCTCCCAGTTCCCAGAAGAATCAGTGAGCAAGCCCTTGAATTGCAGGTGGCTTACAAATACATACCCCCAGGAGAAAATACCAGTGTAGTATTTATTTTCTCTCACCATACCATGTTGCTGCATTGTTTGCACACCATCAAACAGGATAGACAAATTTGTCTCCATAATTATAACAACCTCCATAGCCCATTCAAGAGGAAGAAAGATAGTAACAAGCTTTTCATTAACCAAAATCAATAGCATACACAACCGCAATTTGCTTCAACAGCATAAGATATATTGCCGTCGACCTGGGGTATTCTTGAAAGGTTGTGTGCTTTGTTCAGGCAGAGAGTTAACTGAAGATTGGGCAGCAAACCAGTTACTGGTATGGATTTTCATACCGCTATGGAATTCAGAACGATGGTGCTTGGCTTCTTGGTGCATAGGCACATTCTAATTGGCATCTCCAAGAGAATAGATTTCTAGCCGTAGAATGAATAAGAGCTCACAAGAAAAAGCTAGAAAGCAGCTGCAAGTCAAACAATGATACTGTAGCTAAAATTGAGCTAAAATTTCTCACAAGTGGTTTTTTCCAGATATTTCTCCTTTTCTCGAATATATTGTAAGCAAACACAAATGCATGCCAATGAGAAGTAGTAGTTCCCGTGCCAATGGAGCAATGAACTTGCTCCTGGTGTTGCTCTCAAGGAACTATCCAAGGTGCTGGAAATCATTTGAAAATTGGCTTCAGAACATTGGACAGTGAAAGTAAATAGACTTTGAAACTTAATAGACTTCCTTATAAACTGGATCCACACAGTGTTCACTCACTTATCGCGGGTGTTCCCTTCCAGGACCACCCATGATAAGTGAAAATCCAGAAAGTAAGGACGTGACAGTATATTTATTTTAATATTTATACATACTCCTTACTTACTGCAGAGTGTCTCTCCTTAATGTTATTTCCTTTTATGCCAGTTTGTCTGTAACATCTCCTCACTTCCAGCTTCATATTACCTCCTCTTTCTGTTCTCTTCCTGTCTTTCTATGGTCTTCCTGACCACTTCCTACCTTCCGGCTCTCCCTCAAGTTCCAGCTTTCTCTTTCCCACCAATTCCTGTCCTCCAGTCAACTTGTTGGTTTCCTCTACTTCCACTTCCATAGTCTTCTTTCTTATTTCCCTCTCTTTGTTTTTTGTCACCTAAATTGTCAGTTTTCCAAATAAAACACCGAGTATTTGAGGATCAGGACACCCATAGGGATACCAAGGTGCTTTATAAAGCTATTGCCCTCCCAACTCTGTTCTACGCCTGTGAAACGTGGACTATCTACAGATGTCACATGCAACTCTTAGAACAATTTCATCAGTGCTGCCTCTGAAAAATCCTGCAAATCTCTTGGGAAAACAAGTGGACAAATGTCAGCATGCTGGAAGAAGACCACCAACATTGAAGCGATGCTCCTCCACCATCAACTCCACTGGATCAACCACGTTGTCTGGATGCCTGACCACCATCTCCCAAAGTAGTTGCTCTATTCCAAACTCAAGAATGGAAAATGGAATGTTGGAGGACAGGAAAAGAGATTTTAAAATGGGCTCAAAGCCAACCTTTAAAACTCTGGCATAGACACCGAGAACTGGGACACCCTGGCCCTTGAGTGCTCCAGTTGGAGGTCATCTGTGACCAGCAGTGTTGTAGAATTTGAAGAGGCATGGATGGAGGGCAAAAGAGAAAAACATGCCAAGAGGAAGGCGCATCAAGCCAACCCTTCCAAATGGAAACCAATGTCCTCACTTCAGGAGAACGTGCAGATCAAGAATAAGGCTCCACAGCCATCTATGGACCTACCACCAGTACACCGATATTGGAAGACAATCCTACTCAGACAACGAGGGATCGTGTAAGTAAATAAGGGTCAGTTCCTGTATCCCACTCCTCCTCCTCTAGGATTGCCTTTGTTTAAAGAAGGACTCTGCATAGACCAGACAAACTTGTCTCAAGATCAGCCCTTCCTTCTTCTCCTCAGTTTTCCATATTGAGTTTAATGTAATCAAAATCCATCAACTGATCGCTCTGCAGGCTTTGCTGTTCTCCTGCTCTTGATCCAGCAGGAGAAAGAAGCCAAAGCTCTACCCAATTGTTTTAAGGAGCTGGCTCCATTAATATTTAAAACCCGTGAAACAACATGTCTGCAGAAAGCAAACTGTGAAATAGTGAGGGAACGCTGTATCTCTTTTCCATCCATGGTCTAGTATGGACAATCCCATTTACAACAATGTAACTCCAGTACATGATTTCAGCCATGGGTTTTGTTCAGAGGAGGACAAGAAAGATGACTAACGCAATTGAAAATCCTGGCCAGGAAGAAAGGCTGAGGATCTGGAGACTTGAAGAGTCTGTTTCATGTGGAGGCTTTCCATATGAGTACATTTAAGATTTCTCACTTTTTGTTAATAAACCTCTTCAAGAAAACATGTATTTCATGCAAGATTGCTTCTTTTGCCACCAGTTTCCATAAATCAAAATATCAACCAAGCAGATGTAGACACTTCTATTTAGACAGCATAAAAGTCAAGCTGCCATTTCAACATCTGTTAAATGGGTAACAGCTCAATTGGCCTGGATGTTAAGATGCCCTCTTCATCTGCTCACCATGTTTTATTTTTGCCTAAAAGCCACTTGTTTACCCAGTTGCTCTTATTCATTTGGAACTGCTTTGCTATACATGAAAGCACTGCTGTTTTGTTGCTGATTTTTGCACTGCTTTGACTTCATATACGCTCAAGATTGCATTTTGATTGTCCCTCTGATAGCTATAATTTTATATGATTCCACACGACTTGGCATAGGCAAAAATATGATTTGATCTCTGCTTGTTTATTATCAGCATTCCAATTTTTTTCCTATACAGATAAACAAAAGAGTCACAGCCTTTAATGAAAGAACTGGAGGGAGAAGGAGGAAGGGAAGAAGGGAAGGGAAGAAGGGAAGGAAGGAAGGTCAGAAGGAAGGACAGAAGGAAGGACAGAAGGAAGGAAGGAAGGAAAGAACGAAGGAAGGAACGAAGGAACGAAGGAACGAAGGAACGAAGGAAGGAAATACAGATGGAAGGAAGGAAAGGCGGAAGGAAGGAAATACAGAAGGAAGGAAGGAAAAGGAAATACAGAAGGAAGTGTCGGTTGGAGATGGGATAATGGGACATGTAATCCTCTATATCCACAGTTGCAGAGAAAACAGAAGAAGGTGGTTGATGGGTATTTGAGCAAACAGAAGCAAATAGAACAAAGTTTGTCTTCATGTAAAAAATTTACTAATATAGCTTCAAACAAAAAAAAACAGCAACATGCTCTTTCAATAAACAGTCCACACATTTTTCAGTAACAGGCTTCTGTGTTAACTCACACAGTATTGCAACTCCCAGCATCCCTGTTACCATTTCAGCATTGCAGCAGTTTAGGAATCCATTTCTCCAAATTACAGCATTTCAGCATTTAAATGCATTTCTCCAGTTTCTCAATTTCAGTTACAGCATTTAAATGAATTTCAGTCATTACAGTATTATTCAGCCAGAATCAATTTGCAAAAGCTAATCCAGAACAAAGGAGATTACAGCATTTAAATGTTTTAGAACCCAAAAATTTCTAAAATCAAATGGGGGGTTGAGTAAAAGAAAGACTACAGCATTAAAATTTCAAAATGTAACATTCCAGCCTCACAGCAGTATGGTAAATCATTTCTGGGAGTTGTAGGCCAAAACTTGGAACTTCAAATAGCCAAGCACAATCCTGAGGGAGCCAGCAGGCTGAGAAAAGGAAGAGGCCTGAGGCTAAATGAAAAAACTGCAAAAAGGCAGAGCAAAAGCCTGAATCAATCTGGCCCCTGCGAACAAGAGCAACGGGGAAGAGAAGGAGGGGGAAGAGAAGCATCTGAGAGAGCGCAGGGAGAGAGAGGAGGAGAAGCGCGCGTGGTGACAAACACAGCTGAATGCCACCTAGCCAGCTACTGTTCCCCATAGAGTCAGCTGCAGCTATTTATTACAGACACACCTACAGTCCCAGTACTACTACAGCACATAAACCAAAAGAAACAGATACTCATAACTCAAACATTTGTTTGATATCTTTACAATCTGACACCCCTCCTAAAGATTCAAACAATATATAACTTTGCAGAACATCTGTAAAAACTTTCTATACCTAGTGGCTTTGTAAAAACATCAGCCACATTACATTCACTAGGAATATAATTTAGACACATTTTCCTGTCTTTCACTAACTGCCATTAGACCTACTTGCAACCTCTCTGGAGGTATGCCCTTTGTGGATCTTTCTGATCTACGTGGCACTTCTCTCTCAATAGAATCTTCCTCTTTCAATTCTTCACTATCCCCTCCAAAAGTGGTACTTTCTCTTTTGGTTACAACCTCACTTCCTTCAGGAACAGAGACAACTTTTTTAACAAAAGGAAAAAAACACTTCACATGCTCCTCAAAACAAGCACTCCTATTATTTTCTATGGCACACAGCAAACAGAGGAATTGATCAGCAACTGAACATACTAGAGAGGTTTGGGGAGAATTCACCATGATTTATGGGAGTTGTAGGTACTATAATCACCTGCAGTCTAAGAGCACTCTGAACTCCAACAATGATGGACCTGGAACTAACTTGGCACACAGAATCTCCATGACCAACAAAAAAAATACTGGAGGTCTTTGGAGGGATTTATAGGAGTTGTAATTCACTTATACCAGAGTGCACTATTAACCCAAACAATGATGGATCTGGATCAAACTTGGCATGTGTAGTGAACCACTACTTGGAAGGCTGGTAGAAGCCTGAAAAGCTAGGTCCAAAACCTCGGCAACCATTTTCGTTGGGATGTAATGGTGGCATCCATTTTGTGTTTCCCATTTCCAAATGGGGGCAAGGCTAAGTGCGGCCTGGAGGGAAATCAGGGAAGTAGGATTGGCTGATTAGAAAGGGGCGGAGCCTAGCTTGGTAAAAGAAAAAATGATCTTAAGAGGAGGCTTTTGAAATCTGACAGGAGAGGGAGACAGGGTGTTGAAGAAGAAAGAAGAGGACTGAGAGTGGGAAGAAGAGAAGGGTCAGGGTTGATGATAGTTAGAAAGAAGAGGCCTGAAAGTAAACAGTTGGCTAGCAGAGATAGCTGGCAAATAGAAATCTACAGTTATCTGGATAGATAGGGAGTAAATTTCTAGTTTAGATAGATCCAAAGTTTGGACTATCTGTAGCAGTGTCAAAGTTTATTAGGCAGAGGGAAGTTCCTGTCAGTAAACTGTTGGATAGCTGTGGAAGAAGTTGTACTTAGTAACAAAGAACTGTACTGTTTAAAGTAACCACACGCGTTCATGCTAAAATATCTTGAAACCATTAAGCTTGTTGACTGTCGTTGAAAGATCTCTTCAATAAACTTTATTATTGTTTGTTTAAACAACTGCCTCACATGTGCCTCAGTCAAAAAGAATTTTATCAGTTCCTACAACAAACCAGAGTCCAAAGGTGGCAGCATACCTTAATTCAGTGTTTCTCAACCTTTTTTGAGCCGAGGCACACTTTTCACATTTTAAAAATCCTGGGGCACACCACCAACCAAAATGACACAAAATGACACTCTAACACAGTATTTATATACTCAGTGTGAAACCTGGGCCTGTTTCGATGAACACAACATGGATATCTTGGCAGGAATGGTAGAAAGACACACACGGAGGTCTTGCTCAACAGCTGTCAGACTTACTCTGTGTTTAGTTTTTATTGCAGTCACCCTTTCCTCATGGAAAACGTACCTGGTCCTCAGGGAAGCCAGCTGGAAAGAGAGCAGCCAGACGGAAACACATTCTGCGGCAGAGAGTTCCACTGCTGAACAACATGACTCAAAAACCACTGGACAAATTGCTGCCAAATTTGGCCACAAAACATACTAATACTAACCCAAGGAGGGACCATCAGTCAAAAATTGATTTTGTCATTTGGGAGTTGTAGTTCACTCGCAAAGAGCATTCTGTCCTCCACCAATGATGGAACTAAACCAAACATGGCACACAGGACTTCCATGACCAACAAAAACACTAGAAGGGTTTGGTGGGCATTGACTTTCAGTTTGGGATTTGTAGTTCACCTATATCCAGAGAGCACTGTGGACTCAAACAATAATGGATTTGGACCAAACTTGGCATGAATATTCCATATGCCCAAATATGAACACAGATGGAGTTTGGGGAAAATAGACCTTGCCTTTTGGGAGTTGCAGTTTCTGGGATTTCTGGTTCACCTACAATCAAAGAGCATTCCGAATCCCACCAATGATGGAATTGGAGCATTGCATGTTCCAGCAAACCAGACAATCTCCACAAGTACACTTGCAAGGAAACAACAAGAAATACTATTTATCCACAAGCATAAAGAAATTACATATTTCTTTACCAGGAAGGTTCACAACAAACAACAGAGGACAATAAGAAAGGTTGAAAGGATAATGCAATAACACTATACCAAGTGTCAGGAACCTTTTGACTCAGAGAGTCATAAAAGCAAAATATTTGGAAATTTATATCAGTGAGCCATATAATATATTTTAAGACTGAATTCAAAAATGTGAGTATAATAAGCCTCTGAATTTATTCTTTTAAATAATGTTGTAATAATACTCACAATAATAATAATAATAATAATAATAACAACAACAACAACAACTTTATTTTTATGCCTCGCCAACCATATCCCCATTAGGACTTGGGGTGGCTTACAAGGGACAAGCCCAAAGACAATTAAAACAAAAGAAAACGCTTACAATTAAAATATCAGCTAAAAACAATGCAACTTTACTTTTTGAAAAATAATAATTATATGTCATGGGGTGGGGGTCAGGGTCAGGATTTTGGAGATGCTTAGGTGTGGCGTGGCCAAAAAAAGGTTGGGAACCACTGCTCTAGAGGGGGAAATTTTAAAGTGGAAAATGTGGGATTTTGAAGTGCATTATCTGGCAGTGTGGATTGAGATAATCCAGTTCAAAGCAGATGTGGATAACCTGCCTTGATATTCTGGGTTATATGGCTGTGTGGAAGGGCCCTGTGTCCACACAGCTGCATAAAATCCACATTGAAGTGGATTATCTGGCAGTGTGGATTCAGATAATCCAGTTCAAAGCAGAATTGGGAATTGTAGTTCACCTACATCCAGACAGCACTGTGGATTCTAACAATGATGGATCTGGATCAAAGTTGGCATGAATACTCAGTATGCCCAAATGTGAACACAGATGGAGTTTGGGGAAATAGACCTTGACGTTTGGGAGTTGTAGTTGCTGGGATTTATAGTTCACCTACAATCAAAGAGCATTCTGAATCCCACCAACAACAGAATTGGGGCAAACTTACCACACAGAAACCCCACAAGCAACAGCAAATAAAAAACCAGCAATGATGAAGAGGGAGGGAGGGAGGGAAGCCAGCCCTGCTCCATTCGTGCGCTCCTGCCAGAAAGGAAAGGGGTGACACAGGAAGTAAAGAGGAGGCGAAGAAGGGATGGATGGATGGAAGGAAGGAAAGAAGGGAGGGGAAAGAAGAAGGGGGAGGGAGGGAGGGAAAAAGGAAGAATGGAAGGAAGGAAAGGGAGGGAGGGACGGGGAAGGAAGAACGGAAGGAAGGCAAGGCAAGGCAGGCAGGAAGGTAGAAAGGAGATTAGGAAGCAAGGGAGGGAGGGAGAGAGGAAGGAAGAAGAGAAGGAGGGGAGGGAAAGAAGGGAAGGAAGAAAGCTGGGAAGTAGGGAAGGAAGGAAAGAGGGAAGGAAGAAAGGGATGAAGCAAAGAGAGAGAGGGGGATGGATAAGGAGGGAGAAAAGCGTGTCCATGCTGGTACAGCAGCCGCAGTTGGAGCTGCCTCTGGCCACGCCCCTCCCCCACTCCCTGCTCCTTGCTGCGGCCCTGCTCCTTGCTTCTCTTGCTCTCGCCAGCTGGAGAAGCGGCAAGGAAGCTCGGGGGGGACTTTTCGCGCCTCCAGGCCTGGCGCAGGAGGGGGCACGCACACGCAGCTGCCTTCCTCCTCCAATTGGAGAAGGAAGGGAGCTACGCGCGTGCTTGCTGCCGGGGGGGGGGGAGGCATGCTCGGGGGGCGGGGAAGAGGCATGGCCTCCCTCCCTGGTCTCCTCCTCTTCTCCTCCCTCCCTTCTCCTCGGTTGGCCGCTGGGCATGATCCTGGCGGCCTCGGCATATGTGCCCTTGGCCTCGTGGCACCCTGAGGAGGAGGGGGGAAGAGAGGAGGGGGGAAGAGGCTTTCCAACGGCACACCTGATGATTCCCCACGGCACACTGGTGTGCCGAGTCACACCGGTTGACAATGACTGCCTTAATTGAAGAAGAAATCATTGTAGTTTTCCTCCAGTGAGCCAAAGGCTTAACCATATTAATAACTGTAGTGGTGATCAGTGGGTTTTTGAAAGGTCTTTCGGCCAGGAGAGCGTTCCAGCTCAGAGTAGTTTTAAATCCTCAAGTAAATGATACACTTGTCTTTATATTGGTGGCAGCTGTTTTGATTTTTGGGGTTTTACAAAAGATATTCTCACCTGATAAACCCCTGTATCATTATAGCATGCATACCCAATATCCCCAAATTTGAGTAAGTACTGGTGGGGCTTGGGGGGAATTGGCCTGGTCATTTTAGAATTGTAGGTACTGGGATTTATAGTTCACCTGCAATTAAAGAGCACTCTGAACTCCACCGAAGATGGAATTGGACCAAACCTGGCACACAGAGCCCCCATGAGCAGCAAAAATGTACTGGAGGTCTTTGGGGAAAATTCATCTTTATTTGGGGGTGTTGCAGTGCATGGAACACCGGGTACCCAAGCTAGCGTATGTATATATTTGGTTGATTAATAAATTATCCCCAAAGTGCTTGCTTTTAGTGAGAGGTACACTATTAAATTCTGCTTACTGTGATGCCTTTTAGCTCGAGAACTGATGCCAAACCGAGTGCTGGGAAGTGCAATGAAGACGTGATATTTTATAATTGGAGAGGAAACCATAAAAACATTGATGGTGTAAGCCAGGCGGGTTGCTAAAAATGACAAAAAGGGGGAAGAGTGCACAGTAAAAATAGAAAAAGATACTGCTTGCACTTATCGGGAAGGCAGAGCAGAGACATTTTTCCCCTCTCCATTCACAGGACTTTATAAAATATTTAGACGAACTTAGAATTTCAGCTGGCAAGACAGTTTAGACGGTAATTGAGGATTGGGTCTCAAAGAAAGGAAGGGAGGAAGGAAAAGAAGGGCAATAAAAAGAAGCCCATTCCTCAGACCATCGTTTTTCTTCTTCTTTAGTACCTCTTTTGCAAAGGAGCCTAGGAATATAATTTCATGTTTTCTCCCCCATTGACATGCAAATCCACTCTTTCAAGGGGACAAAAGATGTTCAGAGGAAGAAATTAAAACATTAGAGATTCTAATACTGATGCTATTTCACACCAAGCAAAATTCTTCAGCCTGGCTTTTGTCTCTGGTTCTTAAGGCGACGGCAGCAGCTGTTCCTATTCATGCTGGCGACTGAAAAGGAAATGTTTGCTGTAATTTCATCTAAATCATATGCAAGGCGCAGTTCTGCTGTTTCAGAAGGGCTTTCAGGAGGAGGGGGGCACAACGTCAAAACAATGAAGATCGGGGTGCGCTTCGAGACTCATGCAGACAAAAAGCCTAGTTGGGCTACACAAGTTAGAATATAACGACAAACAGAACCTCCTCTTCCCCTTCCAAATGAGAGACAGGCTTAATAGGATTTATTCATTTTTCTATTAGTTACAATTATATACTTTCAATTTTTTGAATGTGGAATTAATGCTGTTTGACAGCATTTTAACTGCTCAAGGCTATGGAATACAGAGAGGTGTAGTCTTACACTGGCTTTGGTTTTCTAAGCCAGTGTTTCTCAACCAGTGTGCCGTGAGCGATCATCAGGTGTGCCGTGGGAAATTGGAACCTCCTGGGGGGGGGGGGGAGGTCTAGTGTGTTGAAGTATAAAAACCCTAAGAAACCTACCTCGATAAAGGCACAAAATTACAACCACCCCCCTCCCCACCCGTTGTCTACTTGGTCTCTCCCTCTCCATGCATTGGGAAGGCCCGCCTCCCTTTCCCCAAGTAGAGACCTCCTCTTGCCTCCTGGGGGTTCTGTGTGGGACGTTTGGCCCAGTTCTATCATTGGTGGGGTTCAGAATGCTCTTTGATTGTAGGGGAACTATAAATCCCAGAAACTACAACTCCCAAATGTCAAGGTCTATTTCTTCTGAACTCCATCTGCGTTCATATATGGGCGTATTGAGTACTCATGCCAAGTTTGGTCCTGATCCAACATTGTTTGAGTCCACAGTGCTCTCTGGGTATAGGTGAACTACAACTCCAAAACTCAAGGTCAATGCCCACCAAACTCTTATAGTATTTTCTCTTGGTGATGGGAGTCCTGTGTGGGAAGTTTGTGTCTTTCTGCCATTCCTGCCAGGATATCTATGTTGTGTTCATCGAAACAGGCCCAGGTTTCACACTGAGTGTATAAGTACATTTAAAAACATACTAACTATATGTATTACTGTGTTAGTGTGTCATTTTGTGTCATTTTGGTTGGTGGTGTGTCCCAGGATTTCGCAAATGTAAAAAGTGTGCCGTGGCTCAAAAAAGATTGGGAAACACTGCTCTAAGCTGATACTCACAGCTCACAGGGTCCCATACCTTTGGGTCATGGTGGTTAAAGCGGTATCAAACTGCATTCATTCTACAGTGTAGACGTACCCTGTATTTCAGTGGGGTCCTCAGTCTGAATCTCTCAATCTAGTACTCTAATTGCTACAACATAACTGGCAAGAATATGTGTGTGTGTGATGTTAGTTTGTGGGAGAAAAATAACTCAGAAGCCACTGGACAAATTAACACGGATTTTTGACACAATACATCTAACAGTCCAACGAGTGTCCATCACCCCTAAAAACACTAACCCTCCCCCAGCAGAATGGACTTAAAAACTAAAAAAACACCATATATACATATACACTTACAATCATATACATATACACATGCACACGTACACACACACATGTATATATATACACACAAGCACATACAAATATACACATACACACATACATACATATACATACACACATATATACAAATATATATATACACACATATACACATGCACACATAAACACATACATACAGTATATATGTATTACACATGCACACACATATAAATATGCACATGCGTACACATATATGCATAGACAAGCACACATATATACACACATATACATATATACACACACACACACACATATATATATAGATATATATATATATATACACACACACACACATACATATGCAAACACACATATACACACAGAGTACACATACTGGGCCACAGCAACATGTGGCAGGGGATGGCTAGTATCATAATAATAATAACACTTACTTTGTAGCTAATGGCATTTTCAGAGGACTGTTGGCGGTGAGGCAAGTGGATTGTATATATATATACACTTGTGGAATGATATCCAGGATTTGAGGAAGAACCCTTGCCTGCGATGCTCTTTGATTCATGTCGTGATTCTTTGATTTGATTCAATAGAATGGAGGAAACCATGAAAATGAACACAATCTGGTTACCAGGATTTTTTTTTTAAAAAAACATCAGAATCAAGACAGTAAATAAGGAAAACCACTCAGCAACAGGAGAACTCCAGATAACAAACTGTGAATTACCAATTAACACTTCCCAAGCAGAGGATGCCTCCAGGCAACAACAGCCATACTACCTCTATGCTACTTTATTTGTATTCCGCCCTATCTACCCGAGGGGACTCAAGGCAGATTCCAGCACATATATATACAGTCACAGGCAAACATTCAATGCTTTTTGGTGGAGGCTCCTTCTTTGGAGGCTTTGAAACTTAGACTGGATAGCCATCTGTCGGGGGTGCTTTGAATGCAATTTTCCTGTTTATTGGCAGATTGGGGTTGGACTGGATGGCCCTCCAGGTCTCTTCCAACTCTAGGATTCTATGATTGTGTGTGTGTGTGTGTGTGTCAGGAGCAACTTGGGAATATACTGCATGTTGCTTCTGGTGTGAGAGAACGGGCCGTTTACAAGGACATTGCCCAGGGGATGCCTGAATGTGTTACCATCCTGTGGGATTCTTCTCTCATGTTCCTGCATGGGAAGCTGGAGCTGACAGCTGGGTGCTTGAAACAATGAAACACAAATACACAAACAAAGGCAAAGGCTTCTCCTTTCATCTCTGGCTCTGGAGGGGTTGCTCATCTCTGGGTCTGAGGGAGGTGCTCATCTCCATATCCAAGCTGAAGATCCTGTGTTGTCTGTAGACATCTTCTAGGTCAGTGATTTTCAACCAGTGTGCCATGGAACACAGAGTGCCATGAGAGATCATCAGGTGTGCCGTGGGAAATTACAGTGGGGAGAGAGGAGAGAAAGAGAAAGAGAGAGAGAGAGAGAGAGAGAGAGAGAGAGAGAGAGAGAGAGAGAGAGAGACTAGCAGGAAACTTCAGGCAGCAGAAATGAGGTTTTCCTGGCCAATGCAGCAATGCCAGCCAACCTGGCTGCAGTCAGGGAGAGCCCTCAGCGTCCAGAACTTTCCTCCCTCCCTCCTCCTTCCCTTCCTTCCTTCCCTCCCTCTGTGCGCCAAGGGCTACCTGGCCGGGCTGCGGCTCCTCCTGGGCACTCTTCTGCCCTCCTCCCCTCCGGCAGCAAGGAGGAGGAGAGAGAGGAGGAGTCCGCAGGAGCTACCCCCATCCGCTCCCGCTCCCGGAGGCTCGAGGCGAGGCTTTCTGCCCTCTAGCCCTTCCGCGCCGGGGAAAGGGTGCAACCCCTCATCTCCTGGCCTCTCCTGGCTGAGCTCCGGGTTCACTGCAGAGCAGAGCAGAGGCCGGGATGCACAGCTCCACAGCCCAGCTTGGTTCCTTCCCGATCTGACCCCAAGGCGACAGCAGGATAGGCGAAGGGACACCGGGGGGGAGGCACTCCTGGGGGGGCTGAACCCCTTTGGGAAGGAGAGCTGGGGGTGGCGACGGCTGTGAGCCTCCGCCGCAATTTTCTCCGAGGCTCGGAGCCACCCCGTGTGCTCAATTCCTATTTGTCCTGCTCAGCCGAGCCCAAGTGCGCTTCGGCCACTTAGTGCAGCCCTCCCCCGCGGGACGGTGACCGGCCTCCTGTGCGTGGGCCTCGCAGGGGGGAGGAGGGTTGGTGGAAACAGCAGCGTCACGAGGGGGGAGGGTGACAATTAGTACAATGACAGTTAGACTGTCATTTTGTGTCATTTTGGCTGGTGGTGTGCCCCAGGATTTTGTAAATGTAAAAAATGTGCCGCAGCTCAAAAAAGGTAGAAAATCACTGTTCTAGGTCATATGGCTGGCATGACTGAAAGGGGCACTGTTTACCTTCTTGCTGAGGTGGTACCTATTGATCTACTCATATCTGTATGTAGCATTGACTGGAATGTGCAGTACAAACTAGTAGAATGCGATCATTTGATACCAAATCCCATTAAGGCAGTGTTTCTCAACCTGGGGGTCGGGACCCCCAGGGGGGTTGCGAGAAGTTTCCAGAGGGGTCACCAAAGACCATCAGAAAACATATATTTCTAATGGTCTTAGGAAGCCCTTTGGCAGAGAAGGTTGAAGATCTCTCTGCTTGTCCTTCTCTTTCTTTTTGGAAACAGACTGCAAATTTTCCCATCTAAAGCTCTCCTCTGCTGTGATTGGCAGACCTCCCTGCCAAGGGGAGGGCTGTTCCTGAGCCTCCAATTAGGGAGGGGAGAGCAGGCGTGCTTGACGCATAGCAGTATGATGCACATGTGTGGGTGAGGATGAGTGTGTGATGTGGGATGGAGGTTCATGCCAGCTAGTCCCTTCAAGGCATGAGGGTTCTGTATAGGGAGTTTGACCCAATTATATCACTGGTGGGGTGCAACTATAAAAATCCCAGCAACTACAACTCCCAAATGTCAAGATCTATTTTCCCCGAACTCCACCAGTGTTCACATTTGGTAATATTGAGGATTTGTGTCAAGTGTGGTTCAGATCCATCATTGTTGAGTCTACAGTGCTCTCTGGATGTAGGTGAACTACAACTGCCAAACTCAAGGTCAATGCCCACCAAAACCTTCCAGTATTTGCTGTTGGTCATGGGAGTTTTGTGTACCAAGTTTGGTTCAATTCAATTGTTAGCGAGTTCAGAATAATCTTTGATTGTAGGTGAACTATAAATCCCAGCAACTACAATTTCCAATTGACAAAATCACCCCCCGCAAAATAGAGTTATGAAGTAGCAATGAAAATAATGTTATGGTTAGGGGTCTCCACAACATGAGGAATTGTATTCAGGAGTCGCAGCATTAGGAAGGTTGAGAAACACTGCATTAAGGGCTCCAAACCTCACCAACATTTGCAGCATCTCTTAAGCAAAACTTTGGGAGGTTTCTCTTCCGATTTCTTTGCTGTAGCTAAGCAATACCGTGCCTCATCAAAACGGATACAGAGGAAACTGACATAGGCATGAACAGATCGTTTATATGCAAGGAGCGGACGCTCATTAGAGCCAAGGAAAAAGATAATAGAGAGATCATTTTTTCTGTCAATTTTTTTAAAAAAAGAGAAACAACCCTCCCTGGTGCAAACCTCCAAGCAGCGACAGTAAACAAAAGGATCCAAAAGTTGGTGATATAGACAATATTGTGAAGTTCTATGAGTCACTGAGGGATATGGCGTATGGTAATAGGAAAAAAGGTAGCCATTTAAGTAGCCATCGGAGATCCATTTGTTTTGCAGGGAGATCTAGACTTTTTTTGAGAAAAGGAAAAAAGAAATAACAAGATGGAAAGCACCTGGTTTTCCCAACTGGAGCAGCTGGTTAAGTGAGGCTGATTTGCAATTTTATGGATGGAGTTCTTTCATTTATCTTCCCAGAGAGAGAGGAAGTGGAATAATTAAGCTAACAATGAAGGAGAGTCAGATCTTCCAGTGTAGAAAAGAACACGCAGCATCAGCCCTCCTACAGCTAGTCCTTGGGTGGAAAACCACTAGGGATGATTGTCGGGATGAGAAATCGACCCAAAAGGCAAGAGTTTCATGGCTGATACTACAATACAATGCAGAATGGACAAGTGTTCCGATTCAGGACAAGGCAACTCTACGTTGGGTTGCTATTTATTTATTTATTTATTTACAGCATTTTTACCTCACCCTTCTCAACCCCCCCCCCCCCAGGGGGGGGACTCAGAGCGACTAACCAAGGCAGCGATTCGATGCCACAATCAATACACACTATAAAACCATAAATACAAACAGATTTAAAACAATGGCAATTAATTAGAAACAAAATAATCAAACAATCAATTAAATTAAAAACGATGCTCCGTCCACAAACCCGGTTGATAAAACAATAAAGCCGTATCCTCATATCTGTCATCCAGTCAAAAGTGCTGCTTTATGTTATTATGCAAAGGCCTGGTCCCAAAGCCAAGATTTTAATTTCTTTCTGAACACCAGGAGGGATGGGGCCGATCGTATTTCACTTGAAAGTGCGTTCCACAGGCGGGGGGCTACAGTCCCCTCCAGAGAGATGTTGATGAGAGCAAGAGCAGGGCCTCCTCGGATGATCTTAGGTTGAGAGGTGAGTTTTCTGAGCTGTCTGGCCATGTTCCAGAAGCATTCTGTCCTGACATTCTGCCCACATCTATTGCAGGCATCCTCGGAGGCTGTGAGGTCAGACTACACAGCCTCTGGAACATGGCCCTACAGCCAGCTTGATTTTGCAGGTCAACACATTGAGTGTCCACATCCAAGTAGGGACAAGACCTTTCTGGGTCTGTTTCACTTCATCTGCTCATTCAATTATCTCTTGTTCTCATATAGGTGATGAATATTTTATGGACCTTAAAAATGTTCTTTATTTTCAGTTGGACAGGGTATCAGGCACTTTCAGAAAGAAGTAGACACACAGACTCCATACTGGTTTTACAACTTCATGTATACTCGAACATTCACTCACAGTCCATTCATACAATCATACTGTTGCACCGTAGACCTGGTGCCCCTCAGTAAACCACTTGGCACTTGGCAACGGTTAAATGCTTTATTTAGAATATATGGTTATAGAAAAGAGGCTAGGAATTATAGTCTATTGATGCTTCTCAGACAGCAATAGATAGCAGCAATTGTCCACAAGGAAGCAGGAATAAAGATATAGTCCTTTGGCAAACAGGAACAAGGTAAAAGAGTCTCTTTGCCCCAAACGGGCTAAATCCAAGGAAAGGGTCTTGAAGCAAAGCTTGGCAAACAGAGCCTTTGGAAGCTGGAAGGCCCAAGGCCCAGGCAAAGTTCCGTGGAAAGCGTAGCGTAGTTCTGAACGTTGACGAAGGATAGGTCTCCATTGCTGGGGTCCCACTTAAGTAGGTCTCAGAGGCTTTGATCCCTTCGACGCCTAGGTGCATCGAAAGTCAGTTCTCAAAACAGATCCCAGCTGGCCTTTCCTATCCCTGCCGCATCGGATTGGTATGTGCTCCCAATTAGCTAGGGCAGCTGGCAATAGGGAGTTGACTCCGCTTGGTTCTCCAGGCACTGTTTATCATTCTGAGCCCGAGGTGAATCTCTGGCAACTGTGGCCTTGAACAAGGAATGAACCTGCCTCTGATGCTTAGGCCTGTCAGGCCTGTCAGGCCTCTGTGAAACGTTGGTTCTAACTTTGGATTCAACATGGCATGAGTCTTGCTGAGGGCTTAAGTCAGGTTGGGGTGTAACACATACATACTCACCGCCCTTCTTCATTCAATTGATCAGATTTCACGGGAGGAAGTGGCGGGTGTTCAGACTCTGCATTTCTCACAGATCTGACACATTTTCCAAGAGGAAAGGGGTCTCCCTATGTAGAACTTTTGCTGTTGTTGTTTCTTAATTGTTTTGACAACTTGGCATTCATCTAAGACTTGCTGAAGCTCCATCAATTCCAGAACAGAGGTTCCTTTTCTTCCTTAACATAAGAGGTAATTGTTTCTGACTTCCTTAACTTAAAGGGTCGATGTCTCTGACTACATAAACATGTGGTGTTTACACCAAAAGTTCCTTGATCAGTTATCATCAGTTCAGCAGTTTCTCAGAACCACAATTAATGAATTCTTCATCAGCAGTTTTCATACTAATTAATCCAATGTTCACCTCCTTTGTGATGTTGAAGGCTTTCATGGCTGGAATCACTAGTTTCCTATGTGTTTTTTTGGGCTGCATGGCCATGTTCCAGAAGCATTCTCTCCTGACATTTCACCCACATCTGTGACAGGCTTCCTCAGAGGTTGAGGGATCTTTTGTTTCTTTGTAATGTCATTGTTTTCAATTTTAGGATGCCAGTCCTTAACTGGCCTTTAGCCAGACCCTAATCATGCAATTTCATCCAATCCATGCATCACATATAGGCAACAGGAAGAGGTATAGAAGCAATTGCTTGATGGAGAAGTGGAGCAAGTGCTGGTAATACAGCCAGTGAAGAGGTAAAGTCTTTTGGGGAAGAAAGATTGTGTGTGTGTGTGTGTGTGTGTGTGTGTGTGTTGTTTTCTGCTTTAAAGAAAATATTTTGAACTTTAGATGCAAATGTTTGTTTCAGCTCACTTATAATTTGGTTCTAAGAGAAATATTTTTTCTAAAGTCTATATTCTGAGACCTGGCGAATCATACAAACTTTCTTTTCTTTCCTCTGGTGGGTGCCTCCTCATGTGCATCAAATGGAGCCCACATCAAAGATGCGTCTTTGCCCAAACCCCTGTGGTCAACTCTGCTGCAGTGATTTTGCCCATGTGCCTCTCCCCACAGCTTTGGCAGAGCCCTTTCTTCAAAGGGCCTGTGATGTGGCCATCTGTTTATCCACCCTCAGGAATTGCTCTGATGGATCCGAAAAGGGATGACAACTGTGCTCGGCCCATCGCTGTGTCGGTGTGCTGCACGAAGGCAGGGAGACAGACGAGACATTTACATATCGGAACACAAACCCAGCAGTGAGTTAATTGAAGCCGGCAGAACAGAGCAAGGAATTGGCAAGCAGTAGATGCTTATCACCCACAATGCGCTCTCACAGAGAGACTGTTCAACTCGGGAAGAAGACTGTCGCAGGCCAGAGATTTCTCAGCTTTCAGGTTCCTCAAGGATGGGGAAAACAGCCATTTTAACCAAACCTTTTCTGAAATTGGCCCAAAAACAATCAGAGAGAAACATTTTTTGTCATAACCCCTTCCCTCAAGTAAATCCAAGGATAACTCACCACATTTTCAGTCCCAGCAAATGGCATCTACAAGGGTTGAATGAAAAGTAATGCCTCTACCTTCATAACTCCTCTACAGATGGCAGAACTGGTATGTAGATGGTACTGGCTCGTTCAGTAGACTCTCCACTACAGTTCAACTATATCAGGAAGCCTTAGCATTGAACAGTTGTGTTGTTAAAGTGTGAAGTATGGAACCCTGCACAGATGGTAGGTCAATGCGACTTAATGTGCAGTCATTAAATTCTTGACAGCAGAAGGAGTCACCCCAAAGGAGATTCATGTTTATGGTGATTGTGTTGATGTGAGTACTGTGTGTCATTGGGCGAGTAAGTTTAAAGATGTTGAGGTGGAAACATCTGACTTGCATGGCAAACAAAGAGTTGGATGTCCTGTGACAGCAACCAGCAAGTTTCACAAGCAAAAGGTTGACAGATTCAGGATGATTATCGTATCACTCAGAGAGAAATTTCAAGCATAATCACCATTTCACAAGAATGTATGGGTCACATTATTGCTTTGCTTGGCTATCAGAAGATCTGTGCACGATGGGTACCCAGGATGCTGATGCCTGAAACAAAAGTGCACAGACTTCTTCCTTGACAGGTTCAGTAAACTTGTTCATCGTTGGTAGAAATGTATCCAATTGTCTGGTGATTATATGGAAAAGTGAATAGTTGTAGTTAAAGAGCACATTCTAAGGATTATTTCTGAGTTTGATTTATTAAAATATTCCCATCCAAACCTAAGTAACAAAGGTGGAGGCATTACTTTTCATTCAACCCTCGTACCTTCTGCGCAAGGCAGAGTACAGAGTCTAGTTCTATCCTCCAAGAAGCCCTCCCTGTTCCTGGCAGTGAAAATCCAAACTGATCAATTAAATAACCAATAACACTGTAACAAAATTTGAAAAATGTTCTGTTTCTGGTTTGAAAGTGTTATTTCCTGTTTAATTGTGTGGTACTTATTGTGAAGGTAGTTGTTCTACCACTACTGATTGTGAAAGTAGTTGGCTGCCACAAACTCTGTTGAATTGGTTGAGACTCAATGATGAGATATTCATTGAAAAATGTTCTATAGCAAGATGAACCACAAAAACAAACTTTCTGTCATTTAAACTTTTTCCATGTTTTTATAATAAGACAATTTAGGAGATGACATTTATAGCCCAGGAACAAAAATTGTGTTATCTGCTGCCCTTTCAAGCCACCTAAAATGTGCCACCTGAGACCTTCCTAATGAGGTGGTCTGAGGAATAAATCTAGATCAAGCAAATGCAGCTTTCTTGTGATTAGACACATTGAGAATTTCAGTGTTGAGTTCAAAGCATGGGGGAAATCACCTTTGATTAAACATCCCATGGATTGCTTGGTAGTCTCAAAAAGTAACTTCTACAAAATTTCCTGATAATCTATTATTTGTTTCATAGCCCTAAAATACTGTGGATTATTAATACTACTACTAATAATAATTAGTATTCTAATTATTATTATTATTCTAATTAGTATCCTCGAACGCTTTCATCAGCGCTGTCTTCGCACAATCCTAAATATACACTGGACTGACTATGTGGCGAATGTTGCTGTCCTTGAGCAAGTAGGGATCACCAGCATTGAGTCCACGCTATTGAGAAGACAGCTGCGCTGGGCAGGGCACATCTCTAGGATGGAGGACCATCGCCTCCCAAAGATACTACTCTATGGTGAACTCACCACGGGTCAGCGCAAGAGAGGTGCCCCCAAAAAGAAATATAAGGACTCCCTGAAACAACAACTCAGGCTCGGCCAGATTGATCACCAACAATGGTCCACCCTGGCCTCACATCGGGAGGCATGGAGATGCACTATCCACAATGCTGCGGCCTGTTTCGAGAAGACACGCCGAATGAGTCTCGAAGAGAAACGACAACGCAGAAAGAACCGCAACTTGGAAACAACATCACCCAAGGAGACTTTCTGCTGTGCTTTCTGCAACCAAACTTGCCTATCTCAGATTGGCCTTTTTAGTCATCAACGCGCTTGTAAAAAGCGTGGGATGAGTCCTTCCTGAATCTTCGTTAGTGAAGTAATGCTGAGAGAGAGAGAGAGAGACTAATAATATTAATAATGATAATAATAATAATAATTGTATTCCACTATTCCACTCTATCTCCCTGAGGGGACTCAGAGTGGATTACAGTATACATATATACAGGCAAACATTCAATGCCTTTTATTCAGTGAGCAACAATGACATACAATACACAAACAAAGCAATGGTTTCCCTTTCCATCTCTGGCATCAGGAAATGGTGCTCAGTTATGGCCATGAGGAGGTGCTCTTGTTTCATTTCCATGTCGAGGTGCCTTGTTGTCCATAGACACCTCCTCGTCATGTTTTGCCAGCATGGCTGCCTGGGCACCTTTTACTTTCCTGCCAAGGCAGCACCTATTGATATACTCACATTACATGTTTTCAAACTGCTGGGTTGGAAGAAGCTAGGGCTAACAGTGAAGGCTCACCCTGACCCGTGGCTTCGAACTGCTAACCTTCCAGTCAGGAAGTTTTTCTGCAGCTAGCAGGTTAATCCGCTGTGCTACCACAGCCTGTTTTCAAATACAGCAAGAAGCATGGGTCCATAAATTACGTACATGTGTGTTTTCTTCTGCTTTCCTTACTTTCAGTATCACCCCCTGAGGATTGAGTCCATGGAATTCATTAAAAACTCAAAGAGATGTTGATCCCACCTATTCACAAATTAGGCAACAAGGATGTAGTTTCTTGTCTTCAAATATTCTCCACTACTGTGTGAGATAGATAGATAGATGATAGATAGATAGATAGATAGATAGATAGATCACGAACCACCAAATTGCATGAAGAAAAACCTCATATTATCCCTCCATGATGAATGCTCCATGTGGACGGTAGACTCTGCATCATTTTCATTATTTATCAGTTGTAAACTTCAGAGCAGAAGTTCAACATAAAAGCATAACGACAGAATAAAACCAGTGTAAAGAAATACTGCAGCCATAAGCAATGATGGCTTATGGCTTCCATCTCAGTTCAGAGAACTATCCAGGGTGCTGAACTCTATCCCCCAAATAGGTTCAGGTCTTTGGACACATACTTCAAAGTATGGATTTAGCATCCTGTTAATGTAAGATCCACTTATCGTCGCTGACAATAATTCATATTCCAGTTTAAAATCAGCTATAAAAATATAATCTGTGCTGAGCATTATCAGTAAGATTAAGAATAATCAGGAAGGATAGTGTTCCATAGCAAAGCACCATAAGAAGAGTTGCCTATTGCTGTTAGCATCAAACAAGTGGAACGAATTGGCAGGCCCATACGTCACTCAATCCAGGTTGGATCTAACTGCCAAATACTGCAGTTTCAGAATACAATGTAACCACATTGAACTGGATTATATGTGTCTACACTGCCATATAATGCAGTTCAATGCAATTAATATTGGGCTGCAGTGGTGCAATGGGTTAAACCCTTGTGCTGCTGAACTGCTGACCTGAAGGTTGGCAGTTTGAATCCACAGGATGGGGTGAGCTTCTGCCATTAGCCCTAGCTCCTGCGGACCTAGCAATTGAAGAACATGAAAATGCAAGGAGATCAATAGGTACCACCTCAGTGGAAAAGGCAAAAAGATGCTCCATGCAGTAATGCTGGCCACATGATCAGGGGGTGTCTACGGACAACACAGGCTTAGAAATGGCATTGAGCACTTCACCCAGAGCCAGACATGAGCACCACCTTCACTGCCGAAAATGAAAGGAGAAGCCTTTGTCTTTGTTTGTGTTGTTTGTGTTACATTATATCTCACTGAAACAAGGCATTGAATGTTTGCCTTTGTCTGTTTATATGCTGTATTCCACTCTAAGTCCCCTCAGAGAAAGGGGTGGAATATAAATAAGTTGTTGTTGTCGTCGTCATCATTGTTGTTACATAGCAGTGTAGATGATGCCCCAGTCTTCCACACTATACCACAATGTATTGTGTGCCTTGTTTTTAAGGACAGAAGTTAGTTATGAATTTGCATATACAGATATAACTCAAATAGGCAAATTAGGTCTGTGCTCCCTTCAATTTCCAAAGCTGCCTTAAAACCAAATTCATTAAATCTCCAAGCCTTTTCCACATGTGGATGAGAGCTCAGCCACACAACCTGACCGAGCACATTTCCTTCCCTGTTGTTTGCTGGCAGCTTGCAGCCGCCTAAAGTTTTGGACTCTTGAAGCAAAAATACCCCCTTGAGAAGAAAGGCTGTTTGCATACATAGGAACAAGCAAATCGCTACATGGGGGCAGGGAGAAAACATCATAAATATTTTAGCCAATTTTGCTTACTGTCTCAGAAGGGAAAACACAGTTTCGGAAGTGAATCAAACTGAAAAGACCACACTTTGTGCCGGCTAGAGGGATGCTATAAAGGCCCCGTGAAATGTGGAATCCAATCCAAAGGGCCTCTTCCCAGCAAAATCCGCTGAGAGCAAACACTGCCTGGAAATGCTGCATTTGTTCGTCTCCAAAAAAGCCCCCGACTAGACAAAATGACTTCTCTCAGCTTCAGAAGATGGCCAAGTAAAAACCCTTCTGAATAAATTCCGCCTATAAAAACCCCATAATAGCTTCACCTTATGGTTGCCATAAGCCAGAAGTGACTTGAAGGCACACAACAACATCGGCAACAGTGCAACTGATGGAAAAGGAAAATCCTATTTGGAACATCACGCAAAGGGTATTCCAAATAGGATTGACCTCTTCCACCAGTTGTGCTGTTGTTGATGTTTTGTGCCTGTTGTTGATGTTGTTGTGTGGTTTATCCCACACCATCCCAGTGTAATTGACCAAAGAATGCTTATATTGAAAGAGCCGTATTGCCACCAATTGGGTCCTTCTCTGGCCACATAAATGGAGGCAATTGCTCTCAAAGTCATCTTGGTTGGACATTTTGGGAAACAGGAATCCAGACTAGAACCAAGGTCAGACATGTATAGCCTCCCCAAAAGATTTAAGACTGCAACTCCCAGGTTTCTTCAGGTTGTCTATGCTGACTAGAGATTCTGTGATTTGGACTCATAGAATCCAAGAGTTTGAAGGGACCTCATGGGCCATCATCCAGTCCAACCCCATTCTGCCAAGAAGCAGCAAAATCACATTCAAAGCACCCCCGACAGATGACCATCCAGCCTCTACATAGAAGCCTCCAAAGAAGGAGCCTCCACCACACTCCACAAGGGGCAGAGAGTTAACACATTGTTAATGCCAGCAGGTGAAGCCACATACACACAATCCTTGTGACTCTGTATCTTAAAACAATGGGGTGACGGTGTTGTTTTATGAAGTCCACGAGGTCCCTACCTGCTAAACATTATCTATGATCCAGATGTGAAAAATGTTGTTCCCCCCTTACCTGCCTCTGGCAACTTTCCACAATGATGAGTTTCTGCTGTGGGGTAGTGCGGGTGAAGATGATCTCAGTGTGGTTCTTGAGGATCTCATCAGTCTTTCAGCAGTCATGTCCTTGAGGTTGGAGCCATAATAATAATTATTATTATTATTTATATACAGTATATACCACTATATCTTCCCGAGGGGACTCAGAGCAGTTTCCAAGTGACATCACGATACATACAGAGTAAAACTACATAACCATAAGATTAACAAAACAATATAAGCATAAACATTGTTGCCATAACACACATATATTAAAAGTAATCCTGCCTATTCAATTTAAAAGTCCGGGCCGAGATTAGTGCAAGCTCAAAAATTCTAGGGGCCCCAAGAATTTAGTGCAATGCTATGGCAGGCAACAATAATATTAGGAACAGTTCTACTGTTGTTCTTTTCTGGGGCCTATTAGAGGAGATGACCTGGGTAATTGGTGGGAAGAATAAGGCCATATTCGGCAATGTGTAGGACTGAGTTAGAACTGGTCATTTTCAAAGGCTTGTTGGAACCACCAGGTCTTCAAACACTTACGAAAGGAGGGGAGGGATGGGGCCTGTCTTATTTCCCTTGGAAGGGCATTCCAGAGGTGGGGGGTCACCACCAAGAAGGCCCTCTCTCTCATCACCACCAACTGTGCTTGTGACAGTGGTTGAAGCGAAAGGAGGGCCTCCCTGGAAGGTCTTAGAGTTCACATCGGTTCATAGAGTTCACGCTAGGTTTTTAATCTGTCTGCTTAGATTGTTTTTACTAATGTATTTTTAATCTGTTTTAATGTGCTGTTTCATATATGTTTGTGTGAGCCGCCCCGAGCCTCCCGGGAGTGGCGGCGCAGAAATCTAATAAATAAATAAATAAATAAATAAATAAATAAATAAATAAATAAATAGAAGGAGATGCGATCACGGAGATAGGCAGGGCCTGAACTGTTTGGACCACACAAGCCTTGGCTTCCCGGGGGGGAGGGGCAGAAAAGGCCATGGGGGGGATCCAATAAGAGATAGGGGGAAATGTGGGATGGAGGGATGGAGGGAATATCAATATCTGGACATCAAAGACCTACCTACCTATTCTAGGGATGGCCTGGTTGACAGAGGTCAAAGGGCCTATCTACTTGGAGCTGACCTCATTCATTGGGATCAGGAGAGTGGACTATCTGGGTTGATATGGATAAAGAATGCAAAGGGCCCATGTGAAAACTTGGGCTTAAAATTATTAGTAACGCTACCACCAACCTAAAGTTTACTCTTTAGGATTTTCTTTTAAAATAATATTTCAGCTAGGCTCCTTTCTAATACACAAACTGAGGGGATTTTAAGGTAAAAATCTTTCCCCCTTTCCTGAAACGGTGGGAAGGCGGGAACTGGCACACTCAGATGTAAAAAGGCACATTGGCGTAATGGTTAACAGAAATGTACTAGAGCGTGTTGGTTACTATAGATTACTTTCTTAGATCTTAGTTTCAACACTAGACAGTTCTAAACTTGTCTATCTAACCTTCCTCACTCTAATGCCGCTGACTAGTAGTGAGTAGTTGTCCACTAGCTAAACTAGTAACTCCCTGAGCTAACACTCAGTATTTCTAGAAGCACCCTAGCTACTAACTCTCTTCCCTAGAGTTATCCTGTAGCTGGCTTCCTCAGAGAAGTGAGCTGATCTCTAACCCTAGAGATTCCCAAAGTCTGTGACTGACTACCTGTCAGCTATCCCACAGCACTCTTCCAGTCAGCTTTCAAGACAACTGTCTCTCTCTGACCGCTCACTCTCAGCTCTGTCCAAAGACTCCTCTCTCTCTCTCTCTGAGTTCTGACAAGAGACTGCTAAATAAGCTACACTCTTTCCCTCCTAAGCAGCTCAGCTCCTCCCCTCTGCTCTGAGCCAATCTCAGGCAACTCTCTCTCCCCCTCCCAGAGAAGGATCCAAGCCACTCCCCCCCCCTTCCTGGCTATCCTGTTTAACCATGGATGCCAAACTACTATGCTGGTCTCGGCCTAGCACAGAATGGGTGAGTCCTCACAGACCACCTACCTGGGTTGACCTGTGTTGGAAATAGCAACCTTCTTCAAGCCTCCACTAGTAGTTTGTTCAGATGGAATCTCCTTTCTCTTGAAGGCAGTGCAGTTCCAGTTAGAATAACCAATAGGAATTCTGGGAAATATAGTCCAACAACACCTGGGGTACTATTGGATCAGACCATTACCCTGCTTGGATCCAGCCCAAGACATGTTTTGAATATTCTGCAGTCATGGGGCTTTCTAGGTCCTTTGCCACTAGTCAGTTTATTCTCAGTTCATAGATTTTCCAATAGATTTTCCCAATTCGCAAATACCCCAAAGTTTAAAATGCCATCCATCAGAGTTATGAGGATGGTGATAGAACCCCTTCTGTTGCTCCAACTGATGCCAGGAGATTTAATGTTTTGCTTTATGTTGTCCTGAAGCCTTATCGGTTTCAAAAGTGGGTCTATCCGGCAGCAATTTGAGTTCTGTCTAAAATATTTGTCTAGAGAGCCGCATAGGCAGTTGTAAGATTGAAAAGCCCATGTAGACATTGAAATGCACAGTTAAATCCCTTCTGCGCCAGAAGGTTGCACGGAGAACTGAAATGGCATTAAATTAATCGATAGCCCCATTGTTCTCTCCAATGGCATCTGTCCCAAAGATTTATATATTTCTGCAGACTGTGAACTAACCCAACAGGCAGACATAAAAATGAGGGAAGGGTCTGGAGAAACGAAAGCCTCGCCACACAGTAAACATTTGTAGTAGCAGAGGATTCGACAGGATTTGACTGGCTTTGCCTAGTCTGGTCTCAGATCGAGAGCCCATTATTTGTATGAATTAGCCTCAGTGAATGGATTAACATAATGTATTGCGCACCGATTTGCCTCTAGGAAGTATTTGGAAATGTCAGCGGGTCCAAAATGATGTGGCCAGAATGGTGATTGGGCAAGTGAGAGAGAACATAGAATGACAGCTGTTATGAGCATTTCATCGTTTGCCAATCGGTTTGCAGGCAGAATGCAACGTGCTAGCTATGACCTATAAAGAAGTGTCTGAAAGATTGCACCTCTCGATATGAGGGTGACATGCTAAGTGTTGAACAGGTACATGGGGGAATTGGACTGGCAGCATTGCATGGCATGATTGTGTATACATCAGACGCAAGGCTAAGTCAAGGACTGGTTTAGGGGCCAAGTTTATGGATTTTGATATGGCTGTGAATGAATTGAGGGTCATTCCACATAATGTTTATTTTATGAGGGTTGAATGAAAAGTAATGCCTCCACCTTCGTTACTTGGGTTTGGATGTGCTCTTTAACTACCACTGTTCACTTTTCCACATAATCACCAGATCATAATCATCAGAAAACTTGTTCATTTCTGCCGATGAACAAGTTTTCTGAAGCCATCACAGAAGAAGTTGACACTCTGTTTCCACAACCAGCATCAGATCTTCTGATAGCCAAGCAAAGCAATAATGTGACCCACACATTCTTGTGAAATGCCAATTATACTTGAAATTTCCCTCTGAGTGATACGACGATCATCCTGAATCAATTTGTCAAGCTTTTGCTTGTGAAACTCGGTGGTTGCTGTCACTGGATGTACAACTCTTTGTTTGTCACGCAAGTCAGATGTTCCCACCTCAACATCTTTAAACTTACTCGCCCAATGATGCACAGTACTCACATCAACACGATCACCATAAACAGCTTGCATTCTCTGATGAATCTCCTTTGGAGTGATGTCTTCTGCTGTCAAGAATTCAATGACTGCATGTTGCTTAAGACTGACCATCTGCGCAGGGTTCCATACTTTGCACTTTAACAACACAACCATTCAATACTAAGGCTTCCCACCAAAATGGAACCATAGAGGAGAGTCTACTGAACAAGCCAGTACCTGCCACATGCCAGTACTGTCATCTGTTGAGGAGTTACGAAGGTGGAGGCATTACTTTTCATTCAATCCTCATAGGTTCTTCCAGGATGAACTAAGCTCGTGCCTTTTGCCCCACTATTCAGAGAAGGGAATGGTTTGTTTGTTTGTTTGTTTATTTATTTATTTACAGCATTTATATTCCACCCTTCTCACCCCGCAGGGTACTCAGGGTGGATTACATTGCACATATACATGGCAAACATTCAATGCCATACATCTCGGCATTATTTCGCGAACGAAGATTCTTAGGAAGGGTTCATCCCACGCTTTTTACAAGCACGTTGATGACTAAAAAGGTCAATCTGAGATAGGCAAGTCCGGTTGCAGAAAGCACAGCAGAAAGTCTCCTTGGGGTGATGTTGTTTCCAAGTTGTGGTTCTTTCTGCGTTGTTGTTTCTCTTCGAGACCGATTCAGCGTGTCTTCTCGAAAGAGGCCGCAACATTGTGGATAGTGCATCTCCATGCCTCCCGATGTGAGGCCAGGGTGGACCATTGTTGGTGATCAATCTGGCCGAGCCTGAGATGTTGTTTCAGGGAGTCCTTATATCTCTTTTTGGGGGCGCCTTTCTTGCGCTGACCCGTGGCGAGTTCACCATAGAGTAGTATCTTTGGGAGGCGATGGTCCTCCATCCTAGAGACATGTCCTGCCCAGCGCAGCTGTGTTCTCAATAGCATGGCCTCAATGCTGGTGATCCCTGCTTGCTCAAGGACAGCAACATTCGTCACATAGTCGGTCCAGTGTATATTTAGGATTGTGCGAAGACAGCGCTGATGAAAGCGTTCAAGGAGTCGTAGGTGTTGACGATAGATGACCCATGTTTCAGACCCATAGAGGAGAATAGATAGTACGATAGCTCTGTACACACTGATTTTGGTGCTTTGCTGGAGATTTTTATGGCATCGTAAATCAGTTATATATTGAAGTTAAGGCATAGTTTTAATATTCACTTGTATATGTCAACCCAGGTTTTTTGTGGGGTTGATTTTTTTACTAAAATCTCTAGATTTATGCATGAGATGAAGGGTTAGAAGGCATGATCATCAAGTATGCAGATGACACCAAATGGGGAGGGAAAACCAAGACTCCAGAAGACATGAGCAGAATTCAAAATGGTCTTCACAGATTAGAGAGATGATTGGCCAAAACTAACATAATGAAGTTCAACAGGGACAAGTGCAAGATACTCCACTTAGGCAGAAAAGAGAAAATGCAAAGAGACATAATGGGGGAACGTGTGAGAAAGAGTCCTCTTGAGGAGGAAGGTGTACATGAGCCAACAATGTCATGCAGCAGCTTTAAAAGCCAATGAGATTTTGGCCTGCATCAAGAGAAGCCTGGTGCCTAGATCCAGGGAAGTCATGCTACCCCTCCATTCTGCCTTGGTCAGGCCACTTTACTTGGAATCACACTGTGCCCAATTCTTGGCACCACAATTGAAGGGAAATGTTGACTCTAAGCTAGAAATTGTCCAGAGGAGGGCGAGTCTAGAGAACAAGCCCTATAAAGGCTGGGCAATGGGCATGAAAAGAGCTGGGCAATGAGGGAAAACATGGGATGAGGAGCCAGCTTATCTTCTGCTGCCCTGGAGACAGAGCCGGCCTTTGCGATTCCATAATGGCTGAGAGGGCGCGAAACATGGCTGGGAGGGGCCATGGGTGAGGGAAAATCATTTCTGCGCATGGGATGAGGGCAGCCCAGCTTATCTTCTGCTGCCCTGGATGGGGCCGGCTTTGCAGCAGGACGGAGGCGGCGGAGCAATGGCTTTTCTTTGCCTACCCCCTGGAAAAGGTCAGGCCGGCCCTGCCTGGAAGAATGGAGGTTCAAACTACAGGAAATGAGGTTCCATCTGAACATGAGGAAGAACTTCCTGACTGTGAGAGCTGTTCAGCAGTGGAACTCTCTGCCCTGGAGTGTGGTGGAAGCTCCTTCTTTGGAGACTTTGAAACAGAGGCTGGATGGCCATCTGTCGGGGGTGCTTTGAATGCAATTTTCTTGCTTCTTGGCCAAATGGGGTTGGATTGGATGGCCCACGAGGTCTCTTCCAACGCTTCCAACTCTAGGATTCTATGATTCTATGAGTCTATACACAGAAATAGCATTGCATCCCTAGTTCAGAAAGAGGAAAAGAAGCTTAGAATTCACCTACAAAAACACAAGACAGGGCAGATCAAATCGATCCCCTGTGCAGTGATGGAACACACATTTACACTTTGGGAAAGTGCTAAAAGGATGAAAAAGGGCTGTAGCATTCTATCTCCTTAGGGATGCCAGCTTTTTGTCATGCAGTTACTAATGCTTTTAGGTTATCTAGTAATTTCTTTTTCCCTCCGTGCGGCCTTCAATTTGTGAGCTGGCCCTCGAGCATGACAGGAGCCGAGAACGTCCCACTATCTTACAATACAAATACCAAAGCAGTGACTTAGGAGGTTTGTCCTTTAGGCCACAAACCATTTTCCAAGATCAGACACAGCACACTTCTGCATTGCAAAAACTGGGTTTGAAGAGGGGAAAAGGTGTGGTTTAGTAGTAGAAGGCAAACATAGCATGCAAAGGAGCTTCTGCAGATGGTCTTCCATGGCAATATGTCTGGAAAAGACACATACACACAACTGGTCTGAAGCACAGAGGTTTTGAATATTCTGTGCAGACAATTTTGTGCAAAATGCACCTTAAGAAGCCTTACTCCTTACTCCCTGGACTTATGCCTATTGTTAGGCCCAATGAAATTGAACTGATCAGTCGATACATCATTCAATCATTGATCCAACATGTGCAGTCTGGTTGGAATATTTATTTATTTGCTGTATTTGTATACCACCTTTCTCAGCCTTTCAGCAACTCAAGGCGGTTTACAGGCAGCAAGTCAATACACATAATATCAAAATGCGAGTAAAATCATTAAAATACAATATAAAACCACAGCAGAAACAATAAAAGCCAACATCATTAGTTTCTCCTTGTTAAAACATTGTCCAGTTCCATCGTCTAGTCATTCCATTTCCTATGTCAGTTATTCTGCATTTGTAAACTATTAATTGTAAATTAATTGTAAATAAATACTATTATTATATTTCTTTACACCCCGCTTCATCTATCCCAAAGGAAACTCAAAGTGGCTATAGAAGGAAGGGAAGGAAGGGAAGGAAGGGAAGGGAGGAGGGAAGGGAAGGGAAGGGAAGGGAAGGGAAGGGAAGGGAAGGGAAGGGAAGGGGAAGGGAAGGGAAGGGGAAGGGGGGAAGGGAAGGGAAGGGATGGGAAGGGAAGGGAAGGGAAGGGAAGGAAGGGAAGGGAAGGAAGGGAAGGGAAGGGGAAGGAAGGGAAGGGAAGGGAAGGGAAGGGAAGGGAAGGGAAGGGAAGGGAAGGGAAGGGAAGGGAAGGAAGGGAAGGGAAGGGAAGGGAAGGAAGGAAGAGAAGAGGAAGGGAAGGGAAGGGAAGGGAAGGGGGAAGGGAAGGGAAGGGAAGGGAAGGTTGCTGAAATAACTGGTGGCTCTATATTGAATTATTACTGTTATTACTATTATTATATTTATTTATACCCTGCTTTATTTCTCCCAAAGGAGACTCAAAGTGGTTCTATATTGAAGAGAAGGAAGGAAGGAAGGAAGGGGAGGGAGGCTGCTGGTAGACCTGGTGGCTATATAAGGGAAGGAAGGAAGGAAGGAAGGAATAAGGAAAGGAAGGAAGGAAGTAGGGTTGATTGCTGGTAGAGTTGGTGGCTATATAAGGGAAGGAGGCTGGCTGCTGATAGAACTGGTGGCTATATATTGAATTATCATTATTACTATTATTATATGTATTTATATCCCACTTTATCTCTCCCAAAGGAGACTCAAAGCAGCTATATATTAAGGGAGGGAGGGGTTGGTGGGAGAATTGGTGGCTATATGTTGAAATAATAATAATTTATTATTATTAATATCCTCTGAGGATACACAAAGTGGCTAAATAATGAAGCAGGGAGGGAGGGAGAGAGAGAAGGAAGGCAGGCAGGCAGGCAGGGAGGGAGGGAGGGAGGGAGGGAGGGGGGAAGGAGGGAGGAAGGAAGGAAGGAAGGAAGGAAGGAAGGAAGGAAGGAAGGAAGGAAGGAAGGAAGGTTGATTGCTGGTAGAGTTGGTGGCTATATAAGGGAAGGAGGCTGGCTGCTGATAGAACTGGTGGCTATATATTGAATTATCATTATTACTATTATTATATGTATTTATTAGGCATGAGAAAAAAAGTTATGAAAATTAAATGAATCGGAAGGGATTCGTAAGAAATGCTACTTTTGAGTATTTCCGCATCTGGAACGCCAACTAGGAAATGGACTTTGTTTATAGAACTTCGGGGGCCAGGATTTTCTTAAGTATTCTTAATTAGGTCGTAAGGGGGGGCACCCTCCTTCTCTCTCACCACCCTCCGCCTCCCTTGCCAATAAGTATTGGCAAGGCAAGCCCTAAACTCGCTCCTTCTTTTGGCTGGAAGCCTGGAAAAATGTAAACAGAGAGGTTTACTCAGAAGTAAATCTGCAAAGGAAGTAAACAGAGAGGTTTACTCAAGAGTAAATCCGCAAAGGAGGGCACTTTGGATGTTTGCCTTCCTTTGTGGATTTACTCTTGAGTAAACCTCTCTGTTTACATTTTTCCAGGCTTCCAGCCAAACGGGGCCCTCCCTGCCCCTCCTGCCTGCCAGGATCTAAAGCATCAAAGAGTATTGGGGTAGTTGCACATAATACGTGAGACATATACTGCAAACGGCTCTTCTCTATGAGCCCGGGAGGCAGCCACTCCCGGGAAAAGCCCGGGCACAGCGTTTGCTGCCTGCGTGCACATACATATTCTTTGGGGGGGAGGATTTGCTGCAGAATCCCGGGCTCATAGAGAAGAGCCCGTTTGCACCGCTTGAGGAGGGACCAGAGTCAGAATACTTCGGTTTGAATTTTATGTTGTTAATCCCTACCTCTTCTTATACCTATTGTTATTACTGCTGTATTATTGCATGTGCATGGAATGTAGGTATATGACCAGTAGGATTACTTATAATATTTAGGCACTTACTCTATAAGTTAGCATTCATTCTATTATACATTAGGTTGGTTTCTCACAGGATGTTGAAATAATTATTATTATTATTATTATTCTCTGAGGATACACAAAGTGGCTAAATAATGAAGCAGGGAGGGAGGGAAGGACAGAAGGAAGGAAGGAAGGAAGGGGGGAGGGAAGGGGGAGGGAAGGGAGGGAGGGATGAAGGGAGGGAGGGAGAGAGGAAGGAAGGTTGGTTCCTAGAGCTTGTAGCTATAAAAGAAGGGAAGGGAAGGAAAAGGGAAGGGAAAGGGAAAGGGAAAAGGAAAGGAATTGAAAGGGAAAGGGAAAACAATGAAAGGGGAAAGGAAAGGGAAAAGAAAGGAAAGAGAAAGGAAAGGAGAAAGAAATGAAAGGGAAAGGAAGGTATAGCTGGTGGCACTGGCTATGAATTGTCTCCAGCTTCAAAAACATTATATTGTGGAACATGAAGGAAATATTTTATTGCACTCATGTCATGCTGCAAGCTTTCCTTGGGCCTTTGCTTGGTCACTGTGTAAACACTTGCAGCACTAGATAAGGTTTCGGTCTGCTCCAGCATGGCACTTCTTATGTTCTCTGATGGATCCATGACCTCAGCTGGTTTACTGCAACTCCCTGAATTTACTCTTATTGTTAGTCCCAACAAAATTAAACACATTGAACTGATGAGTCAATTCGCCATTCAGACATTGATTCAATGTGTGCAATATTCATTATTTGGTTCAGACTAAAAAGGGTTTGGTTCTTATTCTATTTGAAAAGAGAGGTCATTGTGCACCTTTCGCCTGCCGATTCAGTCCCCAATAACTCAAAGGGGGCAACTACGTTAAAGACCCGCTTGCCCATCCCCTTGTTGTTCCAGAGTAATCAAAATCTGCATACAGGCTAAATAACCATTTTTAAAAACATCAACAATTAACAAACTGAGCAAATGTGATGTGTATTGGCGGCCTTCCTCCTCTATTACAGCTGCCCTCCAGGCTGAGATAAAAAGGCCCCGGCAATGTGCATTGTTTTCTTGCTCAGTGTTGTACTTCCGCCAATTGACACTTGTATAAGCAAGCTGCAGCCGTGCCTCCAAAAGAACTTTTCAAGCTGTAATTCCGCAAACAGTAGCAACAGTAATCATCCCCTAACTATCAGGCACCGAACAATCTGCCGGCTTTGTTTGGCTGCATCACAATATTCCGCTGAAGACATAAAGATGCCATAAACAGCCTGATGAGAAAACAATTGCAATGGAACAAAGAGAGCCATTCAGCCAGAAAACAGCAAAGTAATCAGTGGGAAGGAGGAAGAGGAACAGCATTTAACAACATTATTTTAAGGACTACAACACCCAGTGATCAGGAGATTCTTGACAATGTACTAAAAAAAGTAACTTTTCATACATCTATTACATATAATAGAAGTCAGTGTTTGCGGCCAAGCGGTGGGAGGAATATGTGCCAGCGTTTCGATTGGCTAACACTGTGGAATTATTTGCATAACGGGCTCCGATTGGCCAGCACCACTAACATTCCGAAACTCTAAACTGCCAGAGGGGGGTGGCTCCCAGCCTCCACGAACATTCCAACACTTTCAAATAGTAGAGGGGGTAAGGAAAAGGTCTGAGGCACTCAGGCATGGTGCAAGTCTAACTCCAAAACACTTTGTGGACCCCAACAGTGACAAAACAAGACCAAACTTGGCACACAGAACCCCCAAGACCCACTCTACATCCTGGTACAGTTTGAAAGAGGATGGACCATGGATGATGGGACTTGAAGTACCTTCACTCACTTCCTGAGACAACTACAAGCCAAATAAACAACTGATAAGGACCAACCTTGGCACACAATGCCTTTCTCAAATAACCCGAGCAGGGCCGGGTCCCCAAGCTAGTCTAGAATAAATTGCAAAATGGGAACAAGTAGATGCTTAGAAACATAACTGGCATCTATCAAAACCAGTTTTCTGGAGACCATCTCTTTATAGGAGATCAGAAATGTTTCTAGTACCATGTTTCCCCAAAAATAACACACTGTCTTATATTTATTTTTTCTCCAGAAGACGCACTATGGCTAATTTTCAGGGGATGTCTTAGTTTTATTAATGAACGAGCTGAACGCGCCACACATTGCTGTGGCCAATGTTCCCTCCCGCTTTCCCTCCTTCTTTCCCTCCTTCCTTCTCTACATCTTTCCTTCCTTCCCCTCCCTTTTTCTTTTCCTCCTTCCTCTTTGCTTCCATCCTTTCTTCTCTCTTTCTTTCTTTGCTTCTCTCCCTCTTTCTCGCCTTTATTCCTTCTCTCCTTCCTTACCTGGCAGCGGATAAGGCTCCACCTCTCACTGGACCCACCATTTTGCCGTCCGTTCCTAGCTCCTGCTCTGGCCAAAAGAGGGAGGATGGTCAGCGGTGTCTCTCGCACTTGCTGTGTCCTCATACATTTGTGCTCATTGTGGTGTTCCAGCCTAGTGGTCATAGACAGACACCGGGGGTTCCAGCTGACCAGAGTCAGAATGGGGGTGAAGGGTGGCCAGATGGGTACGGGTCTGCAGATGAAGAATTAGCCTGGGATGATGGGTGGTTACATGGGTATGGGCCTGAAGATGGGGATAATGATGACTTCATGGAAGTTAGTTCTGAATTAGACAGTGAGAGGCCCAGCAACCTTGATTCTCACGAGACCTTCTTCACTCCCTTGCCAGGTGAGCATTCCGAGGATAGGGAGGGCCGAGTTTCCCAGCATGATAGCATTGCACCTGGGGCCACTAATGAGGAGGAATTTGACAGGAGGGCTAGTATTCAATCCTCCTGGAGAGATTGGAGTTTGAGAGGGGGGGGGTGCGTTGGTCACATAGAAAATAGATTCCTTTATTAGACCTGGTCTGGTGAGGCTTCGCCAGACCTGAAGCTACATTTAGCTTGAATGGACTCATGCTCAAGACTCTAAGTTTCACGTTAACCACAGGAGCGGTTTGCCTTGCCTACGGATGTTTGCTTTCCATGGGATTTAATCCAGTTTGAGGACTCTACCGGATTATCGTTGGATTTGCTTTATTTGCTTTACCTCTTTTTATCTTTGGACTATTCTTTATTCTAAATAAAAGTACTTATACAGAGACTGCTTGTGTGTGTGATCTAGGGGGGTATTGCCACGATCTGAGGTGCAACACTCATGTACTGTGTCATCTTCTACCTCCTTTTGGATTTTACAGTTCTTTTCACTGTTTTGGGGTGAGAGAGATATATATATATACATACACACACACACACACACATACACACACACACACTCACACACATTAGATGTACCCACCACCTGTTGCTGTGGGTGACCTTTCCACCCTCTTTCTCTTTTTCTTTCTTTCTCTCCTTCCTTCCCTTTCTTCTTTCCTTCCCTCCTTCCTGCCTTCTCTTCCTTCCCTTCTGTTGTGTTTTTCAGTGTTTTTAGGAGTGATGGTCACTCTTTGGCCTGATAGGGGTCTTGTGTCCAAATTTGGTGTCAATTTATCCAGTTGTTTTTGAATTATGTTAATCCCACAAATGAACATTACATTTTTATTTATATAGATGGTACAACAATCTGCATTTATTCAAATATAGTGCTGAGCAGAATGACAGCCACAGCTTTACTTCTTTCCCCTGAGGACACACAATACCCTCACTTCACTGAGGAGACTTGCTGGGGATGAGCTGATGACTCACTCCCTTGTCTCATTCACTCAGGGCGGAACCTTGCCTTACCTGTCCTGGCCCGAGAGGAAGAAAGAACAGGAGGAGGAGGAGGCAGGAAGTGTGAGGAAGAGAGGCCCGGACTCATCTCCGCCGCTGCTGTGGAAAGTTCTTGCATTCACTTTCTATGTCTCCATCTATGCCTTATTTTTGGAGTACAGCTTTACATTGGCCTGCCCTTGTCCATGATCCGGAAGCTTAAGCTTGTCCAGAACGGCGCTGCTCGACTCCTCGCTGGAGTGCCGGCGAGGAGCCACATAATTCCCATCTTACAGCAGCTTCATTGGTTCCCGGTCGAGCACCGGATCACTTTCAAGGTGATGGTGTTAACCTTCAAGGCCTTATATGGTCTGAGGCCGATGTATCTGAGGGACCGTCTCACCCCCTATCAACCCCAGAGATCACTCCACTCTGAAGATCTGAATCTCCTCGAGGTGCCTGGTGTCAAGACCATCCATCTGGCCTCGACCCAACGTAGGGCCTTCTCTGTGGTGGCTCCAACTATCTGGAATACTCTGCCAGCTGAAGTGCGTGCCCTGCAAGACCTCCTTGCCTTTTGCAGGGCCTGTAAAACCTATCTCTTCAAACTGGCATTTAGTTGCTGATTTTTGTAATCCTGCAGAGTTAGTTTTAGTTTAAATTTAGAATAGTTTATCTGATGTTTTTATCTGTCTTATGCTTGTGATTGTGAGCTGCTCCGAACCCTTGGGGAGTGGCGGCATACAAGAATGATTAATAAATAAATTTCACAACAGCTTAGAAATCCTGCTGCAGCTTATTTTATGGGTATGTCTTATTTTCGGGAAACCACCGTAGTTGGGTTTATTAGAAGTTTGTTTTATAGCAGCCGCCAGCTCCAGAAGGTTAAACCAGCAGCTACAGAAGATCTTGCCCACCAGAAGGTGGGCAGTTCAAAGCTGTAAGTCAGGGCAAGCTCCTGCCATCAGCCTAGCTTCCGCTTATCTAGTAGTTCTAAAACAGCAATGTGAGTAGATCAATAGGTACCACTTTGGCGTGGAGTTAAACGGTGCCCCTGAAGACATGCCAGCAATTCAATCAGGAAGGTTTGCATGGACAACAAGCTCCTTAGCATAGAAAATGGCACAACAGCACCTCCTAATGGTTGAGTCAAGCACAGCCACCAGATACTGGAGATGAAAAAGAGGGAAGCCTTGCCTCTGTCTATGTCTTTGTTAATAGTATAACGGCATTGAATGTTTGCCATATATGTGCCCACTGGCCCAGCTGGTTCGCGACTTCGGTCTGGAGTGCCATCAGTATGCGAATGACACCCAGCTTGTGCTGAGAATGGATGGCAGGCCAGAGACCGTACCCGATTGTTTCCATCAATGCCTTGAAGCCATGACTGGATGGCTGCGGGCTAGCCGATTGAAGGTTAACCCATAGAAGATGGAGATCTTATGGCTGGGTTACCCTGGATTGAGTGGTTGCCGGCTGCCTACCCTAGATGGTGAGCCTTTAAGCCTGTCGTCCTCCGTAAAGAGCTTGGGGGTCCATTTGGACCCATTGCTATCGATGGAGACACAAATCTCCACGGTATGCAAGACCGCATTTTACCATCTGCAGCAGGCTAGGCGGCTGGCTCCCAACTTGTCCAGGGGAGACCTGGCTACGGTGATCCAGGTGACGGTCATCTCGAGGCTGGATTACTGTAACGCCCTCTACATAGGCCTTCCCTGGGCAACAGTCCAGAAACTTAAGCTGGTGCAGAATGCTACTGCTCGACTTCTGACGGGAGCATCAGTCCTAGAGCATATAACACCTATCTTGCAACAACTGCACTGGCTACCAATAGAGTACCGGATTGTTTTCAAGGTGCTGGTGTTGACCTTTAAGGCCTTGTAAGGCTTAGGGCCAGTGTACGCTCAGAAGAACAAAATCTCCTAGCTGTCCCGTTGATCCACTCCTGTAGGCTATCATCAACGAGATCGAGAGCCTTCTATGTGGCTGCACCATCCCCCTGGAACTCGGATGAGGTTTGTGCCATCACTGACCTAGCCCCGTTTCAGAGAGCTTGTAAGACTTTCTTGTTCAAACAAGCTTTTAACCTCACTGGCCCATGAAGTCTGACATAAGTTTAGAATTAATCTGCGATTATTGTAGACGTTGTTTTAGGATAGTTGTATTTTATGCTTTTCTGCTTCTATGTTTTATGCTTTTAGTAGGATATATTAAACTGTTATTGTGATACTGTATGTGAATCATGTAAACCGGCCCGAGCCTGCCGGAAGGAGCGGTATATAAGAGTGAATAATAAATAAATAAATAAATAAATAAATAAATGTATTCTGTAATCCGGTCTGAGTCCCCTTGGGGAGATAGAGCAGAATATAAATAAAGTATATTATTATTGTTATTCTTTGACCAAGCAAAATGTCTGTTGTATGCCTAATGTTGAATTGCCTAGGTATCAATGACAGAGATCCCATGTGGCAAAAATGCATGGAAAAAATCCGTACAACTTACTACCTGGTTGTGCTTTCATTAGGTATGTCCCAAGCCCCTTCCTCTTACAAGGGGCCTCCTGAGAATAAGAAATGAAATGCCTTTATCACCCAGCCAAGGTGAGTCAATGTGTAGACGTTTTGCCACCCTCATAAATTGATATCCGCTTTAAGCACAGCAAGCCCCAAGTAAATCTTCCATTTAATAGACACAGAAATGAGAGATTAGGCAAAAAGGGGGAGAAATCCAGATTTCATTGCAGTTGGGCATAGAGAGAGTTTTAAAGGACTCGCCGTTCTTCTCTTAGCTTGGCTTCTAACAGTACAAAAGGTTAAAGCGTTCAACCAGAAATAATAGTTGTCATTTCTATCATTCAGTTCTCAAATATATTAAAATACAGCCTGGCTTACTGTTCAATTACCCTTGCCTTTACTCTCCATGTTAGGAGGTGGCAACCTTAACAAGGATTCACAAATGATACCTTACATTTTCTTCTTCCATTTTAACTCATTATTTCCATTATGTTTATTATCTATGTCTGGATCTTGGGCTGTTTGAGCTCCTCAGGTGGCCCATTGTAATCGAAAGGGGCTTGGGACATAATGAGAGCACAACTGGGTAGTATGTTGCACGGATCTCAGAGCACAATCTCTAGTATACGTTTGAAAAACGCTTCATCATGTATGAGCCATATAGCCCGAAAAACCTACAACAACCCGACAGACACGATTGTCACAAAATAGTGGAATCTATTGGGAATGATGCTGGAGCTTGGCAATGTAACTGTTCCGGACTAGAATTCCCTGAATCCTCCATCCAGCATTATTATTTATTTATTTATTTCCAGCATTTTACCCCGCTCTTCTCAACCCCCGAGGGGGGACTCAGAGCGGCTTACAAAAAGGCACAATTTGATGCCCACACAGTAAAACATAATATAAAACCCCAGAAACATTCAACATTAAAATACATTAAAATACAATTACATTAAACATCATACACATTCATTTAAGTTAAAAACAGTGTTCCGTCCATAAAAAGCATTGAGCCCTATTCATCAACTTTCCATTAAAATCCAATCTAAAATGCTGCTTTGTGCTAGTGTGCAAACGCCTGGTCCCATAGCCAGGATTTTACTTTTTTCCTGAATGTCAGGAGGGATGGAATTGATCGTATGTCGTTGGGAAGCTCGTTCCACAGATGGGGAGCCACCACCGAGAAGGCTCTCTCCCTCATCCCCACTAACTGCATTTGAGAAGTTGGCGGGAGCGAGAGCAGGGCCTCCCCGGAAGGTCTTAAATTAAAAGGTGGGATGTAGCGGCAGATGTGTTTGGACAGGTAAGCTGGGCCAGAACCGTATAGAGCTTTAAAGATCAAAACCAGCACTTTGAATTGAGCTCAGAAGTGGACAGGCAGCCAGTGGACAGGCAGCCAGTGGAACTGCTGACACAAGGAGCCTCACCGGGCTACGAGGTCGTGTGGATTATTCATGCTCCTGAATATTATATGTAGCTGTCCCGTGTTGCTTAGTAATCTTGCTGCCGCCCAGTTGGACTAGTTGTAATTTAGTAATCTGGCTGCCGCCCGTTGGAACTGTCTTCAAAGGCAGCCCCACGTAGAGTGCGTTGCAGTAATCTATTCGGGATGTGACCAGAGCGTGGACGACTGTAGCCAGATTAGACTTCCCAAGATACCCTTGTCTATGCTGACTTTAAAATATGACCATTTTTACTCTTTTGTTGTTTATGCATTCAGTTGCTTCCAACTCTTCGTGACCTCCTGGACCAGCCCAGGCCAGAGTTCCCTGTTGGCCATGGTCACTCCCATCTCCTTCAGAGTCAAGCCAGTCCCTTCAAGGATACCATCCATCCACCTTGCCCTTGGTCGGCCCCTCTTCCTTTTTCCTTCCCTTTTCCCCAGCATCATTCTCTTCTCCAAGCTTTCTTGTCTTCACATCTCATGATGTGGCCAAAGTACTACATCTTTGCCTCTAATCTCCTTCCTTCCAGTGAGCAGTTGGGCTTTATTTCCTGGAGGATGGACTGGTTGGATCTTCTCGCGGTCCAAGGTACTCTCAGAATTTTCCTCCAGCACCTCCCAAGAAGTAAACGTCTTCTGATTTCCTGGCTGCAGTCTGCGTCTGCAGTACTCTCCGCACCTAGAAATACAAAGTCTGTCCCTGCCTCCATGTTTTCTCCCTCTATCTGTCAGTTATCAGTCAGTCCAGTTGCCAGAATCTTGATAATTTTTTTTTATGTTTAACTGCAACCCACCTTTTGCACTTTCTTCTTTCACCTTGGTTAGGAGGCTCCTCGGCTCCTCCTCGCTTCCCGACTGTGAGAGCTGTTCAGCAGTGGAACTCTCTGCCCTGGAGTGTAGTAGAGTCTTAAGCGGCTGAGGGGGGAAAGGAAGGGGCATGAGGTCAGGAATTCTGGGAGGTGACGTCCAAAATACTTGAAGGGCCCACGTTTGCCCATGCCTGGTGTCAATCCAGCCATAGAATGACTGAAAAGATAAAATTATGAATTGATACAGGGCATTTTTTTCTATAGGTTTATGTATTATACTACCTTTTGCACATCTGGGTCCAAGTAGATGCTGGTATTCAGTGCCAATCTATCCTCACATTGAGTGGGTGAAGTAATGTTCTTACGAAATGTACACAGTCCTTGGAGTGCGGACGGTCAACTCTATATCATTTGAATAGTGTCTGCAAGCAGGTGCAAGAGGTTATGTGTGGTCATAAGCATTCTCGCGGCAGTTACAAGCAGTGAGCAACACAAATGTTTCTGACCTCAATTATTGCAGGTGAGGAGGACATGCTTATTCTTGCTTTCTCCTTAAATGCCGCCATGTATATTCATGAAAATCCTACTCTTAATGCTTGATCCAATAGACTGTTGCATCGGTGACAAGACTGGGTAAATCGTTCTTGCCATCAATCCATATTTGTGTTCCTTCAGTGTTTTTGTTAGGAATGGGGTCATTATGCTAATTAGTCAATGTGCTTTCAGGAACACTATCTATACACTATCTCCCTCCCAATGTGAGAAGCTGGTTGCTTATCACTCTATGAATCTGTGATTGTATGAACTCTGACATGGAGTCCACATTGCTATTTGATCTTCCATCCACGCAGAGATGGAAAATGCTATTTTTAGAGCAACATTAAGAACTGACCATGGAACAACAGACTGGTTCAGGATTGGGAAAGGCGTACGGCAGGGTTGTATACTCTCACCCGACCTATTCAACTTGTATGCAGAACACATAATGTGATGTGCAGGGCTTGACAAATGTAAGGCTGGGGTTAAAATTGCTGGAAGAAACATTAACAACCTTCGATATTTACAGTATTTATTTATTCTTTCGATTTGTATACCGTCCTTTCCAATTGGCTCAGAACGGTTTACAGCATATCGAACTATAACATCGGAACAATAAAACAGCAGATATCAGAACATTAAAACAGTGTCAAACTACAACCAAGGGTGACTAAAGGTCAAAAGCCTGGTGGAAAAGTGCTGTTTTACAAGCTTTCTGGAAAGCCGGCAGCTCACTAATTGCACGGACTTCAGGTGGCAGAGCGTTCCACAGGCTCAGTGCCACAACAGAGAAGGCCCTCTGTCTAGTTGAAGATAGACGGACAGTTCGTAGGGAAGGGATCTGCAAGACGTTGTGATCCTCAGATCGAAGAGATCTCTGGGGAACATATAGGAGTAGACGGTCCGTCAAGTACACCGGCCCCAGACCATACAAGGCCTTAAAGGTCAAGACCAACACTTTGAAGATGATCCGGTGCTCAATTGGCAACCAGTGCAGTCACTGCAGAGTTGGAGTAATATGGGCCCTGGCCGGCACCCCAGCCAGGAGCCTCGCCTCCACGTTCTGCACCAGTTTAGGCCTCCGGATGACCGACAAACAAGACCAATGTAAAGGGCATTACAGTACTCTAGCCTTGAGATGACCATCACCTAGATCACCGTGGCCAGGTCACTTCCGGTGAGATAGGTTGCCAGCCGCCTAGCCTGTCACAGGTGGAAAAAAGCTAATCTGCTGACAGCCGAGATCTGAGCCTCCATTGTCAGCAGCGGGTCCAACTGGACCCCCAGGCTCTTTACTAATGATGATGGGTGTAGTGCCTCACCGTCCAGAGTAGGTAGCTGGAACCCACACCCACCTGGGTGACCCAGCCAAAGGATTTCCGTTTTCGATGGATTCACTCTCAACAGACTGGCTCGTAGCCAACCAGTCACGGCTTCAAAGCATAGTTGGAAACAATCGGGTAGATATGCATATGATACCACCTTTTTGAGGAAAGACTGTGTGAGAGCTGTTCAGCAGTGGAACTCTCTGCCCTGGAGTGTGGTGGAGGCTCCTTCTTTGGAGGCTTTTAAGCAGAGGCTGGATGGTCATCTGTCAGGGGTGCTTTGAATGCGATTTTCCTGCTTCTTGGCAGAATGGGGTTGGACTGGATGGCCCATAAGGTCTCTTCCAACTCTATGATTCTAAGTGGTTGCTGATACATGCCTTCCACAGCTTCGTGAACACAACTAGCAGGTTGGTCTGGTAGCAGTAGGAAGTTCTTTAGTCGGAGCTGTGCAATGTCCTGATCCCTAGACCCAGAATAGGTTTAACACAGGTGTGGGCAAATTTCAGCCGTAGGCTGTTAGGAATCGTGGGAGTTGAAGTCCAAAACACCTGAAGGGCCAAAGTTTGCCCGTGCCTGGTTTAGCACCTCGGATAAAGTTTAAAGTTCAGGCTGAAACTCACAGTAGACTCACTGCCCCGCTGTCATTAGGGACACCTGCTTGCCGTATCATCATTGGTTGTGATGCCGAACTTGTTTACCTTTTATCCTTTTGTTCTGACAGCTCTCATATCAGGGCCATCTGCTGCTGGCACTAAAAGGGGATGATTTTAGTGCCTCCGAGACGTCTTTGTGCGCCTTTTCTTTTTGAGAAGCAGCAGCAGCTGGGAGTGCCGATTATATGACCTCCCCCCTGACTCCACAGAAGATGGGGAGTTATTTACACCAACTTTAAAACACAGAGGTTGAAATAAATATTTGCCAATTGACTCCAGACCAGTCTCTTCCCAACTCTCCATTTTGCACAGCTGGGGGCTCAGAATGAACTTCAAGAAAGAAGAACTCTGAAAGTGAGTGAGCTGTGTTCTTTGTGTGTTTCTTGTGTGGCATCTTGTCGAAATCACAGGACCTGAAAGGCTACCAGCAGTCGAATCCGCCACTCTAATTGGGACTGGCAGGAAATGGAGTTGATATCTGGGTTTGCGACTGATACATTTGTTTATACACTTTATCAGGAGATGTTAGCATTTGTTGTTCAGGGAATCTAGGCAATTTATTTATTGTGTCAGAAGGAAATTGAGAATACAGTTATAATGTATAGGAAAAACCACAAGCAAAGTTAAAAACTTGGCATTATACTGGCCACTTGGAGTGTCTCTGATGTCGTTGTGAGGAGGTCCTCCATTGTGCATGTGGCAGGGTCCAGACTGCATCGTAATAGGTCAGGGCTGTCCAACTGCTGGCCCTGCAGGTGTTTTGGACTTCAACTCCCAGAAATCCTAGCCAGTTTAACAGCTGTTAGGATTTCTGGGATTTGAAGTCCAAAACTCCTGCAGGGCCGGCAGTTGGACAGCCCTGTAATAGGTCATCTGTGGTTTGCTGTTCTATACACTCGCATGTCATGAATTCCACTTTGTAGCTCCATTTCTTAATGGCTGTTCTTGTGGCTCTGCATCTCGTGGTGCCAGAGTGCAGCCTATTCAGCCCCTTCCAAGTCACCCAGTCTTCTGTGTGTCCAGAAGGGAGTTTCTATTCAATCTGTGATCTCAATCAAAAAATTGACAGGTGGAATATTGGTTGACTTTATACTTTCAAACTCTCTCATAGGTATGGTTCTAACCTGATCCAAAGGCACGTTCATGTAAAGAGCATTTACATCAGCGACCACAAGTAGGTTCTCCTTCCTCAATTTTGAGGTGTTCAATTTTGGAAATGAAGTGTCTTGTATCCTTAATGTATGCAGGTTTGTTTTGGACTCGTGTTTGTAATAGAGAATCTATATAAGTAGCGAGGGGTTGAGTTAAACTCCCTGTGCTAGCTACAATTGGTCGGCCCAGTACTGGATTCACCTTCTTGTGCACCTTGGGGAGATGATAATATGTCGGGATTTTAGGATTATTATTAGTAAGAAACTGTGCTAATTTCTTGTCTTTTATCCCCATTATCTCCGCGTGGTGTATAATGCCATGTACAATTTTCAAATACCTAGTGGTAGGAACTCCTGACAAAACCTTATAGTATTTAGTGTCTGAGAGTTGACAGTTTGCTTTTGTAACATAATCTCTATAATCCGTACAAACAATACTTCTTCCATTAGCAGCTGGTATTATGATCAAATTAGGATTATTTTTCAATCTGTATAATAGATTAAGTTCATGATGAGATAAATTGTAATGTACAGGTATATTATTGCATTGTATCTTATCAACTTCCATGGAAACAATTAGAAACTATAAGCTGAGGCACCTAATTTTACCACACAAAAAACTGGGAAAATGTATTGACTCGAGTATAAGCCGAGGGTGGGAAATGCAGCCACTACGAGTACATCTCAAAATAAAAATAGATACCAATAAAATTACATTAATTGAGGCATCAGGAAGTGAAATGTTTTTGAATATTTACATAAAATTGTAATTTGAGGTAAGACTGCCCAACTCTCATTAAATCATTATTCTAACCTTCTTCAATGTAAATGTGCTTATATATTCTTCCAACAGTAATAAAGAGAGTAAAATAATAAATGTAATAATAATAATATAGTAAAATCATGGAAATGCAATAATAACAGTAATAATGGAGTAAAATAAATGCAATAATAATAATAAATTAAAATAATAAATGTAATAATAATAGGGTAAAATACTGCAAATGTAATAATAATAATAAATAGAGTAAAATAATACATGAAATAAAAATAATACTAATTATTTTTAAAATAAAAAAAAACCTTGACTCAAGTATAAGCCGAGTGGAGCTTTTTCAGCCTTAAAAAGGGCTGAAAAACTAGGCTTATACTTGAATATATATAGTATATTGTGATCTCATCATTGCATCCTGGTTGTTTTCAAAAAAGGATGCCATGGGATCTGATGCAAAGACAGCAGAGTTGGCCGACATCATAGCTGAGATCTGGTCGCTCTGAAACATCAGGTTTTTGTGGTGTGATTGTTGCAAAAAGTCGAGATCAAAAGAAAGTGTGGAGTGTAGGATGGTTGTTGTTGTCTTCAAGGAAAAACCCTGTACTGTTGGCATGAGGTCTTTGAAAAAAATGAGAAGCATTCATTAGTGCAATTTCTCCAAAGCCGTAAGACCTTTAAGCAGAAAACTTGCTTACTTTATCTCTTTTTTCCCCCTTGCTCTTTCCTTCTTAAGATTTAATGAAAAATGTACCAAGGGAAACTGATGCTGAAACTGGATCTTGCTTAGTGGGAGTAACCTATAAATAGTCATTGAATCAGCTGTTTTGTGTTCATTGCATTTTATGCTTTAGTATGTAAGATGAAAAGGTAAGAAATAGGCAATGTTGTCGATGCCCTCAGTTATCCATTTTATTAGATGCACACATTCAATTCTAGATCTTTAAAAGGATCTGGTGCCCGACAAGGGCTGCAGTCCTAATCGAATGAATTCGAGAATACACCCCACTTGATTTAGTGGGATTTATTTCTTAATAAATATGCATATGACTTGGCTATTGAATAGTAAGGAAAGGTAAACGTTTTCCCCTGACATTAAGTCCAGTCGTGGAAAAGCAGAGGGCTACACCTTAATACATGCAGAAAGCATTAAGTCCAGTCGTGTCCGACTCTAAGGGTTGGTGCTCATCTCCATTTCTAAGCCAAAGAGCCGGTATTGTCCGTAGATGCCTCCACGGTCATGTGGCCGACATGACTGCATGGAGTGCCATTAGTAGGGTTAGTAGGGTTGTGCATTCGTGTAGAACTGGAAGCCCTCCATATCAGTTTTCCAGAGCACTGCTGAATGGGGTTTTCATTCAGCATCCCAAAAAAAACCTGGATTATTTCAGCCCATTGGCAGCAATGAGGTCAAGAAAGCATCCATTATGGGAGGGACTTCCCACAGGCTTCCCTTCCATATCTTTCATTAAGACCTGGATTTTAAAAAGCATCAGAGTTACCACTTTTTCAAGATCCTTTCCCTTTATAGAGGAGGAGACTGAGTTTAATGCTTCTTAGAGCTGTTCTACTCTAGAGGAGAAGCAGGTCACAGCTTGGCTTTGAGGCTCCTGCGGTGCCGGATCCGTCTCCTGAGAGAAAGGTTGAGCAAAGGAGGTAAGGAGGGGGATGCTCTTTGGTCCTTGGCTGTTGTGCTTAGCGTTGGTCCCTCTCTCCTTCTGTCAATGCAAGTTGGAAGCTTGGCTGTTGCTGCTACTAAAGTTTTCCATCCTTCAATAAGAACTGGATTAAAAGCATCAGAGTTGGGACAGGCCCTGAGTATCCATAAGGCCACCTTGAGCCATGGCCTAGGGGTGCAAGCCGAAGGGGGCACAGATCACGGACCCCCCAAAAAAGTTGTCTCAGCCCGCCCCTGAGGGTGAAACATCAGGAGAGTGTGCTTCTGGGAGGAAACGGGGAGAGCGTTGTGAAGGCGTGGCTGATGCCACCTGTATATAAGGCTTTAAGTTGTAAGGTTTAAACTATTGTATAATGTTTTAGCTAGTCTGTTTAGTGTTGTTAAGTTTTGGTTGCATTGATTGGTTCTTTAGAGCTGTCAATCATCGTTTAGCATAGCCAATTGAGTTTGTCTTTCCTCCCCCTTGAGACTTTGGGAATCTAGCTTTCTCTTTAGATTTTGCCTGGATCTCTCCAGAAGAGGACGTGTTGAAGGGTTTGCCAGTCAAGCCTCAGTCAGGCCATTCTCTAGCACCAACTCTTCATATCTTGGAATTCATTCTGCATATCCAGCACACCTGGGTGAGGCTGTGGAATCCCAAGCGCCTTCAACTAGTCATTTTGGTATCCAGAGGAAGGCTCTGTGCTTTCAATATAAGCCATTTGACTGGGGCTAAGAGAGTTCTGACCTCAAAGCCATTGAGAGAGAGAGAATTTGGAAAGCCATCCAGCTGAAAGCTTCCTGGATCCAAACAACTAAAGAACTGTAATGTATATTTTATTTTATCCTGTTTGGAGAACCAAGTTTAGTACCTCTATAAGATAACTTCTTTTAAGAAAAAAAGGGGGTAGGAAAGTCCTGTGAGCTAGGGGGTGTGAGGGAGGGGGGATAGGATTAGGTAGAGTTACATCACAAAAAGGGTACATAAACAAACAGATTAAAAACAAAACGGTTGACTTCACCGGATGGCATCGCACTTCGCCTATTTGAATAAAGAGTCCGATTTTCCCAGAGCACTCTAGTCCTATACCTTATATCCAGAAGGCTTTCAAATCAATCTTTTTCTTGTCTTTTACATATTTCACCAACGGTGTCCAAGTGGCCGTAAACTGGTTAGTTGATCCTGGTCTTAATAGACAAGTCAACTTATCCATTTCGGTTAGTTCTAATAGCTTTTGCAATAATTCTTCCTCGTCGGGCATTTCCGCTTTTTTCCATTTTCTAGCCAGCACTATTCTGGCAGCGGTCGCAATGTGCCACAGTAGTCTTTCCTTTTCTCTCCCCATTTCCTCCCTATAATATTTAGGAGGAAAATTTCTGGTTTTAGGTCTATCTTATCTTGTAAAATTCCCTCCACCAGCTTCTGTACCATTACCCAATATTTTTTGGTAGCTCCACATGACCACTACTGGTGGAAGTAAGTACCCCTTTCTTTTTGGCACTTCCAGCACCAATCATTCCCATTTTTGTACATTTTTGCTTAGGTTACAGGGGTTATGTACCACCTATAAAGAACCTTCAGCTGGTTTTCCTTTAATGATTGTGCACAGGTATACCTTTGCCATTTGCGCCAACTCTTTTCCCAGTCCTCTATTTTAATATGATGGCCTATGTTATCTTCCCACTTTCTCATATACTCTTTTATTGGTAACTTTTCATGGCTTTTTGCTAATAAAAATTTATACAACTTGCTTACACTTTTTTTACCTTGTCGGGTCAGCACCTTCGCTCCTATCGTCGGTATTGTTTCCCACCCAATTTGCATATCCCCTTTAAATCTCATCTTTAATTGGAAGTACTGGAACCAGTTTATTTTGAAATCCTTCAATTCTTCCAGGGACTTCAAAATGAAGTTGTTTCTTTCTTTTTTTAGGCCAGCTTTCTCTCCCTACCTTTATTATCTGGAGAGCCTCTAGAGGGGAAGCCCATAGAGGGCATTTACTGCAAATAACATCCTTGTATCTATTCCATGTTTTCAATAATGGGGCTTTTATTATATGGTTATTAACATTTTTATCTTCCTTCGACTTGTTATACAATAGGTATCCATGCCATCCAAATCTATTCTCCCACCCCTCCAGATTCAATAGTTGGCTATCCCGTAAATCTATCTAATCCCTTATATTATCCAGACAGTTGGCATCGTAATAGAGGGTAAGATCTGGCATGCCGAATCCGCCGTTCTCCGGGGCTTCTTGTAAATATTTCTGCTTAATTCTGGCTCTCCTCCCTCCCCAAATAAACTTTTCTAACTCCGCTTGCCATCTTTTCAATATTGTGTGGTTCTTTAATATAGGCAGCATTTGGAACATATAATTCAACTTAGGAAAGATTTTCATTTTAACTAAGGATATTTTCCCTAACAGGGACAAATTAAGGCTCTTCCAATTTCCTAAATTCTCTTTTACTTGTTTCCAAGTTCTTTCATAATTATTTTTAACAAGGTGGCAATTTTTTTGGGATTAATACTACGCCTAAATACTTTACACTGTTTACTATGGGTATTTCAAATTTCTTTTCTATCTCCTGAGCTTCCTTTTTATTTATATTTTTAACTAGGATTTGTGATTTACTTTTATTTAACTTAAAGCCAGTTGCTTCTTATGTGTTTGTGTTTTAACCAATAAAACCTTTATATATTAAAAAAAGATAACTTCTTTTGTGAACAATAAAGCCTATTTGAGTTATCTATAGTGACTGGTTTGGTCCTTGGGAGTTCCAGTTCTCTATGAGAAGGCAAGAAGAAGTCCCCTGGGAAGAGATGTCACATCCTTGTTCCTTTTCTAAGCCCAAGAGCCCAGGCGCGACTTCATAAGCGTGCTTCTGGGAGGAAACCTCCAGCCAGGTCTCCCTCCCTCCCAGACGGGCGCCGGTGGAGGAGAGTGCGCCCGGCTGCAGGCGCCTGCCCCAGAGGGAGGCCTCCTCCACTTGGGCGGGGGAAAGGGCCCGGCAGTGGCCTGGGGCAGGAGAGGAGGAGGCAGCAAAAGGCGGGAAAAGAGACCACTCACCCAGGACGCTGCCCTTTTGGCGGAGGCAGGAGAAGAGATGGGGCTGCTGGCATGCGCCTGGCCTCCGAGCCGCCACTCTTTGTCCTGTTGCACCAAAATCCGAGGAGGAGAAAGGCACGGGAGCCGCGGGCGGTGAGGCTGGGGATTTGCAGGGGCTCCTCTCCGCGCTTTGCCTTTCCTTCTTTGCCCGCTGCAAAGGCTTTCAGCAGAGGATGCTGGCAGGGCGGCCAAAGCGGGCTGGAGGAAATGGCATCAGCTCAGGCCCGCCGAGGAGGGAGAGAGGGAGGAAAAGATACGGTTTTAATTTTTGTGTGGGTCTGAGTGATGGGGGTGTGTGGTAGGGGGCATAATTCCAAAGTGTGGCCTAGGGCGCGAATATTTGTTAATCCGGGCCTGAGTTGGGATACCACTCTTTCTGGATCCTTTACCTTTTGTTTGTAGAGGAGACCAGGTTTAATGCTTCTTAAAGCTTTCTCTCAACAGCACCAGAATCCATGCAGCTTTCCATTTCAAGGAGGCCCAGGGAAGGAAGAACCGATGACCTGGAGCTCAGTTGAGCTAGGAGTGCCACATGGCCACAAAAGCAGAGGGGGAGCCAGTTATCAGCTGCCGCTTGCTTTCATGTTGAGCTGATATTTGTTCCGGGTGGGGGCTTCCCATTACGTGCTCCCCAAAAAAAGGAATGAAAGAACAGATGAAAAGGGGGGGGGACAAATTCCATGCATAACTCCTTAAATGTGATGGTAAATTATGGTTTAGTAGGAAATAGCAACTTGCTGCTTTAGGATCCCATGTGAGAGAAGTCAGGAGAATGAAATCTCCAAAGGAGAATAAGGTAATAGATAATGAATGTTTTGTTCCTTGTCCACTCACTGTTGGCTTGACCTCCAAAAGAGGATTTCCTTCCTTTGTTTTCTTACCCTGTGCGTGCCTTATTATTTTAAACACGTATCTTTGCTGTTCTGATCATGTTTAGTTCATAGTTTACTGATTAAATGCTGGCTCAGCAGGACAGTGATTCTGTTCTGAGTCTTCTTCTGAAGTTCAAAGGAACCATTCAAGACACAAAGTTTCTATAGAGATGATAGGGATTGCTAAAATACACATAGAAACATATTCTATGGGGGGGGAACCAGTTCTGGTAGATTCCATAAAAGAGTTGGTTGTGCATTTGGGGTAAACCTTGACCCATTTCATGTCCCAGCTTTCAGTGGGGGCCCTGATCCAATTTTGGGAGCCTCCCGAAATCAGAAGGGCAGATATCTCTTTCCACTTTGGGGTGCCAAAAGATCAGTTTTCTAATGCCCATTATGGGGGGGGGGGCTTCCCACCAGGCTCCCCTTCCCGGCATGTGCTTTAAGGAGGCTTCTTCTTACCTGCTGTTTCTACTCTAGAGCAAGCCCGGATTAACACCTTTTTGTGCCCTAGGCCACACTTTGGAATTACGCCCCCTTTAAGCCAACCTCTACCACCACCCCACCACCACCACCACTCAGACCCACACTTGGCTGGCTTTCGGCATGGTGCCTCCGGAGCAGAAGAGAAAGGCGAGTAGGCACCCTCCCGCCACCTCCAAGGTCCCCATTCCCACTGGCTGGAAAGCTCCGCTGTGCTCTGAAGGTCTCCTTGGGAGGCTTGGGGAGAGTGCAGCGGGTGCAAACATGCTCCAAAGGCGCGCACGAGAGAGAGAGGGGGGGAGAGAGAGGAGATTTTTGCTTGGCATGCGCTCCCACAGAGCAAGGAAGGATTCAGGTTGGAGTTTGTGCAGCTTTTGTTCAGCTGCTCCCGAAGGCAGGAGAGCCAGACCCTGGCCTTGATCCTTCCCTCACTCCCGTGGCTCCCTTTGGCCAAGCAGCCATCCCCGGTTTGGTCTGAGAGTGCAGGAGCGAGCCTGGGTTGGTGTGGTCTCGTGCTGGGGACCTGGGAGAGGTCCACCCAAGCAACGCCCTTTCTCTTCCCCCTCCCTCCCTCCCTCTCTTCCTTCTTTACTTGCTTTCTTTCTTTCCTCCTAGTTGCCTCCTTCTTCTCCCCCTCACCGCCCTCTCCCGGACTCTGCTGCTCGGCTCTGGCTGCAGGAATTTACAGTCTGCCACCTGGGGAGCTGGGCAAATCGCCATGGAGATGGCTTCCCCGGAAGCCAGGAGGTCAGGCCAGCCAGAGACCCGCGGGCAAATCAATGCGAGGGCCCCGCCGCAGCCCAGAGAGCGAGAGATGGAGGGGACGGAGCAGAGACTTTGTCGGGAGAAGGAGCCCTGCAGCTGGGCACCTCTGCTTTCTGGGCCTGCACGCCACACATACACTCTCTTGGCAAGGCAAGGAGGCAAGTTCTGGAACTCATTTGGCTGCAGGCATGCACACTTTCTCTCCTGGGCTAAACCATGCCAGCCAGCCACGCACTCTCCATGGTATTTTAAGAAGGCTTCCCACTTCCAGGTAAGGAAGAATGATGACCTCCTAGAAGAGAATGAGGGTTTACTTTTTGTTTGCTGGGGATTAATAAAAAAATATTAAACTGAGATGCTAAAAAAGCAGGCCCACTCCCACTTGTTTTCGTGCCGAGCTGATTTTCGTACTGGGAGGGGCCTTCCCATTCCGTGTGCCCAAAGTACCGAAGACAACAAAGGAAATGAAGGAAACAGGAGAAACTAATTCCGCATACAACGCTATAAAAGGCCCAGTCATCGAGGGGTCAGTGAAACATTTAGCGTTCTGTGTATGGACTCAGATGGTGTGTTATCACTAGATGGGTGGACAGCTGTATCCATCCCTATAAGGATAATAGTGTAATTGAATTTCAGCAACTCTTGCCAGCCCAAATCAAGAAATGTTTCTCCGTGCCAGCCATTTTCTTGGACCTGAATCCATTACCCTCAATTCTAAGGAACGTCGTCTTCCCGCTCAGGCATGGAACATATTCTCTCTGTGTGTGTGTCTCTCTCCCCCCCCCCCCCTCTCGTGTATCCAATTATGTATTTTGATTTCCCTTTTTTATTCAAAGAAATAATTTCCGTCATTTGGAGTTTTATAAAGCAATAAACAGTCCTTGATTACTCAGCACTTTCCGGAGAGCCATTTGCCGATAATTATATACGCCATTCAGAGTGAAAGCAAAGGAAAGTTAATGCCATTACACTAAATTTAAATTAAACCAGGCTCGGCATCCAAAGTTCGCATCTTTAGGTTCATTAGCATTGCCACAAATCAGTCCGAAGGGGAAAGTAGACTCAGTGGAAAGAATAATGCGGTGGTTCAAAACTATACATTAAAACGTATTAACTTGCATGCGAAAATAGACCTTGCTTTATGATTGCTCTCATGAACTTTAATTCAGCGGTGCCAAAACTCATATAATGTCATGGTATCGGTAACGATGCTAGAGCTACAGTGAATTGGTATAGAGCAGCCAGTCTAGTTGTGATGTCTATACATTGGAACTGGGTACGGTCTTCCTTCTTGGATGACCACTTACACATTGGCAAAAAAAGAGGAGATGAATCACCAGGAAAGCTTCAAATTGCATACTATTTGCTTGTGCTAAATGCACTCCGTGGATCATTTGCCATTGAAAGGGATGGCTTGGAGCTACCATCTGAGTCACGGAAATACTATTATACTCTTCATATAGGCATCAAACTGTGCTATATTTCTCAAATGAGCATAGATGTAATTACGATTCCACTTTTCATAGAACAAAAGCTTCTATTGAAATGGCCTGGCAGAAAGGAGAGGGGCAGAGAAGCATGCAAACACAATGAAACCTGGACCCGACACAATAAATCATTCTTAGTCCGCAGTGCTTGCAGTTTTGGCAAGGACACCAACTCTGTCTCCCTTGAATAAAATGGTTGTGTTGGGTGCCATATGTCTAGGCACAACTAGGATATGAATTGCAATTGTTCTTGCTGCTGAAGGAGGAGGAGAACTTCCAGGTGCAGCTCCATTGTGACTGGGTCCCAGAGGTTGGTGAGAGCCCTTCCTTCTGCATTTCATCTTCTATTCCCTTGGCATCCAATGGAGAAGAACAGCCAGGCACAGCTCCATCTTGTCTGGACCTCACAGCTTGTCTGGACCTCCATCCAGATTCAAAATGCCATTGGGAAAAAGCAACCACCATTTGACGAACTTAATGCTCTTTCCTCTTCTACGTTTGTGTCTTATTTAGAAGCCCGAGGGCAGGGAAATCCCAGGTAGGATAGAATAGGTAAAGGTTTCCCCTGACATTAAGTCCAGTTGTGTCCAACTCTGGAGGTTGGTGCTCATCTCTATTTCTAAGCCAAAGAGCCAACATTGTCCATAGACACCTCCAAGGTCATGTGGCCAGCATGACTGCACAAGCGCCCTTATGTTCCCATTCCTATTGATCTACTCACATTTCTTGCATGTTTTTGAACTGCTAGGTTGGCAGAAGCTGGGGCTGACCGCAAAAGCTCACGCTGCTCCCCAAATTCAAACCTGCAACCTTTTGGTCAACAAGTTTAGCAGCTCAGTGATTTAACCCATTGTGCCACCGGGGGCTTCATAGAATAGATAGAATAACTGTATTGTCATTGTATATCATACAACAAAATAAAATGTCATTCCCAATACGGAGCATATACAGTATGTAGAATTGCAAACCAAAACACCAATTTCACAGCTCCTAATGCCACATTAGTGTGAAACCATAGAGTTCAATATAGTCACAGCTCTAGGATAAAAGGGCTCTCTCTCTCTCTCTCTCTCTCTCTCTCTCTCTCTCTCTCTCTCTCAGCCTATTTGTTCTTGTTTTTATCATCCTAAACCAGATGCCAGAGGATAATCATTTTAAAAACTACTTGGCTATTTTCAAGCTCTTATGGGGCATCTTGTTGGTTGAAGGGTAAGCTATTAAGCCAGGGCTGTCCAACTGCCGGCCCGGGGGCCGTATACGGCCCCCCAGCCCCTTCCCTACGGCCCCCTAAACTTTTTAATAAAAAATAAAAATTGAAAAATAAAATAAATAATAAAAAATACCTACTTCCGGGTTCGGAGCAAGTATCGCGAGAATACGCAATCCACACGGGATTTCGCTGTCAACGCGAGATCACGCCGGCGTTGACAGCAAAATCCCGTGTAGATTGTGTATTCTTGCGATACTCTTCGGATACTCTACTACTGGATCGCTGAGGCCCACAGACACGATTAGGACCTTCTTCGACTCAGTCGGTCATCGCCTCTCTCGTCGTCCAGGTACTCCTGGATCCTGCGCGTTTGGAAAAGGTAGGCCGAAGCAGGGGCTCGAGCTCCTCATTCCCTCCCCCCATCTCCCCTCATGTATTAAATATAAAATTAAATATATTTAAAGATGAAATAAGGGGAGATGGGATACATTAAAATAAGGGGAGAGGGGAGGATGGAATTAAATATATTTAATATTAAATTAAAATAAGGGGAGAGGGGAGGATGGAATTAAATATGTTTAATATTAAATTAAAATAAGGAGAGAGGGCGCCAGGGGAGGGGGCAGGAAGGGGGCGGAGCCGGGAGCGGGGGCAGACCCTACGGCCCCCCAGGTCATTAGTGACCGGAATTCAGGCCCCTGGGCCGGTAGAAGTTGAACAGCCCTGAATTAAGCTATTAAGCTATTAAAGCTATTAAGCTATGAAAATTAAATAGTGAAGTCAATGAGTCAATATCTTTGAACCCAGCTCTCAGATTCAAAAGCACACCTTCCTGCCCACTCTTTGCCCAATGCCCACCAAAACATCCTAGCAGATGTTCACCCTCATTTCTCCATTCCTGGTATTTAATGGGAAAGGGGAAAGTTTAGGTTTAGGCTTCAGTTTAGGCTTAGGTATAGGCTTGGGCTCAGTCTTAGTCTTAGGTTTAGCCTTAGGTTTAGGCTTAGATTTAGGCTTAGTTTTAGGCTTAGTTTTAGGCTTAAGCTTAGTCTTAGATTTAATCTTAGGTTTAGGTAAAGGTAAAGGTTTTCCCTTGACATTAAGTCCAGTCGTTTCCAACTCTGAAGGTTGGTGCTCACATCCAACAACCATGAAAACCAAGAAGAAGAACTACTCAGCAGCAATGAGATTTCACTGGCAAGAGGAGGACTCCAATGAGCACCATAAAGTATCCTCCTTGGACATGAAGTTCACCATCTCCAATCAGCCTTGATTCTTTTGCTGGCCAGCCTTCCATTGTTGATTTTCTTCCCACTGGAATCAGGAACCATTACAGCTTGCGAACAATATTCATGGTAAGGGCATAGCTTGCAAAGTTACCTGGCCATGGGCTTCCGGGAGTTGTCCTCTCAAAAGTAACTTCATCAAACTCTGTTTCAGGATTCTGGCTGAACATAAAAAGGGGAATCTCATGTGAAATGCACCTAGCCTGTTAAATTCGTGCAGTTTAAAACCACTTTCTCTCAAAATGAGAATGGCTCGGTGCAGTTTGATACCACTTTGGCTAGATCTACACTGTCCTGTAATCAGTTTCAGAATGTGGATTAGCTGTATTGAACTGGATTGTATCAGTCTACACTGTCCTTTAGTTTTTTAGGTGTCAAATAAGGCACACTTTTATCACAAGGGGGAAAATTGTTCTTTGGTGTTAGTCGAATGATCTCCATTTTGAAAACCAAACTGTTTTCCTAGTGTAAACTTTCGAGATTCCAGCATTTGCTAGAGTGACCGCACTCTGGAACTGAATGTGGAGGCTGAGTCAACTAATTTCAGCTCTCATTGGAAGAATGACTCATCCTTTTTCATTAACGCAAATAGAAAGGGGCAATCAAGCCAGCCAACATCGGAAGAGTTGCTGTGAAGGACGGCCAACTTGCCTCGCTGGATCTCCTGCCAAAAAAACCGCATGGTCCTGACATCCTCAAAAGTGCATATGCAAATCCTCTTCATCAGGTGGAGAAACTATATATAGCAATAGCGCAATGGTGATAGGAGCAGCAGAAGAGGGTCAATATTGCCTCCCTTATAGTAACTGCTAACCTTTGATATTTCCATGCCTCCTCTGCATGACAAACCCATTTCAGAAATGACCTTTAGATGATGCCCAGCATTCCGACCACTAGAGTTGTGTGCAGATCAGTTTTCCTTTGTTACATCCATTCTTTCATTATTTTAGTTACCTCTGGGAGCATGTGACAGGAAGCTCCCTCTCGATACAAAAATCAGCTTGACACAAAAGCAATCAGGAGCCGATCCCGGCTCCTCACCTGATTTTCATGAGCAGCCTCCTTGCCTGCCTGCAGCTGAGCGCCTCTCCTCTAGGGTAGAGAAACAGACTGTGCCTCCTTGCCTTGGAAAGTGTGTGTGTGTGTGGCGTGCATGCCCAGAAGGTGCATGCCCCTGCCTTTAGCCAAGTGCCTCCTCTAGAATAAGAAACAGAACTTGCCTCCTTCCTTGTGAGTGGCAGCGTGTAGCACACCAGTTCTCGTTTGTGCCTGGAGGGCAGGGGGCAGCACCGGGGGTCCCACTAGCATTGGAGCCAGTTGATTCGGAAGAGGATTTGGAGGGGCTAGAAGAAGGGGATTTTGAGATAGCCGGGCCTCCTTCTCCCACAGAAAGTCTGGCCTGGGATGACGGCTGGCCTGACCCTTACGAACAGCAGGAAGGCCAGTCGGAATTCGAAAGCACTGATAGTGAAGATTACGAGCGGCCGGGGGGGCGAGGCTCGCAAGAAAGAATGTGGGAAACAACCGAGGGAGAGGCCCGGGAAGCAGCTGGGGAGTTTGACTCTCACGAAGATAGGGAACCAGGTGCTGGGAGGCAAGGTCGAACCTTTAATAAGAGACGGAGCATTGAGGCTAGCAGGAGGGGCTGGTTCCACAGCCTAGACAGACCGAGGGCTCGCAGCACAGATTGGAGGAGGAGAAGCCTAGAGCGTCGGGGGCCTCGTCAAGGGGATTAAGTATAGGATCCGTGGGAACGGATCTTCAGTACTTCGGCCACGTCTCACCTAAGCAGATGTGTAGCGAAGCCAAGACCACGTAGCTAAGTTTGGGGCTAGTGGCCTGCCAAGAAGAGTTTATCTTGTAGCCTTGCTTTGTTCCTGATCCACTAGCTAAGCGGAGCCTTGCCAAGTTTTTGGAAGCCTTGCCAAGTTTGCCTTTTGGACCATACCTTTACTTTTGGATTACTTTGATACTTTTATGGACAATTACCTTTTCAACTGTTTTTATACTTCAATAAAGTAGTTAGCTGATCATCGTCTCTGTGTGTGTGATTAAGGGGCCGGCCTAGGTCTTGCATCGTGACACAGCGTGGCTGTGCAGTGACCCTGGGCATTTGATCCGCATTTTCCCCGCCACGCAATCTAGTAACGTCTCTCCACTCCACCCGACTGAGGAATCGCCATACGACCGCCACGCCAACCTAGTTCTGTTTCATTTGGATATTCCGCCTATACTTTGAGGACGATTGGCTTTAGAACTCTTTCAACGTATTTATTTATTTACTTTATTTATTTCCTTTATTTATATTCCGCTCTTCTCACGCCGAAGGGGACTCAGAGCAGATTACAGGTATTTGATAGACCTTTGTTGGTCTGAGTTTCATGAGCTAGTTTCTTTGGCTGACCCTTGTAGTGTGTTTTGGTATTCCGATAGGTAGCCTACCCAGCGTTTTTCTCCCAGAAAGTGCATGCGCCTGCCTTTAGCCAAGTACCTCCTCTAGAGTAAGAAACAGACCTTGCCTCCTGGCCTTGCACAGAGTGTGTGTGTGGCGTGCACGCCCAGAAAGTACATGCCCAGAAAGTGTATGCACCCGCCTTTAGCCAGGTGCCTCCTCTAGAGCAAGAAACAGAACTTGCCTCCTTGCCTTGGAAAGACTGTGTGTGTGTGGTGTGCACACCCAGAAAGTACATGCGCCTGCCTTTAGCCCAGTGCCTCCTCTAGAAAAAGAAACAGACCTTGCCTCCTGGCCTTGGAAAGAGTGAGTGTGAGGCGTGCATGCCCAGAAAGTGTATGCACCTGCCTTTAGCCAAGTGCCTCCTCTAGAGCAAGAAACAGAACTTGCCTCCTTGCCTTGGAAAGAGTGTGTGTGTGTGATGTGCATGCCCAAAAAGTGCAGACACCTGGCTTTAACTAAGTGCCTCCTCTAGAGCAGTGTTTCCCAACCAGTGTGCCGTGAGCGATCATCAGGTGTGCCGTGGGAAATTGGAACCTCCAATACCCTTACTTATTAAAGGAGCGCCGCTATGTCACAGTATAAAATGCGCAATTAATCATACATAATCATACGCAATCCTGCTGGAGAAAATCAAAAGTCCTACATAAGGTAGTTCGGCGTGGTCGCCACAGAGAGCGGAGGAGTTGCGAACCAGTAAGTAGCGGGTTCACAGAGTGCTCCTGTACGGAAAACTCGCGATATTTGATGAAATCATGGAAGTGAATGCAAAAAACAAAGTGTATCTTCACGATGTTATCCAATGTCAGTTCCGGGATCCGCACAATAACACAGTCAGTTTGCGGACAATTTAAAGTAGCAGCACCATAATAATAGCAACAAGGTAGAAAATCACGTAGATATTCACATATATTCAAACCGCCAGAGGCTGATGATAGATGTGACGATGGAATCGAAAGCTGGCATGGGCAAACTTGGACCTTCCAGGTGTTTTGGACTCCAACTCCCACCATTCCTAGCAGCCTCAGGCCCTTTTCCTCCCCCCTCAGCCACTTAAGCAGGAAAGGGCCTCAGGCTGTTAGGAATGGTGGGAGTTGAAGTCCAAAGCACCCAGAGGGCTGAAGTTTTCCCATGACTGACAGCTGTTGAGCAAGACCTTCGTGTGTGTCTTTCTGCAATTCCTGCCACGATATCTATGTTGTGTTCATCGAAACAGGCCCAGATTTCACACTGAGTGTATAAATACATTTTAAAACATATTAACTATATGTATTACTGTGTTAGAGTGTCATTTTGTGTCATTTTGGTTGGTGGTGTGCCCCAGGATTTTGTAAATGTAAAAAGTGTGCCGCAGCTCAAAAAAGGTTGAAAAACACTGCTCTAGAGTAAGAAACAGAACTTGCCTCGGAAAGAGTGTGTGTGGCATGCAGGCCCAGAAAGCCTGCAGCCAAGCACCTCTTCTCTGGAGTAGAGAAACAGGTAAGAAGCTTCTTTCAGCAAACTGCAACTCGAAAGCTATCTCCCATTGCCAAATGCAACGGAGACCAGAGACACAGCTCTCAGCTAATCTTCATGACCAGTGGATGATAGAAAGAATTGAGATACAAGTTGGGAGAAGAACCAGCTGTTTTCTTGTACAGTCAGTTAGGAAAACAATTTTCCCATCAGACTGTTTATATGCCATGAAAGGAGAGCAAACAGTGGCGGCCAAATGTCCCTGGCTCCTTTTCTCAGTTGTGACCAACAGATTCCATGTCAGTGCCCCAACTCCATTTTTTAGTCCAAATAATAAATAAGGCATCCAAGGTGCAGAATCCCAAACCAAGCTAGGTCTGGCATCTATTGAAATTCAGACTAGAAGTCTGAGGAAATCAACCATTTCACTAATATGGAAGCCACCGAGCCACCACCGCCATTTGCTCAGCTTACAACCAGGAGCAGCTATTCCAGCAGATTGCCTCAACATTGTTCAATTTATCTTGCAAGCTGTTCTGGGCAGTATTTTGGCAGGGTGTGAAGGCCACAGATGAATGCATAGATTCACTTACAATTCATCCCCTGCTGACCAAATAAATGCAGAGAGAAAAAATAGGGTGGGAGGATGGTATCGTTGTGACCCTATATCGTTTTTTGTATTGAAGGTTTCCACAAAACCTGTCATCATGACAGGAATAAAATAAGAATTTTGCTGTTCTTTTTCACACCACTCTGGAGGAAACAGAGAAGAGGTGCATCAAATGTGGTTTCTATAAGCCACGCTGAGGACGGGTTGCAAAGAGCTATTGTAATGAACACATTTTTAGTATAAATATAATTTTGAAGCGCCTAAGAAAGGCAAGAATTATCCCCCGAAAGAGGGAAAGCTTTTCATTGCTCACTGTTGCAGTTGCTCTTTCAGAGAAATTAGAGCAAAGAAGAACAACCTGCCATCCCTCACATCTTGAATAATTTAACTCGTGCCATGGCAAGGAAAAGAAAATATCACACCAAGACAGGAGGGCAACAACGGAAGACTCCACGCCGGAGTTAGTACTTGGCCTATGATACTGAGTTGACATTTTAGTGTTGAAAAGGAAGCCTGGAATGGGATCTAAACATCCGACTTCATAAACAATCTTTGTGGTAGGAGGGAGGGACAGCTATGGGCACTTTTGAGGCCTATTGGTTTCCATGAGAGCATCAGAGGTTGGCAAAACACAGCCAAGGTATATTTGGCTTCAAGCCTGATCGCTCAGCCCTTGACTCCCCTGGAAACATTGGATTCCCTTTTTTCTGGCCAAAAGAATTCTCCAAGAGAAGACATTAGCCTTTTCAATTGGTTGCTTCCCCACCCATCATCATAGGCTATTACTTGTGGCTGAGTATAATTGCCTTCCATGTGTAGAGTCTTGGGTCTGTAGGTTACTGTGACCTCTGTAGACAGTCCACATTCTTTCTTTCACAGTGAGGACATCAATTTCCAGGTGAAAAGCAATCATGACAAGGGTTGGCTTGACACACCTTCTTTCTCTTGGCATGTGTCTCCCTTTTGCCCACCATTCGTGCCTCTTCAAATTCTGCAGCACTGCTGGTCACAGCTGATCTCCAGTTAGACGGTTGAGGGCTTCCCAGTTCTCAGTGTCTATGCCACAATTTTTAAGGTTGGCTTTAAGCCCATCTTTCAATCTCTTTTCCTGTCCACCAACATTCCACTTTCCATACTTGAGTTATAATTAGAGAAACTGCTTTGGGAGGTGGTAATTGGGCATTTGGGCAACGTGGCCTTCAGTCCAGCGAAGCTGATGGTAACAGATCATTGCTTCAATGCTGGTGGTCTCTGCTTCTTTCAGCACACTGACATTTGTCCGCCTGTCTTCCCAAGAGATTTGCAGGATTTTTCGAAAGCAACGCTGATGAAATTGTTTCAGGAGTTCAGTGTGACATCGATAGACAGTCCACATTTTGCAGGCGTATAACAGGATTGGAAGGACAATAGTTTTTTAAACAAGCACCTTGGTATCTCTACGGATGTCCTGATCCTCAAACACACTCTTCTTCATTTGTAAAAATGCTGCACTTGTAAGCTGCTTTTTGCTGACGATGCTGCCCTTGTCACCCATTCAGAAGCAGCTCTGCAGCACCTCACATCCTGCTTTGCAGCAGCTGCAGAACTGTTTGGGCTGGAAATCGGCCTGAAGAAAACGGAAGTCCTCTACCAGCCCGCACCACAGGAAGAACACCATCATCCCCATGTCAGCATAGGCAAATCTGTGCTTAAGTCCGTTCAGCAGTTCACCTACCTAGGAAGCATCATCTCTTCAGTTGCCAAGATTGACAAAGAGATAGATCACAGATTAGCAAAGGCATATAGTGCATTTGGAAGGCTTCACAAAAGAGTCTGGAGCAACAAGCACCTGGGGCAAAGCATCAAAATCAGTGTGTACAGAGCTATCATATTGTCTGTTCTCTTCTATGGGTCTGAAACATGGGTCACCTATCGCCAACACCTACGACTCTTCGAATGCTTCCATCAGTGCTATCTTCGCACAATCCTAAATATACACTGGCCTGACTATGTGATGAATGTTGCTGTCCTTGAGCAAGCAGGGATCACCAGCATTGAAGCCATGCTATTGATAACACAGCTGCGCTGGGCAGGGCACGTCTCTAGGATGGAGGACCACCGCCTCCCAAAGATATTACTCTATGGTGAACTTGCCACGGGTCAGCGCAAGAGAGGCGCCCCCAAAAAGAAATAAAAGGACTCCCTGAAACAACATCTCAGGCTCGGCCAGATTGATCACCAACAATGGTCCACCCTGGCCTCACATCGGGAGGCATGGAGATGCACTATCCACAATGCTGCAGCCTCTTTTGAGAAGACACGGCGAATGGGTCTCAAAGAGAAATGACAACACAGAAAGAACGGTATAAGAAAGCAACAAAGAGGCAATGCAATGCAATAGTTTATACACATCAATCCAAATTATATTTCATGCAAAAGCATTACGATGCACATGCATCTAAACAAAAGTATAACAAGGTGTAAACCTCTCACCATACAATGAATATAGACCGTTGCATTACTCACAGTTCCCCCGTTCCTTGTAATAATAAAGTAAATGAGGAAGTATTGGGAAATCCCAGTACTGATGTCCATAAATCAAAGTGGTTGTAGGACGCTAAATGAGTCCCAACACAACGTAAAAAAGCCCCCCGAGTGACTTTTGGCTACAAAGCCGCCGAACCCGGAACTCCGGGCAGGAGCGCGTCAAGCAGAGTGTCAGGCGGGATGTGACTCCGCCCTCCCAAAGGTGGGGGCCGGAGGAGAATGCTCTGTAAACAAGGATTGCAAAACGGTCCAGGCAAATGCGACGTGGAGAGGTCCCCAAACGTAAAATAAACCCCACAATGGGCAAGGCGTGTCGTCAACGGGATGAAGTATTGAGATCTTTCCCGTTTCGGGTGCTTCCTCAGGACGACTCACGACCGGGAAAAGTACACAACTACATGAAATAAACACAACATAAGTCCCCCATAGGCATAGAAGGGTTGACGGGCAGGGTAGGAGAATGTGCTTACCGAATGTTGTCTTCAGAAGTCCCCCCAATGGGAGAGAACCGCTAATGCGGTGGAAAATAATAGGCCAAATGGCTGGTAATGACCAAAGATACGGTCCAGGTTAAGGCCTGACTGAAGGCTATATCCTAAAAGGCAGAAGGGGCACAGCTGAGGCCAATGCGGAGGAGTCTTGACACAGTAAGTTAATTCAATAGGGCATTTAAACTGACAGGCTCGTTTAATCCATGGGGTTGCTCACAGGCACATTGTACAATGTGTTTCAATTCAGTCTTGAGTAAGGTAGATTGCAAGTCAATGTAGGGTAGCATCTCCACTTTTTCTAATCCTACGAACTTGAAATCCGGGATGGATTTGTGTACTTCTTTGAAGTGTCTATATAAGTACACATCTTCATTACCAGAAAGAATTTTCAATCTGTGTTCCCTAATCCTTGCCCTCAGCTGGCGTTTGGTAACCCCAACATAGAGTAACGGGCACGAGCAATACAGGAGGTACACACATTTTTCAGTGGCACACGTGCAGAACTGATGGAGTTTGATCATGTTCGACGTGCCAGGAATTTGGATTTGCTTCAATGGGCTCACAAAGTCACAACAAATGCAGTGCCCACATTTAAAGGTCCCAGCTTGGAAGCTACTCGTAGTTTTTTTCTTGGCACCCAAATCTGAGTGGGTGAGCCAGTCCCCAATGTTGGTGGTACGTTTGTATGCTGGCATAGGAGGTTTATCCAATCCTGCAACATCGGCAACATGGGGCCAATGACGTTTGACCACATTGAGGATCTTTTTACTCTGGGGAGTGTATTTAAGAGGCCAAATCAGCCTGTCTGGTGTGGTTTTTTCTTTATACTTGAGAAGATCATCTCGTGGTGTGTCATCTGCTTCCGAAAAAAAACTTCCGAAATTCGGGCATATCCGAAAATGTATAACAGCCTAGTGTTTAGCATAAGCTCTTCAGAACCATGGGGTATGGGCCACTTTTGGTTTATATTTGTGGGAGGATTGGAAATTTTGATATTGGTGCCATTTTTGTCAGCAATTGTATCATCGCTCCCCAACAAACTGGCTTTTTAAGTGCTTTGGGCCTTAGTTTCAGCCAGCATAAACAGTGACAAAAATAATAGGAGATATAATGTGGAGCACCAAAGCTTTCTCAACTCTGGCATAGAAAACATTTTTCTTAAATGTTTCCCATTGCATTTGACCTCTGATGGTTCATATCCATTCTTCCAAAATCTGCCCCTTATTGGCATGTGCGAGGTGTTCCCGGAGCCAATTTTGTGAGATTAGTTGCAAATTCTCCAGATCATTATCCTATCCATATGACTTCAACGGAGAACATGAATTGGCGCTGAATTAAAGTCGCCATTTAAACGTGTAATCCCAAGTATATCTGTGGGGTCTTTTCGGCTGCATTCAAATGGAAATGACTCCACTCTCGTGAAAGGGAATAAATTAGTAACTAGTGTTTGTTTCTATGCTGGATTTGGGCACAGTACCAAAATTGCCTCCTCTTGATAGTATTTAATGGAAGTAAGCACATCTCCCTCCTTTGCTACCCACCCAATCACTGTTCCTCCAGGTTATTAATTTGTACATCAAACATGTTTGTTGATATCATTTCTCCTCTCAGCCCTAAGTCAACACATGGTGGGAAACCACCCCAAGCGGAGTAGGAGAAGGTTCTTCTCGAAACAGATCTATTTTATATGAAAAGCGGTGCTTTCTTGGCTTTTTGTGTTGTGTTTTTGGAGCGGCGACAGATGCACAGAAGTGTGGCAAATCTGCTCGCCTGGAGTGACAGCGAGATTCTGGGGCACAGATGACAAAAAAATTAAAAAATGTCTCCACCTTGTTTTAGCTGAGCAAGTAATTGACTTGAAAGCAATAACGTGCATTTTACTGTGACATGACTGTTTGAACAGCTGCAAAGCTAAGAGGCTCTGATTAAATTTCAACAGGTATGTTACGATCACAGGCATTTTCTGTCATCCTGGGGGGAGAGGGCAAAGGCAACCCGTGTTGCCCGCTGTCTCTCTTCTTTCTGCATTGCTTTCTCTTGACTACTTTCGCCTAATAGTCCAAACTAGAAGAAGCCAAAATAACACAATTGGGCACTACTGGCTTAAAAAACTAAAAACCTTGAGTCCTTGAACGGTTGCATTACCTGCATCATATCACTCTTGCTTCTCCAATGTCTTTATTTAAGTTACTTTGGTTTGGCAACTCCTAGCTCAACAGTTGAAGTGCACATTCCAGATGCTTCTGAAGCATGAAGCAGAAGATGGATGCAAACAAACAAAAGGATGCAATGCCACCTGTAATGCTCACTTTGTGAAAAGTAGCTGTGCTCCCCCCCCCCTACCACCACCACCAAGCAATGAATATCAAAATAAGCAAAAATATTACACTGGCCAACATAGATTTCGGTGCCTCAAATGTTAGACCTGTTTCTGGGTATACTTATTTATTTATTTATTTATCTATTTATTGTTTCGGCTTGATAGACCGCTCTATCCGAAGCTCAGAGCAGTTTACAGCACATAAAATATACCGAGTTTAAAACACATAAAACAACATCCTAAAACCCAATTTAAAACCCTACTCCCTACAATAAAACTACAGCAGATCAACACACAGTGCAGGTGGCAGCGATGCGGCAGGATGGCAAGTTATGGCGAGCACCAGTCAAGTGCCAAATGCCTGCCTAAACAGCCAGGTCTTACAGGACCTACGGAATGACATTAAGTCCCATAAAGCTCGCGTCTCCTCTGGCAGCTTGAGCTGTGGATTCCAAAAATGCACCAGTCTCCCACTATCAGCTCTAAGCAGATGTTCTTGTCTTTCTTTGGACCTCAGCTTTTGCACTGGCATAGATCTTTTTCTCATCAGCACAGTTGTCATCTCTCTACCATGTTTGGCAGGCTTTCCTCTTCTTGTCAATTAGCTGTTGGATCCCATTGTCACTTTTGTCAAACTAATCTTAATGTTTCTTGGTTTGATAACCAATAGTTTCTTCACAGGCTGTGATAACGTTGAGGCTTATTAAATATGGTTTTCTGTGGATGAGCAGATGCCGACTACTGGGTGGCATATGCTCTGTATCAGAAACTAGAGCTGATGTGGTCTATCCAATCAAATTTTCTGATCAGCACCCCAAATAACCAGACCAAAACTAAAGTTGACTAAAAAAACCCGATTGGTATCCTTTTTGGTACTAATGTTGGAGAGTGGTCCCTGGTCAAAGTGGTCCCCGGTCAAGTGGTCCCTGGTCAAAAAAAGTTGGCTTATAGTTTCTGCCTGCCTGCTGGAAACTATAGAACTGATTTGTGGGAGTTCCCTATAGTCCTACTTCAGCACTGCCTGGTGCCATTGCAAGATGGGTTCGATTTCCCAGTCTTATTGGAATCACTTTTTCTCCAGGTGCAGTTCTTCAAAAAGTCCTCCTAAATTGGGACCTGATGCAAAGAGGATGATGATGATTATTGCACGTGCAAGGGTGGCACACCTCGCGCCAAGGACAATAACACAGACACAAGTGGTTGGATGAAAATGGCCACAACTCATTTATTTAAGACTGAAACAAAGGGTTGGCGGCCACGCATGCGTCCTGGATCAGGGTCGTACAGCCCCCACGAATGTCCAAAGGTGTATGCAAGCCTGGGGTGCGAGCAGCCCAATGCCTTTCCAGCACCCCAGGGGGCCTGGGCGTTATCTCCCTTACAACCAAGGGGCGATAAGCCAGCCTGATCCAGGGGCCATGCCACACACCAAACACGGAGTTGTGACAAAGAACATCATAACTCATAACCATGAACAATGCAAGAATGACATGAAGAATGAACAAAATGGACACCAACAAGCAATGCAATAAGTAGGGAGGGTGGAAGGAAAAACAGAGCTGGCCCCCACGTGCATCCTGGGCAGCCCCGGGCGGCCTTAAATAGGCTGCCCAGGTGGAAGTGCAGGCCAGCCGGCGCAAAGAAGGGGTGGAGCGGGGCCAGCCCAGTCATTGGCTGGCCAGCATCTGGTGGTGGGAAACCTTCCCGCCACCACAGGGGCTTCTGGATAGGAGAAGCCCCTGCATCTCTCGTCAAGATGGCGGCGAGGGCAACCTCGCCCCGCAACCCGCTCGGCCGGTAAATCGGCCAAGCACATTATTATTACTCCATTTTATCTCTTCTGCAGGAGACTCAAAGTGGCTCCATAGGCTCCAATGTTTACTGGTCCCCATAACGTTTACTAGGTTCACAAAAGAAGGGATTCCCCGGCGTGTGGTTCCCGTTATAGTGAGCCCTTCCCATCCAGTTGGATATGGTTCCAAGACCCTTTGTGGATACCAGAATTCATGGATGCTCAAGTTGTGTTATATGCAATGGCATAATAAAATAGTGTCATTTTGTCACGATGCACGGACTTGACCGACCCCTTAATCACACACACAGAGACGGACTGCAGGCTAACTACTTTATTGAATATAAAACAATTCAAAAGGTAAATTGTCCATAAGAATAGCAAGGCAATCCAAAGGCTTGAAGCAAACAATGTCCAAAACAACTTGGTAAAGTAATCCAAAGGCTTAAACAGGGCTCCGCGCAGCAATGCGGATTCAGGAACAAGGCAAGGTAAATGCAAGGCAAGACTTGGTGGCCACTAGCCAACTTAGCTCCGTGGACCAACTTCGCTACACGTCTGCTCAGAAGAGACGTGGCCGAAGCACTGGGGATTCATTCCCACGGATCCTATACTTAATCTTTCGGCCGAGTTCCCCGACGCTCTAGGCTTCGTTGTCTCCAATCTTTGCTGACGGACCTTGGCCTGTCTAGGCTGCGGTACCATCCCCTTCTCCTGGACTCAATGCTACTTCTCCTATCAAAGGTTCGGCCTTGTCTCCCAGCACCTGGGTCCCTATCTCCATGAGAGCTCTCCTCCCTAGAATCTTCCCAGCCGCTTTCTTCCATGTTTTCACTCAGAAGCTCCTGTGAGCCTCTCCCACCCGGGTGTTCATAACTTTCACTATCACTGCTTTCCATTTGCACCTGGTTATCATCTATGTCTGCATAAGGGTTAAGCCAACTTTCATCCCAAGCCAAACCTTCAGTGGGAGAAAGAGGCCCAGTGATGGGAAACGCTCCTTCAGGTAACCCTTCCAAATCCTCTTCAGAATCTATCTCTGCAGGTGCAGGCCCTAATGCTAATGGAACCCCGGTGCTGTTCCTGGCCCCCAGGCACAAACGAGAACTGCTGTGCTACACTATCCCCCCTCAGGGCCCCTCCGAGGCCTCCTCGAGGCTTGGGTTTGTCAGGGTACTTGCGGTGAAACCGAGCAACAATGTCCGGGCGTGAACATCTTCGAGCCGGCGTCCAGGAACGCTCTTCCGGTCCAAAGCCTTTCCAGTCAATCAAATACTGCAGCTTCCGGTATCTAATGCGGGCATCCAGGATGTCCTGCACCTCAAACTCCTCCTCGCCGTCACGCATCACAGGGGGAGGGGGCGGCTGCGTCACATCAGGCCGCACCCCCTTCGCCGGGCGGAGCAAAGAACGGTGAAACACAGGGTGGATCTTCATGTCTGCAGGGAGTTGTAGTTTGAAAGCCACAGGCCCCACCTTCTCCAACACTTTGTACGGGCCCAAAAACCTCGCATCCAACTTGCGGCTAGGCCTCTGCATGGGCAGGTTCTTGGTAGACAGCCAAACGGTATCCCCCACCAGGATCTCAGGGCCCTCCTGGCGCCGCCGATCAGCCATTCGCTTGTAATCCGCTTTAGCCTGGTCCAATTGAGTACGTAGCAAATCCTGAAGCGCTGTGAGCTCCCGAAGCCAATCTTCTGCCGCCGGCACTTCCCCAGACGGGTCAACCGGAGGGTAGAACCGAGGATGGTGTCCATAGTTAGCAAAGAAAGGAGTCTCTTTGATGGATTCCTGCGTCGCATTGTTGTAGGCAAACTCCGCCAAAGACAGCAAGGACGCCCAGTTGTTTTGCTGATAGTTGACATAGCACCGTAGATACTGTTCCAAGGTGGCGTTAACCCTTTCGGTTTGCCCGTCGGACTGGGGGTGATGAGCCGTGGACATCCGCACATCAATCCCCAGCAGCTTCTGGACAGCCTTCCAGAACTGGGAAGTGAATTGGGTGCCGCGGTCCGTCACCAAACTCTGTGGAAGTCCATGCACAAACACATGTTGCACAAACATATCAGCAGTCTCTTTGGCAGTAGGCACCCCCACACAGGGAATGAAGTGTCCCATCTTGGTGAAACAGTCCACCACGACCAGGATCGTGGTGAAGCCCTTGGACTTGGGCAGGTCGGTGATGAAATCGGCTGAAATCATCTTCCAGGGAGCGGAAGGGGTCGGAAGCGGCTGGAGCAAACCGGCCGGCTTGCCCCCCTGGTTCTTGGCCCACTGGCACACAGGGCAAGAGCCCACATAGTCCTCCACATCCCTCCGCACTTTAAGCCACCAGAAATCCCGTAGCACCAACTGTAGGGTCTTGAACAGCCCAAAATGACCTGCGGCCCGGCTATCGTGGCAAAGTTTGAGAATGTCCTCCCTCTCGGGCCCAGGGGAAACATAGACAGAGTCGCGGTGGTAGAGCACCCCGTTCTTTACCTGGAAAGGGGCTTGAACCCCCTTGGTCAGCTGCTCTTGCACCCAAGGGTCAGTCCGTTGGCACGCCTGGACCCGGTCACTCAGAGGTCTCTTGTCCCCAGGGGCCGGCGGGGCCACTGGAAGGTTCACAGGGGCCGCCCGAGCAGCCGCAAAGTTCTCCACTTTAAGCAAACGTGCCTCGGAAAGCCCTTCTCCGCAACGAACATACTCCGGCTTCCGGGACAGAGCATCAGCTTGCTTGGTCTGCTTGGGGGTCACATAGTGCATGCGGAAATTGAATCTCTCAAAGAACAGGGACCATCTCTGTTGCCTCTGGTTCACTTTGCGCTGGGTCTTCAAGTGTTCCAAATTCCGGTGGTCGGTGTGAACTTCCACCGGGAATTTGGCCCCTTCAAGCAGATGTCTCCAAACTTCAAAGGCTACCTTGATGGCCAGGAGCTCCTTCTCCCAAATGGTATAGTTCTTTTCCGGAGCCGTCAGCTGCCGGGAGTAGTAGGCACAGGGCAACAAGTCCGTCCCCTGCGGCTGTAGCAGGATCGCTCCCACTGCTACATCCGAAGCGTCAGCCTGCAGCCAAACTTTCAGTGGGAGAAAGAGGCCCAGTGATGGGAAACGCTCCTTCAGGTAACCCTTCCAAATCCTCTTCAGAATCTATCTCTGCAGGTGCAGGCCCTAATGGTAATGGAACCCCGGTGCTGTTCCCTGGCCCCCATGCTGTGCAAAGATCAAGCTTTGCTTTTGGGTATTTCTTTTAACATTTCCAAGTTGAATCTGTGGGTGGTTGAATGCATGGATATGGAGGGCCAGCTATATAAGCCGTTTCTGTTGAAATCCTCTCACCGCCATAATAAGAGGCGCCCTGCCCTCTTTTGTGTCTGCCCAACCTCTTCTCCTTTCAATATGACTCGTTTTCTTTTCCTTTTTCACCTCTGCAGCAAATGTAAAGCAGGTCACAAGCTTTAAAAGGTGGGCGGCATGAAGCATTCATCGATTCAAAGAGAACATGAGTGGATTGTTCCCTTGCCATCAAATAGAAAACCGCAAAGAAAGACATTATACCGGCTAAAGCAGAAGACAATATACTGGATAAATACAGCACAGAATCGACCTTGCTAATCTCCATCCCTGTTTCATAAGAATCCACTTTATTTGGCCATTATACAAGAGGAAAATGGTCAAACAGGGTCCACCAGCTGAGTTAGCGATATCATACTTTAGGGCAGAAAGAACATGCTGAAAAGACATGTGAGAAGGCATGATCATCAAGTTTGCAGACGGGACCAAATTGGGAGGGAGAGCCAATACTCCAGAAGACAGGAGCAGAATTCAAGCAGATCTTCACATATGAGAGAGATGATGGGTCAAAACAAACACAAGGAAGTTCAACAGGGACTGAAATCACACTGTGTCCAATTCTGGACACCGTAATTCAAGGGAGATGTTGACTCGAAGCTGGAATGTGTCCAGAGGAAGAAGGCGACTCAAAGTTCTGGAGAACAAGCCCTATGAGGAGCGTCTAAAAGAGCTGTACATGTTTAGCCTGCAGAAAAGAAGGCGGAGAGGAGACAGTATGAGGTCATGAAGCAATGTGATGTGGAAGCTCAAAAGGTCAATGGGATGTTGGCCTGCATCAAGAGGAGCCGAGTGCCTAGATCCAGGGAAGTCATGCTACCAGGGGCGGCCTGACCTCTCCCGGAGGGGTAGGCAAGCCTGATTTTGGCACCCCCCCCTTGCGGCTCCTGGACACTCCCGCGCATGCGTGGAGGCGTCCCGCCCGGCCGCGCATGCGCGGGGCGTCTTCTTGCGGCGGCGCGCACGTCGGCGGCGCTCTCCGCGACGATCGCGCATGCGGTGGGCATCCCGCGCGGCAGCGCAGAAGTGCGTCCCGCGGTGGCGTGCACGCGGGCGGCGCCAGCCCAGCCGCGCATGCGCGGTTGTGTCCCGCCTGGCTGCACGAGGGCATCCCGCGGCAGCAGCGCACGCCAGCGGCAGCGGCGCGGCTGCCTGCGGAGCGCAGCAGCGGGGTGGGGCGGGCCGGCCGGCGCGCCGGCGCCCCGGTTGGCGACGCCCGCCCCAGGAAACGTCGCTCTCTGGCGGCCGCATAGTCGGCGGAATGGGCGGGGCCGGCGCTGCATGCTACCCATGCTCTATTCTGCCTTGGTTAGACCACACCTGGATACTGTGTCCAATTCTGGCACCACAATTGAAGAGAGATGTTTACTCTAAGCTGGAAGGTGTCCAGAGGAGGGTGACTCAAAGGATCAAGGTTCTGGAGAACAAGCCCTATGAGGAGTGGCTGAAAGAGCTGGGCATGCTGAGCCTGCAGAAGAGAAGGCGGAAAGGAGACATGATGAGGCCATGAAACAATGTGATGTGGAAACTCAAAAAGCCAATGGGATGTTGGCCTGCATCAAGAGGAGCCAAGTGCTTAGATCCAGGGAAGTCATGCTACTCATGCTTTGTTCTATTGGTCAGACCACTTTACCTGGAAAGACACTGTGTCCCGTTCTGGGCACCACAATTGAAGAGAGATGTTTCCTCTAAGCTGGAAGGTGTCCAGAGGAGGGTGACTCAAAGGATCAAGGGTCTGGAGAACAAGCCCTATGAGGAGTTGCTGAAAGAGCTGGGCATGTTGAGCCTGCAGAAGAGAAGGCGGAAAGGAGACATGATGAGGGCAATGAATCAAGATGGGAGGGGAAGTCATAGGGAGGAGGGAGCAGGCTTGCTTTCTGCTGCCCTGGAGACTAGGATGCAATGGAACAATGGATTCAAACTACAGGAAAGAAAGGAGATTCTGTATATGGTGGAAGACTTTCATGGCTGGAATCACTAGGTTGTTGTAGTTTTTTTGGGCCATATGGCCATGTTCTAGAAGCATTCTCTCCTGACATTTTGCCTGTATCCATGACAGGCATCCTCAGAAACCGCACAACCTCTGAGGATGCTTGTCATAGATGCAGGCAAAACATCAGGAGAGAATGCTTCTAGAACATGGCCATACAGCCCGAAAAAATTACAACAACCCAAAGGAGATTCCACCTGAACATCAGGAAGAACTTCCTGATGGTGAGAGAGAGCTGTTCAGCAATGGAACTCTCTGCCCTGGATTGTAGTGGACACTTCTTCTTTGAAGGTTTTTAAGCAAAGCCTGGATGGTCATCTGTAGGGCAGGCCCGGATTACCCATAAGGCCACCCTAGGCCATGGCCTAGGGGCGCAAGCCAGGGGGGGCGCAATTCACACAGACCCAAAAAACCGCAACGCAACTCTCTCTCTCTCTCTCTCTCTCTCTCGGGGGAGGGCAGGGGGAGAGAGCTGCGAGGGGTCAGGGGAGAAGGGAATGGCACCCCCCCCTTGCCATCGCCCCTGCCCCCGCCCCCTTGTCAAGGAAGGAGGGCGCGAGGCGCCCCGCAAAGAGGAGGAGGCGGAGGGAAGCCCCGCCCCCGGGGTCGATGAGTGAAGGAAGGAGGGTGTGCGCGAGGAGGAAGGAAGCTTCCTCCTCCTCACGCACACCCTCCTTCCTTGACTCAAGGAAGGAGGGCGCATGGCGCCGCTAGGAGGAGGTGGGGGGTGCGGTAGAGGTTGGTTGGGGGGGCATAATTCAAAAGTGTGGCCTAGGGTGCCAAAAGGGGTTAATCCGGGCCTGCTGTCGGGGGTGCTCTGAAGGCTATTTTCTTGCTTCTTGGCAGAATGGGGTTGGACTGGATGCCCCAGCAGGTCTCTTCCAACCCTAGGATTCTATGATTCTATGACTGTATGAAAAATTTCCATCTGAATCCTTCCTTCTTATAAAAACCCTCGCCTAGAGGTATTACCCACTGAGAATGCCATCTTGTTGCCTTTTTTAAAACTGTGTTTTCTTTCCTTAAGATGCCCTCAGGCCTTTTATAATAAAAGCATCCACTCATTTTCACAACTTTCTCTTTTTTCCTGGTCAAAACCTACTCTTGTTCCTTCTTCTTTTCTCCCCAAGCGAGTCATTTCCGAGCTCCATGGCGTCCCATTATGAAATGTGTAGCGCATTCTGTTTCTAGAGTCAAAAAAGGCCCCGTTGGAAGTAATCATATCCGACGAATGAAGTGAAGGGCCCTCCGATTTATGGCAAAACAACAAACTGCGTGCTGTTTTTCAACTGCATTATGCTTTCATTAGGACTCCTTTACCCGGTCCCTCTGGAGGCCCCATTCATGCAGCAAACAAAGCTTGAAATGGAGCCAATCCTGGCAAAAGGGCTGTGAAGATGCTTCTCCAGGCAGGTCAGGCTGCTCTGCTTCTGTGTTCCATCTCCGGCTACATGCGTTCACAACTTCTTGGCCGATAGCCATTTCTTCCTCCTTGTAAGGCGCTGGAGTGGGGTCAAGGGAAGCAGATCAAGCCCGTCCTTGTAGCAGTCCATGTTCAACACCTTGCCTTCTGTGCCACAAGTGCACTCTCTCTCTCTGTGCAAAGCAGGCAGATTAAGCTCTGTGGCTCAAGAGCACCCTCTAGTTTCCAACAAGAACCTCAACTGGGAGCATGCTTCTCTTGCTTCGGTCTGTTCTTTCAAGACTTCTTAAAGCTCTTCATCCTGTTGAGACAGATTCTGAGGGTTTTTACATGCTTTTCAATAGTTGGCGGGGTGGGTGGTTGTAAAAGGACACCATTTGCACCAAAAGACCTGTGCAAAACAAGTTTCTGTGCCTGCAGAAAGGGAATGTGATACAGCTACGCTTACGTAAAAACGTGTCTTGGTCCAAAATGCAATATTTGGAGCATCATTTTTTTCAATCTGTTGTCAAAGGCTTTCAAGGCCAGAATCACTGGGTTGCTGTAGGTTTTCCAGATTGTCTGCCCATGTTGCAGCAACATTCCCTCCTAACGTTTTGCCTGCAGCTGTGGCTAATGGCATCTTCAGATGTTGTGTTGGAAGTGAGGCCAGTGGAGAGAGTGTGTGTGTGTGTGTGTTCTGATCCCCAGGGTCCAAAAAGGCTTTAAAGATTGGACAAAAGCCAGCTCTGACCCTGGGAATAGAGTTTAAGGTCTTCCCACATGCAGGAAAGCCTTGGATCACTATGAGAAAGAGCGCAGGACTCAAAATAGGGGAACCAAACAGGTTTATTGGTTTACAATCATGCAAAGGTCCTTTAAGAAAAGGGGAGTCTATCACAATGCCTGCAGATGCAAGGTGATGGTACCTCTATTGAATCCAAGGCGTCCCGTTGTCCTCTGGCTTGCAGGTCCGAAGTCCTGTAGCAGGCCCCAAAATCCACAGCCTCTGGTGAGAAAAAGATTCTCCTATACGCTGAAGATATGGTGAAGACATAGGCAGACCAGCAGGTAAAATGAGATTGCCCTTTCACAGCAACCTAACTTTTCAGCCTTGCTTGTCCTGTGACCTTCGGAAAGTGAGGCCAGAGAGGAAATCCAGCCCCTAAGTAAACTCATCCATACTTGTTTTAAACAGACAGAGGTTCTTTCTCCCACCCTGGACATTATTCCACTCCACTTGCTTCACTGCCAACAGAACCTCTGAAGATGCCATTAGCTACAGAAGCAGGGGAAACGTCAGGAGAGAACATCTCATTGTACCTATGAATTCCTTTTATTTATTTTTTATTATTTTATTTTATTTGTCGAATTTCTAGGCCACCACTCCCGGGAGGCTTGGGGCGCCTCACAACAGGGCAATACACAATAAAACACATTAAAACACACAAAACACTCTAAAATATCCATACATTAAAACACATTACTTTTGATGTCTGCTTGAGAAGGACAATGATCAGCATCCTCAACACACCTATGCCTATACAACCAAACACTTTGCTTTCGGATATATTTTATGGATGGTGATTAATGAGGTGTGGCCAGGCAGCAGTGTTTCTGCAGCTGGATTCAAGGAAGACTACATCCTCCTAGACTGCTCCTGTCTCATCCCCAGGAAAAAGACTTTACTATTTGGTAGTTACAAGATGGTACATTGGGCTTGTTACTGCTGTTGAGCTGTATTTGTGGTTCTTAATGGCTAAACATGATGTATTTTGTCCGCCAGGCAGCATTCCAACTGAAGGGAGACTGAGACATTGTAGATTAAGTCAATGGGAAATGATGGATTCTCCTGCTCATTGGGATGCCTTGAGAGAAACACTTGTTGCTGGTTGTTCAATGTGCCCAGTGACCAGGAGAGCAGGATAGATATAAATTTCCAATATCACATCATGCAGAAACGCCAACTCCATCATTGGTAATCGGGAGGTGACACACTCAGATGGAACTGCAACAATTGCATCTATATCATTGTAGTTATGATAGTCAAAGCAGGATCTTGGCCACCATCATTATGCATTTGGCTGCAAAAGCATAACTGGCTGCTCCCTTTGCCATGAAATGCCCATGGAAAGGCAAAGAAGTAGAATGTCAAGCAGAATGAGAAGCAACGTCCGGTTGAGCTTTATGAGGATCTCAGAATGAAGCTTTCAGAATCCCTTTGCACTGAAATTTTGTGTGGTATGTCCTCTACCAGCCCGCACCACAGGAAGAACACCATCACCCCCATGTCAGCATAGGCACATCTGTGCTTAAATCCGTTCAGCAGTTCACCTACCTGGGAAGCATCATCTCTTCAGATGCCAAGATTGACAAAGAGATAGATTAGGGCTGTCCAACTGGTGGCCCGTGGGCCGTATATGCCCCCCCAGCCCCTTCCCCACGGCCCCCTACCCTCCTGCAAGATATTTTGAATATTTTTTGGAATATTTTTTGGAATATTTTTTTCATGGCGGGGGGGGGTGAGGGGCAGGGCGGGGCAGGGAGGAGGAGCAGGCTCCCTTCCTCCTCCTCCTACTTCCCTCCCTCCCCCCCGCCAATCGGCACGCTCGCGGCCGCCTGCTGCTGCTGCTCGAGGCCTTGCTGAGGGGCGGCGGTGGCGGCGGCTGCTGAGGCGGAGGAGGTGGCGGCGGAGGAGGCGGCGGCGGAGGAGGTGGCGAAAGGGAAGGGAAGGCCGCAGCAGCCGCCATGAGGCTGGGAATGGCCGGCTGTGGCCTTCCCTTTCGCGGTGGCGGCGGAGGAGGAGGCGGGAGCGCCGCGAAAGGGAAGGCCACGGCCGGCCATCCCCAGCCTCATGGCGGCCGCTGCGGCCTTCCCTTTCGCCGCAGCGGAAGTGGAGGCTGCTGGAGGTGCTCCTGCAGCAGCCTCCTCCTCTGCCGCCACCGCGAAAGGGAAGGCCGCAGTGGCCGGCATGAGGCTGGGGATGGCCGGCTGCGGCCTTCCCTTTCCTCCTCTCCCTGGGAGTAAACCAAGACAAGGGTCCCTGTTTACTCCCAGGCAGAGGAGGAGGCAGGAGAATCGGTGGGGTTTGGAATGCTCTTTGATTGTAGGCGAACTACCAATCCCAGCAACTACAACACCCAAATGGCAAGGTCTATTCCCCCTGAACTCCATCTGCATTCATATTTGGGCATGTTGAGTATTCATGCCAAGTTTGGTTCAGATCCATCATTATTTGAGTCCACAGTGCTCTCTGGGTGGAGGTGAACTATAACTCCACAACTCAAGGTCAATGCTCACCAAAGCCTTCCAGTATTTCCTGTTGGTCATGGGAGTTCTTTGTGCCAAGAATGGTTAATTCCATCATTGGTGGGGTTTAGAATGCTCTTTGATTGTAGGCGAACTACCAATCCCAGCAACTACAACACCCAAATGGCAAGGTCTATTTCCCCCCAAATCCACGAGTGTTCACATTTGGGCATATTGAGTATGGGGGGCGGAGCCGGGGGAGGGGCAGGGGCGGAGCTGGGGGAGGGGTGGAGCGGAGCCGGGGCCAGGGCGGGGGCAGACCCTTAGGCCCCCCAGGTGATCAGTGACCCTGGTCCGGTAGAAGTTGGACAGCCCTGAGATAGATCACAAATTATCAAAGGCATATAGTGCATTTGGAAGGCTTCACAAAAGAGTCTGGAGCAACAAGAACCTGAGGCAAAGTACCAAAATCAGTGTGTACAGAGCTATCATACTGTCTATTCTCCTCTATGGGTCTGAAACATGGGTCACCTAGCCAACACCTACGACTCCTCGAACGCTTTCATCAGCGCTGTCTTCGCACAATCCTAAATATACACTGGCCTGACTATGTGAAAAATGTTGCTGTCCTTGAGCAAGCAGGGATTACCAGCATTGAGGCCATGCTATCGAGAACACAACTGCGCTGGGCAGGGCACGTCTCTAGGATGGAGGACCACCGCCTCCCAAAGATATTACTCTATGGTGAACTCGCCATGGTCAGCGCAAGAGAGGTGCCCCCAAAAAAGAGATATAAGGACTCTCTGAAACAACATCTCAGGCTCGGCCAGATTGATCACCAACAATGGTCCACGCTGGCCTCACATCGGGAGGCATGGAGATGCACTATCCACAATGCTGCGGCCTCTTTCGAGAAGACACGCCGAATGAGTCTCGAAGAGAAATGACAACGCAGAAAGAACCGCAACTTGGAAACAACATCACCCAAGGAGACTTTCTGCTGTGCTTTCTGCAACCAAACTTGCCTATCTCAGATTGGCCTTTTTAGTCATCAACGCGCTTGTAAAAAGCGTGGGATGAGTCCTTCCTGAATCTTCGTTTGCAAAGTAATGCCGAGAGAGATGATACAACATGGGTTGCCTTGAACACCTTGAGGATAGAGCAGTGGCCAAAAGGTTCAGACTCCCTGCTCTTTGGTCCTTAATTTCATTTCACATTTCTTTAATGTGCTTTTTGCTCATTGGTGTTCTCTCTATTGTGGATGAACTGAGTCTAAAAGAGTGTTGCAGCTACTCCAGAGACATAAAACTCCAGGGAGAGAACAAAAAATTAGTGGACCAGATGCATTTCAGCTTTTTTACTTCCCTAGCAGATGGGTAGCTATTTTGCCAGTTATGAATCTCCTGTATGAACGAGGAGATGTGAGCCAAACCCAGAGGGAAGAGTTTTTCAATAATGTATGGCAAAGCATTGAGCGGGTGGTGAGAGCAAGTGAGAGTCGCGAGGGGAGGAGAAGAAACTTCACTCTGAATGAACTCTTTATGAATTTGGGGTTGTAGTAAACCAAGCAAAGCAGCAATTGGATCAACACTGATGAAAAGATCGCATGTTCCAGTGCAGTTCAGGACAATGTTCTTAAAGTTTTATTCTTTAGCAAATGGCTGGTCTTTTTCCAGAAAGAATGGTTGCCATTACCTTTCTTCCCATGATCCCAGGACGTGCCACCAAGGGAAGTTTCCACCTTCTGCCTAATGGGAGGGCCAGCTCTGTGGAACAGATCAAAACAATCCTTCAGACAACAACACTCTTGTTTGCTACGCTTGGTAGCAGGCCCGGATTAAGACTTTTTTGCACCCTAGGCCACACTTTGGAATTACGTCCCCTTTCGCTAGCCGCCACTCGGGCCCTGCCCCCAGAGGGAGTGACGTCGCTCGGGCCCTGCCTCCGAAAGGAGTGATGTCGCTCAGGCCCCGCCCCCGGAGGGAGTGACGTCGCTTGGGACCCGCCCCCAGAGGGAGTGACGTCACTCGGGCTGCACTCCTCCCTCCCTCCTCCTGAGGACACGGCAAGTTGTCCCAGAGGCAGCGGCAGCTGCGCTGCAGGGTAGGACCGGGCCACAGGATTTCCGTCTTCGACGGATTCACCTTCAGCCGGCTGGCACGCAGCCAACCAGTCACGGCTTCAAGGCATAGATGGAAACAATCGGGTACGGTATCCTGCCTGCCGTCCATTCTCAGCAGAAGCTGGGTGTCATCCGCATACTGATAACACTCCAGACCAAAGTCGCGAACCAGCTGTGCCAGGGGCGCATATAGATGTTGAATAATAAGGGTGAGAGGATGGCCCCCTGGGGGAACCCACAACTTAATGGAGTCTCCCGGAGACCTCCTCTCCCCTCTCCACACGTTGTCCCCGGTCCCGGAGGAAGGAGGCCACCCACTTAAGGGCAGTCCCCCTCACCCCGGTCACGGCTAAACGGTGGGCCAACAATGCATGATCTACGGTATCGAACGCTGCTGTTAGATCTAACAAAACAAGCAGGGCTGACCCACCCTGGTCCAGCTGGCGGCGAAGTTGGTCTGTAATGGCGACAAGCACGGTCTCCGTCCCGTGCCCACGGAAGCCGGACTGGAAGGGATCAAGTCCAGCTGTGTCTTCTAAGAACTGCTGCAGCTGATCCGCTGCTGCCCTCTCAATTACTTTGCCTAGAAAAGGCAAGTTGGAAACCGGCCTGTAATTGGAGGGAGCCGAAGGGTCTAACTTCGGCTTCTTCAGCAGCGGTCTTACCATAGCCTCTTTCAGTCCCCCCGGGAAGACTCCTTGCTCAAGGGAGCTATTTATGATCGTGCCCAGGGGGCCACGTAACCCCTCCCGGCAAGATCTAATTAGCCAGGAGGGGCACGGGTCGAGGGAGCAAGTAGTTGGTCTGGCTGCAGCAAGTAACTTATCAACAGCTGCTGCGTCCAGCAATTGGAAACGGGTGAAGGTGGGCCCGCCGAGTGGCGGCGGAGTCTCGAGTTCAACCACTGTATCAAGGGTGACTGGGATGTCCCGGCGGAGAGTCGAAATTTTGTCAGCAAAATAGTTCTGGAAAGCCTCAGCTGTAGGAGCCAAATCCTTATCGTTTAGGACCGTCGGAATCTTGCGCCCCCCTCGGCTTATGCCCATAGGCCATGACCTTGCTGGCCTAATGGATAATCCGGGCCTGCTTGGTAAAATGAGGCATAAAATCTGAAAATGGGATTTTTCATTCGAGTCCATACTAGATGTTATTGTTTTTTCCAACCTTCTTTGCAGGAAAACTATATTTTATTTACTAGGGCTGTCAGAATCTTCAAGCTAATTGATTAGCTGAGGAGAGGGAAAAGCAATAAACACAATACATCAACCAAGCTGAATATTACAATATGTCGACATAAGCAATATTTCAAGGCAATTTAACAGAGATCCATGAAATGCTCGAACCATCACTTAAGCCCTCAGGGCAGGCGGGTTGCCTCCCCCCCCCCAATGAAGTCGCATTATGCATATTAAATTGTCTCCACAAATTAGATGAGGCATTTATCGAGTTCCATATTCCAATGATTGTTCACCACCTATAGGAACGAGATGAAGGTAATTGTTATTTGATGATATAATCAAAAACCTCCTTTAGCCACTGAGACCAAGATTGAATGGCACACTTCCACCAGATTCAAGGGAAGCCACTGACTCCACTGTTATTGGAATCGTGAACCCATCTTCTCACAAAGACCATTTGCAATATGAAAATGCATTCAACCAAATTTTGATCTAATTATAATGAGAAACCCTCATAAAGCGAAAGAGGGGCAAGAGGAGCCAGCCGCAATGGAAGGGGTCGTTCCATCTCATTTGTCAATGCAACCTTTTTCTGTGGTGAAGGACGTTGCAATGTTCTCTTTTGTGGAAGTTTGCGCAGTTTAATTAAAATGGAGGGAGGATAAGAAGTAGGCTACAATTTTAATACAGGGCAATATATTAAGGAGGATACCAAATTATTATGAGTCATGTCGCATTAACTGAACTCCAAACAGAGGTTGAGGATGCAGACGAGAGTTTCTTCCGGAACAACTCAACTGACCTTTCTTCCCAAACGCAGAAGTCAAGTCAATTGGAAAAGTAGGAGTACAGTCACTGTTAGAACTGACATAAGAATAAGGACATTATCTGCCTCATGGAAAGCTGATAGAAAAACTTTAAACATGCAACGTCCTTCATGGTCATGGGCCATTGCTTATGTAGCGAGTGTACGTTACTATATGGTTTTAACCATGAATGCTACTCCTGGCATTCTGCTGTGTTATAATGTTATTGTACTATGTGCTTTGTTGTGTTTTTATTGTGTTTTTAACTATGTGTGAGTCGCCCGAGCCAATCGGGAGGGGCAACTAAGAAATAAATAAATAAATAAAAGAGTATCTATTATTTATTTATTTACAGTAGTTATATTCTTCCCTTCTCACCCCAAAGGGGACTCAGGGCAGATCACACAACACATATACAGCATATATTCAATGCATATAATTACAATGGCAAGACAGACAACAGATAGAGATATGTTTAGGCTTTTTTTCTCATTTGGCATCTTTGGAGGCTGTGCTCGGTTCATACCAGAAGGGGGTGCTGTTGCTCTAGCTCCTTGCTAGAGCTTTCTTTGTTCATAAAACCTCCTCTGAAACACCATGCCTAAAATACCTCCCCACTTAATCCGGTTCCTATTCATCTACACCAGTGGTTCCCAACCTTTTTTTTGACCAGGAACCACTTGACCAGAGACCACTTTAACAAGGGACCACTTGGACCAGGGATCATTTTGATCAGGAACCACTCTTTAACATTAATACTGAAAGAGTTACAAATCGGTTTCCAGTTTGGGGTGCTGATTCAGAAAGTTGCATTGGATAGACCACATCGGCTCTAGTTTCTGATACAGAACATGTGCCATGGTCAGTAACAGCAGAGTGGCAGGCAGAAATAAAAATAAATAAATAAATAAAGAGGAAGGAGGCTTGTGGACCAATTTTTCATCCTCACAGCCCACTGGTGGTCCACGGCCCACAGGTTAAGAACCACTAATCTACTCACCTTGCTTTTTTCAATCTGCTAAGTGTGGAATGCAGAGGCTGATAGCCGAATGGAGACTGTGGTTTGAAGTTGCATGTTGATGGTGCTACATGATGTTTGTGTAGGACAGAAACATCACACTATGTAGTGTGAAACCGAAAGTGTGGCTCAACAACTAGACCAGAACGAATGATTGAAATGAACAACACAGGCCTGGTTTGAAATGATGGGTCAGGTGCAAAAACTTGTAAGATAGCTGAGAACAGGCCTGGTTTGATGCCAACTTTATTTTATTTGCGAGCTGCCTTCTCATAGAATGTGCTCAAGGAAGCTTGTAGTGAAACTGACAAAAGTCAAAACCCCCAACTCACTTACCCAGTGTTTCAGGATAGAGAATAATTGTTACTGAATAAAAGTAAAGTTCAACGGTCAACCCAGCCAGGATCTGTGTGAGAGGAACAGAGGAAGGCAGGGCACCGACTGGTATTTTGCCTCTGGCAGGAAAATCTCTTCATCTGGAGGAAGAGATGGGAATGCAGAATTAAATGAGGGAAGGCATCCAGAACAGATATCAACAGGAACTTGTGTTTTCTCCCTTGTGGTAAACTGGGGCTTTAGGCTCTGGTCTGACTGTTGAATATCTCCAGACATGAAGAAGAGAATGAAGAATAGGCTCTGGTGTGCTCTACTCTTTGCCTCGGCCGCCTTCATTCCTGACCTGCGATCTGACCTTGATGCCCAGTTTGCCCAGTGGTTCAGACCTGCCCTTAAGCCCTGCCTATTGATTGGTAGACTGGACAGCTTGACTAGGACTCCTGCTTACAACCCAAACTTAATGGACGTGCTTGAGACCACTGCCTTCTTCTATATTGTTCAACTATTATTTCAGGATTGTAACCAAACATATGTGGGGTTAGAAACACAAAACGGTTCCTCTCTACACTGCAATTGTCAAATGGACTAGGAGTTAAATCCCTTCATGACATTGACAACAGAACAAGCAGGAAAAGTCAGCAACTCAGGGTAGGTAATGTCTCCTTCTCATACTTATATGGTACACCTCTGCCCACCAACACTGCTCTATTACACTATGGAACAAAATCTGAAAAATGTGCTGCTCCTGCTTAGAAAGTGTTATTCCTTGATTAATCGTGTGGCACTTACTGTACTTTGAAAGTAGTTTCTTATACTTCGGAAACTTTGTTTTTATGGCTGCAACAACTAGGTTGAGACTCGTCATTGAAAAACTACAGCAAAATGTGCTTTTGCAGTTTAATAAACTTGGTCCATGTTATAATAGAACCAATTAGGAAACGACATTTATAACCCAGGAACAAAAATCAAGCTGCAGAGTGTTATCTGGTGGAGGTTGAGGCTGCTGTCTCACCATCTATCTATATATATAAAAATGTAACATCCGTGGTTATAAGCTTATAGGCAACAAAACCACACAATGCAGACACACAAAACTAGCCCACATACACTCACAACCCTACTCACTATGTTTGCAACTAAAAAAACCTTTAAAAAACAAGCCAATGGCCAAAAACCCTAAAAAAACCTCTGGGACTACAAATCCCAGAAACCCCTGTGCCAAAACAGCTTCTAAACTCCCCCTAGCCCAAACTTTTGAAAATCCCTTACGGCTCCAATAAGTGGCACACGCCAACGCCAGCCCCAAGAAAGGGCTAGCCTCGCGCCAAACGTCCTCTTCACATCCCTCCCAAGGGATCGCTACACTCACGCTCCTCACGCACAAACCTCCCAACGGATCACACACACCTCCCAATGGACAACATACCGTCCGTGTGAACGCCCTGGTCAATCACATGGCTGGTGCGCACCAAAGCTTCTCCCAACATCACCCTTCTCCCCAAAACACACATGAGCATAATGTTGTAGAGGGATGGAAAGAAAGGAAGACAAAAGGGAAGACAGAGGGGGGGGGGAGACAGAAAGAGAAAAGGGCGCCATGGAAGAGGTAGCACAAACAGAAAGAAAAAAGAAAGGAGAGAGGGAGTAAAGGGAGGAGGGAAGGGACAGAAAGAGGGATGGAAGGAAAGCAAAGGAAGACAGAAAGGAAGACAGAGAGGGGGGAGACAGAGAAAAGGACGGAATGGAAGAGGTAGCAACTGACAGGAAGGAGAGAATAAAGGAGGGAGGGAAAACGGGAAGAAATGCAAGAGGGAAAGGGCGAGAAAGGTCAGAGAGAAGGAGGGAGGGAGGGAAGGAAAGAAGGAAGTACCACAGGAAGAAAGAAGAGAAAGTACACAGGACAGAAAAAGGAAAGAAAAGGTAATAAAGAAAGGACAACCTGGTGAGGGGAGGAGAAAAAGGAAGGAAAGAAAGAGACGGAGGGAACAGAGGGAGGGAAAGAAAGGGGAGGACTGATTGAGAAAAGGAATGAATTGGAGGAAAGAGGGAAAGAAAAGACAGAAGGAAGGGGGAAACACACACATACCCACACACATATATACCTGCACAACAATATACAAATATACACATACACACATACACACACACATCTGTACTTACACACATCTACACATATACATGCATATACATATACAAACACACACATATACATCAGTACACACATATACACGCATATACAGTACATATACACATATATATAAGTAAACACATATATACACACACATATGTACTCATACACACACATATATATATATATATATACATACATACATACACACACAGGCAGTCCCCAAGTTACAAACATCCCACTAAGAAACGACTCATACTTATGAACACAGCTGGATTGAATGGCTTCTAGGGGTTGCAAGACATTTGACTGTGCTTTCCAACAATGCCACAGCAACGCGTGGCCGGGTCAGCTAGTTCCTTATAATAGGGCATATTCTGTTATGTAGGTCCTGGTTGACAATGGGCAAAGAGAGGTTTTCCTGGAGGCTGTGACAGACTTTGTATTTCAAGGCACAAAGGTGACTGCAGACGCAAACTGCAGCCAGAAAATCAGCAGGCGTTTCCTTCTTGCGAGGAAAGCAAGGACCAATTTCAATAAAATAGTGAAGAGTAGAGAAATCACACTGGCAACAAAGAAATTTACCATGATGCATTTCAAATACAAAGATTGTTGGAAATACAATACATGGGGAAAAATGGGTAAATATGGAAAAGATAATAAATAATATTAAAGGAAAAGAAATAATATTTACGGATTGGAAGAGGAGAGAGGAAACAGAATTTAAGGAACCCTTTAAGGGAACAGTAAAAGTGTGGGGAAAAAGAAAGAAGAAGTTAAACCCAGGCAACGAAAGCAAGGTGGCAACTATATGGCAAATGAATTATAATAATGATGTAAGCATAGGTAGAACACTGAGATTACTCGAAAGTAGAGGGAAAAGGTTAGTGGAGGATCTGTACACAGAGGATGGAAACCCTGTAGAACAAAAAAGAAATTCAGAACTGGATTGGGTCAGGGAACTGGATCCAAAGCTGGGCCATAAGACAGGAAATTTTCAGACGAAGGGAAAAAAAAGAGAACGGGATAGTCCATTTGAGAAGGTGATTAGGAAATGTTTGAGAGGGGAGAAGAAAGTGGCAGGAGATCTGTACGAACAAATCATAACAGTAAAAGAAGAAATAATAGAGGAAATTTTCCATACATGGAGATTGGACATGGAAATTGAGAGGGAAGACATCCAGAGGGAAATAAGCAATATAGCAAGAGAAATGTATAATGCATTAAGGGAAACCAGAAGGAAAATGTTACAAAAATGGTACAGAACTCCTGCACAACTTTCACGCTTTGTACCAGGGATGAAAGATAAGTGTTGGCACGGCTGTGAACAAAGAGGGGTGTTCAATCATATCATATGGGAATGTGATAGAGTGCAAGATTACTGGAAAATGATTGAAGGAGAAATCAATAGAATGTTAGATTTACATATTGTAATAGTTAGTAGAAATGTATTACATGCATGGATAATAGGAGTGAAGAATATGCAAAAAGAAAAATTGATTGATAAATTAATAGCGTGTGCACAGATAGTTTTAGTGAGGGGTTGGAAGGATAAAACAAAATGGACATTGACCAACTGGTATAACTATATAATTAATATGTTAAATGTGGAAATAACAAATTGTAAATGGAATAATATAGATAAAACTGAAAAGATAATAATAACAAAGAGGATGTGGGAACCAGTTAGAAATTATTTAGAAAATGTGTTAAGAGGTGGAGTAGAAAAATTAAGACTGAGACTGATATTTCAAATGTAACCTCTGTAGTTTGATGTATAAACTGTATGTACAAGGAGGGGAGGGTGGGAGAGGGGAAAAAACCAATAAAAAGTTTTTAATTTTTTTTTAAAAAAAAACACTGGCAACAAAGAACCACATAGTTAAATTTAATTTTTATTTATTTACAGTATTTACATTCCGCCCTTCTCACCCCGCAGGGGACTCAGGGCGGATTATAATGTACACATACATGGCAAACATTCAATGCCATAGACACACAACACATATAGACACAGTCAATTAGACTATGTAACATTCCAACTTCTGGCCACCAGGGGAGCTGTCACTTCACTGTCCAACTGCGACACTGATGACGTACTTTCCGCATTCCCCTGCATGCTTTTTGCTGGAGATTTTTTATAGCCTCATAAATTTGTTAAGTTAGCCTCCACACACATAGGTGGTACCTAAATGTCCTACTTGACAGATGCAACTGTCTTTTGGGTTGCAAAGGTCGACAACAAGCTACACAAAATTGCCCAGAAGATCACTCTGACCCGGGCTGGCTTCAAACTCATTACCTTTTGGTCAGTAGTGATCTTAATGCAGCTGACACCCATCCAGCTGCACCGCAGTCCCAGTGCAATGGTATTCTTCATAGTAACCTATGGATGTGAGAGCTGGACCATAAGAAAGGCTGAGCGAAGGAAGAGAGACACTTTTGAACTGTGGGTGTTGGATAAAAGAGTGCCTTAGACCACCAAAAGATCCAACCAGTCCATCCTCCAGGAAATAAAGCCCGACTGCTCACTTGAGCAAAGGATATGAGAGGCAAAGATGAAGTCCTTTGGCCACATCATGAGAAGACAGGAGACCTTGGAGAAGATCATGATGCTAGGGAAAGTGGAAGGAAAGAGGAACAGGGGCTGACCAAGGGCAAGGTGGATGGTATCTTTGAAGTGACTGGCTTGACCTTGAAGGAGCTGTGGATGGCCATGGCCCACAGGGAGCTCTGGCCTCGGCTGGTCCAGGAGGGCACCAAGAGGTGGAAACAACTGAACAAATAAACAGCAAGGTGCTAATCATCATGGAAGCTGATCAAACTACTACACATGGAAGCAAACTCACACTCCTTCACAATGTTATAATATGGAAAGAAGCTTGCAATTGACATCAAAACAGTCAGAAGAGACCAGCAGAAGAGAAGATGGAAGTACTAAAGGGTTTGCTCTAGTGAAACTAGGCCAGGTGAAACTAGAGATTTATGGGCCTGTTAGGGCCCTTCGACACTGCCAAATACTGCAGAATATAAAGGTGGATAATCCACATTATTTGTTATTTATTTATTATTTACTTTGCTTCTAGACTGCCTCTCTCAGCCCGAAGGCGACTCGAGGTGGTGTACAAATAGCAGGAACTGCTCAAGACAAACAAATCAACAATTATCAATACAATTCCAAACGTATAAAAATTAGCATTTAACATTAAAAACACAATATCAGCGTCTCATTATTAAGTCGATTTCCAATTGCATCGTCGTCGTTCCTTAGGTCTCTATTTGATAATCATACTACATCTGCAAATGCCCAGTCAAATAGCCAGGTCTTGACCTTCCTGCGAAATGTCAGGAGGGAGGGGGCCGATCTGATGTCACTAGGAAGGGCGTTCCAAAGCCGAGGAGCCACCACTGAAAAGCCCCTGTCTCTCGTCCCCACCAATCGTGCCTGCAAAGCAGGCGGGACCCAGAGCAGGGCCTCTCCGGATGATCTTAAGCATCTTGAAGGTTCATAGGAAGAGATGCGTTCGGAAATGTAAGTTGGACCAGAACCATTAAGGGCTTTAAAGGCTAAAGCCAGCACTTTGAATTGTGCCCGTTAGCAAACTGGTAGCCAGTGGAGCTGGCGCAACAGAGGTGTTGCGTGCTCCCTGAGTGCTGCTCCTGTTATCAACCTGGCTGCTGTCCGTTGGACCAGTTGAAGCTTCCAAACAGTCTTCAAAGGCAGTCCCACGTAGAGTGCATTGCAGCAATCTATACGGGATATAACCAGAGCGTGGACTACCATGGCCAAGTCAGACTTCCCAAGGTATGGCGCAGTTGGCGCAAGTTTTAGATGTGCGAATGCTCCCCTGGTCACCACCGAAACCTGGGGTTCCAGCTCAGCGATGAGTCCAGGATCACACCCAAACTGCAAACCTGTGTCTTCAGGGGGAGTGTAACCCCATCCAACGCAGGCTGTAACCCTATGCCCCGTTTGGCCTTTCGACTGACCAGGAGTGCCTCTGTCTTGTCTGGATTCAATTTCAATTTGAATCCAGACAAGATTATCTGCTTTGAACTGGATTATCTGAGCCTACACTGCCATATAATCCAGTTCAAAGAAGATAATCTGGATTTTATGCAGCTGTGTAGAAGGGGCCATAGTCAGGAACAGTGGTGGCTTTTGGAGGAGTCACGCGTAGGAATTTCAGTCAACCTTAGTGGCCACCTTTGAGCACAAGTTACTTTTCACGTTCTTGGTCTTACTGTTGATACAAAAAACGTGTTGGCATAGGTAGTAAATCCATATTTTCTAAAAAAGCTAGGTGTTTTTCCACTATTCCTATTCTCCTCCACCCTGGGAGGTGTCATTCCAAGCTGTATCTTTTCCGAATCGTACCAGAGGTTGGTTGCTAGAAATGATTGAAAATACCACATTCTTATTTTGTGGCCTAACATACTCTCAGTCATTATACTATAATCACACACACATCAAGGCATGCCGTTTGTGTCAACAGTGTGTCACGAGAAACAACTTGGGTTGAAAAATTACGGGTTTAATTTGTGATTAGCACATTGATTAAGTGCAGCCATAAAAGCAATCAATACTTTGGGTCTTTTCATCTTACCATAAGCGAATCCTACCCAGTCACTTTGCATTAACCTTCACAATTATTTACTGGCGATATAAGTGCCGTGCAGGGAACATGGATCAAAAATACATGAAGGTGTGCATGTGTGTGTGTGTTTTCTCCCAACCTCCTCTTCAGAACTGCAGCGGATCAAAAGCCCCATGGCTCACACGAATGGTAGATCTTCCTATCAGTACTCCATATTGCAGATTAGACTGCAGGGAGCAAATGTAGCAATTCCCATCAAAGGATTCGCAACAAGGTCAATGCTTATGTCATCAGAAAGGCAAACACGAGACGCCTCCACGTGGCTTTCAAGCAAGCCGCTCGTTCCGCTGATGCACACTTTTCAATTCAGTGAGGACATTGAGGTCTGGGAGTATCACGCCGGAGGGACACTCTGTACTGACCTTCCTGCTGCAATTCGAAGCCACACACAATCGTCCAGCTTTGGTTTCAAGAAGAGGAGGAGGGGACTCTGCAGGCTATGTAAGATCAACCTGCATAATCAATAATACCACATGCAATGCAGTCAGCAATTTAGGGGGGTCTCTCCATTTTCCTTCCATCATCCTTGCCTGCAAATGAAAAGCACTGCCAGCGGGTTCAAAGCACAACAGGAATGAGGCAAATCAAATGAAAGGATCAGCTGTCATGTCCCAGCCACTGGGGCCCAATCCAATGTGCATGTTCAATTCCTGCAGATAGAGAGAGGCCTAAGTCATCAAGGGTACTGTTATTTATTATATGCTGTGTGTTTGTGGTTATTTACCGTTAATTTTATTGTTCTGTTTGTAAACCGCTCCGAGCCTTCAGGGAGTGGCGGTATATAAATTCGAATAATAAATAAATAAATAAAGTAATAAGGGTAGGCATTTTTTGGTCATCCGGATACTATTGGATTGCAACTCCCAGCAGTCTTCACTATGGGCACAAATAAATAATAAAATTGCTTGTACTAGAGCAGGGACCAAGTTTGGCCATGCCTGTACTAAAAACTGGATTTAGACCAATTTACCCAGATCCAGATTATGTCTAGATTAGAGAAGGTGTTCGAACCTCACTACTCCCCAAAGCCTAAGGGTTTTCCAAGGTGATCTGGTGGTCATACGTATAAGGAGAATGAAAGCATCCATCTTTCTCTCTCCTGTGTGACTCAGTGTGAGTATCTGTCTATGTTGCATGTGACTACCTGAGAATCGGATTGTTTACAAGGACAAGGAAAGTGGGTCTGTGTATCCTGTTTGTACATTTGTATGTATTGCAACTGTGAAGATGAAGTTGGATACTTTGGATGAAAATGGATGAAGCCTATGGATATTTTGGATGAAAATCTGAATTGTGAGTTTATTAGCAGTTGAACTCTGCTGATATGTGGGCTGAAGCATGTTTTTGCTGTAAAAGGAGTCGTCTTAATTTTTGCTCACTTCGAGGACACTAGCTATCTTGGTTCAGGGAGGTCATGATTTCACGACCAGCATCCCGCCACAGAATACACAGCCAGCAAAATAATTATTGGACTTTTTGTTTTTAGTCCTGTTCCTGGGGTTATTCAAGAAAATGGCACTGGGTAGATCTCATCAGGTCTAGTTTCCTAGATATACTACCAAAACAAACAGTTGTAGTTCCACTTGATATTAAAGCAATGTTGCACCTCAGAACCCAGGCAGTCCCCCCCTAGATCACTCACACACGGGCAAAGACAATAATGTTCTTTTATTTAGAAAAGTATAGAATAGTCCAAAGAGATAAAGATAGAACAATCCAATAGAGTTCTGCTTAGTCCTTGAGTAAATTCCAAGCGGATGCAAATCCCAAAAGACAAAGTTCCAAAACAGAGTACTGGAGGCCGAAAGCAAACTGCGAACGCTGGAAACAAATCCAAACCGCTCCGGCGGTAACAAGAACGTGGAGACTAGAAACAAGAGACATGGATAAAGCTAAACATGGCTTCAGATCTAAGGAAGGTTTTCTCAGGCCAGGTAGTTATAGGAACTAACTCTTGTGTGCCCAGGGGCGGTCTAAGGTAATTTTAAATGGTAGGCGAACATTATTATGGTGCCCCCAAAAAACATTATTTTGCCCCCCATGTAAAACAAATATACAATTATAATATCACAATACCATTAGTAGTATTATATTGTATCAATGTATATACAATATATTATACCATACTCATACTATATTATATTATTATATTATACTACATTACAATATAATTATATTATAATATATTGACATTATAATACAATATAACATTCTATTATATTATTATTATAAAATAATAAATAAAATTATTTATTTCAATAAAATTATCCTCTACTAAATATTTTCATGACTCTATAAAACTCAAATAACCCAAAATAAAAGTAAAATAAAATATTATATATTACTATTTTGTACAATACCACTATACTGCAATATTGTTTGTAATATTACATGTAATATAAGATATATCATTATTCTATTGTTATATTGTATTTTTATTATATTGTATGACAATATTAAGCACAACTGTATAATAATCAACAAGAAATGCAATGTAAATGCATCAAAATCAGAATATATTACCTACCACCCGTCTCAAAATTCATAGGAGTCTCCCATAAGTCCAAAATTAGGATCCCAATGTAAATGTAAATAGAAAAACAGCCAAAATGTTCAAATGAGGTTGAATACAGGCAGCGCGACCTGGGCAAACTTGGGCCCCCCCTCCCTCTAGGTGTTTTGGACTCCTCCCACAACTCCTCATAGCCTCAGGCCCTCAGGTCTAGACAGAAATAGTGCCGAAGAAAGGAAGGAAGAGGTAGCAGAGGAGGAAAGCCCTTCATTCATTCCTTCACTTACACTTCCTTCACTGATTCTTTCTCCTTCCCTGCAAAACGCAAGACGGCGGAGACAAAGGGAGAAGGGAAGCACTCCCTGCTTGCCTGATAGGGAGTGCTTTGCTTACAGGCTTCTGCGCAAGGGAGCTACTGGGTATGCGCGGAGGTTTTCGTGCTCAACTTCAGCTCTGGAGCAACTGTGCCTGCGCGAAAACCTCCCGCATGCCCAGAAGCGGCGTCGGAGCACACAAGGCCGGGGCCCAAAAGAAGGCAGCTGCGGCGCTGCCTGAGAAACATCGGCAGGGCCAGGATGGCGCCCCATGTGGCCAGGATGGCGCCTCCTTCCCAGATGGCGCCCTAGGCGGCCGCCTACTTGGCCTACCTTGTAGGACCACCCCTGTGTGTGCCCACCGCACTCCCTTTCTCCAATCTTTCCTGGAAGATTTCCTCTATTTCTCCAATCTTTCCTGGAAGATTTCCTCTATTTCCCCTGGCACAACTGGTACCTGGCCCGGAGCCCCCGGGTTCTGCCCAGGCCCACCAGGCTGGATCCCTACAATTAACTACAAAAGGAGCATACAAACACTGGCTGCAAACTCTAATATTCACCTTCACTGTATTAATGCATAGCACAACTTGAAAGCAATGCATACATCTCAATGTTATTCAAAATATTTAACCAATATATACTTTAACATCATTGCTTACACACAGGTAAGTGGAAACGCAAGAGTCTCTGTAACAATTTGCTTTGAGGACTCACACCGGATGGTCCCTGAGCATCTGTATCGAATCAAAATAAAGGTAGAAATTGACAACTCTGTATCAGTAATCAATGGAAATTCCTGTGGTGCTCAACATGGTCGGCGGTCGGGCCAATGCCCACACTGGACCATTTCGCCCTAAGGGGCTTCTTCGGGACCGGAGACACGATCCTGGAGTGGAAGTGTTCCACCTTGAAGCTCAGAGGTACTATAAAGAATACATCACATCAATATATATACATGCATGCCGCCCTTCTCACCCTGAAGGGGACTCAGAGCTGCTTACAAGTAAAATGTAAATATAATATATTATATTATTGCCATAGCACAATATTAATATTATATATTACATTGTACTATAACATTTTACTGTAATATTATTAGTAATATTACATGTAATATAAAATATATAATTATAATATCATATTATTATTAATAGTATTGTATTGTTTTACATTATAATATTATCAATATTACATGTATACACAATATATTATATTATATTATATATAGTCCTCTCCATTGGTGCCCCCTTGCAGTGGGGGAGAGGCTTGCGTACCCTAATGAAGTTGTGAGCTATGCTGGCGTCTAGGATGTCCCCCCAAATTCCTCAAAATGATTATCCTGTTACATGAGGGCCAGCGCGGTCAAGTCAGATACGGCGATGCTCTCTCGGAGCCCTTTCTAATAACTAACAGAGTGAAACAAGGTTGTGTTCTTGCACCAACTCTATTTACAATCTTCTTCAGCATGATGCTCCAAAGGACTATGGCAGACCTCGAAGAAGAAGACGGCATATATATACGCTATCGTACTGATGGTAGCTTGTTCAACTTAAGCCATCTGAGGGCTCGCACTAAGACTCTAAACTATCTAGTCCGTGAGCTGCTTTTTGCAGATGATGCTGCCCTTGTCGCCCATTCAGAAGCAGCCCTGCAGCGCCTCACATCCTGCTTTGCAACAGCTGCATAGCTGTTTGGGCTGGAAATCAGCCTGAAGAAAACGGAAGTCCTCTACCAGCCCACACAACAGGAAGAGCACCATCATCCCCACGTCAGCATAGGCAAATCCGTGCTGAAGTCCGTGCTTAAGTCCGTTAAGGAAACAACATCTCAGGCTCGGCCAGAGTGATCACCAAAAATGGTCCACCCTGGCCTCACATCAGGAGGCATGGAGACGCACTAACCACAATGCTGTGGCCTCTTTCGAGAAGACACGCCGAATGGGTCTCGAAGAGAAATGATAACGCAGAAAGAACCGCAACTTGGAAACAACATCACTCAAGGAGACTTTCTGCTGTGCTTTCTGCAACAGAACTTGCCTACCTCAGATTGGCCTTTTTAGTCATCAACGCGCTTGTAAAAAGCGTGGGATGAGTCCTTCCTAAGAATCTTCGTTTGTGAAGTAATGCCGAGGAGGGGGAGAGAGAGAGAGAGAGTCTATATATCAAAAACTAGAGGTGCTGTTTCTGGAATCAGCAGGTCAAATATATTCAGAATCAGATCTAACCTTTCAGGCACCAAAATGTGTCTCAAATATCTCAGTGTTGGCAGTGGCTTTCCAGGCTTTCGGGCAGGTGTCCTTCCTAAGCCCATGAAAAAATAACTCAGAGACTGAACCTTTTGCAGGGAAAGGGTTTGCTCTAATACAGGCTGACAGCTCTCCCTTTCCATGGACTTTTCTAGCACACCAATGTTGCTGGTCAGCATTGTATTTCTATGAAGGTTTTTGCCCGGAGCCATTTGGAGTGCTCCATAGGACTGTTCCTTCACCCGTGCAAGATCTTAGCCTCAGGACTTTTTCATGATGCACGCATACACATGTGCGTAGCTCCAGAACACTGGGGACCTTTCTCAAATATCTGCATCTTGCTTGATCAAAGAAAGCATTTTCTGTTTATGAGATGAGATCGTCTTTCCTTGATCCTACTATTCAGAGACTGAGCTGAAAATCAATTGCTATTCCAGGAACGTAACTAGATAAGGAAAGAAGGAGAAAGGGGGGCAAAACAGGACAAGGGACAAGAAACAAATTTAGAAGCTCATGCATCATAATGTACAAAGCAAAATATACATGATTTCTCCGTAATGGAAGTATTTTATTACATTGCCCCGAGATAGGTGATGTGGGTTCTATTTTTTTTCTTTCCTTTTCCAAAATGTCTTAAAGAGCTACTTCCTAAGAACTGTGCAAAGCTTTGGGTGCATCTACACCCACACGCATGCACACACACGCGTACACATACACATACATACATGCATACAAACTATATTTATACCCAAGCCTTCCCACCCCGAAAAGGACTCAGGGCAGCTTATAAGTAGGAAAGAATGCAATGCCGCATTTAAAAAAGATATACAAATAAAATAAACATATGCATTAAAACCACAACATTACAACATCTAAACATTAAAACCAATGATTAAAACCACATAATCCAAAATCATAGCCCATGAGCCATTCCAGTTGCAATTGCACTTATTCCATATCACTTAATTGCTCTAAATTTTATTGTCTGAAAGATTGGTCCCCCAGCCGCATTTTTAGTTTTTTCCTAAAGGTCAGGAGGGAGGGAGCTGTTCTAATTTCACTGGGAAGGGAGTTCCACATCCAAGAGGCCACCACTGAGAAGGCTCCGTCTCTCACTTGCAAAGGGTGTAGGACCAAGAGCAGGGCCTCCCCAGATTATCTTAACCTCCTAGCTGACTCATAGAGGGAGGTGCGTTTGGACAGGTAAGATGGGTTAGAATTGTTTAGGGCTTTATAGGTCAAAGCCAGCACTTTGAATTGTCCTGGTTAGCAGACTGGCAGGCAGTGGAGCTGACGCAACAGAGTGGTTGCATATTCCTTGCACACCGCTCCAGTGAGGAACCTAGCTGCTGCCCATTGGACCATTTGTAGCCTCTGAACAGTCTTCAAAAGCAACCCCACGTAGAGCGCATTGCAGTAGTCTATTCAAGATGTAACAAGAGTGTGGACCACCGTGGTCAATTCTCACTTCCCAAGATATGGCTGCAACTGGCACACAAGTTTTAATTGTGCAAATGCTCCCCTGGCCACTGTCAAGACTTGGGGTTCCAGGATCAATGATAGGTTCAGGAGAACTCCCAAGCTGTGAACTTGTGTCTTCAGGGGGAGTATAAACCCATCCAACACAGGCTGTAACCCTATACCTTGTTCGACCATGCGATTAACCAGGAGGACCTCTGTCTTGTCTGGATTCAATTTCAATTTTTAGCCCTCATCCAGACCATCACAACTGCCAAGCACTGGTTTAAGACCTGAATAGCCTCCTTAGCAGCAGGTGGAAAGGAGTGATCGAGTTGGACGTCATCTGCGTACAGGTGCTCACACTTTTCCAGCAGGCGAGCTACATTTGCAATAACCAAGTCAAAAAGATCACCCCTACCTTATGTGCACCACACCTTCCGCGCCGCGCACCGCACCAGCCCCCCCCCCCCCCCTATGCCTCTCTACCGCTGTTGGAGCCCCACCGCACCAATCTGGATGGGGCTCCACCTGCAGGGGAGGCAAGGCGCTCTGCAGGCCCTGCCTGGCGCTCCTCCCACCTCTCTCTCACCCAGATGGAACAGGGCGAGAGAGGGGCAGGCCTAAGGCAGCGGCAAAATCCTTCCTCCCGCCCCTCTCTCGCCCTGCTCCATCCAGGCAAGAGAAAGGTGGGAGGAGCGCCAGCCCCGTAGGCCTCTCTATCCTTGTCGGAGCCCCGCCGCATCGATCCGGGCGGGGCTCCGGTGGCGGTGGAGAGGCCTGCAGGGGAGGCAAGGCGCTCCTCCTACCTATCTCTCGCCCGGATGGAGCAGGGCGAGAGGGGGGGAGGGCGGAAGGCGGCGGCAAAACGCTTCCGCCCACCCCTCTCTCGCCCTGCTCCATCCGGGTGAGAGAGAGGTGGGAGGAGCGCCAGCCCCGTAGGCCTTTCTATCGCTGTCGGAGCCCCGCCGCACCGATCCGGGTGGGGCTCCGGCGGTGATGGAGAGGCCTGCAGGGGAGGCAAGACGCTCCTCCCACCTCTCTCTCCCGGTTCTGCCATGGAGCCGGGCGAGAGAGGGGCGGCAGAGAGGAAGGCTGGGCCTCCACAGGCCCTGCCTGGCGCTCCTCCCATCTCAATCTCACCCGGTTCTGCCATGGAGCCGGGTGAGAGAGGGGCGGGCAGAGAGGAAGGCTGGGCTTCCGCAGGCCCCGCCTGGAGCTCCTCCCACCTCAATCTCGCGTGAAGAGGACCAACAAGCGATTGATCTGGTCAGGGCCTGAAGATCACCCGGATGAGGCCCAAAGATCGACCGGTCGATCGCGATCTACTTAATGAGCACCCCTGCTCTGGATGATCTCCATCTGCCTACAGATGACATCCAACTCAACAACTCCTGATGATCTCCCCCAGTGGCTTCATGTAGATGGGAGACAATACAGAACCTTGTGGGACCCACAGGACAAAGGATGTGGGGCCGAGCAGGTGTCTCCCAACAACTCCTTCTGAGAGTAACCTTCTAGGAAGGACCGGAGCCACTGTAAAACAAAGCCTCCAAGCCCCATTCCCTTGAGGTGTCCCAGAAGGATGCCATGGTCTATGATATCAAAGGCCACTGAGAGATCCAGGAGAACCAACAGGGACACACTCCCCCTTGTCAGTCCCCACCGTAGATCATCCACTAAGGCGACCAAGGCTGTTTCAGTTCCATGTCCCAGCCTAAAGCTATACTGCACTGGATCCAGATAATCGGTTTCCTCCAAGAACAACTGTAGTTGCGAGGCCACTACACCTTCCAGGACTTTGTCCAAAAATGGGATACTATAGAATTAACGCAGTTTAACCGCTTAGAATGCTGGAAATTGTAGTTTGTCGAGTCACCAGCACACTTTCCCAAAAGTAGCAAAAGGAAGGTGGTAAAAGAGGAAGAAATAACTTTGCATAACAAAAAGTTGCATGGCCTCACCGCACTTTACTCGAAGGATAAGGTGATTTACTGATGTATTAATTTTGTTTGATTTGTTGCTGTTGTTCTGTGCCATCAAATTAACTCTGACTTATGGCAACTCTATAGATTGCCCTCTGGATCGAGTTCGCTTTCAATATGACATGTTCAGAGTATAAATTAAAAGGCCAGGCGATAAAATGCAACTTTGCTTGACCCCGTGCCAATTGAAAACCATTCTGCCTCTCCATCTTCTGTCCTGAGTAAAGGTTACACATCACGGCAGTCAAATATTGTGGCACATCCATGGCTTTTAGAGCAATCCTTAAATGTCCAAGATCCAGGCAGTCAAAGACTTTCCAGTTATTATTTCAAAATGGGACCAAAGTGGAAGCATAACAATAGGGTGGGAACAACAACTCTTAAAGATAAATGAATAAAATGAATACATCATTACAATTTGCATAATATGCAAATCAGATACCCAGAGATAGGTAAATCCTCTATCAATGTCATCTTCCCCTAGCAGTCCTACCCAGGCTGGATACACACTGTCGTATAAAATCCAGATTATCTGCTTTGAGCTGGATTATATGGCAGTGTAGACTCACATAATCCAGTTCAAATCAGATAATCTGGTTTAACTGTTTTGATCATCTGGATTATATGGCCCACATCAATTCAGATGGTCCTACCTAGTAGAAGAGCTTGGGAAACAACTCTCAGATTCTTCCATGGCCATGATTTTTGAAAAAAGTAACTTTTCCAAAATTCTGATTAGTGGCCTCCTTCAGGACAATCACTTTCTCATAACTAGAGAAGAAAGCATGATCTTTGGGGTGTGTCTATACTGTAGAATGAGTGCAGTTTGACCCCACTTTCACTGCAATGGCTCCATGATCTGGAATTTAGAGCAGTTATAGTTTCACAACATCTTTTGCCTTCCTTGCCAAACTGCATTCATTCTATAATGTACATCAGACATAGGCCAACTTGGGCCACCCAGGTATTTTGGACTTCAACTCCCACCCTTCCTAACAGCCTCAGGCTGACGGGGGAAAGGTCCCAACTTGGCTCATGCCTGCTGTAGACACACCTTTCTGCTCCATCCCGCTTCTTGAGGTTCACTTTCCTCAGAGATACTCAGTAGTATTTAACCAAAAAGTCAATAAATTGACTTCAACTTTCACATTGATTTTTCTGCCTAATAATAATAATAATTATTATTATTATTATTTATATTCTGCCATTCTCACCTCAAAGGGGACTCAAGGTGGATCACAAGTACACATACACAGCAAACATTCAATGCCGTTTGTATAGACATACACAGTACACAGACAGAACAGAAGGAGGTTTTTGTGTTGTGCCACAGGGGGCGATGTCACTCCATCCTCTATTATTTATTATTTATTTAAGTATTCGTACTTTATTGGCTGCCCCTCCCGAAAGGCTCAGGGCGGCTCACAGCATATATAGACAGTCAAGTAGAAAGCAATGATTAAAAACAGGCTTAAAACACATCTTAAACATATCTAAAAATAGGATAAAAATAAGATAAAACACAAGGCCATAAGCTGAACAAGGTGGAGACACGTCTGAGGCTGGAGGTTCTGATAGTGCTCAAGAACTCCCAGTCTGCCATGACCGGGAAAAGCCTGAGTGCAGGACCTTCCGGAAATCCCGGGGATGATGCAATCTCCCGGGAGAAGTGCTGAGTCAGGACGGATGTGATGCGACCTCTTCCTGACAGTGGACATTGATTTACATTATGCTGACTCAGCAGGGATATGACGTAATATCCATTGGACAGTAGTTTGCTGAGTAAGGGAGGGTGATGCAGTTCCAGAGGGTTGAGTATAAAAGGTGTGTTTGAGGCACAAGCCAATGCTTTGGCTTTACAGGTGTTGTACCTTCAATAAAATCTCGTTGGATCGAACTGCAGTTTGTGCGTGATCTTTACAGAAGATTGGAGCGGTCTCACACACGGCTGAGGCGACATATATAGTGCCTGTAGTTCATCCTACTCCAAACGCTTGCCGGAAAAGCAGGCCTTCCGGAAGGATACGTACATCAGCAGGCAGCCAGTTCAGAGTGTTGGAGCTTTTTACGGAAAAGGCCTGTCGGCGAGTTGCCATCAGGGCGATACATTTTAGGCGCGGAATAACAGCGGTTCTGCTCCTTGGAGCGCAGATCTGGTGGGATAATACGGGATGAGGCGGTCCCTCAGGTACACTGGCCCCAGACCATATAAGGCCTTAAAAGTTAGAACTAACACTTTGAAGGTGATCCGGCATTCTACTGACAGCCAGTGCAGTTCGCGCAGGATAGGCGTGATGTGAGCACTCCATGCACTCCCCATAAGGAAACGGGCTGCAGCGTTCTGCACCAGCTTAAGTTTCCAGACCACCGACAAAGGAAGGCCAATGTACAGAGCGTTACAGTAGTCCAGTCTGGAGATGACCATGGCTTGGATCACTGTGGCCGTGTCACCGCGGGACAGATAGGGGGCCAGCTTCCTCGCCTAGCGAAGATGGAAAAATGCCACTCTGCTGACGGTGGAGACATGTGCCTCCATCGACAGCAGAGGGTCCAGGGTTACCCCAAGGCTCTTAACGGAGGATGACGGGCGTAGTGCCACGCCACCCAGGGTCGGAGCTGGACATCCCTACCGCTCGATAATTAAGAGCTGTCAGGATTCCAGTATTTTCTGATCTTCTTTTTCTTTATGCCATTGTAAAACACCTCCCCCACTTTTTAGCGGTACCTAATTTCTCTAATTACAGCTAAAGCTGTTTTCGAACTGGTAAACAGTGGGCAGAGCTGACGGTTGGCTGCCCACGCCAACCCGGAGTTCGAACTTGCAACCTTTCAGTTGATAGATCTTTTAGCTCCTGATGATTTAACAGCCATGCTAAACCCCCTGCCTTGCTTCTTTCTTTCCAGCAAGGATCCTATGGCTACTGGCCATGTTGGTGAGACAATTCTGAGAGCAGGGAAGTGATTATTCCCAGCTCTGCTACTAAGTAGTGAGGGTATACCTGAATCTGGGGAGAAGAACAAGGTTACTTCTTGCAATGCTAACCTTCAGCAAGTTGCTCGGAACTTAATTGAAAACTTCTGCACAGGGGCCTTGAGTGATGTGTCTTCATTTTTCAAAATATGTTTCCTTCCCCCTCGAGTCATTAGAGTTTGAAACCACAGTTTCAATGCCAGTCAGCTGTGAAAGCCCTTCTCGGGTAAATTAATCCAAGGCTTTGCTGGATTTCAGGAGCAAAATCAAGCTGCTTGCATAACCAGAAAAGAAAACAATCATCAATGGAGTGGAAGGCGAGAAGAGAGGAAAAACAAGCGAGACCTTTGTCAGGCACGTTGTGATTGACGGTCTCTCCTTTGGGAATTTGTTTATTAATACTTTATTATATTTCTACTCATAAATGCCAAGTGATAGATTCATTAACAGAATTCTTTAATTCTAGATAGTCTGCATATTAAATAAATCCTGTTTCAATCACGGCTACAACAGTATGGACAAAACAAGAAACAAAACAAGAAACAAGACCATCCGGCACAGTGAAAAATTCTGCTAGTCTTCATTCTGCTAGTCTGGATGAGGGCAAAAAAAATTGAAATTGAATCCAGACAAGACAGAGGTCCTCCTGGTCAGTCACAAGACCAAACAGGGTCTAGAGCAGACCTGGGCATCTTGCGGCCCGCAGGCCACATGCGGCCCGGCGGCCGATGCTGACCGGCCCGGGGCTCCCTCAAGGGAAGAGAGGGAGGCAAACTCGTCCTGAAGAGAGGGAGGCAAACTCCCATTGGGGCGGCTACACGCAGAGCATGCCTTCGCCCTCCTCTTCCTCGCTTCACTTCCTCCTCGCACTCTTTCCCTTCTTCTGTTTCCTGTCTTCCCTCCCTGTTTTCTTCCTTCTTTCCCTCCCTCCCTCTCTCTTTCCCTCTCTCTTTCCCCCTTTCATTCCTTCCCCCTTCCACCACATGAACACAAGAGTGAAGGAGGGAGAGGGGGTGGGGCCAGAGCGGGAAAGAGGCAGGGCAGGGATGGAGCATGGGGGGGGGGGGGCATCCATTCTCTCCTTGTCTTCCTCCTCTTTTCTTCTCTCCTGCCTCTTTGGGCATATTGAGGATTTGTGCCAAGTTTGGTCCTGATCCATCATTATTTGAGTCCACAGTGCTCTCTGGATGTAGGTGAACTACAACTCCCAAACTCAAGGTAAATGCCCAGCAAACCCTTTCAGTACTTTCTGTTGATCTCATGAGAGTTCAGTGTGCCAAGTTTGGTTCAAGATGGCTGAATGGCCATCTGTGAGGAATGCTTTGATTGTGTTTTTCCCTTATGGCAGAAGGAGGTTGGACTGGATAGCCCTTGGAGGTCTCCTCTTTAACAACCTGTTGTTGTTGTTGTTAGCAGAGGATGAATGAATATTATGACTTAATATTCAGGGTTATAGGCCTGTGTGGAAAGTCCCTGGGTTATCTGAGTCCCTTTCCACACATCTGAATAAAATCCCATGTTATCTGCTTTAAACCAGATTATATAAGTGTGGACTCAGATAACCCAGTTCAAAGCATATATTGTGGGATTTTCTGCCTTAATATTCAGGGTTATAGGCCTGTGTGGAAGGGCCCTGGCAGAAGGAGGTTGGACTGGATGGCCCTTGGAGGTCTCCTCCTACTCTAGGAACCTGTTGTTGTTGTTGTTGTTATTATTATTATTATTATTGGCTGAATGGCCATCTGTGAGGAGTGCCTTGATTGTGTTTTTCCCTTATGGCAGGAGGAGGTTGGACTGGATGGACTGAATAAATTCAGGGGCTTATTATACTCACATTTAGTTGAATTCAGTCTTAAAATATATTATATGGCTCTCACTGAAATAAATTTCCAAATATTTTGCTTTTATGACTCTCTGAGTAAAAAAAAGGTTCCTGACCCCTGATATAATGAAACACAAATGATACAAATGTTCACATTTTGTTAACCATTGTTTTGTAAAATTTGAGTGAATAAATGTCATTTTTCCTATGACAACCTCTCTTTTTCATTGCTCATAATGGGTGTGGCCGACTCACCGGCCACGTCGGGTTGCGGAGCGGCACTGCCCTCCCGCCATCTTGTTGCCCGGGGGGAGCTTCTTCTTCCCAGAAGCCCCCTCCATTGGCGGGAAGGTCTCCCGCCATCCAGGCCAGCCGGCCAATGAGGGGGCTGGCTCCGCCCTGCCACCTCGCTGTTTCCGGCTGGCCCAGACTTCCGCCCGGGCAGGTATCTTTTGCTGCCCGGGACTGCCTGGCCTCATTCGGAGGCAGGCCGTTTTTGCCTCCCACCCTCCCTACTCATTGCATTGTTGGTTTTGTTCTGTTTATGTACCTGTTCTTATAGTATCATGTTTAGAGCACCCATTTTCTTGTCTTTGTCGCAGCTCCGTGTTCGGCGTGGCGTGTGGCTTGGCCCCTGGATCAGGTTGGCTTATCACCCCTTGGTTGTTAGGGGGGATAACGCCCAGGCCCACTGGGGTGCTGAGTTTCCATGGACAGGCATTGGCCACTCGCACCCCTGGCTTGCTATCATCTCTGGACATTTTCGGGAGCCGTCTACCATGATCCAGGACCCAAGCATGGCCGCAAACCTCTTTGTTCCTGTTTTCAATAAACGAGTTGTGGCCTATGTTATCCAACCACTTTCCAACCAACGTGTCTGCTTGTTTCTTGGCGCGAGGTGTGTCACGCTTGCTCACGCAACATATACTCTTATCAGTCTTATTAATATATCAAAAACGCAATTAAGTGTCTTTTTATTGTTATTAAAGAAATTCAATTGATATTATGTAGAATGCAGTTCAGCCTTTAGGTGCGGCCCTCCATCATATTTTTTGGCTCTCATGTGGCCCCTTGGAAAAAATAATTGCCCACCCCTGGTCTAGAGTTACAGTCTATATTGGGCAAGGTAACATTCCCCCTGAAGACACAGCTTCGCAGCTTGGGAGTTCTTCTGGATTCATTGCCGAATCTGGAATCCCAGATCTTGGCGGTAGTCATAAAACTTGTGCAACAGTTGCGCCTGTACCTTGAGAAGCCAGACGTAGCCACGGTGGTCCACACTCTTGTTACATTCCATATAGATTACTGATTGGAATCTCCAAATGGCTCAACAGGAGCGGCGTAAAGGAAGCCTACAACTCCTCTGTTATGCCAGCTCCACTGGCTGCCAGTCTGCTCTGGAGCACAATTCAAAGTGCTGGCTTTGGCCTATAAAGCCTTAAATGGTTCCGGCCTAGCTTACCTGTCCAAACATATCTCTACAATCCACCACACAGGTTAAGACCTTCTGGAGAGATCCTGTTCTCAATCCCACCTTCTTCGCAAGCGTGTTTGGCGGGGACAAGAGACAGGGCCTTCTCAGTGGTGGCCCCTCAGCTATGGAACTCTCCCCAGCAAAATTGGAGCGGTTCCTCCCTCCTGAACCTGGGGAAGAAAATTAAAACCTGATTATGGGACCAAGTTTTTGGTTATCAAGCTAGTGCAATATGAATATACGGAATTGTGAAATGACTAATGGAATGGCTTGGATTTGACTCTGGATAACATGATTGTAATAATTGTTTTAATGCTGCTGTTTTTGGAGTTTTGATGCATATGTTTAATTTTATTGTATTTATTTATATGTATGGCGAATTACTGCCTTTTGTGAGTCTTGCTGCTGGTGTGAGAAGTAGGAAATGTAGTAAATAAATAATAAATTCACAAAATTGCTTTCTTGCTTTCTTCAAAAATGAAGTTTCAGATTCATTGCAAACTGAAGTCAGGGGACTTCAGTATTTGGAGGCTTCTATTGGAGAATTCTATGTATCCAACTGAACTATAAATCCCAGGATTCCATATGTTGGAGCCGTGATAGCTATATATGGATATATGACTTGTGGTGTTTGATCAGAATCTGTTCTTGACGCATTTCCTTTTTTCCCCCTCAATGTTTTGCTTATCTGTCATTTCAGTTTTCAAGGGAAATCTTTTCTTATCTGATTGCTTTGCCTGATAGTATTGCATTATATTGCTTTCTCTGGTATAAACCAGCTTGAGAACAATGTGCTCAAAAGACAGGCTATAAATACAGCAAGCCTCCATCCTAGGTTTCAGAGTCTGGAAAACCAAATGGCTACTTTCTCTGCCGTACGTCATGCATGTCATATAACCCCAATTAGGGAGATATCCAAGCATCCAAATCAACTCAGTTGCAAGTTGCTCTTTCCCCCTTTAGCTAGTCCGCATGACTACTAACAGTTGTGCTTCTGAAACACGATAAAAATGCCCCTCCGCTCTTTCCAGGTGACGCAAAAGAAAAAGCAGCCCTAAAAAACCTGACTCTCCTACGATGATTTCATTGTTGAGACATATTGTAAGGCAAACAGCTTTTTATTAAAGCCAGGGACCTGATTTATTTATCCTGGTGCACAGCTCCAAGAACATTATGATAAAGCGCTCACACACAGGTGAGCGTGCCAGCTCTCTCCTCGCGGCGTTTTCGTTTGAGTCAATACTACCTTCTGCTGATTAGATTTGCCGGGTCAGCAGCATCCCTTTTCCCCGGTCTAAGGCCAGGAGATGGTTTTATGTGAAGTCATAAACAAAAGTCTCTATGGGATGTCACAGAGCCAGAGTGGGGTGATAGTTGATGGGAATGACTTCTAGGTCAAATGGTTTCGGAGATGGGTCAGCCCAACCCAGCAAAACCTAGATAATTTGGTAATGTGGAGACCCAGAGATAGAATTATTTATTTATTATTTATTTACGTTATTAATATTCTGCCCTTCTCACCCCGCAGGGGACTCAGGGTGGATCACAATGCACATATACAGGCAAACATTCAATGCCATAGACATGCAACATATATAGACAGACATAGAGGCAATTTAACATTCCAGAAATCAGTTAAATTTAGCCTCCCCACAAAGTGGTACCTAAATTTCCTACTTGACAGATGCAACTGTCTATCGGGTTGCAAAGGTTGACAACAAGCTACACAAATTGGTCAAGAGCTCACCCCGACCCAGGCAGGCCTCGAACTCATGACCTTCTGTCACGGAGTTCCCTCCACACGCTCTCTAGCCGTCTCTTTTCCCGCTTCATCAACCTAAGATCTTCTGTGTACCAGGGGGATCGATGTTTGCGGGGTCGGAGAGGGCGCCTAGGGGCAATCTCATTGAGAGCTCTGGCTAATGAGGTGTTCCAGGCTTGGACCTGCTCATCGACTGAGACGCTGCTAGACTCCAGATCCCTCAGAGCATTCAGGAACCTTTCGGGTTCCATAAGTCTCCTCGGGCGAACCAAAATCCGTTCGGCGCCCTTGCATGAGGGAGGCGGTTGCTCAACCCGGATCCTTAGAGCACAGTGGTCCGACCATGGAACCTCTATTACGGAGGCTAGGTCCACTTGAACCCCCGCGCTAAAAACCAGGTCGAGAGTGTGCCCAGTTGAGTGTGTGGGTCCCGAGCTACAGAGGGAGAGGCCTAATGTCGCCATAGTCGAGATTAGGTCTGCGGCTGCAGATGGAACGGAGGCTGCATCAGCGTGGACATTGAAGTCCCCCAGGACAATAAGCCTGGGAAACCTCAATGCCCACTCCGACACAGTCTCCAGCAGCCGCGCCAAGCTTTCTGCTGATGCGCTAGGCGCACGGTACACCAGCAGGACAGCGAGGCTCTCCTGGGACTCCCACACCAGGCCAACACTTTCAAGTCCCGAGGTGGTGAGCGCGGGGATCACTCTAAGGTGTAATCCATCACAGGAGAGTATTGCCAAGGTAGTAGAAATGTTGACCATTTCTACTACCTTGGCAGCCACCTCTCCACAAAAGTCAACACTGACACTGAAATATAATGCCGCCTGAGCTCTGTGAGTGCAGCATTTTTCCGAATGAAGCAAAGAGTGTTTGAGGACTGGGACATCCGTAGGGAGACCAAGGGGCTTGTTGATAAAGCCATTGTCCTACCAACCCTGTTATAGGCCTGTGAAACATGGACTATCTACAGACGTCATACGCAACAGTAATGGAGCAGCTGCAGTCCTTCTTAGATGATGCAACATGGCTTGACCCCTTCCAGTCCGGCTTCCGTTCAGGGCATGGGACGGAGACAGTCCTGGTCTCCATCACAGACCAACTCCGCTGCCAGCTCGACCAAGGCGGGTCTGCGCTGCTCGTGTTATTGGACCTCACGGCAGCGTTTGACACGGTCGACCACAATCTTTTGATCCACCTCCTGGCCGTGGCTGGAGTGAGGGGGACAGCCCTTAAATGGCTGGCCTCCTTCCTCCACCAGCGGTCCCAGCGTGTGAGGAGGGGCGGGGTGGTCTCCGACGGCTCCCCATTAGTTTGTGGAGTTCCGCAGGGGGGCATTCTCTCCCCTCTGTTATTTAACATCTATATGCAGCCGCTTGCACAGCTGGTGCGGAGTTATGGGCTGGAGTGTCACCAATACGCGGATGATACCCAGCTCATTCTGAGGATGGAGGGCAGGCCGGGATCCGTCCCCGATAATTTCCAGCACTGCCTCGAAGCCGTTACTGGATGGCTGCGAGCCAGTAGGTTGAGAGTGAATCCGGCGAAGACGGAGATCTTGTGGCTGGGCCGCCCGGGTGGGGTAGATGTCCAGCTTCCGACCCTGGACGGTTATGCCCATCGTCTTCCGTGAAGAGCCTGGGAGTCCATCTGGACTCTCAGCTGACCATGGAGGCCCAGGTCTCTGCGGTCAGCAAGGTGGCCTTTTTCCATCCCCGACAGGCAAGGAGGCTGGCCCCCTATCTCTCCCGGAACGACCTCGCCACGGTGATCCAAGCCACGGTCATCTCAAGACTAGATTACTACATTGGCCTTCCTTTGTCGGCGATCCGGAAGCTCAAGCTGGTGCAGAACACTGCCACCCGGCTCCTGTCTGGCTCTCCAGCAGGTTGCCATATAACACCTGTTTTGCAGGACCTGCACTGGCTGTCAATTGAGCACCGGATCGCCTTCAAAGTGTTGGTTCTCACCTTTAAGGCCTTGCACGGCCTGGGGCCAGCGTATCTGAGGGACCGTCTCACTCCATATTGCCCTCTGAGATCACTGCGGTCCGAGGATGCTAACTTCTTGGAGGTACCTTCGGCGAAGCTGGCACAGCTGACATCCACCCGCCGGAGGGCGTTTTCTGTCATAGCTCCCACGCTGTGGAACGCCCTCCCGGCCGACACCCGGGCAATGAAGGACCTGCTCCCGTTCAGGCGGGCTTGTAAAACCTATTTGTTTAGGCAGGCCTTCGATGGGTAGGCCCGTGTGTCTTGGTTGTGCCACTACCTCAACTGTGTTGTTGTTTTTACTGTGTTGCTTGTTTTTAATTGTTCTTAACCTTCTGTATTTTATTGTGCCTTCGGCTCTTGTAAGCCGCCGCGAGCCTTCGGGAGTCGGCGGCATAGAAACCCGAATAAATAAAAAATAAAAATAAAACTCCTGGAACGATTCCATCAGTGCTGCCTCCGAAAAAGCCTGCAAATCTCTTGGGAAGACAGACAGACAAATGTCAGCGTGCTTGAAGAAGCAAAGACCACCAGCATCGAAGTGATGGTCCTCTGCCATCAACTCCGCTGGACCGGCCTTGTTGTCTGAAATGCCTGAATATTGTCTCCCAAAGCAGTTGCTCTACTCCAAACTCAAGAACAGAAAATTGAATGTTGGAGGACCGAAAAAGAGATTTAAAGTTGGGCTTAAAGCCAACCTCAAAAACTGTGGCATAGTCACTGAGACTTGGGAAGCCCTGGCCCTTGAGTGCTCTATCTGGAGGTCAGCTGTGACCAGCAGTGCTGCAGAATTCTAAGAGGCACAAATGAAGGGAGAAAGGGAGAAATGTGCCAAGAGGAAGGCGTGTCAAGACAACCCCAACCAGGACTACCTTCTGCCTGGAAACTGATGCCCTCACTGCGGGAGAACATACGGGTCAAGAATATGGCTTCTCAGCCACCTACAGACCCACCACCAGGACACCAAACTTGGAGGACAATCTTACTCGGATAACGAGGGATCGCCTAAGTAAGCAAGTTCCCACAGTGGTTAGTTACATATTCACAAGTCAATTAGCCACCATAGAGCAGAGGTAGAACTCTTACTGATGGATGAAAACTAATTGTCATTAATACTCCAGCGCTGCAACTAATTAATCTGGTTTAAGGGGTTTTTCAGTAAAAATGACTTGTCATCAAAATAATTTGTTAATACAGAAGGAATAGGGATGGAGGGCAAGAATAACTGGTAACTGGACCTAAGGTCAGCAGTCTAGAGCAATGTGAAATTCAATATTTTTTTTCTAAATTAATCTGAAATTGTTCATTAGGAACTGACATTTCTTGTTTTTCTCTCCATAGCTCTTAATATAAGAGTCATTCTCTACATTTCAGGCCAAGGGTTAATAAGGTAACATTTTAAAAATGTTTTCAAATGAGAAAAATGGCAAAGCACTAACAAACTCACAAGGTGCCTGTTTACAGAGGTTTTTATTTAATTGGATGTTTACCAGGAAGAGAAGCGAGAGAGAGAAGAAAAGAAGAAAAGGGAGAGACCAGTCATGGAAACCCATTGGATGACCTTGGGCACGTTACACTCTCTAAGCCTCGGAGGAAGGCAAACTTATGCTGAGGAAATTCTGCCAAGAAAACCCTTTAGCATGACCGTAAATTATAAATAAGTTGAAGGCATGAAACAACAACAAGATGAAGTCTATCAAATTGCCCTTGTCACATGCTTGCAGGGGGAAAGATCCCAGATGGGTGTCCTTCGTATCCCAAATTCGTGCCGCGCAACCTACAGTGCATCTGACTATAGTGTCCAAAGCAACTGAATATATGGTTGCCTTCGGACTGAGAAGGGTGGTATACAAATTTGGCAAAGTAATAAATAAATAAATAAATATGGACATTACCTGATTGCCTTCACGAAGCTACAGAGGCAATGGTACATGGGCATCACCCAATGCCCTTCAAGCAGCCACAGAAGCAACAGTATACATGGACATCACCTGGTGGCCTTCAAGAAACCACAGAGACAATGGTATACATGGGCATCACCTGATGGCCTTCAAGCAGCCACAGAGGCCATTTTATACATTCACATCACCCGATTGCCTTCAAGAAACCACAGACACAATGTTACATGAGCATCCCCTGATGGCTTTCAAGCACAGAGGCAACAGTATACATGGACATCTTGTGATTGCCTTCAAGAAACCACAGAGGCAATGGTACATGGCAGGCATGTAGCCGGGGGCTAAGGGGCTTCAGCCCCTCCCCCGAATTCTCAGGGTGGTCTGCGAAAAGGCCTTACTGGTACATTATTTAAACTGTTATGTTTATTTATATCATGATCTGATCACCATGCTCATTATATCCCACATTAATGGGGTTATTGGGATAACAATACAAAAGGTTTGCTAGGGTAGACCCTCTTCCACCCAGTCTCAGCCCCCTCAAACCAAACTCAGCCCCGAACCAAAATCCTGGCTACGGCCCTGGTACATGGGCATCACCCGATGTCCTTCAAGCAGCCACAGAAGAAACAGTATACATGGACATCACCTGGTGGCCTTTAAGAAAACACAGGGACAATGTTACATGGGCATCACCTGATGGCCTTCAAGCACAGAGGCAACTTTATACATGAACATTACCTGGTGACCTTCAAGAAACCACAGAGACAATGGTAAGCATGTACACCACCCGATAGCCTTCAAGCAGTCACAGAGGCCACTGTATAGATGCACATTGCTTCATGACCTTCAGGAAACCACAGAGGCAATGGTACATGGGCATCACCTGATGCCCTTCAAGCAGTCACAGAGGCAACAGTATACATGGACATCACCTGGTGACCTTCAAGAACCCACAGAGGCTACTGTATGTATGGACATTGCCTGATGACCTAATTATTTATTATTTATTTCCAGTGTTTATACCCCGCTACTTCTCAACCCCCGAGGGGGGACTCAGTTCGGCCTAACAGACGGCTACAAGGAGCCACAGAGCCAGTGATATATGTGGGCATCACCTGATGACTTTCAAGAACCCATAGAGGCAATTGTAAACATCAACATCACCTGGTGGCCTTCAAGAAACCACAGAGACAATGGAACATGGACATCACCTGATGGCCTTCAAGCAGCCACAGAGGTCATTTTATACATTCACATCACTGAATGGCCTTCAAGAAACCACAGAGACAATGTTACATGGGCCTCACCTAGTGGCCTTCAAGAAACCACAGAGGCAATGGTACATGGGCATCACCTGATGCCCTTCAAGCAGTCAGAGGCAACAGTATACATGGACATCACCTGGTGGCCTTCAAGAACCCACAGAGGCTACTGTGTGTATGGACATTGCCTCATGGCCTACAAGGAGCCACTGAGCCAACGATATATGTGGGCATCACCTGATGGCCTTCAAGAGCCCATAGAGGCAATTGTATGCATCAACATCACCTGAAGGCCTTCAAGAAACTAGAGTCTACTGCATATATGGACATTGCCTGATGACCTACAAGGAGCCACAGAGCCAATGATATATGTAGGTATCATCTGATGGCCTTCAAGAATCCACAGAGGCAATTGTATACATCAACATCACCTGAAGGCCTTCAAGAAACTAGAGTCTACTGTATATAAGGACATTGCCTGATGACCTTCAAGCAGCCACAGAGGCAACTGTATACATGGGCATCACCTAATTGCCTTCAAGAAATCACAAAGGCAATGTAAACATGGACACATCTGATGGCCTTCAAGCAGCCACAGGGGCAACTATATATATGGACATCACCTGATAGCCAATATAGAAATTAAATAAACTACATAACTGGAAGAAAATGGATTAGCTCCATATTCATAGCAAAACATTGTGTAACATTGTAGACATTCTCCAACAGGAACAGCAGAGTCTGGAGCAGCATGGCTACTGTTGATACTGGCTAGGATATCTTGAGAAATATAGTACAGCGCAATGTGGAGGAGATTAAAATCAGCAGCCAGGCTTATGCCTCTGTAGAATTCTAAGCAGGGCATGATGGTGCTAAACTCATCTCTTGAAATATACTGCCTCTGTGCATAAAGGCTTGGCTATTAATGCTAATAAAAATCAATCCCGCATAATAAGGAGGGTTGGCTAGCTATCCGGAGGCAGGGCTATCTGCAGCACAGCACTTTCCTCTTTCACCTGTTCCTTTTGCAGCAGGATCTACCACTGCAAAGCTCTCGGCTCCTTGTTGTACTTTGTGTTCACCGCAAAGTCTTTCTGCTTTTAATTTCTTAATCATTGTCTAGCAACCAGCCACCTCCTACACACTCCTCTTGGATTTCCTCATTAATCTTCTCTCTTGTCAACGGCGCGTGGCGCACAGCCACAGTGGTGCAGGATGAATCCTTTCCTCAACAGCTTCACTCTTGTTTGGGACTGCAGGCTCAGCTTCGGGGAGAAAAAGCCAAATCTGCAACTCCTGCAGCCAAGTATCATTGAGTGTACACCTTAAATGCCCTTTGAATCTTGTCCTTTCTTTGGAAATTTTGCAAGACCAGTATGAGACACTTGTTCCTTGGTGATTAAGCACTTGAGAAGTCAAATGAAGGGAGCTCAGCTACAGTAGACCCATTGGAAGAATTGTTGGCACATAAGAGTGCATCTGCACTGTGGAATTAATGCTGTTTCTGGTGGCATGCCCGAGCCTTTGGAAAAACTATATTGTCTGGCTTTACTCGGGGGCTATCTGATACCTTATGTTAAGACTAAGACCCTTAACAAACCAAAGTAAGGTGAAAAGATAACCAAATGAGTTTACTGAAACAAGATGAATAAAGGATTAACTCCACCCGGGACTATCAAAAGGTAACTGAAAACAATACATTACAAAAGGAGATCTTGCTAGTTGCAGTCACCTTTCTGGGGTCTTTTATGTTTATGTTTCAAACTTCTATACCACCACTCCCCGGAGGCTCAGAGCGGTTTACAGTTTGATTCATAACACAATAACAATACAGAACAGACATTACAACAGAAGCAAGACAGGGGTGGAACATAAATAAGGGAGGAAACATAAGGATCACATACATTCAGCAATGAAATGGGGATAGGGATTGGATAGAACCAGGGTACATACCGGTTGACCCCTTACTGGGATTGTCCTATGGTGGCAGTTGGCGACCATCAAAAGGAGGCAGCTGCGGGACTCCCAAAGAGCTCTGTAGGATCACAAGGTTGGGAAGGAGAAGGAGATCATCTCCGACCCTTGGGCCCTGTGTTCTCAAAAGCTGTCTCCTTACAAGTCCAGCGACCTGACTCGAGGGCTGGCATCTCTCCGAAGGACGTTTCGAAGCTCCAAAGTTTGAACTCCAGAATGTCCTCGAATGAAATGTCCTCTGGGTCCCCGAGCTAAACACTCTGATCCTCTTCCGCCGTTGAAGACCTACAGCATTCGCAGCAATCCTGGGGACTCTGTGATCACGATGAGTCGTTGATCCAGTCCTGGGCTGGGCGATCTGGTTGGTTTCTTGGTGCTCTTCAGCGAGGCCGGGAGTTCGCTCTAGGAAACTCTTTTTCTTCTGCCGTCGTTTCCACTTCCTGGGACGATGATGCGGTTTCCGGTGGGAGTTCGCTGACAGTTTCCAGTCTTCGGCAGGAGAAGATATCCGGTCCGATCCGGCATTCTCAAGGTCAGTCGCCATATTCGAATGGCCCTCGACCATCCACCCCGTTGCTCTTTGAACGTCGCTCTTGCCTCTGGTACAAAGCGATGGATTATAAATTGTTGCTTACAAACTGTCGCACCAGAGCGAGGAGTGCTGAGCTAGATAGTACTGTTATGCAACCAGCAACTTTGTTTTGCTTGTTTTTCTCGTTCCTTGCCCTCTGCCTTGCCAACACATTAAACCACGCTGCAACAGCTGACATTTTATGCTGCCTATCGCAGCAACGTCCATATAAAAACAGCTGAAGTGGTACAATATACGCTCTGGAGAGGTTTAAAAAGTGGCTAGCTAGGGAGGTTTCTAAACAGGTGATGGAAAACTCCTGGTCTGTGGATGTAAAAAGGAGAGCAGTAAAAGTCTAAATGACCATCGGGAGCATGGGAAGGAATTGTTTGTCCCAGTTCCAAAACTTAAGGGTTTGTATTGTCAAAGGCTTTCATGGCCAGAATCACTGGGTTGTCGTAAGTATTTTGAGCTGTCTGGCCATGTTCCAGAAGCATGCTTTCCTGACGTTTTGCCTGCATCTATGGAGAGAGCTGTCTATCCAATGCAATTGCCTGAATCAGTGCCCCAAATAACCCCAGGAATAGGCCTAAAAACCAAGACAATTTTTGCTCCATTTTTCCTCCTTGTATTCATTCTCCTTCATGTTCATGTCCAGCAATAGCATATTCTAAGGCAGACCTGGGCATCTTACGGCCCGTGGGCCGGACATGGCCCGCCAGCCGATTCTGACCAGCCCGGGGAGAAGGGCGTCGGGTGCGGAGCCATTTCTGCAAGAGGAAGGGCTGCCGCCATCCAATCACGAGCTGTGGGGCCTGCGTCGGCAGACAGCCCGCTGCTCCGGAGAACGATCGGAGGAGTGGCGGCTTTGGAGTGCCTGCCATGCTGGGAGGCAATCCAGTCCTGCAGTGGGAGCAGTCGGCGACCTGCGGTGGCTGATAGCCCTGGCGACCCGGAAGACTGGATCTTCTTCCGGGTCGCCAGAGCGATCAGCCGCTGCAGGTCGCCGACTGCTCCCACTGCAGGCCCGGATCGCCTGCCAGGATGGCAGGCACTCCAAAGCTGGGATGGCAGGCACTTCATGGCAGGGCGATCAGGCAATTGGGAACGCCTCTGATGGAACGACTGGGGGCGAGAGCGGGCGGAGGCCTGCAGCCTCCGATCGTCTGCTGCTCTGCTCTGCTCTGCTCTGGCGGCGGCTGGGTCTGCTTTGTCATCCTCTGGGTTGGGTCCATTGGGTCCATTGGGCCATTCCAGCTTGGGATCCTTCCTCTCTTGAGGATGTCAGCCTCCATCTTGGTTCGCACCTTGTCTTCTTGAATTTCATTTTATTTTAGTAGTTTTTATTATTATTTTATAATAATAATATAATAATATAAATAATATAATATGTTATATTATATTATAATTTCAATATATTATAGTGTCTATATATACTATAATATAATAATTATGATATTAATACTAATAATATATGAATATTTCTTGATATATTAATATGTTAATATTAATGATGTGTAATATATAGTAAATATAGTAAATAAATAAATAATGTAGATTAGAATGTAGTCGAGCCTTTAGGTGCGGCCCTCCATAATATTTTTTGGCTCTCGTGTGGCCCCTTGGAAAAAATAATTGCCCACCCCTGTTCTAAGGAGATATTAACGTTTGAAGGCGCATGAGTGAAGATCATCAACAGACTGAACTTTATGTGGTGAATAGATAAGTATGATACTAAGCAACAGACTAGGCATGTATCTGCCATTATTTTCTTACTGTTCTTCATTGTAACTGCTTGATGAAACCTTTTGAAATATGTATGATAAATAAATGTGAAATGTCCAGAACGGTTGTATGGTTGGTATTGGAGTTTGGTGCTATCTGTATGCAGATGACGTCCAACGCTATCACTCTATTCCACCTGCTGCCAAGGAGGCTGTTCAAATCCTGAACCAGCACTTGGCAGCTGTGACGGTCTGAATGAGAGCAAACAAATTGAAACTGAATCCAGACAAGACAAAAGTCCTCCTGGTCAGTTGCCCTGTTTGCCCTGTTTGGCCTTGCAACTGACCAAGAGGACAGATTTGGTCATGGTGGTCTACACTCTTGTTACATCCTGAATAGACTACTACAATGCACTCTATGTGGGGCTGCCTTTGAAGAGTGTTCAGAAGCTTTAATAGTCCAATTGGCACCAGCCATAGTCCTTACTGGAGCGGCATACAGGGAGCATGCAACCCCCCTGTTACATCAGCTCCACTGGCTGCCAGTTTGCTACCCAGCCTGTGCTGGACAAGGTTACACTCCCCCTGAAGACACAGGTTCGCAGCTTGGGAGTCCTCCTGGATTCATCACTGAGCCTGGAAACCCAAGTTTCGGCGGTGGCCAGGGGAACTTTGCACAATTAAAATTTGTGTGCCAGCTGCACTCATATCTTGAGAAGCCAGATTTGGCCATGGTGGCCCACGCTCTTGTTACATCCTGAATAGACTACTGCAATGCACTCTATGTGGGGCTGCCTTTGAAGAGAGATGAAAAACTAGGCTTATACTCGAGTATATACAGTAATTGCTTTTAACCGATATATGTATATCAGGGGTGCCCACACTTTTTCAGCATGGGAGCTACTTATGATAAAACCAAGTGAGAAAGATCTACCGAGAGAGAAGCAGGGCGGAGCAGGGGGAGGGGGCACGGCTGGCTCCGCCCCCTCCCCGCTCTGGCTACAGCACTAACACAGCTTCTCCAGGCTAGAGGAGGGTATGCCAAGCCAGTAGTGGCATAGCTAGCCACTACTAGCTTGGGCATACCCTCCTCAAGCCTGGAGAAGCTGTGGTAGAGCTTAAGCCGGGGGAGGGGGTGGGGCTTGGCGCTGCATGGCTCTGCCCCCTCAGAAGCACCCCCATCCAGCTGGGATTGACCTCCTAAGGTCCTGGGATCGACCAGTCGATCGCGAGCCACCTAATGAGCTCCCCTGATATATATATACATTGCATCTAATTGTTGCCAGTCTGTACGCCGCCCTTAGTCGCCTTCGGGCCGAAAAGGGTGGGATAAAAATGGCATAAATAAATAAGGAAAGAAATAAAGAAATAAATAAGGAAATAATGAAATTAATACATTGCCACCAGACTTTCCTATTGGTTAGTGTTAGCTTTGGGACTTACTGCTTCAGAATTCTACATCCTAGGTTCTCCAACAGATTGAACCCTGCCGTGCATTTATTTATTTATTTTATTTATTTATTCGTTCGACTTAATATACCGCTCTCTCTGGAGCCCAGAGCAGTTTACAGAGTTAAAAACAGATGACCACATAAAAGGCAATAAAACCAGCATTGAGATAACTGCAGCGCCAAACAGAGTGTGGCATGCATGTTTGGAGTCAAATGGCTACCAGGCCGTTAAGTCAAGCTAATACAAAAATCTTCCAATGCCACGCACTAGCAGCAATTAAGCCATAAAAGGCTATGGCAGTCTAATTCACCAACAAGGAGCCAGCATCGTTTCCAAGCCATGCATGTCCCACTGTTTCTTTATATTGTGCATTGACGTTCCAGCTGGAATCTTTATCAGCAGATGTTCCATCATTTTCAGGACATCGATCATAATCCCTTTTCCATGTCTGACGCAATTGGAAGTCTCTTCTTAAGCATTTACCCCTTTTTCTACATCTAACCAAATTAAAACAAACTATTGTTTCCATTCTCGGTGAGCCCAGGCTCATTTCAAGAATTTTCTTCGAAGCGAAATAACTTTGCTTCAGAGTTTCTCCCTCATTTTGCCAGCACAAAAGAAAAAAGAAGTTGGCCGGGAGAATAAAGAGGCTTTAGGATGCTGTTTGTCTCAATGATCTGTCTGTCTCTCTCTTGCTTTTTGCTGTCAAAAGCAAAAGAAAGGAAACATTTAGAAGTATTGTCTCAAGGTTTAGAGATCTGTCACAAGGCGTCAGAGGATCACAAACACAAATGTCTGCAAACCTGAAGAAATGTTTAATTTAGAATCAGCAGAGCTTCTCAAACCCGTACGACACTCAAGCGGAGTCTCATAGGCTTCCAAAGACGGGGTCCCATTTGAAAGGGTCAAAGCCTAGGCATACATGATGAGATTTGCATCAATGTCTAGGCAATGCAATGTACTCTAATGCAATACACCCACATCCAGAGGAAGCTTCTTTTTAAGGCACACATGCACTCTTTTCTTTCATTCCCTTCCTCTTCCATATACAGAACAGGCTCCTCATAAGATCTCTCTGACAAGTAGGTCATGAGTTTGAGGCCTGCCTGGGTCGAGGTGGGTGCTCGACCTTTAAGTGTAGCCTGCTGTCAACCTTTGCAGCCCGAAAGACATTTGCATCTCTCAAGTAGGAGATAAAGGTACCACATTAAGTGGGGAGGCAAATTTTGACTGAATTATGAGGCCATTAAAGAACTCCAGGAACTCTGAGGAATGCAGAAGGAACTACAAGGGATGCGGGGAATGCTAAGAGATGAGGAGTGCGCCAGTTCCCCCTGGTGGCCAGAGTTTGCCTCTGTTCATCTATATGTTGTGTATGTGGACACGGCAGGGATTGTCTGCTAAGTTTGTGTATCTGTAATCCGCTCTGAGTCCCCTTGCATTGAATCGCTCCATCATTGCTATCATCTCATTTTATCCCCCTGTCTTTACATACTGCTCTATATGCTGCCTATATCTCAGTGGCAGAACACAATTTTCAAGGTAAGACAGTGAAAAATTATTCAGCTATGACACTATTCCAAGGCAAAAGGTTTCACTCATACAACTCCATATTGTTTATTTATTTACTTTATTTATATTCCGCTCTTCTCACCCTTACAGGTAGGTACACATAATTTAGCAGACAATTCCTGCTGTTTCACAAACTCACATATAAACGAACAGAGGCAAACTCTGGCCACCAGGGGGAGCTGGCGCACTCCTCATCTCTCAGCATTCTCAGTGTCCCTTGTTCCTTCCGCATTCCTCAGTGTTCCTGGAGTTCTTTGAATGGCCTCATAATTCAGTCAAAATTTGCCTCCTCACTTAATGTGGTACCTTTATCATCTACTTGACAGATGCAACTGTCTTTTGGGCTGCAAAGGTCGACAGCAGGCTACACTTAAAGGTCGAGCACCCACCTCAACCCGGGCAGGCCTCAAACTCATGACCTTATGCAACTGAAACTTAGCCAGCTTATAATATTCCCATATTATTCCTGCTCCCAAGAAAGCAATGTTTTAAACCATCTTTTGATTATATTAAGAACTCCTATGTGTTTTGAGTTATTTTAACTGTATTATTATTACTATTATTGTAATTTCATTTTCATTTCTGTATTTTGTAGATTTTTTAAATTGTGTTCTTTAAAATGTTGTAAGCCACTTTGGATCTCTGTCAAGAGAGAACACTGTTTATTATTATTATCATCATCATCATTATTAGATACACAACAAGATTAGTACACAGCAAACAAGGTCACACTGCTGGCTGTTGTATTGGATGAAACGTAGGACACTTCCCAAGTGTCTAGGACTATGTGATGTATTGGCGAATAATGCGTGCAGATCCGAGTATGCTGGCTTTTTGCAGCTGACAGATGGTAATTTTGTCAGTGCCGATTGTGTTTAAGTGCAGGCCAAGTCTTTAGGCACTGCATCCAATGTGCCGATCACCACTGGGACCACCTTTACTGGATTGCGCCAGAGTCTTTGCAGTTTGATAAATCCTCGTATCATGTAAGCTTTTCCAGTTGCTTCTTGTCAATCCTGCTATCGCCTGGGACTGCAACACAGATGATCCATACTTGGTTTTTTAACACAATCGTGAGGTCAGCATTCACTCTTGGTCTTTTGCACTTTAAGCAGTTTTCTACTATTGACGTCCATCAACATTGGTTCTTGACTGCCTTTCATGTAATCTGCCAGTGCATGTTTCTCTTCTTCTACCATTTGTTTCACTTGCAGAAGCCTTCTGCCTCCTGGGATTTTCTGGATAGGGAAATAATAATAATAAGATCACATGCAGACACACATAGATATCCAGAAACAACTTTGTTGCATTTCACTTGACTTGTCTCACATTGACCCAGAGGTCATAGTTTGAAAGAGTTTTCTCTCACACAAATAATTCGCACCACTGCTATCTCACCCCCTGTTTTTGTCCTTTTCTTTTCTATTTTAATCTGTGCATGCGGCCCACTCACTGTTTTGTGCCATGAATGGTTTAATTTTGTAATTCTCTATTGGTTGTTGTATTTTATTGCTTATGTTTTATGTAATTGATTATATTGTTTTATGTTTGATTTTACTTTGTTGTTGTGTTATCGGGCTCAGCCTTATGTTAGCTGCCCTGAGTCCCCGTTGGGGAGATGGTGGCTGGGTACAAATAAAGTTTGTTGTTGTTGTTGTTGTTGTTGTTCCTGGGGTTGGTTTTTTTGACAAAATTTCAAGTCTATATAAACAAGTATGTCAACTAATCCTAACCCTTTCCCTTTGCATCATTGAGTCAGAATTCAATCATCCAATCGCTATAAGGCTGCCACTATTGAGAAACTATTGGGAGTCAGCTATCTTTGTCAATCTACTAGAATTTATCCAGAGATTTCAATCTATCCACTTGTTGTCCCTGTCTTAATTTCACGTTTCTCATTTGTTTTCCCGGTCCATTACTAGATAACAATAGTCTTTAATAGGAATCCCATTGTTTTGGAATAGGGGTGTCTAGCAGGTTTGCTCATAATCATGCGAAGCCCAACAAGTGGAGAGCGCAAATGTCTTCTGGTAAGTGCCTATAAGAGAAGTAATATATCTTACCTGACAGTTATTGACAGCAAAGAGAACTCGCAAGTGGCAAGCTGTCCTCATTAATAAGTACCTCTTGGCCCAAGGGAAGACATGATGAATAAATGCCTGAAATCACCCTTTTCTATTTAGAGTGCTTTATAAAATTTGTAGTGACCATGTAGAGATTTTAGCTAGGAACGTGGATAAGGAGGTCCATGCCCAGCGGGCATCCATTAAACCAGATCAGCCTAGATTGAGAACAAGTGCTCCAGGGTTTTTTATTATTATTTATTTATTTATTTTACTTCATTTATATTCCGGCCTTCTCACCCCGCAGGGGACACAGGACGGAATACAGTGTACACATTGCATTTAGACACACAAACACAGAAGACAGACAGAGGCAATTTCACATCTGGCCACCAGGGGGAGCTGTCGCACTCCTTCTTTCTTCAGCTTGTTTCCTGGATATCTTTTTTTAAATGGCCTTGTAAATCAGTTAAATTTAGCCTCCCCCCTAAGTGGTACCTTAATTTCCTACTTGACAGATGAACTGTCTTTCGGGTTGCAAAGGTCGACAACAGGCTACACAATAGGTCGAGAGCCCACCTCGACTCGGGCAGGTCTCGAACTCATGACCTTCTGGTCAGTAGAGATCTTATGCAGCTGACACCCAGCCAGCTGCGCCACATTCCTGGTTTAAGACAAAGCTATGGAGGTTTACAATTCAGTCAACATGGATGCAAGTACAAGCAATATGTTTCAAAAGGAGCAAACACAAATTCATAGAAAAATACAGGTTTCCCCTGACATCACAACTTGCCGGAGGAGATTCTCATGGTGGGAAATGGGTAGCTTGTCGTTGGTCAGTTTGAAGAACCAGTCAATTGCAGAAACACTCCCTGGGAGGGTGAAATCCTGGAGGAAGTGGTGACATGGGTATGCAGTTGAACTGCAGTTTGAGTAACTCAAGTGTCCAGTTCTGTGTGAGACAAAGGGCACCAAACCCAAAAGACAAAAGTGGCAGTTCAAGACAATCAGGGGCTTGGCTACCCATTCAGAAAGTTAATGAATTCATGTTTGCTGAGCCTCTTCTCCTGCGGGAGCAATATACTCTCAGCCTCAAGTTAAAAGAGCAAACATCCTGAGCTCATCTTGGTGACAAAAAAGATCATCTGTTTGTATACACACACAAAGGTTTTGATATTTACCTGGCTTTGGAAATAGCTGGAGGGAACCTGGCAGTGATGTCTTTTCAGGCCCGGATTAAGCAATTTTGGCACCCTAGGCCACACTTTAAAATTACACCCCCAAACCTCTACCGCACCACCCCCCACCTCCTCACGGCTCCATGCGCCTCCTTCCTCCATGCACCCTGGGGGCGAGCCTTCCCTTCCTCCTCGCCACGCGCCCGGCTTCCTTTACTCCTCGCCACGCGCCCGGTGTCGCGGAGGAGGAGGAAGCCGGGCGCATGGCGAAGAGGAGAAGGAAGGAACGGCTCGCTCGCCCCCGGAAGTGAGCCATACCTTGCTTCTTCCTCCTGCTTGTCATGTGCCTACTTCCTCCTCCTCCTCGCCGGGCACCCAGCGTCGTGGAGGAGGAGGAAGCCGAGTGCATGGCAAGGAGGAGGAAGAAGCAAGGGATGGCTCGCCCCGGAAGCGAGCCATCCCTTGCTTCTTCCTCGTGCTCGCCATGCGCCTGGCTTCCTCCTCCTCCTCCTTGCCATGCGCCCGGTGTCGTGGAGGAGGAGAAAGGGAAGCCCCACCTCTGGGGCGCACAGAGCTGCGAGGAGGTGCGGGGGGCGCCAAGGAGGAGTGCAGGAAAGGGGAGGGGGCATGGGGTGGGCGTGGATGGCACACAGGCGCAAAAGCACCTGAAGATCAAACTTTTTTTTAAAAAAAATTTATTTTTTTTTTATTTTGGGGGGTCTGGACCTGCTGCCCTCCCCATGGCTGCCGCCCTAGGCCATGGCCTAGGGTGGCCTTATGAATAATCCGGGCATGTGTCTTTTCCCAAGGGATTATGCAAATAGAAGACAGGGAGAGGTAACTGCCTTCAAGATACATTTTGATGCATTTGATACAGTTTATACATTTAAGAATCAGCAAATTACATAAATGATACAAGTTACACATAAACCAGTGGTTCCCAAACTTTTTTGGCCTACCGCCCCCCTAGAATTTTTTTTAAAGAATTTAATAGCAACTAAACAGAAAGATATATGTATTAATGTTTCTACCATTTTCATAAATTTAAATGTTTTAATGTGTTTTAATTTTTATTTAAATGTTACTTTAATTGCATGTTGTTTTTATGGCATTCAAAAAAGAAGGGGCCGGCACTGGACAAGCGAGGCCCACCTTGAAAAGTGCCTCCCGCTCGCCCCGCTCTGCGCCAGGCCCAGCAAGGCGTGCTTGCGAGGACGTCCCCATTGGAAGAAAGAGGCAATACACAGGACTGCGCCATGGGTGGGGTTGACAAAAAGGAGGTGTGTGCTGCGGTTTCCATGGCAACGCCTGCCTGGGGATCATGCGCTTGTGTCTATGTCCCTGCGAGTTGTCAATCCCCGGGCAGGCGTTGCCGTGGAAACCGCAGCACGCGGCTCCTTCCTCTCATCAACGGTGCACTCCTGTGTATCGCCTCTTTCTTCCAATGGGGACGTCCTCACAAGCGCGCGATCCTGCAAGAGGCAAGCAAGCCTGGCTCACACCACCGCCCCCTTACAGGGGTTTAGCACCCCCCCCCCCCCCAATTCTCCTGAGTATCCCAGCGTCCCTTGGATCACCCCACCACCCACCAGGGGGCGGTACCACCCAGTTTGAGACCCACTGACATAAACCATCACCGCGCTTGTGACTATGTCCCTGCAAGTTGGAATCCCTGGGTAGGCGTTGCCATGGAAACCGCAGCACCCCCTCCCAGCACCCTCCCAGCGCCCCCTTGGATTGCCCCACCACCCACCAGGGGGGCGGTACCGCCCACTTTGGGAAACCACTGACATAAACCACACTGCGCTTGTGTCTATGTCCCTGTGAGTTGGAATCCCCAGGCAGGTGTTGCCATGGAAACCGCAGCACGCGCCTCCTTCCATCAACCCCACCCATGGCGCACTCCTGTGTATCGCCTCTTTCTTCCAACAGGGACGTCCTCGCAAGTGAGCGACCCTGCAAGTGGCAAGCAAGCCTGGCTCTTGCCATCGCCCCCATACAGGGGTTTAGCACCACCCCCTAATTCTTTTGAGCCTCCCAGCGCCCCCTTGGAATGCCCCACCACCCACCAGGGGGCAGTACTGCCCACTTTGGGAGCCACTGACATAAGCCATCAAGCTAATACAGGGTTAGACCTGGAAGAGTTTGTAGGGTAGAGCCGCTGCTAGGTCCATCCTGGTGCCTCTTGCAGCTTTGACATTTTGCAACTTTGAAGCCACGGAAAATAGTTATAATCAGGGAGAGGGGGAATAATATATCTTACTTAGAGTCTCTTTAATGTCCAGAAACTTTTGACTCGACAACAACCAAATGATTTTGCCGCAAGTTTCTTCATTTTAGTCACCATCTTCTTTTTTGCAAAAAGAATTTGAAATATTCCAACAAAATACGAGCTAATACCCATCAGTAGGAAAATATAAACCAGAATAACCCAGCATAAAGCATCAACAGCAATGAAAACTAAGTTCGGGTCTCATTATAAAAAATTAAATAGCCCCCAAAGCCCTGAGAACACAAGTTTACAAATCAAAGTAGTCCAGACACAAGAATCCCAAGTGTTCAGAGATCTCTCTCTTTCTCTCTGTCTAGCTCTTCATTAGCGAAAATTTATATCCGGTAATGTCGGATTTAAATCCAGAGGCCAGCCAATCTAAGCCAATTTGCTTTGTTTTTGTCAATACATTCCCCCAAAGAACATGTCTTTTAAATGAAATTTCCTCCCTTATTCTCAGAAAACATCATTACAGCGAGGCATATAGTGCAAGCCGTCTTTTTTATTGGAACTAATCTTGTGCTGGAAATAATGAATTAACCGCATTATTTTTCAAAGCAGAGGTCTGAATAGTATGTGAGTGAACAAAACCTTTGATCTGTATATAACATATGTATACATTCTAAGCAACTAACTGGGATCCATTGGAAACTTGTCTCAATTTTTAAAACAAGGGTGTAAATTAATTCCTTTATCACAGGGGTGGGCAATAATTTTTTCCAAAAGGCAACACGAGAGCCAAAAATTCTTATGGAGGGCCTCACCTAAAGGTTGAACTACATGCTAATCTACATAATTTATTTATGTATTCACTTACTATATTTACTATATATTACACATCATTAATATTAACATATTAATATATCAAGAAATATTCATATATTATTAGTATTAATATCATAATTATTATATAATAGTATATATATAGACAATATAATATATTGATATTATAATATAATATAACATTATATTATATTATTTATTATATTATATATTATTATAATAAAATTATTATACAATAGTAATAAAGCCACTAAAATAAAATAATGCTTCCTCGTAGTCCCCTTCTCTGGAGAGTTTTATGCAGAGGCTTGATGGCCATCAGTCGGGGGTGCTTTGATTGTGTATCCCTGGGGGTTGGGCTGGATGGCCCTGGGGTCCCTTCCCTCTCGATGACTTCCTGTTCCCACCTTTCTAAAAACCTCCTGACAGCAAGTCTTTGAGGTTCGTGAAGGAAAAGGAAGAGATCAAACCCCATTGAAAGGATGGGAAACTCAGGACCAAACTTGGCACGAATCCTCAATATGCCCAAATGTGAACACTGGGGAAATTTGGGAAAAATAGACATTTGGAAGTTGGAATTGCTGGGATGTATAGTTCACTTATTAAGGATGCTCGGCAGCGGTGCTTGCAGCCTCCCTCCCTCCCTGGCCTCCACGCACCCTTTCGCCCGCTCCGGCTCTCCCTGCCTGGCCTTGCTGTTGCTGGCGCTGGGAGAGTCGGAGTGGCTGAGAGGGCGCGCGGGCAAGAAAGTGAGGCGAGAGGGCGGGGTGAGCGGTGGGCGGGCGAGCGGGTGAGCGGCAGGCGGGGCGAGCAGGGCGAGCTGCGGGCGGGGCGAGCGGCGAGCCTGCCTGCCTGTCTACTGGGGCCCTTAGGAGGGCCGGATAGAATCGGCCAAGGGCCGCATCCGGCCCCCGGGCGTCGTTTGACCACCCATGCTTTTTAAGGAGAGAAACAGACAAATACCACACTTCCTTGTACCATGTCTCTTTTAGCCACATGGACAGAAAATGTCATTCTTCTCAGTATGTTTTTTTTACTACAGCTCCCATAATCCTCATCAATTATACTGGGATGAGGTGGATTAGAGTAGTATACTAAACAATCTAAAAGGCATCATCAGTACCGGGCAAAAGCACCGGGACTGTGGCGCAGCTGGCTCCGTGTCAGCTGCATTAAAGATCACTACTGACCAAAAGGTCATGAGTTCAAAGCCAGCCCGGGTCGGAGTGAGCTTCCAGCCAATTGTGTAGCTTGTTGTCGACCTTTGCAACCCGAAAGACAATTGCATCTGTCAAGTAGGAAATTTAGGGACCACCTATGTGTGGGGAGGCTAATTTAACAAAATTTACAAGGCCATAAAAAATCTCCAGCAAAGCATGCAGGGAATGTGGAAAGTATGTCAGTGTCGCAGATGGACGGTGAAGCGACTGCTCCCCTGGGGACCAGAAGTCGGAATGTTAAATAGCCTCTGACTGTCTGTCTATATGTGTTGTGTGTCTATGACATAGAATGTTTGCCATGCATGTGTACATTGTAATCCATCTGAGTCCCTGCGGGGTGAGAAGGGCGGAATATAAATACTGTAACTAAATAAATAACTAAATAAATAACTAAATAAATAAACTTGCCTCTCCATGAGTAATGGCTACAAATCCCAGCAACTACAACTCCCAGATGACAAAATAATGGCTATTTAACATGATTTCTCCCAACTTTGACCATGGCTTGGGTTTTTAAAAAGAGTTCCAGTACACTGTCTTGAGCTATAGCACTAAAGAAGTTCTCTACATATCTCATTGAACTACTAATCCCAGGATTCCAAGGGAGGGGATGGTGGCAATTAATGTGGGATTAAACTCTCTCTTTAAAAATGACAGGGAACTCAAGTTCTGGTATAGAGATCTAATTCGTAAGGCACCATCCCGCCACCTCCAAGGTCCCCATTCCCACTGGCATTGTGCTCTGTTTGGGAGCCGCCTGGTCCTCAATTCTAATTTTACAGTTGGCTCCCCATGCCTTGGTCTGTCTCTCCTTGATAATGACAGATTTATTATTGTGATGCCTGGAGTGTGTGTTCATCTGTACTATAATGCACTTTTAAATTAAGGAGTATCTGCTGGAGTGTCTTACGCAGTGAGAAAAGTATTGCCACGTTCAGAGAAATACAGAAATACAAAGTCCAATGAATGCATCCCAACCTGTGACCCAGGAAGGGAGGATCATGGCCAATGACTACAATGATATAAGAGTGGTAAACTTGTACCTGTTCTGAAGTTTAAAGGAGCTATTCGATAAGAGCTGGAAGACCGAGAACAAGCCACGAGAGTCAAGACAAAGATCCACCCGGAGGGAAAGTGTTCTTGCCAGACATCAAGGGAACCACTGACTGCATTGGGAAGCTGATGAGGAAACTCAACATACAAACTATTTGCAGACCCACTAAGAAAATCCAACAAATGCTCCATTCAACAAAGGGCAAGAGGGATCCCCTCACCTCTGCAGGAGTCTACCATATACCATGCAGCTATGGACAAGTCTACAGAGGGACCACCAAGCGCAGTAGCATTGACCAAGCGCGAATCGAGGAACATGAAAAGCACTGCAGACTCACTCAACCCGAGAAGTCAACCATAGCAGAGCACCTGGTGAACCAACCTGAACATAGCATATTTTTTGAGAACACAGAAATACTGGACCACTCTAACAACTATGATGTCAGGCTATACAGAGAAGCCATTGAAATCCACAAGTATGTGGACAATTTTAACAAAAAGGAAGAAACAATGAAAATGAATAAAATGTGGCTACCACTATTTTTAATAATTCTAAAATTATAACATTAAATAAAAAACAACACTCAAACACAGGGGAACTCCAGACAAGAAAAAAAATCAGGAAGAGCGAATCACTTCTTAACAAAGGATTCCCCCAGGCAGTAACAAGCCACACTTTAAAACTATCAGGTCATCAAATGCTAATCAAGGTGGCCAATTGAAACATTCACACTTGCTTCCAACAGACAAGAGTTTGTTCTCCCACCCTGGACTTTCCACAGGTATATAAACCAAATTTTCCCAGTTTCCAACCGACCTCACAACCTCCTGCCTGCCAGGCAAAACGTCAGGAGAGAATGCTTCTAGAACATGGCCAGGCAACCTGAAAAACCTACAACAATCCATTGCCCAATTGACATAAATGCCTCCAATTGTTACTGTTTCTACTACTACTACTACAACTTTATTAAATGCATCTCCACGAGTGTGCTCTGGGTGACTTCATCCATACTATAACAGTACTAAAATATTAAAAACATTAAAATATAAAAATATTAAAATTGCTAAAATATTGGAATGGGCATTCTATCACAGAATGCATCTATGAATTCTTAAATCATCCATACTATATCTAGACATGTCTTGGGAGTTTTTTTAATTTCTAAAATTGGAGCAAAGGAGAATATTGCAAATGATATATATACTGTATACACACACACACACACACACAACTGTGTGCCTTTCCTTTCACTCTGGGAAAAGCCAGCCAAAAGATTTTTTTAAGGAACTGCATTAATAGGATTACAGCAGTTTGCTTATGCTCAAAAGGATCATGTTCCATCCCGGAGAAGAAAACTCCTCGGTCAGGAAAATAAAACTGCAAGCAAGTTGGTCCCCTGCACCAAATGGCCCTCCCAGGACCAAGTGAGGTAGAGAGCAGATAAGGTGGAACAAGCCAACCCTAATTAGCCAAGCTAGAGATAAATCTGAAAAGCACACTAGATCAAACTCAGATAAACTCCAATCACTCTTGCCCTCGCCAAAGAGAGTTAAATTTATTTAGTCTCTTCTGTGGCCACTTCAATGCAAAGTCAATGAAGGTGCGAATTAATGTGGTGTTCTTTGTTTTCCTTGCCGATCTGTGCACCAAGAAAAGTCTTTTGGATCTGGAAAAAAAGCAAACAGCATGCAGACAGCAGTACCCCTATAATGTTTAACATAGTAGACTATATAGAATGCTGGACAACCATATGGACTACAGCATGCTCAAGCATGCGAGTATAAAACAACCAAGTAAAACTTCCTAGTGAAACATATAACAAAATCTGATATTTTCTTGGCCATATAATCTGATTCAAAACAGATAACATTTTTATTCAACTGTGTGGAAAGGACCTTAACCCAGGGCGGCAGCACTTGTGCCTGCATCCCCTGCCTGCAAGCTCCAGGACATCCTATACCAGTAGATCGCACTCCCTGACTTAAGGAGTAAATAAAACAGACCAAAAAGATATCTTGGTGGCTTGGTTTTTGTGCCCATCCCTGGGGTCCTATAGGGCACTGATTTAGAAAATTGCCTTGGCTAGACTGCATCAGCTCTAGTTGCTTATATAAGATTCTCATGGCTATCTATGCACACCGGGACTGTGGCGCAGCTGGCTGGGTGTCAGCTGGATTGAGATCACTACTGACTGAAAGGTCATAAGTTCGAAGCCAGCCCAGATCAGAGTGAGCTTCCGGCCAATTTTGTGTAGCTTGTTGTCGACCTTTGCAACCCAAAAGACAGTTGCATCTGTCAAGCAGGAAATTTAGGTGCCACCTATGTGTGGGGAGGCTAACTTAACAAATTTACGAGGCCATAAAAAATCTCCAGCAAAAGCATGTGGGGAATGCGGAAAGTACTTCATCAGTGTTGCAGGTGGACAGTGAACCAACAGTTCCCCTGCTGGCCAGAAAAAAGTCAAATAGCCTCTGTCTGTCTGTCTATATGTGTTGTGTGTCTATGGCATTGAATGTTTGCCAAGAGTTTAATTCTTTCTGTTGTTTTTAAAGTGTGTTTTTATATTCTCTGTAAGTTATCCTGAGCCCTCGGGGAAGGAGGGTATACAAAATTGAATTAAATAAATAAATAAATAAATAAATAAATAAATAAAGGTGTACATTGTAATCCGCCCTGAGTCCCCTGCAAGGTGAGAAGGGTGGAATATAAATACTGTAATAATAATAATAATAATAATAATGGGCAGATAAATACTGGTAAATACTGGTAGATGGCATATGCTCTGCATCTTGACAACCACAGCTGATAGGGGCAAACAGGTGCATTTTTGGAACCAGCAGGTCAAATATACCCAGAAATACAGGTCTTACATTTCATGCACCAATATGTGTACTAGACAGTGAAATCTTCCAGTCCAACTATAGTCCTCTCAGCACCTCCAAAACATGGGAACATCAAAGAGTGCTTCTTCCTGGAGCAGCAGTTCTCAAAGTGTGCTCTACGGAGCCCTTGGGACTCCATGAAGCATACTGAGGGACCTCCTCCCCCTCCAAGCTTTCACTCCTCTTTCCTGCTCCTTTCCTTCCTCCACCTCCATCACTGCCAAAAGCCTTTACCCAGATTCCCTCACCCCAAAAGACTTTTTCCTCACCTTCCTCACATCCCAGATCCTTTCCCCCTTGCCTTGCTTGCTTCCAAAGCCCTATTTCCCTCCCAACACTAAGGGGATGCTTTGATTGTGCACAGCAAAAGGGAGTTGAACTGGATGGCCCCATTGAGTTTCTGTTGTTGTTATTAATATTATTGGTGTTGTTGTTATTATTACTAAAAAGGCTGGGTCGCCATCTGTTGGGGTGCTTTGATTGTGCTTTTTCTGCATGGCAAAATGAGGTTGGAGTGGGTGACTCCTTGGGTCTTCCACTGAAATACTGTTAAGTTTATGTTGGTGGAAAGGTTTACCCATGCCTGATATATCTATATTATAAATCACATAATATATAATACAATAAATAAACAGTACTTTCAGCATGATGCTCCAAAGGGCTACGGCAGATCTCGAAGAAGAAGACAGCCTATATATACGCTAGCGTACTGATGGTAGCTTGTTCAACTTAAGCCACCTGAGGGCTTGCACTAAGACTCTAAACCAGGGGTGCCCACACTTTTTCATCATGCGAGCTACTATATGAACAATCAAGTTGTGTGTGTGCGCACGCACGCACGCATGCTCCTACTGCAGCCTTTCGTCCGCGCAGGGCTTCTTTCTTGCCTGCCCACGAACTCGGCGCCATGCGCACCCGGGAAGGGCATCTCCTTGCCTGCGCGCGCGCTCTCTCTTAATATCTTCGTTGCCTTCCTCCTTCCTGCTGCATGCTTTTGCGAAGCAGGAAATCCCCATCCCGTCCTGCTTCTTGCGTGCACAGCAGGCCCCTCCCATGCACGCAACAGGAGGGTATTTATAGGCGCACCCACCAGCGCTCCGGCCAGATATGGCTTCAGCGGCGGATCGGAAGGTGCAGGGCTGGGAGAAGGGGCCACCTGGCTGCTGCCTGGTCCAGGAGACTCAACCGAGAGAGGAACCAACGCGAGGCTGGAGCCTGATTACGGCAGCCTCCCCCCCTCCCTCCTCCCTCGAGGTTTCCTTACCTGGGCAGGAGAAGGAAGAGTGGAAGAGGTGCTTCCACAAAGTGACAGATGTAGCGGGGGCTTCCTTCCTTCCGAGGGTGTCACTCAGAAAGGATGCCCAAGTGGCTGGCTGGCAGGAAGGAGGACCCCTCCCACTGGTGGCTCCATGCTTCTTCCTAGCCGGCTCTGAAGAGCCACCCTCTCTCTCTCTCTCCCTCCCCGTGGGCCCTCACCAACTTTCTCCTTCGAGGGCGAAGGAGGGCGAGGCGGAGAAAGGCAGCGAGGGCACAAACAGCAGCAAGTGGAGTCTCCATCCCCGCAGCCCCCTCCTCCTCGGGTTCAGCCCCAGGAACACGGCGGAGCCCTCCCTCCTCACCCCCAACCAAGGAAAGAAAGCAGCCCCACACAGCTCGCTCGCCCAGGTCTCGGATTGGAATGGGAGTCCCGAGGGCAGCAGCAGGGTTTGCGGCGGGGCTTGCTTGGCTTTGCCCCACTTTGCCCGGCCTCCTTTGCCTCTTTCTCTCTTGCTCTCCCTCTCTCCTTCCAGCGCCCGCCTGCCTGCCTGCCAAAAAGATCTGAAAAAGTTATCCGGATTTCTTTCTTCTCACCTTGGCTCTCTCTCTCTCACACACACACACACACACACACATCCCTCCATACCTCCCACAGCCTCGCATCCTATTCGTGCGTGTGCCTTCGCCTTGCTCCCCCAGCAGCAACCACTGGGCGGTCATGTCACCACACCGTGCGTGGCAAGACGAGCACCAGTGCCCGCCAACTAAAGCCTCATTTTGGCAAAAGAAGCCCCGCAAAGGCGGTGGCAGGAGCGCACATGAGCGCGCATGGCAGGAGCGCGCCATCCAGCTGGTGAGGCCCAAAGATCACCTGGAAGAGGGCCGAAGATCACCTGGGTGCTCCCGATCACCGTAATGAGCACCCCTGCTATAAACTATCTAGTCCGTGAGCTGCTTTTTGCTGACAATGCTGTCCTTGTCGCCCATTCAGAAGCAGCCCTGCAGCACCTCACATCCTGCTTTGCAACAGCTGCAGAGCTGTTTGGGCTGGAAGTCAAGAACAACACGTAGGAGCTAATGTAACCAAAGTAAATACACAATTACAAAATCAAAACGCAGACCGTGTGGACATAGTGGGCTGGATGCTGTTCAAGAACATAACCAGTAAATACCCGTGGTGTCCCACTCAGTGGGTCTAGCCCCAGGTCACACAAGCGTCACCCCAGGCCACCCAAAGGGGCAATGCCCCGTGGGGACGGACGCCGCGAGAAAATATATGTGTATATGATAGGCTGATTCTGCCCCGCCAACCCAGGCAGCCCAATGCACACCCTTGATTACACACATGTGGAAATCCTCCTGGAGTATGGTATAAATCATAAGCATAAACATCCAGCTCCCAAGATGATAATAAATACGTTGCCCCAAGTTCCAATACCGTCCCGCCGAAGCTCCGCAGTGGAATCAAGGCTGGATGCAGTCAAAAAAGGGGGGACGGTAACTGCGGCGTGGCGCAGCCTGAGGGAAGCCGCGTCGCGGCCAGGCCCACTCCGCGGCGTACGGCCAGTCTGGATGACGTAGGGCGTCCAGGCCAATGAGGCGCAGCAGATGATGTGACGTCAATCGTCCCGCCCACGGCAATGACGTGGGTGGGTCTCCCAGCAACGGAGACGCTGGAGCCAGCCAGGGAAATCCCCAGGCGGAGAGGCCCAAGCCCCACCAATCAGCAGGCTCTGTGGATGACGGCATGCTGACGAGCGCGGCGGGGGGATCCCGTGGAAGCCGGGCGGTATCGGAGGGGGGGAAGAGGAAACTCCAGGAAGGTGGCGGACGAGGGGAACAGCGGTGGAGGATTCAAATGAGGACGCGGATCCAGTCCCTGGCTGGATGCAATGATCCAACGTAGGTGGCCAAACGGATGCCTTGCGGGCCTCGGGGGTGGGCCCAAGGAAGCAGTGGGCGAAGGCCAGCAGATAAAAGTTGTCTCCAAAGCCACACGGTTGTACAAATGTATCAAAGTATATTTATTAAAGGACCCCAGTCCAATGACTGTGTGATCCTGGGCAGTGAGGAATAACTGCAGATGCACCAATGCACAAACGCCAGTTCAGTCACAATGAGGGACCAACTGTGGGGCTGGCTGCTCCCACAGTCGTACCATGAACGCCAACGGGTGAAGTACGGTTATTAGGAGGGTCCCAAATCCTGTTTCGCTGGTGAGTGTTTACAGCTTCGTCAGGGCGTTTCCATTACAATTACAACCATTGTGCAGGTGAAGGCATAATCTTACATAGTCCAAATCATAATATATCAAGCATAACAATAATGTGGAGGGATTCCACTGGGTCTGATGTGACCCACAGGTCCGTCCCCCCTTTTTTGACTGCATCCAGCCTTGATTCCACTGCGGAGCTTCGGCGGGACGGTATTGGAACTTGGGGCAACGTATTTATTATCATCTTGGGAGCTGGATGTTTATGCTTATGATTTATACCATACTCCAGGAGGATTTCCACATGTGTGTGTAATCAAGGGTGTGCATTGGGCTGCCTGGGTTGGCGGGGCAGAATCAGCCTATCATATACACATATATTTTCTCGCGCGTCCGTCCCACGGGGCATTGCCCCTTTGGGTGGCCTGGGGTGACGCTTGTGTGACCTGGGGCTAGACCCACTGAGTGGGACACCACGGGTATTTACTGGTTATGTTCTTGAACAGCATCCAGCCCACTATGTCCACACGGTCTGCGTTTTGATTTTGTAATTGTGTATTTACTTTGGTTACATTAGCTCCTACGTGTTGTTCTTGCCTATACAAGAATTATCCCTCCTGTGTTTGGGCTGGAAGTCAGCCTGAAGAAAATTGAAGTCCTCTACCAGCCCGCACCACAGGAAGAACACCATCATCCCCACGTCAGCATAGGCAAATCTGTGCTTACGTCCTTTCAGCAGTTCACCTCCCTGGGAAGCATCATCTCTCCAGATACCAAGATTGACAAAGAGATAGATCACAGATTAGCAAAGGCTTCACAAAAGAGTCTGGAGCAACAAGCACCTGAGGCAAAGCACCAAAATCAGTGTGTACAGAGCTATCATACTGTCTATTCTCCTCTATGGGTCTGAAACATGGGTCACCTATCGCCAACACCTACGACTCCTTGAATGCTTTCATCAGCGCTGTCTTCGCACAATCCTAAATATACACCGGACCGACTATGTTGCTGTCCTTGAACAAGCAGGGACCACCAGCATTGAGGCCACGCTATTGAGAACACAGCTGCGCTGGGCAGGGCACGTCTCTAGGATGGAGGACCACCACCTCCCAAAGATACTACTCTATGGTGAACTCGCCATTGGTCAGTCAAGAGAGGCCCCTCCAAAAGAGATATAAGGACTCCCTGAAACAACATCTCAGACTCGGCCAGATTGATCACCAGCAATGGTCCACCCTGGCCTCACATCGGGAGGCATGGAGACGCGCTATCCACAATGCTGCGGCCTCTTTCAAGAAGACATGCCGAATGGGTCTCGAAGAGAAACGACAATGCAGAAAGAACCGTAACTTGGAAACCACTTCACCCAAGGAGACTTTCTGCTGTGATTTCTGCAACCAAACTTGCCTATCTCAGATTGGCCTTTTTAGTCATCAACGTGCTTGTAAAAAGCGTGTGATGAGTCCTTCCTAAGAATCTTTGTTCACGAAGTAATGCCGAGAGAGAGACATGGGGCTCCATGAGAAGCTTTTGCTTCAAAAGGGCTCAGAACCCCTGAGCTGGAGGATTGATGCACCAACATTCCTGAGTAGAGAAAGCTTGTAAAACAACAATTACATAGTTCCATAGTATTGGAACTATACCAAACCACATTGATTCTAGAGTGCTTATGAAGCCAAAGGCCATGGAGTCAGCCCATTGAGTCAACTCTGATCCACAAAACATCTCCAAGGTTTCTGGAAACCACCCAAGGTCTCCATGTTTGGATATCTGTAGTGGCTTCCCATCCAAGTGCTAATCAGGCCTCATTAGCAATAATGAAAAATATGGGTATGGTTCATCTAGTTTTTAAACTGGATTCAAAACTGAGCTCTTCAACAGCATAATAATAATAATAATAATAATAATAATAATACACTTAATTTATATTCCGAAGGGGACTCAGAGCGGATTACAGGTACACATACTTAGCAGACAATCCCTGCCGTTTTCCACATACACACATATAGACAGACAGAGGAAAACTCTGGCCACCAGGGGGAGCTGATACACTCCTCATCTCTCAGCGTCCCCAGCATCCCTTGTTGTTCCTTCCGCATTCCTCAGCATTCCTGGAGTTCTTTAATGGCCTCATAATTCAGTCAAAATTTGCCTCGCCACTTAATGTGGTACTTTTATCTCCTACTTGACAGATGCAACTGTCTTTCGGGCTGCAAAGGTCATCAGCAGGCTACACTTAAAGTCTTCGGCGTCGAGTATTTATGCCACAGCGGAATAGGCAACAGAAATATAGAAGTTTAATTCCCCATTCGGCCCAATAAACTCCAGTCACTGTTCGTGTGAATAATGACACTCTGATTCAATTCACAAGGTAAAAATATAACTTTGTATTGAATTGAATTTAACAATAATAAGCTAAGCATGGAAAAACAACAGCAATTGCAGCTACCTTCCTAAACATCCTTTCCTCACAAATATTTAATCCTAACTGTCCTCTTCAACGGACAAATCCCAACTGTCACCAACTGTCACTTCTCAAGATTCTATTCATCAGTCTTGAGACAGCGCCATCTGGTGTCAAACATATCACACTGCAGAAAATACATCTTGTGCTGCAATAATACATCTTGTGTTGCCTCATGAATTGCTATTTAAAGTGCAATAATCTGACATAAAGGTCGAGCACGCACCTCAACCTGGGCAGGCCTCGAACTCATGACCTTTTGGTCAGAGAGATCTTATGCAGCTGACACTTAGACAACTGCGCCACATTCCCGGTACTTTGAGTTCTACTCTGATATATGTATGAAGAAGCTTGGGACTTGGTGCCATCTTCACCGCCACCAACAACATCATCTTCCAGCATCTTTGTCTCGGCCACCCAACCCCCAGCTTTGCAAACAAGCCCAGCTGCAGCTGCTAAATTCAGGCAAAGAAAACGCTACTTTGCAAGTGTCGCCTGCGTGTTCTTTTTTAAAGGGGGAAATAAAACTTCAAAAGGTATAAGTGGCCACCTGCAAAACTTCTAGGCTTCCTTTGATCTCAGAAACAATGGTTCGTAAAGAAAGGAGGAAGGGAAGTGGGGAGAGTGTTTTCTCTTGTATTTTATAAAGCCATGAAAGGAAATTATCTCCCTTTTCCTTTTGGTGGCTCATAATGGTTCCGATTAGCATTTCAGGGCTGAGATGTAAATAATTCTTTGAGGAGCTCTACAGATGAGTCAGGCCTGCTTAGCAATGTAGATTGCAAGGCTTTTTACACGGCACATTATTTTCCATGTTCTTTGCAGTACCTGGGGTGCCAAAGAAATGTTTTAAAAAATTAGGAGGAAGGGTGGTATATTCATTTGCTTAATTATGTAAACATTAAAAAATAACATTATTTAACATTATTTATTTATCATGTCAAAAGCAAATTGATTGGTATTTAATGTATATTTATTTTATTTATTTATGTTTTTATTTAATGTATATGTGTTGTTTGATAATTTTATGTTTATGTTTTGCTTACTCGTATGTTTTGGTGTTTTGTTACATGGAAACTGTCCTGAGTCCTCTAGGGCAGTGTTTCCCAACCAGTGTACCGTGGCACACTGGTGTGTCATGAGCAATCATCAGGTGTGCCGTGGGAAATTGGAACCTCCGATACCCTTTCTCCCCCCCCTCCTAGCAGCTCTTTCTCCCTCTTTCCCTCCCCAAAGATCCTCCCCGAGGCAAAGGAAGGGCTCCGCCGAATGCCAGGGACAGGCCCGCCTTGAGGAAGCCTTCAGGAGCCTCGACTCAGCATGGCTCCAGCTCCTGCTCAGGGCTGGTTCAGCCTCCTGATGCTCCCAGATTTGCTCACTGCCCAATTCACCGACATGGAGCTTCCATCTTTGGCTGTTCTTGCGAGAAATCCAAGCCAACGCGAAAATGCCAACTCAATCATTTCTGCCCAGTGCTCTGCTTTTACGAAGGGAGGCAGCAAAAGAGGCCACACAGATCTATGAAATGTATAGACTACCAAGAAACAAATTGAGCCTCTGCGCTTGGAAATTGGGTTTTTTTTTACTATTTTACTAGATTTTTTGAGAGTCTTCCCCCCCGGAACTGTTTATAACAGCTTCATGACGTCCATAGTTAACTGGAAGCAAGTTTCACTCAGGGTGAAATTTCACAAGGGTCTGGAGAACAAGCCCTATGAGGAGCGGCTTGAAGAGCTGGGCATGTTTAGCCTGAAGAAGAGAAGGCTGAGAGAAGACAGGATAGCCATGTATAAGTATGTGAGAGGAAGTCATATACTGTATATGTTGTGTTCATCGAAATAGGCCGAGGTTTCACACTGAGTGTATAAATACATTTAAAAACATATTAACTATATGTATTACTGTGTTAGAGTTTCATTTTGTGTCATTTTGGTTGGTGGTGTGCCCCAGGATTTTGTAAATGTAAAAAATGTGCCGCGGCTCAAAAAAGGTTGAAAAACACTGCGCTAGGGGAGATAGAGCGGTATATAAATAAAGCCTTATTATTATTTTTTTATTTTTATTTTTATATCGCACTCAACAACTAAGGATCCGAGAGTGACATGCAATACAATCAATGTAAAGAATTCCAAAGAAATTAAAACACGAAACCCAATGCAACTAAAACAAATTAAATAATTTAACAATTCAATCAAAACCAGTTGTTTTGTTTTTGTTTTGTTTCGTTTTTCATGTCAGGAGTGACTTGAGAAATTGCAAGTTGCTTCTGGTGAGCAGCAGCAAGAACGCCGAGCTCCGTTGGGGCTCGCACAGTCTTTCCCAGGCAACTGCGTTCCCCACTGCATCAGCCACCCCAGTTGGGGGGACGGTTTGGTGGGGAGTCGGGGGAGACCCGTGGACGCTGCTCGGGTCCCCGGGGGGGCCTCCGGCTCTCTTGGAGGCCCTCCAGATGGAGGCCGAGGAGGTCTTGGAGGTCCGAGACCCAGCCCGGCACTCCAGGCCTCCGGAGGTACTGAGCCTGAGGAGGACCCTGAGGAGGGCTCCGGGGGTCGTAGAAGAGCCACAGGACCACCCGCTGCGGTCCCCGGTTCCCTGGCCGGGGCTGGAAGAGCACGAGGACCGGGAGGAGGAGAAGACCACCACCACTACCTCCCTAGCCCTTGGTAACATACCGGTTGGCCTATCAGGCCTGACGGGCCTCTCCCACCTCCTTCGCGGCCTCGCTGAGACGACCGAGCGGCTGGCCGCCTGCCTGGGCGAGGTGGGGAGGCTGAGCCTGGAGCTGGCGTCCTTTGGTGGCAAGCTTGGACCCCTGCCATCCAGCCCTCCCCCTGGGTCGAGAGGGGCACGGGTGGCGAGTGCGCCGGTTGCCTCTCACCTGGCTCTGGCCCTGGGATGCCCTGGCGCTGAGGTGGAGGAGAGAAGAGTGGCTGGAGGCGGAGGCGATGGATGCGACGGGAGCGACGAAGGGAAGATGAGCGAGATGACGGCAGCCGGTGGTGAGGCCTCTCCGGGAGCCATGCCGGGGCCTTGGTGGAGCCCCTGGAGAGCGCTGGGGCGATGGCCTCCCTCGGCTTTGGATGGGGGGGCAGAGGCTGAGGCCGCCAAGATGGCGCCAAGCCCGATCAGCTCAGCGTCTCTGGCCCTGCCCCCTCCACCCTCTTCGGAGCCTACGAGCCGGCCCCTCTCTGGCCCGAACCTGCACTCCGGCCTGGTTCTGCTGCCCCCTGCTGGACCAGAGATGGTGGAGATAGTGGAGATGGTGTTGGTCGAGAGTGCCAAGATGGCACCGGACCCGCTTGGCTTGGCGTCCTTGGCCCCTCCCCTCCAGCTAGCGACGACGCCTTCGTTCTTGCCTCCCTTTGGACTAGATCGATCGCCCCCTGCTGGACTAGATCGTCTCCTGCAGTCCGGAATTGAGCCAGTCGAGCCATTGACACCAGGCTTGAATATCTCCCTAGTGTTAGCTAGGGCTCCGGGAGCTCGGCCCCGACGTCAGGCCTGTCAGTGGTCGCGGCCTCCCCTGGCGCTGCTTCACTCCCAGAACCCACCTCCCCCCCGGCCTGGTTGGAGGGAAAAGAACAAGCCAGGTCAGGCCAAACAGAGGCGGCAGAGGAGGAGGCAGAGGAAGAGAAACAAGTCTCCATGTGATTTGAATCGCCAGAGACCACGTACTAACTGGAATGACACAACATCAACTGCCAGCAGCCGGGTGTCGGCCAGGCTTACCACTAGTGACTTGGTGGCCAATCCCATACTGGCCGCGTCCGGAGCTAGCATCCCTCCTCTATTATCCCAGCAATTGCGGCCTGCGGCCTCGAGGCTGCCCCTGCTGGGGAAAGGTCGATCTGGCAAAAAACGGAGTAGCAGTTTTGGCCCGCGGACCTTCTGGGGGGCGGGCTACGGCCGTTCGACCCGCACCGTGAAGAAGGAAGTGCGGACCGGTTCGACCTCCAAGCCGATCAACCAATATAAAGAGTGCGACAAGATTATAACCATGAAGCCCCCAAGGTCTTCTGATATGGACAATTCGCCGGCCATGGCGTTTTCCCCTTTTCACGGGGTCTGTCGCAAACTGGATGCCCTTCAAAACCCCGGGCCAAAGACGGAAAACCGTCAACCATTATCCACATTCCCTCTACAAGTCCATCAACCTGCGGAGAAAAAATTCCAACAGTTACAGGTAGAAGGAAAGTTGGACTCAAGGGCCGACCTCTAATTAGGAACCATGGGAACAGTAGGAAGCACCACCCGTCCCCTTTCCTGCGACCCGTCCCCCAACAAAGCCCCTCCCCGACACCACCTCCCACCTGCTCATCACTCCTGCTCCTCAACGCCAGATCTATACGGAATAAGCTGGCCACCTTGAATGAATTCATCATAGAGCAAGATGCAGATATTAACTGCATCACGGAGACCTGGACACAGAATGGAGACTCTATACCTCTCCATGAGCTGTCCCCTCCGGGTTTCCGGATGTTCCATCAACCGAGAACTGGTGGCAGGGGAGGAGGAGTGGGCATAGTAGTTAGGGATGACATTCCGGTGACAATCGTGCAAGCCCCGAATATCGCAGGCATGGAGTGCTTGGGAATCACTCTAAAAGCTAAGGAGTGCTTAGCGATTCTTCTAATCTATCGCTCCCCCGGGGCCCCGAAGGAGAGCTTATTCAATCTGCTCGATCTTGCCGCAGACTGGACACTTAGATTCCCAAGACTTATTGTTTTGGGAGATTTTAACATCCACGCAGATGCTAATATGCCATCCCCTCTAGCGAAGGAGTTCATTCGATCTATGGACACATTAGGTCTCTTCTTGATGGAGTCCGGCCCCACACACCAGGCCGGACATACCCTAGACCTAATCTTTGGGTACGGGTTGAGGGTTACGCAGCAAGTAACAACGAAGGTTCCCTGGTCGGATCATTTTACCCTGAAGGTCGACATCAAAATCCCTCTACCAGTAAGACCGGAGCCAAAACCCATCCTAGCACGCCAGAGGAGACATATGGACCCCAGTTGTTTCGCAGCAGCCCTTGAGCCGATGGAAATTCCCAGTGGGTCCTTGAATCAACGGGTGGACAGATGGAATACAGTCCTGTCAAAAGCCATCGACCAAATAGCCCCCAGACGCCTGATCCGTCCACGAAGAGTCCATTCTCCATGGTTCACGGACGACCTGCGACAACTGAAGCGAAGGCGAAAGCAGCTAGAGAGCGCATGGCGTCGGAAACCAACTCAGACGTCGAGAACGGCCTTCAGAGACATGCGCAGGTCATACGAACGGGCGGTCAAAGAGGCCAAGAAGACCTATAACTCCTCTTTAATAGCGGCGGCAAGATCGCGCCCAGCACAGATCTTTAAGATCGTCCGAGACATGACTACGCCCAATTCACTGCCGAGAGACAATGAAAACTCAGCTATCTCAGCGGAAGAATTTCATGATTTCTTCACTGAGAAAATAACTGCTCTTAGGCGTGACTTGCCCCCTATATCCGAGGAGAGGAGCGGGATGGGAAGTAACCCAGCTCCATCGCCCTGCCAGAAATTCGACCAATTCAAGGCCCTGAATTCAGAGGAGATTAACCAAATCCTGGCCGCAGCAAGGGCAACCACCTGCTCTACAGACCCGTGCCCGTCCCATCTGATTAAGTCCTGTGCGGGGAGCCTCTCGGCCACTCTGACAGGGCTGATAAATCACTCATTGGAGATCGGAGTTTTCCCCGACGCTCTGAAGGAAGCTAGAGTCCGCCCGCTGCTGAAGAAGGCGAATCTGGATCCAGCGACGCCGGCAAACTACCGTCCGGTCTCAAACCTACCCTTCCTCGGGAAACTGATTGAACGGGCAGCAGCGATCCAATTGCAGGATTTCCTGGAAACCTCAGGAAGCCTGGACCCCTGCCAATCGGGTTTCCGCTCCGGACACGGAACTGAGACCATTCTGGTGGCTATCACCGATGACATCCGCCGCCAATTGGAGAAGGGAGGCTCAGCTATCTTGGTGCTACTCGACCTCACCGCGGCGTTCGACACGGTGGACCATGACCTGCTGTTGCGGCGACTCTCAGTCACTGGGATTCAAGGCACAGCTTTGGCCTGGTTCGACTCCTTCCTGCGGGGCCGCTCGCAGCGTGTCGAGTGGCGAGGCCAAGTATCCAAGAAATCCACTCTGGACTGTGGAGTCCCCCAAGGCGCCATTTTGTCACCAACGCTCTTTAACATCTACGTCCAACCCTTGGCAAACATAGCCAGAAGCTTTGGTTTCGGGTGCTATCAATATGCAGATGACACCCAGCTCCTGCTGAAGCTTGAGCCAGGTATAACATCGGTGCCTGAGAACTTTAGACAAAGACTAGAGGCAGTGACCAGATGGCTCCGCTCACACAAACTTAAGATCAATCCATCAAAGACGGAGATTCTATGGCCGGGACGCCCAGAACCACCCATTCCGCTGCCGCTCTTCGAGGGTGAGCCGCTGATCCCAGCCCCGTCGGTGAAGAGCCTCGGTGTGATACTAGACTCGAGACTCTCGCTGGAGGCCCAGGTTGCTGCGACAAGTAAGGGAGCTTTCTTCCACCTGCGCCAGGCACGTCAACTGGCTCCTTACCTTCCATCGGATGCGCTGGCTACGGTGGTCCATGCCACAGTGACATCGCGGCTGGACTACTGTAATGCCTTGTGCGTGGGGCTGCCACAGTCAACCACTCGTAAAATCCAGCTAGTGCAGAATGCAGCCGCCAGACTCCTCACCGGGACACCGCTGAGATGCCACATTGCGCCATCCCTACAACGCTTACACTGGTTGCCAATCGAGCTCAGAGCCATCCACAAGATCTTGTCGCTCACCTTTAAGGCCCTCCACGGCGCCGGCCCAGCCTATTTTAAAGATCGCTTGTTCGAACCAGTTCATTTAAGGTCGCCACGCTCAGTGAACAGGGACCTTCTCCGCATTCCAGGTGTGAGTGAGGCCCGCCTCGACATCACAAGACGGAGAGCCTTCTCCATTGCGGCCCCTGTTCTCTGGAATTTGATGCCGGCGGAGCAGAGAGCTATCTTGGACATGCCCCAGTTCCTGACCGCATTGAAGACTTGGCTCTTCCGAAAGGCGTATGGCTAAGGACACCTCCCAGACTTGGCCTGAGCTACCGGAACTCTTTTAATTAAATTCTCATCTTTTTTAGCTTTTTATTATTGAACTGTTTTTACGCTTTATGTGTAAGTCGCCCGGAGCACTGACGTGGAGGGCGACTCACAAATAATTAAATCAATCAATCAATCAATCAGAGAGAATTGGCCATCTGCAAGGACGTTGCCCAGGGGACACCTGGATGTTTTGATGTTTTACCATGCTTGTAGGAGGATTCTCTCATGTCCCCGCATGGGGAGCTGGAGCTGACAGAGGGAGCTCAACCTGCTCTCCCTGGATTCGAACTGCTGACATGTCAGTTAGCAGTCCTGCTTGCACTAGGATTTAACCCGTTGCGCTGCCAAGAGCTCCATCAAAACGAGTGAGGTTTTGGATAATGTAAAACCAGGTGCATGCAGTAATTATCCACTTGGCTCTGGAAACAAGAAGCAGAAGATCTCCCATGACTTCAACAACTCTCACCCTGATACCCAATGGAATGAGCATCCTGAAAAAACATCAATCCAATTGCTATTAGAATCTAGATAAATAAGAATGCATGGTAACAGAGAAGGCAGGAGGAAAAGAAGTCTGCATTGCAGATGGATAGATTCCACCAAGGAAGATTGAGGTTTGCAAGACATGAGGATAAGAGGACTTGAAGATCTCTCCTCTGTAGGGTCACCATAAGTTGACTTGATGGCCGTAAGCAATAACAATCTGTTTTGAATCCAGAAATTCTATTAACTTCCATCATAATGGTCAATGATAGCATACGGGATTTGTCTGCAGGCAGGCAATGTTTCCCATCTTTATGCTTCAGGAGCAGCCATTCCATATGTTGCGCTCAGCTCCAGTACTGAGCAGCTACATTGCCAGAACTGGATAATTGAACTTTGGGCATCAGATTCACATGGAAGGATTAAAAGAGGATCATGTTTTAGTCCTATGCATATTAAGCCACCTTCCCAGATGAGATTATTTTATTTTATTATTTATTTATTTATTATTTGGGTTTATATACTGCCACTCTATCGCCCTCTAGGTCCTTGGTCAAGACCTCCCTTGATAAACCACAGAGTCCAACTAGGATACAACAGGTTTATTGAGAATATAGGTTATAGAAAACAGGTTGGAAGCAATACTATAGCGCTTCCAATAGCAGCAAATCTCAGGAACATTGCATTGAGTAGATAGTCCCGTGGTAACCAGGATTCAAGCCGGATGCAACAGGAACAAGCTGGATTAAATGCAAGGAAGTCTCTTTAGAAAGCAGCCGGTGTAAAGGCAATTAAAAACCTTTCAGAAACTAGCAGGAACTTAGCAAGGAAAGCAAACTTCACCCAAACAGGCAGGATCAAGGCAGCCAAGGCTGACTGGCAAAGTCTTCCTGGAAGGCCCAGCAGCCTCTCTTACAGGAGCTTCATCTTGAATGCGGTGTTGCCACAAGATCCCGCAGTGGGGCATCTCCACACGGATATACTGTCCAGACCCTTTGATCTAGGTGTGTCGAGTGTCAAAGTGGCATGATGGATGGCAGCCTGTGTTTTAGCTACCTCAGCTTCTAGGGAATGTAAACCTCGTTAACGGTTGCAGCTGTAGATGGGAGTCGCGCTTGCCGCGGCTCCAAGCCTCCCGCCTTATCGCTTCGGCCTGCTTTGCTAACCTTGACCAGTTCATGCCACATATTTGGTGTCAGGCTTTCACGGGAAAGGCAAGAAGGCCCAGCCAGATCCTCATGAGAGGAGAAGGCCTGCTTGGAAGATTTCTTAAAGCTAACATGGCTGCAGTGTTGTTCATGCAAAATTGAGGCCTGTGGGGGCTGGGCCCTGGCACATTCCCTGAAGGCTAGGAGCGGTTTACAAGAAATCCATATAATAACTTAATAACATAATAAGATTAGACACAGTTATCTATGCTGTGGCAATTTTTTTAATGATGAGAGTTGATGAGCCCTATGAGGAGCGGCTTAAAGAGCTGGGCATGTTTACTCTGAAGAAGAGAAGGCTGAAAGGAGACATGATGAGGGCCATGTATAAATATGTGAGAGGAAATCATAGGGAGGAGGGAGCAACCTTGTTTTCTGCTGCCCTGGAGACTAGGATGCAATGGAGCAATGTCTTCAAACTACAAGAAAGGAGATTCCACCTGAACATGAGGAAGAACTTCCTGACTGTGAGAGCTGTTCAGCAGTGGAACTCTCTGCCTCAGAGTGTGGTGGAGGCTTCTTCTTTGGAGGTTTTTAAACAGAGGCTGGATGACCATCTGTCGGGGGTGCTTTGAATATGATTTTCCTGCCTCTTGGCAGAATGGGGTTGGACTGGATGAAGGCCCACCAGGTCTCTTCCAACTCTAGGATTCTGATTCTATGAATGAGAGATGTTTTAGGGGTGAGAAACCTTGCAGAGAGGGACAGAAGGAAGCCAGAGAGCATAATAAAGGCAGTAAAAGGTCTAAAGGCCAAGCTATATGAGGCATGACATAGGGAGCAGAGTATGTATAGCTTCGAAAAAGGAAGGCTTCGGCTGCCTCTATCTACACTGTAGAATGAGTGCAGCTTGACACCACTTTTTAAAAACCTATATAAGGAGGATGAATGAGTCCATCTTTCTCTCTCCTGTGTGACTCTGTGTGATCTGCCAGCGTTGGACACGACTATCTGATGACTCTTATTATTTGTAACTACAAGGAATGAGCATAGTCAAATCCTTATTGTATATTTGTACATATTGCAACATTGAAAATTAAAGCCTCTAGATATTTTGGATGAAAACTTGAATCCATTACTTTACTAAACAGTATGTAGATAAGGCCAAATGCTGGCAGTTGGATTCCGCTGATAAACAAACTGAAGCATGTTTGTGCTATGAAAGGACTCTGCTGTATTTTGCTCACTTTTGGGACACTTGCTATCCAGCTTGCAGCGGTTCAGGGAAGTTTGTGATTTGGAAACTATAAACCACGTCACGTACTACCGTAGCATCTAGTGGCATGTTCGAGCTCTATGATTCTAGGACTTCTTCTCTGACACAATTCAATGTTTAAGCAAGAGACATATTCAGGGAAATTTTCAAGACTCGCTTTTCTTTCTGAAGCGAGCTTCAAACGCCTCTGAAATTATGTTGTGATTCTTCTTTTGGAGAGTTTCACCAGCATCTTATTTATTTATTTCGTATATTTCTATCCCGCCCTTCTCCCCACAAGCGGGATTCAGAGCGGCCTCACATGAGCATCAGAAGATGCTAACAACATAAATACCATAAAAATTACAATTCACAATAAAATCATTTTTAAACATTGTACAGCATCATCAGTAAATTTAACAATAAATTAATGTGCCAGTAAAACCAAACCAAGCCGAGAGAATCCATGTCGCAAAACCCAAATTTCCTTTTCCTATTGCCGCTGGCTTCTAATCAAATGCTTGGCCCCAGAGCCAGGTCTTCAGTTGTCTTCTAAAGGACAGGAGGGAGGTGGCCAATCTGATGTCCTTAAGGAGAGAGTTCCACAGACGGGGGCCACTGCCGAGAAGGCCCTGTCTCTCATCGTCACCAACCGCGTTTGCGAGAGTGGTGGGATCGAGAGCAGGGCCTCTCCTGATGATCTTAAGTTTTGTGATGGTTCTTTTTTTTTTATTTCGGGATTTTACCCCGCTCTTCTCAACCCCCAAGGGGGGACTCAGAGCGGCTTACAGTACGGCACAATTCGATGCCCACATAATAACAATATAAACCCCAAAACACTTCAACAATTAAAATACATTAAAAATACATTAAAATACAACTACATTAGCACCATACACATTCACTCTGGATTAAAACAATGTTCAGTCCATAAAACATTGGCCATAATCACCCACTTTCATTAAAAACCAATCTAAAATGCTGCCTTGTGCTGGTGTACGAATGCCTGGTCCCACAGCCAGGATTTTACTTTTTTCCTGAAGGCCAGGAGGGATGTGGTGGATCCTACATCAATAGGAAGCGCATTCCACAGGCGGGGAGCCACCTATCCCTCGTCCCCACCAGCCTCAACTGAGATCAGACTTCCCAAGGTACGGGCGCAGCTGGCGCACGAGTCTTAACTGTGCAAAAGCTCCCCGGCCACCGCTGAGACCTGGGGTTCCAGGCTCAGCGATGAATCCAGGATCACTCCCAAGCTGCGAACCTGCGTCTTCAGGGGAGTGTAACCCCATCCAACACAGGCTGTAACCCTATGCCCTGTTCGGCCTTGCGACTGACCAGGAGGACCTCTGTCTTGTCTGGATTTAGTTTCAATTTGCTAGCCCTCATCCAGTCTGACACAGCGGCCAGGCACCGGTTCAAGGTCTGGACAGCCTCCTTGGTGACAGATGGGAAGGAGTGACAGATCTGGACGTCATCTGCGTACAGATAACACCTTACTCGAAACTCGAATGATCTCTCCCAGCGGTTTCATGTAGATGTTGAATAACATCGGGGACAGAACTGAACCCTGAGGGACTCCACAGGACAACGGCTGTGGAGCCGAACAGGTGTCACCCAATGACACCTTCTGGGTACGACCTTCCAGGAAGGATTGGAGCCACTGCAGAGCAGTACCGCCAAGCCCCATGTCTGCAAGGCGACCCAGAAGGATACCGTGGTCAACAGTACCGAAGCCGCTGAGAGTTCCAGCAGAACCAACAGGGACACACTCCCCTGTCGAGTTCCCGCGTAGATCATCTACCAAAGCGACCAAGGCTGTTTCAGTACCATGTCCCGCCTAAAGCCAGACTGTGCCGGATCAAGATAATCAGTGTCTACCAAGAACCCCTGGAGTTGCGAAGCCACCACACGTTCCATGACTTTGCCCAAATAGGGGAGATTGGAAACTGGCCGAGAGTTCACTAATTGAGTGGGGTCCAGTGATGGTTTTTTCAACAGCGGTTTTATAACAGCTTGCTTTAAGCTGGCTGGAATTTTGCCCTCCTGTAAGGAGGCATTAACCACCACCTTCACCCACTCTGCCAAACCCCCTCTGGCTTCCTTTATCAGCCAGGATGGGCAGGGGTCTAGGATGCATGTGGTGGGCCTCGCCTCTCCAAGGATCTTGTCCACATCCTCGAGCTGAACCAATTGAAACGAATCCATTAAAACCGGACAAGCAGATGCTCGTGTCACATCCTCAGAGACTGCCCTTAAAGTGGTATCGAAATCGGAATGGATCAGCGCCACTTTATCCGCGAAGGCCTTAGCAAATTCTTCACAGCGTACCACCGAGCCGTCAGGGATCTCGCACTGTGGCGGATTTAAAAGACCCCTAACGACTTGGAACAGTTCCGCTGGACAGTTCTTCGCGGCGGCCACCTTGGCCGCGATAGATGTTTTTTGTGCGGCTTTTGTTGCTGCGTCATAAGTCCTCAAAAAGGGGACCAGGCGCACACGAGCTGATCTGCTCCGCTTCCGACGCCACACGCACTCTAGCCTCCTCTTTTTTCGCTTCATTGCTGCCAGCTCCTCAGTAAACCAAGGAGCTGGTTTAGCTCGGTTCATAGCTGGAGATATGTTCGGACAGGTAATCTGGGCCAGAACCATATAGGATTTTGTAGGTTAAAACAAGCACTTGAACTGTGCCCGGAAGCTGATCGGCAGCCAGTGGAACTGGCACAACAGATGAGTGGTACGCTCCCTGCACGCCGCCTCCAGTTAATAACCTGGCCGCTGACCGTTGTACTATTTAGAGCTTCTGAGAGGTTTTCAAAGGCAGCCCCACGTAGAGAGCATTGCAGTAGTCTATTTGGGATGTAACCAGAGTGTGGACCACCGTGGCCAACTCAGGTTTCCCAAGGAATGGGCGCAGCTGCCACACAAGTTTGAATTGTGCAAAAGCTTTCCCGGCCACCGCCAAAACCTGGGGTTCTAGGCTCAAAGATGAATTCAGGTTCAGAGAGCGAACCTGTGTCTTCAGGGGGAGTGTAACCCTGTCTAACACACTAGTTTACTGCCCAGGCAAGCAACTGTTAGGTAGGTCTGACCTGTGCCCCAGGCTGCCCAAAAAGCAGAACAGATTGCTCTTAGCAAAGTGAGCAGGCTTATTCTTGACATTAGCTAGTAACTAACTACACTGCAGCCAAGAAAATTTATTTATTTACTTACTTTGCTTCTAGACCGCCTCTCTCAGCCCGACGGCGACTCGAAGCGGTGTACAAATAGCAGGAACTGCTCAAGACAATCAAATCAACAATTATCAATACAATTCCAACATATACAAATTAGCATTTAACGTTAAAAACACAATATCAGCGTCTCATTATTAAGTCGATTTCCAATTGCGTCGTCGTTGTTCCTCAGGTCTCTATTTGATAATCATACTACATCTGCAAATGCCCGGTCAAATAGCCAGGTCTTGGCCTTCCTGCGAAATGTCAGGAGGCAAGGGGGCTGATCTGATGTCACTAGGAAGGGCGTTCCAAAGCCGAGGAGCCACCACTGAAAAGGCCATGTCTCTCGTCCCCACCAATCGCGCTGAGAGCAGGGCCTCTCCGGATGATCTTAAGCATCTTGAAGGTGTATAGGAAGAGATGTGTTCGGACATGTAAGTTGGACCAGAACCGTTAAGGGCTTTAAAGGCTAAAGCCAGCACTTTGAATAGTGCCCGGTAGCAAACTGGTAGCCAGTGGAGCAGGCGCAACAGAGGTGTTGTGCACTCCCTGAGTGCCGCTCCTGTTATCAACCTGGCTGCTGTCTGTTGGACCAGTTGAAGCTTCCAAACAGTCTTCAAAGGCAGTCCCACGTAGAGTTCGTTGCAGTAATCTATACGGGATGTAACCAGAGCGTGGACTACCGTGGCCAAGTCAGACTTCCCAAGAAAAAGCCGGGCTTCGTCAGTCTGCATACCTCATAATTGCAGTTATTTACTTGGCAAATGTGAGAAGGTTATGTTGTGGTTTACCAAGCTACTTAGAAACAAAAAAAGCCACAAAATGATGTATTGAACGCCACATGCTTCCAATGTTGATTCATATGCCTGTAAATTCACTTTCTCATCTACGTTGCACAAACAAAAGCTCTAGAAGTGCAGCTCAAGCTAATGACACAAAATCGACTCAAGTAACAATTATTAGATCTATCCACAGAATGGCTTGCTCCTGTTTGAAGGCGAGAATTGCCACGGGGCCTCGGGCGGAAGATAAGCATTTTACGTTGCATCCTGTTGTGCAAAATCCAGATGGGATCTTCTTTATTCTAACCTGGTGCTTCGTTAAAGAGAAAGGGCCTCATTAAAAGCCCAAATGACATACTGCACCTATTAATCAATGGTGTGGGAAATGCTTTATGTCCTAGTTTCAAACGTGTTGAAATGTATCTCTTAAGGTTCGATGTTGTTTCCAAGGAATTAAAGCAAAATCAATAAGAGACATAGGCTTTCATTTTGGTTACAAATCATTAGGTTCCAGCGCTTTAACAACCTTTAAATGACAATTTTTTAAAAAAAAAACCTCATCAGAAAAAGTAAACTTTATATGGAAAGACCAAACACTGAATAAAGTTTTCTTTTCTATGAAACTAGATTAATAATAATAATAAATCTTTATTTATATCCTGCTTTTCTTCCTCATGGGAACAAACGCAGCTTACAGCATATTAAAATCATGTAAACAACAATCCGTATACAATGACAATAAGTATAAAACATAAAGTAAGCAGTTTAAAACAGCGTTTCTCAACCTAGGGGTCAGGACCCCTGAGGGGGGTCACAAGAGGGTATCAGAGGGGTCACCAAAGACCATCAGAAAACACAGTATTTTCTGTTGGTCATGGTGGTTCTGTGTGGGAAGTTTGGTCCAATTCTATCATTGGTGGGGTTCGGAATGCTCTTTGATTGTAGGTGAACTATAAATCCCAGCAACTATTACTCCCACATGTCAAGGTCTATTTTCCACAAACTCATCCATTGTTCACATTTGGGCATATTCGTGCCAAGTTTGGTCCATATCTATCGTTGTTTGAGTCCACAGTGCTCTCTGGATGTAGGTGAACTATAACTCCAAAACTTACGGTCAATTCCCACCAAACCCTTCCAGTATTTTCTGTTGATTGTGGGATCGTGGGATCTCTGTGTGCCAGGTTTGGTTCAGTTCCATCATTGGTGGAGGTCGGAATGACCTTTGATTGTAGGTGAACTATAAATCCCAGCAACTATAACTCCCAAATGACAAAATCAATTTTTTGAGTGATGGTCACTCCTTGGGTTACTAGGTGTCTTGTGGCCAAATTATATGGTATCAGATAATAGAAGGTACATGTGGACTGCGTTGTGGCGCAGCTGCATTAAAATCACTACTGACCGAAAGATCTTGAGTTTGAAGCCAGCCCTGGTCGGAGTAAGCTCTCGACCATTTGTCTAGTTTGCTGTCACAACTGTCTTTTGGGCTGCAAAAGTCATCTGTCAAGCAGGAAATTTATGTACCACTTATGTGTGGATGCTAATTTAACTAATGCATGATGGCATTAAAGTGTTCAGCAGCTTGCAAAAGAATGAGGAAGTACTCCATCGTTGTCACAAGTGGACGGTGAAGCGACAGCTCTCCCGGTGGCCGGAATTCAAAGCATACCCTAATGAAGCTGGAAAGTTAATTAGCCTCTGTGTGTCCGTCTATATATGATATGCGTCTAAATGGTATTGGATGTTTGCCATGTATATGTGCATTGTGATCCGCCCTGAGTCCCCTGCAGGGTGAAAAGGGCAGAATAGCAATGCTGTAAATAAATAAATAAATAAATGTGTTATCTTTCCTACCTAACACTTTTCATAATATACTATTTCTGGCTGCTTTGTTCATGGTCAACATTTGTACTCATATATGCTACGCAACCTCTTAAAACGCCGCTCCCAAATTAACCGATAAGAACTGTTGTCAACTCTCTCTCCCAGAGTGACGAGTCTAGACTGCAAATCCACCCGAAGTTTTAATTGGGAAAGTGGATTCCTGTCACACTGCACCTGTCAGCTGGCTTACTCTGTGCCACTGTGTGTTATCAGCAATGGTTTGGTAAGTGCGCCAGAGTTAATAATTTAGTTGTCATTGCCTGCACATTTGTTTTCCCTTGAAGTCCACTGTCTGCAATTCAGGAAGGCCAAAGCCATACTGGCTGGAGAATTCCATACGTAGTCATCCAAAAACATTAAATTACTGTAAGTGAACAAAAATCATGTTGCCAACCAAGTGTATTGTATAGAGCAGTGTTTTTCCAACCTTTTTTGAGCCGCGGCACATTTTTTACATTTACAAAATCCTGGGGCACACCACCAACCAAAATGACACAAAATGAAACTCAAACACAGTAATACATATAGTTAATATGTTTTTAATGTATTTGTACACTCAGTGTGAAACCTGGGCCTGTTTCGATGAACACAACATATATATGACTTCCTCTCACATATTTATACATGGCTATCATGTCTTCTCTCAGCCTTCTCTTCTTCATGCTAAACATGCCCAGCTCTTCAAGCCGCTCCTCATAGGGCTTGTTCTCCAGACCTTTGTGAAATTTCACCCTGAGTGAAACTTGCTTCCAGTTAACTATGGATGTCATGAAGCTGTTATAAACAGTTCCTGGGGGCAACTCTCGAAAAATCCAGTAAAATAGTTTTTAAAAAACACATTTCCAAGCGGAGAGGCTCAATTTGTTTCTTGGAAACCTGTGAGGGGGCTGCTAGGAGGGAGGAGAGTGCCAATTTCCCTCGGCACACCTGATGATCGCTCAAGGCACACTAGTGTGAAACAGCACACTGGTTGGGAAGCACTGGTATAGAGAGACTTTAGCTGTCTAACTCACCATACATCTGAGGATGTGGGTCATGGGCCATGGAAGGCCATCGGTTATGAAGCAAACAGTGGGAGCAAGGAATGAAGAGTAAAGTAGAGCAAGGAATGAAGAGTAAAGTAAAGTAGGAAAAGAGAATAGGGAATTCAGAGGTGACATTATATGGGCAGAAAGGAACCGAAAGACATTTATTTATGTCATGGAATCATAGAGTTGGAAGAGACCTCATGGATCATTTCGTCCAACCCCATTCTGCCAAGAAGCAGGAAAATCACATTCAAAGCACCCCCAACAGATGGCCATCCAGCTTCTGTTTATAAGCCTCCATAGAAGGAGCTTCCACCACACTCTGGGGCAGAGAGTTCCACTGCTGAACTGCTCTCACAGTCAGGAAGTTCTTCCAAATGTTCAAGTGGAATCTCCTCTCTTTCCTATAGTTTGAAGCCATTGCTCCATTGTGTCCTAGTCTCCAGGGCAGCAGAAAACAAGCTATGACTTCCTCTCACATCTTCATCATGTCTCCTCTCAGCCTTCTCTTCTGCAGGCTAAACATGCTGAGCTCTTTCAGCCACTCCTCATAGGGCTCCTTCTCCAGACCTTTGATCATTTTAGTTGCCCTCCTGTGAACACATTCCAATCATCTCTCTAATTCAAGATCCTTTTGAATTCTGCTCCAAATTGACTATCCCTCCCAATTTGGTGTCATCTGCAAACTTGATGATCATGCCTTCTATGCCTTCATCTAAGCCATTGATAAAGATCCTGAACACAACCCGGCCCAGGACGGAACCCTGCTGATGGCACTCCACCCATCCCTTCTTTCCAGGATGAAAAAGAGACCTGCAGGTAGGCCAGATTGCTTCCTTGCAAATCTGCCATTCTGTGAATACACCATCTCTCTTAGTCCCATGGAGAAAGTGGCAGGTGACCAGACACACTTCCATTACAAATCTGACATACTTTTGGAAAGTAAAAAAGGTCTCTTATATAGCATTTTTCTTGGCGCTTTTGTTCCAAAAAGTTGTAAATGACTGACAAGTTGTTTTGCCCAGCTAAAACTTGCTGACTCTATCAGTAGCAGACAGATGTGATTTTTCCTTCTTAAGTTAGGAGCATTGTTTGACTTCCTTAACTTAAAAGAGTCATTGTTTCTGGTAATGTAAACATGTTGTTTTCCACCCAGAGTTCATCATTGTCAGCAGTTCCCATCAGCAACTTTTCTAATCACAGTTCGTCACTTCACTTCCTTTTGTAGTTTTCCAGGCTTCGAGAGTCTTAGAATGGTATCTTCAGACTTGTATAGGCCCCGGTCAAACTCTTTTCATACAGTTTCATTCTATGCTCTCTCGGCATTACTTCGCGAACAAAGATTCTTAGGAAGGACTCATCCCACGCTTTTTACAAGCGCGTTGATGATTTAAAAGGCCCATCTGAGATAAGCAAGTTCGGTTGCAGAAAGCACAGCAGAAAGTCTCCTTGGGTGATGTTGTTTCCAAGTTGTGGTTCTTTCTGTGTTGTCGTTTTTCTTCGAGACCCATTTGGCATGTCTTCTCGAACGAGGCCGCAGCATTGTGGATAGTGCATCTCCATGCCTCCCAATGTGAGGCCAGGGTGGACCATTTTTGGTGATCAATCTGGCTGAGCCTGAGATGTTGTTTCAGGGAGTCCTTATATCTCTTTTTGGGGGGGGGGTGACGACTTGGGCTATAAACTGAGAGGCTTTAACCACTTGATCGCTGCCACCAACCTAAAAATTGTTTTTAGGATTTCTTTTAAAATAACAGTTAAGCTAGGCTCCAAATCTGAGAGTAAACTTAGAGGATTGCTGAGGTAAAAACTCTCCCCTTTGACTGGGACGGTGGGAAGGCTGGAACTGGCACACTCTGATGTAATGAGGCACACTGAAAGCTTTCTTGTAAGTTAACAACAATGATGTTTTTTAAATTAACAAGTAGATCTTGAGAGCACAGATGCGTAACGGTTATACAGAATGGTACTAGAGTGTGTTGGTTACTGAAGATTGCTTTCTTAACTTAGTTACTAAACTAGACAGTTCAAAAACCTGTCTCTCTAAACTCCCTCACTCTAATATTAAAACTAGACGTGAGTAGTCTTCAACTAACTAACCTAGTTAATTCCCTGAGCTAACACTCAGTCTTCCAGAAGCACCCTAGCTACTAACTCTTTCCCAGAGTTTTCCTATAGTTGGCTTCTCCAGAGATGCGAGCTAATCTCTAAGCCCTAGAGATTCCAAAAGTCTGTGACTGACTGCCTGTCAGCTGCACACAGAACTTTTCCTGTCAGTTTTACAAGACAACTGTCTTCCCTGACTGCTCACACTCAGCTCCGTCAAGAGACTGCTTTCTCTCTCAGCTCTGACAACAGACAACTCAATAAGCTACACTTTTTCCCCTCTCAAGTAGCTCGGCTCCTCCCCTCAGCTCTGAGCCACTCCCAGGCAGCTCTCTCTCTCACTCACTCACTCCCTGAGAAGGATCCAAGCCACTCTCCCTTTCCTGGCTATCCTGCTTTACCATGGATGCCAAACTGCTATGCTGATCTAGGCCTAGCATAAAATGGGTGAGTCCTCACAGGGCACCTCTCTTGCGCTGACCCATGGCAAGTTCACCGTAGAGTAGTATCTTAGGGAGGTGGTGGTCCTCCATCCTACAGATGTGCCCTGCCCAGCACAGCTGTGTTTTCAATAGCATGGCCTCAATGCTGGTGATCTCTGCTTGCTCAAGGACAGCAATATTCGTCACATTTAGGATTGTGCTAAGACAGCGCTGATGAAAGTGTTCAAGGAGTCGTAGGTGTTGGCGATAGGTGACCCATGTTTCAGACCTATAAAGGAAAATAGACAGTATGATAGTTCTGTACACACTGATTTTGGTGCTTTACCTCAGGTGCTTGTTGCTCCAGACTCTTTCGTGAAGCCTTCCGAATGCTCTATATGCCTTTGCTAATCTGTGATCAATCTCTTTATCAATCTTGACATCTGAAGAGATGATGCTTCCCAGGTAGGTGAACTGCTGAACAGACTTAAGCACAGATTTGCCTATGCTCATTCTATGCACACGTTGCGTATTTATCACAGCTGCTGTTGTTGCTACCGGTCCTTCACATAAAAACCCTCCCCTTTTGGGAGGAAGCCATTTTTAAAGTAAAGTAAACAAATCTTCAACAAACACCAATGCTTTCCAGAAAGCAGAAAGTGCTCACTCTGAATACATTTACTGCACCCCCGAAAGAGTCAATAAGCCACAAGACAACCTACAGCAGCATTTGAGATCCGTATTGCATAATTCAGCTCTTCTGCAATTTTTGCATGTCCCATTCCACATCATTGTCTGAAGCTATCCCGTTGGGGGCCATAATAAAGCGACAAAATGAAGAAATGAGGAAGGAAATAAAATCAGAGAGAAAAGTGTTTAGACTTATAAATGCACAGCTTGGGACGCAGATAAAACATTGTCAGAGCTGAACAGCCCGGCTTTGGCAGAAGAAATTCCCTGAGCAGTTTGTGATTAGTGGGATGTTTCCAAAAAGGACAGTGTGCTAATGCACGGTGACGAAACTGTAATTCTCAGTTCCAAGAGTGACAAACATTAGGACATAAATAAACTCAAACATTAAGCAAAAAAATATATCCTACTTTAGCAGCAGGGAGGGAATTAACGCCGAGACAATAAAGATTTACCACCCTAAATTCACAGGAAGAAATCTGAAAGAATAAGAGGGTTAATGAGGAAATATACATCCATTGGCTGTATTTCCAAAGACAGAGACCACTGTGATATAATGGAATGCATGACTGCCTTGCAGTAACTCTGAAAATGACAAGAAGCAAAGAACTCAAAGAGAAAAGAGCAGAAATCAAATTCTGCCTGCAAACCAATTGATTTAATGAATTAACTCAATACAGGCCAAGTTGGTGGAGGAAATGGGTTGGAATCCAGCTGCAGAAGGTAAGGGTGATCAAAATTTGAGGCACTAAGGGTGATCAACATTTTCCCTTCCTACGGCTCCCTGTTCTGCAGTTTCTCTTGCAAGTTATTTCATAATTCCTTCCAGAAAGAAAAAAGAATGCTAGAAAATTAACAATGGCCTTCAGTAAGCAGTGTTTTCATGAAGAAGGCTCCTGTCTATCAAGCCCTAGCTCCTGTCAATCTAGCAGTTCAAGAACCAAAGTGCTCTTCCAGCAGTCACCAGCCAATCCCTCTGAGCTCTGCAAGTGCAGCATTTTTTCAAATGAAGCAAAGAGTGTTTGAGGACCTGGACATCCGTTGGGAAACCAAGGTGCTTGTTTATAAAGCCATTGTCCTCCCAATCCTACTATACGCCTGCTACAGACATCACATGGAACTTCTGGAACGATTCCATCAGTGTTGCCTCTGAAAAATCCTGCAAATCTCTTGGGAAGACAGACAGACAAATGTCAGCATGCTGGAAGAAGCAAAGACCACCAGCATTGATGTGATGGTCCTCCACCATCAGCTCCACTGGACCAGCCACATTGTCCGGATGCCAAACCACCGTCTCCCAAAGCAGTTGCTCTACTCTGAACTCAAGAACGAAAATCAGAATGTTGGAGGACAGGAAAAGAGATTTAAAGATGTGCTCAAAGCCAACCTTAAAAACTGTGGCATAGACACAGAAGAGAGGGGCCAGGAAGGCAGTTCCATCTTGCCTCCAGTGTCATCAGTTGGGAACACCCCCCTCCCCAGCACCAACTGCTGCTCTGAGATCAGAGTGAAGAGAGGGGCCAGGAAGGCAGTTCCATCTTGCCTCCTGCACTGTGCTTATAATATAATATAATATACTAGCTGTACCCGGCATGCGTTGCTGTGCCCTATTTAGGAGATGCGAGATGTAAGAGTTGGAAATGATGTTACTTACAGTCTTGGTGGGGTCACGTAGGCATGAATTGTGCACTTTCTATGTGTGCTCCAAATGATGTCATCTGGAAGCATGAGTTGTATTGTCTTATATAGCGGAGGAAGTGTTTTGATTCTGGAGTGTGTCCACTCAGCAAAGTCTGTAGTGGTTGTGGAGGAGTGGCAAGTGGTGGTAGAGAGACTTTACCGGCTAGGCAGCACATTCCTGTTGTTTCTGCTGGGTATTTCAGGGCTTTGCAGTGTGTGCTGATGTGCGTTAGGGTGCCAATGTCGGCCTCTGGCACCATGCTGTAGTCTTCTGCAGCGTTGTATCTGAAGGCTAGGCGGTGGAATTGGTTGTGGTGTTTTTGAAGTTTGTTTTCTGTGTTGCGACGTCGTGTTTCTGCGCTCCTTGCGCGCTGCTGTTGTGTTGCATTTCTGCGTCTTTGTTGTTCCTGGCTGCGCGCTTCTTCTTGTTGTGCAGTTCTTTGCATTTGGTTCTCAGCTGTGGGTCGTGCTGTGACCTGTTGTCTGTGTCTCTGTGTGTTTCTGTTCTGGCGTTTGTTCTGCCCTTTTTTGTTTGATGTATGTAGCGTTGTGAGTGTGTCGTCCGATGCTGTTATTTTTATAAGGCATGGCTTGTCTTTTGGGTCAGTTTATGTCTGTGTGGAAGGAAGGAATGGTTTTAGTTTGTGGTGTTTGTAGGTGTTGTGTGTACGGGGTCCCTTAAGGTTGGTGGGATGGGTTGTGATTGGAAGTTGTGTTGTGTTGTGTGGGTAGGAATTTGCTGGAGAATTGCTCCCTCAGAGTTTGGTTTTGGCAGTTTAACCCTCAAACACCAACTGAAATCTCTCAGCATTCTATCCTAGCCTTGGATGGCTCTTGCCAGCGTTGCTATGGTTACAGCAGTTATGCAAATCCGCCCTTATTGGCAGCCAATCATGTTGTTCAGAATGTAGAGGCTGGGTGAGTTGTTGGCTGCCCCGGAGGATGCTGGTAAATGTAGTTTTATTTTTACTCGTTTTTTGGGGGCCTTTTCGGTTTTGGGGGGGAAAAGTTTCTTTGCTACAAACGTACCTTGCTTGAGGCCTATTTCTGTTGGCAAGTATTGTGTTTCTGCGTTGTATGGTTTCTTTGTTTGAGGTATACATCACATGACGTGAACCCATTTATATAATAGATTGTATATATATATATATATATATATATAATATTGATAATATTATAATGTAATACAATATAATATTACTAATAATAATATGATATTATAATTATATATTTTATATTATATGTAATATTACTAATAATATATAATATATAATTATTTAATATATAATATTAATATTGTGCTTTGGCAATAATATAAATTGTATTTACATTTTACTTGTAAACCGCTCTGAGTCCTCTTTGGGGTGAGAAGGGCGGCATATAAATTTTGTAAATAAGTAAGTAAATATATAAATAATAGACACGAGACTGGGAAGCCCTAGCCCTTGAGTGCTCTAACTGGAGATCAGCTGTGACCAGCAGTGCTGTAGAATTCGAAGAGGCATGAATGGAGGGCGAAAGAAATGTGCCAAGAGAAAGACTCATCAAGCCAACCCTGACCGGGACTGTCTTCCATCTGGAAACAGATGTCCTCACTGCAGGAGAACATGCGGGTCAAGTATAGGGCTACGCAGCCACCTACGGACCCACCGCCAACACACCACATCTGGAAGATAATCATCCTCAAGCTATGAGGGATCACCTAAGTAAGTCAAAAACATGCAAATGTGGGTAGATTAATGGGCACCGTTTCTACAGGAAAAGGCAAAGAGATGCTTCAAGCAATTTTGCTGGTCACATCTTGGCTTGAAAATGGAGAAAAGCACCTCCCCGGAGCCAGAGATGAGAACCACCTCCAGAAAGCAGGAAATGAAAGGAGAAGCCTTGCCTTTGTTTGTATGTCTTATTTACATTTGCCAATGTAAAATGTTGTAATCCGCTCGGAGTCCTCTAGGGGAGAAGGGCGGAATATAAATAAAGTGTGTTATCATCATCACCATCATCATTACCATCACTATCTCCACCTAAAAGTCTGAGCCAAGTTCACATCAATATAGCAAAGTCCAGGATCAGAATTCACCACAATCTTAACAATTTGGAAAGTTGGCCAAAACTTTTTTTAAAAGGAAACTCCTGTTAGGTACTAAACACAGGCAAGAAAATGAAATATGCCAATACAAGATGGATGACTCCTAACTTGAAAGCACTATGCGTAAAAAGGATTTGGGATGCTAATAGACCAAAAATTAAATATTAGTCAATAGCATGATGTGGCAGCCCAAAAGCCAATGCAATTCATGGCTGCATCAGTGGGAGCATAGTATTCAGATCAAGGGAACTAGTACAGCCGACTTCATTCTGACTATAGAATACAGAGAACAAGGCTCTTTTTTTCTCTGATAGTCTTTCATTCCTATAGAAAGGCATCATTGCTTGCTTTCGGCAATGGAGCTTGTACGAAAATGTGTATTATAAGCACTGAGACATTGTGGATAAGATCCTGGCAACCACCATGAATTGCATATTTCAGAGGATTTGTTTCTCGGTTCATCTCCATCCTGAGACTGATGCTGCAAAATGTTTCCTTTCATAAGACCGAGGTAAGAAAATGTGGCTCTAAAAGTATTGGCACATATACACACAGTTGGCAAAGATAATGTTTCAGGTGCTTATCAAGGAATAGATGTAGCTTGCAATAATATTGGAGTAACAACAAAGGCAAACTCAGCCAAGGACAAAAATGTCTTGATTTATCATGAGAGACTATATAGTATTCACATAAGAAGTGGATATAGCCATGTAACCAACATTATGGAAGTCTTGGAGAGAAAGGTTATATGAGTTGCACAAAAAAACCCTGAGAACATTCATTGCTGTACGTAATGAGATGTTTACAATAAGCCTTGAACAGCTCTTTAAACTAGAGATATTGAATGAATTGTGCCCCACGCTTACTCTCTTTGCTCCGTTTTCTTTCAGACAATGAATTCAGTGCTTCTCCCATGGAAACAATTATTTTTACTTCTGCCAGTGAACAATCCTGAGTGTGTGTTATGTACAGTTCAGGGACAATGAACTACCTAGTTTTGTAAATGGATCCAGGGAGAAAATGGGGACAAATACCCTTTTTGCTTCTTTTTGCATAACTAGAGAAAGAAAGAAAAAAGGAAAGTATGCTACTTATTTATACAAGAATCTAGAAAAACTAAAGAGTGAATTATGATACACCACTAGATATTGTTATTGTTCAAATGGGCAATGCTATTTCATATCTCTCCCTTCCATCAAGGATCACAGAAGAGGGAGGCAGCGAGAAAAGATTGGGGGAATGGACTCTAGAAACACACAATGCTCTGGCGAATGGACCATCCAAACTCCTATGTTGTTGAGCCTCTTCATATTCCATGAATGTATCCAGTCCCCTTTCCAAGCCATCTAGTTTTGAAGCCACCTTGTCTTTTCCATTAAGGTATCCAGTTTCTTTTCCAAGCCATCCCAGTTTGGAAACCATCTCATCTCTCCCATGAAAGTCTCCAATCCCCTTTTCAAAGCCATTCAGTTGGGAAGTCACCTCAACTCTTCCATAAATGTATCCAAACCCTTTTCAGGACATCCAGACTGGAAGCCTTCTCATCTCTTCCATGAACGTCTCCAATCCCTTTTCCAATCCATCCAGTTTGGAAGACACCTCATCTCTTCCATGAATATCTCCAATCCCTTTACCAAGCCATCCAGTTGGGAAGCCACCTCATCTCTTCCATGAATGTCTCCAATCCCTTTTCCAAGCCATCCAGTTTGGAAGACACCTCATCTCTTCCATGAATGTCTCCAATTGTCACACCCCAGCCTGTCCCAGGCTCTCAGTAAGACCCATGCCATGTTAAATCCAAAGCCTCAGAGAGGCTTGCAAAGCCTAAAAGCAAGATGCTGCAGGAGCCTCTAGTTCACCCAGTGTTCAAGGACAGACGCAGGTCAGCTCCAGCTCGGGCCAATAAGAACCGAGGGAAAGGTGGAGACGGGTTAACTCCCATACGTCCAGGTGCCAGTGCTAACGAGTTGACATACCATTCTGCTGTGGGAGGCTTGAGAAAGCTCAGCTGGGAGCCTGCAAATGAGAACCAGTTTCGACGCACCTATGCGCCGTAACGATCAAAGCCTGTGAGGCCTATTAAGTTAGGTCTGAAAGATGCGTGGCATCTTTCGCTAACGTTTAGCTTCAAGCCAAGTCTTCACGGAACTCTACCGGGCCATTGGGCCTTCCAGCCTTTGAACTGTGATTGTCAAGTCTTTGTGCCAAGAACTTACCCCTGGATCTAGCCCGTTGGGGCATTATTTACCTATTTCGTTCCTGTTTTACTTTTGGACTATTGCTCTGCAATAACCTGATGCTTGGGAGCATCAATGGACTATACTTCTATCTTCTTTACTCTATTCATTTATTCTAAATAAAGCATTTAACCACGGCTGGTCTCAAGTGGTTTACTGAGGGGTCCTTCAGGTCTACGGTGCAACACCAATCCCTTTTCTAATCCATCCAGTTGGGAAGCCACTTCATCTCTTCCATGAATGTCTCCAATCCCCTTACCAATCCATCCAGTTGGGAAGCCACCTCATCTCTTCCATGAACTTCTCCAATCCCCTTTCTAAGCCATCCCATTTGGAAACCATCTCATCTTGTGCCAGTGAGCTCCCCATTTTAGCTATGCTGTTGTATTAAGTCACAATTATAGTCTGACTCATTATGCTTAATTATCACAAATTGGAACAGATTACAAACAGCCAGTTATGTATAGATTGCTCCTTCTGTTCCAGCTATGGGTCCTTTCCACCCAGTCATTTGTACAACTCCATTACTCCAATATTATGGAGCTTGGACCTGCTTTGGGCCGACACATCCACCCATGTGGTGTTCCTATTCCTATTTGTATGCAGGTGGCGTAAGGACAGCCTAACACTGTTATTTTATCTTGCAACTTCAGCTTTTGGTTCCGCTCATCCCAGCAGTAAACAAAATCCTCAAAGCTGCCCCTTCCGGTGACAATGAAGCATCTTCAAGCTCCGCCACCCTCCCCTCACACTCCATTTCCCTTTTGGCTTTGGGGCACAACAGCCAAGAAAGTGAGGTGCCTGCCATTAGCCCACGCTGCCGCCGGAGGAAACTAAACAGGAGCACAATTGCCAGGCTCGAAGTAATCAAAATGCTGCTTGCCAAATAAACCATTGCCCATTTAATCAAATCAAAGGCTCTTGGGCAACAAACACCAAAGCAATATATTTACTGACAGGAGCTTGGATGCCGAAGCAGTGCGCGAAGTTTCCAATGCAGCTAATTTTTTTTCTTCACTTCACAACACATAATTACAAACAAGAAAGAAAGAAAGCCAGGGAGATGAAGGGAGCGGATAGATTCAACACGTACCAAAAGCACATTCACGATCACAATATGAGCCAGACTGTTCAAACACTTTGCATCCTTTTCTACCCGCCTTGTAGCAGGAGGCATGGTACTACATGGCAACTGGGAACATTTCTTACTTTTTGTGCTTTTATCAGTTCAGCAGCTTTTTTCATTTTGATGCCTTTCTTCTTGCCACTTTTAAAAAAATTGGTTTATTCTTGACTAGACACCAGTTATGTCACAAAGGTCTGTTCTACTTCAGACTGGAGTGCAACTACAGGAGGAATGAGAGTTTGTTGTTTATTCATTCAGTCGCTTCCGACTCTTCATGACCTCCTGGAGCAACACAGGCCAGAGCTCCCTGTCGGCTATCGCCACCCCATCTCCTTCAAGGTCAAGCCAGTCCCTTCAAGGATACCATCCACCCACCTTGCCCTTGTTCGGCCCCTCTTCCTTTTCCCTTCCCTTTTCCCCAGCATTACTGTCTTCTCCAAGCTTTCCTGTCTTTTGGTTGAACATAGCTGTGGTTTAGGTTCCAGCACCTTGGATAGCTCCTTGAGCTCTCAAGCTAGCTACATTCACCACTCCAATAAAATGGAAGTCACCCACACCTGCTTGTGAAAAAGTGTGAGTTATACTTCCTTTCCAAATTTAAACTTTTTTTCCAGAAAGTATTCTCCCCTATGAACCATCAAGGATGCTAAGATCATCCGGAGAGGTCCCGCCACCTTCACAAGCGCATATGATGGGAATGAGAGACAGGGCCTTCTCGGTGATGGCCTCTCAGCTATGGAACTCTCTCCCGAGCAACATCAAATCTGCCTTCTCTCTCTTGTCCTTCAGGAGGCTAGTGAAAACCTGGCTATGGAACGAAGCATTCCCAGAATAATGGCTAAGACTGGTTATAGACCAAAATGAGCGACCACATATGCGGACTGAGTTGAACATGATTTTATTTGGCGATTTGGCTTATATGTATTTTACCTATATGTATTTCAATCTTGTATTGTTGTAGGATGTTTTAATTTGTATTAGTAGCATTGAATCCTTGCTGTAAGCCAGTCTGAGTCCCTCTACGGAAGTGAGAAGATCGGGATATAAAATTTTAAAATAATAATAAATAATAATGCTATCTTTTGATGATTTCCTAGCATTTGTATGTGGACGCCTTCCTTTTCAATGAGGATGAAATTGATTCCTCCAGCTTAGTTATTGAGAGCAGAAATGTTAAGGTAGTAAAACATGATGTTTTGGACCCACTCTTTTGCCATTGGCCCTACTTACCACTGGCATGTAGCCTATAAGAACTATTTTGAAATTGAAAATTTTAAGGACAATCCCCAAGATATGCAGATGATTTCTCAGGTGGATAATACTGTGCTTGTAAACCAGAGCTTCCAGACTGTAGATGAGCTCTTCGTCCACAAAAACAGATGTCAGATATAATAATTTTCTGCTCAAGAGCATATATTGTTTTCACCATTGGCTACTGATGCTAATGGACAAAATGGCTGCTTGCCACTGGTGGTTAAACCGTTTGAATTATTGCAGCTGTTTTCCAAAGAAACTTCATCCCCTTGATTATCAAACCCAAATAAATCATTATGATGAACATAATAAAGAATGACGTTCCTACTCTTGCCATTTGTTCTTTAGGCTTACAATTGCCCATTATTCCAAAGCAGTTGCACTCATCAGTCCAGATGTTCAGAAGAGCTTCATGTTGCTTATTGTTTCTATTGTATTGTATTGTATTTAATGTTGTTAAGTGCATTTTGAAATTATGTGTATTACTTGTTTTCTGTAATCCGTCTTGAGTCGCCAAAAGGCTGAGAAAGGCGGTATACAAATACAGTAAATAAATTAAATAAATAAATAAATAAATGTTTTCAGATCTCCTGTAAGTACACATCATTATGGCCTTGAAGTTTAGTTTTCTGTGGTCTATTCTGGTTGTCACCATGTCAGAAACCTGGTCTTAGGTCAAAGCCTAAAACATGAATTTTAAACATGTCTCCTTTGTTTAATCTACGTATTTTAACACATATAGAAATGCATTTTTAATCTGTATCTTTTATTTAAAAATAAATTTTAATATGTGTATTTGCGGTATTTTAACAATGTTTATGTGTTTAATTATTCTGTAACCCACCTCGAAACACAAGGAGAGGCAAGTAAGAAATAAAATTATTATTGTTATTGTTGTTATTATTATTGCAGGTAGTATCCAAGGTGATGAATCAGACCAAAAAAATGGTTTCAGCACAATGGTAAGCTCTTTTAATGTTTGGACTAAAACCTGGAACTATGTCAGGGAACTACTGTTAGATGGAAATAGCAAAGCATTTCTAATCATAGAATAAAATACTGTTTGAGGAATATGTGGTCAATCGACAGTACCTGGGTAATGACTATGAATGCCATGATCAATATCTAAGGGGGAGTGGTAATAGCTGAGTCATAACCATGTAAGGGTTATTGCTAGGCATGGTTTCGAACCCAAAAATCGTGATTCTAAAAACAAATGGGGGGGGGGGGATTTTTTTTTGATTAGTAATAGAAAGACTTACAAAAAATTTTCCAAAAATTTCTAAAATGTAAATTAATTACTAACGAAAATCGTTAGTAGTTCGTATGCCAGCGCATGCGCATTCCAGATGGTTTTGGCCTACAACTCCCAGAAATCCTAACAGCTGGTAAATTGGCTGGGATTTCTGGGAGTTGTAGGCCAAAACTTGAATAAATCACACTGAATTCTAGATGGGACTCTCCAAATAGGAAGGAGGGAGGGAGGGGGGGTATTCTATTCTTGGAAGCAGCAAAAAAAAGGAGGAGGAGCCCCCTCCCTCGCTCCTCGCTGCCTCTCTCTCACCCCGATCCTGAGGGGGATTTGCTGCAGAATCCCGGGCTCATAGAGAAGATTCTGCAGCAAATCCCCCAAGAATATGTATGTGTGTGCACCCAGGCAGCAAACGCTGTGCCCGGGGTTTTGGCTTTTCCTGGGCTCATAGAGAAGAGCCTTTTGCAGTTTGAGGAGGGACCACGGTCAGAATACTTCGGTTTGAATTTTACCTCTTATACCCATTGTTATTACTGCTGTATTATTGCATGTGCATGGAATGTAGGTATATGACCAGTTGGATTACTTATAATATTAGGCACTTACAGTAGCATTCATTCTATTATACATTAGGTTGGTTTCTCACCCCAATACTCTTTGATGCTTTAGATCCTGGCAGGCAGGAGGCAGGAAGCCTGGAAAATGTAAACAGAGAGGTTTACTCAGAAGTAAATCCACAAGGAGGGCACTTCATCCAAAGTGCCCTCCTTTGCAGATTTACTTCTGAGTAAACCTCTCTGTTTACATTTTTTCCAGGCTTCCAGCCGAAAGAAGGAGCGAGTTTAGGGCTTGCCTTGCCATAATACTTATTGGCAAGGGAGGCGGGAGGGTGGTGAGAGAGAAGGAGGGTGCCCCCCTTTACGACCTAATAACGACACTTAAGAAAATCCTGGCCCCCGAAGTTCTATAAAGAAAGTCCACTTCCTGGTTGGCGTTCCAGATGCGGAAATACTCAAAAGTAGCATTTCTTACGAATTTCTTCCACATTATTTCATTTTCATAACTTTTTTCTCATGCCTAGCTATTGCAAAAGGGTTGCATCAGTCAGAGTCCCTTACTGATGATCTATCAGCAGACAGCGATATAAGGAGGATGAAAGAATCCATCTCGCTCTCTCCTGTGTGACTCTGTGTGAGTATCTGCCTATGTTACTCTGCGTGAGTATCTGCCTATGTTGTATGTGACTATCTGATAATGTTTGCAAGTACACGGCTAAAAGTGGATCTGCATATCCTGTATATTTTTGTATATATTGCTACTATGAAGATTAAAGCCTCCTGATATTTTGGATGAAAACCTGACTCCATGAGTTTACCAAACAGTGTCTGTAGATAAGGTTAGGTGCTTGCTGTGTGGATTCTGCTGATAATTGTGCTGAAGCACATGTGTTTGCTGTGCAAGGACTCTGCTGGTCTTTTGCTTGCTTCTGGGATGCTTGCTATCCAGCTTGCAGCAGTTGTGAGAGGTTGTGATTTGGAAACTATAAATCACTTCATCACAACTATGCCATCAGCTACCTCTCTTATACTACCTCTCTTATACTACTGGGTCCGTTACTTTTTAATTTATTCATTGATGACCTGGATGTAGGAGTAAATTCTGAGGTAGCAAAGTTTGCAGACGACACTAAATTGTTCAGGGTAGTTAAAAATGAAACTGATTGTAAAGAGCTCCAGAAAGATCTCTCGAAATTGAGTGAATGGGCAACAAAGTGGCAAATGCATTTTAACCTAAACAAGTGTAAAGTCATGCACATCGGGGCAAAGAACCCCAACTACACCTACCAATTGATGGGGTCAAAGCTTTCCGAGACAAACCAGGAAAGGGATCTTGGGGTTTTGGTGGACAGCTCAATGAAGATGTCAACCCAGTGTGCAGCAGCAGTAAAAAAAAGCAAATTCTATGCTTGGCATGATCAGGAAGGGAATCAAAAATAGGTCGTCAAATGTTGTATTGCCTCTCTACAAATCTATGGTGAGGCCACATCTGGAGTACTGTGTACAATTCTGGTCACCGCACCTCAAGAAGGATATAACGGAACTGGAAAAGGTACAGAAAAGGGCAACAAGAATGATCCAAGGGATGGAGCAGCTCCCTTACGAAATCAGGTTGCAACGCCTTGGTCTTTTCAGCCTTGAAAGACGGCGTCTAAGAGGTGACTTGATCGAAGTGTATAAAATCATGCATGGGATAGAAAAGGTGAATAGAGAAAAAATATTTTCTCTGTCACACAACACTAGGACTAGGGGGCACTCCCTAAAGCTCCAAGGTAGGAAAGTTAGGACTAATAAAGGGAAATATTTCTTCACCCAGAGGGTCATTGGGTTAGGGAACTCACTTCCAGAGGAGGTTGTGACAGCGGTCAGCCTGGACAGCTTCAAGGCAGGATTAGACAGATTCATGGATACCAAGGGAATCAGTAGCTACTGAAATGGACATCCAAGTGCCACCTCTGTGTTGATGGAGGCAGGCAGGATTTCCCCGGATACTGGTTGTGGGGGGTCGGGAGCAGGTGAGGGTTCTGCCCTCCTTTCTGCTAGAGATCCCTGTGTACAACTAGTGGGCCACTGTGTGACACAGAATGCTGGACTAGATGGGCTGAGGCCCGATTCAGCATGGCTCTTCTTATGTTCTTATGTTCTTATGTACTGTATATTCAAGTGCCTCGGCTTTAGTCTTTCCTCACCTCACCTTCACCTGTCCTGCTTTCCACAAAAGAAACAATGATAGTGAGCCAATGGAAGACCAAGCGTGAAGCACATGGATGAGGAACATGAGAAACTGGCTAGTTGAGTAAGGAGCAAGGGAGTAATAGTGGTGATAGTGATGATGCATAGAAGCAGAACGAGATCTGTAAAGAGCTTGTAAACTTCAGAGCAGTCGCAGCTGGTGTCTGCCATGGCAACACATGTTTAAACTGCTCCAAGTTTGATTCCAAACTTTAACAAAACTATCAGAGTCCCTGGTACTAGTTGTTAGTGATTTGATCCAGCACCTAGGAGAGCACCCTTTGAGTCTGGAGCAAATGTACTGCCTCCAAAGCAAGGAAGTCCCTAACTGCCATGCATCACAGATTAAAGGTAAAGCCAAGTCTTCCATTAGTAAAGGTAAAGGTTTTCCACTCATATTAAGTCCAGTCGTGTCCAACTCTGGGGCTTAGTGCTCATCTCCATTTCCAAGCCGAAGAGCCGGCGTTGTCCGTAGACACCTCCAAGGTCATGTGGCCGGCATGACTGCATGGAGCACCCTTACCTTCCTGCCAGAGTGGTACCTATTGATCTACTCAAATTTGCATGTTTTTGCACTGCTAGGTTGGCAGAAGCTGGTGCTAACAGTGGGAGCTCACCCCATTCCCCGGATCTGAACATGCAACCTCTCGGTTACCAAGTTCAGCAGCTCAGTGGTTTAACCCACTGTGCCAGCGCATCACAGGTAGCCTCCAGATAATTCTCACAACTTGCGGTTAGCTATCTATTAGTAATAAAAGAAGAAACCCCATACATTAACTTTCATCAAGAGAGCAGCCTGAGGCCTTTCCATGCTGACATTCACATACAATTGTAACTGAAGACATTTTGACAATAATAATTATTACTTCATTCCTTACATTCTTTCCTTACTGTCTTATTCCTGGGAAAACAAACCAATCGTAGGTTTTGTGCTATAGGACTTCCTTTTCTTTCCGGTCTCATACATAAAAGCCTGTTTTAAGAAAACTTTAATTAGACTTTATTCATGTCGATCAAGAGTTGACTTTCAAACTGAAACGGAGCATCTTCAGCAAAATGAAAGTGAGGGGAGGGTTTTGTTTTTTTCAAGGCCCGTGATGTTTAAAGGAGTTTCTCATCTAGTATCAGTAGAGAGGTATATTTGATCTTGATAGATGGATTAATTATTTAAGGCCTAACTACCAATGGAGGCATTTCACAGGCTCTCTTATCGAGCAAAACAGTGGGCTTTTCACTGCACGCTGCATTTGAGATTACTTAAATCATTATAGGTTATTCTCATCCCAATGCATAATTATGTTAAGTGCAACAAATTTCCTCTGATTCAGCTCTTTTCCCTTTGGTAGCACCACCCCATTCATATTTAATAATCCGCCATCAAAGAAACGCGGGGATATAAACTCCCCCAGACTGTCCGGGTTTATGAAGGTAGTAAATTAAAGTTTTATATCCGGGCCCTTTGAGGGAGGAACAACAATTAAGGGCATTGTTCCCAAAAAGGGTTCGGGGGAAAAAAGTTCAGCAAAGAAATGTCTCTTTTCAGAAACCCAACCGTTCTGCAGCAGGATGAAATATTAAATATTTTCCTCTTTCACTAACGGTCGGTATGTCTACAGCATTTTCCCATTCCGGAGCCAAAAAGGCTGTCAGAGTGGATTTCATGCAGTCAATAACAACAGGATAATCCTTGGAGTGTGAAAAGGCACAACACAAAAGAAAAGGGGGAAGAGAAGGGGGAAAGTGTCTTTCAACAGGGCAAAGAGATTGGCCTTGCTTTCCGCTTAATACTGGCTGATGGCTCCATCACTGTGAGGCAGCCAATCTGCCCTGGGTTATAGTCCAGACTTTAAAGGAGACATGCAAGATGTTGACTACGGCAGTGTTTCTCAACCAGTGTGCCGTGGCACACTAGTGTGCCGTGAGCGATCATCAGGTGTGCGGCGAGAAAAGCTTTTTGCCCCCCTTCCTTCCTCCCTCCTCCTGCCGAACTCCTGCTGCTTGGGAGAGGAGGAGGAAGGGACGGGCGGCCGCAAAAAAAAAGAAGGGACCGGGGCCCCACCTCCTTCGGCCGTTTCCCCAACCAGCCTCCAATCTGCCATGACTCCCGCCCCTTGCTTGTTGAAGCTGCGCGGAGGAGCCCCACCTACTGAGGCCCGTCCACTGCTCATGCTTCTCCTCTGTGAGAGAGCTGAAGCCGGGGGGAGGGGGGGCATGACGCAGCCTGGCTCCGCCCCTTCCCCCCGGCTTCAGCACTCCCACAGCTTCGCCAGCCTTGAGGGGGCAGTGCCAAGCCAGCGATGGCAGAGCCAGCACACTGCTGGCTTGCCCCCTCGAAGCTGGTGAAGCTGTGGGAGAACTGAAGCCGGGGGAGGGGCGGGGCATGGCGTGGCCTGGCTCCGCCCCCTCCCCCAGCTTAAGTGCCCTCACAGCTTTGCCAGCCTTGAGGGGGCAGTGCCAAGCCAGTGGTGGCAGAGCCAGCACAATGCTGGCTTGGCACTGCCCCTCAAGGCTGGTGAAGCTGTGGGAGAACTGAAGCCAAGGGGGGGGGCGGGGCATGGTGTGGCCTGGCTCCTCCCCTGGCTTCGGCACTCCCAGCAGCTGCTCCCAGCAGCTCACCATCCCCCAGCCGTTCTTTACTGTGTTACTGTGCCATTTTGGTTGGTGGTGTGCCCCCGGATTTTTTTAATGTTAAAAGTCTGCCGCGGCTCAAAAAAGGTTGGGAAACACTGGACTACGGAACCCAAAATATGTCCAGCACCTTGGACAAGAGTCTGGAGAACAAGCCCTATGAGGAGTGGCTGAAAGAGTGGAGCATGTTCAACTAACACAATGAAGTTTGACAGGAACAAATGCAAAAGACTCCACTTAGGCCGGGGAAAAAATGAAATGCAAAGAGACAGAATGGGGGGCGATGCCTGGCTTGGCAGACACACGTGGGGAAAAGATCTTGGAGGAAGGTGAACATGAGAAAGGAATGTCATGCAACAGCAAAACAAGCCAATGGGATTTTGGCCTGCATCAAGAGGAGCCTAGTGCCTAGATCCAGGGAAGTCATGCTACCCCTCTATCCTATTCTGCGTTGGTCAGGCCACTTTACCAATTCTGGGCACCACCATTGAAGTGAGATGTAGACTCTAAGGCAGGGGTGGGCAATTATTTTTTCCAAGGGGCCACACGAGAGCCAAAAAATATTATGGAGGGCCGCACCTAAAGGCTGAACTACATTCTAATCTACATTATTTATTTATTTATTTATTTACTATATATTACACATCATTAATATTAACATATTAATATATCAAGGAATATTCATATATTATTAGTATTAATATCATAATTATTGTATTATAGTATATCTATATAGACATTATAATATATTGAAATTATAATATAACATTATATTATATTATTTATTATATTATTATTATAAAATTATTATAAAATAATAATAAAAACCACTAAAATAAAATAATATTCAAGAAGACAAGGTGTGAACCAAGATGGAGGCTGACATCCTCAAGAGAGGAAGGATCCCAAGATGGAATGGTCCAATGGACCCAGCCCAGAGGATGACAAAGCCGACCCAGCCACCGCCGCAGCAGAGCAGAGCAGCAGACGATAGGAGGCTGCAGGCCTCCGCCTGCTCTCGCCCCCAGCCGTTCCCCAGCTGATCGCCCTGCCATGGAGTGCCTGCCATCTCTGGGCCTGCAGGGGGAGCAGTCGGCGAGCTGAGGTGGCTGATGGCCCTGGCGACCCGTAAGACAATCAAATCTTCCGGGTCGCCAGGGCGATCAGCCGCCGCAGGTCGGCGACTGCTCCCGCTGCAGGCCCGGATCGCCTCCAGGGATGGCAGGCACTCCAAGGTTGCTGTTCCTCCAGCCTGTCTGCCGACACAGACCCCACAGAGCCCGCGATGGAATGGCGGCAGCGGCACCTCTTCCTCTTGGCCCCGCCCCTGACACCCTTCTCCCTGGGCCAGACAGATACGGCTGCTGGGCCGCATCCAGACCGTGGGCCATAGGTTGCCCACCCTTGCTCTAAGGTGTAGACTCTAAGGCAGGCTGTTAGGAATTGTGGGAGTTGAAGTCCAAAACACCTGGAGGGCCAAAGTTTGCCCAGGCCTGCTCTAAGGTGTCCAGAGGAAGAGGGCAACTCAAAGGATCAAGAGTCTGGAGAACAAGCCCTATGAGGAGCGGCTTAAAGAGCTGGGCATGTTTAGCTTGCAGAAGAGAAGGCTGAGAGGAGACATGATGAGGGCCAGGGATAAAGATGTGAGGGGAAGTCATAGGGAGGCTTGTTTTCTTCTGCCCTGGAGACAAGCATGCAATGGAGCAATGGCTTCAAACTACAGGAAAGGAAGGAGATTTCACCTGAACATGAGGAAGAACTTTGTAATGGTGAGAGCTGTTCTGCAGTGGAACTCTCTGCCCCCAGAGTATGTGGAGGCTACTTCTTTGGAGGCTTTGAAACAGGCTGGATGGCCATCTGTCAGGGTGGCTTTGAATGGCAGAATGGGGTTGGACTGGATGGCCTATGAGGTCTCTTCCAACTCTAGGATTCTATGATTCTATCTCCTTTTAAAGCAAGACTAAACCCCACAGTAGATTCATTGCCCCAACTATATGGGCACCACCATCTGCCTCTGTTTCCAGCTACAGCTCCTTTGAGTTTCCCTTGAGTTTCTTACTGGATGTAATCTCTTTGTTAATTTGATTTGGTTTCTTGTTTCCTGTTGTGTTCGTTCAGCATTTTATCCTGCTGAGGAAATACATTTGAAAAGAAAACTAGTTTTGGTTTGTTTAAATTGGGGGAGAGTATCGAGTAGTATTATGAAATAGGTTAGTAGAACAAGGCAACAATGCGGAATGAGAAGATCTGAAATAGATTGCAGGATTCCATGCCAAAGCCAGAGCAAAGAATAAAAACTCAGAAACTGTTTTTCCTTTGGAAGAATATTAGCTAGTTGAGCTTTAGATCCAGAACCTGGGAGCAAGAGGAAAAGAGGCCCGTTTCTGCTAGTGAAAAGACAAAGCATCATTGCACTAGAAGGACCTCATAGATAACACTCAGTCCAGCTTCTGCCTACCTAGCTGTTTCGAAAACAGCAACGTGAGTAGATAAATAGGTACCGCTTTAAGCGGGGAGGTATTTAAGGCACCCATAAGGAAATGCCAGAAAAATACCAGCAATTCAATGAAGGAGGAAGTTTACAAACAAAAGCTCTTTGGCTGGGAAGATGGAGCGACAGCACCCCCAGTGGCTGGAACCAAGAAAAGCCTCCAAGATGCTGAAGGTGGGAAAGCTTATATATACCTTTATCTATGTACCGTTGTCTGTCTTGTCCATGTATTTGAATGTTTGCCATATATGTGTTCTGTGATCCATCCTGAGTCCCCTTTGGGGTGAGAAGGGTGGAATATCCCGTGCGGCATCTACCGTCGGTTTGACCAGCTGGCAGCCCAGGTGAGGGAACTCAGAGGAGCGCTCGCGGCCCTCTACATTGCGAGATGCCAACACTGCCCAGATTCCCTCCCGACACACGACAGTGCTGCCTGCACCACCGGGCTGGGTCTGCTGCGGCTTGGAGAACGAGCCGGGGACCCGAGGTGCCCCGCCCTGTGGTCCCCAGTGGCGGCAGCGCAGCACCCGCGGGAGACACCATGTGTCTCCGGGAAAGGCTGCCCGCCTGATCACCCGGCAACCGGCTGGCCTGTACACTGCCCAGATGGAGGAGATGGGGAAGACAAGGGAGCTGGGACAGATGAGGTGTGGGACATCGACGCGGACTGTGGGGTTGATCTAGTGAGCCCAGAGAGTGGTGGAGTGAGTGGCCCAGCCGCTGCCAAGGTCAGCGTGGGAGAGCCAGCAGAGGGAGCTGTGACCACGCAGAGACAGACCCAGGTGCCAACCATTAACAGCGAACCCCCACCTGCCTGCCTACCTCCACTGGTGAGGCCTGACACGGACCATATGCCTCTATTGGACTGCCTCCCACGGGATGAGGGCGCGGACCATCCAGGTCCCCCTGGCCCTCAGGATGCACTGCCTTTGCTGGATGTGTCGGAGATTCTATCCTCCGGCCGCGATGCGCGCCCTCGCCTTCATGGCATGGCTTGGAGGGGGAGGCCGTTGGTCATGGTCCGACCAAAGATGGCATCTGTCCTTGAGGACGCTGACCTGGGCTGAATGTCTCCTTCCTCAGAGGAGTGTGGATCCAGAAACGACTTGCGGCGGAAGCCGTGTGACCACCCAAGAAGATGGAGGCGGAGATGGAAGAGGAGGGGACGTCGGGGCTTCCTTCCCCCCCCCCCCTCGCAGAACACCGGCGTGGCACGGCACTCTGTCATGACCGTGGAGCCTCTGGGGTCATTAAATCATCTACAGACCCTCGAATGAAGAAGGAGCCCAGATCGCCCTATGCAAAGTCCCAGAGGCTGCCTCACACTAGGACATTTTGGAACATCAAGTTCAAGCGACAGCGGCCATGCTCTAAGCCCAGGACTGAAGCTGCCTCAGCAAGCCGAAGCTCCACCGGCTCTAAGCGCTTTAACCGCTCTGAGTCCCCCTGCGGAGGTGAGAAGAGCGGGATAGAAATGACATAAGTAAGTAAGTAGGTAAACCTATTGCACCACTGGGGAAAGTTTATCAAACTGCAAAAACTTTGCTTTTTGCAGGATGTCCTGCAGTACATTTGCTATATTTTTCCATAAATACCTCCACATAGAGTTTCACCCATTTGCAAACTAGTTTGTGGCAGCCACAAAAGCAAAGTTTCTGGAGCATAGCAACTACTTTCAAATTAAGGGCCACACAATTAAACAGAAATAACACTTTCAAACCAGGAACAGAATCTTTTTCCAATTTGGTTACATACGAGTATAATCCTTCCTAGTGGATAGTAAGATCCAAATTGCTGCCTTAGAAACCACTATGGGCCCTAAGACTTGCATTCCATGGCTTTTTGCTCCATCCCAAAAGCTTGGACTTCTTACACCATTCTGTAAGTTTACTGAAAATGACTCTCTTTATTTCTCTTCCCATCCTTCACTCACTCACAGTTTATTTTTCATGCAAGATTTGCTTTTTTATTTTCCGAAGGCCCTTAACAGCAAATGACCGGGAAAGAGGACTGGCTGAAGGTTAATGTCTTTCATCTACATATCTCTGAAAAAGTAATCATGGAATGGAACCAATGCGCTTCCCAGTAAATCTACTTTATTAGGAAGTTGTGTGTCAGGCACAGTAATTAAAATCTCCAGGTTTTAACTGAGATGGGGAGGCTGGGGAGCTAGAACTTGTGCAAAACTGTGACGTTCTCACCACGCTGGTTCGGCCAGCTTTTAGTCAATGCTTCCAATATACTATCAGAGATAAATGAGGGAGTGACTTGAGGTCCATCTACACCAGACCTGGGCATCGTATGGCCTGCGGGCCAGATGCGGCTTGCCAACCGATTCTGACCGGCGCTTTTTTATTTTCCGAAGGCCCTTAACAGCAAATGACCGGGAAAGAGGACTGGCTGAAGGTTAATGTCTTTCATCTACATATCTCTGAAAAAGTAATCATGGAATGGAACCAATGCGCTTCCCAGTAAATCTACTTTATTAGGAAGTTGTGTGTCAGGCACAGTAATTAAAATCTCCAGGTTTTAACTGAGATGGGGAGGCTGGGGAGCTAGAACTTGTGCAAAACTGTGACGTTCTCACCACGCTGGTTCGGCCAGCTTTTAGTCAATGCTTCCAATATACTATCAGAGATAAATGAGGGAGTGACTTGGGGTCCATCTACACCAGACCTGGGCATCGTATGGCCTGCGGGCCAGATGCGGCTTGCCAACCGATTCTGACCGGCCCGGGGAGAAGGGTGTCGGGGGCGGGGCCATTTCTGCAAGGGGAAGGGCTGCTACCGCCGCCATCCCATCACAGGCTGTGGGGCCTGCGTCGGCAGACAGCCTGCCGCTCCAGAGAATGATCAGACTTGATCGTCTTCTGGGTCGCCAGGGCGATCAGCCTCCGCAGGTCGCCGACTACTCCCGCTGCAGGCCCAGATTGCCTCCTGGGATGGCAGGCACTCCGAAGCCGGGATGACAGGCACTCCATGGCAGGGCAATCAGCCGATCGAGAACGCCTCTGACGGAACGGCTGGGTGCGAGAGCAGGCGGAGACCTGCAGCCTCCGATCATCTGCTGCTCTGCTCTGCTCTGCTCTGCTCTGCTCTGCTCTGCTCTGCTCTGCTCTGCTCTGCTGCGGTCATCCTCATCCTCTGGACTGGGTCCATTGGGCCATTCCATCTTGGGATCCTTCCTGTCTTGAGGATGTCAGCCTCCATCTTGGTTCGCACCTTGTCTTCTTGAATTTCATTTTATTTTATTTTAGTGGTTTTTATTATTATTTTATAATAACTTTATAATATAATAATATAATAAATAATATAATATAATGTTATATTATATTATATTATAATATCAATATATTATAATGTCTATATATATACTATAATATAATAATTATGATATTAATACTAATAATATATGAATATTTCTTGATATATTAATATGTTAATATTAATGATGTGTAATATATAGTAAATATAGTAAATAAATGAATAAAGATTAGAATGTAGTTCACCCTTTAGGTGTGGCCCTCCATAATATTTTTTGGCTCTCGTGTGGACCCTTGGAAAAAATAATTGCCCACCCCTGATCTACACTGTAGAATTAATGCATTTTAACAGCACTTTTACTCCCATGGCTCAGTGCTATGAAATCCTGGAATTAGGCGAGTCACCAGTACTCCTTGGTAGAGAAGGCTACAGTCCATGAAAAGCTACATGATGCCATAGAGCAGCGGTTCTCAAAGTGTGATCCAGGGAGTCCCTTGGGTTTCTATTATTATTAATACCCTAATGAAGTTGTGAGCTATGCTGGCGATGGCATAATAGCCACCGGTAGGGCCTCCCATGCCAGACAGGTCACAACCGAAGAGTCTGACAAAGAGCGTCAAAGGGCAGGATGGGCTCTCTAGCCTTTTGGCAACCATCCTAAGAGAAGGAAAACTCTGATTTCAAACCCGGGCAGGTGGTGCTCGTCTAACCCTGTAAGGTCAACCATCTAAGAGAAAGATACTCGAACCAAACCTATGACCTGAGGACCTCGCTGCCACTGTCCCAGCTTGCTAGGCCCCAGCCGACGAACTTTTGATTGAAAGGGTGAGGCCAGTTCTGTGCACACTGCGCTCCACCAGAAAAATCCATTGCACAGGCTCAAAGGACACATCCAGCCTCTGAATCATCAACGCGCTTGTAGAAAGCGTGGGATGAGTCCTTCCTGAATGTTCATTCGCAAAGAAAAGACAAGAAGGATTATTATTATTGTTATTGTTATTACAAAGGCTGGGTGGCAATCTGTTGGGGGTGCTTTGATTGTGCTTTTTACTGGTGTGTCTTGAGGGGAATTTGCCTGGACATGTTTGAGTTGCAGGTACTGGAATTTATAGTTCGCCTGCAATCAATGAGCACTCTGGACTCCACCAAAGAAGGAATTGGACCAGACTTGGCACACAGAGCTCTCAAAACCAGCAAAAATCACTGGAGGTCTCTGGGGAATATTCACCTTGATTTGGGGGAGTTGTAGTTCACCTATATCCAGAGATCACTGTGAACCCAAACACTGAAGGATCTGGTAAGTTGGGCAATGCATTAAATCTATCTATCTATGTATATAATAAAAGTCAGTGTTTGCGGAGGTGCGGGAGGGCGGGAGGTGTGGAGGGCGGGAGGTGCAGAGGAATATGTGCCAGCTTTTCGATTGGCTGCCACAGTGGGATTATTTGCATAAAGGGCTCTGATTGGCCAGCCTCAGAACTCCAACATTCTATGGCACCAGACAGAGGGAATGAGTTGCCACTGAGAGACAATTTGCATAAAGGACTCTGATTGGCCAGCAAAACAGAATGCAACTGAATGCTTGAGTTAGCCAAATGACAGGTTTTTTCCGTTGGAAATGGAATGTTCATTTTCTGGGAGGTGCCAAGGAATATGTAACAGCGTTTCAATAGGTTGCCACTAAGGCAATATTTGCATAAAGGACTCTGATTGGCCAGCCTCAGAAATCCAACATTCTACGCCCCCAGACAGAGGGGATTGGTTGCCACTGAAATGGTATTTGCATAAAGGACTCCAATTGGCCATCCGCATTCCAACATTCTAAGGTGATGCAGAGGGAAAAGGAAAGGCCTCAGGCAGTCAGACACTGCGGCCCACAGTAGTGACGGATCAGGACCAAACTTGCCACACAGGGGCCCAATGGCCCACTTCACAACATGACCCTCACTCAATGACCACTACAGACCAAAATTAGCACACAGAGCCCCCTTGACCCACTCTACACCCTGGTGCTGTTTCAAGGAGGATGGACCACAGATGATGGGACTTGAAATACCTTCGCTCACCTTCCAAGACCGCTGCAACCCTCATCCAAAGAATGATCAAGACCAAATGCGACACACAGAGCCCCCATGACCCACTCTACATCCTAGTGTTGTTTGGAGGGGGATGGACCATGGTCAATGGGACTTACAGTACCTTCACTAAGTTCCCGAGACCACTGCAAGCCACATAAACATCTAATAGGAACCAACCTTGGCACACAATGCCTTCCTTAAATAACCTGGGCACCGCCTGGTTCCCAAGCTAGTAAATAAATAAATAAATACCCGTGTATGGGGGACCATGTTTGGGTTTAAAAGCACTGTCTGGAATCCTCTTAATAATTACCGTAGCACATCCAATTGCAGACCAACCCTTTAGAAAAGTCACCAACGTCTAGTGCAATCGAATTCTAATAATAGCTCTGAACCTGCCTCTCGTTTCTATCACAGAGACTTTTACATGAAATATTAAAGCCGAATACGAGAGGAATGTTGACCAGGTGCTTGTGTGTCACAAAGGAAATGCCTTGCCCCTCTCTAACCCTTCAGAAGTCATTTCCCTCAGAGGAAGGAAAGATAAATGCCTCTCTGAATTCACAGTCAACGATGTTGACAAAATGTCAAAAGGAAGATGCCAATTAGCACAGTTTCCAATGACAGTTGTTGCATCTTACAAAGAAAAGGACTTCAAGAACATGATGTTAGTGAACGGAGTGGGGTTTTTTTTCCCTCCTTCAGAAAAAGGAAACAAGTACATATATAACACTAAAAGCAGATAAGGAAAGCTCTTTTGAGTTTAACTCAGTTTTGCTTCATTGGTTCTTCAGTGGCGTCGACGCTCCTGGAGATCACCCTAACTTTTCATTTCAAGGACTTTCCACTTAAGGCAAGTAAACAGATGACAGTTTATTTGGAGCCTACTCTTTATTTCGAGTGCAGTCGTCGCTCGCAAAGGGTTAGCTGAGTCAACACGGAGCAACTGAAGCTGTGCTGAATCAAAGCCTTCCAAGTCTAATACAAATATACTAGACTTGTTGACTTGTGGCGGACCCATTAATTTCATAGAGTTTCCTAGGCAAGGAATATTCAGGGTGGTTTTGCTTTTTCCTTGCTTGGAAATATAGCCTGCAATGCCAAGCATTCCTTGGTTATGAATAGGGCAGATTCTGAATTGCTTCCAAGATCTTACTTACTTAGGCGATCCCTCATTGTTTGAGTATGATGGCCTTCCAAATGTAGTATCTTGGCGGTGGGTGTGTAGATGACTACAGAGCCCTATTCTTGACCCGCATGTTCTTCCACAATGAGGACATCGGTTTCCAGATGGAAGATGGTCCCAGTCAGGGAATGCTGCACTCGCAGAGCTCAAGGTTGACTTGAAGCATCTTCCTCTTGGCACGTTTCTCCCTTTTGCCCTCCATTTGTGCCTCTTTGAATTCTGCAGCACTGCTGGTAACAGCTAACCTCCAATTAGAGCACTCAATGGCCAGGGCTTCCCAGTTCTCTGTGTCTATGCCACAGTTTTTAAGGTTGGTGTAATTGAGCCCTCAGCTCTGCCTGCTACTGGGGCTGAGGAGGATGCTGAGTCATCAGTGTGTGAGTGTAGTATGGAACTGGGTGGGGCTGAGAGTAACCTAAACGCTGGAGCAGGCAGAAAGAGGAATGCAAGTGATTCCAGCAGGGAAGGTTTGGAACAAAGAAAGAGAATTAGGCAAATACTTATGTCTCCTTCTGACTCTGAGTCCTTTGAGGGTTTTCCCAGGGATGGGGGAAGCTCGTCAGAAGAGAGTGATACTGAGTTAGATTGGACTTTGGTACAGGAGGTTGGGGATGTGTGTAATGCAGACACCAGTAGTGATACTTTTCTGGGGTTTGATAGTGATAAAGACTGGCCCTCTGAAACCTCAGGGAATGATTGGGATACGCTAAGTTTTGAAAGACGCTGGGGAACTTGGAGAGACTCACAAAGGGTGTCAGCTGCAGAGAGAGAAGCATCTGCAATGTCTAGTCAGGAGGAGTTGTCCTCTTCGGGCCAGTCTGATCTTTAGGGCTATATAATGTGGGCTTTTGGGGAGGCTTCCTTGCGGCGAGCAAGGAGTTGTTCTTGGTATCCTGTTTGGCATCCTGTTTTGGCATCCTGTTATCTTGCATCATGTTCCTGATCCAGTTTACTCGTGAGTTGAGTTGTTACTCTGCTCTTTTTGGGCTGAGATGCTGCTGCCGCAGTTGGGAAAGGTGGGTGGTTTCAGGGTTTCAATGTTCTGCTTTCTGTCCAGCTACAGCCATGTGTTCCTAGTGATGGGGTTTGAACTTCGCTGGATTTTCTGTGAGTTTCAAACTGCAAGAATGGTATTGTATGTACAGAGGGAGGTTGACAATGTGTTTTATGGGGATTACGATATGTGTTGTCCCTATACATTGGATTGTCTCCTCGTTTCTCCGTCATTCTCCTGCCCATGACTCCGGACCGGTTACTGACTACGCTATTGGCTCATCCCTTGGAGGACGTCACAGAGGATGTCCTGAGTTTGTTTTGAGTTCCTTCTTCAGTGATTTTTATATATATATAAAATTTCTATTTGCATAACTCTTCATATATACATGAATTTTTAAAAAACAGCCTATCTAAGACGTTGTTGAAGGAAAGTTTTAGGATAGTTGGGGAACGGAAAAAAGTAACAGGAATTGGTAGGATAATTTTAGGGAAATTTGGAAAGGGGTGGTTTCTTTCCCGTTCATGAGCTGGGAGTAGAGTAACTGCTTTGGGAGATGGTGATCTGTGAGGAATATAACTGAACCAACTGAACAGACTGGAAGGGTTTGGGAGACTGACACAATAGATATCCAGAGCACACTGAACCCAACAACGCACGTCCTGGTGCAGTTTGGGGGAGATGGACCATGGATTATGGGATTTGTAGTACTTTCAAACACTTTGGTTCCCACAGACCACTGTGGCCACCAAAAAGGACCAATACAGACCACACTTGGCACACACAACCCCCATGACCCACTCTACGTCCTGCTGCAGTTTTGAGGAGGGCGGACCAGGGATGATGGGACGTGAACTACCTCTACTCACTTCCCAAGTCCGCTGCAACCCTCTTCCAATTTCTGATCGAGACCAAACTTGGCACACATAACCCCCATTACTGCCTTGACATCCAGGTGAGGTTCAGGGGAGGACTGACAATGGTTGGTGGGATTTGTAGTACTTCCACACCCCTCTGTTCCCACAGACAACTGCAGCCCCCAACAAACACCAATAAAGACCACATTTGGCATGCAGAGCCCCAGTGACCCACTCTACATCCTACTGCAGTTTGGAGGAGGGCAGACCATGGATGATGGGCCTTGCAGTACCTTCCCTCACTTTCCAAAACTGCTGCAAACCTAATCCAATGACTGATCAAGACCAAACCTGGCACACAGAGCCCTCATGACCCACTCTACATCCTGGTGCAGTTTTGTGTGAGACGGACCACGGATGATGGGACTTGAAGAACCTTCACTCATTTCCTAAAAACAATGCAACCCTCATCCATTCACTAATACAGACCACACTTGGCACACATAGCCTCCATGACCCACTCTACATCCTGGTGCACTTTGGATGAGGGTACACCATGGACGATGGGACTCGCAGTGCCTTCACTAACTTCCTGACACCACTGCGAGCCACATAAATAATTGCTACAGATCCAATAATACGATTCTCAAATAACCCGGGCACCGCCGGGTCCCCAAGCTAGTAAATAAATAAAAGAAAGATAGAAAAAGCAGCCCAAAAATCATGCTGAATTTTTATTAGGGTTGAGGAGGGCTTTGGGGTCCATAACAATGGACAGTGAGGGCCATATATAACCCACTGGCTGTGCTACGTCAGTCTCTATTCTGTAAAGAGGACAACGAAATCCACAGAAGGCACACCAACCGAACTCTCCTCTACTCTGCCAATCGTCTCCTCTTTTTTTGCCAGATCAGGGTTTATGGATGCGAAACCACTTGTACATCAAGCACCGGTGCGGAAGTGACTCTCCCTGCAATCTACAAATCATCTCGACACAAGTATGTGACGCCGTGCCTCGCCGATCGTTCCCTTGAACCAAAGCAGGGCTGCATGTTATATCCTGTCTATGAAAACAGATGTAGTCTGCATTTAGAGCAGCTTTGCATTATATTTATATCATATATTTTCCACCGCCAGCCATTTGTACTCAGTCGAGTGTTGCATGCCTATAGAACTTGTGCTTGCTAAATATAGATGGATGGAGAGAAACGCTGGCCCTCTAATCCAGGGGTGGGCAATTATTTTTTCCAAGAGGCCACACGAGAGCCAAAAAATATTACGGAGGGCCGCACCTAAAGGCTGAACTACATTCTAATCTACATTATTTATTTATTTACTCTATTTACTATATATTACACATCATTAATATTAACATATTAATATATCAAGAAATATTCATATATTAACAGTATTAATATCATAATTATTATATTATATATATAGACATTATAATATATTGAAATTATAATATAATATAACATCATATTATTTTATTTATTATATTATATTATTATTATAAAATTATTATAAAATAATTATAAAAACCACTAAAATAAAATAAAATGAAATTCAAGAACACAAGGTGCAAACCAAGATGGAGGCTGACATTCTCAAGAGAGGAAGGATCCCAAGATGGAATGGCCCAATGGCCCCAGCCCAGAGGATAACAAAGCGGACCCAGCCACCGCCGCAGCAGAGCAGAGCAGCAGACGATCGGAGGCTGCAGGCCTCCGCCTCCTCTCGCCCCCAGCCGTTCCATCAGAGATGTTCCCGATCAGCGGATCGCCCTGTCATGGAGTGCCTGCTAACCCGGCTTTGGAGTGCCTGCCATCCCGGGAGGCGATCCAGTCCTGGCAAGCCGGAAGATGATCCTCCGATCGTTCTCCGGAGCGGCGGGCTGTCTGCCGATGAAGGACCCACAGCCCATGATAGGATGGCAGCAGCGGCAGCCCTTACTCTCGCAGAAATGGCCCTGCCCCCAACACCCTTCTCCCCGGGCCGGTCACGGCTACCAATTAGCAATTCCAAGGTGCAAATGTGGAAGATGTGTCTTCATGTTGATCAATCCACATATTGAAACCACCCAGCTCTTTTGCAGCATCTGATGGTTTGCCTGTTTCAAATAATAAATATAAGACTAACATGTAGAGACTATGAGGAGTGGCTTAAAGAGCTGGGCATGTTTAGCCTGAAGAAGAGAAGGATGGGAGGAGACATGCTGAGGACCATGTATAAATATGTGAGAGGAAGTCATAGGGAGGAGGGGGCAAACTTGTTTACTGCTGCCCTGGAGACTAGGGCGCAATTGAGTAATGGCTTCAAACTAAAAGAAAGGAGATTCCATCTGAACATTAGGAAGTACTTCCTAACTGTGAGAGCTGTTCAGCAGTGGAACTCTCTGCCCCAGAGTGTGGTGAAAGCTCCTTATATGGAGGCTTTGAAACAGAGCCTGGATAGCCATCTGTCAGGGGTGCTTTGAATGCGATTTTCCTGCTTCTTGGCAGAATGGGGTTGGGCTGGATGGCCCACGAGGTCTCGTCCAACTCTAGGATTCTATGATTCTGGAGGGTGGTGCTCATCTCCATTTCTAAACCAAAGAGCCGGCGTTGTCCATAGACACCTCCAAGGTCATGTGGCCAGCATGACTGCATGGAGCACTGTTACCTTCCAGCAGAAGCAGTACCTGTTGATCTACTCACATTTGCATGTTTTCAAACTGCTAGGTTGACAGAAGCTGAGGCTAACAGAGGGAGCTCACCCCACTCCCGGGATTCAAACCACCAACCTATATATATGCAATGTTTTTATCCATTTTTAATTGTGCTGTTAGGTGTTTTATATGTGATTTTATCTGTATTTATTTGTATCCTATTTATTATTTATTTATTTACTTTTTATATTCCGCTCTTCCCACCCTGAAGGGGACTCAGAGCGGATTACAGTACACATACTTGCAGACAAACCCTGCAGTTCAACATATGACATTTATCACAGTACAGTACATACATTTTGACATATTACACACATATATAGATGAACAGAGGCAAACTTTCTGGCCACCAGGGGGAGCTGACACACTCCTCATCTCTCTGCGTTTTCCAGCGTCCCTTTGTTGTTTTTTCCGCATTCCTCAGCGATTCCTGGGTTCTTTTTATTGGCCTCATAAATCAGTCAAAATTTGCCTCCCCACTTTAATGTGGTACCTTTATCTCCTACTTGACAAATGTAACTGTCTTTCGGGCTGCAAAGGTCAGCAGCAGGCTACACTTAAGGTCGAGAACCCACTTCGACCCGGCCAGGCCTCGAACTCATGACCTACTGGTCAGAGAGATCTTATGCAGCTGACACTTAGCCAGCTGAACCACATTCCCGGTGCAATTGCTGTAAGTCGCCCCAAGCCGCACGGGAGTGGCGACGGACAAGTCGAAACAAATAAAATAAATAAATAAATAAACCTTTTGGTCAGCAACTTCATCAGACCAGCGGTTTAACCCGCTGCCCCACCAGGGGCTGCACAAACCTGGGCAGACATATGTACACAGAGAGATACTTTCTTACATTCCTATCAGATACACATTCCCTATCCGTTTTCAAATCTTTAGACATATAAACAAATGCATACCAAATTATTTAAAATGTACTATTTAGAAAAAAAACAGATCTTTTTATCAAAGGAAAACTTTTATATATACGATTTCCTTGAAAAGATAACAAGTCCTGGTGCTAGCGATGGACAAACAAGGAGAAAATCTATTTATTTCCGCTGTTTCCTACCCAATGCCCAAAACAGATGGCTGGGAAAAGACATTCCCAAGGCACCAATTTCAGGTTCCCTGAGTCCCGTGATGCCTTGAAATGTCTCCCGAGCCTTTCAACTTTGTTCTCTAATGCATGAAATCTCTCAGCTGTCGTGTGTACCTCTTTGAATCATCTGCCCACTAACAGGAGAAGTGTTGCCTTTTACTTAAATGCTTTCCCTACATGATCTAGGACTAGTTTATAATGCCTGCTACACAAGCGGCAACGCGTCTTATTTCTTCCTTTTGGAATTTGCATTTAGAATACCGAGAGAGAGAGAGAGAGAGAGAGAGAGAGAGAGAGAGAGAGAGAGAGAGATTGGCAGCTGGCATTAAAAAAGGAGAGGCGGGTTCACTGTTTCAATAATAACGTTCATGTCTCAACAATGCAAAGAGATGGATGCATATGTGCATGGGATTGCATCCTCAGGAGGCCAAGACAGCCTGGGGATAGAAAACCCCAGAGTCAGATGAAGAATTTAAAATTACAATCCTGTACATGTTGACTGAAATGGAAACACATTCTGTTGGAAATGAGATTTTCAATGAGAGTTTTCATTTTGCACCTCGAGTATCGCAATGAGAGACAAAGCACACCTTGCCTTGGAAGGCTTTCCTTTTCTTGTCAGTTAACCCAGTGTTTCCCAACCAGTGGGCCAGGGCACACTAGTGTGCCGTGATCGATCATCAGGTGTGCTGTGGGAAATTGGAACCTCGGGGGGGGGGGGGGGAGAGTCTAGTGTGTTGAAGTATAAAAACTCTAAGAAACCTACCTCGATAAAGGCACAAAATTACAAACACCCCCTCCCCACCCGTTGTCTACTTGGTCTCTCCCTCTCCATGCATTGGGAAGACCCGCCTCCCTTTCCCCAAATAGAGACCTCCTCTTGCCTCCTGGGGGTTCTGTGTGGGAAGTTTGGCCCAATTCTATCATTGGTGGGTTTCAGAATGCTCTTTGATTGTAGGGGAACTATAAATCCCAGCAACTACAACTCCCAAATGTCAAGGTCTATTTTCCCCAAACGCCATCTGTGTTCACATTTGGGCATATTGAGTATTCATGCCAAGTTTGGTCCTGATCCAACATTGTTTGAGTCCACAGTGCTCTCTGGATATAGGTGAACTACAACTCCAAAACTCAAGGTCAATGCCCACCTAACTCTTATGGCATTTTCTCTTGGTTATGGGAGTTTTGTGTGGGAAGTTTGTGTCTTTCTGCCATTCCTGCCAGGATATCTATGTTGAGTTCATTGAAACAGGCGAGCGCAAATAGGGTAACAATGAAATCAAGCAGGTTTAGTAAAATAGAGATATTTCATTGGCAATAGCAATAAGCATGGGATCAATCAACATTCATAACATACAAATCATAAGCTTATAATAGCATAAGTCAAGTATACAGTAATACACAGAACACATGTATGTGAATACATATCCTTCCACAAGTATCCTTCCACAAGTATGGAGCCGCTACTCACAAATGTAATGCAGTAAATGAGGCAATAGTCAATCACTGTCCCAAGGGGTATCTTGGTCGAGAGAAGAGTGGGGGATGGAGACTGGCTCACGAAGACGATAAGGAAGGGCAGTGTTTGAGTGGAAGGAAGGAGAAGATGGTAGGAAGCCCAAATCAGGGGGTGGTGGTGCGATCCCGCTGTTGGCGCTAGCAAGCGCTTGTATGCAACACCAAGCTGCGCCAATTGGCGTGTCGAAATGCGACCTGCTGAATGCAGTTGCTGGTGCGCTGGCACCACGGTGTAGCCCACTGCTTGTTTTTCATTGAAACAGGCCCAAGTTTCACACTGAGTGTATAAATACATTTTTAAAACATATTAACTATATGTATTACTGTGTTAGAGTGTCATTTTGTGTCAATTTGGTTGGCGGTGTGCCCCAGGATTTTGCAAATGTAAAAAGTGTGCCGCGGCTCAAAAAAGGTTGGGAAACACTGAATTAACTGTTGGGATCTCGTTGTCATTTTCGTCAAACCAATCTTGATGTTTCTTGCTTTGATATCCAATGGGTTTTTTTCAGGCTATGATGATGGAGGTCTTCAGTTTGTCCCAATGTTCCCCAACATTTTCGGGGAGTTCTATGGATAGATGGTCCTTGAGTGTTGTTTGGAGAAGGGCTCATTTGGAGGGCTTCTGAAGGGTGTGGGTGTTCATTTTGTGCCTTATCTTTGCGTGTGCAAGCGTGACACGCCTCGCGCCAAGAACAACAGGTCTCAGTGGTGGCCGGGAGAGCTTTTGCACAATTAAAACTTCTGCGCCAGCTGTGCCCGTACCTTGGGAAGTCTGACTTGGCCACGGTGGTCCATGCTCTGGTTACATAGCATGTATAGACTACTGCAACGCACTCTACGTGGGGCTGCCTTTGAAAACGGTTCGGAAACTTCAGTTGGTCCAACGGGCGGCAGCCAGAATGCTAACTGGGGCGACATACAGGGAGCATACCACCCCCCTGCTGTGTCAACTCCACAGGTTGCCTGTCCATCTCCGAACCCAATTCAAAGTGCTGGTATTGACCTATAAAGCTCTATATGGTTCTGGCCCAGCTTACTTGTCCGAACGCATCTGACTCTATGTCCCATCTCGCAGTCTAAGATCATCTGGGGAGGCCCTGCTCTCACTTCCGCCAGCATCGCAAATGCGGCTGGTGAGGACGAGAGACAGGGCCTTCTTGGCAGTGGCCCCTTGCCTATGGAACGCACTCCCAAACGAAATAAGATCGACTCCATCTCTCCTCGCTTTTAGAAAAAAGCTAAAGTCGTGGTTCTGGAACCAGGCCTTTGGGCAGCAGATGTAAATTATACCTTTGGATTTGACTGGGTTGACATTTTGGACTTGACTGGACTGACAATGTGTTCCACTTGATGGCTTTAATTAATCATGGTTGTTTGTAGTGATTTTTAATGTAATGTTTTTAAATGTTTTTAATGCTTTTTAATGACGTTGATTGCATGGCGTATTTTAAATTGTATTGTGGTGTTGCGGCCTGTAGTGCTGCGAATGTAAGCCGTGCTGAGTCCCCCCACTGGGGTTAGGAAGTGCGGGGTACAAATACCACAAATAAATAAATAAATAAATAAATAAATAAATAAATAAACATGCAGACACAATTGGTTGGATAAAAATGGCCACAACTCAATTTATTGAAAACAGGAACATAGGGTTGGCGGCCACGCATGGATCCTGGATCAGGGAAGGACAGCCCCCACGAAAAGTCCATAGTTGTTTGCAAGCCTGGGGTGCAAGCGGCCCAATGCCTGTCCATGGGAACTCAGCACCCCAGGGCATTATCCCCCATACAACCAAGGGGCAATAAGCCAGTCTGATCCAGGGGCCATGCCACCTGCCACACGCCAAACACGGAGTTGTGACAATGAACATAACGAACGTGAAAACAATAACATATCAACAAAAAAATGCAGAGAAACAAAAATCACCAACAATCAATGCAATGAGTAGGGAGGGTGGGAGGAAAAACAGGGCTGCCTCTGCACGTGGTGAGGCAGTCCCCGGGCAGCCTTAAGTAAGCTGCCTGGGCAGAAGTGTGTGCCGGCCAGAAGCAGTGAGGGGGCGGGGCGGAGCCAGCCCCTTCATTGGCCAGCCGGCGTGGATGGCGGGAAGCCGTCCTGCCACCCCAGTGGCTTCTGGGGAGAAGAAACCCCCTGAGGAAAAACAGGACTGCCTCTGCACATGGCGAGGCAGTCCCCGGGCAGTCTTAAGTAGGCTGCCCGGGCGAAAGTGTATGCTGGCCGAAAGCAGGGAGGGGGCAGGGCAGAGCCAGCCCCCTCATTGGCCGGCCGGCGTGGATGGCGGGAAGCCATCCCGCCACCCCAGTGGCTTCTGGGGAGAAGAAACCCCCTGAGGCTAGGAAGATGGCACGGGGGCAGTGGTCTGTCCAGCAGTCATCAGCACCTGTCACGGCTCTTGTGAGAAGCAGATCGCAGCGGTCTCTGGCACATGTGATTATGTAGTCTAAGAGGTGCCAATTCATTGACTGGGGTTGCTTCCATGATGCCTCTCATTGAACATTGAGAAAACAAAAGTGCTCTTCCAGCAAAAGACACCAGCCGATCCCTCTCCAATGCCAGAAATACAGCTTAATGGTGTAACATTAGAAAATTATGACTATTTCCGCTACCTTGGCAGCTACTTCTCCACAAAAGTCAAGATTGACACTGAAATACAACACCACCTGAGCTCTGCGAGTACAGCATTCTTCCAAATGAAGCAGAGAGTGTTTGAGGACCGGGTCATCCGTAGGGAGACAAAGGGGCTTGTTGATAAAGCCAGTGTCCTCCCAACCCTGTTATATGCCTGTGAAACGTGGACTGTCTGCAGATATCATATGCAACTCCTGGAACGATTCCATCAGCTTTGCCAACAAAAAAATCCTGCAAATCTCTTGGGAAGACAGGCAGGGAAATGTCAGCATGCTGGAAGAAGCAAAGACCACCTACGCCATCAACTCCTCTGGACTGGCCACGTTGTCCAAATGCCTGATCGCCCAAAGCAGTTACTCTACTCCGAACTCAAGAATGGGAAACAGAATGTTAGAGAATAGGAAAAGAGATTTAAAGATGGGCTTAAAGACAACCTCAAAACTGTGGCATAGTTACCGAGAACTGGGAAGCCTTGGCCCTTGAGCACTCTAGCTGGAGGTCGGCTGTGACCAGCAGTGCTGCAGAGTTCAAAGAGGCACAAATGGAGGGCAAAAGGGAGAAATGTGCCAAGAGGAAAGCGCATCAAGCCAACCCTGACCGAGACCGCCTTCCATCTTGAATCCGATGTCCTCACTGCGGGAGAATATGTGGCTCAAGAATAGGGCTCCACAGCCAACTATGGACCCACCACCAAGACACCACATCTGGAAGACCATCATCCTCGAGCTACATGGGATCGCCTAAGTAAATTACACCTTGCCTTGAAAATGCATCCATTTATACGTCTTCCAGTGTGGCTTGGAGAAATACAATGTGCATGAAGTCACGTCCTTGTGTTTAAAATGTACAGCTTAAGATACATAAATATGGTTTGGTGAAGGGGGTGCAAAATACACTTGGAAAAATGCACACAACCCTCCAGGAGTCACAATCAAATACAAAGTTGACATAAAAATGCAGGCGGGATTAGGAGAAATGCAATAAAATCCCAACAAATCATTTTTTTCACAGCCCTCCTGCCAATCTCTTTAAACTCCATGGGACTTTCCTCTGAGTCAAATGCGTGCAGGATGAGGCCTCGAGCAATTTCATCAGAGGCGGCTAAAGCCATTCGTTGACTTTGGAAGCTGATGTGATTGCTCTATGAGCCCCAATCTCTGCATTAAACTGATAACACATGTCTATATATCTTAAGGGAAAGTAATAAACCCTGCTGCAAAATGCTATTTCCGTCGTCTCCTTGGGGGGAAGATAACTTTTTACGCAAACTCATTTTTCATTTCCACAGCATTGTCTTCCCCGTGCAACAGGATATAAGAAGGCTTACACAAGCAACTTTAGAAATGAGCCTTGGCCAGCAATCGAGGGGCCTTTTTACAAATGTAGCCAGGATGGCTTAAAGGAAGTAAACAGGTTGGTCTTCAATGAAATCTCAGGGAAGCAGGATACTTATTCCAAGAAATCTGATGGCCGTATTGCTGAAGAGCTCCAAACGCTTGATTGACCCAAGGGTTTTTCAAAAGGCAAAGGGAACAACTAATTCCCTCCGGCAAAGTGGACAATTCAGCAGAGAAATTGCATCCCACTCAAAGAAATACATGTTCTTCTTTCCTCCTTCTTATTGGCAATTAGAGAAAGTCCAACGGTGGCCTTGAATGGCATCGGAAATATCGAATCATGTGATGGTGAAGGATGAGATTGCCAAGCACAGCCTGAGCAAGGCATGTAGCCGGGGGAGGCTAAGGGGGCTTCACCCCCCCCCAAAATTCTCAGAGTGGTCCGCGAAAAGGCCTTACTGGTACATTATTTAAACTGTTATGTTTATTCATATCATGATCTGATCACCATGCTCATTATATCCCACATTAATGGGGTTATTGGGATAACAATACAAAAGGTTTGCTAGGGTAGACCCTCTTCCACCCAGTCTCAGCCCCCCCAAAAAACAAAATCCTGGCTACGGCCTTGGCCTGAGCAATGCTTCACGGTGTCCCTTCCAATGTTGTTGTTGCTTAGTTGTTCCATCGCTTCTGACTCTTCGTGACCTCATGAACCAGTCCAGGCCAGAGCGTCCTGTCAGCCATGGCCACCCGCAACTCCTTCAAAGTCAAGCCAGTCCCTTCAAGGATACCATCCATCCACCTTGCCCTTGGTCGGCCCCTTTTCCTTTTTCCTTCCATTTCCCCAGCATCATTCTCTTCTCCAAGCTTTCCTGTCTTCTTATTATGTGGCCAAAGTAATTCATCTTTGCCTATAATATCCTTCCCTGTTGCACTAAGACCTAGACTGGACCCTTAGTAAACCAACACACAGCGGCTGCGGTTAAATGCTTTATTTAGAATAAGTAGAGAAGTAAAAGGTAAAGATAAAATAGTCCATTAATGCTCTCAGCATCCAATGATAGCAAAATGAGTCTTTAAAAAGGTTCCAAAAGTAAGCAATAATCTTGATGCCACAACTGGCTAATTCACTGGGTCCTGGTTCCCCAGACTTGACAAAGTTTAGAGTCTCTAAGCAAGAAGGACCTCCTGGTCCCAGCACGGTTCCGTGAAGCTTGACAAGGTAGCTGAAAAGTTGGCACGAGATTCAGACTGGAGTCCGGGCCAAACCTTTATAGGTTTTAGGACTGCATTGCTCCTGAAGGCGCTTACTCCATCTCAGCTCTCCCACGGGAATAGGAGACACACTTTCCTTTCCCACCGTATCTCGATCTCTTTGGAATGCAAACTTGTAAATGGGCCCAGCTGTGTCCAGGGGAGGATCTGAGGCTTCATGGTACCAGGTGTCTTTATCGGCCTGAGAAACCGCAGGGATGCGCCTCGCTTTGGTTATCTGGGGTTCAGCTAGAGTTTGCAGCAGAGGCCTGTTTACAAGCCTCTCTGAGTCCTGAGCAGTAACATGGCATCGGTCTGGCTTGCTACGGGAACCTGGCTGTGGTGTGACATTCCCTCCAATGAACAGTTGGACTTTATTTCCTGGAGTATGGACTGGTTGGATTTTCTCGCAGACCAAGACGCTCTCAGAATTTTCCTCCAACACCACAGTTCGAAAGCATCTCTCTTCCTTCGCTCAGCCTTCCTTATGCTCCAGCTCTCACATCCATAGGTTACTACAGGGAAAATCATTGATTTAACTATGTGTATCTTCATGTACAAATCCATTTAGTTTCCATTGCAAGAGTACTGGGGTGGGTTGCCATTAACTTCCAATGTTTGCATCCTAAAAAGGCTCCATCGTCAATTCCCACTTTTTGCACCTCAGCAGGAGTTCATCTTGTTCGTAGCACTCACCAAGAGAACAAACATTATTGATTAAAAACTCATATACAAAGGGCAAGAGGTACCTTAAGCCAATAGAAGGGTAAAAATTCAAGAGTTAATAAAGGAAGCAAGTTCCAAAGGCAATGGGTAAATACAGAAAAAATGGTTAAAATATGAGCATTAAACCAGGTAACAAGGAGCAAAATATGGGCATCAATCCAAAGGTAAATCCATAAAACAAGGAGCAAACCTTGATCATGAATCTTGGGTCTTGCTTGATCTGAAATCCTAACAGCTCTCTCACTAATTTAAGGACTGCAAAACATGAACACATTCCTTTGACCTTGAGAGGCCTGCTTCTGCCTCTCTTTCTCATGGATTTTCCTGCACCTGAATCCCTGCCCCCTCAGAAGTAGCCTGGTATCTCTGTCTAAGCCAGTTGCTTCTTCGGATGAGCTAATGTTATCCTCCTCTCTCTGCCTGTTGTATTCCAAAACAGTTCCACTTTCACACTATGTCTCAGCAACAGCATCTTGCTCCAAAACCCCTTCTGTTCCCTCAGCTACACAACCATTGTAACGACTCTCCAACACTCGGTAAGGATCACGCGTAGATTGAAGCACGGTCCAACACGATTTTATTGCAGGTACGACACATGTGAAGCAAAAGCACCGGCCCGCCACCCAAACACACCTTATATACCCTGAGCCCCCTCCCATTGCCCATGCAATGTCCAAGCAGGGTTGCACCATATCCGGGTGAGTCAGCATATCCCACAGTCCGAAGGGATGTGACCTCATGGGTCCATGAATCAGCGTTATGAGTCCAATTGTCCAATGTCCAGGCTCAGAGGAGTTTACCTCACTTCCCTCCGCAGCCCCGCACACACCTGGAAGTTACATCACTCCCATCTGACTCAGCACAGTCTCTATGCAACTGGAGCCAAGGTCACCAAAGAACTGGGGCAAAGGTCGGTGCAATCTCATGGCAGGCTGGGAACCTGAACTTCTCCCAAGCTCAAGTCTCCCAGCCCTGACAACCATCTTGCTCTAAAACCCTCTCTGTTTGCTTACCTACAGAACCATCAGGCCCTGAACCCCCCAAACACAACACTGGTTTGGTTGCTTCTTTTCTTTCGTGCTGTCTTGGGTGAAGGTTGGATCTGTTGTCAGAGAGACAGAGTCAGTTCAGCAGTTTTCCTTCCTGCAATTACTTTGGGCTGTAAAAGAACTGTCCTAGGACTTCATCACACACTGTAAAAACAGCACTTCTACACATTTAAGAAACAACAAACAACTGTGCCTTTCCACAACACAAACTTCAACTGTGGAGTTGAGGGGTTTTTTGCCATTTCTAAAGTGCTAGTTTCCCCAAAGATTCCCAAGCCAGTTGGCAAATGACTTATTTTTAAATTCCCCATGTAGAGATGAGCAAAATAACCAATTTCCTCATGTGATGTCAATCCATGTTGCCCACTTGTAAATAAATAAAACAATGATGCTATGTGTAGGAGGAACCAAAATGCAGATTTCCCCAATTTTAAACTATTTCTGACAATCACCAATGCAGAGGTTTGGGGAAAGATCAGAGTTAATTTGAAACCACTCCCTACAATCTGGAGTGATCGAAATCCTGGAGGGACAATGGGATGAAACAACTCTCTACCGTGTGATGGCAAATCCAACAGATAAATCCCGAAGGAAGTGGAGAAGGAGAAGGGTGTGATGGGGGTAGGAAAGTCATCTGTTTCATTTTCAAAAGTGCCATTGCAACGCTTAAGAGAAAACCAACAACCCCAAATGCTTTAATTATCCAGTGGGATGAAGTCCCTAGTGCTAAACCAGTGGTGTCCAACCTTTGATCCTTCAGGTGTTTGGGACCCCAACTCCAAAATGTCCTGGCTAGCTTGTCCAATGTACTAGCGAAAACACACAAGCGGGCTAGTAAACAAACCAGTGAAAACAGTGGTGAAGCTACACAATGCAATGAACCAGGTGTGCTACTAAATAGTAGTATATCGTGTCAAATAGAGATCATACATACGGTTTGTAGATATCAAAATTATATTATATCCATAGCATTCGAAAAAATCCGATACATATCCAATGAAGACAGCGCTATATATATCGCTATTCAGTCCCATATAAAGTCCGCAAATCAATCCCGGATTAGGGTAAACGGTGTCCCAAAGTTAACTTCTTGATGTAGATGATCAAACACAAGGGAGATGTCCATGGAATGGGTGTGGGGTTCTCGAATGGGAGGGGTATGACCACAAACACAACACGAAAGGAGTGTAAATGCTCCTATGGGGAAATCCCCAGGACGCCAGTGGAGAGAGCGAAGTCCACGTCTCCTCTTAGTACAGGCAAATACAACACAAGAGCCGATGGCAGGCGGATGCTCCGATATCGCGGCCACACAGAAACTGTTTCGGGATCCTTTCTCAAGGCTCGTAAGTATTACATAAGCGTCCACAATCCAATCTCAAGATGAGGCAATCATAAATCTACTTCCATTTGAGTAGGGTGACCCTAAGGCTTGTCCAATGGCCAGGAAATCTGGGAACTTAAGTCCAATTCACCTGGAGGACCAAAGATAGGATACCATTGAGCTGAACTGTTGTCAGGAGTGCAGTCCAGCTCCTTGACGGCTACCATACAACCTGGAGCAGTTGTGGGGAAAGCAGGCATTCAACTGACAATGGATTTGTCCCTCTTGCAATAATAAACCTAATGGTCACCCCTCTTGCTGCCACTAGTCATTTGTCTTCTCTGAGCTTGGAGAGCAGGGCCAGAATGAGGAGATGGAATAACACACTCTATGAGCCTTGTGCTCCCCTTCTTGGCCGTTCTACAGAGATTAGAAGTCAAAGAAGCAGACAACTGGGCCCAAAACAGGAACAAAAACAGGAATTAGGAGGACCACTCAAGAGTTCTTATCTGAGGACTCTGTCAAACCTGGAATTGATACAGAGATCCATACTATAGCGTCTCTCCACACCAGATTCTCTTGATTGTCATGCAAGCAACACAACAATTAAAGGCATGGGAACCCTGGTCCTTATTTGTTTTGGCAATCCTAACTACAATTCACAGCATTTCCAACCAGAATGGCAACTGACAATGCTAGTTTAGGATTGTTTGGGCTTCTCAACACTTTTAGGAGACACCTGGATGGAGAAGGATGCTACTGACACAGAGAAAGACTATCAGTCATAGATCTAATGATCTGGCTACGCTTGTCCACGCTCTGTTCACATCCCGAATAGATTACTGCAATGCACTCTACGTGGGGCTGCCTTTGAAAACAGTTCGGAAATTGCAATTAGTGCAGCGGGCAGCAGCTACCCCCCTGTTGTGTCAGCTCCACTGGCTGCCTGTCCAATTCCGAGCTCAATTCAAAGTGCTGGTTTTGACCTTTAAAGCTCTATACGGTTCTGGCCCAGCTTACTTCTCCGAACGCATCTGCCGCTACGTCCCACCTCGTAATCTAAGATCATCCAGGGAGGCCCTGCTCTCGCTCCCGCCAACTTCTCAAATGCGGTTGGTGGGGATGAGAGATAGGGCCTTCTCGGTGGTGGCTCCCCGTCTGTGGAATGCGCTCCCTATTGATATACGATCCACCTCATCCCTCCTGACATTCAGGAAAAAAGTGAAATCCTGGTTATGGAACCAGGCATTTGCACATTAACACGATACAGCAGTTTAGATGAGATTGAAATGGCAAACTGGTGGACATGACCTAAGGCTTCTGTTATGGACGGAATACTGTTTTTAACCTATGTGAATGTATTTGATATATTTTAATGCTGATTATATTTTAATATATTTTAATGTTAACTGTATTTAATGTATTTTAAATTTTTGACTGTTGTGGTTTATATTATATGTTTACTGTGTTTTGGGCATTGAATTGTTGCCATTGTGAGGCCGCTCTGAGTCCTCCCTCGGGGGTTGAGAAGATGCGGGGTAGAAATGGTGGAAATAAATAAATAAATGATCAACAATGAGGGAGAATTAGATAGGAACAGGGTGGAAGATACAGAACAATCAGCTAGGAATACTCTAAGGCCTGGCACTCAGGTTGCTTGTTCAATATCCTCCTTTTGTCTTGACTACCTGTCTCAGGTAGGAGGACATTCCTATTAAACCAATCTCCTACCATTTGGCAGCTTTGCATTTCTGTTGCTTTGCTAAACAGAAAGCTGTGAGGATTTCCGTACACCTTCTTAACGGGAAAGATGGCTCTGTTTGCTGTGCTTTTACTCCAGTCCCTTTATCTACAAAGTGCATTACCAGGGAAGAAGATGATGGAGATTGTGCTGCATCATCATAAAGACAAAATCTCATTTCTCCGGCCAAATCCGTTTTGCGCCAAATGGGTTCTGTTCATTTGCTACAATTCCAGCTCCATTGTCAAACCGATTGATGGAATGCATTTCCTCCTCCTTTTGGGATACGCTCTGCCAGACTCCCTAAAATGGCTATTAAATCACAAGAGCTATATCATTCTGATGAAGCAGTGCCTGCACAAGGAAGGCGATAAATAACTCGACCTGAACAATTGTTAGAGGAAAACCAAAAAATGGGGGGCAGTATTAGGTACACAAGTGGCGTTGTGGTCAGTGAGCTGCATCTGCTTCTCTTCTCATAAAAATTTTTTTCTGTGAACAGAGAGCTTGGTAGCAGAGGGGTAAAAAGCAAGAAATGGAATATCAATTCTGGGTGAAATGAATCCCACAGGAAGGACAGACAGATCTGATCCATGGCATGGAGCAGAAAGAGGCATAGTTCAACCAGAAACAGGAATCCACCAGGTCAGACCACTTTTTCAGGACCTGGGAGAGCACCTAAGAAGGCAGTTGTCCCTGAAGATTCACTGTCTCTTGCTGGATCAGCCTCCATCCCTTTCCTGGAAAATGCAGACCTTTAAGAAATGCCTTGCCTGACTTACCAGGTGAGGCCCATTGCGGCGGGGGGGGGGGCACTCTCCCACCGGCCATGTTGGTTGCAGGGGGCTTCTTCCCAGAAGCCCCCTGTGTGGGGGAAGTTTTTCCTGCCGGTTGGCCAGCTGGCCAACCAGCGGCTGGGCCTGCACGACCAACTGAATGGTCAGGGCCAGCCTCCTCCCTCCATCCGGCAGCCCTTATAGGGCTGCCCCGCACTTGTGCAGGCATTGTGCCTGCTTCCACTTGCCATCCCATCCTCCCTGCAGGCTCATTTGGTTTGGTTCTTGTTAATAATAATAATCATCATCATCATCATACACTATCTATCTATCTATCTATATATATATATATATATATATATATTTCGCACTGGTTTGGTTTTGTTATCCTGTCACAACTCTTATTGGCATGTGGCATGGGCCCTGGATCTGGTTTTTTTCCCCCACCCAGTGCATGGGGGAGGGAACATCCGGTAGTTCCCAGGGGTGCCAAGCAACACAACCGGTATTGTGCCGGTAGCACCCTGGAATGTTTAGCGGTATTGATCAGCAGCGGGCTGACCGATCTTGATCCAGAACCCATGCCTGGCTGCCAACCTTTCAGTTCCTGTAATCAATAAAATGAGTTGTGGCCATTTTCTTCCCAGCTCAGTGTGTGCGTGTTTTTTCTGGTTGCTGATGGGAAGCGTGTCACCCATCTACACACAACAAAGTTCTCCAGCTTGAAGTGTAACACACAATCAGCCCTGCTGACTCAAAAGTCCTCTGAGCTGAGTGAAGTGCACAAGAGTTGTGAATGAGGATGCTAGTTCCTCACTGGACCAAAGCAGGAAGCATCAGTTGTGACCAACACATGAAGAAATGGAATGGAGAACCACGATGCATGATGAGATGACGAATTGACTAGCAAAATGAGGATTCTCTGAGAGAGGAAGTATGACCTTCTGAATTGCTGCACGTTATCAAGTAAAGCCACAGGACCAGTCAATATAGGAACTTTAAGAGATAACAAAGAAATGTCTGTTCATTACGACTGTGAGTTTATATAAAAACAAAAAAGATGCAAGCAGATAACAGAAGTTAGAAGGTCTTCAAAAAAGAGACTCTCCCGAGAAAGTGTGTGCCAAGAACAGCCTGCTACGACTCGCACCCGGTGATGATTGCTGATCAACTCAACTTTGTTGTGAGTATGGAGAATGATGGTGCTACCCTATATCATGAAGCTGACATTCAGCAGTAACTGCAAAGTCAATCAGTCAAAGAACTTGTGAGATCTCAAGTCTTGATAATCCAGAGAAGAGAACAAATTTCACTTTGGTTACACAGTGGACCCAAGGGAAGATACTGCATGCTACCCACAACAGAGTTCAGCATGGAGAGATCTCCTTTATAATATAGAGATGCTTCCTAAGGAGCTGCCATAAAACTGGGAGTGGACTTGCAAGCATCACAGCAATACATCCACCAATTGCATTGATGGTTTGTAATGGGAAGTTCCTGGACTCAGGCTCAGGACCTGTAGCCACCAAGGAGATCAAGACTTGAGATCTCACAAGGTGTTTGACTGATGTGACATTGAGCAATGACATTGCAGTCACTGCTGAATGTCAGCTTCATGATACAGGGCAGCATACCTTTCAAGACCTTTAACTACCATGAATTCCAGCAGAGTGCCATGTCTTCTGGGACTGATACACAGACCATAAGTACTGATGGCAGTGAAGCTAGGAACCCGGAGATCTAATTCCATGGTACAACCATTATTACATTAGTAGTGCTCAGGTAATTCAATTCTAGTTTATCCATTCATGTAGATTATATAGTTTACAATAGATATGAGAAGGTCCTTTGACCACTGTTGATGAAACCTACCCTAACATCAGACATGAAATTAGAATTCAATGACATCTAGATAACCATAGGTTTCCCTAGCTATGTTCTATACTTATTGATGATAGCTTTCCAGTATTTCAAACAAGGTCTTCCTCAACCTTCACTTGGAGGAGCTAAGAAACCCAAGACCTTCTCAATGCAGAACATGGGTTATACTACTTAGTTGTCCAGTGACCCCAACATTGAAAGAGCCACCTTTGATCAAAGCCCAGAATCTGAGCTTCTCTAGTATATCATATCTCTTCAAAAACAACCCTTCTTATGGCAAGCTTCTGGAAGACCAAGCAAGCAAGGTCCATGACAGAAATCGACCTTGCCAACACCTTCCTTAACGAAGCACAGTTGTTCAGATAAGAGTAGGAGAAGAACTCTAAGGGAAATGAGGGTCAACGGGAGATAAAACATAATCCAGTGCTAGTTTGTGTTGACTATTTCTTAGTGTTATAATTCTGAGTAAACTTTGTTAACTCCATATGTTGGCTCTCAGAATCAGACAAGCATAATGGCTCTCAGAATCAGACAGGAGTGTTTCCAGAGGGCTTGAAAGAGGCGGTGGTCACTCCATTGCTGAAGAAGCCGGGTTTAGATCCTACGGTCCCCTCCAACTACCGCCCAGTTTCGAACCTATTGTTTCTGGGCAAGGTGATTGAGAGGGCAGCAATGGAGCAGTTGCAGTCCTTCCTAGAGGACGCTACTTGGTTAGACCCCTTCCAGTCCGGCTTCCGTTCAGGGCATGGGACAGAGACGGTCCTGGTCTCCATCACAGATAAGCTGCGGTGCCAGCTCGATCAGGGTGGATCGGCACTGCTCGTGTTATTGGACCTCACGGCAGCGTTCAATACTGTCGATCACGACCTTTTGACCCACCACCTTGCCGGGGCCGGGGTGAGGGGGACGGCCTTAAGTTGGCTGTCCTCCTTCCTCCGGAACCGCTCGCAACGAGTGAGGAGGGGTGGGGATGTCTCCGGGGGTTACCCACTTTGCTGTGGGGTGCCCCAGGGGGCAATCCTGTCCCCTCTATTATTTAACATCTATGTCCGACCACTTGCTCGGCTGGTCTGTAGCTTTGGGCTGGTGTGCCACCAGTATGCTGATGACACCCAGCTCGTTCTGGGGATGGAGGGCAGGCCCGGAACCGTACCCAATAATTTCCATCTGTGCCTCGAAGACGTTATTGGATGGCTGCGAGCCAGTAGGTTGAAGGTGAATCCAGCTAAGACGGAGATCCTGTGGTTGGGTCATCCGGGTGGGGTGGAGATCCAGCTTCCTCCCCTGGATGGCATGACATTATGTCCGTCGTCGACAGTTAAAAGTCTTGGTGTGACACTGGACTATCGACTGACGATGGAGACGCAAATCTCCGCCGTCAGTCAAGTTGCCTTTTTCCACCGTCAGGCGAGGAAGCTGGCTCCCTACCTCTCCCGCCACAATCTAGCCACAGTGGTCCAAGCCATGGTCATCTCGAGACTGGACTACTGTAACGGTCTCTACGTTGGCCTTCCTCTGCCGGTGATCCGGAAACTGAAGCTGGTCCAGAATACGGAGGCTAGACTTCTGGCTGACGTTTCGACTACCACCCATATAACACCTGTCTTGCAGGAGCTGCACTGGTTACCAATGGAACACCGGATCACCTTCAAAGTGTTGGTTTTGACCTTTAAGGCCTTGAACGGTCTGGGGCCAGAGTACCTTAGGGACCGCCTTATCCCATATTGTCCCGCTAGGCCACTACGCTCAGAGGGGGGTCAACTATTAGAGGTGCCGGGCGTCAAAGTGTACCATCTGACGGCCACAAGGCGGAGGGCCTTTTCAATAACTGCTCCCATCCTATGGAATGCATTGCCTTCCGGAGTCCGTGTTCTGACGGACTTAATGGCATTCCGGAAGGTGTGCAAAGCCCTCCTGTTTCGGCAGGCCTTCAGGTAGTACTGTTAAGATGGGTAGGCTCCTTGCCTTCTTGTGTCCTGCGTCCTGTATACCGATACAGCCACTTACATCTGTGCCTGGCCTGCACTGTACTGTGCTGATGTATTTTACTGTATTTTATTGTGTTTGAGTGTCTATGGTGTTTTTATTCTGTTTTTAATCTTGAATTTGCTGTAAGTCGCCCCGAGCCATCCTGGAGTGGCGACGCACAAATTTAAATAAATAAATAATGTGATTCTTAGTGGTCTGAACGATGAGTGGAGGCATCTCCAACCTCTTTGTAGAACCAAGGCCTGGTGCCATTTAAATTGTGAAATGAAAATTAACTTCCAAAAAAGAAAGAAAGAAGCCACGGGGCGGGCAGGCAGGCAGGCTCTCTCAGAGACTAAAGCCGTCTCCTTTTTTCTCTTTCTTTTCCAACTTACTGCTTCTGAAAGAAACTACTTCTAATGTATTAAAGATGATTTCCCAGCGAGTGTCACTGCTGTGAAATTCTATTTACTCTGCGTTTATTTTTCTATTACCAACAACATTGGGAGCAGATTTCTGAAATGGCTTCTCTGAATCGGTGAATCAATTTTATCAGAGAAACCTTTTGGTTGAGAATACCTTGCACTGGCACAGGTATGAATCTTTAGCAACAGCTTAATGAAACACTTACTACATTTGCATCCTAATTGTTCAACTGTTTCCTTGACAACTGCTTGATGCACTCCTCAAACGATGGCTGTGATCACTATCGTGCATCAAACATGGGTGTAAAAAGGTGAATTGAATATGAAACACAACTGATGGTTGCATTTATGGGTTTACTTGCAGCAGGGAAACATTATGATGAAGCATTATTTGAGGTCCTTTTTAATAAAATACATTTTTATTTAAAGCATTTATATTAGGTACGATATTTTAAAAATTCCATACTAATCCAGTTATCATGCCCATAATTTAATAAACAACACATATGATGGGTTGCAGTGAGTTTTGTGGGCTGTCTGGCCATGTTCCAGATGCATTCTGTCCTGACGTTTTGCCCACATCTATGTGGTTGTGAGGTCTGTGAGGACCCAAGGAAAACACTTCAAGTGCAGTGAACCAATTTCTAGCCCTCTAATAATGGGCTGCCTATTGACCGCTCTCGTCAAAAACTAACAAGGTTGCAGTTTCCCAGAGACCACTATTGCTTAAAGACAATTTATTTTACTCAATATCTATCTATCTATGTATATAATAAAAGTCAGTGTTTGCGGGTGGCGGTGCAGTGGTGCGGAGGGAGCCAGCGTTTCGATTGGTTGCCACTGTGGGATTATTTGCATAAAGGACACTGATTGGCCAGCCTCAGAACTTCGACATTCTAAGGCACCAGACAGAGGGGATTGGTTGTCACTGAGGGAGTATTTGCATAAAGGACTCTGATTGGCCATCAACCAAGATTCCAAACCTCTTCATACAAACAACATGATTGGCTGCCACAGAGGGAGAATTTGCAAAACCGGCTCTGATAGGGCAGCTTCTAGCTTCTAAAATTCTAAAGTGATGCAGAGGGAAAAGAAAAGGCCTCAGGCAGGCAGTCACTGTGGCCCACAGCAATGACAGATCAGGACCAAACTTGGCACACAGAGGCCCACTGGCCCACTTCACAATCTGGTGTGGTTTAGGGCAGGATGGGCCACGAATGATGGGATTTGCAGTCCCAAACAACTTCCCAAACAACACTGATTCACTTCCCAAACAACACTGTAGCCCCTATAAATCACAGACCAGGCCCAAAATTGACAGTAAGGCTTTCTTAACTTGATTTTCTTGACTAGGCCTCTGCTTATGGGATACTGTTAGGCTTCCTCAACTTGATTTTCCAGACTAGGCCCCCAACAATGACAGAACAAGACCAAACATGGCACACAGACCCCTAAAGATGCACTCTACAGTCTGGTGCAGTTTGAGGGAAGATGGACCATGGATGACGGGGCTTGCAGTACTTCAATTCACTTCCTTAGAGCACTGTGGCCCACACCAATGACGAATCAGGACCAAACTTGGCACACAGAGGCCCAACAGCCCACTTCACAACCTGGTGTGGTTTAGGGCAGGATGGGCCACGAATGATGGGATTTGCAGTACCTTCACCTGATTCACTTCCCAAACAATGACCCACTCTCCATCCTACTGCAGTTTAGAATGATGGGGCTTGAAGTGCCTATACTCATTCCCCATGACTGAAGCAGCCCCCAACAAAGACTGATAAAGACCATACTTGGAACCACTGCAAGCCACGTAAACAACTGCCTTTCTCAAATAACCCGAGCACTGCCGGATCCCCAAGCTAATATATATATATATATATGGATAAATAACACCTTTACGAATGGATAAAAATAGGAGAAAACAGCCTGTGTTGGCAATCACAAAATATTAGCACGGAAAGGGGGATTTCACAACCTTCCTTTCCGTTATCTGAAATTGAGCCTGCACACATACAGGCCCGCATGGTCCTAACACCAATAAATCAAGCTGAAAATAGCAGCCAATATTATGACACAAGTCCATACTAATCGTTAGCCAGACTGTGCAAATGTCAGCTTGGCAACAAAATTATTTTTGCACAATTAATACATCTGGTTCTAATTTGTTTGCTTCCCTGTCGTTACAGTGAAATTAAATTGTCTTCGATGCATTCCGTAATCAATCAAAGCTTAACACGGGACCAGCTCCACAACAGGAGCAATCCACAAAAGACAAGGACTGTTGAGATGGTGATCCATTTCGGGAAAGTACGCTGACAGGTAGAGTCCATGTTGATGTATTCAGTCGAGTTACCCAAACACGAAAAAAGAATGGGGGAAAGCAGGGAGACCATATTGGAAGTTTGCTTTGCTGACAGTGATAAAACGGGAAAACCACCTGTGACTAAAAGCACTTTTGAATTTATGAATGTGGGGCTCCAGTTCTCTTACGGCATAAAAGCACCACTTTGTATCAACAGTCCAAAGACACCAGTAGTCAAACTTAAACGGATTCTTTTAACCACATTTACAAGAGGATAGTAAAATAAATTTTTCACTGAGACGTTTACACCGGTAAACCTTTTAGGGAAATACACAATAGGATGTGTGCTACCCCACTGTGCGGCATTTACAGGAAGGCTGGGGAGTCGACAATCCTCTAAATTAGTGGTTCTCAACCTTCCTAATCCCCTTAATCCAGTTCCTCATATTGTGGTGACCCCCAACCCTAACATTATTCTTGTTGCTTCTTCATAATTGTAATTTTGCTCCTGTTATGAATTTTAATGTAAATATCTGATATGCAGGATGTATTTTCATTCACTGGACAAAATTTGGCACAAATACCTGATACACCCAAATTTGAATACTGGTGGGGTTGAGGGGGGATTGATTTGTCATTTGGGAGTTATAGTTGCTGGGATTTATAGTTCACCTACAATCAAAGAGCATTCTGAACTCCACCAATGATGGAATTGAACCAAACTTGGCACACAGAACTCCCACGACCAACAGAAAATATTGGAAGGGTTTGGTGGGCATTGAACTTAAGTTTTGGAGTTGTAGTTCACCTCCATCCAGAGAGCACTGTGGACTCAAATGGTGATGGATCCAGGCTCGGATTACCCATAAGGCCATCCTAGGCCATGGCCTAGGGGCGCAAGCCAAGGGGGGCGCAATTCACACGGACCCCCAAAAAACCTCAATGCATATCTCTCTCTCTCTCTCTCTCTCTCTCCCGGGGGAGGGTGGGGGGAGAGCGCTGCGAGGGAGTGGGGGAGGCGGGAATGGCACACCCCCCTCGCCATCGCCCCCGCCCCCTTGTCAAGGAAGGAGGACACAAGGTGTGCTGCAAAGAGGAGGAGGCGGAGGGAAGCCTGGGGGCAGGGCTTCCCTTCTTTCCTCCTCACGCGCGCCCTCCTTCCTTGAGTCAAGGAAGGAGGGTGGCGCCGCGAGGAGGAGGAGGGAGGAGGTGTGGGTGTGGTAGAGGTTGGTTTGGGGGCATAATTCCAAAGTATGGCCTAGGGCGCCAAAAGGGGTTAATCCGGGCCTAGATGGATCTGGACCAAACTTGACACAAATACTCAATATGCCCAAATGTGAACACTGGTGGAGTATGGGGAAAACAGATATTTGGGAGTTGTAGTTGCTGGGATTTATAGTTCACCTACAATCAAAGAGCAATCTGAACCCCACCAATGATAGAATTGGGCCAAACTTCCCACACAGAGAACCCATGACCAACAGAAAATACTGTGTTTTCTGATGGTCTTTGGCAATCCCTCTGACCCCTCCTGCTCTAAATGTTATTGGACTCCAGTTCCCATCAGATCCAGTTAATGTGGCTTGCAGGAAGAGTTGGCAGGAGTAGTAGTTCACTAACATCTGGAGGTCTGAAGTTTTACTGTCCCTTTGATTTCTGTGCATTCTAGCTCTTTGTTGTCGTTTTCTATTTTTCTGCATTGATCATTATAGTAGGTCTCTATGTCCCTTCGCACAACTCACGGAACGGTTGTGCTCAGAGTTCTGACCCCATTTCTGTCCTCGTTCCAGCTGTCCTTAACTGCTTGAAGTGTTTCATCCGTCATCCAATGAGGCGTGTCTTTCTTTTCTGCTGCAGATAGTGTCTTTTTTGCATTCTTCTCTTGTTTCAGTCCAGAGTTCTTTTGGCTTGTGGTCAATTTAGGCTTAATAGTCCAAATCTGCTGTTTACTTTGTCTTTGAATTCTACAGGGATGCTCTTCAGGCTATATTTTGACACAATGATTGATTTTGTGTTCTTCTTTAGCTTTGTGCTAATTTTTTATATTTGCAGTTCATTGTCAGTGTCACAATCTGCTCTTGGTCTTTCCCCCCAAGGAGATAGATGGGATTCTTGGAGATATGGGAGCCACCACGTGTGATCTAGATCCTTGTCCTTCTTCGCTTATTACCAAAGTAGAAGAGGCTGGTTGAATGGTTAGAGGGAAGGATTCGTGCCTTCCTAAAACAAGGCAGAAATCCAGCTTTCTCACCTGAAGATGGTATAAAACCATGATTAGAAAGCCACCCCTAGATTCCACTATTTTGGATAATTATCTGCCACTCAGTAACATTTCATTTTGGGGCAATGTTCTGGAGTGTATGGTGGCCTCAGAGGGCACTTCCAGACAGCACCAAATCGCGGGTTTTAATCAGTGGCAAAACAAATCCCAGGACTTCAGAAGAGATCTACTAGAAGAGGTCTACTAGAAGGCCACCCCAAGATCCCACTATTTTGGATAATTATCTGCCACTCATTAACATTTCGTTTTGGGACAAGGTTCTGGAGTGTATGAGGGCACTTCCAGACAGCACCAAATCGCGAGCTTTAATCAGGAGCAAAAACTCCCAGGATTTCAGTATCCCAGGACATACAGGCCTGTCAGTCCCAGGATTTCCAACTCCATCGTCCACACTTTCTGCTTCATTGCAAGATTTAGAGCAGGGGTGGGCAACCTACAGCCCGTGGGCCAGATCCGGCCTGGCAGCCGATGCTGTCCGGCCCTTGGTTCCCTCAAGGCTTCGTCCTGAAGAGAGGGAGGCAAACTCCAATTGGGGCGGCTACAAACGTGAAGAAGCAGGCAGGCAGGCGAGCAGAGGGGAAGGGAAAGGAAGGGGAAGAAGAGGAGGCGGCCAGGAGCAAGAGCATGCCTTCGCCCTCCTCCTCCCTTCACTTCCTCCTCACGCGCTCCCCCCTCCCTCTTGCCTCGGTGCTCTTTCCCTTCTTCTGTTTCCTGTCTTCCTGTTTCCTTCCCTCCCTCCCACTCTCTTTCCCCCTTTCATTCCTTCCCCCTTCCACCACCTGAACGGAAGAGGGAAGGAGCGGGAGTGCAGCGATGGAGAGGGGGCAGGGCCAGAGCGGGAAAGGGGTGGGGCCGAGGCCGGAGGGGGCGGGGGCGCTTCCCTTTCTTCCTCGTCTTCCTTGTCTTCTCTTCTCTTCTGCCTCTTTTGGCAAATTGAGGATTCATGCCAGGTTTGGTCCTGATTCATCATTATTTGAGTCCACAGTGCTCTCTGGATATAGGAGAACTACAACTCCCAAACTCAAGGTAAATGCCCAGCAAACCCTTTCAGTACTTTCTGTTGGTCTCATGAGAGTTCAGTGTGCCAAGTTTGGTTCAAGATGGCTGAATGGCCATCTGTGAGGAATGCTTTGTGTTTTTCCCTTATGGCAGAAGGAGGTTGGACTGGATGGCCCTTGGAGGTCTCCTCCTACTCTAGGAACCTGTTGTTTTTGTTATTATTATTATTATTGGCTGAATGGCCATCTGTGAGGAGTGCATTGATTGTGTTTTTCCCTTATGGCAGAAGGAGGTTGGACTGGATGGCCCTTGGAGGTCTCCTCCTACTCTAGGAACCTGTTGTTGTTGTTATTATTATTATTAGCAGAGGCTGAATGAATATTATCATCATCTACTGGGTGCTACGTCTCACTGTATGTTTTAATTTTAGTGTAAATTTGTGATGTTTTTAAACCTGTTTTTATCGTGTTTGTATTTTACTATGTTTTTACCATATGTAAGTCGCCCCGAGCCTGACAAGAGTGGCGACGAACAAATCGAAATAAATAAATAAATAGATCATCATTATTATTATTATAATGCTCTCACTGAAATAAATTTCCAAATATTTTGCTTTTATGGCTCTCTGAGTCAAAAAGGTTCCTGGCCCCTGATATAATGAATCACAAATGATACAAATGTTCATATTTTATTAACCATTGTTTTGTAAAATTTTAGTGAATAAATGTCATTTTTCCTATGACAACCTCTCTCTTTCATTGCTCATAACATATACTCTTATCAGTCTTATTAATATATCAAAAACGCAGTGCAGTGCCTTTTTTATTATTATTAAAGAAATTCAATTGATATTATGTAGAATGTAGTTCAGCCTTTAGGTGCGGCCCTCCATCATATTTTTTGGCTCTCGTGTGGCCCCTTTGAAAATATAATTGCCGCCCCCCTGATTTAGAGGATCCCAAAATGCCCACCGCAGGACTTCCACTGGAAATTTCAGTGGGTTCATTTTTTAAAAAAACTTAAGATGCAAAGATGCAAATCATTGTATAAGTTCCATTTTGGGGTTATATAAGTTGTAGGGCCATGTGTGCCCACAGGGTGTTGTTCCTGGGTTATAGATGACTGTTCCTGATTGCTCTTATTGTGAAAAGACAACATTGACTAGGGGGGCACAACTTTGTCCTGGCCAGAGAAAATGTGCCCTAAACACATTTCATCAAGTTTCTGCCACACAAACAAAGTTTTTGTGTTCTACTCAAGTACCTTCTTTTTAGGAACCAACCATTCAGGATCAAACACCTAAAACCGGGGGGGGGGGGGATTTAAAAAATCCCGTGATTTCTGAGTGCAGGGACATACACACAATTGAAAATCTCATGTTTTTTGCCATTTGTAGCGCTTACTCCTACATTTTGAGGAAACGGTACCTGGCTCCTGGGATAAAGGTACTGTCTGGACAGGCCCTCCGTTCCTGGGGAATTGGATGAGATGGATTATCTCGATCCATTCCAATCTCATTCCAGGCCTGGCTATAGAAAGGAGACAACGCTGGTCACCTTGATATAGAACAGGGCTGTCCAACTTCTACCGGCCCAGGGGCCTCAATTCCGGTCACTGATGACCTGGGGGACCGTAGGGTCTGCCCCCGCCCCCGGCTCTGCCCCCAGCTCCGCCCTCTCCCCTGGCTCCGCCCCCGCCTCGCCCCCACCCTGCATGCATACAGTCAAATATAATCTTTTACTGAGATAAAATGCAGGGTGGGCATTCAAAAGGGGCATCCATACAGTCAAATATAATCTTTTACTAACATTAAATGCAGGGTGGGCATTCAAAAGGGGCATCCATACAGTCAAATATAATCTTTTACTGAGATAAAATACAGGGATAAGATATTAAATTATTTTAATTTAATATTAAATATATTTAATTCCATCCTCCCCTCTCTCCTTATTTTAATTTAATATTAAATATATTTAATTCCATCCTCCCCTCTCCCCTTATTTTAATTTAATATTAAATATATTTAATTCCATCCTCCCTCCCCCCTAATGTATCCCATCTCCCCTTATTTCATCTTTAAATATATTTAATTTTATATTTAATACATGAGGGGAGATGGGGGGAGGGAATGAGGAGCCCTCTGAGGAGCCCCCTGCTTCGGCCTACCTTTTCCAAACGCGCAGGATCCAGGTGTACCCGGACGACGAGAGAGGCGACGACCGACTGAGTCGAAGAAGGTCCTAATCGCGTCTGTGGGCCTCAGCGATCCAGTAGTAGAGTAGCCGAAGAGTATCGCGAGAATACGCAATCCACACGGGATTTCGCTGTCAACGCCGGCGTGATCTCGCGTTGACAGCGAAATCCCGTGTGGATTGCGTATTCCCGCGATACTTGCTCCGAACCCGGTGTCAGGTATGGGGAACCTGAGCTTTGAGGGAGATCATGTTCCCAACCTGTCATGAGGCTGCAGCGACCTTTGGCCCAGTTCCTGGAGTGACCTTGGCCATGTGTGCTTGGAATTGCTGAATCAGCCTGGGAGTGGAGTAACTTCCAGGTGCCAGAGAGGGAAGTGAGGTAACTCCTCCTGGCATGGACATTGGACATTTGGACTCGTGACGTCACTCATGTGACCCTGGGGTCATGCCCCTATGGACTACTGGGATTGCTGATTCATCGGAGCATGATGACACCCTGCTTGGACATTGCATTGTGTAGGGGAGGGGCTACCGGGGTATATAAGGTGTGTTTGGGTGGCGGGCCGGCGCTTTAGCTTCACAGGTGGTGTACCTTCAATAAAATCGTGTTGGACCAGAACGACGTCTGAGTGTGATCCCTACCGAGTATTGAGGAGTCATTACAGAAGCTAAAGCCCCGGGCCGACTATCCCAGCGATGGCGAGGTTGGCGTGGAACGAGGAGAAGTATCTGGACAGCTGGATTTTGGAGGATAATGAAGAAATCCGGAGAACTCAAGAGTGGGAGTGGACCACTCTTGACCAGGTGGGAAGTCAGATGCATCCCGAGAGTGGGCAGCCCAGGAGAGGAGACTCCGTGAAGGAGAGCAGCTGTGGCAAACTCGAGTGGATGAGATGATGGCGAGTCGAGCTAAGGAGAGGAGTGAGGCTCAGCAATCGGAAGTGCGCAGGGCGCTATCCGAGCGGCGGAGTACCGAGAGGCTCGCGTGGAAGACCAGGCGGTGGAGTGCAAAGGCGCTCGTCTGGAAGGGATCCAAGAAGATCGTGAGAAGCGGTCTCAGAGAGAGCTGTTGAACCTGGCAACAGGAGGTGGTAGTGAGACCACCGGGCAGCCACCATCTGAGATTGGAGTGCTGAGCTGCAAAGTGGAGGCAATGGTGCAGATGGTAAGCCGGATGACCCAGAGATGGGATGAGAGGGACCAGAGAGAGTCGATGTGGCAGGCCCCGGGAGGTGGAGACTTTACCTATTACTCCTGGATGGACGGGGCTTTCAATGAGCGTCCTAGATCTCCTTCGGGAGTGAGGAATCAAAGCCGTAATCGAGAGAATCCAATCCCGGAGTGTCCTAGATCTCCGTCGAGAGTGAGGATGATGGGAGAGGATTGCCAGAGGAGTCCCAGAGCCCAACCAGCAGGGTTGGGAAGAGGTATTACTAGGCCGAGAAGTTTGCCTGGCCCGAGAATGACTTCTCAAGAGTTTGGAAGCCGGATGAAAAAGAGCCATTGCGGGTGGAATTTGAAGGAGAGGCATCCAAAGTGGCGTTCTTTATCGCAGCAGTACAAGACCATATGGAAGATTATGGACATTTGTACCCCAGTGAAGGCAGCCAAGTTAGAGCTATTGGGGCTGTGTTTAAAGGTCGAGCTGCCGAGTGGTATGTACAGTGCCACGATCGAAGAGATCCCTGCCTGGGGTCAGTGAGGAGGTTCTTGCTGGCTATCAAGAACAGATTTCGAGATCCTTTGGAAAGGATCAAAGCGAAGGAGAGGCGTTAAGGTGCTTGACCCAAGGTGCCAGATCGGTAACTGAATATGCCGAAGAATTTATGGGTCTCGCCGGGAAAGTAGCGGAGTGGTCGCAAGCTACCCTGCTGGAGCTGTTTAAAGATGGGTTGCGCAAGGAGATCCTGGAGTGGTGTCTTCACCGCGATGACCCGGGGGACATCGACAGGTGGATTCAACTAGCTGGCAATGTAGAAGGGATCTTGGCCCAGGTGCAGAGGCGGCGTACCCAACCGATGAGGTCGCGAGGCATGGGTCGTGCCTGGAGTGAAAGCAGACCTAAAGGTGCCGAAGCTAAGCGGGTCGGCGACAGTCGTCCCAGTGGCAGCAAGAAAACCCCATTGAGTCGAGTCCGCTGCTATGCTTGTAACCAGTCCGGACATTATGCTTATCAATGCCCCCAGAAGCCGGCAGTGAGAGTGGCTGCCGCTAAGGCTGCAGTGATGGACAATGTTGAAAGCTCTAAAGTTGGGGTGAGAAATAATATTCAATGTGTGTTGGGATTGGTTAAGGGGGATCTTGTTGTAAAAAAGGAAGCTTTAGTAGATTGTGGATGTTCAGAAAATATCATGTCTCCACAGTTGGTAGAAGAGTTGGGTGGGGACACAAAACCCTTGGAAACTCCAGTCACCTTCAAACAGTTAGATGGGACAATGATTGAAGGGGGTCCTTTCTCTGTGGGGACGAAGGGTTAACTGGACGAGTGGGGCCATGGGAAGGAGAAATTAATTTTGTTATGGCTCCCATAAAAGGGCATGAGGTGGTGTTGGGTATGCCCTGGTTAGAAAAGGTGAACCCCAAGATTGACTGGAAGGCGGGGACGGTTCAGTGTGCCCCTAATGTTGAGAAGGGTGTCAGCAAAGAAGTGAGAGGAATACCCCAAGAATATTGGGACTACGCTGACGTGTTTAACCCTAAATTAGCCCAAAAGCTTCCACCTGTTAGGAACGTGCAATGCAGCATAGAAGTGAAAGAGGGGGCGGTTTTACCCAAGCCAAAAATCTATGCGATGACAGTCAAAGAAAAGGTCGCATTAAGAGAACAAATAGATGATTATTTGAAGAAAGGGTTTATCAGACGATCGGAATCCCCTTTGGCCGCACCAGTGTTGTTTAGGGAAAAGAAAGATGGGAGACTGAGATTGTGCATTGATTATAGGGGTTTAAATGCCATTAGTACGACAAACTGCTACCCCTTACCGTTGATTAAGGATCTATTGGGCCTGTTGGGAGGTTGTAAGTTTTTTACAAAACTGGATTTGATTGACGCATTCCATATGATTCGTGTGAAAGAAAGTGACCAATGGAAGACAGCGTTCTCGTGCCCTCTCGGATTATACGAATGGCTCGTAATGCCATTCGGTTTAGCAGGGTCTCCAGGCCTGTTTATGCAGTTAATCAACGGGTGTTACACCCCCTTTGTATAAGGGGGTGTTCGTTTTAGACGACATTGTGGTAGCGACCAGTACGCGAGAAGAGCATGTAAAGTTAGTGCGCGAGGTGTTGGAACGGTTGAGGCAAGCGAGTTTATTTGCAAAGTTGAGTAAATGTGAGTTTAGTAAAAATCAGATTGATTTTTTAGGGTACAGGATTGGCGAGAGTGGGGTGGCTATGGATCCGGCTAAGGTGGAGGACGTGTTGAGCTGGGAGGCTCCGCGCACACGCCGGCAGTTGCAGGCTTTTCTAGGGCTAGCCAATTTTACCGGACTTTTATTCCGGGGTTTGCTGTGATAACCCTCCCGCTTACTGAGCTGTTGAGAACGAAGGGTAAGGGGAGTCCAGAAAGGTCAAGTCACCAGGTGCGGTATTAGACTGGACTCAAGATTGTCAGAAAGCGTTTGTTAGATTGAAGAGGGCTTTCACTGAGGGCCCTTTATTGCTACATCCGATGTGAATCAACCTTTTGTAGTTCAATGTGACGCCTCCGCTTGGGCTTATGGGGGTGCACTGTTGCAGGAGGATGGTCAGGGGAAATTGCGACCTTGTGCTTATTTTTCAAAAAAGTTTGGGGAGCATGAACGTAAATGGCCTGTGTGGGAGAAGGAGGCATTTGCAGTGAAGACCGCGTTGGTGACCTGGCGTCAGTTTTGGAAGGAGCAGCGTTCCCATTTGTGGTTATGACGGATCATCAGAATTTGGGTTATTTACGTAACCCTCAGAAGTTGTCCCCAAAGCTAGTAAGGTGGTCGCAATTTTTCAATAGATTCAATTTCAAGTTGCAGCATATCAAGGGGAAGGAAAATATAGTGGCAGATGCTTTATCTAGATATCCAAGTGTAGGAACAGGTGGGCTGCACAAAGAAGGAGAGGTTTTTTCCAAAGAGCAGTGGGGTTGTGCAGTGCAGACCCGGTCTCAGAAGGGATTGGAAGTTAAAAAGAAGAGGAAGTAGTAGATGAGTGGAGTTTAGAACTACAAGAAGGATATGCAGGGGACTTGTGGTTGATGGAACATGAGAAAGAGTGTGTGAAATTGAGAGGGTTGTGGATGGTAGGAGGTAAGGTATATGTGCCTCAGAAGTTGAGGAGAAAGGTGTTGGAGATGCATCATGATTATAAGACTGCTGGACATTGGGGGGTCACCAAGACCATGTTGGCTATTAAGAAGAGGTACTGGTGGCCAGGTATGAAGGTGGAAATCCGGCACCATGTAGCAAGTTGTGAAGTGTGTGCTAGGAATAAGGTTCCCGCTGCCCGGCCGCAGGGGTTGATACAAGTGGTTGCTGATCCAATAAGGCCGTGGACACATGTTAGTACCGATTTTGTTGGGGAGTTGCCGTCAAGCAGGGGATATCGGTATATTTGGACTGTTATAGACATGTTTTCTAAACAGGCTCATTTTATTCCGTTGAGAGGGTTGCCATCGGCGGAGCGATTGGCTGGGTTGTATGTACAGCATGTTTATAGGTTGCATGGTTGCCCAGAACAGGTGTTGAGTGATAGAGGTGTCCAGTTTACGGCTCGGTTTTGGGGCAGGTTTTGGAGGAGCTAGGGGCTCAAAGGAAACTGACGTCTGGTTATCATCCCTGCTGTAATGGGGCTGCGGAGAGAGTGCAGAAATCTTTGGGGACCTATTTAAGGATTTTCAGTAATCAGGAACAAAATAATTGGTCCGATCTCCTTCCTTATGCTGAGGTAGCTTACAACAGTTCCATCCATTCTTCTACCGGGAAATCGCCCTTTGAGATTGTTTATGGGCAAGAGGTGGCCCCTTTGCCGCAGCTGGTGGAGATAGAAGGGGAGAGAGCAAGGGGGAGTGGAGAGTGCGAGCTGAAGGAATGTGGAAAGAAGTTACAGAGGCGTTGAGAAAGGCACAGCGCTCCTATAAGCTGTTTGGAGATCACAAGCGGCAAGAAGGAGGGGAGTATGCAGAGGGGGATTTGGTGTGGCTGTCCACAGAGAATTTAAAGCTAGGGTACAAGTCAAAAAAATTAAGTCCAAAATTCATAGGGCCTTTTAAGGTTGACAGAGTTGTGAATAAGGTATCATATACCCTCCTGTTGCCCAAGAGTTTAGGGAAAGTGCACCCAACTTTTCATTGCAGTTTTCTAAAGAAATATGTGAGCCCATTTCCTCCACGGGATTGAATGATGTTTTGTTTCCCTCAGGGGGAGGAGGACGAGGTGGAGGAGACCATTATGTCAGGTATGGGGAACCTGAGCTTTGAGGGAGATCATGTTCCCAACCTGTCATGAGGCTGCAGCGACCTTTGGCCCAGTTCCTGGAGTGACCTTGGCCATGTGTGCTTGGAATTGCTGAATCAGCCTGGGAGTGGAGTAACTTCCAGGTGCCAGAGAGGGAAGTGAGGTAACTCCTCCTGGCATGGACATTGGACATTTGGACTCGTGACGTCACTCATGTGACCCTGGGGTCATGCCCCTATGGACTACTGGGATTGCTGATTCATCGGAGCATGATGACACCCTGCTTGGACATTGCATTGTGTAGGGGAGGGGCTACCGGGGTATATAAGGTGTGTTTGGGTGGCGGGCCGGCGCTTTAGCTTCACAGGTGGTGTACCTTCAATAAAATCGTGTTGGACCAGAACGACGTCTGAGTGTGATCCCTACCGAGTATTGAGGAGTCATTACAAGTAAGTATTCCCTTAGTATTTAATATATACATTAAACTATGTATATTGAGATTCTGTCCAGGGGTTGGGAGTTTGGTGCTCTCATTACTCAGATGACACCAGACTGTATTACTTTTTTTCCACCACAAACCAAAGAAACTGATTGATCCTCAACTAGTAATAGATTAGATCAGTGTTTTTCAACCTTTTTTGAGCCACGGCACATTTTTTACATTTACAAAATCCTGGGGCACACCACCAACCAAAATGACACAAAAGTACACTCTAACACAGTAATACATATAGTTAATATGTTTTTAAATGTATTTATACACTCAGTGTGAAACCTGGGCCTGTTTCGATGAACAAAACATATATATGACTTCCTCTCGCATATCATGTCTTCTCTCAGCCTTCTCTTCTTCAGGCTAAACATGCCCAGCTCTTCAAGCCGCTCCTCATAGAGCTTGTTCTCCAGACCTTTGTGAAATTTCACCATGAGTGAAACTTGCTTCCAGTTAACTATGGATGTCATGAAGCTGTTACAAACCATTCCTTGGGGGGGGGGGGGCAACACACGAAAAATCCAGTAAAATAGTAAAAAAAAAATCCAAGCGGAGAGGGTCAATTTGTTTCTTGAAAACCTGTGAAGGGGCTGCTAGGAGGGGGAGAGTGTCAATTTCCCACGGTACACCTGATGATCGCTCACAGCACACGAGTGTGCCACGGCAACCTGGTTGGGAAACACTGAATTAGATGAACAAATTGAAACTTAATCCAGACATGATGGGTTTCAGGAAATGTCATTTGCCCACAGCCACCTAGTACATTTCTAGTGCTCGATGAGGATTTGAACCCTGGTTTCCCAATATCCTAGTGCAACATTCAAAGCATTACACCGCACCAGCTTCTTAATATTTCCATACTGATTTTGCCAAGTCTGGTTGCAGCAATGCACACTGAGTTTGCTGCCAGCTGGAGTCCAAGGCAACCTTATCCAAGTGGTATGGAATTGCATGGCATCGTGGCCCACTGAGCATGATCCCTGTACAATCCAAGCACAAAATAGCATCCTATTTCGACTCATGCAAATTAAGACCTCAGGGCCTCTGTAATAATGATCCCCGATAGCCACCTAACACTTCCCCTCAATCTTGTCCCATCCCCAGAAACTTCTAGCATTATAATCGATGTAGTAGATCACGCCTCCAATAAAGCCTCAAAGACCTTTGAATTATTCTTCCCTTCTGAGTCCATTATTGCTTTGGAGACATGAGCTGAAGGATGGCAAAATGTTAACCTGCTGTATTCCTCCCATCCAGTGCTGCAGCATTAATTGCAAACCTCTTGATCTTCTTGAGGTGTTGAATAGAAGGCATTTGATGAATGAAATGGCGATAATTGGTTAATGGCTTAAATGGCCCTCATTCTACTTTCCCTGCCTTTTATCTTAATTGTCTGCTAGAGAGCCCTGACAAGCTTGTTTTCCCAACACTTAGCTCATGTTTCTTCAATTGGCTCAGCTAGCAGCCTTCTCTTGTCAAGATCCTTGGCCTTCACAAACGTCAGCGATTGAACGCATAGCCATTCTTTTGCTTATGTTTAGTTTCTTAGTATTGTGGAATGGATGCTGGTAACTGTATCTTCTCCCAACTAGGTTGAGACAGAGACACCCATGTTATTGAAACATTGACAGCCCTCTCTAATAATGTGGTGCTGGGAATCTGGCGCAGCTGGCTGGGAGTCAGCTGCATAAGATCTCTACTGACCAGAAGGTCATGAGTTCGAGGCCTGCCCGGTCAGGGCGAGTTCTCGACCAATTGTGTAGCTCGTTGCCTATGTATGTTGTGTGTCTATGTGTCACGATGCTGGGTCTTGGCCCGGCCCCTTAAACACACACACACAGACAATGATCAATTAACTATTTATTGAATAATAAAGAACAGGTAAAAAAGTAGAATGTCCAAGAAAAAAGCAATTAGTCCAAAATGGTAAGCAATAAGTGTCCAAGTAAAAACAGGGAATCTCTTAAAAGCAAAGTCCATAAAAACAAAGCGAATCAAAGCAAAACAAGGTCTCCGTGGATCAAGGCAAGGCAAGGTACAGGGTCCAAGGTAGCTTCTTGGCAAGGCAAGGCAGGGCAAGGCAAAGCAAAGCAAGGCTGGCTTCAGGGATCAGGAACGCTACACTTCCTTCAGATCAGAAGTGGCCGTTCAACTGAGGAGTCGCTCCCACGGAACGTATATTTAATCCCCTCCTTTGTGAGACCAGCGCCTCTCTAGGCTTCGGCGCCATTCCTTTCTATTGGCCTCGATGCTTCTCCTGCGGTCAAAGCTCCTTCCCTCCCGAGCTGCAGCTGTTTCACTATCTTCATGTGAAACCTCCTCCCTTTCTGTTTCCATCAACTCATCCCCCACGGGTTCCCAGATTCTTTCTTGGGAACCTCGACCACCTGGTTCCTCATAGGAGTTATCTGAATCTGGGTCAGACTGACCTTCAAATATAATCTTTTACTGAGATAAAATGCAGGGTGGGCATTCAAAAGGGGCATCCATACAGTCAAATATAATCTTTTTACTAACATTAAATGCAGGGTGGGCATTCAAAAGGGGCATGCATACAGTCAAATATAATCTTTTACTGAGATAAAATGCAGGGATAAGATATTAAATTATTTTAATTTAATATTAAATATATTTAATTCCATCCTCCCTCTCTCCTTATTTTAATTTAATATTAAATATATTTAATTCCATCCTCCCTCCCCCTTATTTTAATTTAATATTAAATATATTTAATTCCATCCTCCCTCCCCTATGTATCCCATCTCCCCTTATTTCATCTTTAAATATATTTAATTTTATATTTAATACATGAGGGGAGATGGGGGAGGGAATGAGGAGCCCCTGAGGAGCCCCTGCTTCGGCCTACCTTTTCCAAATGCGCAGGATCCAGGAGTACCCAGACGACGAGAGAGGGCGACGACTGACTGAGTCGAAGAAGGTCCTAATCGCGCCTGTGGGCCTCAGAGATCCAGTAGTAGAGTAGCCGAAGAGTATCGCGAGAATACGCAATCCACACGGGATTTCACTGTCAACGCCGGCGTGATCTCGCGTTGACAGCGAAATCCCATGTGGATTGCGTATTCCCGTGATACTTGCTCCGAACCCGGAAGTAGGTATTTTTTTAAATTTTAATAATTTATTTTATTTTTCATTTTTTATTTTTTATTAAAAAGCTTAGGGGGGCGGAGGGAAGGGGCTGGGGGACAGTTGGACAGCCCTGATATAGAAAAACTAGATAAGGAGCATGTGTATTAGTTGGTTCTACTCAATGGCTTTCAAAATCAATAGCCAATATATCCTGGATCTGGATCACCTTGCTGGAATGGGAACTAGAGGCACTATTTTTAAATGGCTTATTTCCTTCTTTGACATGGAAAGTGGTGCTGGGAACTCTTGTTTAACTCCTTGACCATTGTCCTATGTCCCCCTTAGTATTTAATATATACATTAAACTATGTATATTGAGATTCTGTCCAGGGGTTGGGAGTTTGGTGCTCTCATTACTCAGATGACACCAGACTGTATTACTTTTTTTCCACCACAAAACCAAAGAAACTGATTGATCCTCAACTAGTAATAGATTAGATCAGTGTTTTTCAACCTTTTTTGAGCCGCGGCACATTTTTTTACATTTACAAAATCCTGGGGCACACCACCAACCAAAATGACACAAAAGTACACTCTAACACAGTAATACATATAGTTAATATGTTTTTAAAATGTATTTATACACTCAGTGTGAAACCTGGGCCTGTTTCAATGAACAAAAACATATATATGACTTCCTCTCGCATATCATGTCTTCTCTCAGCCTTCTCCAGGCTAAACATGCCCAGCTCTTCAAGCCGCTCCTCATAGAACTTGTTCTCCAGACCTTTGTGAAATTTCATCATGAGTGAAACTTGCTTCCAGTTAACTATGGATGTCATGAAGCTGCTACAAAACCGTTCCTTGGGGGGCAACTCTCGAAAAATCCAGTAAATTAGTAAAAAAAAAAAAATCCAAGCGGAGAGGGTCAATTTGTTTCTTGAAACCTGTGAGGGGGCTGCTAGGAGTGGGGAGAGTGTCAATTTCCCACGGTTCACCTGATGATCGCTCACAGCACACGAGTGTGCCACGGCAACCTGGTTGGGAAACACTGAATTAGATGAACAAATTGAAACTTAATCCAGACATGATGGGTTTCAGGAAATGTCATTTGCCCACAGCCACCTAGTACATTTCTAGTGCTAGATGAGGATTTGAACCCTGGTTTCCCAATATCCTAGTGCAACATTCAAAGCATTACACTGCACCAGCTTCTTAATATTTCCATACTGATTTTGCCAAGTCTGGTTGCAGCAATGCACACTGAGTTTGCTGCCAGCTGGAGTCCAAGGCAACCTTATCCAAGTGGTATGGAATTGCATGGCATCCTGGCCCACTGAGCATGATCCCTGTACAATCCAAGCACAAAATAGCATCCTATTTCGACTCATGCAAATTAAGACCTCGGGGCCTCTGTAATAATGATCCCCGATAGCCACCTAACACTTCCCCTCAATCTTGTCCCATCCCCAGAAACTTCCAGCATTATAATCGATGTAGTAGATCACGCCTCCAATAAAGCCTCAAAGACCTTTGAATTATTCTTCCCTTCTGAGTCCATTATTGCTTTGGAGACATGAGCGGAAGGATGGCAAAATGTTAACCTGCTGTATTCCTCCCATCCAGTGCTGCAGCATTAATTGCAAACCTCTTGATCTTCTTGAGGTGTTGAATAGAAGGCATTTGATGAATGAAATGGCGATAATTGGTTAATGGCTTAAATGGCCCTCATTCTACTTTCCTGCCTTTTATCTTAATTGTCTGCTAGAGAGCCCTGACAAGCTTGTTTTCCCAACACTTAGCTCATGTTTCTTCAATTGGCTTCAGCTAGCAGCCTTCTCTTGTCAAGATCCTTGGCCTTCACAAACTTCAGCGATTGAACGCATAGCCATTCTTTTGCTTATGTTTAGTATCTGAGTATTGTGGAATGGATGCTGGTAACTGTATCTTCTCCCAACTAGGTTGAGACAGAGACACCCATGTTATTGAAACATTGACAGCCCTCTCTAATAATGTGGTGCTGGGAATCTGGCGCAGCTGGCTGGGAGTCAGCTGCATAAGATCTCTACTGACCAGAAGGTCATGAGTTCGAGGCCTGCCCGGGTCAGGGCGAGTTCTCGACCAATTGTGTAGCTCGTTGCCTATGTATGTTGTGTGTCTATGTGTCACGATGCTGGGTCTTGGCCCGGCCCCTTAAACACACACACACAGACAATGATCAATTAACTATTTATTGAATAATAAAGAACAGGTGAAAAAGTAGAATGTCCAAGAAAAAAGCAATTAGTCCAAAATGGTAAGCAATAAGTGTCCAAGTAAAAACAGGGAATCTCTTAAAAGCAAAGTCCATAAAAACAAAGCGAATCAAAGCAAAACAAGGTCTCCGTGGATCAAGGCAAGGCAAGGTACAGGGTCCAAGGTAGCTTCTTGGCAAGGCAAGGCAGGGCAAGGCAAAGCAAGCCAAGGCTGGCTTCAGGGATCAGGAACGCTACACTTCCTTCAGATCAGAAGTGGCCGTTCAACTGAGGAGTCGCTCCCACGGAACGTATATTTAATCCCCTCCTTTGTGAGACCAGTGCCGCTCTAGGCTTCGGCGCCATTCCTTTCTATTGGCCTCGATGCTTCTCCTGCGGTCAAAGCTCCTTCCCTCCCGAGCTGCAGCTGTTTCACTATCTTCATGTGAAACCTCCTCCCTTTCTGTTTCCATCAACTCATCCCTCGCGGGTTCCCAGATTCTTTCTTGGAAACCTCGACCACTTGGTTTCTCATAGGAGTTATCTGAATCTGGGTCAGACTGACCTTCCTCGTCCTCGTAGGCCTCGGGCCAATCATCTTCCCATTGCAAGCTCTCTGTAGGAGATGCAGGCCCAGCGGCCCCATCATCCATTTCACCTGAATCCCCATCAATCGGGTCCAAAGCAATTGGGACCCCCGGGGTGTTCCCTGACCCCCCCGGCTGAACCGGAGGCTGGGTTGCTACACTATGGCATTGAATGTTTGCCTGTATATGTGCAATGTGATCCGCCCTGAGTCCCCTGCGGGGTGAGACAGGTGGAATATAAACAATATAAATGAATAAATAAATAATAACTAGAAATTTGTAATATAGGTCCCAGCCAAGCTCAGCCCCAGTCCAACCCCAAACATTCCTTGGAGGATTAAGCCTAACACTGGTTTGGCAGGAAACAATGATCCCAACACCTTGCAACCTTGAAGCGTTTTTGGTTCCCATATACACTAACAGGAGATGGGAATGGCTAGTGAGCTTGATAAGTCATGGCTTAATACTATGGAATCCTAGGACTTGTAGTTTGGTGAGGCACCAGCACTCATTGGCAGAGAATGGTAAAAACTATATTATTATTATTACTACTATTACTATTATCCTGCCACCATCTCCCAGAATGTGCAATAAAATACACATATATGCACATATAAACATCATTAAAACCCTTATTAATATAAATTTAAGTAAAACACCACCTTGGCTGCAGGTATAGAATAGGCTGTGATCACTATCAGTCACATAAAGTGCTAGAATGAGATAAATTGCTAAGTCCTCAATTTTTGGAACATTTAGAGTTCTAAACATGTTCAAAGCAGGCCCGGATTATCCATTAGGCCAGCAAGGCCATGGCCTATGGGCGTAAGCCAAGGGGGGCGCCAGATCAAGGCAAAAAAATGCCGATGACTCACACTAAGTTGTCCCAGCATCAGCTGCGCGGCGCCCTTCCACGTGGTGCCCCATTCATGCAGCGCAGCTGCCGCTGCCTGTGGCACAACTTGCCATGTCCTCAGAAGGAGGGAGGGAGGAAGAGTGCAGCCCGAGCAACGTTACTCCCTCCGGGGGCAAGGCCTGAGTGACATCACTCGGGCCTCGCCCCCGGAGGGAGTGACGTCGCTTGGGCTGCACTCCTCCTCCCTCCTTCTCAGACCACGGCGAATTGTCCCAAAGGCAGTGGCAGCTACACTGTGTGAATGGGGCGCTGTGTGGAAGGGCACTGAGCAGTTGCCGCTGGGACAACTCGGCGTGGCCTCAGAAGGAGGGAGGGAGGAGTGCAGCCCGAGCGATGTCACGCCCTCCTGGGGCGGGGCCCGAGCGACGTCACTCCCTTCGGGGGCGGGGCCCGAGAGACGTCACTCCCTCCGGGAGCGGGGCCCGAGTGGCGGTGCACAAAAGGGGGCATGATTCCAACGTGTGGCCTAGGGCGCAAAAAGGTCTTAATCCGGGCCTGGTTCAAAGGTTTGTTTAAAAAGTCATGTTTTCAGGTGTGTCTGAAAACACTGGAGAGTGAGGGCTGCCTAATTTCTCTAGAGAGGGCATTCCAAAGCTGGGGGCCACCACCGAAAAGGCCCTCTCTCTCTTCCCTACCAACTGTGCTTGTGACGGCAGTGGAATCAATAGGAGGGCCTCACCAGCAGATCTTAGAGCCCGTGACAGTTCATAGAAGGAGATACGATCCCAAAGATAGGTTGGACCCAAACCATATAGGGCTTTGTAGGTGATAACCTGTACTTTGAGTTGGGCCCAGAAAGCTGCTTTAATAGGGGCATGGTAAACTCCCTGTAGGCAACCCCAGTCTGGCTGCTGACCTTGCACTAATTGCACTGTCTTCAAAGGCAGCCCCATGTAGAGTGTGTTGCAGTAGTCCATTCTAGATGTAACTAAGGAGTGAACCACCCTCATTAGCTACATTATGGATGCCAGAAATTAAGAGATGAAGTAAAACAATTTGTTTGACATTTAGCTATTTTATTTCTCATAGAAAAATGAAGAAAGGTTCAGCAAAGCTCCCTACAAATTTTGATTTTTTTTGCTCATGTTCAAAAAAAGGTAGAAACTATGGAAGAACAGCCTTCAGCTTTTCAAAACACAATTACCTGCCTTCGTGATAAAATATCCCAAATGGTTCCTATGCTACTAAGGCTGTCATCCACTTAAAGGGGTTTTTTTTAAGCTGATTAACTGTCTGGTTCTTATTTAATTTAATTTAACTGATTACATTTGCATATTGCAGGGACTCTCGAAGTATAGGCATTTCCTTTTCATTTAAAGCCCTTATATACCTCCCTTCCACTAAAAGGATTAGACTGACTGCTCAGGGGGGTCACCCTTTGTTATCCTCACAACAAGTGTTATATTTAAGCTTGGGCCCAGGAATAAAAAAAATGCCCATGGAAATTAATTGTATGGCAAAAGAAGGATTGGAACCCAGACCAATCCAAGTTCCTTGCACTACAGTCATCTTAAAACAATGTTCCGTGGTGACTTCTAACAGAACAATTCCCATCATCCTCAACATTTGCACAGCACAAAATAGAGAAAGCTGCCTTAGAGCATTTTTCTCTCTTTTCTGGCTAGGATGCCTATCTTTACTTGGAAAAGTGCAAATGAGATGACATGCAGGACATGTAGACGTCTTGAAAGATTAGGACGGATATTAACTTTGGTTGGAAGTTTGCAGTGCTGCGCTAACTATTGTGTGTAATGCACAGATTTCTATAGCAACAACCAACAAAACAACAATTTATTTATTTATTTATTGACAGTATTTATATTCCGCACTTCTCACCCTTCAGGGGACTCAGGGCGGATTACAATGTACACATACATGGCAAACATTCAATGCCATAGACACACAACACATATAGGCAGACAGTCAGAGGCTATTTAACATTCCAACTTCTGGCCACCAGGGGAGCTGTCGCTTCACCGTCCATCTGCGACACTGATGGAGTACTTTCCACATTCCCCGCATGCTTTTTGTTGGAGATTTTTATGGCCTCGTAAATTTTGTTAAATTAGCCTCCCCACACATAGGTGGTACCTAAATTTCCTACTTGACAGATGCAAGTGTCTTTTGGGTTGCAAAGGTCGACAACAAGCTACACAATTGGTCGGAAGCTCACTCCGACCCGGGCTGGTTTCGAACTCATGACCTTTTGGTCAGTAGTAATCTTTAATGCAGCTGACACCCAGCCAGCTGCGCCACAGTCCCGGCGTGTATGTGCGTGACTCACAAACTCTGTCACAGTCCTGGCATGCATGTGCATGACTCACAAACTCTGTCTCAGAGTAAATTACTTCATGCTATATTACTATGTCGAGAAGACTTCAAAATCCACAGTAGTAAAAGTACAATTCTCGTATTATAATTCAACACAGGATATACTATTCACAAAATAAGTAACAGATATAAAGAAAAGCATATAGAGACAGATGGTCCCAATAAGTCCTGGAGCTACGAAAGGTCTTAAGTCCAATACTAGTGGCAGTCCAAAAAAATCTAACTGCCAAAATAACGACTTCTATATTAAAGGAGATTCTTCATTAACTCGTAACGCCAGGAACTGCAACAAAACACAACAAGGTCTCCCAGGTTGTTTCCCTTGTTGTGTTATGCCTTCTTCGGGTGTTATACCAGTCTTATATATAATGCTTGAGTACAATTCCTGATAGTAGCTTTGGCTCTGTTGTGAATGTAGTTCTGTAACACCCGAAGAAGGCAAAACGAAACAAGGGAAACAACCTGGGAAACCTTGTTGTGTTACTGGGTTCAAAGTCAACCTTAAAAACTGTGACATATATAGACTATTTCGCTAGGATATTTAGAGATCTATGTTTTCTTTGAATAAATTAACTATATGCATTCATAGTATTAAAGCTGGAAATATCCCCCACTTTAAGGAGGAGGGATTTAAGCGAAATAGATAAAATAGAATATTATGTGTTAGTAATTGTTTATTTTGTGCTATGTCTGTGTAATGTTATTTTGTTGTTGTTTTTGTTATATTGTGTATGATATTTTGGAAACTTCAATAAATACTTTTTAAAAAAAATTTAAAAACCTGTTTGAAAGACAGAGAACTGCACTCTAACTGGAGGTCAGCTGTGACCAGCAGTGTTGCAGAATTTGAAGAGGCACAAATGGAGGGCGAAAGGGAGAAACGTGCATCAAGAGGAAGAAGGCACATCAAACCAACTCTGACCTGGACCACTTTCCACCTGGAAACGATATCCTCATTGTGGAAGAACATGCAGATCAAGAATAGGTTTCCACAGCTACCTACTTATCCACCACCAAGAGGGCCATCATCTTCTGACTATGAGGGATCACCTAAGTAAGGTCAATTAATTCCAGCAACACTACCATCGCCATCTTGTGTTTCCCATGTTTTTCTCCTGCCTTAGGATTCTTAGCCGCGGCGCCTCAGAAAGCACTCCCTTGTTTTTCTAACCCTTTTCAAACATGATATCCTGACAAGTTATAGTCCACCCCCTCTTTTTTTTGCTCCGAGGAAGTTCTACTTTTAGAAGTTTGACTTGACACCAGCCATCGCCATTTGGATAGCAACCATAAACATGCTGTCAAATGTTGAAGCATCCAACACAAGGCCCCAATGAGATCTGACAGGCCACCATTGGTTTTGTGTCTCTGAACCTCCCCTGAGGAATTCCAGCTCGAAATTGGACAATGGCACTTGGATAAGAAACAAAAAGCACTCTCGGTATGTGAGATCTTTTCCCCAGGTCACATCTGCCTCTCTCTTCTTCTTCTTCTGTTTGGAATATTAGACTCGAAATTCAACGCTTCAATTTGAACACCAGGAAACCCGACGCTTTCATAGTTTGAGACATCTTGTTCGTTTTCCCGATGAGTTATTATTATGGCTGCCACAGGCAAGATATGCCGTCTCTTTTATTATCACGGATCCCACCTTCTCTACAAAAGGAGCCGAAGCACAAACAGTAATACAAAGGCACGGTTGAATTATTATTATTATTATTATCAATATTATGATGGAGTTGAAGTGGTGTCGAACTGCATCAAGTCTACAAGGTAATGTAGTGAGAGGTAGCCATCCAAATTCCCCTAGGAATGCAATGTGGCCCTTAGCTGCCCCCCAAGAATTAGGCCCCTTGTGCACTGTTATATTTATTTATTTATTATTTAAACTTGTGAGTCGCCACTCCCGGGTGGCTCGGGGCGACTTACACAAAATGCAAAATTAAACAGAATAAAACAGCATAAAAACACAATAAAAACACTCAGCGCAATAAGCACACAGTACTATGAACACAATAGTACATCAATATGAGATGCAGAACACGGAAGGCAGGTGCCCACCCATCTTAACATTAGCACCCGAAGGCCTGTCGAAACAGTAGGGTTTTGCATGCCCTCCAGAATACAGCTAAGTCCGTAAGGACACGGACTCCGGAGGGCAGTGCATTCCACAATGTCGGAGCGATTATGGAAAAGGCCCTCCGCCTTGTGGACATCAGATGATACATTTTGATGCTGGGCACCTCCAGTAGTTGGCCCACCTCAGAACGTAGTGACCTAGCGGGACAGTATGGGATAAGGCGGTTCCTAAGGTATGCTGGCCCCAGACCGTTTAAGGCCTTAAAGGTCAAAACCAACACTTTGAAGGTGATCCGGTGTTCCACTGGTAACCAGTGCAGCTCCTGCAAGACAGGTGTTATATGGGCGGTCGCCGGAGCGCCAGCCAAAAGTCTAGCCACTGCATTCTGGACCAGCTTCAATTTCCGGATCACCGACAGAGGAAGGCCAACGTAGAGAGCATTACAGTAGTCCAGTCTCGAGATGACCGTGGCTTGGACCACTGTGGCAAGGTCGTGGCGGGAGAGGTAGGGAGCCAGCTTCCTCGCCTGAAGGAGGTGAAAGAAGGCAACTCGACTGACGGTGGAGATTTGCGTCTCCATCGTCAGTCGAGAGTCCAAGGTGACACCAAGACTTTTAACTGCAGATGACGGACATAACGTCACGCCATCCAGGGGAGGAAGCTGGATCTCCACCCCGCCCGGACAACCCAGCCACAGGATCTCCGTCTTAGCTGGATTCACCTTCAACCTACTGGCTATATAAAGTCCAAATGATCTGCCTTGAACTTGATTATACAGCAGTGTAGACTCATATAATCCAGATTTTACAGGAGAGTAGATGCTTTTTGGGTAACCGAAATAACACTTCTGAAACTCTGCTGTTTTTTGTGCTTTGGCATCTCTTTGCCCCTAACGGTTCAAAAAGCTATCTAGTAGGCCTGTTTTCGAACGTCGGATACATCCAAAATTCGGGTGTAATTCGGATGGGTTTTTTAAACTTTTGAAGCAATTTCGAAGAGAGTTAAGGAAACAGGAAGTGGATTTGCCATTTTGAAGTCTCCGTCGCCATATTCGGATATGGCTCGTATGTCATTTCCGCCATTTTCTATTTTTGCCCCATTGTGTTTAAAATGTTTTAAATGTCTATTAATGTGTTAAATGTGTTCAGTATTTTGTACCAGTGTGGCTAGTTTTGTCTGTGGTAGCGGTCAAAAACGGAGGGAAAATGAATCCCTTCTGCAGGTTTCCATGCATTGCGCAATCGCAGACACCATTAACGAAGCCATTCCGATTTTCAGAAGTACATCTGAATCAATTTCGAAAAGACTGCTGAAAACCTTGGAAGTCTATCAGATACGAGGCGCCAGCGCCCCCTACATCCAAAGCGAGTTTTGAAGTCATGATAAAACAGGCCTACTATCTACGTATATCAGTCTAACAACTGAGAAACCTAATTGCCTTGCATGAATACTAGTGGATGTTTACTATTAAGGAGAAGGTTGACTCAAGTGAGTTTTTAACTCTCTTCAGGAAGATCATACTTTACAAAAGGTTACGATCTCTAACAAAGTCATGCCTTTCCAAAGATTGTGATTCTTCCAAATAGTGTGGATGGCCGAAGAGGTTCTCTCAGAAATCCCACAACAACAAACCAGGGATGAGCTTGCAGCACTGCCTAGTTTGGAAGAAGTCAGCAATGCCATCAGCCAACAAAAAAATAACAAACCCAGCGGACTTGATGGGATCCCTGCTGAAATCTTTAAAGAGGGAGGACCTGAGCTGACACAACAACTCCCTCCATCACTTGGAAGGCCATCATCCTTGGACTATGAGGGATTGCCTAAGTAAGTAAGGATGCCAATTAATCTCCAAAAGGATCACACTTCCAATCTGTGGAGAGTCCTGGTTTCCCCAAAAGGTTATGAATGCCGTTTTCCAAAAGTACACCCACTCATTCCTTGCATGTTTACACATAGTGAGTCCTGCCATAACCCATTTGGTCTTCTCTTTCTGGACACAACGGATCTGACCTCTCCCAGCCAACCTGTCCGTTGCAATCAGCGTCATCCGGACTCCGGCAACCTCGCTGTCTAATGAGGTTAGGAGGTGGCTGCTGGACTTGCAATGTCTCTCTCTCTCTCTCTCTCTCTTGGACTTGCCCTTTTGCCTTAATGAAGGTAGGCAGGCAGGAGGAGACGACGTGAGAGGCCTCCGGAGCAGGGCCGCACCATGGCAAGCATCAGGGGTCTGCAAGGTGCAGTTCAATCTGAGTGGCATGAAGAAAAGGAAGGGGATGAGATGATTATTTTTAAAATATTTTTTAAACCCTTCCCCTTATATACGCTGACATTTCACAGGGAAATATACATAGGACTGATAATCCCCCAACTACAGCTCAGCTGAAAAATTTTCAAAATGACTGGTGCATTGGAAGAAAGAGAGATGGAGAGAGAAAGAGGGCTTTTCTCATCTCTGGCCATGTTCTGCCCCCAAGGGGCAGCGCTTACAAGTACAGTGCCTTCCTTAGCATTGGTTATCACTGTGGTTTTAATATGGCTGATTGGAACAAGGCTTGTTGAGCCCTCCAGCTGTTGTTGGAACCCTGTAGTTCTGCTGGGATTTAGAGTCCAGTTCCTGCACCTGCTGCCCGGAGATGAAGCACATGAAAGATCGCTGTTCGGAGCAAAAAGCTGAGATCCATACAAGGACTCTCCAGCCTCCCAGAGACAGCATGGGAAGAAGAACCCTCTGTTGTGGGACTTTGTTTGTAGTTTGAAGCTCAGGGCTTCCATTGATTTTTCCTACTCAAAAGAACCATTCATGGTTTTGTTCTTGCGGTGTGCCTTTAAGTTGTCTCCAAATTCTCGCAACACTATCGCAGGGCTTCCTTGGCAAAATTTCCCAAATTTGTTTTTATCCCCCACTGCATTCCTCTGAGGCTAAGGCTTGCCAAAGGTTAAGCTGTGAAGGTTTTCATTGCAGGGATTCAAAACCTGGGCTGCATCTAACTGAAATAAATCCAAGGCCAGTCCAAGGCCACTTCTGCACAAAGAACCTGTGTCAGTAACTCCCACCATCCCCAGTAAACATGGCTACTGGAAATGGTGAACATTGTATTCCAACTGGTGGGCATTGGACAAGTGTCACACCTCAGCATGATCCCCAACCTGTTTCCTTGGTCAAGCCAGACCACAGCCATGTTGATTTATTCAGGCCTGCTAGGCCAAAAGACAAGCCGCAGTCAGGCTGTGTTTGCAATGACTCCCAGGTCATTCCTTGTTCAAGGCTAAGCAAGGCTCATCTCCCTTTCGGCTCGATAAGCGGAGATGGGACGACTCCCTTTTCCTTCCCAGGTGCCGCTGCTAATTGGCATCACATACTATTCCCATGCGAAAGGCCTAAAGAGAGGCCAGCTGGGATCTGTTTTGGGAACTGACTTTCGATGCAGTTGCGTCGAAAGGATCAAAGCCTTGAAAACCTACTTAAGTTGGACCCCAGCAATGGAGACCTATCCTTCGTCAACGTTCAGAACTACACTACGCTTTCCACAGAACCTCGCCTGGGCCTTGGGGCTTCCCAGCTTCCAAAGACACTGTTGCCAAGCCTTGCATCCAGACCCTTTTGTTGGATTTAGCCCGTTTGGGGCAAAGAGACTATTCTACCTTGTTCCTGATTGCCAAAGGATTATAGTTTACTTCCTGCTTCCTTGTGGACAATTTGCTGCTACCTATTGCTGCTCTAAAGGCCTCAATAGACTATATTTCCTAGCCTCTTTCCTATAACCATATATTCCAAATAAAGCATTTAACCTTTGCCAAGTGTCAAATGGGTTTACTGAGAGGCACCAGGTCTACGGTGCAACAATAAGAGAATCTTAAGGTAGTTGTAGCCTTGTTCATAGCTGTATGGTCCTGCTATAAAATCCAGATTATCTACTTGATGTATTTTGGGGTTTTTAAATGATGTAAGTCGCCCGGAGCACCGGTGGTGGAGGGCGACTCACAAATATTAAAGTATTATTATTATTATTATACTTTGAACTGGATTATATGGCAGTGTAGACTCACATAATCCAGTTCAAAGTAGATAATCTGGAGTATCTGCTTTGATTATCTGGATTTTGTGGCAGTGTAGAAGGGGCCCAAAGCAGAAATGCTCCAAAAGGCCCTAGAGGCAGCCAGAAACTAAATCAGCTGCACATGTGCATCAGAGTCTAAGGCTGGATCTACACTGCCATGTAATTCAAATGATCGAAGCAGATAATCCGTATTATCTGCTTTGAACTGGATTACCTGAGTCTACACTGCCGTGTAATCCAGTTCAAAGCAGATAATCTGGATTTTATATGGCAGCATAGAAGGGGCCAGAGATGAAGGCTCCTGTCATAATGCAGTGTGTCTCACTAAGAACCACATCCACTGTTTTAATGTGGTGATACGTATTCCACACTGGGCATGCGTATTCAGCAGCAGAGTAGCCAAGCGCAAGGGCAGAGGTCTTCACTCTGTCTGGTTGTGATCCCCAGGTTGTGCCAGTCAGCTTTCGTAGGATATTGTTTCTAACACCCACTTTTTGCTTGATAGCCAAGCAGTGCTTCTTGTAAATCAGAGCACAGTCCAGACTCCAGAGTGACCTGCAGGTACTTGTGTGTGTTGCAATGCTCCAGTGGGATTCCTTCCCAGGCCATCCTCAGAGCTCAAGATGCTTGTCTGTTCTTAAGGTGAAAAGCACACGTCTGTGTTTTAGATGGATTAGGAATTGGTTGGTTTTCACTGTAATAGGCAGTAAGAGCACCTAAAGCTTTGGAGAGCTTCTGTTCAACCATTTCAAAGCTCCCTATTTGAGTGGTGATGGCATGATTGTCAGCATAGACAACACTCTCTGTCTCTTCTGACAGTGGCCGATCAATTTATGGCTTGAACAGATGTAATTTTATTTATTTTTATTTATTTACAATATTTATATTCCGCCCTTCTCACCCTGCAGGGGACTCAGGGCACATTAAAATGTAAGCAAAAAACAGTGGGTTACACCGTAATATACAAGAAGGAACAGGGTAGGGTAGCAAGAAATACAAGCAGTTTAAACAAAATATAGTTTATCAATTTCAAAGTAGCAAAGAGCATAGAATGGATTATATCATTCAAATAATGGCATGAAATAGTAATCATACAATGTCATATAACACAAAATACACAGAGCATACAGAATGATGTTACTCCCTCCACTTAAGAGAGCCACTACAATACAATAACAGTCTGTTTGACTTATATATAAATGCAGTCAATCATATGGTCATCAAAATAATGTCCTGGCAAACTGAAGAGAGGGGGCGGGCCTGGCTCACACCAGGGATGAGGATGTTCCGAGAGAGGAAGAGATGGGAAGCCCAGAATGGAGCCGCAGCGGGTATGACGATCCGCTGTGGCAAGCGCAGGTCCGGGCACCAAGCTGTGCCAATGGCGCAAATCGCAGACTTGCTATATGCAGAGGCTGGAAAGCTGGCACTGTCGCGGGAATCGGATGAGGCTGGGGAACAGGTCCTCCTCGAGTGGAGTGGGGCGCCCGCTAAATAGCTTAACGGCGCTCTTCCCAGGCGCCGACAGGGTTGCCGTCTAAGACTTCCAGAGGCTTTGCGTTAGGGTCACGCCTCACTGTCAATATGGTTTGTCAAATCTTCCAATGCACATGGAGAACGGGCATGTGCATTGGATGATTTGACAAGAAAACCATATTGATTGTGAGGACGTCACCCTATTACCTAACACAAAGCCTCTGAGGAAGTCTTAGGACGAAACGGCCCTTAGCCGGCCTGGGAAGAGCTCACGCCGTTAGGGCTTTCATGAACGCCCCACTGGGGCTCCGCTCCGGGAGGACTGTGTTCCTGCAACACGCCCCCGGCTGCCCTCATCACGATTCCCCGCCGGCAATTGCCAGCGCACCAGCCTCTGCATATAGCAAGTCTATTACGACACGCCATTTGGCGCAGCTTGGTGCCCCGGACCTGCGCCTACCAGCGCCTACAGCGGGATCGTCATACCACTACGCTACGCTCCATTCTGGGCTTCCCTACATCTCTTCCTCTCTCCACTCGAACATCCTCATCCCTACATTCTTGTGAGCCAGGCTCCGTCCCCTACTTTCAGTTTGCCAGACATTATTTTGGATGACCATATGATATTGACTGCATTTATATATAAGTCAAACAGACTGTTATTGTGAGTAGTGGCTCCTCTTAAGTGGAGGGAGGTGTAACATCATTCTCTGTATGCTCTGTGTATTTTGTGTTATATGACATTGTATGATTACTATTTCATGCCATTATTTGAATGATATAATCCATTCTATGCTCTTTGCTACACTTTTGAAATTGATAAACTATATTTTGTTTAAACTGCTTGTATTTCTTGCTACCCTACCCTGTTCCTTCTCACATTAAAATGTACGCATGCTAGGCAAACATTCAATGCCATAGACACACAACACATATAGACAGATAGTCAAAGGCTATTTAACTTTTTCTGGCCACCAGGGGAGCTGTCGATTCATCGTCCATCTGCGACACTGATGAAGTACTTTCCGCATTCCCCACATGCTTTTTGCTGGAGATTTTTTATGGCCTCATAAATTTGTTAAGTTAGCCTCACCACACATAGGTGGTACCTAAATTTCCTACTTGACAGATGCAACTGTCTTTCGGGTTGCAAAGGTCGACAACAAGCTACACAATTGACAGGAAGCTCACGCCAACCCGGGCTGGCTTCAAACCCATGACCTTTCGGTCATGACCTTTTGGTCAGAACTCATGACCTTTCGGTCAGTAGTGATCTAAATGCAGCTGACACCCAGCCAGCTGCGCCACAGTCCTGGTGCTAAATGCACCTTTTTTAGAACAAATCGGGCAGGGGACACAGGCACAAAGAGCAACTCCCATCATCCTCAGTGAACATGGCTACCGGAAACGATGAGCATTGTGTCCCAACTGGTGGACATTGGATAGGAGAATCTTAAACTAGTACTAACTTTGTTCATAGCTGTATGCTCCTGGTATGAACAGTCACTAAATAATATCAAGTATTGTCGCAGTCTCACAGAAGATACAACTCACAACAATGCAAAGCACAACAGCAATCTACACAATGGCAATCCACACATGTATTAGGTTTTCATATTCACACATTGATAGAGTTTTTTAATGCTAGCTGCTTAGAGAAAAAGTGGGTCATAACAACAACAACAACAACAACAACAATCCAGATCATCAAAGCATTGGCTGTTGGATTAGTTTACCATATGCAGGCATTATTCTTCCTGATGTTGACCCCTTTCTACCTCTAACATTTTCCTCCCCAAACTAAAGGCCATTTCAGTGAAAATCAATTTGGCAAGTGATACAAGATGAGCACCCCACGAAATACTTCCAAATAAATGTCATTCAGTGATTAAAAATTAAATGATCAAGCTCAAATGAGTCACGGTCAGCATGTGTTCAGCAAGCCACCAAGGCAATTGAAGTGATAAATTAATGGACACACATAAGGACACATTAGGAGCTCCGTCAACATCGCCTCCTATCAGCTACATCTTCAGCTGAACCCTGATTAAAGCCTAGGGAATTCTAGAGCATGAAAAGACAAAGATTATTCCTTGGCCACATCTCACAAGGAGGTAGAATATGCTTTAGACCTGACATGGGAAAACTTGGGCCCTCCAGGTGTTTTGGACTTATTTATTTATTTATTTACAGCATTTCTATTCCGCCCTTCTCATCCCGCAGGGGACGCAGGGCAGATTACAATGCGCATATACATGGCAAACATTCAATGCCATTTAGACATACAACATATATAAACAGACACAGAGGCATTTTAACATTCCAGCTTTTTCTGGCTTCATGAGGATATTTATTTACTTCATTTGTATTCCGCCCTTCTCACCCCACAGGGGACTCAGGGCGGATTACAGTGTACACATTACACTTCGACACACAAACACACAAGACAAACAGAGGCAATTTAACATCTGGCCACCAGGGGGAGCTGTCGCACTCCTTCATTCCTCAGTGTGTTTTCTGGAGATCTTTTTTATGGCCTCGTAAATTAGTTAAATTTAGCCTCCCCACTAAGTGGTACCTTAATTTCCTACTTGGCAGATGCAACTGCCTTTGGGGTTGCAAAGGTTGACAACAGGCTACACAATAGGTCGAGAGCTCACCTCGACCCGGGCAGGCCTCGAACTCATGACCTTCTGGTCAGTAGAGATCTTATGCAGCTGACACCCAGCCAGCTGTGCCACATTCCTGGATATGCTCAATTCCGGCCACAGGGGAAGCTGCCACTTCACCATCCATTTTTGACACTGAGTCCTTTGATGGAGTACTTCCTTATTCTTCTACATGCTGCTGGAAGATTTAAATGGTATCATAAATTAGTTAAATAAGCCCCCGACACACACACACATAAAGTGGTACCTAAATTTCCTACTTGACAGATGCAACTATCTTTCAGGCTGCATAGGTCGACAGCAAGCTAGACTAATGGCCGGAAGCTCACTCCAACCTTTGGCTGTTAGGAATTGTGGGAGTTGAAGAGCCTAAGTTTGCACATGTCTGCTTTAAACTGTATGTTAAGATTTTTCGTGATATGGATACAAGCACTGGAATACAACGATCTGAGACCTTCTTCAAAGCATCCAAAAGATAAGTCAGTTCCAAGCTACCGATGTTCCATCACAGACGTTTGGCTAAAGAGCAAAATTACCTTTTTTTATTTGCCTTTCACCTAGGGAGACAGAATGAGGAAGAGAGAACTGCCTCTCCCCCCGCCCCCCTTACAAGGTCGTTCAATATCGAGGCCATTAAATTAAGATTTCCTCTAAAACGAGGCCTCATTACCAGGGCTAATTAAAGAGTGGCCAAAAAAAAAATTCTCCACTGCAAGTCGTTTTTGCCTGCTAAGCCGGCTGCACGACGAGGGCATTCCTTGGGAAAGCGAGCATTTGATTAAAGTTATTAAAAGCTCTTTTAATCTGAGTGTGCGGAGGTCTCTTAACTAGCGACATCCCAGCTGTGGAAAATAAGCAAAGGTGTTGTTCGTGGAGGTCCTTGTAAGAACCACAGGTCTCTCAGGGACAAGTGAGACGAGATGCCATATTTATCGACGTCTTGAATAACAGAGGGAACTCTTTATCATTTAACTGGGAGTCACTCTGGGAGTGCTCTGGCTTCCAAGAAGCACTGCTTGGCTATCAAGCAAAAAGTGGGTGCTAGGAATAATATCATATGAAAGCTGACTGGCACAACCTAGGGATCACAACCAGACACAGTGAAGACATCTGCCCTTGCGCTATGCTACTCTGCCTGCTGAGTAAGCATGCCCAGTGTGGAACACATCTCACCACACTAAAACAGTGGATGTGGCTCTTAGTAAGACATACTGCATTATCACGGGGTGTCTGTGTCCTACACCACTGGGGAAATTACACTGTTTAGCCGGTATTGCACCACCTGACATCTGCTGGAAGTGGAACCTCAATCAGTGGCCAAATGATACCAAATGATACCTGACTCAAGAGACATGTGATTACAGGATGTCTCCCAAGACCGCTGGAGAAATTACACTGTTTAGCTGGTATTGCACCACCTGACATTCGTCGGGAAGTAGCAGGACCAAGGCAGTGACATCTCTGTCCCATCCTCTGTTTGGATAGCAACCAGCACCACAATGCATTAAATCAAGGAATAGCTTTCTAAGATTGACAGAGATGATCGCAGGAACACCTCAGCAAGCACGAGTCCAAAAGTGGCAGGCGAAAACCTGGAACCTCAATCAGTGGCTGATACCGAATGATACCTGGGCACAGTGGATGTGGCTCTTAATGAGACATGCTTCATGATTACAGGATGTCTATGCCCAAGACCGCTGGAGAAATTACACTGTTTAGCTGGTATTGCACCACCTGACATTCGTCGGGAAGTAGCAGCCAATAATGAAAGGACCAAAGCAGTGACATCTCTGGCCCATCCTCTGTTTGGATAGCAACCAGCACTGCAATGCCTTAAATCAAGAAATAGCTTTCTCAGATCTACTCAGCAAGCAAAAGCCCAAAAGTGGCAGGCTAAAACCCGGAACCTCAAGCCATGACTGATACCAAATGAGAAACTCCCTCCTGGGCACACAGAAGACTAGGCAATTTGGAAGGGGCTGAACAGACTGATCTGGCACCACGAGATGCAGAGCTAACCTTAAGAAATGAGGCCACCAAGTGGAGGCCATGACATGCGAGTGTGGAGAAGAGCAAACCGCAGACCACCTTTTACAATGCAGCCTGAGCCCTGCCACATGCGCAATGGAGGACCTCCTTAGAGCAACACCAGAGGCACTCCAAATGGCCAGCTACTGGTCAAAGGATATGAATACTGTGACATGACGATATTGGAATTATTGCCTGGACTCCGGTTTTAGCGGCATGTTAAAGTGACTGTTGATGATTTTATAATGTTTTTATACCACTGTTTATATCAAATGTATTTTTGTATGGCATCATTGATGCACATGTGAAGCCGCCCTGAGTTACCTTGTGGGAGAAGGGCAGGGTAGAAATAAAGTTAATAATCTTCTCTTGGCTTTTCTTCGTGAACGAAGATTCAGGAAGGACTCATACCACACTTTCTACAAGCGCGGTGATGACGGAAGTTGGATGTGTCCTTCGAGCCTGTGCAATGGATTTTTCTGGTGGAGCGCAGCATGCACGGAACTGACCTCACCCTTTAGACCAAATGTTTATCGGTCAGGGCCTGGCAAGCTTGGACAGTGGCAGCGAGGTCATCAGGTCGTAGGTTTGCTTTGAGTTTCCTTCTCTTAGATGGTTGACCTTACAGGGTTAGACGAGCACCATCTGCCCGGGTTTGAAATCAGAATTTTCCTTCTCTTAGGGTGGTTGCCAAAAGGCTAGAGAGCCCATCCTGCCCCTTGACATTCTTTGTCAGACCCTTCGGTTGTGACCTGTCTGGTATGGGAGGCCCTACCAGGAGCTATTATGCCACCGCCAGCATAGCTCATGTCATTAGGGTACGCAAGCCTCTCCCCCACAACAAGGGGGTGCCAACAGAAAGGAAAGTGAATAACAATAAATAATGAAATAATAATATCATGCCAAGTTTTTAAACTTTGTGTTTTCTCAAAGACATCACAACTGTATTATTTTATTTATTTATTTCCAACATTTCTACCCCGCTCTTCTCTACCCCCGAGGGGGGACTCAGAGCGGCCTAACAAAAGGCACAATTCGATGCCAACATAATAAATACAATATAAAACCAAAAACATACAGCATTAAAACACATTAAAATACAATTAACATTAACACATCATACACATTCTCTTAAGTTAAAAACAGTATTTCGTCCATAACAGGAGCATTGAGCCATATCCATCAATTTGCTGTTACAAATCCAGTCTAAAGTGCTGTATTGTGCTAATGTGCAAACGCTTGGTCCCACAGCCAAGATTTCACTTTTTTCCTGAATGCCAGGAGGGATGGTGTTGATCGTATGTCGCTTGGAAGCACGTTCCACAGACGGGGAGCCACCACCGAGAAGGCCCTCTCTCTCGTCCCCACCAACCGCGTTTGAGAAGTTGGCGGGAGCGAGAGCAGGGCCTCCCCGGATGATCTTAAACTGTACCCTTGGTTCGCTCCAGATACCATAAATAAATAAACCAATAAATAAATAACTGGGAGGAATGGCGAACACATAGGAACAGCATTCGAAAGAACCCAGAAAAACTAGGAAATTGGGCAGGCGTTCATTAAACGAAGCTCAATAGAGATGGATTAAGCTATGACAGCAAAACCATACGATAGCCTTCCCTTGCATTTTCTCCTGTTATCCCATTATATGATACTTGAGAGAGCAATTGAGTTGCAATTCAAACAGAAACACAATATAGCAAAAACAACCCTTTCGGGTTGTGTTTTACATAATTTAGAATGAAGAGGAGAAATGTGTGCTATTCCAGAAGGCATCGTGATCCACGATCCTAGCAATGCCCTCTCCTTCGGCTTCAAACTGCTTAAGATGTGCTTTTGATTACAGCAGATTTGCAAGAGACAAGGTAAGATGCAGTGGGCCATCACTGAGCACAGAATGGAGGCCTTTACACTCACGATCCTGTCATGGAAGCACATTTCAGCTTCAAATGAATGGCTTTTAATATCTGCCCCATTCGCCGATGCAACGGCTGGAGGTCACTTGAAAAGCAGCCTTAATAGCACGGCTGTTGTACGGCTGGAATGGCCTTATTTTTCATCCAAATTATCCTGGCTCAATCATAGCATTTGTACAACTGAATGCACATTCTCCAAACATGACAGTTTTCTAAACTAGGAATGTTATCATAACATAAGCACTTTAGGTACGAAAAACAATGTCAAACCCTCTGAAAGCCCATTCATTTCAGCAGGAGGGTTAAGCCTGTGTTTACATATCACTGCTGGCGTAGCGGAGTAGTTAAAGCTGAGGTGTTATTATGGACATGATGCCAAGAACAATAATATTGCTTGAGGGTGTGTGGAGGGTATAACTAGGCAGTTACATCATTCGATACATCTTGGGATTTGTAGTTTGACGAAATACTTCGAATTCTTTTCTAGAGAGCAGTAACTTACTCGCCTGAACTTGTCCATCATTAGAGATCCCTTTGAGAGAAATCCAAGTATCTCACCAAATTCTAAATCCCAAGATTACTTTGTCACTTTGGGTCTCTTTTTAAGAGACATAAAGCAGGATAGAAATTATTATTATTATTATTTGTTATTTATTTGTTAGATTTATTGGCGGCTACTCCCAGCCGGCTCGGGGCGGCTTACATCAAGCCATGCCCAGATTACCCATAAGGCCAACGAGGCCATGGCCTAGGGGCACAAGCTGGGGGGGGCACAGATCACAGACCCAAAAAAAACTGATCCGTGCCCCTCTTTTTCATGCCCTTCCTTGCTCCTTCTCCCAGCAAAGTCTCTGGTCCGTCTCGCACTCTCTCTCTTTCTCGCGCGCGCTCTCTCGCGCGCTCTCGCTCTCTCTCGCACGTTCTCTCTCACACACGTGCTCTCTCTCTCTCTCTCTCAGAGCCGCACCTATGCATGAGAGAGTTTGCACCCGCTGCGCTCTCCCCAAGCCTCCCAACTCCCGAGAAGAACTTCAGACCACAGCGGAGCTGTCCGGCTGGTGGGAATGCATGGGGTCCTTGGAGGTGGCGGGATGGTGCCTACTCACCTTTCTCTTCTGCTCCAGAGGCACCATGGCGAAAGCCAGCCAAGTGTGGGTCTGAGTGGTGTGTCTGGGGGGGGGGGGGCATAATTCCAAAGTGTGGCCTAGGGCGCAAAAAAGTATTAATCCGGGCCTGCATCAAGCACCACAATAAAACAACAAATCTACAACATCAATAAAACTACAAGGATAAAACAATTCCTAAGAGATAACACAAGTCCTAGGGGATAGCACATTACAACTCAAAGGCCTGCCGGAATAGGGCCGACTTGCAGGCCTTCCGAAAAGCCAACAGATTACGCAAGGCCCGAACCTCCGGGGGTAATGCGTTCCAGAGAACTGGGGCGATGATGGAGAACACCCTTCTCCGTGTTGAAGTTAGGTGGTATTGTTTGACATTGGCCACGGCTAGAAGATTCCAGTCTTCAGATCTAAGTGTTCTCATGGGACAGTATGGGGTTAGGCGGTCCCTTAGGTACCCAGACCATACAAGGCCTTAAAAGTCAAGACTAACACTTAGAAGGTGATCCGGTACTCAATAGGAAGCCAGTGCAGTTCCCGTAGAATTGGTGTAATGTGGCAGCTTGCAGGAGTTCCTGCGAGCAACCGAGCTGAAGCGTTCGGCACCAGCTTGAGTTTCCGGGTCACCGACAGAGGCAGGCCAATGTAGAGAGCATTACAGTAGTCTAACCTTGAGATGACCGTGGCTTGGATCACCGTGGCCAAGTCGTGCCAAGACAAGTAAGGGGCCTCCTAGCCTGGTGAAGATGGAAAAACGCCACTTTGCTGACAGCAGAGATTTGCGCCTCCATTGGCAGCAGAGGGTCCAAAAGAACATGGCTCTTTACTGAAGACGACGGGCATAACACCACGCCATCCAGGGTCGAAAGCTGGACATCCCTAACGCCCGGACGATCCAGCCAGAGGATCTCTGTCTTTGCTGGATTCACCAATAATAATAATAATAATAATAATAATAATTGTATCACCCTCATAATCTTAGGATTATTATTATTATTATGGCCCTGGCCCAATTTACCTGTCTGAATGCATCTCTCCCCATGAGCCGTCATGGAAATTAAGATTCTCCGGGGTGGCTCTGCTCTCTGTCCCGCTATTGTCACAGGCGTGATTGGTAGGGATGAGAGACAGGGTCTTCTCGGTGATTGCCCCCCGGCTATGGAACACCCTTCCTGGCGGGATCAGATCGGCGCCCTCCCGCCTGTCCTTCAGAAGGATGGTAAAAACTTGCCTATGGGACCAAGCTTTCGGGACAGGGCAATAAAGCAGCAATAGGAAAGATTACAAGATCAATTAGATTAGACGCAGATGACCAAGATGGTTTTAAATTGTGTATTTTAATTATTGAGATAAATGTTTTTGATGTTTATGCATGCGTATATGAATTCTTGTCCCGGCATTGAATGTTTGCCATATATATGCTGTGCTCCGCCCTGAGTTCCCTTCGGGGTGAGAAGGGCGGAATATAAATGTTTTAAATAAATAAATAATATTATCCCAAGATTACGAGGGTAAACAGTATCAGGTTGCTATATGTTGTAATATGAATCTACTCTAGGTCTTTCCCTGCCCATTTGAAGTCAGAGAAAGAGCTTTTCAACAGAAAGGGAAAAAACCATGAAAATGAACAAAATCTGGCTACCAGTATTTAAAAACTCTAAAATTATTATTTATTTACAACATTTATAGCCCGCTGTTATAATATTATAACAGTAAATAAAGAACAAAACTCAAACACAGGGTATGTGGTAGATGAGTCCTTGAGCGATGCTGAAAGCATGGAGGTTGAAGCTAGGAGGGCAAAACAGGTTACTCGAGAGCAGGAGTCAGATGAGGAACGGGAGAGGAAAAGAATCCGGCAGATACTTAATGAACCTACTGATGAGAATTCCTTTGAGGGTTTCTCTGGGGAGGATGGGTCTGACCATGATGAGCCAACTATGGGAAGTGGGGATGGGGATTTGGAGGATGTGTCTACCGATATGGACTGGACCAAAGTACAGGAAGTCTGTGATATTTGTGCATAACCAACTAGCAGCAATACGTTTGTGGGGTTTGCTGGGGTTGGGAATTGGAGTACGGATGACCAAACTTCATCTTGGGGAGAGCTAAGTCGTGACAGGAGAAGGAGAGCTTGGCAGTAGCAGCTGAGAGGGCTAATGATGGGGTGTCGGCTCATTTGAGTTCTAATGAGGACTTGTGAATAAAGTGAGACTTGTAATTGGGGGGTTCCTTGCAGTTGGCAAGGTATTGCTGGGTGCCCGTGTCCTGCCTTTGTGTGCTGTGTTCCTGTGGACTGACCCTTGGACGTGAGTTTGGATCCTGCTCTATCTCCGTGGACTTGGGTATTGTGTCAGCTGGGTTCCGCATGTTGTCTCCTTTTGGCTACACAATGTTTACTCCTTGTGTGCTAGTTCCTGCTGCCTACTTCGTGCTGACTCTGGACCGGATTATCGATGCTGTTGTTTTCCCTCGCTTTGACTCGGATCGGTGTATTGTTGCTGCCGCTTCCTCCTTGCTGACACCGGATTGGTTTGACTACGTGTTTGCTGCCTGCCCGTCTCGACTTCTGGACTTCGCTGGTGCTTCTTCGCTTCCTGCTTTTGCCCCCCCCCCCCCCCCATTGATGACAACATCGTGTGCCTTTTTTCCTGTGTTGTGCTACGTTTTGAGCTTATTGCAGTTTTCTAAGAGAGATAATCTGGGTTTTTGTGTTTGAGACTTTTTTGGCCGGTTTGGTCACTATTTTGAGTAACTTTTACACTCATCTGGAGTTGTTTTGGGGTCAGTTTCTTTGTGCTGTTCTGAATAAACTTTACTTTGCACTCTACTGGGCTTGTCTCTTTAAGGCTCTCTGTGTTGCGACAGGGGAACTCCAGAAAGGGAACAATCAGGGACAGCTAATCACCTCTCCACAAAGGATTCCCCCAGGCAGTAACAAGCCATACCTAAAAATTTGATGTCAGGCCATCAAATGCTAATCAAGGTGGCCAATTGAAACATTCGCACCTACCTCCAACAATTAAGAGTTTTTTCTCCCAACCTAGACCTTCCACAGACATATAAAAACAATTTTTCTAGTTCCCAACAGACCTTTCAACCTCTGAGGATGCCTGCCATATATGCAGATGAAGCATCAGGAGAGAATGCTTCTAGAACAGGGGTGGGCAACCTACGGCCCGCGGGCCGGATGTGGCCCGGCTGCTGATTCTGTCCAGCCCAGAGAGAAGGGCATTGGGGGCAGGGCCAAGAGGAAGGGGTGCCGCTGCTGCCATCCCATCGCGGGCTCTGTGGGGCCTGTGTCGGGAGACAGGCAGGAGGAGCGGCGGCTTTGGAGTGCCTGCCATCCCTGGAGGCGATTTGGGCCTGCAGCTGGAGCAGTCGGCGACCTGGGGTGGCTGATCGTCCTGGCAACCCGGAAGACTTGATCGTGTTCTGGGTCACCAGGGAGATCAGCCACCTCAGATCTCCGACTGCTCCCCTGCCTGCCCAGATCACCTCCAGGGATGGCAGCCACCCCATAGCAGGGCAATCAGCTGGGGAATGGCTGGGGGCGAGAGCGGGTGGAGGCCTGCAGCCTCCGATCGCCTGCTGCTCTGCTCTCCTCTGCTGTGGCGGCGGCTGGGTCCGCTTTGCCATCCTCTGGTCTGGGTCCATTGGGCCATTCCATCTTGGTTCGCACTTTGTCTTCTTGAATTTAATTTAATTTTAGTGGTATTTATTATTATTTTATAATATTTATTATATTATTATTATATTATTATTATTATAAAATTATTATAAAATAATAATAAAAACCACTAAAATTAAATTAAATTAATATAATGTTATATTATATTATAATTTCAATATATTATAATGTTCATATATATGCTATAATATAATAATTATGATATTAATACCAATAATATATGAATCTTTCTTGATATATTAATATGTTAATATTAATTATGTGTAATATATAGTAAATAAATAAATAAATAAATTATGTAGATTAGACTGTAGTTCCGCCTTTAAGCCCTCCATAATATTTTTTTTTGCTCTCGTGTGGCCCCTTGGAAAAAATAATTGTCCACCCCTGTTCTAGAATATGGTCAGACAGCCCAAAAAAACTATTAACAACCCAGTGATTCCAGCCATGAAAGCTTTCGACAATACATTGATCTCCAACACTTGAACCATACAGAGCAGTGAATTCTTTACCCAGGTTGTGTAGTAAGTGTGGTGCTGTGTTCAGAGTGAATATGAGCAGCTTTCTTCTCCCAACAGTTGGTGGATTTTTGACAGCAATAGGCTGAGATTTCCACTGCTATGCTGTTTTGTTTCTGCCCTCTCCAAAAGCTTCACCAACACTCGGATTCAACCTGTTCAGACTGCAACCCCAGAAGCAAAATAAGTACTTTCCCAGCCTCAGTGCACTGTATAATGAAGAGATCCTGTGTCAGTCGCGGTGCAAAAAACAAAAGCCACAAAAGCCTAAGCTATATATGTCTGGTGCTTTTCTTTCCAAAAGAAGCCTGCCACTTCAAAAGGAGCTGAGGTGCTTTGATTGTATTCAAACCGTCAGCTTCTCTGTCCTGCGGTGTTCCTAATCTGAACCCAGTGACCAGGAAAGACATTACACAGCATCCAAACGGCGTGGAAACCTCCAAGCTGCTGCTCCTGAAGACGGCACCGCACCACACCTGTCAAGCGGCTCGTCTTGGCAGCCCGCCCCGGCCTCCACCTGCCAGGCAGCGAGGGCATCCTTTCACCCTCCTTGAGCTCCATTGCTGCCCTTACCTGCCACAGTTGAACCCCACTCACCTTTCTTGCATCTATCGGCATCACATGCCGGAAACTCAGCAGGCGCTGCCAGCCGCCACGCAAAATGGGACATGGCCTTGCGGTGACAGCAAAAAGAAGAGATGCCCCCCTTCTGCCCTTCTTCCTTGAAATACAAGGCATTCAAAAATAGGAGATGCACAGAACAGTAGGTACGAATATCCATTCTGTCCCACTTTTTCATGCTGTCCATCATCAATCCGTTTTGTGCATCTTCTTTCTGAATCTGGCTGGATTTTTCAATAGGCACAAAAAGGCTAACTTTTTGTGTGTCAGAAGTGACTTGAGAAACTGCAAGTTGCTTCTGGTGTGAGAGAATTGGCCGTCAGCAAGGACGTTGACCAAGGGGTGCCCAAATGTTTTTGATGTTTTACCATCCTTGTGGGAGACTTCTCTCATGTCCAGGCCCGGATTACCCATAAGGCCACCCTAGACCATGGCCTAGGGCGGCAGCCATGGGAAGGCAGCAGATCCGGACCCCCCCCAAAAAAGTTTTTAAAAAACTTCAAAAAAATCCCAAAAAAGTGTGCATGCGCTCGGCAGCGGAAGCGCCATCCACGGCCGCCCCGCCATCCCCCCCTTCACTCTGCTCCCCTCGGCTCCAAAGGCTCTTTCCCCGCCCCTGGCTCTGCCCTGCCCCCGGCTCCGCCCCCACCTCCCCGCCGGCACGAGGAGAAGGAAGGAAAGCCCCACCCCCGGAGCCGATGCCGCGGGGAGCCGTCATGCCGGCCTCAGAAGCGGCCGAAATCGCCCTTTTCAGGCCGGCATGGTGGCTTTAGGAGGAAGGGAGGATCCGTGGGGAGGCTCCCCATGGCTCCTCCCTCCCTCCTAAAGCCGTCATGCCAGCCTGAAAAGGGCGATTTCAGACGCTTCTGAGGCCGGCATGGTAGCTTTAGGAGGGAGGGAGGAGCCGTGGGGAGGCCCCGCCCTTGGGGCCACTGCCGTGCATGCGTGGCATCGGCTCCGGGGGTGGGGCTTTCCTTCCTCCTCCTCCTCGCACCAGCGAGGAGGCAGGGGCGGAGCCGGGGGCAGGGGCGAAACTGGGGGCGGGGGCAGAGCCTTTGGCCTAGGGCACCAAAAGGCCATGATCCGGGCCTGCTCATGTCCCCACTTGAGGAGCCGGAGCTGACAGAGGGAGCTCATCCGCACTCTCCTCCTCCAACCTGTCGGTCCTGAGTCCTGCTGGCACAAGGGTTTAATCCATTGCTCCTCTGGGGGGTCCACTATCACTATGCATCATCATCATCATCATCATGACACTATATAACACAATATTGTTCCTGAGTTATAAATGTCATTTCCTAACTGGTACTAGCATAAAAATATGAGAAAAGTTTATTAAACTGCAAAAAGATGTCCTAGTCATCTGCAAACCCAATCAACAATTGGGCCATACAGTTTACAGAAAACCTATTCACATGAATAGATGCCTCCATAAAAACTCCAACCATCACCCAAGTAAAAAAAAAGCATAATGAAAGCCCTGGCAGACTGTGCAAAAATAATCTGCAAAGCCCACCTCCTCCGAGGGGAACCGAACCACCTAAACTGGGCTCTACAGACCAACAGAGACTCTACCACAGGCATCAGAAGAGCTGCAAGGCCAAGAACAAGCCACGAGAGTCAAGACAAAGATCCGCCGAGAGGAAAAGTGTTCTTGCCATACATCAAGGGAACCACTGACCACAGAGGGAAGCTGATGAAGAAACACAACCTGCAAATTATCTACAGACCCACTAAGAAAATACAACAAATACTCCGTTCAGCAAAGGACAAGAGGGATCCTCTCACCTATGCAGGAGTCTCCCATATACCATGCAGCTTTGGACAAGTCTACAGAGGGACCACTAAATGCAGACACAAATCAAGGTGCATGAAAGGCACTGGAGACTAATTCAACCTGAGAAGTCAGCCATAGCAGAGCACTTGATGAACCAACCTGGACACAGCATATAATCTGAAAACACAGAAATGCTGGACGGCTCTAACAACCACCATGTCAGACGACACAGAGAAGCCAGTGAAATCCACAAGAAGCACGTGGACAATGTCAACAGAAAGGAGGAAACCATGAAAATGAACAAATCTGGCTACCAGTATTTTAAAAACTCTAAAATCAGGACAGTAAATATAGAAAACAGGGGAATTCCAGACAGGAAACAATCAGGTCCAACTGACACCTCCCAACAAAGGATTCCCCAGGCAACAACCAGCTAGGCTTTGAAGCTGCAAGTCCATTCAGTGCTAATCAAGCTGGCTAATTGCAACATGAACACTTGCCTCCAACAGAGAAGAGTTCTTTCTCCCACCCGGACATCATTCCACAAATATATAAACCCCACTTGCCTAGTTTCCAACAGACCTCACCACGTCTGAGGATACTTGCCATAGATGTGGGTGAAACATCAGGAGAGGATGCTTCTGGAACGTGGCCAGACAGCCTGGAAAACTCACAGAAAGACAGTAACTTTTCCAAGTTTGGCAAAGAAATAATCAGAAGAATGGTACTTCTAATCGGCATTTTGAGTCAGGAAGTGGAAGTTCAGTCAGTTTACTGTAAAATTACAGACCAAATTAAAAAAAACTCCTACATCTCTGCACAAATATTAGTTGCAAAACTACTCTGAACTGCTTTGCAAAAGAAAGTCAGTCTGTTTCCATCTTCTCTTCTCTACCGCTCTCTCCACCATCTGTTTACCTTTTCTCTGGCAGATGTTCTCATTGCTGTCACGTTTCCACCATCGGCAAAATACGAATGGCGCAACTCATTGCATTAAAGAAGTTTCTTAGGAACAAATGTCCCAGAACTGGGTTCGCCATGGCTTCTTGTACAAGCAGAAAAGTGCAGCGAAAATGTCAAAGGGTCTCTTCACTCCTGCTCACTTTGCCAGGCAGCAAAAACTCTTTTCAGTCTACTCTAAACTCTACATTGACTGAGAGCTTCCATGGATCATAATTGGCCTCAGGATAAGGTTCAACCTCCTCATGTGCTTATTCCATGTACTGCATTGGTTTGCTTGCACTTCTGCAAATGTTCTATTGATGTTTTCCTCTTATATATACGCTATCGTACTGATGGTAGCTTGTTCAACTTAAGCCATCTGAGGGCTCGCACGAAGACTCTAAACTATCTAGTCAGTGAGCTGCTTTTTGCGGACGAATCTGCCCTTGTCGCCCATTCAGAAGCAGCTCTGCAGCGCCTAACATCTTGCTTTGCAGCAGCTGCAGAGCTGTTTGGGCTGGAAGTCAGCCTGAAGAAAACGGAAGTCCTCTATCAGCCCGCACCACAGGAAGAACACCATCATCCCCACGTCAGCATAGGCACATCTGTGCTTTAATCCGTTCAGCAGTTCACCTACCTGGGAAGCATCATCTCTTCAGATGCCAAGATTGACAAAGAGAAAGATCACAGATTATCAAAGGCATAGAGTGCATTTGGAAGGCTTCACAAAAGAGTCTGGAGCAACAAGAACCTGAGGCAAAGTACCAAAATCAGTGTGTACAGAGCTATCATACTGTCTATCCTCCTCTATGGGTCTGAAACATGGGTCATCTATTGCCAACACCTATGACTCCTCAAACGCTTTCATCAACGCTGTCTTCGCACAATCCTAAATATACACTGGACCAACTATGTGACGAATGTTGCTGTCCTTGAGCAAGCAGGGATCACCAGCATTGAGACCATGCTATTGAGAACACAGCTGCGCTGGGCAGGACACATCTCTAGGATGGAGGACCACCGCCTCCCAAAGATACTACTCTACGGTGAACTCGCTATGGGTCAGCGCAAGAGAGGTGCCCCCAAAAGAGATATACGGACTCCTGAAACAACATCTCAGGCTCGGCCAGATTGATCACCAACAATGGTCCACCCTGGCCTCACATCGAGAGGCATGGAGATGCACTATCCACAATGCTGCGGCCTCTTTCGAGAAGACACGCCAAATGAGTCTCGAAGAGAAACGACAATGCAGACAGAACCGCAAGTTGGAAACAACATCACCCAAGGAGACTTTCTGCTGTGCTTTCTGCAACCAAACTTGCCTATCTCAGATTGGCCTTTTTAGTCATCAACGCGCTTGTGAAAAGCGTGGGATGAGTCCTTCCTGAATCTTCGTTCACGAAGTAATGCCGAGAGAGAGAGAGAGAGAGAGAGAGAGAGAGAGAGAGAGAGAGAGAGATATGAGGGAGATAGGATTTTGACCCGAGTTTGGAAAGTTCCCTTTTATTACTTCATACTTGTTTGCCACCCCCCTTTGAGAAATAATTCATAAAGTCAACAACAAAATCCACAAGCAAGGAGGTATAACTAGTAAAAACTTGAACAGAAGTACACGAACAGGAACATATTACATCAAAAATCAAAGCTTGACTTGAACCAGGTACAACAGAACTCCGGCTTAGTTTCTCACTCTAACGCAGCATTACCTGAACTGCCCTTAAAGTAAACAACTTGTTGTTTAATAGACACCCATGAAAGCATTATGTCTCCCATGAATTTTCTCCCCAGCTTTCCACATAATCTCTCAGACTGGTGTAATCTATTTTCGGGTCTGATTTGTAAATGAAGACTTTTGTTGATCTCCATAGCTACAAGTGGTTTCTCCTGGGAACCCTCCTTATCACTCAGCTCTTCACTCAATTCCTTATCTGCTGTTTCTGCTTCTTGAGGCCCTGCACTTTCTGAGGCAGTTTTTTCACAGAGGGAAACATCATTTCCCAGACCTGAATTTCCAAGACTTGTGTCACGATGCAGGGTCTTGGCCCAGCCCCTTAATCACACACACAGAGACGGTAATTAGCTAACTATTTATTGAATAATAAAAAACAGGTGAAAAGGTAAATTGTCCATAAAAAGTTTCAAAAAGTTCAATCCAAAAGGTAAAGAGTCCGTAAGTAAAATCCAAAGGCAAACGTGGCAAAGGCTCCGTAAAACTATGCGGATCAAGGACTTGGTCCGTGGCAAAGAACAAGGCAAAGTTCATAAACAACCCCAAGAAACCTCTTGGCAAGACTTGAGCCGGCAACTTGGCTCCGTGGAACTCCTCTTAGAATAGAAGTGGTCGAGCTACTGAGGATCCGTTCCCACGGATCCTATACTTAATCCCCTTGGCGAGGCCCCCGACGCTCTAGGCTTCTCCGCCAATCTGTGCTACGGGACCTAGCGCTTCTCTGGTGCTCTAGGCTACGGTGCCAATCCCTCCTGCTGGACTCAATGCTCCGTCTCCTATCAAAGCTCCGTCCTTGCCTCCCAGCACCTGGCTCACTATCTTCGTGAGAGCCGAACTCCCTTTGAGCTTCCATGGGCTCATCCTCCACTGTTTCCCTGATCCTTTCCTGCGACCCGTAACCACCTGGGTTCTCATACTGATCGGAATCATCACTCTCAGGGTCAGCCTGACTTTCCTAATTTTCATAGCCGTCAGGCCATTCATCATTCCAGGCCAAGCTCTCTGTGGGAGAGGAAGGCCCAGCTAACTCACCAGCCCCTTCCTCCATTTCCTCATCAGCTGCATCTGGCCCTAATGCAAGTGGGACCCCCGGTGCTGCCCCCTGCCCCCCAGGCACGAAAGAGAACTGGGTTGCTACACTTGAGAGTCCATCACTTTGTAGCACAGGAAAGCCCACAATCCTCTCTAAACCATCCGTTATACCGTCAGCCTCTGGCTGATCGACAACAATTCCATCCTGTTAGCCATAAAAATGACAGTGAAACAAGCCTTGACATTTTCCCCATCGCAGCTAATGGAACAAATCTTAACAAAACAATTACAAAGCTTCTGAGATTCAGATTACGAAACTAAACAGGAGCCCTCTAAATTTTTACGAATCAAAACAGGGGCCATCCGAAACTCTGAAATGCATTACTAATCAGATTTCAGCCATTTTGCACACCTCTAATGTATAGCCAGTGAGCTGCAGGATTCCCACTTCTGATGGAAAAGAAAGTTCCCACTTTGAAGCCACTCCTTGGACCAACATTTGAACGTCACTCTGGAAGCTTTCAGCTGAACATTAGCTGCTTTGCTCCCATGGCTTCTTCTTTCCGCATGACCTACATATCAGCTTCCGCATCACCTGTTTCGCCATCTGGATGCCCAAATACTCTTCTTGGCAGCAGCAGGTTATATATGCAGGAGAGTTGGCACTGCCTCCGCCATTCCAGAGACAAATTGGTTTATTCACAATCCCATTATTCTGCAGCAAAAAAGTAAAAAAAGAAGAAGAAATCTTAAAAGAAAGGCTCCAGGTGAAGTTGTGTCACAATGCAAGGACTCGGCCGGCCCCTTAATCACACACACAGAGATGGTAATCAGCTATTTATTGAGTAATAAAGAACAGATGAAAAGGTAATTGTCCATAAAAATATAGAGAAGTCAATCCAAAAATCAGGTATGCGTAGTATAGTCCAGAAGCAAGGTTGAGCAATAGTAATGTCCAAAGGCAAAGGTCTTAGCAAAGGCTTGGCAAAGGCTCCGCCAAACAAAGCGGATCAAGGAACAAAGCAGGATTCAAACAAGGCCCAAGAAAACTTCTTGGCAAGGCACGAGCCGGGAACTTGGCTCCGTGGTCCTTCGCTCGCTTCACTTCACATAGATTAGAAGTGGCCGAGGTACTGAGGATCCGTTCCCACGGATCCTATACTTAAACCCCTGGGCGAGGCCCCCGACGCTCTAGGCTTCGGCGGTAGTCTGTGCTACGGGACCTAGCGCTTCTCTGGCGCTCTAGACTGCGGTGCCATTCCCTCCTACTGGACTCGATGCTCCGTCTCCTATCAAAGCTTCGTCCTTGCCTCCCTGCACCTGGCTCACTATCTTCATGAGAATCAAACTCCCCTTCAGCTTCCATGACCTCATCGCCCATGTTTTCCCAAATTCGCTCCTGAGATCCGTACCCCCCCGGTTTCTCATAACATTCATCGCTATCAGCACTTTCTGCCTCAGCCTGACCTTCCCAGTCTTCGTAAGCATCTGGCCATCCCTCATCCCAAGCCAGGCTCTCTGTGGGAGAGGAAGGCCCAGCTAACTCGTTAACCCCTTCCTCCATTTCCTCCTCAGCTGCGGCTGGCTCTAATGCAAGTGGGACCCCCGGTGCTGCCCCCTGCCCCCCAGGCACGAACGAGAACTGGGTTGCTACAAGTTGCAACCTTTTGTGGAATCTTGATAGGACATTTAGTAAGTAGACAAGTAGATAGGAAACAAATGTAGCCTTGCATAAAGTATAACAAGTTGAGCCGCGATAGTACAGTGAGTTACACCAGTTTTTCCCAACCAGTGTGCCGGGGCACACAAGTGTGCCGCGAGCGATCATCAGGTGTGCCGTGGGAAATTGGAACCTCCAATACCCTCACTTATTAAAGGAGCACCGCTATGTCACAGTACAAAATGCACAATTAATCATGCATAATCATACGCAAAAAACACATTCAAAGTACCCAATCCTGCTGGAGAAAATCAAAAGTCTTACATAAGGTAGTTCGGCGTGGTCGCCACAGAGAGCGGAGGAGTTGCGAACCAGGAAGTAGCGAGTTCACGGAGCGCTCCTCTATGGAAAACTTGTGATATTTGATGAATTCAAGTGAGTGCAAAAAACAAAATATATCCTCATGATGTTATTTAATGTCAGTTCCGGGATCCGCACAATAACATAGTCAGTTTGCAGACAATTTAAAGAAACAGCATCATAATCATAGCGACAAGGTAGAAAATCACGTAGATAATCACACATATATTCAAACCGCCAGAGGCTGAAGATAGATGTGGCAATGGAATCGAAAGCTGGCATGGGCAAACTTGGACCTTCCAGGTGTTTTGGACTCCAACTCCCACCATTCCTAGCAGTCTCAGGCCCTTTTCCTCCCCCCCTCAGCCACTTAAGCAGGAAAGGGCCTCAGGCTGTTAGGAATGGTGGGAGTTGAAGTCTAAAGCACCCAGAGGGCCAAAGTTTTCCCATGACTGACAGTTGTTGAGCAAGACCTTTGTGTGTGTCTTTCTGCCATTCCTGCCAGGATATCTATGTTGTGTTCATCAAAACAGGCCCAGGTTTTGCATTGAGTGTATAAATACATTAAAACATATTAACTATATGTATTACTGTGTTAGAGTGTCATTTTGTGTCATTTTGGTTGGTGGTGTGCCCCAGGATATTGTAAATGTAAAAAATGTGTCGTGGCTCAAAAAAGGTTGAAAAACACTGGGTTACACCATTAGCTGCAGAAAAACTTGCTAACCGGAAGGTTAGCAGCTCAAAGCCACAGGTCAGGGTGAGCTCCCATTGTTAGCCCTAGCTCCTGCCAACCTAGCAGTTTGAAAACATGTAATGTGAGTAGATCAATAGGTACCACCTTGACAGGAAGGTAAAAGGCACCTGTGCAGCCATGAAGGCAAACACGACCAGGAGGGTCTATGGACAACAGTCTCTTAGGCATAAAAAATGGAACAACAGCACCTCCCCATGGTCAGGGTTGATCATTGCCTCCAGACGCCAGAGATGGAAGGGGAAACCCTTGCCGTTGTTTGTGTATTGTAGGTCATTGCTCACTGTATAAAGGCATTGAATGTTTGCCTATATATGTGTATACTGGAATCAGCTCTGAGTCTCCTCAGGGGGATAGAGCGGAATATAAATAAAGTGTATTATTATTATAGCACATACAGCCTCAAAATGGTATGAGTGGCTCTGGAAATTTCAGGACAACAAGGAGAGATCGGAATATCAGGATGATAGTCTGTTATGTTTAGTGGCCCAACCAAGTCCGCCATAACTCTTAATGGAAGCCTCCCTTGTGCCATAAAGTCCATAGTGTTTCAAATGCAGAATAATGTCCAGGCTTAAAGGTCCTAGACCAGTTCCTATGCATTCTTGATTTTGTCCAATATACACTAAAACATAGTTTGTGGCAGCCACAAAAGCAAACTTTCTGGAGTAGAACAACACAATTTAAAAAGAAATAACACTTTCAAACCAGGAACAGAATTGTTTTCAAATTTTGTTACATGTTGTTGTTGTTGTTGCAATGTATGGGATTAGGAAAGCATTAAAGGGTAAATTCTTTATACCGGACTTGTGTGTATTTGTTTGGTGTTGGTTTTTTTCCATTCAGGCCTTGAGGTTGCCACCAAATAACATTTGAGCAGCAACATTTCTGCAAGCAAGTCATTTAATGGTGCTTTATGGGATGCATTGGGGGGTTTTTGAGACTCTATATGTGCTGAGATCAGTATAAAGCATTCTGATTTTTTGCTGACAGGGGCTAAGCGTATTTAATCTGTGAATAGTTTACACTTTTCTTATTGTGTTTGCAATATTCATTTATAAAGCGATCCCAAGGAAACCAAAGGAATGAATGGTACACTGGTCGGCCATTATCTAGAAGAAAGGGAACTCGGGTTACATGTGTGGGTGTGTGTTCACATAGCATTGCACTTTGCCCAATTCTGTTCCTATATAGCAGGCATGGGCAAGCTTCGGGACTCTAGGTGTTTTGGACTTCAATTTTCACAATTCCTAACAGCCTACCACCTTCCTAACTGAGAGAGAGATCTGTTTAGCAGTGGAACTCTCTGCCCCGGAGTGTGGTGGAGGCGCCTTCTTTGGAGGCTTTTAAACAGAGGCTGGATGGCCATCTGTCAGGGGGGCTTTGAATGCAATTTTCCTGCTTGGCTGGGGTTGGATGGCCCACAAGTTCTCTTCCAACTCTATGGTTCTGTGATTATATGTGATGGAAGTTAAGTCTTTGTTGTTACCCCACAATGGAAGGGCCCCCAGAATTTGTGAATTGCACTCCATTTGACCAAGGAGAGCCCTCAATGGCACAATGAGTTAAACCCTTGTGCCGGCAGGACTGCTGATTGATAGGTGAGCTGTTCGAATCTGGGAAGAGCAGGTTGAGCTCCCTTTGTCAGCTCCAGCTCCGCATGTAGGGACATGAGAGAAGTCTCCCACAAGGATGGTAAGACATCAAAACACCTGGGCAACATCCTTGCAGACGGCCAATTCTCTCACACCAGAAGTGACTTGTAGTCTCTTAAGCCTCTCCTGACATGTAAAAAAAAACAAGGAGAAGTGTATGTGCTTTTCTCCTCATTTCAGACATTAAATATGAAACATGCACCATCAGATCTAGCATGGTGTAATGGTTTGAGAGTTGGACTACAACTCTAGAAACCAGTTTGAATCCTTTTGGCAATGGGTGACCTAAAACAAATCCTAAAACCACAAAGAAGGACAAAGGCAATTTGCCTCTGAACCAACCTTGCCAAGAAAAACAATAAATCAATATGAGGGGCCAGAAGCAACTTGAGGAGGGCACACAACAATGGCACATACTAATATTGTTCATCTTTGTAGCTTAACCAGTGCTTTTTCACTATTTTTCCCAGTCCCTTCCTTTTCTTGTTGACGTGGGATACAGCAAAAAAAGAACTGTATTCGTATTTGCAACTAAAGGCTGTCAAGCATCAATCAATTGTTGATTAGATGAAACAGCATGAAATGCAAGTGTTGTGTGGGGAATGTGGAAATATTGTCGAGAAGCTCGCGTTGGTGAAAGGAGAGAGAAACTGTTTTGTTATTAGTGATATCCTCGAAACACATTCATCTTCAAGTATGTGTCCGTGAGGAATATTCTGTTATCCTTTAATAAAATAAAGCAGAATCCCATCAAGCCGCACTTGCTTTTATCTCTAATTATAAAGAATGTGTCTCTTCTAATTTGAGGCTAGGGGAGAAACATCCCTTATTTCGATTCCAACAGCACATTCAGGAAGGAGGCCTTCTTGAAGCTGTTTCCATGCATTCCACTCTAAATGTCTTCCAAGGTTGTTGTTATACACACATATATCTATATGAATAAAAATGTAATGTTAGTTTGTGGGATTAACATAACTGAAAAACCACTGGATGAATTGGCACCAAATTTGGACACAAGTCACCTGCCTATCGGGCCAACGAGTGACCATCACTCATAAAAACACTGAAAATCACAGCAGAAGAGACATAAAAAGCCAAAACATCAAAAAGACACTAGAGCGCATGTGCAAAAATGACTCCAGCTGACAAACAAAATAGCATATCCACTCTACAGCTTCCAGCATCCCCTAGCTGTTTCCAAGATGCAAGGTTTCTTATCCTTGGATCTCTTTGAGAGCATCCCAATCCCTGCATATTTCCAATTTCCTATTCCTGGACTGCAACTCCCAGCAATCCTCCAGATAGATAGATTAGATAGAGATAGGTAGGTAGGTAAGTAGGTAGGTAGATCGATCAGGAGGACTGCTGGGAGTTGCAGTGCAAAGATAAGTAGAGAGGGAAGAAAGAGGAAGGGAAAGAAAAGTGCAAAGGAAGTGAACAGGAAGAGAAGGAAGGAAGGAAGGAAGGAAGGAAGGAAGGAAGGAAGGAAGGAAGGAAGGAAGGAAGGAAGGAAGGAAGGAAGGAAGGAAGGAAGGAGAGACAGAGGGAGGGAAGGTTGGCCACAGCAATGTGTGGCGGGTACAGCTAGTGTGTGTGTGTGTGTGTGTGTGTGTGTGTGTGTGTGTGTGTGTATTTCCTGGTGAATGTGAATCCTGTGCCTTGCTGCCTTCCCTGAAGTAATACTCTCATTAGAATATCTATTTTTGCAACTTGACACAAGCACAAGCAGCGTAATGTATATTTCATTGTGTGTTCTGCTTCAGACGACTCACTGTTAACAAGGCTGAGTTTACAATCAATATTTCAGGGAGAGTTTTAAATATGCCGCAAGTGTATTTTGACCCCTTTCAGGCTCATGCCAAGGTTTCTGCAGGCAAGAGAAAGGAAAGGGCGGGGGAATATAAAGAAAGTTGTGTTGTGATGCCCTTTTCATGGCATATTCTGTTTGATAGAAATGGCAAAGCATTTCTAATCTCTATCTCTATATATAATAAAGCGGAATGTTTATATTTGTGTTTGTTTGTATGTATGTGTGTTTGTTTGTATGTATGTGTGTTTGTATGTATGTATGTGGCAGCGTTCTGATTGGCTCCTGGCCTCTACATTCTGACAACATGATTGGTTGCCAGTGAGGGAGTATTTGCATAATGCCTCTAATTGGCCAGCCAACACGAAGATTCTGACACTCTAAAATGCCAGAGGGGGATAAGGCAAAGGCCTGAGGCAGTCGCCAACACGAACATTCTGACACTCTAAAGTGGCAGAGGGGGTAAGGAAAAGGCCTGAGGCAGTCAGGCATGGTGGGAGTTTAAGGCCAAGACACTTTGTGACCCCTTTGCAACCCCAAACAATGAGAGAACAAGACCAAACTTGGCAGACAGAACCCTCAAGACCCACTCTGCATCCTGGTGCAGTTTGAGGGAGGGTGGACCATGGATGACAGGACTTGCAGTACTTTAACTCACTTCCTTAGAGCACTGTGGCCCACACCATAGAAGGATTAGCACCACACTTGGCACACAGATGCCCACTGGCCCACTTTACAACCTGGTGCGGTTTAGGGCAGGATGGGCCACAAATGATGGGATTTGCAGTACCTTCGCCCGATTCATTTCCCACAGAACATTGAAGCCCCTACAAATCACAGACCAGGCCCAAACTTGGCACACAGAGTACCCATGACCCACTCTACATCCTACTGCAGTTTGGAGGAGGGCAGACCATGGATGATGGGACTTGAAGTACCTCCAATCACCTCCCGAGACCACTGCAACCCTCATCCACTGACTGATCAAGATCAAACTTGGCACGCAGAGCCCCCATGACCCACACCACATCCTACTTCAGTTTGGAAGACATTGGACCACAGATGATGGGACTCGAATTACCTTCACTCACTTCCTGAGACCACTGTGAGCCAAATAAACAACTGATAAGGACCAACCTTGGCACACAATGCCTTTCTCAATTAACCCAGGCAGGGCCGGGTCCCCAAGCTAGTCATAGAATAAAGTACTGTTTGATGAGCATGTGGTATATTGGTAGCACCTGGGTAATGACCTAAGGGGGTGTGGTAATGGCTGAGTCATAACCATGTGAGGGTGATTGCAAAGGGGTTGCATCAACTAGTGTCCCTTTCTGATGACCTATCAACAGGTACCTATACGAGGAGCATTAAAGCATCCATCTTTCGCCCTCCTGTATGACTCAATGTGAGTATCTGCCTGTGTTGTATATGACTATTTGGTGACTCCGATTGTTTGCATTGACATGCTGAAAGTGGAACTGCAAATCCTGTTTCTACATTTTGTAGATATTGCAACAGTGAAGACTCTGGATTTTTTGGATGAAAACCTGAATCCACGAGTTTACTAAACAGTGTGTAGATAAAGTCAAATGCTGGCAGTTAGACTCTGTTGATAGACAGGTTGAAGCATGTGGACTCTGCTGTATTTTGCTTGCTTCTGAGACACTTGCTATCCAACTTGCAGCGGTTCAAGGAGGTTACAAAATTTTGCTTGCCTGATTTGGACCCCAAATACCCAACAATAACATGGGATGAACAACCTTCATGTTGGGACACCTGGTTGTCTTCCTCCCTTTTATCCTTGCAGTGAACCTCGTACGGTTGAATAATGTTGCTGTCCTTGAGCAATCAGGGATCACCAGCGTTGAGGCCATGCTATTGAGAACACAGGTGCACTGGGCAGGGCACATCTCTAGGATGGAGGACTATCACCTCCCAAAGATACTACTCTATAGTGAACCCGCCACGGGTCAGCGCAAGAGAGGCGCCCCCAAAAAGAGATATAAGGACTCCCTGAAACAACATCTCAGGCTCGTCCAGATTGATCATCAACAATGGTCCACCCTGGCCTCACATTGGGAGGCGTGGAGATGCACTATTCACAATGCTGCAGCCTCTTTCGAGAAGACACGCCAAATGGGTCTCGAAGAGAAACGACAACGCAGAAAGAACCGCAAGTTGGAAACAACATCACCCAAGGAGACTTTCTGCTGTGCTTTCTGCAACCAAACTTGCCTATCTCAGATTGGCCTTTTTAGTCATCAACGTGCTTGTAAGAAGCGTGGGATGAGTCCTTCCTAAGAATCTTCATTCACGAAGTAATGCCGAGAGAGACAACCTCGTAAGGTAACTTAAACTGGGGTGCAATTTCAATGCAAATCCATGGTTGAGTGAGAACGTGGACAGAGACGACTCAGTTTTAATCTACCACTTCAATTGTTACATTGCACTCTCTTTCGGGTAATCATGCTCAAGCACTGAGCCCTTCCATACCTATTGGGCATCCCATCTTGGTTCCTGAGATTCGTCCACCAAACCCTTGTTTCCCATCTTTCTTGCAGGGTTGCTGGCCATGGTCCTGAAACCTTAATGGGACTCGCTTTCCAATTCCCCAAAGCGTAAACATTACTCGTACACACAAGATGTGAATGAGCATGCCTACAGGATGTAGTGTTTCTTGGTGTCGACCAGGCATGTGCAAACTTGGGCCCTCCCTCCAGGTTTTTTGGACTTCAACTCTCACAATTCCTAACAGCCTCGGGCCCTTTCCTTTCCCCCCTCAGCCGCTTATGCTGAGTGCTGGGCCCATAACCAACACTTAAGCGGCTAAAGGGAGAAAAGAAGGAGCCTGGGGCTGTTAGGAATTGTGGGAGTTGAAGTCCAAAACACCTGGAGAGCCCAAGTTTGCACATGCCAGCCTGGTGTAAACACTTCAATGCTCAAGCCATTCAGCAGAGTAGCCAGTCCTTAGAAAGGAGCAAGTGAAGTTGCTCTAAGTGGGATCGTGCCACCGAGTTCCAAAAGGAGAGCGTTCCTTCCGTTGCTTGCACACTCAAGTAATCTATCCCCTTCTGAGCCAGCTGCCCTGAAATTGAGCCATAACAAGGATGTTCTCAGTGGCATCTCGGCTTCTCGCTGCCCTTTTCAAGTTGCTCTCAGGCAACGATTAATGCAGCCGATACCAATCCCCTCTTCCTCCTCTTAACAAGTCCACTTCCAACATGACTCGTGAACATGACCAAAGCAGACAGAGGAAAACAGAACAGGGCAGACCAAAGGTCAGCCGTGTTTGGAGATCACAAGTACCTTCAGCAACGGGAGGTTATTTCTCAGATGAGAAGGTAACTTTCTTGGCAGGGCCCTCACACCTCCATAGATATGGTGGGCACCATCTGAACTGGCCTTGTTTCTCCACAGCCGTAGCAGTTTTCTTGCAATTGTTTTCGGGGGAAACCAAATAACTGTTTGCTTGCTGTGAGTTATTTTGGACTGTCTGACCATGTTCCAGCAGCATTCCCTCCTGCCGTTTCACCTGCATCTGTGGCTAATGGCAGCTTCAGAGGTCTGTTGGAAGTGATGCAAGTGGAGTGTATATATGAAAGTACCTTTGTCTATTTGCAGCAAGTGTGGATGTTGCAATTAACAAGCTTGATTAGTATTGAGTAGCCATGAAGCTGCAAAGTCAATCATTGGGGGTATTTGCATAGAGATAGCCTCGCTGTTGTTGTTTGGAGTCATCCTTTGTGTAACGACTCTCCAACACTCGGTAAGGATCACGCGTAGATTGAAGCACGGTCCAACACGATTTTATTGTAGGTACGACACATGTGAAGCAAAAGCACCAGCCCGCCACCCAAACACACCTTATATACCCTGAGCCCCTCCCATTGCCCATGCAAAGTCAAAGCAGGGTTGCACCATATCCGGGTGATTCAGCATATCCCATAGTCCGAAGGGATGTGACCTCATGGGCCCATGAATCAGCGTTATGAGTCCAATTGTCCAATGTCCAGGCTCGGAGGAGTTTGCCTCACTTCCCTCCGCAGCCCCACACACATCTGGAAGTTACGTCACTCCCACTTGACTCAGCACAGTCTCTATGCAACTGGAGCCAAGGTCACCCAAGAACTGGGGCAAAGGTCGGTGCAATCTCATGGCAGGTTGGGAGCCTGAACTTCTCCTAAGCTCAGGTCTCCCAGTCCTGACACTTTGTTTGGGAGGTGTTAACTGGCACTTGATTATTTGCTGTCTGGAGTTCTCCTGTTTTGGGGTGGTGTTTATTATTTACTGTCTTGATTCTGGTGTGTGTGTTTTTCTGGTAACCAGGTTTTGTTCATTTTAATGGTTTCCTCCAAACAATCAAGGGCCATTTAACACCTTCCAAACAGAGGGTACCTCCAGGCAACAGAGGCCAGGCTACCTCTATGAAGATACCCTCACTGGTTGACTTTGCAGCTTCGTAGCTACTCAATGCTATTCAAACTTGCGAACTGCAATATTCACACTTGCTTTAAAAAGACAAGGGTTCTTTCTCCCACCCTGGACATTATACCACACGTATATAAACCCCATTTTCCCAGTTGCCAACAGAGCTCACAACGTCTCATTATGCCTGCCATAAATGGAGGCGAAACATCAGGAGAGAATGCTTCTGGAACAAGGCCATACATCCCTGAAAACTCTCAACAACCCAGTGATTCTGGTCATGATGGCCTTCAATAATACAATGAACTAGGTGCTTTCTGTTATGGATGTTCCCTTTGCCAAAAATTAAATAGAGGTCTTTACGTAAGCTGCTCCAATTGGAGCTATTAAGATAGTATATGTGAAGCACTGCCATCAGGCCTTCCAAATATTATTGGGTTGCAGTTCCCATCATCCCTCCCCATTGATGTTGCTCTCTAAAGCTATTCTCCAATATCATCTGGATGACATCAAGCTGCCCATTTCATAATACAGGCATGTTATTATTCAGTCATTTCAACTTAGAGCTCCCTTAAAAAATAAAAAGTGTGCGTGTGCATACATACGTGTTTCATCTTCCATACATTTCGCATTATCTATTTATTTACCATATTTCTATCCCGTCACTTCTCAACCCCCGAAGGGGGACCAAGAACAGCTTACATTGAGCCCCATTAAGAGGCTATTTCAACAATTACAATAAAATCACAATCTATACATATCAGTACCTAGTTAAAACCATGCATAAGCCATAAATTAAAACGATAAAACATCCTTGTCAGTCATAGAGAGTTGTCCTCCTTTCGGAGGGCGTGCAAAACTGCTCTCTTTCGGCAAACATTCGATCTGAGTGGTCCTGTGTAACATCTGTGCTTAGAATTTATAGTATAGAACTCATAGTGTTTTAGATTGTAGTTATTCTGCTTGATGTTTTATGTTCATCTTTTTATGCTGTTTTAATTGTTGTGAACCGCCCTGAGCCTACAGGGAGGAGTGGTATAGAAATTGAAATAATAAATAAATAAATAAATATCATCATGCCAGTTCGTCCCTTTAATTATTTATTTATTTATTATTTCGATTTCTCAGTCGCCCCTTCTGACTGGCTCTGGGCGACTTACAGTCAATAAAACACTAGAGCTCATTAAAACACAGTAAAAAAACACAATAAAAAATGCAGCTACACAATAACATATTAAAATGTGGTAGGGTGTCAGAGTTACATCCGCAGTTAAATCAGACAGTGGCGTACGCCCGCTACGTGTGGTCATAGCCCTTGGCCATATCTTAGAGCCCTAGCATTGTTCTTGCCCAAATGCCTGTATAAACAGGTAGGTTTTGCAGGCCTTTCTAAAGGCCAGTAAATTAGGCAACGCACGAATGGTGGGGGGTGAGGCGTTCCATAATGCTGGGGCAATGACGCTAAAGGCTCTCCTCCTTGTTGCGGTCAAGTGGAGGGCCGTATGACTCGGTATCGGTATTTAAAGTGCTGGTTACATCTATTAACCAAACGCCTGGTCCCAGAGCCATGCCTTTACTTTCTTTCAGAAAGCTAGAAGGGAGAAGATCGATCTTATCTCAGTCGGGAGTGTGTTCCATAGGCAGGGAGCCACTGCCGAGAAGGCCCCGTCTCTCATCCCCACCAAGCACATTTGAGCTGTTGATGGGAGTGAAAGCAGGGCCTCCCCGGATGATCTTAAATTTTGAGGTGGGACGTAAGGGTGGATGCGTTCGGACAAGTAAGCTGGGCCAGAACCGTTTAGAGCTTTATAGGACAAAACCAGCACTTTGAATTGGGCTCGGAGATGGACCAGCAGCCAGTGGAGCTGAGCTGACACACCGGGGGGGGGGGTATGTTCCCTGTATGTTGCTCCAGTCAGTAATCTGGCTGCCACCCGTTGAACTAGTTGGAGTTTCCGAACCATTTTCAAAGCCAGCCCCACATAGAGCGCATTGCAGTAATCTATTCGGGATGTAACCAGAGTGTGGACTACCGTGGCTTCCCAAAGTACGGGCGCAGCTGGCGCACAAGTTTTAACTGTGCAAAAGCTCCTCTGGCCACCGCCAAGACCTGGGATTCCAGGCTCAGCAATGAATCCAAGATCACTTCCAAAGTGCGAACCTGCATCTTCAGGGGGAGTGTAACCCCGTCCAACACAGGCTGTAACCCTATCCCCTGCTCAGCCTTTTGACTGACCAGGAGAACCTCTATCTTGTCTGGATTCAATTTCAATTTGCTAGCCCTCATCCAGTCCAACAGAGCAGCCAAGCACCGGTTTAAGGTCTGGACAGCCTCCTTAGTGACAGGTGGGAAGGAGTGACAGATCTGGACGTCATCTGCATACAGATAACTCCAACAAGGCCTTTGCTAGAGTCTGACTACAAACCGAAATATATCCGGATCTCATCGTAAAGGCTTTTTTTTTTCAGCCATATAAATTGCAATAAGAGAGTGGATCTCAGACAAACTGTCCACTATGGTTAATCATTTAGAACAACTACCATGTTAGGAAAATGTACTCATCTCCATGGAGACCCAACTGAAGTCTGGCATCGCTCAAACTCCGGTCAAGCATTAAAGATGGCAGAAACGAGAAGGTGAATATGAGAGCACGAGGGAGGGAGGGAGAGCCAATGAATACGAGAAGGCTTTGCAGTTCTGAAGATTCAAAACCATAAGATATCCAAATATATGTTCTATTTGCAAGATAAGAAAGACGTTGACCCCGGAGCTCTGGAAGCGGGATCAGACAGGATGCTGTAATGTAATTCAGAAAGCCTGCTTAACGTTTCAAGCGGGCAATCCCAAAGAAACATAATCAGAAGTAAGGGCAGGCCTGGATTACCCATAAGGCCACCCTAGGCCATGGCCTAGGGCGGCAGCCATGGGGGGGCAGTCGGTCTGGACCACCCAAAAAATTTTAAAAATTTAAAAAAATAAAAAGTTTGATCTTCAGGCGCTCCTGCGCCTGCACACGGAACACCATAGGCCCTAGGGCCTCTGATGGGGCTTCCCGCCGCCCCCTCCTCACTCGCGTCGGCCCCACCCCTCCTTCCTTCAGTGAAGGAAGGAGGGCCGACGCAAGCGAAAGGTGGAGGGAAGTCTCACCGCCCCCTCCTCACTCGCGTCGGCCCCGCCCCTCCTTCCTTCAGTGAAGGAAGGAGGGGCGGGGTCAACACCAACGCGAGCGAGGAGGAGGCGGAGGGAAATCCTGCCCGGCGCCGCCCCCTCCTCACTCGCGTTGGCGTCGGCCCTCCTTCTTTACTTCAGTGAAGGAAAGAGGGGTGGGGTCGACGCTGATGCAAGCGAGGAGAAGGCGGAAGGAAGTCCCGCTCGGTGGCGCCCCCTCCTTGCTCACGTCAGTGTCAGCCCTCCTTCCTTCCTTCACTGAAGGAAGGAGGGGCGGGGCCGACACGAGCGAGAAGGAGGCGGAGGGAAGTCCCACCGCCCCCTCCTCGCTCACGTCGGCGCCGGCCCTCCTTCCTTCACTGAAGGAAGGAAGGAAGGAGGGCCGACGCAAGCGAGGAGGGGGCGGAGGGAAGTTCAGTGAGGAGGAAGGAGGGCCCTCCTCGCAAGCGGCCCCGCCCCCCGCAAGCAGCCCCCCCCCCCGGGGCGGTGCTTCCAGAGTGTGGCCTAGGGCGCCACAAACAGTTAATCCGGGCCTGAGTAAGGGACACTGAATCGAATGGGGTTTACATTCAAGTATACCCGTCTTGGGTTACATTGTGGATCAAGAGATTTCATGTGATTTCTCTCCTTCCCATACTCATCTTCCACATATAATAATAATAATAATAATAATAATAATAATCTTTATTTATATCCCGCCACCATCTCCCCAACGGGGACTCAGGGCGGCTTACATGAGGCCAAGCCCAACAGTGCATTACAATAATACAAAACAAAACACAAAGCAGCAACATGATGAGGTAAATAAATATACAGATAAGTGGGACGGTGGGCATGGGATCCACAGGTACATGAGTCTTATTATTATATGGAGTTTAGCGGTTAAACCACTAAGCTGTAGAACTGAAAGGTTGGTGGTTCAAATCCGCAGGACAGGGTGAGCTCCCACTCTTAGTCCCAGCTTCTGCCAAGCTAGCAGTTCAAAAACATGCAAATGTGAGTAGATCAATAGGTATCACTTCGGCAGGAAGGTAATGGCACTTTATGCAGTCATGCCAGCCACATGATCTAGGAGGCGTCTATGGATAACGTCGACTCTTTGGCTTAGAAATGGAGATGAGCACCACCCCCCAGAGTTGGACACGACTACACTTAATATCAAGGGGAAACCTTTACCTTTACAGTAAACCTATTAAAATAAATCAATACTGTGTAAACTTCTTTGATTTAATGACGACACTCCAACTGGGACTAATGAAAGATTTGAAGGTTTGCAACCCAGGACAGAATCATGTAGTACTCCCAATGTTGTTGGAGTACAAGTCCCATTGGTAGCCATTATAGCCAAAGAGGAATGCTGTGAGTTGCAGTCCAACAACTCTGAGTCCCCTTCGGGGTGAGAAGGGTGGCATATAAATGTCATAAATAAATAAACTCCCAGTACACTGTCATTTCCTAATTGGTTTTATCATAAAAACATGGAAAACATTTATTAAACTGCACAAGGGACCTCCTGCTATAGCACATTTTGCACTCGTTTTTCAATGAATATCTCATCATTGAGTCTCAACCAATTCAAGACAGGGTTGCTGTGAGCTTTCTGGGCTATATAGCCATGTTCCAGCAGCATTCTCTCCTGACATTTCACCTGCATTTGTGGCTAATGGAATCTTCAGAGATCTGTTGCCAGTCAAGCAAGTGGAGTGTGTGTGTGTGTGTACATGTATTACATACATACCTGTGGAATAATGTCCAAGGTGGGAGAAACCCCTTGTCTGTTTGAAGCAAGTATGGATGTTGCAATTAACAAGCTTGAATAGCATTGAGTAGACATGCAGCTGCAAAGTCAATCAAGGAGGGTATCTGCATAGAGGTAGCAAGTGGAGGGTCTGTTTGAAGCAAGTGTGAATGTTGCAATTCACAAGCTTGAATAGCATTGAGTAGCCATGAGGCTGCAAAGTCAATCAGTGAGGATATCTGTATAGAGGTGGCCTGGCTGTTGTTGCCTGAAGACGTCCTCTGTTTGAGAGGTGTTATCTCACAGCCACCCGGTGATTCCAGCCTTGAAGGCCTTTAACAACACAATTCAACCTAGTTGGTGGAATAATCCATAAAAACAAAGTTTCTGGAGCACAACTGCTTTCAAAGTAAGTACTATACAATTGAATAGGAAATAATACTTTCAAAACGGAGAGATAATTTTTTTTCAAATTTTGTTACATAGTGCTATTGGTAAGACTAGGACTCACACACCTGTCAATCAAACACAAATTAATTTTATTATTTATTTATTTATTTCAAATATTTGTACCCCTCTCTTCTCAACCCCATTGGGGGGGGGGGACTCAGGGCGGCTTCCAAACGGCAACAATTTGATGCTTCCATACATACATGCTAAAACACATAATAAAACAAATAATTATATATAGTTAAAAACATTAAGTCAATATAATTAAAAATTTCTAACAAATACCAGTCTGGTGGCCGTTATCTAGTCAAGCTCTGTGATTGGATACTCCATCAAATTTATCCATAGTCCATTACCATTGATTGATGCAAAATAACACCTCTCCATGGAGGGTCAATCCAGGATGCTTTTATTTTCCCATCACTTGCTTCCAGGGCCTTAAAAGGAGGGTTGCCAGACACTGAATCAGAGGACTTATGCATCATAATAATAATAATAATGATAATAATCTCTATTTATACCCCGCCACCATCTCCCCAATGGGGACTCAGGGCGGCTAACATGAGGCCAAGCCCTTCTAAAATACAATACAACATAGTAAAATACAAAATACAAAACAAAATACATCAGAAATAATAATAACTTCAAAAATTAAAATACAATTACAATAACAAATGAAATGATACAGAAAATTCACACAGAAAAACCGAATAGGATGGGCAAGCCACGTGGACAGGATAAAATAATAAAGCCCTGGGTGAGATAGGAGTAGGAGATCACAAAGAATAGTGAGGACAGGCTTACAGTTAAGAATGGGGGAAAGTGCGTCATAGGAGAACACTATAACAGGAGCAACACTCTTCAAAGGCACAACGGAAAAGCCAGGTCTTCAGATTTTTCTTGAAGTCTGCTAAGGAGGGGGCTTGTCTAATCTCAACAGGAAGTGAGTTCCAAAGATAGGGAGCCCCAGCAGAGAAGGCTCTCTCCCTTGTTCCCACTAATCTTGCCTGTGACAGTGGGAGAGGCGAGAGGAGAGCCTCCCCGGAGGATCGGAGAGGTTGTGCAGGTTGGTGGCAGGAGATGCGGTCACGAAGGTAGACGGGTCCCAAACTGCTCAGGGCTTTATAGGTGATGACTTGAACCTTGAATTGGAGCTGGAAGATAAACAGCAGCCAATGGAGCTCCTTAATAATAATTATTGCTGCTATTATTGTTTGTTTGTTTATTTATTTATTTACTTTATTTATATTCCGCTCTTCTCACCCCTAAGGGGACTCAGTGCGGATTACAGGTGCACATACTTAGTAGACAATCCCTGCCGTTTCCACATACACACATATAGACGAACAGAGGCAAACTCTGGCCACCAGGGGGAGCTGACGCACTCCTCATCTCAGCGTTCCCAGCATCCCTTGTTGTTCCTTCCGCATTCATCAGCATTCCTGGAGTTCTTTAATGGCCTCATAATTCAGTCAAAATTTGCCTCCCCACTTAATGTGGTACCTTTATCTCCTACTTGACAGATGCAACTGTCTTTCGGGCTGCAAAGGTCGACAGCAGGCTACACTTAAAGGTCGAGCACCCACCTTGACCCAGGCAGGCCTCGAACTCATGACCTACTGGTCAGAGAGATCTTATGCAGCTGACACTTAGCCAGCTGCGCCACATTCCCGGTGCTATTTCCTTAAACAGGGGGGTTGACCACTCCCTGTAATTCGCTCCCATTATTAATCTGGCTACTGCATGTTGGACTAATTGGAGTTTCCGGACCACCTTCAAGGGAAGCCCCACACAGAGTGCATTGCAATAATCTAATCTAGAGGTAACTAAGGCATGGACCACCGTGGTCAAGTCAGGCATACAGCCTTAACACGGAATAATGGTCTTTTCACCGTCTTTGCATTCACACATTTCATTTCAGCCCTGGCGTTCATCCAGAGTGGTGGATGTTGCTGAATTATTGAGAGTTTGGCAACTCTGCTGACCTTTCCCCCTTATGCAGTGTGTGTGGGTGTGCATTTGTGTGATAGTGCCAAGCGACAAGAGGTCCGGGTGAGCGAGTGTGTTCTGCAGACCTTGCCCTGGCCATTTGCGGCACTTTCTATAATTTATCAACAAGTAGGACAGCGGCTTCCATTTAGCAAACAGAACTTGTCACTTGGGCATAGAACGCTCATCTGCATCATTATGCCCGGCCAGAGTTTAACAGCAAGTAATTGCTCTTTGAAAGGGAACAATTAGTTTTGGGGAGCAAAGCGCTGGCGAGGGGGAAAGGGAAAGGTTACGACTTCTGCAAACGTGCTCTCTCTTTGCATTAATGATGGCCAAAGACGTAGCACTAAATTATGTGATCCCCTGCGTCACAGTGGCCACTGTGACATGTTTAGAAATAAGGGCCAAAAGAGAGATAAGCATTTGAATAGCAGGCAGGACTGTTTCTTGGCTTGTGCATTCAAACAGAGGCAGACATCTCACTGCTGCTATTATTGTTGTTGTTATTGTTTATTTATCATGTGTACATCACAGCACACATGCACCTTAGGTCTAAGTGTCTGCGATTCGTCTCTGAATATCAGACTCTTCTCAAGGGCCTAGGATATTAGAAATTATTATTATTATTTTACTGACGCAAAACCACAGTATGTCACAGCAAACAAGATCTATATGCTGGATTTCGTATCACAAAATCACAAGTCAAACACTTCCCAAGCATATTATTTAATATCTACATGCGACCACTTGCTCAGCTGGTGTGTAGCTTCGGGCTTGGATGTCATCAGTACGCTGATGACACCCAGCTCATTCTGAGAATGGATGGCCGGGCCGAATCCGTACCCGATAATTTCCATCGCTGCCTTGAGGCTGTTACTGGATGGCTGTGAGCCAGTAGGTTGAAGGTGAATCCGGCTAAGACAGAGATCCTGTGGCTCGGGCGCCCGGGCGGTAGGGATGTCCAGCTTCCAACCCTGGACGGCGTGACATTACGTCCGTCGTCGTCGGTAAAGAGCCTTGGGGTAACCCTTGACCCCCTGCTCTCGATGGAGGCACATGTCTCCGCCGTCAACAAAGTGGCATTTTTCCATCTCCGCCAGGCAAGTGGCCCCCTGTTTGTCCCGTGGCGACCTAGCTATAGTGATCCAAGTCACGGTCATCTCGAGACTAGACTACTGTAATGCTCTGTACATTGGCCTTCCTCTGTCAGTGATCCGGAAACTCAAGCTGGTGCAGAACGCTGCAGCCCGGCTCCTTACGGGGAGCACATTCTGCGCGATCTGCACTGGCTGCCGGTAGAATGCCGGATCACCTTCAAAGTGTTAGTTTTAACTTTTAAGGCTTTACATGGTCTGGGGCCAGTGTACCTGCGGGACTGCCTCATCCCGTACCATCCCACCAGATCACTGTGTACCAAAGATCAGAACCTTTTGGTTGTCCCCTCGCCTAGGACCTATCGTTTGATGGCTACCCACCAGCGGGCCTTTTCAATAGTAGCTCCAACGCTGTGGAACTCAATGCCAGCCAACATGTGCAGCCTGCAGGGCATTCTTCCCTTTCGGAAGGCCCTGAAGACCCTGCTTTTCCGACAAACGTTTGGAGCAGGATGAACCTAAGTCCACGACTTGCCGCCTATGTGCCCATCTGTTTTTACCTTATTTACTGTGTCCATCCAGTTGTGTTTTTAAATTGTGTTTTAATGTTGTTTTTACCTTATGCCTCTTCAAATTGTTGTGAGCCGCCCCGAGCCTCCGGGGAAGGGCGGGCTATTAAGTTTGAATTAATAAATAAATAAATAAATAAATAAAATATAGGACCGTGTGATGTATTTTCGAATGATGCACGCAGATCCAAGTCAGGTGCCCTTTTGCCACTGACAGATTGTGATTTTGTCAATGTTTATTGTTTCCAAATACCGACTAAGATCTTTTGGCAGAGCACCCAGTGTGCCAATGACCACTGGGACCACCTGTACTGGTTTATGCCAGAGCCTTTGCAGTTCAATTTTGAGATCCTGATAATGGCTGCTTTTTTCCTGTTGTCCCCTTGTATGGCAACATCAATAATCTGCACTTTTTTTCTTTTCCACAACCGTGATGTTTGGTGTATTGTGTTCCAAAACTTTGTCAGTCTGGATTGGAAAGTCCCACAGTATTTCTGCATGTTCATTTTCCACTACCTTTGCAGGTTTATGATCCCACCAGTTCTTGACTACTGGCAAGTGGTACTTGTGGCATAAGTTCCAATGAATCATTTGGGCCACAGAGTTGTGCCTCTGTTTGTAGTCTGTCTGTACAATTTTCTTGCAGCAGCTGAGGAGATGATCCAGGGTTTCATCAGCTTCCTTGCACAGTCTGCATTTTGGGTCATCAGCTGATTTTGTTTCAATCCTGGCCTTAATTGCATTATTATTATTATTACCTTGTGTAACAACATTTGAAAAAATCTGTTTCTGGTTTGAAAATGTTATTTCCTGTTTAATTGTGAGGTTCTTAATCAGAAACTATGTTGAACTGGTTGAGACTCGATAATTATGCTTGTGCAATCCAGGTAGCCCTTGACCCATTTCGTGTCCCGGCTTTCGGTGGTTTTTATTTTATTGTAGTTTGCTGTTGGGCTTGGCCTCATGTAAGCCGCCCAAGTCCCCATTGGGGAGATGGTGGTGGGGTATAAAGATTATTATTATTATTATTATTATTATGAACTTCCTGACTGTGAGAGCTGTTCAGCAGTGGAACTCTCTGCACTGGAGTGTGGTGGAGGCTCCTTCTTTGGAGGCTTTGAAACAGAGGCTGGATGGCTATCTGTCATCCAGCCATATAAGCCACCCCAAGTCCCCATTGGGGAGATGATGGTGGGGTATAAATAAAGTATTATTATTTATTTATTTATTATTTCGATTTACTAAACCACCCTTCCCAAGGCTCAGGACGGTTTCCAGACATATAAAAACACATCAAGATTTAAAACATCATAAAATACCATAAAACAATCCTAACCAATTACATTCACATAAAATCACATAAAATCACATGAATTGGAACAGGCTGGTTCGTGATGGAAGGCAGTGGCAGCACGTCTAGGCGGGAGATTATCAATTCAAGCACCGGTCAGTCACCAAATGCTTGCCTGAACAGCCAGGTCTTGCACGACCTATGGAAGGCCATCAGGTCCTGCAGGGCCCGCGTCTCGGCCGGGAGCGAGTTCCACAGGACCGGAGCAGCCACCGAGAACGCTCTCGGCCATGTGCTGGAAAGCCTATAGAGCTTCAGACCTGGGACCTCAAGCATGTTAAGACCCTCTGAACGCAGTGATCTTCTGGGCACGTATGGGGTAAGCCGCTCCTTCAAGTACACTGGCCCCAAACCATGTAAGGCCTTGAAAGTCAAGTTATTAAGAACTTCCTGACTGTGAGAGCTGTTCAACAGTGGAACTCTCTGCCCTGGAGTGTGGTGGAGGCTCCTTCTTTGGAGGCTTTGTAACAGAGGCTGGATCCAGCCATTTAAGCTGCCCCGAGTCCCCGTTGGGGAGATGGTGGCGGGGTATAAATAATGATGATGATGATGATTATGATATTATTATTAAGGAGTTACTGACTGTGAGAGCTGTTCAACAGTGAACTCTCTGCCCTAGAGTGTTCAGCAGTGGAACTCTCTGCCCTAGAGTGTGGTGGAGGCTCCTTCTTTGGAGGCTTTGAAATAGAGGCTGGATGGCCATCTGTCAGGGGTGCTTTGAATGTAATTTTCCTGCTTCTTGGCAGAATGGGGTTGGACTGGATGGCCCACGAGGTCTCTTCCAGCTCTAGGATTCTATGATTCCTGCTGAAAGAAAGGGTCCTGTAACAATTCACCTTCTATAGAATGAGATGGTTTGACACGGTCGACCACAATCTTTTGATCCACCGCCTGGCCATGGCTGGAGTGAGGGGACTGCCCTTAAATGGCTGACCTCCTTCCTCCGCCAGCGGTCTCAGCGTGTGAGGAGGGGCGAGTGGTCTCCGAGGGCTCCCCATTAGTTTGCGGAGTTCCTCAGGGGCCATCCTCTCCCTCTGTTATTTAACATCTACATGCAGCCGCTTGCACAGCTGGTGCGGAGTTATGGGCTGGAGTGCCACCAGTACGCTGACGACACCCAGCTCATTCTGAGGATGCTGGGCAGGCCGGAGCCCGTCCCCGATAATTTCCAGCACTGCCTCGAAGCCGTTACTGGATGGCTGCGAGCCAGTAGGTTGAGGGTGAATCCGGCGAAAACGGAGATCTTGTGGCTGGGTCGCCCGGGCGGTGGGTGCCCGGCTTCCAACCCTGGACGGTGCGGCGCTGTGCCCAGCGCTGTCTGTGAAGAGCCTGGCGGTCCACCTGGACTCCCAGCTGACCATGGAGGCCCAGGTCTCTGCGGTCAGCAAGGCTGCCTTTTTCCACCTCCGCCAGGCAAGGAGGCTGGCCCCCTACCTCTCCCGGAACGACCTGGCCACGGTGATCCAAGCCACGGTCATCTCAAGGCTAGATTACTGTAACGCGCTCTACGTTGGCCTTCCTCTGTCGTCGATCCGGAAGCTCAAGCTGGTCCAGAACACTGCCGCCCGGCTCCTGTCTGGCACGCCAGCAGGTTGCCGTATAACACCCGTCTTGCAGGATCTGCACTGGCTGCCTATTGAGCACCGGATCGCCTTCAAAGTGTTGGTTCTTACCTTCAAGGCTTTGTACGGCCTGGGGCCAGCGTATCTGAGGGACCGCCTCACTCCCTATTGCCCATCGAGATCACTACGGTCTGAGGATGCCAACTTCCTGGAAATACCATCAGCAAAGTCGGCAGACCTGACATCTACCCGCCGGAGGGCGTTCTCCGTCATAGCCCCCACGCTGTGGAACACCCTCCCGGCCGAAACCAGAGCCCTGAGGGATTTACTCCCATTCAGGCGGGCCTGCAAAACCCATCTGTATAGGCAGGCCTTCGGAGAGTAGGCCCGCGTGCTCTGGGTACTGTGTTGTGGCACCTGTTGCTGCTCAAATTTGTTTTATTGCCTGTTCTGCTATTGCTCTAATTGTCCAATTGTTTTATGTTTTTAATCTTTGTATTTATGCCCCTGGCTCTTGTGAGCTGCCGCGAGCCCCCGGGAGTCGGCGGCATAGAAGCCCCAATAATTAATAAATAAATAAATAAATAAATAAAACAAAACGAAAGACTCCTTCTTTGTCTAAAGCAAACCAGATTAGCCATCTTTGTGGGTTTTGTTTTCGAAAGGTAGATGTCCATAAACCAGCGTTTGTCATCTCAAAAACTGATCGTGAATCACAATGCCTGTTCTCCACCTACAGCCTGCACTATTTGTTCTAAGAATAAGGCATGCGAAGCCTTGCCTTTTGTTTGAGCTGCTTCTGAAAATGGGACTCTAAAAGGATCCGCAGTCGACAGGAGACTCTGCAAAGAGTAATAAAGCAACATCCAGGAGGAATGGACCTGAAAGGTCTAAGCCAGACATGGGCTAACTTGGGTCCTCTCTCCAGGTGTTTTGTACTTCAACTCCCACCATTCCTAACAGCTAAACTCCCAGCATCCTCCACCATTGGCTATGCCAATGTTTCCCAACCAGTGTGCCGTGGCACACTAGTGTGCCGTGAGCGATCATCAGGTGTGCCGTGGGAAATTGGAACCTCCAATACCCTTTCTTCCCCCTCCTGCCGAACACTTTTTCTTCTCCACTCAGGCTCCCTTCTTCCCAGCCTCACTCTGCTTGCTTTGCCTCGCTTTGCTCTGGGGGGAGTCTGCGCAGTAGCGCCCGCATGGGTCACGTCTTCCTCCCTCCCCCCTCCCGAACACGCTCACGCTGCCCCCTCGGATCAAAATGGCGGCAGAAGCGGCAGTGTAGAAGAAAAAGTAAGTGTTCAGCAGGAGGGGGAAGAAAGGGCGCAAAGGGGAAGGGGGAGGAAGAGGTCTCTGTCGAAAGCTGGCATGAGCAAACTTGGACCTTCCAGGTGTTTTGGACTCCAACTCCCACCATTCCTAGCAGCCTCAGGCCCTTCTCCTTTTCCCCCCTCAGCCACTTAAGCAGGAAAGAGCCTCAGGCTGTTCGGAATGGTGGGAGTTGAAGTGTAAAGCACGCAGAGGGCCGAAGTTTTCCCATGCCTGTTTTAGGGACCTTAAAGTGGTAACCTCCTTCCAACATTGTGATTCTGGATAGAAAACAAACAACAACGTAACATAACATTGTTTGAGTCCACAGTGCTCTCTGGGTGTAGGTGAACTACAACTTCCAAACTCAAGGTCCATTCCCAAGCAAACCCTTTCAGTACTTTCTGTTGGTAATGAGAGTTCAATATGCCAAGTTTGGTTCAATTCCATTGTTGCAAGAGTTCCGGATGCTCTTTGATTGTGTGTTAACTATAAATCCCAGAAACTGTAACTCCCAAATGTTAAGGTTTATTTTCCTCACACTCCATCTGTGTTCACATTTGGGCATATTGAGTATTCATGCCAAGTTTGGTCCTGATCCAACATTGTTTGAGTCCACAGTGCTCTCTGGATATAGGTGAACTACAACTCCAAAACCCAAGGTCAATACCCACCAAACTCTTATAGCATTTTCTCTTGGTTATGGGAGTTCTGTGTGGGAAGTTTGTGTCTTCCTGCCATTCCTGCCAGGATATCTATGTTGTGTTCATCAAAACAGGCCCAGGTTTCACACTGAGTGTATAAATACATTTAAAAACATATTAACTATATGTATTACTGTGTTAGAGTGTCATTTTGTGTCCTTTTGGTTGTTGGTGTGCCCCAGGATTTGGTAAATGTAAAAAATGTGCCACTGCTCAAAAAAGGTTGAAAAACACTGGGCTATGCTATGACTTCTGGGGACTGTAGTCCAACCACATCTGGAGGACTACCGGATTCCCATATCTGCATTAAAGTTTATATTGAGCTGTAGCTGCACGAATGTGGATGTTTGGAATTACTTGAACTATTCAAATGGTCATCTTTCTGTTCAAAACAAAAGAGTCCAGGCCACTCACAACAAGAGCAGTGAAAACTACTGCGACGATTAAGAAATATGTGGGGCTTCTAAAAACTCTATACATTGCAAATGATAGCATACTGTTTGCTTGTTTTTTAAATACTTAGTCACAGAGAGGGACTAAACCAAAAGTCAACGACAAAATCCGTCACCCTGCAGCCAAATGGCTGTCAGATTTCTCAATCGCGAGGAAGTAAGAAATGTGCAATCCCTGGACGATGCATCAATAGAAAACCTTTCTCACACAAAAAGGACAAATGGTTCCTGGATGGTAACTCTCATCAGTCCTAGCCAGCAAACCCAAGGTGAAGAATGATAAGATTTACAGTGAACTAGAGTGTTGCAAGAGACCCACCTCTCCACATTCAAGATGTAATTGAGAACAATAGAATGGGGATATATTCTCGATGAGGACATGCTGTCATTTGCCCAAATCAGGGTCAACAAAGGAGAGCACTGCCATGCTTTATTTACATCCTAGCGGTATCTAAGGCTGTGGTGGCGCAATGGGTTACACTGTTGAGCTGCTGAGCTTCTGATCTGAAGGTTGGCAGTTCGAATCTGCGGGATGGGGTGAGCTCCTGCTGATAGCCCCAGTTCCTGCCAACTTAACAGTTGAAAACATGCAAATGTATTAATTTATTTACTTACTTTGCTTCTAGACCGCCTCTCTCAGCCTGAAGGCAACTCGAGGCTGTGTACAAATAGCAGGAACTGCTCAAGACAAACAAATCAACAATTATCAATACAATTCCAACATATACAAATTAGCATTTAACATTAAATACACAATATCAGCGTCTCATTATTAAGTCGATTTCCAATTGCATCGTCGTCGTTCCTTAGGCCTCTATTTGATAATCATACTACATCTGCAAATCCCCGGTCAAATAGCCAGGTCTTGACCTTCCTGCGAAATGTCAGGAGGGAGGGGGCTGATCTGATGTCATTAGGAAGGGCGTTCCAAAGTCGAGGAGCCACCACTGAGAAGGCCCTGTCTCTCGTCCCCACCAATCGTGCCTGCAAAGCAGGCGGGACCGAGAGCAGGGCCTCTCCGGATGATCTTGAGCATTTTGAACGTTCATAGGAAGAGATGCGTTCAGACATGTAAGTTGGACCAGAACCGTTAAGGGCTTTAAAGGCTAAAGCCAGCACTTTGAATTGTGCCCGGTAGCAAACTGGTAGCCAGTGGAGCTGGCGCAACAGAGGAAAAACAGAGGAAAGGAAGGGGCCTGAGGCTGTTAGGAATGGTGGGAGTTGAAGTCCAAAACACCTGCAAATGTGGGTAGATCAATAGGTACTGCCTTGGCTGGAAGGTAATTGGTGCTCCATGCAGTCATGCCGGCCTAGGAGGTATCTAAAGACAACACAGGCTTCTCGCCTTGGAAATGTAGATGAGCACTTCCTCCCGAGCCAGAGATGAAATGAGAAGCCTTTGCCTTTATCTGTGTATTTGTCTGTTTATTTGCGTTGTTTCAAAAGCATCACATGTTTGCCTGTGTCTGTTTATATGCTGTAATCAACCCCAAGTCCCCGAGAATACAAATAAGTTGTTGTTATTTGTTATTTATTTATTTATTTATTTACTTTATTTCTATTCCGTCCTTCTCACCCCGCAGGGGACTCAGGGCGGATTACAATGTACACATTACATTTAGACACACAAACACACAAGGCAATTTAACATCAGGCCACCAGGGGGAGCTGTCGCACTCCTTCATTCCTCAGCGTGTTTCCTGGAGATCTTTTTTATGGCCTCGTAAATCAGTTAAATTTAGCCTCCCCACTAAGTGGTCCTTAATTTCTTACTTGACAGATGCAACTGTCTTTCGGGTTGCAAAGGTCGACAACAGGCTACACAATAGGTCGAGAGCCCACCTCGACCCAGGCAGGTTTCAAACTCATGACCTTCTGGTCAGTAGAGATCTTATGCAGCTGACACCCAGCCAGCTGTGCCACATTCCCAGTTATCTGACCGGTCACTCTACAAAATACCTATTGAATGCCATTGGCCTGATCCAGAACTGCTCTTTTCATGAATGCAGAAAATGTCAAGTCTACAGACTAGTTAGCTGCAAGCTGAGATACACCCCACCTTATCTGGGCCCATAAATCGGTAATCAAACTGGATGAACTTGGATGCAAGTAGGACAGGTTTCGGGCAACTGAAGCGATAATATACTACTTGGGATGAAAATTCAGTCACAGCCAGGAATGTTGGCATGCAAATGGAGTGCATGCAACCTTTGTCCTTTTCCCAAACATGAATAATCTTCTAGCTATGGAGAGGAGAGTAATGCATTTTCATGGAGGCAGGTGAGAAGGGGTCTCTGCTTGCAGAACGCCACCTGCATTTACCAGCAGGCATCCGATGTTAATCAGGAAACACATGCCTTTTCGAAAAGGGAAAGAGCTTCATATTTAACAGGTAGCATGGGGGAGTAGCTTTTGAGATCTTCGGGAAGGATTTGAAACTCCACAGAGAGGATAATGTATTGCAAAAACAACCCTGGGAGGATTGCAAAGTGAGGAAGGGGAAAATATCTGCTGTTTTCTTGCAGGCAGATGCTGCTGTCAGCTCCAGCGAGTCCATCCTTGGGAAGCACATTGCAGGGAGAAGTAAGGCTCTAACGGTGTGTATTAATGCACACCGCAGAGCAGTCGGCGGAAAACTCCGCTAGTTAAACAGTGACATCTACAGCCACGTTTCAGGGAACGGATTTCTCTGCAGTGCGGACACTGGCAGCACTGAGAAGTCCTCCCTGGGAAGGGATGAAAAGCATCTTTGCATCCAGAATGAAGCAGGCTTGCTTCCTGGTCACATCCAGGCAGCACCGAAGTCGAAGAACGTAAGAAAGCCTCGGCATGTACGAGGGTGACCTGTCAGAAGGGAACATTCAGTATTAGCCGAGCACTCTTTGAGAACAAAATAATCACACGTTCCCAAAACAAGAAGCAAATCCATTACCCTGCACAAGGGAAAAAATATACCTACTTGCATAAAGATTGTGTGGGAAATTAAATAGTCGTGTTGCACGTTGTCATCCTTATAGAGAACATTGTGCCCACTGCTTGCTATCAAATTCTAACACTGAGAAGGCAACTTTGCGTCTTGTTTTCTCTTCTTATGGCATTAAACAAAACATGGTGTAATTGGCAACCTTTGATGGAGAGGACAAACGAAGCACTGCCCTCTGCAATGTAGCACCGTTCATATCCCAGTTTGAGAACACAGCATATCAGGTATTTTGACACTGTGAGCAGAAAAGGTCTGTGGCAGATCCTGGAACGTCTAGGATCTCCCCCCAAACTCCTCAAAATGATTATCCTGTTACATGAGGGCCAGCACGGTCAAGTCAGATATGGCGATGCTCTCTCAGAGCCCTTTCTAATAACTAATGGAGTGAAACAAGGTTGTGTTCTTGCACCAACCTTATTTACAATCTTCTTCAGTATGATGCTCCAAAGGGCTACAGCAAACCTCAAAGAAGACGGCATATATATACGCTATCGTACTGATGGTAGCTTGTTCAATTTAAGCCGCCTGAGGGCTCAAACTAAGACTCTAAACTATCTAGTCCGTGAGCTGCTTTTTGCTGACGATGCTGCCCTTGTCGCCCATTCAGAAGAGAAACCCTGCAGTGCCTGACATCCTGCTTTGCAACCGCTGCAGAGCTGTTTGGGCTGGAAGTCAGCCTGAAGAAAACGGAAGTCCTCTACCAGCCCGCACCACAGGAAGAACACCATCATCCCCACGTCAGCATAGGCACATCTGTGCTTAAGTCCGTTCAGCAGTTCACCTACCTGGGAAGCATCATCTCTTCAGATGCCAAGATTGACAAAGAGATAGATCACAGATTAGCAAAGGCATATAGTGCATTTGGAAGGCTTCACAAAAGAGTCTGGAGCAACAAGAACCTGAGGCAAAGCACCAAAATCAGTGTGTACAGAGCTATCATACTGTCTATTCACCTATCGCCAACACCTACAACTCCTCGAACGCTTTCATCAGTGCTGTCTTCGCACAATCCTAAATATACACTGGACCGACTATGTGACTAATGTTGCTGTCCTTGAGCAAGCAGGGATCACCAGCATTGAGGCCATGCTATTGAAAACACAGCTACGCTGGGCAGGGCACGTCTCTAGGATGGAGGACCACCACCTCCCAAAGATACTACTCTATGGTGAACTCGCCACGGGTCAGCGCAAGAGAGGCACCCCCAAAAAGAGATATAAGGACTCCCTGAAACAACATCTCAGGCTTGGCCAGATTGATCACCAACAATGGTCCACCCTGGCCTCACATCGGGAGGCATGGAGATGCACTATCCACAATGCTGCAGCCTCTTTTGAGAAGACATGCCGAATGGATATCGAAGAGAAACGACAACGCAGAAAGAACCGCAACTTGGAAACAACATCACCCAAGGAGACTTTCTGCTGTGCTTTCTGCAACCAAACTTGCCTATCTCAGATTGGCCTTTTTAGTCATCAACGCGCTTGTAAAAAGTGTGGGATGAGTCCTTCCTGAATCTTCGTTCGCGAAGTAATGCCGAGAGAGAGAGAGAGATATCAGGTATTTATCTGAAGGATTTATTTTCACCTCTCCGACTGAAATGTGCAACGCCGTTCCTGTTTCTCTTGTGGGCACATACTATTTTGGACTTGTTATTTGCCATACCTTGTAGAGCATGAAACAAAGCAACCTTTCCAAGCTCTGCTCGCTCCTGCCATCAGCCATCATGGTTAATTCTTAATACTCTGCAGGCAATGAATAAATCTCACCATTCACTGAAAAACATTGTCCTTGAGATGATTTGAGATGTTGAAGCTCCAGGTGTGATACAATGGTGACGGATTCCAATTAAGGCTGTTTGCACATCTCGCCCTGTTGCTCTGAAAGAAGAGGTGGGAAAGGACTTTCCTTGAAGATCTAGGAGGGGGCTGATCATAGACTTCTTGGGCTTTCTGATGTGTGGGATCAGGGGCGGTCCTACAGGTAGGCCAAGGAAGCGGCCGCATGGGGCGCCATTTGGGAAGGGGCGAATTCCGCCTGCCGGGCGACGGCACAAGACAGCGTCCTCAGGCAGCGCTGTGGCTGCCTGCTTTTGGGCCCCGGCCTTGTGCGCTCTGACGTTGCTTCTGGGCTTGCGCAGAGCTTTTCGCACAGGCGCATTTCCTCCGGAGCTGAAGTTGACTGCAGGAGCAACTGCGCATGTGCGAAAACCTCCGCGCATGCCCAGTAGCTCCTGTGCGCAGAAGCCTGTAAGCAAGCACTCCCTATCGGGCAGGCAGGGAGTGCTTCCTCTCCCTTTGTCTCCGCCCTGCCGCCGAATACGGTGACCCAATTGGGCAGGCAGGGGGCGGAGACAAAGGGAGAGGGGAGTAGAGTCAAAGGGGTATTGGCGACGTATTGCCTCCTGACAGCCACCACCGCGCACTGAGGAGAACTCCCTCGCCAGGCCCAATCACGTGTGAACCCTACCACACCCACCCACTTCCCCCCGCGCGTGCGCGCACCAGCCAGGAGCATCAAGGAGAGACAGGTGCAACTGCGCAGGCAAATAGTAATATATAATATTTTATTTTACTTTATTTTGGATTATTTGAGTTTTATAAGAGTAATGAAAATATTTAGTAGAGGATAATTTTATTTAAATAAATAATTTTATTTATTATTTTATAATAATAATAATAATAATATAGAATGTTATATTATCTTATAATGTCAATATATTATAATATAATTATATTGTAATGTAGTATAATATAATTATGATATAATATAGTATGAGTATGTACTATGATATATTGTATATACATTGATATAATATAATACTACTAATGGTGTTGTGATATTATAATTGTATATTTGTTTTACATGGGGGGGGCAAAATAATGGGGTGGGGCGCCAAAATAATGTTCGCTTACAATATAAAATTACCTTAGACTGCCCCTGTGTGGGATGGAGAACCTCTTTATCCAATGTGCCATGTGCCATATATGTGCTCACTAGCACGCAATTGGTGCACTCTTTTTCGTTCCTGGAAATTCCCCAGGGATCTACAACGAATGATTCAGGGACTGCCATCACTCTAGAGACCGCTCTTCCGAGTACAATTGTCCTAAGCCATCTGTTCTGAGGTTCTCCTCCAATGGACAGGATGCTAGCCAGATTAAGCCTTTGGCTTTAAGGTCTTTCATGCTTAAAGAGCACAAAATATTTATTTCTGTCCAAACCAGAGTTTTTGATTGGCTCCTACCCAAGCTTTATACTTGGCTGCCCATCCAATTCTCTGATTGATTGGAAGTGTGTGTGAGGGAGGGAGGGAGAGGGAAGGAGGGAGGGAGTATATATGTACTACAAAGGCTGTTGCTAGGTGAAGTGGCCTTCTGTGATGTTGCTAAACTAGCTGTTGCTAGGTGAAGGTGCCTCTGTGATGTTCCTAACCTGGCTGTTGCTGTGTGAGGTGGCCCTTTGGTGTGTTACTAAACTGGTTGTTGCTAGGTGAAGTGATCTCTGTGCTGTTACTAAATTCGCTGTTGCTAGGTGGAGTGGCCTTCTGAGATGTTACTAACCTCTCTGTTGCTATGTGAAGTGGCCCTCTGTGATGTTACTAACCTGGCTGTTGCTAGGTGAAGCAGCCCTCTGTGGTGTTACTAAACTGGCTGTTGTTAGGTGAAGTGGCCCTCTGTGATGGTACTAAACTAGCTGCTGCTTGTTGGAGTGGCCCACTGATGTGTTACTAAACTGGCTGTTGCTAGGTGAAGTGGCCCTCTGTGATGGTACTAAACTAGCCGCTGCTCGGTGGAGTGGCCCACTGATGTGTTACTAAACTGGCTGTTGCTAGGTGAAGTGGCCCTCTGTGATGGTACTAAACTAGCTGCTGCTCGTTGGAGTGGCCCACTGATGTGTTACTAAACTGGCTGTTGCTAGGTGAAGTGGCCCTCTGTGATGGTACTAAACTAGCTGCTGCTCGTTGGAGTGGCCCACTGATGTGTTACTAAACTGGCTGGTGCTAGGTGAAGTGGCTCTCTGTGATGTCAATGGGAAATAAAAGTGATGTGCATATGAAACGAAAGGGAGGAAGCCAGGAAAGAGACCCAAAGAGAACCACCTCACCCAGCAACAACTAGTTTAGCAACATCACAGAGGGCCACTTCACCTAGGCCATGAAAGCCTTTGACAATACATTGAACATCTCTATGGAGAGAAACTGTTCCAAGACACACACAAATTGGAAAAACTAAGGAGAGAATACTTCTAGAACATGGCCGTATAGTCCAAAACACCTACAACAACCCAAAGAGAGCCAGGTTGCAATAAAGACACTGGGCAGTAGATCCTCTCAGAGCTGGAGAAAGGAGAAAGCAGGCAGGGAAGGGGGGAAAGGAGAAAAAGAAAGGAACGAAAGGGAGGAGAAGGAGGGGGAAGAAAGAAAAAGGAAGAAGGGAAGGAGGGAAGGAAAGGAAGGGAAGAGAAGAGAAAATGGTATAAGGGAAGGAAAGAAAATGAAGGGATGAAAGCAGGGGGTATTGTCCCTTCGACATATGGGTGATACCAACTATATTACTTATTTATTTATTTATTATTTGGACTTGTACTCCCCGAGGGCTCGGAGCGGCTTACAATCAGGTAAAACACACAGAGATAAAAACATACATATTAAACTAGTTTAAAAAAGATTTCTGGCCTAGCAATCAAAGGCTAGCCGGAAAAGGTGAGTCTTGCAGGCCTTGCGGAAGGAGAGAAGGTCCTGCATGGCCCGTATCGCTAGGGAAGAGTGTTCCATATTGACGGCGCCACTACAGAAAAGGCTCTGCGCTGGGTCGATGTAAGACGGATTGCTTTGAAGGTCGGTACTTCAAGGCAGTTCATTTGTTCGGAACGAAGTGACCTCTGGGATTGGTAGGGGAAAAGATGGTCCCTCAGATACAGTGGCCCCAGACCATGCAAGGCCTTGAAAGTTAACGCCATCACCTTGAAGGTGATCCGGTGCTCGACCGGAAGCCAATGGAGCTGCTGGAGGATAGGTGTTATGTGACATCTCACTGGAGCCCCAGTGAGAAGTCGTGCAGCGGCATTCTGGACGAACTTAAGTTTCCGGATCACTGACAAGGCCAGGCCGATGTAAAGGGCATTACAGTAGTCCAGTCTTGAGATGACTGTGTTTGGAGCACTGTGGCTAGGTCGTCTCTGGATAGGTAGGGGGCCAGACGCCTAGCTTGCCGCAGATGGAAAAAGGCGGTTTTGCTGATGCTGGAGACCTGGGCCTCCATTGACAGCAATGGGTCAAAAACGACCCCAAGGCTCTTAACTGAGGATGTCAGCCGTAATGCCTCGCCATCCAAGCTAGGCAGCCAGACCTCCCCACCCACCGGGCGGCCCAGCCACAGTATCTCCGTCTTTGCTGGATTCACCCTCAATCTACTGGCACGCAGCCAACCAGTAACGGCTTCAAGGCACTGTTGGAAACAAGAAGGTACAGAGTTCGGTCGGTCTTCCATCTTCAGAACGAGCTGGGTGTCAGCAGCCCAAAGCTTCGGACCAGACCAGCAAGTGGTCTTGAGCTTTCCATGGTCCTGAAAATTCTGTTTTGCTCCCTTTCGTATATATCAGGATTCCACCGCTCTCTGAATTACAAACGGCCACCCTGAAAAGCTTTGAGTATTTACTTTTTTAGGACTGCAGCTCCCAGTCATATCTGCTTGGACCATAACATCAGCCAGTCCACAGTATATAGATCGGTTTCCTCTTTTGTGTGTGTATGTGCTTAAGAAAAGGAAAGCGCTGACAGAAATGCTTGCTAATTATACCGCTTCCAGCAGACGGCAGAACTTTTCATCATACTGTTAATTAGGCCACTAATTGCATTTAGGGAAGAAAAAGTTAAAATTTAATAACTCACAAGGTAAGGGAGCGCATATTGCCAACAAGTGTAAATGACAGCTACAATTGCCATCGCTCGGTGGGAGAGCGCCTGCTTTGCATGCCAAACGTCTCCAGCTTTCGCCAGATGTGTTGAAATGCAGCTCCCCTATTCGCCTGCCTTAGTGGCCAATGTGTTGTCCCATTGGATTATGGATTGTATTGATTTGTGTGTGTGCATGTATGCATACATACATCCGTACAAGTTTTCCAGCTTCAAAACCATCCTTCACACCTCGAAGTTGCACTATGACTCCAGGGGTGTATCTACACTGCAGAATTAATGCAGTTTGTCACTATGTTACCTGCCAAGGCTCAATGCTATGGGAGAATAGGAGTTGTAGTTTGGTGAGGCACCAGAACTATTTGGCAGAGAAGTCTAAAGCAGTGTTTTTCAACCTTTTTTGAGCCGCGGCACATTTTTTACATTTACAAAATCCCAGGGCACACCACCAACCAAAATGACACAAAATGACACTTAAACACAGTAATGCATATAGTTAATATGTTTTTAAATGTATTTATACACTCAGTGTGAAACCTGGACCTGTTTGGCAGGAATGGCAGAAAGACACAAACTTCCCACACAGTACTCCCAACACCAAGAGAAAATACTATAAGAGTTTGGTGGGCGTTGACCTTGGGCTTTGGAGTTGTAGTTCACCTATATCCAGAGAGCACTGTGGACTGAAACAATGTTGGATCAGGACCAAACTGGGCATGAATACTCAATATGCCCAAATGTGAACACAGATGGAGTTTGGACAAAAAAGACCTTGACATTTGGGAGTTACAGTTTCTGGGATTTATAGTTAACACACAATCAAAGAGCATCCTGAACTCTTGCAACAATGGAATTGAACCAAACTTGGCATATTGAACTCTCATTACCAACAGAAAGTACTGAAAGGGTTTGCTTGGGAATTTACCTTGAGTTTCCCACGGCACACCTGATGATCACTCACGGCACACTAGTGTGCCACGGCACACTCGTTGGGAAACACTGGTCTAAAGACCTTGAGCAACAGTAAATAAAGTAACATCAAACTGCCTTAATTCTACAGTGCAGATGCACCTTAGGATGCATTCGTGGCAATTGCCATCACACAAGAAACCAGTGTAATTCCATTCTTATGGAATTCACTTCCAGAGGAGGTTGTGACAGCGGTCAGCCTGGACAGCTTCAAGGCAGGATTAAGACAGATTCATGGATACCAAGTGTATCGGTAGTTACTGAAAAGGACATTCAAGTGCCACCGATTTTGTGGGATTTTCTGCCTTGATATTCTGGGTTACATGTCTGTGTGGAAAAGCTCTAACATTGGATCTAGATTGTCACATAATTCAGTGGATAATCTGGATTGTGCTTTTCCTGAGTGGAAAGGGGTTGGACTAGGTGGCCCATGTTGTCTCTTTCAACTATATTATTCTAGGGCAGTGTTTCCCAACCTTTTTTTGGGCCGCAGCACACTTTTAACATTAAAAAAATCCGGGGGCACACCACCAACCAAAATGACACAAAATGACACTCTAACACAGTAAAGAACAGCTGGGGGATGGTGGCCTGCTGGGAGCAGCTGCTGAAGCCGGGGGGAGGGGGGAGCCAGGCCACGCCATGCCCCGCCCTCTCCCCCGGCTTCAGCTCTCCGCAGCTTCTCCAGCCTTGAGGGGCAATGCCAAGCCAGCGGTGGCAGAGCCAGCACAATGCTGGCTTGGCATTGTCCCTCAAGGCTGGAGAAGCTGCGGGAGAGCTGAAGCTGAGAGGAGGCGGCGGAGCCAGGCCACACCATGCCCCGCCCCTCCCCCAGCTTCAGCTCTTCTACAGCTTCTCCAGCCTCGAGGGAGCAGTGCGAGCGAGGGGCGGGAGTCATGGCCCTCGCCCCCGGCACCGCTCTCTGCCATGACTCCTGCCCCTCGCTCACTGAAGCCACGCGGCGGAAAAGGAGCATGAGTGGTGGACGGGCTTCGGTGAGCGAGGCTCCTCCTCTGCGCGGTGTCAGCAAGCGAGGGGCGAGAGTCATGGCAGGAGTCATGGCGAATTGGAGGCTGGATGGGGAAACAGCTGAAGGAGGCAGCGCCCCGGCCCCTTCTTTTTCTTTGCTGCCGCCTGGCCCTTCCTCCTCCTCCCCCAAGCAGCAGGAGTTTGGCAGGGGGGGAGGAAGGGGGCAGAGAGCTTTTCTCGCGGCACAGCAGGAGGTTCATCTTGCGGCACAGCAGGAGGTCCGTCACGGCACACTACTGTGCCACATCACAGCGGTTGGGAAACACTGTTCTAGGCAACAGAAAGTGAAGATTTCAGTTTCCTTGTAAAATGGCCTTTAGCCGATGAGGAGTTTTCCTGAGGCCCCCTTCCACTCAGCTGAATACAAACCCATATTTTCTGCTTTGAACTGGAATATATGGCAATGTGGACTCAGATAACCCACTTCGAAGCAGATATTGTGGGATTTTCTTCCTTGATATTCTGGGTCAGGTTTGGGTTGAAAACATATTTAGACTCTCCTGTTCAGAAAAAAAATAAGTTAATGTGTATTGCCGTATCTATACATCCCGTATAGATTACTGCAATGCTCTCTACGTGGGGCTGCCTTTGAAGACTGCTCGGAAGCTTCAATTGGTTCAACGGACAGCAGCCAGGTGGATAACAGGAGCGGCACTCAGGGCGCGTAAACTCCCTGTTGTGCCAGCTCCACTGGCTACCAGTTTGCTACCGGGCACAATTCAAAATGCTGGTTTTGGCCTTTAAAGCTCTAAACGGTTCTGGTCCAACTTACCTGTCCGAGCGCATCTCTCCCTATGAACCATCAAGATGCTTAAGATCATCCGGAGAGGCCCTGCTCTTGGTCCCGCCTGCTTCCTAGGCGCGCCTAGCGGGGACGAGAGACAGGGCCTTCTCAGTGGTGGCTCCTCGGCTTTGGAACTCCCTTCCTAGTGACATCAGATCTGCTCCCTCCCTCCTGACATTTCGTAAGAAAGTCAAGACTTGGCTTTTCAAGCAAGCGTTCGCAGATGAACTTTAATCGAGATCAAGGATTACGATGACGATGAAACGGAAACCGATTTTAAGATTGTGGAGCTGAGATTTGTATTTTGTAGTTTTTAACTGTTAATTTTATATGTTTTTATATGACCGTTTTTATCTTGTGATTTATTGTATATGGGCACTTGTTGCCGCTTGTTCACCGCCTCGAGTCGCCTTCGGGCTGAGAGAGGCGGTATAGAAGCATGGCAAATAAATAAATAAATATTCTATTTTGATAAACAACACAGGCTCAGCAAGAGGATGCTGCATTCTGCCAGTAAACACCAAACCATCCTTAAAAGGTTCATATATGGCCAACACAGGATACGTTATGTCTTACACAAAGATTACCTTCTTTGTTCACCATCTCAAAGCAATTGATCACCCTTCCCTCCTTCCCTATCTCTATCAGTAGTGCTCCAAATGTACTTTTGATATAATAGGAGAGTCCGCAAGACTCGGCTCATTTCGTACGTTGTTTTTTTTTTAACCTGGGGTTTTTCGGCGGCAGCGGCAACAGTCATAACAGCAGCCAGCACGTAAAACCGCTGCTCCAACTTGCCACTGGAGAGATAATACATTTATTAAAATTTGACAGGACAGTCAATCTCCCACTGTTATTCTAATCGCATTTATTAACTACGGAGTTCAGCAATGGGAAGAGAAAATCCAATTTGGCAACTGCCTAGTAGGATGTCTTTTCAAAAGGGTTTTGGGGAGGGAGGGGAATATGAAAATTATGCAATTTTTTTCTCCAAAACAGAATCTGAGAGAAGAAAGACGACAAGTGACAAGAAAGATGAGATTTGAGCAACAGAATGTTTTTTGAATTGGCTTGATGGGTGTGGGTTACAGACCATAATGTTGCTTGCGAGAACAAACCGACAGATTGCTTGCGTGTGTAAGAGTCACTTTTTTAGATTACTGCTCTGAGAATCTCTCAGCCAGTGGAGAGGCTTAGCAAGTACACAGCAAAAATGATCTCTCCTTGCTCTATAGCAGTGTTTATCAACCTGGGGGTCAGGATCCCTGGGAGGGTCATGGGGGGGGGGGGAGTAGAGGGGTCACCAAAGATTATCAGAAAACACAATATTTTTTGTTGGTCACAGGGGTTCTGTGTGGGAAATTTGGTTCATATCTATCGTTGGTGGCGTTCAGAATGCTCTTTGAATGTAGGTGAGCTATAAATCCCAGCAACTACAACTCCCAAATGACAAGCTCTATTTCCCCAAAATTCGACCAGTGTTCACATTTGGGTATATTGAGTATTTGTGCCAAGTTTGGTCCAGATATATCATTGTTTGAGTCTACAGTGCTCTCTGGATGTAGGTGAACTACAACTCCCAAACTCAAGGTCAATGCCCACCAAACCCTTCCAATATTTTCTGTTGGTTGTGGGAGTTTTGTGTGCCACGTTTGGTTCAATTTCATCATTGGTGGAGTTCAGAATGCTCTTTGATTGTAGGTGAACTATAAATCCCAGCAACTACACCCCCCCCCCATGACAAAATCAATCTTGCCCCCCAACCCCATCAGTATTCAAATTTGGGAGTATCGTATATTTGCGCCAAATTTGGTCCAGTGAATGAAAATACATCCTGCATATCAGATATTTACGTTATGCTTCATAAGACAGTAGCAACATTACAGTTATGGGGGTCAACATAACATGAGGAACTGTATTTAGGCAAGATGGCGACCGCTGTGCAGCTCCCTATGGGTGAGCTCCAGCAGGACCTTTCTGATTCCTTGGATACAGCCGGCTGGTCCCGCCAATCCTCCTCTGGGGGAGAGGCGGTGGACCGCCAAACCTCTGGGGTCATTTTTGGTGACCCACAAATGCCGGACAACCAAATCTGGATGGGAAAAGTGACTGAGCTCTCAGGACTAGCATGGAGGACGCCCAAGCTGGTCAGGGACGGGTGGGTTGTCCGTCCCATTACGGCCGCCAGTGCCCGCTTCCTGAGGAGGTTCGGCAGAAGATCATTCGCTAGAAGATCACCTCCGCCGACCCCTCTGAAGGCAGACCAGAGACCCCAGTTCCCAGAGATACATGGGGGCCCAAAGGAGTAGCTCCCCACGGAGGCCGCGGCAAGCGGGTCGAGTTCTCCCCGCTGACCACCTGGACCCCCGGGAGCACGCTGAGCTGCTCGAAGAATACGCGAGGCTCATGGACCATATCAAAGATTTTGGAAATAGATTTGGCGGCCTACTGGAGACTTTTGGGATCCCTATGGAACAATTCCCGATCTTATCCAACAGCCTGGATGTCCCATCACGGGCCCACCCCGTAGACCAAGATCTTATGTGGGACAGGTCGTGGGACTTTCCCGCTGGCCCCGTGGATGTGGGCCTGGAGAGGCCCGCTTCTCCGGCCGAGGATGCGCCGGCCACCCCTGGAGCCAACTCGGACATAGACCCCCTGCAGACCCTGCCTGGTGAGGGTGCGGGTATGGACCGGGAGAACTGTGAGTTGACTACCCCGGAGGCCAATGGCGAGCCGGTTGGCGGAGAGGCCGACCCCGGGAGGACAGCGTTGCCGGAGGGCCGGGGCGACCCACAGTCCAGCCACCCACCCCTTACGGAGGAGCCATTTGGGGTCCCGAGGTGCCCTGCGAGCCCGGTGGACTTACTGCTACCGCCGCCGGCAGATTCGCCGCCAGCTGAATTCGACATTTCGGCCGTCCTGGCCCCCCCTCCGGAGGCCTGGCGCCGCCGCCGCCGCCCTGCTAGAAGTTGGGGGAGCCTTCTGGAGGAGGCGAGACCCAACATGGCGGGTGGCCTTGAGGACGCCCAGCTATCCCATGTGCTGGGGTCCCGTGAAGAAAGGCCACCCGGAAGCAGTCAACCCCGGAAGTCCCGCCCCCGGAAGTCTCTGCGTTTAGCACTGACCCGGAACGAGGCCCTCGGAAGAGGAGGAGGAGGGTACGCCGCCGGAAGCGGAAGAAAGGTGCCCTCCGGACGCCTCAGGTCAGGGACCGGAGGTCGGACCCACTGCCCTGCCGGAGAGACCGACGAGGTTGTGCCCCTGGAACCGCGGGTTCGACCACAGAAGGGCGACCAACCTCGAGACAGACGACGACCCTGAGGACGTTCCCATCTAGGACGTTCTGGAGCGCCAGCTATAAGCGCCTTACGCTCCAAGGGTCTCACCGGTCCCTTACAACGATCAGGAAGGACACTGCACTGACAGGCCGGGCCTCTCAGCGCGGACCTCCAGTCGGAAGTTGGTGGTCTCCACCTCCTACTGGTGTGGTGGCACCGATGCTCTCGCGGGGACATCCTTGCCTGCCCTCCTTTGATGGCAGAGTGGTGCCTTGATTTGGCACCACTTTTTGACACTACCCCATCCCCTTCTCCCCTTCCCCACCCTCTTGTTTTTCCCTGTGTATTTGGCAGTATGTTGTCTTAAAGTTATTTTGTAAGTCGCCCGGAGCACTAACGTGGAGGGCGACTCAGAAATAATAAAGTATTATTATTATTATTAAGGGGTCACGGCATTAAAAAGGTTGAGAAACACTGCTCTATAGAGTACTTTCCCTCTGGATCCATGGTTCACAGTGGCCCATTGGCATTTAGAAATTTGTTTCAGTGGAGAAAATGAAAATGTCTTCATTGTTTTTAGGAATAATTCCATAATTCCCTTGTTTGATAGAAACAGCACCGCATTTCTAGTCTTGTTTGATGAACATGTGGAATATTGATAGCACATGGGTAATGACTGAATGTTATGATGCAATACATAAGAGATGTGGTAATGGCTGAATCATAACCATTTGAGGGCTATTGCATCAGCCAGTGTCCCTTACTATCAGCAGGTGGCGATATAAGGAGGATGAAAGTATCCATCTTTCTCTCTCTTTCGTGACTCTGTGTGAGTATCTGCCTATGCTGTATATGACTATTAGATTACTCTGATTGTTTGCAATGACATGCTGAAAGTGGATCTGCAAATCCTGTTTCTACATTTTGTAAATATTGCAACAGTAAAGTTTAAAGACTCTGGATATTTTGGATGTCTCTGTGAATTTACTGAACTGTCTGTAGATAAGGTCATATGCTAGCAGTTGGACTCTGCTGATAGATGGGTTGAGGCATGTTTTAGCTGAGAATGGACTCTGCTCTATTTTGCTTGCTTCTGGGACACTTTATTTATTTATTTATTTATTTATAATTCACACTTGTTAGTCGCCACTCCCGGTGTAGCTTGGGGCGACTTACAACAGTGGAAAATACAATTTTAAAACATAGTATTGCACAATAAAAGCACAATAAAACACAATAAAGACACAGCAAGCACAAAAAAATACACAGCAAGCACAATTCATCAGGGTTACATCCAACACGGGATGGGTAGCCTAGAACTGCAGTCTTAGACCCCGAAAGCCTTCCGAAACAGGAGGGTCTTGCACGCCTTCCGGAACGTCATTAGGTCTTTAAGTGCACGAACATCGGCAGGCAGTGCATTCCATAGTATAGGGGCGATCACCGAGAAGGCCCTTCGTCTTGTGGCTGTAAGGTGGTATGTTTTAAAGCTGGGAACCTCCAAAAGTTGGGACGACTCAGAATGCAATGGCCTAGTGCAGGGCTGTCCAACAGGCGGCCCGCGGGCCGTACACGGCCCCCCAGCCTGTTGGACACAGCCCCCGCTATCCTCCTGAAAGATTTTATTAAAAAAATATTTTTGAAAAAAAATGGCAGCTGGGGGGGAGCCACCCTTCCTAGGGAGGGGGAACCGCCGAACAGGAGCAGTAGGCGGCGCCAAGGGCGGCACGTCACCCCAGACCTCTGAGGGTGACGTGCCGCCCTTGGCGGCGCCTACTGCTCCTTTTTGGTGGCTAGGAGGGCGGGGAGCCGCTAAAAGGAGCAGTAGGCGGCGCCAAGGGCGGCGCGTCAGAGGCCTGGGGTGATGCACCGCCCTTGGCGCTGCCTACTGCTCCTTTTCGGCGGCGAGGAAGGGTGGGGGAGCCGCCGAAAAGGAGCAGTAGGTGGCGCTAAGGGCGGCGCGTCAGAGTCCTAGCGTGACGCGCCGCCCTTGGCGCCGCCTACTGCTAGGAAGGGCAGGGGATCCGGCTGCCTTCTTCCTCCGTAGCCCCTCCTCCTCCCCGCTCGCGCCGCCGCTCGGAATCCAAGCAGCGGCGCGCCCGGGGGGAAGGAGGAGGGGCTATGGAGGAAGAAGGCAGCTGGCTGCCTTCTTCCTCCATAGCCCCTCCTCCTTCTCCCCGCTCGTGCCGCCGCTCGGGCTCCAAGCAGCGGCGCGCCTAGGGAGAAGGAGGAGGGCCTACATGAGCGAGCGACCACGCCCCCGCCCCCTGAGAGCAGCCCCGCCCCCCGCTCACTGATCACCTACAGCCCCCCAGGTGATCAGTGACACTTCTTCCGGCCTTTGGGCCAGAAGAAGTTGGACAGCCCTGGCCTAGTGGGACAGTATGGGATGAAGCGGTCCCTAATGAACACTGGCCCCAGACCGTTCAAGGCCTTAAAGGTCAGTACCAACACTTTGAAGGTTCCACTGGCAACCAATGCAGCTCGCGCAAAATAGATGTTATGTGGCTGGCCATGGTAGCACCAGCCAGCATCCGGGCTGCTGCATTCTGTACCAGTTTCAATTTCCGGATCACCAGCAAAGGAAGGCCAACGTAAAGAGCATTACAGTAGTCCAGTCTTGAGATGACCGTGGCTTGGACCACTGTGGCTAGGTCGCGGCGGGAGAGGTAGGGAGCCAGCTTCCTTGCCTGCCGTAGATGGAAAAAAGCAACTCTACTGACGGCGGAGGTGTGTGCCTCCATCGTCAGTTGAGAGTCCAGTGTGGCACCTAGACTTTTTACTGTTGACGACAGACATAGTATGACGCCATCCAGAGAAGGAAGCTGGATCTCCACCCCGCCTGAGCGGCCCAGCCACAGGATCTCTATCTTAGCTGGATTCACCTTCAACCTACTGGCTTGCAGCCATCCAGTAACGGCTTCAAGGCACTGATGGAAATTATCGGGTACGGTTTCAGGCCTGCCCTCCATCTCCAGAACGAGCTGGGTGTCATCCGCATATTGGTGACACACCAGCCCAAAACTACGGACCAGCCGAGCAAGTGGTCGGACATAGATGTTAAATAATAGAGGGGAGAGGATTGCCCCCTGGGGCACCCCACAATGAAATGGGAAGCCCCCGGAGACATCCCCGCCCCTCCTCACTCGCTGCGAGCGGTTCCGGAGGAAGGAGGACAGCCAATCTAGGACTGTCCCCCTCAACCGGCCCCGGCAAGGCGGTATGTCAAAAGATCATAATGAACAGTATCGAACACTGCCATGAGGTCCAATAACACGAGCAGTGCCAATCCGCCCTGATCGAGCTGGCACCGTAGCTTGTCTGTGATGGAGACCAGGACCGTCTCCATCCCGTGCCCCGAGCGGAAGCCGGACTGGAAGGGGTCTAACCAAGTAGCGTCATCTAGGAAGGACTGCAACTGCTCCATTGCTGCCCTCTCAATTACCTTGCCCAGAAACGACAGATTCAAAACTGGGCGGTAATTGGAGGGGACCGTAGGGTCTAAACCCGGCTTCTTCAGCAATGGAGTGACCACCGCCTCTTTCAAACCCTCTGGAAACACTCCTTGCTCAAGGGAGGTGTTAATTAGGCTCACTTGTTATCCTGCTTGCAGTGGTTCAGGGAGGTCATGATTGATGAACAAGTGGAATATTGATAGCACCTGAGTAATGACTGAATGTCATGATGAAATACCTAAGGTATGTGGTAATGGCTGAATCATAACCATTTGAAAGTTATTGCAAAGGGATCATCACATCAGCCAGTGTCCTTTACTGATGATCTATCAGCAGGTGGCTATAAAAGGGGGATGAAAGAATCCATCTTCCTCTCTCCTGCATGACTCTGTGTGAGTATCTGCCTATGTTGTATGTGACTATCTAATTACTTTGATGGTTTGAAAGAACAAGGAAAGTGCATCTGCGAATCCTGACTGTATATTTGTTTATATTACACTGGTGAGGATTAAAGCCTCTGAATATTTTGGGTGAAAACCTGACTCGGCTTGATAAACGGCGCTGAAGCATGTGTTTGCTGTGAAAGGACTCTCCTATATTATTCCTTGCTTCTGGGACACTTGATATTCAACTTGCAGTGGTTCAGGGAGGTCATGTTTTGGAAACTATAAATCATTTCCCATACCAGCATCTTGTTCTATCCCTCATAGATGATTCAACCATTTGTAGAGCGGCGGATCTACTCAATGTGCAACCAAGATATTAATTTGCTCCAAACTCCATATATAAAGACTGTTTATTTCTGTATCCACTGCAATGGATACAAATAATAGTGGGAGTGAAATGAAACCATATCATAGAGAAGGAAATACTAGAATAAGGGGATAAATTCCAAGGGCACAAGGGGAATGGGACTCATTCAAACTATTTGACATTTGTTCCGCTCCCATTGCTCTTGGTGCCACTCATCACCCGGTGATTGGCTCCTAATCGTTCTTCATTACCAAGCCTCCAAAGCTGTCCCGTGCTATAAATATGAGTTAAAATAGAGTTTGGCTTGGGAGAACATGGCTGTCAAACAAAACCAAGGGCAGAAGAGATGAGAAACAGAGCTGCGGCTGTGATGTAAAGCTGCCAACCGAAGGCCGATTGCTTCATTACACAACCGAGGCAAATTTTGTGCTCAAGGACAACGTTTTGCATAGTTTATTTCCTTCCCTTCAGGTTCGATCTGAGGTTTAAGCTCAACTCTAATGAAACAAAAGGGAATGTTCTTTGTAAGCAGTGTACTTCTCAGAAGACTTTGCAAGAGTCGCTTTTTGGACTAACGGATCCCATTTTCCCCAGCCCAACTTTTCTTCTATATACAGTATTCAAATTTGTGCATATCGGGTATTTGTGCCAAATGTGGTCCAGTGAATGAAAATACATCCTGCATATCACATATTTGCATTACGATTCATAACAAATAGCCGAATTACCATTATGAAGTAGCAACAAAAATAATGTTATGGTTGGGGGTCACTACAACATGAGGAACTGTATTGAGCGGTCACGGCATTAGGAAGGTTGGGAACCACTGGTATAGATATTTAACTGTTGCTAATTTCATCCAATTGTGTGTTAAATCAATCAGCTGTTGTAAATCTTATTAACCTTGTATATCGTGTATGCTTATGGAGCACAAAGGGTCTTTGGACCATAATAAAAATGTCATATGTTATTGTATAGATGTTAGGAAGTATTGTGTTGGTTCGCACATATATACATGTATATAGATTTGTTTCACTGGGTTTTTTTATAAATATGCAACTTGAAATTTTAAAATAAATTAGTTGAGATATAGTTGAGATTGAGAATTTTATTGTGTATATGTATTGATATGCAGCTTACCCCTTAAGTCTATGTTGTTAGAGGTTGTGGGAGGGACTACAAACCATGTGACCCTGATCTTAAACTGTTCAGAGTGAGACTCCATTTTAGAATGCATTTAAATCAGAAGTCAATGGGAGTCAGTTAAGGCAGTTTGAGTTAGAAGTCAGATGATGTCAGAGATGGAATATAGTCAGTATGTTGCAATGAGATGTCAAGTCAATATGAGTCTGTTTGCAGTAGATTATAGTGCAGTATAGTACAGTCTTAAGTATAATTCAGTTAACATGAAACCAATAAGCAATGTACTTGTATGTTAAATACATGAAGTTTGTAAGTAAGTCAACTATGTTCATTTTTAATGGTCTCTTGAGAGCATGAAGGCAGTATATTTTATCAGAGAGCACTTGGGGGGGGGGACACTGAAATAACACCTCTGAAGATCTGCTATAAATTTTGTGCACTTGCATATCTTTGTTCCTAACGGTTCAAAGTGATAACCAGGTATATCAGTCTAACAACTGAGAAACCTAAATTGCCTTTCATGGATTCTAGTGGATATTATTTACCACTAAGGAGAAGATTGACTCTAGTGAGTTTTTAACTCATCTCAGTAAGATCATACTTTACATAAATATTCTAAACTCTAACAAGGCCATGTCTTTCCAAAAGGTTATGAGTGTGAATGCTACTTAATCCCCAAATGAGTCATGCTTCCAAAAGCAGGTGGAGATTTCTGGTTTTCCAATAGTCTATATCACTGATTCTCAAAGTGGGCAGTACCGCCCCCTAGTGGGCGGTGAGGCGATCCAAGGGGGCGGTGGGAGGCTCAGGGGAATTTGGGGGGCGGTTAAGGGGGCGGTGAACGATTGGCCATTTAGGAGGGGTCGCACGGTCCTCTTCTTTGGCCCCGCCCCCCTTGCTTTGACCTGCATATTAGATATTTGGATTAGAATTCGTAAGAGTAGCAAAATTATTTAAGAAATAGCAACGAAAATATGGTTGGGAGTCACCACAACATGGGGAACCTTATTTGGGGGTCATGGCATTAGAAAGGTTGAGAACTACTGTATTAATACATGTATCTTTCTGTTTAATTGCTATTACATTTTTTTTAAAATTAATTTCTAGGGGGGTGGTGAGTAATTTTTTTTCTGGAAAGGGGGCGGTAGGCCCAAAAAGTTTGGGAACCACTGGTCTATATCAACAATCCAGTCCAAGAGCAGGTCTCTGGTAAGACAAGGAGAACCTCACTGTCTACTTGCAACAAGACCGTGCCCAAATGCTTTGCATTCCTATGGGCATAGATCATAACAATGGGTAGATCTCGTTTCCTGTCACCCCAGTGACAGTGAAAATTGTAGCAAAGCTCAAAGGAATGATATAATTCCTAGCCAAGAAGCCCATCATTTTATTTATTTATTTATTTACAGTATTTATATTCCACCCTTCTCACCCCACGGGGACTCAGGATGGATTCCAATGCTCATATACATGGCAAACATTCAATGCCATAGATACACAACAGAGGCTATTTAACTTTCCAGCTTCATGAGGGTATGATTTTTTAATTCCGGCCACTGGGGGAACTGTCGCTTCACCGTCCACCGATGGAGTACTTCCTCATTCTTTTGCATGTTGCTGGAGAGTTTTACGGCATCATAAATTAGTTATATTAGCCTCCCCGCATAAGCGGTACCTATATTTCCTACTTGACAGATGCAACTGTCTTTCGGGCTGCAATGGTTAACAGCAAGCTAGACAAATGGCCGGCAGCTCACTCCAACCTGGGCTGGCTTCAAACTCCTGATCTCTCGATCAGTAGTGATTTTAATGTGGCTGACTCCCAACCAGCTGCGCCTCATTGTGAGCATAGGAGTCCTAGATTCATAACTCAGGGAGAAAGTGCCATTTGCCATTGACAGCATCACCCCAAGCCTGTGTTGTGCTGGATCCGTGTCACCGCATGCGTTGCAGACCACCAGCAAGCCCTCGCAGAGTTCCTTTGAAATGCCATTTCCCCCACAAGCAGGGAATACAAATTAGAAGAGGTGACAAATAACCTTTCCTCCGCCTGGCACCCCCAACGCACCAATTTCTTTTTTGACACATCAACCTTCTGACATAAAGTAAATTAAATTCCTTCTGTGGTGAGATATACAAAAAAAGGAGCCAAAACCAGTCACCGTGGTGTGTGTGCTATTTGCAAGGAAAGCACTTTCTAAAAAGCACAGGGATTTTTGTTTAAAAAAACCAACATAAACTCTCTCTCTCTCTCTCTAAGTTATGGAAGCTATATTTCACCGTGCCATCAGGATTGCGGTGACACAGGCGTCTCGAGTCCAGCCGCGGCCTCTCCAAAGAGCTCTGATGCACTTTGCTGCGATGGTGGCCTTTTGCAGAATGAGGGACAAAGCCTTTCGCTGCATCCTTATTTCAAAATATACTAGAAACTTTCCCCCCATTTAAAAAAAAACCCTCTTGAAGGTCAATGTGAATATCTGCCACTCTCGGAGGCATGCGGAGGGCAAGCAATCCCCCTCTTTCAGGGAGTGAGCAAAGCGGTGGGATGGAAGGGAAGAGACCCAAAAGATGGACAGACTCATTTTGGCTCTTGTCATTTTCTTCCTGCGGTCTTGCTCTTTGCAATGATGAATTGCATTATATGGTTGGCAAAGGGACACTTTTGACCCTTTCTGGTGTTCCCAGAGCAGAATGCAAGGCCATCCATTTCATTTTTAGCCCTTCAATAATGAAAAGTTTAGAGAACCAAGTGGGATCTGCAGGAAATGTTGATTTGAATTATTATTATTACTAGCTGTACCCGGCACGCGTTGCTGTGCCCTATTTAGGAGATGCGAGAAAGTCTGAGTATGTAAGGGTTGGAATTGTTGTTAGTGAATTGGGTGTTTTATGTTTGTGACTCAGCTCTTTGCCTGCAGTCCTTCGGGTTTGACTTGTACCATGGCCAGGACGGATCAGCTTGGGGAGGGCTTGTCCTGTCAGGGGATCTCTATCTTCACAGGTGCGTCCAGTGTCTGTTGGGGGACTGTTAAAAATCCTTTCCGTATCCTTTTTAGCCACTTTTCTCAAGATCTTCATGTCTAGCTTACTTTCTGCTCCTCTCTTTTTCAAGATGTCCTGCTCATGGTTTTCTGATTTGAAAGTGTTGGAGGAGGCTCTGGCACTCCTGACAGTTTGTTATGGGTCGGAATGTTCATGTTGGCTGGCCAGTACAGCAGTTATGCAAATCCGCCCTTATTGGCAGCCAATCATGTTGTCAGAATGTAGAGGCTGGGAGAGTCTTTGGCAGCCCCGGAGGATGCTGGGAAATGTAGGGTTTTTTTACTCGTTGTTTTGGGGGCCTTTTAGGTTTTGGGGGGAAAGTTTCTTTGCTACAAACGTACCTTGCTTGAGGCCTATTTCTGTTGGCAAGTTTTGTGTTTCTGCATTGTAAGGTTTCTCTGTTTGAGGTAGTCTTCATATGACGACTGTTCCTTTATATATATAGATTATTATTACTACTAGTAGTTTGGGGACCCGGCGCTGCCCGGGTTATTTGAGGAAGGCATTGTGTGCCAAGGTTGGTCCGTATCAGTTGTTCATTTGGCTCGTAGTGGTTTCGGGAAGTGAGTGAAGATACTTCAAGTCCCATAATCCATGGTCCATCCTCCTCCAAATTGCACCAGGATGTAGGGGGTTCTGTGTGCCAAATTTGGTCTTGATCAGTCATTGGATGAGGGTCGCAGCGGTCTCGGGAAGTGAGTGGAGGTACTTCAAGCCCCATCATCCATGCTCTGCTCTTCTCCAAACTGCACCAGGACATAGAGTGGGTCATGGGGGCTCTGCGTGCCAAGTTTGATCTTTATCGGTCTTTGTTGGGGGCCACAGTGGTCTCTGGGAAGCAAAGCACTTGGAAGTACTACAAATCCCATAATCCGTGGTCCATCTTTCTCAAACTGCACCAGGACGTAAAGGGCATCATGAGGGTTATGTGTGCCAAGTTTGTTCCAGGCCTGTCACCTGTGCTGGTCAGAGTAAGTGAGTGAAGGTACAACAAGTCCCATCCTCCATGGTCCACCCTCCTTCAAACTGCACCAGGATGTAGAGTGGGTCTTGGGGGGATCTGTGTGCCCACTGTAGTCTTGTTCTGTCATTGTTGGGGGCCTAGTTAAAGGAGAAATTGACACCTTAGCAGGAGAAATGTCAGAGGGGAGTGATGCATAAGCATAGAACAGAAATAGCTTGCCAGAAATAATGAGGCCTAGTAATACAATCTGATTGGTGTACAGGCACAGGCTGTGATTCAGGCAGAGAACATCATGTGCCTTTAGAAAGAATACGGTCCTGATTGGCCCAGCAATTCAGGCTGAGGCCTGTTTACAAGATAAAGTGATTGGTTAGGAAAGTACAGTGGTGGAAAGCTGATGGCAGACAACCAGGAAAAGCCCAGTAGAAAAGTAACAATGTTGGGAACACGTCCGAATATAAAGCAATTGGTACGTAGAACAATGATGGAAATTCACACTGTGCCACAGTTTATTAGCAAATAGGAATAAGATGCTAGAATGCTTTGTTTAATTGGATAAGATAAAAACCGGGTTTGGGCAAAATGCCAGCCAATGCCAATGCATGAAGAAGGGTGGGACTAGAAATTTGCCACCATTGTTTGTATAAAACCTAACATACTGTGGGAATGATCGGGGTCTCTGTCCTTCAGCAGCTGTTTAACAAATGGCAGACCCATAGCTGATGATGCAAATAATGGATGTTTAATTGAACAAGTAAAATTGTGTTAATGCTGTGAACCAATGAAAATGATGAAGCAAAGGTATTTGGGGAGTTTTGGGACTCCAACCTTGGATAGTCTCGAAAATCAAGTTAGGGAAGCCTGACTGTCAATTCAGGCTGAGGCAGCTCGACTCTGTTGAGGAAGGTCCTTACTGTCAATTCAGGCTGAGGCCTAGTCTTGAAAATCAAGTTGAGGAAGCCTTGCTGTCAATTCAGGCTGAGGCCTAGTCTGTAAGAAAATCAAGTTGAAAGCCTTACTGGGAATTTTGGCTGACCTAGTTTGCTAAAAATCAGGTAAAGAAAGCCTTTTGTAAAGAACTCTGTCTGGCACCTTTGAGATTTGGGATGTTGGAATGCTGGCCAATCCATGTCCCATCCTCCCTTCAACTGCACCAAGACATAAAGTGGGTTTTGTGGGTTCTGTGTGCCAAGTTTGGTTTTGTTGTCTCATTGTTGGGGGCTGCAAAGTGTTTTGGACTTAAACTCCCACCATGCCTGACTGCCTCAGGCCTTTTCCTTACCCCCCTCTGGCACTTTAGAGGGTTGGAATGTTTGTGTTGGCTGGCCAATGGGAGTCCTTTATGCAAATTATTCCACAGTGGGAGCCAATCGAAACACTGGCACATATTCGCTCGGTCGCACCACCCACCCACCGCCCGCAAACACTGACTTTTATTATATACATAGATAGATAGATTATTATTATGGAGCCGCCGGTGGTGCAGTGGGTTAAAGCACTGAGCTGCTGAACTTGCTGATCAAAAGGTCACAGGTTCGAATCCGTGGAGCGGGGTGAACTCCCACTGTTATCCCCAGCTTCTGCCAAACCTAACAGTTTGAAAACATGCAAATGAGAGTAGATAAATAGGTACCGCTTCAGTGGGAAGGTAACAGCACTCCATGCAGTCATGCTGCCACATGACCTTGGAGGTGTCTATGGACAATGCCGGCTCTTCGGCTTAGAAATGGAGATGAGCACCAACCTCCAGAGTCGGACACGACTGGGCTTAATGTCAGGAGAAAACCTTTACCTATTATTATTATTATTATTATTATTATTATTAGATCACTCTGCTGGCTGTTGTATTTGATCACACATCGGACCCTTCCCAAGTATCTAGGACTGTGTGACGTATCGATGAATAATACATGCAGATCTGAGTAGCAACTAACAGGTAGTAATTTTGTCAGGTCTATTGTTTTTAAGTGCAGGCCAAGGTCTGCACCCAGTGTACTGGTCACCCCAGGGGCCCCCTTGACTGGCTTGTGCCAGAATCTTTGTAGTTCGATCTTTAAATCCTCATATTGTGTACGTACGCTTTTTCAGTTCTCGTCCATTCTGGGATTGCAACATTGACAATCCACACTCTGTTTTTTTCCACAATCATGAGGTCAGGAGTATTGTGTTCCAGAACTCTGTCAGTAGGAAGTTCCAGAGTAGTTTGACGTGTTCATTTTGTGTAACTTTTCCAGGCTTGTGATCCTATCAGTTCTTTCTCACAGGCAGATGCCATTTGTGGCACAACTTCCAATGGATCATCTGAACAATGGTGTTGTGTCTCTGCTTGAAGTCCGTCTGCGCAATATTCTTGCAGTAGCTGAGGATGTGCACCATCATTCTGTCTGCTTCCTACACTTGGAATCTGTCGTCGACTTTTCTATTATTATTAATATTATGTTTATGTTTTTTATTATTATGTTTATTATGTTTATTTATACCCCACCTTTTTTCTTCACAAAGAGACCCAAAATGCCATTATAAAATTGTTATTATTATGATTATGTTTATTTGTATCACTCTTGTTCTTTCCACAAAGAGGACTCAAAGTGGCATGATAAAATAGTATATACTGCCTTTCCCCAATGTGGAAAAAAGACATCTGTAACAAAATATAGTATGACCCCCCTTATTTACTGATTTTAAATGCAATTTCACTAACCCACATTCCAAAAATATCCCCTTTGTGTCACAATCACCGACTTAGAACTGCCCCTTTAACACACACACGGAGACGTAGCAAAGGCTAACTATGTTTATTGAATGAAAGCAAGTCCAAAAAGCAATTCACTTAATAAAGTTCATAAAATGAAGCAATCAGCACGAAGCTGCAGTTCAGTAAAGTAAGCAAAGTTCCAAAGGTAGATTCAAAGGCAATCGTGGTAAAAAGCTTGGCAAAAGCTTCAGTTCAATCCGGAACGTAGCAAGGGATCCGCACCAATGCGAATCTCAAACAAGGCAAGGTCTTGGTCTATGGCGAGCCAAACTAGGCTCCAGGATTCACTCCGCTTCACGCCCTTCAGATCAGACGTGGCCGGAGAACTGACGATCAGTTCCCACGGGCCGTTCTAATCCTCGGCCTGGAACCCCGACGGTCTAGGGACCGGCGTCTCCAGTCTCTACTTTCCGAACGGCGACGGTCTAGGGACAGATGCCAGCTCCTCCTGCCCTCCTCTATGTCCCTGCGCCTGTTATGAGAACGGCCCCGTTCTGGCAGTCCAGAATCGCTATCTTCCTGAGAAGCAGCCTCCCCCGGAGTTTCCCAGCCGCTAGCCTCCATCTGCTGCCCGGCCAGCTCTTGGGAACCTCGACCGTTTGGGAATTCATAACTATCTCCGCTATCTGCTTCGCTGCCTCCCATCTCCACCTGGTCCGCTCCTTCCCCGGGAGAATGCTCCCACTCAAGATCCCAGGCTAAACTCTCTACCGGTGAACTGGGCAAAGGTATGGCTGACCAATCTTGCTCTGGGCCTTCCAACTCGTCCTCCGAGTCCCTTCGAGCCTGTGCGGGTCCCAATGCCAACGGGACCCCGGCGCACGCCCCCCAGTGGCACGAACGGACCCATGGGTGCTACACTTTGTGAGTCTCTCTAGGACCTCCAGTGCTGTTTTATGGTATGCTTTCAGCCCAAGTATAGTCCAGATATAGTTTGCTGTTATCCATGGTTTCAGGTATCCACCAAAGGACTTGAAATGTATCCTGGGCAGTTAGGTAAAGGTAAAGGTTTTCCCCTGACATTAAGTCCAGTCATGTCCGACTCTGAGGGTTGGTGTTCACCTCAATTTCTAAGCCGAAGAGCCGGCATTGTTCATAGACACTTCCAAGGTCATGTGGCCAACATGACTGCATGGAATGCTGTTACCTTCCCACCGGAGCGGTACCTATTGATCTACTCACATTAACATGTTTTTGAACTGCTAGGTTGAAAAAAGCTGGGGGTGACAGTGGGAGCTCACGCTGCTCCACCAGATTCAAACCTAGGACCTTTCGGTCAGCCAGTTCAGCAGCTCAGCGGTTTAGTAAGAACATTACGTCATCCAACGAAAACATTGGAAGCACTGCAAACACACTTGAAGCAAAGCAGCAATAAAAATGCAGCACACGTTTTGTACCTTTGCTTGTGTCGATGTGTGTGGTCTTATCTGCAGTTCAATGGAATCCTAGTTTTGGGAATCAGATATGCATCAGACAAGTAATACATAAATATGTCATGTGTATAAACTGAAATGGACAACACACATTTTGGCGTTTCAAACGTCAGCCCAGTTTCTGGGTCTATTTGTCCCACTGATTCCAAAAATGGCCCCACTTTTCCCTTATCTGTTTTTGAGATACAGAACACAGGCCATACACCCGTCTTTATTTGTTCGTCCATAGAGAACTGTGATAACCATATCTGAGAAACTAGATGCAGTTTATCCAATGCAATTTTCTGAATCAGGGCCTAAAGTAACTCCAGGAACAGGTTTCAAAAGCAAGGCATCAAGAGTTTAGGTTGTTGTGTGTTTTTTGTTTGGGCTGTGTTATCGATACATTACACTCTACTGTGCATATGAACATTCTCACATGTGCAAATTGCCTTTTGTCCTCTTTTGGGGGTGAAGTTTTCCCCCTTTTTCCCAAAACACTGCCCGCAAGCATCCATGCCCGCCAAGCATCAAGCTCCGGTTCCGTCCGGTTGCCAATGTGACTTTGACAAACAGAGTGCCTTCTGTTTTTAAATCAATGATGATAGATTAATCAAGGCTGACCCGAACCTTCTGCTCCCTGTCTGCGTCCTTAAGCCCGATCTTCACGCTGGAAAGAGTTCTCTGTTTTGGCTGATCCCATCTCAGGCACTCTTTGCATCTCGATCCATTTCCACAAATGTCAGAAAGGAGACCAAAACAACAGGCAGAGAGAGGTATACTGGGCTCATTCCTTGGTTCACTGCATACAGCTCGGCGGTTGGACACATTGCATGCAGAATTCCTTTTTAATTCATTGTTTTGTGATAAGGTGGCGTGAGATGTGAACCTGTGGTTCACTCCCTGGCATGCACACACACAAAGAGAGAGAAATAACTCTTGGAATTCTTTTCAAAGAATAATATCCAACAAGAAGGCAAATTTGTATTCAGTTCTGTTGCAACCAAAGAAGACTTCCCACCTCCTGAGGTGAAGGAACTCTCCCAAGTCAAGGTGTATAAGACTCTAAGCCAGCTGGGCTGTTTTGGCACCAGAGGCCAAAAAAAATGTATCCAATAAGCTCCCCTTTCCATTCCTGGCAGTCAAAATACAATAATATCCGCTCACAATTGGCTGTCCTTTTGTGACATTCAGCATCTGTTGCCGGAGATGACTGCATTCTGACTAATGAACCTGCGGAAAACTAATGGTGTCGCCGCTTTCCTCTGCAGCTGTGACCCCAAGACTCTGCCACAAAGCGTCTGACTTGACCAGTCAGGAGTTGCTGCAGATTCACATCTGTGGCCACATTTCTGCATAAACAAGGGGTATTCCTGTTGGCGTCCTTGTCAGTGGGGCAGAGGCTCCGTCCTGTGTTTTAGTCTGAAATTTAAAGGGCAGAACACTTTCCCCCAAATAGGTTCGGTGCCTTGGATAACTCTTTCACAGAATGAGCAAAAATCCAGGACAGCATCACGATCCTACTGATCCCACTGATGGAAAGCCCTTTGGTCACTATATGATAGCTTGGTCACTATATGACGACTAGGATTGCAGTAAGGATATCATTGACATATGGGAAAGCCATCGCCTGCACTTAGGACTTCATCCCATGTGATAAGTAAAGCCGTTGTTTTTCCCTTAAGCTTCACAAAATGTCCCATTTGGAAATTAAACTCATTATTTCCCTACCGCCATCACACGTTTGCCCTCATTCCGCTTCCTTTTTTAATTATCCGTTTGCCTTCCCATCTCACGGGAGATGTATTTTTCCTCCCACTCTCTCCTCCCCCGTTTTCCTTTTGATAGAAAAAAATCCTCTTTATTTTTTTCTCGCAGAAGTACTTTTTAATACATGATCACATTGCAAAAAGATCTAAATTACCATTCCCTCCTCTTCGGTCCCAAAAAGATAATGGTGGGAGAAAGCAATCTAATCCTACCCTTCTCCAGAATGACGTCATCGTTATGTTTACAAGTTGGCAGTAGGGAATTCCCATCACACGTGAAACTTGACATTTTCACCCATCTCTCTGTGGGGAATTTAAAATAAAGTCAGTTCCCAATTGACTTAGGAATCGTCAGGGGGAAAACACACTTTAGAAATTGTAAAATAGTTGAAACCCATGCTACATGTGACAGACTCCATCAGTAGAAAACACTAAGAGTACTGCAGAAATGCAAGTACGAAAACACCAAAAAAGACTGGATATAATAGAAATATGTGTAAGAAATATATATTATCTCAAAAGGAGGGCTTGTAGCCTATTTTCAATTGAATAGCACATCCATAAATATAACAATATAACCATATACAACAATCCTGGTCGCTTACATATACCAATACCTTGGGGACGCAAGTAGGAAGGGTGTGCACGACGGGGAACAGGTAAGTAGCAGGTGAGTAGACCATAATAGTCCGACGTTTCGTTGCTGGAAAATACACAATGTTCAGGTTCCCAATAGTCCAATGATGCACATAGTCCCTCAGGGATGCAGTTAGGGAGGGTGTGCACAACGGGGAACAGGTAGGTCGCAGGTAAGTGGTCCACATATGTTCGGTGTCCCGTATCAGGAAAGATACACAATGTTCAGGTTCCCATGCGTTCAAAAATGCACATGGACCCTTAAATTATAATCCAAAAGCTTCCGTTATTATATTTTAATGTTTATTGCTATTGTGTTTTAGCGTTGGTGTTTTATTGTTGTTTGCTTCTCTTGGAAGTGGCGGCTAAGAAGTCAAACAAATAAATAAATAAATGTGTAGAAATGCTGTATTTATTGCATGCGAGGAAGTCCTTATAAAGTATCTGTCAGGTTGCCATGTTCTGCACAATGTAGCAACCCTAACATGCCAGTAGTAAAACCAAGGATAAATTCCAGGTTTGTATGGACTTCTGATAAACTGTGCTCTAGGGCAGTGTTTCCCAACCAGTGTGCCGTGGCACACTAGTGTGCCGTGAGTGATCATCAGGTGTGCCGTGGGAAATTGGAACCTCCAGGAGGGGAGGGGAGTCTAGTGTGTTGGACGATAAAAACCCTAAGAAACCTACCTCGATAAAGGCCCCTCCCCACCCATTGTCTACTTGGTCTCTCCCTCTCCATGCATTGGGAAGACCTGCCTCCCTTTCCCCAAGTAGAGACCTCCTCTTGCCTCCTGGGGGTTCTGTGTGGGAAGTTTGGCCCAGTTCTATCATTGGTGGGGTTCAGAATGCTCTTTGATTGTACGGGAACTATGAATCCCAGCAACTACAACTCCCAAATGTCAAGGTCTATTTCCCCTGAACTCCACCTTCGTTCATATTTGGGCATATTGAGTATTCTTGCCAAGTTTGGTCCTGATCCAACATTGTTTGAGTCCATAGTGCTCCCTGGATATAGGTGAACTACAACTCCAAAACTCAAGGTCAATACCCACCAAACTCTTATAGCATTTTCTCTTGGTTATGGAAGTTCTGTGTGGGAAGTTTGTGTCTTTCTGCCATTCCTGCCAGGATATCTATGTTGTGTTCATGGAAACAGGCCCAGGTTTCACACTGAGTGTATAAATACATTTAAAAACATATTAACTATATGTATTACTGTGTTAGAGTGTCATTTTGTGTCATTTTGGTTGGTGGTGTGCCCCAGGATTTTGAAAATGTAAAAAGTGTGCCGTGGCTCAAAAAAGGTTAGGAAAACTGTGCTCTAGGGCAGTGTTTCCCAACCTTTTTTGAGCCGCAGCACACTTTTAACATTAAAAAAATCCGGGGGCACACCAACAACAAAATGACACAAAATGACACTCTAACACAGTAAAGAATGACAGGGGGATGGTGGCCTGCTGGGAACAGCTGCTGGGAGTGCCAAAGCTGGGGGGAGGGGTGGAGCCAGGCCCCGCCATGCCCCGCCCCCTCCCCTCGGCTTCAGCTCTCCCAGCGGCTTCTCCAGCCTTGAGGGGGCAATGCCAAGCCAGCGGTGGCAGAGCCAGCACAATGCTGGCTTGGCATTGCCCCCTCAAGGCTAGAGCAGCTGTGGGAGTGCCGAAGCCGGGGGAGGGGGTGGAACCAGGCCGTACCATGCCCACCCCCTCCCCCCGGCTTCAGGTATCCCACAGAGGAGGAGCATGAGCGGTGGACGGGCTTCAGTGGGCTGGGCTCCTCCGCGCGGCTTCAGCGAACGAGGGGCGGGAGTCATGGCGGATTGGAGGCTGGCTGGGGAAACGGCCGAAGGAGGCACCGCCCCGGGCCCTTCTTTTTCTTCGCCACCGCCTGGCCCTTCCTCCTCCTCCCCCAAGCAGCAGGAGTTCGGGGGAGGAGGGGGGAAGGAAGGGGGGCAGAGACCAGGAGGTCCGTCATGGCACAGCAGTTGAGAAACACTGCTCTAGGGCACCCCAAGCCCAATAAGAAGAAGTAAGTAAGTCTCCTAAGGCTTTCACGATTGACAATGTAAAAAAGTGTCAAAATCAAAAGTAGGCAGTTGAGTTTCACCTTCCTTAGAATCACCCAAAGCCACAATGAGCTCTCATCTACACTGCCATACAGGGGCGGACCAAGCTGTTCCCGGGGGTTACGTGAAAAAATTTGCCCCGTGCGCGCATGCGCCAATCTGCACGCAGCACTGGCTCCAAACCGGGAGCGAGTACGCATGCGCAGACCTTTTTCGCGCATGCACAAAAAGCTCCATGCATGCGGAAGCGCGCCGGGCGCCACGGAGGCCTGGCCGGCGCGGCGGAGGGGCAGCGGCGCGCGGGCGGCGCGGGTGGCGGGGAGCCGGCGCGGCGGTGCCCCTCCCGGGTGATGCCACCCTCCCTGGTGACGTCGCCCTACGCGCCTGCTTCGTCCGCCTAATGGACGAACCGGCCCTGCTGCCATATCTTCCAGTTTCTGAATGGATCTGCTTTGAACTGGATGACTCATATAATGCAATTCAAAGCAGATAATCTGGATTCGGAAACTGAATGATATGGCAGTGTAGTTCCAGCCTGAGACTCAGGAAGGAGCTAATGCTATTTCTGTGTTGCTGTAAGTTTTCCGGGCTGGATGACCATGTTCCAGCAGCATTCTCTCCTAATGTTTTGCAACCCAGATATTCCGGCCATGAAAGACTTCGACAATACAATCTCGATTTCTTTTGCAATTATGCGAAATTGCTTCAGCGCTCAACAGAAGGCTATTTGGAGCAAGTTTGAAGATTATGAGCATAGCGGATTCCATTGGTTTCAGCAACTGGCGCCTGAGCATCCTCCATAGTAACACCAACTCTATACATATAAACACTTTCTGCTTGGAACAAAAGTGGAGAAACTCAAAACCAAGAGCCGAACCCACTCTTCCTGGGATCTCAACATGGCTCTCCAGAGCTCTGCCTTGGGTGGTTTCACAGCTTTTGCCTAACTTTCCTCCACTCCAAAAGACTGAAGAATGCCTCTCCAAATGCTTAATGAATGAAGGCAAGAAGTATTCCACGGGTGAAGCCCCCAATTCATTTATGATGAAAGAGGCACTAAAGGTGCCGCACACTCTCCCAAAGGCACGTTCCGGTGATGCGTTGCTCCCTTTATAAGCCTCTTTGGGGTTTGTCCTGCGCCAACAGCTTACAAGCTGGAGACATTTCTTCGGATGGCCTTAATCAAAAGGCAAACATATCTTTAGCTGCTTGTCAAACGCGAGCATTTCATTACACCGGGAACAAGGCCGATAGGCAACATGCATTAAGGTGACATTATTGGGAAGATAACAACGCCATTAATGCTCCCCAATGAAAAGAGCGGTACTCGGTAAGTAGAACAGTTGGGGGAAATTGCAATTAGGCAGCCGGGTTTTACATTTTTATTGACGAAGGGAGAATACAATGGCGTGGAATGGAAGAGGAAAATCCTAATTATCTGAGAGGGACTCCTTCAAGGGACGCTTTAGGGCCATTTTTGCATCATTTGGCTGCCAGGAGTCGAAAACAAGAAGTTGACTAAAGCAATGGTTGGCACGCAAAGAAATACTCTGGGTCAGACCAAAAGCCTATCCAGTCCTGATATTTACTTTGTCCTTCCATGCAAATGTGGAAGGACAGGGACATGCTCCCTTTTGGGTTATTGATTTATTATTTATTTATTTACAGTATTTATATTCCGCCCTTCTCACCCTGCAGGGGACTCAGGGTGGATTACAGTGCAATGGAAAACATTCAATGCCATAGGCACACAACATATATAGACAAACACAGAGGCAATTTAAGCGTCATGAGGGTATGCTCGAATTCCGACCACTGGGGGAGCTGTTGCTTCACGATCCACTTGTGACACAAAGTCCTTGATGGAGTACTTCCTCATTTCTTTCGCCTGCTGCTGGAGGTTTTTATGACGTTGTAAATTAGTTAAATTAGCCTCCCCACATAAGCGGTACCTAAATTTCCTACTTGACAGATGCAACTGTCTTTAAGGCTACAAAAGTCGACAGCAAGCTAGACCAGTGTTTCCCAACTAGTGTGCCACGGCACACTAGTGTGTCGTGAGCGATCGTCAGGTGTGCAGTGGGAAATTGGAACCTCCAATACCCTTTCTTCCCCCTCCTGCCGAACACTTTTTCTTCTCCACTCGCTCCCTTCTTCCCAGCCTCGCTCTATGACTTTATGTTTTAGGGACTTTAAAGAGGTGAGCCTCCTTCCAACATTGTGATTCTGGATAGAAAACAAACAACATAACATAACATTGTTTGAGTCCACAGTGCTCTCTGGGTGTAGATGAGCTAAAACTTCCAAACTCAAGGTCAATTCCCAAGCAAACCCTTTCAGTACTTTCTGTTGGTAATGAGAGTTCAATATGCCAAATTTGGTTCAATTCCATTGTTGCAAGAGTTCAGGATGCTCTTTGATTGTGTGTTAACTATAAATCCCAAAAACTGTAACTCCCAAATGTCAATGTCTATTTTCCCCAAACTCCATCTGTGTTCACATTTGGGCATATTGAGTATTCATGCCAAGTTTGGTCCTGATCTAACATTGTTGAGTCCACAGTGCTCTCTGGATATAGGTGAACTACAACTCCAAAAACCAAACTCTTATAGTATTTTCTCTTGGTTATGGGAGTTCTGTGTGGGAAGTTTGATTCCATTCCATCATTGGCGGAGTTCAGAGTGCTCTTTTATTGCGGGTGAACTATAACCCCCTGCTGTTGAGCAAGACCTTCATGTGTGTCTTTCTGCCATTCGTGTCAGGATATCTATGTTGTGTTCATTGAAACAGGCCCAGGTTTCACACTGAGTGTATAAATACATTTTAAAACATATTAACTATATGTATTACCGTGTTAGAGTGTCATTCTGTGTCATTTTGGTTGGTGGTGTGCCCCAGGATTTTGTAAATGTAAAAAATGTGCCGCGGCTCAAAAAAGGTTGAAAAACACTGAGCTAGACCAGGACTGTCCAACTGGTGGCCAGCGGGCCGTATACGGCCCCCCAGTCCCTTCCCTTCGGCCCCCTACCCTTTAAAAAAAGAAATCGGTTGTTTTTAATTTTTTTATTTAATTTTTTAATTTATTTTATTATTATTATTTTCGTGGCGGGGCTGGGCAGGGCAGGGAGGAGGAGCAGGCTCCCTCCTCCTCCTACATCCTCCCTCCCCGCCAATCGGCGCGCTCTGTTTGTGGGCGGTCACCGCGCAGGCGGCGCAGGCGGCGCAGGCGGCGCAGGCGGCGGTGTCATCGGCGCAGGCGGGCGCCATCGGCGCAGGCGGTGGTGCAGGCGGCGGTGGCGCAGGCGGCGGCGCAGGCGCTGTCATCGGCGCAGGCCCAGGCGCGCCCGTGCAGTCACGGCAAAGGGGAGGCCCAGCCAGGCGGAGGCCCAGCAGCAAAAGAGGCCCAGCCGCGGCGGCCCAGTTCGCGCGACGCTCCCGCCTCCTCCTCCGCCGCCACCTCAGCAGCCCCAACTGCCGCCCGGCCTTCCTTCCTCCCCCTTCCTTCTCTCTCTTTCTCCTCCCTCCTTCCTTTCCTTCCACTCTTTCCTCTTTTCTTCCTTCCTTCTTTCCTTCCTCCCTCTCTTTCACCTTCTTTCCTTCCACCCACCCACCCATCCATCCACCACCCATTCGTCCTCCCTCCCTTCCATCCCCCCTCTCTTTCATCTTCCTTTGTTTCCTGCCACCCTTTTATCTTTTCTTCCGTCTCACGGTCCCTCCTCCCTTTCCTCCCCTCCATCCTTCTCTTCTTCCCCTCCTTCCTTCCTTCTCCTGTTCATATTTGGGCATATTGAGTATTCATGCCAAGTTTGGTCCTGATCCAACATTGTGCTGTCTGGATGTAGGTGAACGACAACTCCAAAACTCAAGGTCAGTTCCCAAGCAAACCCTTTCAGTACTTTCTGTTGGTAATGAGAGTTCAATATGCCAAGTTTGGTTCAATTCCATTGTTGCAAGAGTTCAGGATGCTCTTTGATTGTGTGTTAACTATAAATCCCAGAAACTGTAACTCTCAAATGTCAAGGTCTATTTTCCCACAACTCCATCTGTGTTCACATTTGGGCATATTGAGTATTCATGCCAAGTTTGGTCCAGATCCATCATTATTTGAGTCCACAGTGCTCTCTGGATGGAGGTGAACTACAATTCCACAACTCAAGGTCAATGCCCACCAAAGCCTTCCATTATTTCCTGTTGGTCATGGGAGTTCTGTGTGCCAAGATTGGTTAATTCCATCATTGGTGGGGTTTAGAATGCTCTTTGATTGTAGGCGAACTACTAATCCCAGCAACTACAACTCCCAAATGTCAAGGTCTATTTTCCCCCAAATCCACCAGTGTTCACATTTGGGCATATTGAGTATGGGGGGGCGGAGCCGGGGGAGGGGCTGTGGCGGGGAGGGGGCGGAGCTGGGGAGGGGCAGGGAGGGGGCGGAGGGGGCGGAGCTGGGGTGAGGGCGGAGCCGCGGCGGGGGAAGACCCTTAGGCCCCCCAGGTGATCAGTGACCGGAATTCAGGCCCCCGGTCCGGTAGAAGTTGGACAGCCCTGAGCTAGACAATGGTTGGGAGCGTACTCCGACCCGGGTTGGCTTTGAATTCATGACCTTTCAGTCAGTGGTGATTTAGTGCAGCTGACTCCTAGCCAACTGCACCACAGCCTGGTCTACTTTTGTGTGTATTTTAAACCGGTGTAATAATAGCAATGTTATATCATGGGTATGACTCAGAGACATCCTGATGGTCAATGAGTGTCCTCCACTATACCTGCAGAAAAGGCAATGGTCTACACAGTGCCCTGTCCTTCGAAACCATGAAGCTGCTCTTCATCCCACTTTGCCCACTTTAAACCACTGGAGGCAGATACCTTGCTTTGCTGAAACAGGCCAGTCTGGTGTCACAGTCCAGAACCATTAAATAAAATAGAATAACTATATTGTCACTGTACATCATACAACAAAATCAAGTGCCATCCCCAATCACATTATATATGTACCATTGCAAAACAAAACAAACATCCTTCCACATTCTAATCCAGTGTTTCTCAACCTTCCTAATGCTGAGACCCCTTAATACATAACATTATTTTTGTTGCTACTTCATAACTGTAATGTTGCTACTGTCTTATGAAGCGTAATGTAAATATCTGATATGCAGGATGCATTTTCCTTCACTGGACCAAATTTGGCACAAATGCCCAATACACCCAAATTTGAATACTTGTGGGGTTGGGGGTTGATTTTGTCACTTGGGAAATAGACCTTGACATTTGGGAGTTGTAGTTGCGGGATTTATAGTTCACCTACAATCAAAGAACATTCTGAACCCCATCAACGATAGAATGGGGCCAAACTTCCCACACAGAATCCCCATGACCAACAGAAAATACTGTGTTTCATGATGATCTTTAGTGACCCCTCTGACACTCCCTCACGACCTCTCCAGGAGCTATTGCACAACTTCATAATGCCACATTAGTGTGAAACCATAGAGTTCAATATTTGTTTATTTGTTCAGTCGCTTTCGACTCTTGGTGCCCTCCTGGACAAGACCAGACCAGAGCTTCCTGTCGGCTGTAACCACAATCCTTCAAGGTCAAGCCAGTCCCTTCAAGGATAGCATCCATCCATCTTGCCCTTGGTTGGCCCCTCTTCCTTTTTCCTTCCATTTCCCCAGCATCATTGTCTTCTCTATGCTTTCCTTTCTTCTCATGATGTGGCCAAAGGACTTCATCTTTGCCTCTCATCCCTCCAGTGGGCAGTCGGGCATTATTTCCCGAAGGATGGACAGGTAGGATCTTCTTGCAGTCCAAGGCACTCTCAGCATTTTCCTCCAACATCATAGGTCTAAAGTTCCTCTCTTCCTTCACTCAGCCTTCCTTATGGTGAATGCCAATTAATCTCCAAAAGGGTCACACTTCCAAAAGGCTTTGGATACTCCTGCTTTCCCAAAAGGTTATGATCTCTCAAAGAACATGTGTGAAGACTCACCCATTTTATGCTAGGCCCAGACCAGCATAGCAGTTTGGCATCCATGGTAAAACAGGATAGCCAGGAAAGGGGGAGTGGCTTGGATCCTTCTCGGAGTGAGTGAGTGAGTGAGAGAGAGAGCTGCCTGGGAGTGGCTCAGAGTTGATGGGAGGAGCCGAGCTACTTGAGAGGGGGAAAGTGTAGCTTATTCAGCAGCCAGTTGTCAGAGCTGAGAGAGAAAGCAGTCTCTCAACAGAGCTGAGAGTGAGCAGTCAGATAAGACAATTGTCTTGAAAACTGACAGGAAAGGTTCTGTGTGAAGCTGACAGGCAGTCAGTCACAGACTTTTGGAATCTCTAGGGCTTAGAGATTAGCTCACATCTCTGGAGAAGCCAGCTATAGGAAAACTCTATGAGAGAGTTAATAGCTAGGGTGCTTCTGGAAGACTGAGTGTTAGGTCAGGGAACTAACTAGGTTAGTTAGTTCAAGACTACTCACGTCTAGTTTTAATATTGGAGTGAGGGAGTTTAGAGAGACAAGTTTTGAACTGTCTAGTTTAGTAACTAAGTTAAGAAAGCAATATTCAGTAACCAATACGCTTTCGTACCATTCTGTCTAACCATTACACATTTGTGCTTTAAGATCTGCCTGTTGAGTTAATAAACATTCCATTTGTTAACTTTACAAGAAAGCTTTCAGTGTGCCTCATTACCTCAGAGTGTGCCAGTTCCAGCCTTCCCACCGTCCCAGTCAAGGGGGAAAGTTTCTTGCCTCAGTAATCCTCTTAGTTTACCTTCAGTTTGGAGCCTATCTTAATTATTATTTTAAAGGAAATCCTAAAAACAACTTTTAGGTTGGTGGTAGCGTTCGAAGAGGTTAAAGCCTCCAAGTTTTATAGCCCAAGTCGTCACAACATGCCTTTCCAAAACTGACAGCCTTTAAGTTTAAAATGTGTTTCAATTTGTACTCCAGGCAGGAGGAGAGTAAGCAAATAGTTCAGGAGCCATTCCTCTTTACTTCCTCATCTTCATGTAACCATATCTTACCTTCCCTTTTACTACCTTTGGAATGCAAAAGGGTGCAAATTTAGCTCACTATTGGCATATCATTCTCTCATCCTGACTCATGCAGCAAGGAAAACACACGGTAAAACTAGCAGATTTATTTCAACGCAATCTTTCCTGGATTACAAACCACTTTCTTTGGATGCGCTGATGGAGCGCCATACTCATGCTCCATGTATATCACTACCTAGCACGAGTGAAAAGAAATACAGATAATGACAATAGTAAGACTGATATTAAATCTTTGATAAAGTAATACACAGATTTCCCCGGCTATTAATTGTCTCCGGAAACGGCAAAGCAGTAATTTTGCTTTCAAATGGGCAGAATGGGAACTGGGAGGGAAATAACTTCCTCAAAATCACAATGTATGCTTTTTATCATTTGGGACAGAATTAACACTCTGTAACTCCGCTACGTTCCTATGTATACACACCTGAAACATCAACATTGTATTTCAACAGTGCATTGGAGGAAGTGGATTGTAATACAAGGAATCCCATTTGGCAATAGATCTAGATTGAGTCTTAAAAGTTCTTTCCTCTCTTCCTTCCTTTTTTATCCTGTCTCTTTGGGAATTCACACTTTGCAAAGAAAACTAAGTTTTCATTGCTTGCTGCAGAGACGATCTAATGTGAGTTCAAATGAGTGTGTATTATTATTTCTCTTTTCAACTGAAACAGCAGATTACAAGAGCTGTCATCATAGATCTCTCAGCACCATATCATACTGTAAATTATTGCTTTCTCCTGAGAAAAATGTATAATATCACAAAGGACTACCACCTCACCCACTTCATAGGAAATCTGCTACAAAACAGGAGCTTTTTTGTTGAGTTCCAGGGTCAGAGAAACAGTCGGAGAAAACAGAACAGCCTGCCTTGGGGGAGCGTGCTTCCTCCATCCATGTTTTAATATTTACACATGACCAATCACTGCCAGAAGGGACAGAAATGTATGACCACGTTTACAGATTTAGTGGGATTGTTTTTAATGGCGATGTGGTTTTATGCTGGGTTTTTATGTATTTTTAAATGTTGTTGTAGTTGTTTTTAAATTGTATAGCATTGAATGTTTGCCGTTATGCAGGTCTGAATCCCTCGATAGAGGTGAGAAGGTCAGGGTACAAAAGCTTTAAATAAATAAATTTCATCTATGCTGACGATCATGCCATCACCGCTCAAGAAGGAAGCTTTGAAATGGTTGGACAGAAGCTCTCCAAAGCTTTAGGTGCTCTTACTGCCTATGGTACCTTCCTGCTCAAATTACTAGAAAATGTTATTTACAAACCAAACTGGTTTGATTTTGGAATAAACCTACAACTACCATGGTGGCTTAAGCTGTATCCTCACTGCAGAATTATAGCAGTTTGGCACCACCCGCATTAACTGCCGTACCCCCACGCTATGGTATTCTGTAGTTTTGTGATATACTTAACCCTTATTCGTCAGAGAGCTCTTGTGCCATAGCAAACTACAAATCCAAAAATTCCATACGATGGATCTATATGGCAGTTAGTCATATTTTTATCCCACTTTTTCTCTCCACAAGGAGATGTGATGGCTGGTCTCTTAAACCAGTGTTTCCCAACCAGTGTGCCGTGGCACACTAGTGTGCTGTGAGCGATCATCAGGTGTGCCATGGGAAATTGGAACCTCCAATACCCTTTCTTCCCCCTCCTGCCGAACATAGAAAACAAACAACAACATAATATAACATTGTTTGAGTCCACAGTGCTCTCTGGGTGTAGGTGAACTACAACTTCCAAACTCAAGGTGAATTCCCAAGCAAACTCTTTCAGTACTTTCTGTTGGTAATGAGAGTTCAATATGCCAAGTTTGGTTCAATTCCATTGTTGCAAGAGTTCAGGATGCTCTTTGATTGTGTGTTAACTATAAATCCCAGAAACTGTAACTCCCAAATGTCAATGTCTATTTTCCCCAAACTCCATCTGTGTTCCCATTTGGGCATATTGCGTATTCATGCCAAGTTTGGTCCTGATCCAACATTGTTTGAGTCCACAGTGCTCTCTGGATGTCGGTGAACTACAACTCCAAAATTCAAGGTCAATACCCACCAAACTCTTATAGTATTTGCTCTTGGTTATCGGAGTTCTATGTGGAAAGTTTGATTCCATTCCATCATTGGTGGAGTTCAGAGTGCTCTTTGATTGCGGGTGAACTATAACTCCCAGCTGTTGAGCAAGACCTTCGTGTGTGTCTTTCTGCCATTACTGCCAGGCTATCTATGTTGTGTTCTTCGAAACAGGCCCAGGTTTCACACTGAGTGTATAAATACATTTAAAAACATATTAACTATATGTATTACTGTGTTAGAGTGTCATTTTGTGTCATTTGGGTTGGCGGTGTGCCCCAGGATTTTGTAAATGTAAAAAATGTGCTGCGGCTCAAAAAAGGTTGAAAAACACTGTCTTAAACACATGGACAACTTGGATTTGCCTAATTCTGTCTCCTTGGAATGGAACCATCTTCTCACTTCATTGCTGCAGATGGCGAAAACTAAAGACGGCCTGCCTCAGGGGAGTGTGTTTGCTCCATCAATGTTCAACATTCACACAAATGACCAGCCACTGCCAGAAGGGACAGAGAGTTTCATCTATGCTGACGATTGTGCCATCACCGCCCAAGCAGGGAGCTTTGAAATGGTTGAACAGAAGCTCTCCGAAGCTTTAGGTGCCCTTACTGGCTATTACAAGGAAAACCAGCTGATTCCTAATCTATCTAAAATACAGATAAAAGGTTTTTTAATATCATGTCAGCGGTTGCTATAGTTTTATATGTTTTTAGGGATTTAATCTGAACCTGAAGACTAATGATGTCTAATACTGATTTAACAATTGTATATTTTAAACTGTATTGTAATGCTTTTAATATTAGCTGACTTGAGTCTCCTTACGGTGAGAAAAAGCAGAGTATAAATAAACATAAACATCATAATAATACATAGGAATTTTTTAAGGAGTTGCAGTTTTACACAGTCCTTTGCCTTCTCTGCCTAAGAGTGTTGGTGCTTGGCTGAACGACAACTCCCAGGATTCAATAGCAGTTTAACTGATATCAAACTGCATTAATTCCACAGTGTGGATGCAGCCCAAGGTATATAAAATAAGAGGATATTTATCCGATCATTGATCACAGAGTTTAAAATGGCCTAACTATAGCAATAAATTTACCCCTGATATTGGTAGTTACATGAAGCAACGTTACGCTCTTCCTTTCTCAGGCTGTGCGTGATGCGTCCATAGTATCTGCGCAGTAAAAGCATCTTAAGTATTCTTTCCGAGCCTTTTCTTTGCTAATCCCCTGCCCAATAAAAAGGGAGAGGAGAGTGGGAACGCACTGGAGTGACACTTGGCATCTGCAGCTGCATTTGTCATTCTGTCAAGGACACTGCCTTGGAACCAGGAAGAAAACAATTTGCAGAAGCAGCTGAACCAGTAAGTTGCGACTCATTGGAAACCATCCCCGGCCCCCGGTGACACAACTCTCCATGGATGGAGCGAAATACGGGCCTGGTGGTGCAGAGCGGGAGATGACACAGGGCACATGCTTCGGACTTTGGAATTTGAGGCAGAAAAGGTGACAAATGGATCTGCTGATATAGAAAACATTAGCAATTATATATTAGGATCCTAGAGTTGAAAGGGACCCCAGAGGCCATCTAGTCCAACCTCCTTCTGCCCTGTAGGAAAAGCACCACCAAGGTCTCCCCAACAAATGACCATCCAGCCTCTGCTTTATTATTATTATTATTATTATAGAATCCTAGAGTTGGAAGGGACCCCAGAGGCCATCTAGTCCAACCTCCTTCTGCCCTGTAGGAAAAGCACCATCAAGGTCCCCCCAACAAATGACCATCCAGCCTCTGCTTTATTATTATTATTATTATTATTATTATTATTATTATAGAATCCTACAGTTGGAAGGGACCCCAGAGGCCATCTAGTCCAACCTCCTTCTGCACTGTAGAAAAAGCACCATCAAGGTCCCCCCAACAAATGACCATCCAGCCTCTGCTTTATTATTATTATTATTATTATTGAATCCTAGAGTTGGAAGGAGGCCATCTAGTCCACCCTCTTCTGCCTTCATGCAGGAAAAGCACACTCAAAGCACTCCTGACAGATGGCCATGCAGCCTCTGCTTATGATGATGATGATTATCATTATTATTATTATTATAGAATACAAGAGTTGGAAGGGACCCCAAGGGGTCATCTAGCCCAGCCCCCTTCTGCCTTCATGCAGGAAAAGCTCATTCAAAGCACTCCCAACAGATAGCCATCCAGCTTCTGCTGTTGCTGCTGCTAATGATGATGATGATGATGATTATTATTGTTATTATTATAGAATACTAGAGTTGGAAAGAACCCCAGAGGCAATTCAGTCCAGCCCCAATCTTTCAATATGCAGGAAAAGTGCAATCAAAGCACCCCTGACAGATGGCCATCCAGCCTCTGCTTTATTATTATTATTATTTTTATTATTATTATTGAACCCTAGAGTTGAAAGGGACTCCAAAGAGTCATCTAGTCTAACCCCCTTCTGATTTCATGCAGGAAAAGCACCATCAAAGCACCCGCAACAGATGGCCATCCAGCCTTATCCTAGAGTTGGAAGGGATCACAAGAACCATCCAGTCCACCCCCTTCTGTCCTGAGGGAAAAGCACACTCAAAAGCACCCCCGACAGATTACCACCCAGCCTCTGCCTTATTATTATTATTATTATTATGAACTCCTAGAGTTGGAAGGAACCACATAGGCCATCTAGTCCAACCCTCTTCTTGAGGGTTCCGGGTTTTAGCCTGCCACTTTAGGACTCTCGCTTGCTGAGGTGTTGCTGCGAGTATCTCTGTAGATCATAGAAAACTAATTCTATACAGGAAAAGCACAATCCAATCCCTCCCAACAAATGACCATCCAGTCTTTGCTTCAAAACCTCCAAGGATGGCACTTCCACTGGATTCCGAGGAAGAGAGTACAATATTGTACCACCTGACATCCGCCGGAAAATAGCAGCCTGTGATTGACAGGCATCTCTGGCCCATCCTCTGTTCAGATATCAGCCAATGCATTAAATCAAGAGATAATTTTCTAAGATCTACAGAGACACTCGCAGGAACACCCCAGCAAGCGAGAGGCTAAAACTCAAAACCTCAATCAATGGCTGATACCAAATGAGAGACTCCCTCCTGGGCACACAGAAGACGGGGCTACTTGGAAGGTGCTGAACAGACTGCACTGTGGGACCATGAGATGCAGAACCAACCTTAAGAAATGGGGCCACAAAGTGGAGTCCACGACATGCGAGTGTGGAGAAGAGCAAACCACAATTACTACAACGCAGCCTGAACCCTGCCACATGCTCAATGGAGGACCTTCTCGTAGCAACACCGGAGGCACTCCAAGTGGCCAGCTTCTGGTCAAAGGACATTTAGTATCATAACAAGTTTTTTGTGTTTTTTAAATACATTATTTATTTATTTTTTATTTATTTATGACATTTATATGCCACCCTTCTCATCCCGAAGGGGACTCAGAGCGGCTTACAAGATATATATACATACAATATATAATATTATTAAGGTAAAAGTTGTCCCCTGACACTAAGTCCAGTCGTATCCAACTCTGGGGGTTGGTGCTCATCTCATTTCTAAACCAAAGAGCCGGTGTTGTCCATAGACACCTCCAAGGTCATGTGAGCAGCATGACTGCATGAAGCGCCGTTACCTTCCTGCCGGAGCGGTACATATTGCTCTACTCACATTTGCATGTTTTCGAACTGCTAGGTTGGCAGAAGCTGGGTCTGACAGCGGAAGCTCACGCCGCTCCCCGGATTCGAACCTGCGACCTTTCAGTCAGCAAGCTCAGCATCTCAGCGGTTTAACCCACCGCGCCACCAGGGGCTCAAATTATATTATTAGCATAGCACAATATCAGTATTAAATATTGTAACTATACCATATTATTATATTATTATAAAATATATAGTTATAATATGTTAGTAGTAGTAGATAGTAGTATATTGCATTACATTATAATATTATAAATATTATATGTATATGCAATATATTATATTATATTATATTATAAACATAACACAGGAGACAAAATGGAACTGTCTTCCTGGGCCCCCTCTCTTCATTACAACTGTACCCTCAATTCTCTTGTGACATGATAGATAAATAAGTGCATCCATAGGCCAAACATACTTTTCTCCTCCCTCTTTTTAATGATGCTAAGCTTAATTATCTCTATCTCTATATATTAATAAAGTGGAATGTGTGTGTGTGTTTGTATGTATGTGGCAGCGTTCTGATTGGCTCCCGGCCTCTACATTCTGACAACATGATTGATTGCCAGTGAGGGAGTATATACATAACGCCTCTATTGGCCAGCCAACACGAACATTCCAACGCTCTAAAGTGGCAGAGGGGGTAAGGAAAAGGCCTGAGGCAGTCAGGCATGGTGGGAGTTTCAGACCAAAACACTTTGCGACCCCTTTGCGACCCCAAACAATGAGAGAACAAGACCAAACTTGGCACACAGAACCCTCAAGACCCACTCAAGCCCCTACAAATCACAGACCAGGCCCAAACTTGGCACACAGAGTACCCATGACTCACTCTACATCCTACTGCAGTTTGGAGGAGGGCAGACCATGGATGATGGGACTTGAAGTACCTCCAATCACTTCCCGAGACCGCTGCAACTCTCATCCACTGACTGATCAAGACCAAACTTGGCACACAGAGCCCCCATGACGCACACCACATCCTACTCCAGTTTGGAAGACATTGGACCACAGATGATGGGACTTGAAGTATCTTCACTAACTTCCTGAGACCACTGCAAGCCACGTAAACTTCTCATAAGGACCACCCTTGGCACACAATGCCTTTCTCAAATTACCCGGGCAGGGCCGGGTCCCCAAGCTAGTTATATAATAAAGCGGAATGTTTGTATGTTTGTTTGTATGTATGTATGTATGTGGCAGTGTTCTGATTGGCTGCCACTTTCACAGGCCACAGCGACCAGCGCGGGTCATGGACCTGCACCAAACTTGGGACACATAACCCCCCTGACCCACTTTACATCCTGGTGCGGTTTGGGGGACATGGACCACGGATTATGGGATTTGTAGTACATTCAAACACTTCAGTTCCCACAGACCACTGCGGCCACCTAAAAGGACCAAAACAGACCACACTTGGCACACAAATCCCCCATGACCCACTCTACGTCCTGGGGCACTTGGGAGGAGGCCAGACCATGGATTATGGGACTTGCACTACCTCTACCCACTTCCTAAGTCCGCTGCGACCCTCATCCAATTACTGATCGAGACCACACTTGGCACACATAACCCCCATGACTCCCTTCACGCCCTGGTGAGGTTCGGGGGAGGACTGACAATGGATGATGGGATTTGTAGTAATTTCACACCCCTCTGTTCCCACAGACCACTGCGGCCCCCAACACACACGATAAAGACCACACTTGGCACACAGAGTCCCAGTGACCCACTCTACATCCTACTGAAGTTTGGAGGAGGGCAGACCATGGATGGTGGGACTTGCAGTACCTTCCCTCACTTTCCAAGACTGCTGCAAACCTAATCCAATGACTGATCAACACCAAACCTGGCACACAGAGCTCTCATGACACACTCTACATCCTGGTGCAGTTTTGTGTGAGACGGACCACGGATGATGGGACTTGAAGTACCTTCGCACACCTCCTACAAACAATACAACCCTCATCCATTCACCAATGCAGACCAAATTTGGCACACAGAGCCCCCATGACCCAATCTACATCCTACTGCAATTTGGGGGAGGCTGGACCACAGATGATGGGACTTGCACTACCTTCAGTAATTTCATGATACCACTGTAACTCCCAATACTGATGGATCAAGACCAACCTTGGCACACAGAGAGCCCCCATGACCCACTCTACATCCTGCTGCACTTCTCAAATGACCCGGGCACCTCTGGGTCCCCAAGCTAGTTATATTATAAACATAACACAGGAGAGTATATGGAACTGTCTTCCTGGGCCCCCTCTCTTCACTACAACTGTACCCTCAATTCTCTTCTGACATGATAAATAAATAAGTGCATCCATAGGCCAAACATACTGTTTTCCTCCCTCTTTTTAATGATGCTAAGTTTAATTATTATATATTATGTTCAGAAAAATGCTGCAAATGCTTATTTTCGTTTTGGCCACACGGTGGCGGTATTTCCTTTCCTATTTATTTAAATAGTTTTCTGCAAGCTTAACTATCCTCAAAGCATCAGGTCTTGTCTGACCCAGGAAACTAAAACTACCCAAGTCAATGCAGAGTTTTTTCATGGCATGGGATATATAGTAATGGGTAGATTATATATCTATTTTTTACTAGCACCCAGAAACAACATTTATCCAGTCATGGGTGAACTATGGCTGCAGCCATCTACACTGGAGAATTAATGCGGTTTGACACCACTTGTGGGACCCCAGGACAGTGTTTTTCAACCTTTTTTGAGCCGTGGCACATTTTTTACATTTACAAAATCCTGGGGCACACCACCAACCAAAATGACACAAAATGACACTCTAACACAGTAATACATATAGTTAATATGTTTTTAAATGTATTTATACACTCAGTGTGAAACCTGGGCCTGTTTCGATGAACACAACATAGATATCCTGGCAGGAATGGCAGAAAGACACAAACTTCCCACACAGAACTCCCATAACCAAGAGAAAATGCTATAAGAGTTTGGTGGGCATTGACCTTGGGTTTTGGAGTTGTAGTTCACCTATATCCAGAGAGCACTGTGGACTCAAACAATGTTGGATCAGGACCAAACTTGGCATGAATAGTCAATATGCCCAAACGTGAACACAGATGGAGTTTGGGGAAAATAGACCTTGACATTTGGGAGTTAGAGTTTCTGGGATTTAGAGTTAACACACAATCAAAGAGCATCCTGAACTCTTGCAACAATGGAATCGAACCAAACTTGGTTCAATCAAACTCTCATTACCAACAGAAAGTACTGAAAGGGTTTGCTTGGGAATTGACATTGAGTTTGGAAGTTGTAGTTCACCTACACCCAGAGAGCACTGTGGACTCAAACAATGTTGGATCAGGACCAAACTTGGCATGAATACGGAATATGCCCAAACGTGAACACAGATGGAGTTTGGGGAAAATAGACCTTGACATTTGGGAGTTACAGTTTCTGGGATTTATAGTTAACACACAATCAAAGAGCATCCTGAACTCTTGCAACAATGGAATTGAACCAAACTTGGCATATTGAACTCTCATTGCCAACAGAAAGTACTGAAAGGGCTTGCTTGGGAATTGACCTTGAGTTTGGAAGATGTAGTTCACCTACACCCAGAGAGCACTGTGGGCAGGAGGGGGAAGAAAGGGTATTGGAGGTTCCAATTTCCCACGGCACACCTGATGATCGCTCACGGCGCACTGGTTGGGAAGCACTGCCCTAGGAGACATAGTTTGCTGAGGCCCCAGCCCTCTTTGGCAGAGAGGGCTCCAAACCTTGCCAAACTACAACTCCCGTGAGTCCCACGGCATTGAAAGCGGTGTCACAATAATAATGCATTGATTCCCCAGTGGAGTCATTGCAGCCTAGAAGGAGGGGTGTCCACTGGGAACCGGAAGTGTTGGTTGCGGTCCTGGAGGCGTGTTGTGCTTATCTCTTGGAGGCTGTAAACGTCACTCCAGGGAAAGCCACGTGGCCCAAGGCTTCCACCAATAGGAGTCGCGGGAGGGAAGCGGAAGCGGAAGCAGATCCGGGTTGTGGAGGAGGAGGTTGGTGGCTTGGTGGCTTGGTGGCTGGCTTCTTCTCTGACAGGTGAGTTTACTATTTATGTTACTCCTATTCTATCACCAGCTCTAGGAGGGGTTGGAGGTGAGTTTTCCAGGCTGCCTGGCCAGGCTGCATTCTCTTTGACACCACTTTCACTGCCATTGAATGGCCTTGCAGCTTCAAAGCCTGGCTGCTTCCTGCCTGGGGAAATCCTTTGTTGGAAGGTGTTAATTAGCCCTGGTTGTTTCATGTCAGGAATTCCCATGTTTTTAAGTGTTTCAGTATTATTATTATTTTTAATAAAAAAACTTTAAAATCAGGACAGTAAATAATGGAGATTCCAATGAACTTCCTGACTGTAAGAAGCGCTGTTCAGCAATGGAACTCTCTGCCTCTGCATCTTTGGAGGCTTTGAAGCAAAGGCTGGATGGCCATTTATTGGGAGGGATTGGATTGTCCTTTCCTGCATCGAAGAAGGGGGTTGGACTAGATGGCCTCCGGGGTTCCTTCAATCATAACAATGCTGAATAATGGCCTTGCAGCTTCAAAGCCTGACATTTCGTCTGCATAGAGCAGTGTTTCTCAACCTTTTTTGAGCCGCGGCACACTTTTAACATTTAAAAAATCCGGGGACACACCACCAACCAAAATGACACAAAATGACACTTGAACACAGTAAAGAACGGCTGGGGGTTGGTGGCCTGCTGGGAGCAGCTGCTGGGAGTGCCGAAGCCGGGGAGGGGGCGGAGCCCGGCTGCGCCATGCCCCGCCCACTCTCCCCAGCTTCAGCTCTCCTACAGGCCGTGCCAAGCCCCGCCCACTCCCCCCAGCTTCAGCTCTCCTACAGGCCGCGCCATGCCCCGCCCACTCCCCCCAGCTTCAGCTCTCCTACAGGCCGTGCCAAGCCCCGCCCACTCCCCCCAGCTTCAGCTCTCCTACAGGCCGTGCCACGCCCCTCCCCCTCCCCCCAGCTTCAGCTCTCCAACAGGCTGCGCCATGCCCCACCCCCCCCCCCAGCTTCAGCTCTCCTACAGGCCGTGCCAAGCCCCGCCCCCTCCCCCCAGCTTCAGCTCTCCTACAGGCCGTGCCAAGCCCCGCCCCCTCCCCCCAGCTTCAGCTCTCCTACAGGCCGTGCCATGCCCCGCCCCCTCCCCAGCTTCAGCTCTCCTATAGGACGTGCCAAGCCCCGCCCCCTCCCCCAGCTTCAGCTCTCCTACAGGCCGTGCCAAGCCCCGCCCCCTCCCCCAGCTTCAGCTCTCCTACAGGCCGTGCCAAGCCCCGCCCCCACCCCCAGCTTCAGCTCTCCTACAGGCCGTGCCAAGCCCCCCCCCCAGCTTCAGCTCTCCTACAGGCCGTGCCAAGCCCCACCCCTCCCCCAGCTTCAGCTCTCCTACAGGCCGTGCCAAGCCCCGCCCCTCCCCAGCTTCAGCTCTCCTACAGGCCGTGCCAAGCCCCGCCCACTCCCCCCAGCTTCAGCTCTCCTACAGGCCGTGCCATGCCCCACCCCCTCCCCCCAGCTTCAGCTCTCCTACAGGCCGTGCCAAGCCCCGCCCCTCCCCAGCTTCAGCTCTCCTACAGGCCGTGCCAAGCCCCGCCCCCCCCCAGCTTCAGCTCTCCTACAGGCCGTGCCAAGCCCCGCCCCTCCCCAGCTTCAGCTCTCCTACAGGCCGTGCCAAGCCCCGCCCCTCCCCCAGCGTCAGCTCTCCTACAGGCCGTGCCATGCCCCGCCCCCTCCCCAGCTTCAGCTCTCCCACAGAGGAGGAGCATGAGCGGTGGATGGGCTTCAGTGGGCGGGGCTCCTCCTCCACGCGGCTTCAGCGAGCGAGGGGCGAGAGTCATGGTGGGAGTCATGGCGGATTGGAGGCTGGCTGGGGAAACGGCCGAAGGAGGCGGCGCCCCGGTCCCTTCTTTTTCTTCGCCACTGCCCGGCCCTTCCTCCTCCCCCAAGCAGCAGGAGTTCGGCAGGAGGGGGGGAGGAACGGGGCAGAGAGCTTTTCCCGCCGCACAGCAGGAGGTCCGTCACGGCACACTAGTGTGCCACGGCACACTGGTTGAGAAAGACTGGCATAGAGGTTGTGTGGTCTGTTGGAAATAAACCAGTGGGGTTTACAGTATATATCTGTAGAAGGTCCAGGGTGGGAGAAAGAAAAAAAGAACTCCTGCCTGCTTGAGACAAGTGTGAATGTTGCCATTCGCCACCTTGATTAGCAATTGAATGGCCTTGCGGCTTCAAAGCCTGGCTTCTTACTGCCTGGGGGAATCCATTGTTGAGATGCGATAAGCTGGCCCTAATTGTTTCCTATCTGGAGTTCCCCCTGTTTTTGAGTGTTGTTCTTTATTGACTCTCCTGATTTTAGATTTTAAAAAAATTCTAGTCAACAGGTATTATTCATTTTCATGGTTTCCTCCTTTCTGTTGAAATAAATGCTAGACTACTCTTGACAACTACCATGTCAGAATACACCGAAGAGCCGGCATTGTCCATAGACACCTCCAAGCTCATGTGGGTGGCATGACTGGATGGAGCCATTGAAATCCATAAGAATGTGGACAATTTCAGCAGAAAGGAGGAAACCATGAATATGAACAAAATCTGGCTACCAGTATTCTAAAAAAATCCTCTAAAATCAGGACAGTAAATAAAGAGCAACACTAAGAAAATAGGGGAATTTCAGACAGGAAACAATCAGTTAACACCTCCCAACAAAGGATCCCCCCCAAGTAGCAACCAGCCAGGCTTTAAAGCTAAAAGGACATTCAATGCTAATCAAGGTGGCCAAACATTCACGCCTGCCTCAAACAGTTCTTTCTCCCACCCTGGACATTATTTCCTGTTTAATTGTGCGGTACCCACGTTGAAAGTAGTTGTTCTACTTCAGATACTTCGTTTTTGTGCCTGCCACAGACTGTGTTGCATTGGTTGAGACTCAATGAGATATTCATTGAAAAACTAGAGCAGGATGTCCCACAAAAACTTTCTTTTTTGCAGTTCAATGAACCTTTTTCCCTCTTTTATGATAGAACTGATTAGTAGGTAAATGTCAGGTTTCCCCTGACATCCAACTCTGGGGAGTGGTGCTCATCTCCATTTCTAAGCCGAAGAGCTGGTGTTGTCCATAGACACCTCCAAGCTTATGTGGCCAGCATGACTGCATGGAGCGCCATTACCTTCCTGCAGAAGCAGTACTTATTGATCTACTCACATTTGCATGTTTTCAAACTGCTAGGTTGGCAGAAGCTGGGCCTAACAACAGGAGCTCACCCCGCTCCCCGGATTCGAACCGCCAACCTTTCGGTCGGCAAATTCAGCGGTTTAACCCACTGCGCCACCAGGGGGCGAACCGATTAGGAAATTGCATTTATAACCTAGAAACACAAATCGTGTTACATAGTGTAGCCCAACTTTCCCTGACACACTTTATAGATGTTTTGGATTACAACTCCCATCATCCCACGTACTGCACATAGTGGTGGTCACTGTGATGACAAGTTCAGGAAATTTATTTACAGTATTTCCTACTAGCCGTTCCCTGCCACGTATTGCTGTGGCCCCGTCTGTGTCTATGTGTTTTGTCTGTGTATGTATGTGTTTATATATTTGGGTATTTGTGTATGTGTGTTTGTGTATATTTATTTATTTATATTCCGCTCTTCTCACCCCGAAGGGGACTCAGAGTACACATGCATAGCAGATAATCCCTGCCATTTCCACATACACACATAGACGAACAGAGGCAAACTCTGGCCACCAGGGGGAGCTAACGCACTCCTCGTCTCTCAGCGTCCCTTGTTGTTCCTTCCGCATTCCTCAGCGTTCCTGGAGTTCTTTAATGGCCTCATAATTCAGTCAAAATTTGCCTCCCCACTTAATGTGGTACCTTTATCTTCTACTTGACAGGTGCAACTGTCTTTCGGGCTGCAAAGGTCGACAGCAGGCTACACTTAAAGGTCGAGCACCCACCTCGACCCGGGCAGGCCTCGAACTCATGACCTACTGGTCAGAGAGATATTATGCAGCTGACACTTAGCCAGCTGCGCCACATTCCAGGTGCATTGTGCTGCATTGTAATGTAATTTTTGGTTTTGGGGTTTTTAAGTCCCTTCTGTTGTGTTTTTCAGTGTTTTTATGAGTGATCGTCACTCGTAGGCCTTATAGGAGTATTGTGTCCAAATTTGGTGTCAATTCGTCCAGTGGTTTTTGAGTTATGTTAATCCCACAAACTAACATTAAAATTTTACTTATATGGATATTTATACCCCGCCCTTTATTGGTAAATGTTTAAGTTAATAACCAACCACGTAGTGCTGTTGCGTTACCCTCAATCTGCCATCTGTGCTCATTGCACGTTTTTGTGTTTCCTCTAGTAACCATGATTTCCGAAAGCGGCTCCTTCGTGAAGGGCATGATGCTGGGAGGCATCTTCTGCATTTTGGTGAGCCTCCTAGGACACATCAAGATGGGCCACACAACGAAACCCCATGAGCACCGTCACCTCCAGGCTCCCAAAAAGGAGGACATTTTGAACCTTTCCAAGGACGAGCGGCTGGAACTGAGCCGGAGCATCCGCGTGTACTGCATCATCCTGGTCAAGCCGAAGGACCTGGGCCACTGGGCCGCCGTGAGAGAGACCTGGAGCAAGCATTGCGACAAAGCCGAATTCTACAGCTCGGAGAAAGTCAAAGTCTTTGACTCCATTGTCCTCGACACAGACGACATGTGGACAATGATGCGGAAAGCGTACACGCTTGCCTATGAGAATTACCGAGATAGCTACAACTGGTTCTTTCTGGCCCGTCCCAGCACTTTTGCCATTATTGAGAACCTGAAATACTTCTTGCTGAAACAGGACTCGTCCGAACCGTTTTACACAGGCCGCACCGAGGCATCCGGGGACCTGCAGTATGTGAATGTGGATGGAGGGATCGTGCTAAGCGTCGAGTCGCTAAGGCGGCTTTACAAGGTTTTTCAGGAGCCGGATAAATGTCCTGAACAGGGAGGCATGATTTGGAAACTGTCCGAAGACAAACAGTTGGCCGTTTGCTTGAAGTACAGCGGGATCCATGCCGAAAATGCGGAGGACTCTGAAAAAAAGGACGTCTTCAACACGAAGCCAATTGGCTCTCTCATCAAAGAGGCGATGTCAAGTCACCCTCAGGAGGTGGTGGAAGGCTGCTGCTCGGATATGGCTATCACTTTCAGCGGAGTGGCTCCCAACCACATGCATGTCATGATGTATGGCGTTTACAGACTCCGAGCCTATGGGCACAGTTTCAACGACGCGCTAGTCTTCCTGCCTCCGCCAGGCTCGGATAATGACTGAAGGTGGTTGCGCAGCAACAGCAATGCAAAACGCGTAGTCTTAAATCTTTTAGTGTCCGCCAGCAAACGGCACGTACGCAAGGTGATCCAGATTTTGTACTTCCATGATGGTATTGGTGTGTGGCTACTTTTTTGCACAACCTGCTTTTGTAACCTTTGCAAGTGGGAAAAGAGGTCCTCTTTTTTAAAAACACAATCCTTTTTATACAAACTGAAAAATCTATCTAAGGGTTTATTTGTCGACAGAAATGTATAGGGAGATGTAAATATTTAAAAATCAAATTATCCTCAGTCTACTGTAAATTAAATCTATTTTTACAATTTGGAGGCAGTTTGTGTGTTCTGTCCTTTGGAAATCTATAGCTCTTGTGCAATGTTTAGCTCAGACAAAAATGCAAAAAAATTCTTTCCTTCTGCTCCGCATAGAAAGCTTAGCCTCAGCCACAAAACGAAAGGCGTGATTCAGTGGTGTAGTTCTGGTAGAACCTGTTTCCCTCAGAATCTGAAGCAAGTCTTAATGATAGTGTTTGTGGGGAGGGTCTAATTTCCACTGTTGTGGGATACTGTCAGCCCTTGATGTGAACGTTGCCATTCTTGTGCAATGCCTATGTATGCTACTTCTTATAGCTGGAACCCTTCTGAAAAATGAATTTCTACAGAAAGCACCGTATGACTGTATATATTTGGAGCCCCCAGTGGCACACTGGGTTAAACCCTTGTGTTGGGAGGACTGGAGACTGACAGGTCGGAGGTTCGAATCCGGGGAGAGCGCGGGTGAGCTCCCTCTATCAGTGTTTCCCAACCAGTGTGCCGTGAGCGATCATCAGGTGTGCCGTGGGAAATTGGAACCTCCAGGAGAGGCCGGGGGAAGAGTCTAGTGTGTTGAAGTATAAAAACCCTAAGAAACTTACCTCGATAAAGGCACCCCCCACCCCTCCCCCACCCGTTGTCTACTTGATCTCTCCCTCTCTATGCATTGGGAAGGCCCGCCTCCCTTTCCCCAAGCAGAAACCTCCTCGTGCCTCCTGGGGGTTCTGTGTGGGAAGTTTGGCCCAGTTCTATCATTGGTGGGGTTCAGAATGCTCTTTGATTGTAGGGGAATTATAAATCCCAGCAACTACAACTCGCAAATGTCAAGGTCTATTTCCCCCGAACTCCATCTGCGTTCAAAGTTGGGCATATTGAGTATTCATGCCAAGTTTGGTCCTGATCCAACATTGTTTGAGTCCACAGTGCTCTCTGGATATAGGTGAACTACAACTCCAAAACCCAAGGTTAATGCCCACCAAACTCTTATAGCATTTTCTCTTGGTTATGGGAGTTCTGTGTGGGAAGTTTGTGTCTTTCTGCCATTCCTGCCAGGATATCTATGTTGAGTTCATCAAAGTTTCACACTAAGTATATAAATACATTTTAAAAACATATTAACTATATGTATGACTGTGTTAGAGTGTCATTTTGTGTCATTTTGGTTGGTGGTGTGCCCCAGGATTTTGCAAATGTAAAAAGTATGCCGCGGCTCAAAAAAGGTTGGGAAACACTGCTCTTATCAGCTCCAGCTCCCCGTGAAGGTGCATGAGAGAAGCCTCCCACAAGGGTGGTAAAACATCAAAAATATCCGTGTGTCCCCTGCACAGCAACCCAGATCTCTCCTCTCTCTTGCACTTGCCATCCTCTTCCCCTCTCTCTCGTGATCCTTCCTTCCTCTCCTCTCTCTTGGTTGCCCTGGCTCCAAAGTAGGAGAGAAAGGGGCACATCACCGCTGCCATCCTTCTCCTTTGCAAAGGCAGCAGCCCCTCAGTAGCAGCATCTCCCTATTGATTCCAGCCCACGATGTATGGAGTGTTGCTGGTAAAAGGGGAGAAAGAAGGAATGGGAGAAGGAAGAAAAAGAGAGGAAGGGGGGATGAAAGGATGTGGGAGGGAAGTTAGGGGAAAAGGAAAGATGGGAAAGAAGGAATGGGAGAGAAAGAAAGGGGGAAAGGAGGGAAACAAATCCCCTCTTAACACTCTAAATTGGGGTCTTTCCCAATTTTCCAGCCCCTTTCCATCCCAACCTTTCCCAGTTTCCAGCCCTTTTCACATCCCTTGTCATTCCCCTTTCTCCAGTTACCCCCTTCCCGCCCCAATCTGTCCTACTTTTCCAGCCACCTCATTTTTCACTTTTTCAACCACATTCCCATTCCCACCTTTTCACGTTTCCAGTCCTTCTTTCCCACCCCCTTCCCACACCAGTCTTTCCCACAGAGTATTTTCTCCCAAAATGTATGGTTAAATAAACTATGGTGATTATCAGAAGGATACAGAAGCACATTTACATTGAAGGTTATCTTAAATATTCAAAAACATTTCACCTACTGAGGCGTCAATTCATGTAATTTGATTGGTATCTATTTTTATTTTGAAATGTACCGGTAGCGGCTGCATTTCCCACCCTTGGCTTATACTCAATTTGATGTTTTTCCAGTTTTTGTGCTAAATTAGGTGTGTTGGCTTATATTCGGGTTGGTTTATGCTCGAGTATTAGGGGTGGTTGATCCATTAAAAAAAATGATTCTAAACTCGGGGGGGGGGGGGGATCTCCGTTGCTGGGTCGTTATAGAAATTAATCCAAAAAAATTTCAATAAACTTTGTAATTGAAACGTATTTAATAACGAAAATTTGTTATTTCCTGTTCTTAGCAGGGAAGGAGGTGCCCGCACCTCCTTCCCTGCCAAGAATGCGCATCAAGCCTTGAGTTCGCTCCTCCTCCCCTGCCAGGATCTAAACCACGCCAAGACTTGGCGCGCTTTAGATCTTGGCAGGGAGGGCCCCGTCCACTCCTCTTCCCGTTTGGTGCGCTTTAGATCCCGGCAGGGAGGAGGGGCAGGTAGGGCACCGTCCACTCCTCCCGTCCACTCCTTAGCGCACTTTAGATGCTGGCAGGGGAGAAGGAGCGGACGGGGCCCTCCCTGCCCCTCCTCCCTGGCAGCTGACGCTCTTCCCCCTCCCCTGCCAAAGGAAATAAACCGCGCAAGGCTTGCTCTCAGCTGGCAAGAGGAGAAAGGAGAGGCTGCTGCCTTCCGGTCTCCTCTCGCAAGATGAGAAGGGGGGGGGGGGGAACGACCTAATAACGTGACCTTTACAAAAAAATGGCGGCACCCAGATTTGGTATATAAATTACACTTCCGGGTTGGGCCCTGAGGGTCAAAAAACTTTGAAATTGTTTTTAAATATGAAAAATAACATTTCAAAGTATTTTAAACTGGAGATATCCACCCCTATCGAGTATATATGGTGTTTTCCTTTGGGCTAAAGGGAAAGGTTTTAGTCTGGCAGATGTTCCCAGATGTTAATTCAAAAATGCTTTACCCAGCATGGCCAATGCAAATAGTTGCCTGAAGTTTCTGAAGGACTAAAGCTGCCACTAAACTCCCACATCTAACAAATCCAAGCCGTATCATCGCTTTCACAATGTAATCTCCAAAGACGCTTGAGGTGCACCACCTCATTTGAAAAACTGAAAGGAATACTTCTTTAGAACCTGAAAGCACAGTCGCAACACCACTTCAGCATTCACTTGATTTATTTAGCATAGCCACAGAACAAAATAAGTTTGTACATTCAGTCACGCATAAAAACAGAATTACAAAGTAGTCCACAATGGCAGAGAGTGCAATCTGTCAGAGCTGCACCTCATCTGCCACTTTACTTATACGTCTTCATGTGCCAGAGGCCGTCATTTAAATAGTGAATATTCTCAATGCCAATCCCTTTGTTGACCTTCTCTCTGTGGAGGGAAGCAGAAGGGGTGGGCAGGAGAGAAAAGAACAACAAGGCATCAGTATCCAGATCTTTGATGTAGATAAATAGGAATAGCCTCTATATCAGGGCTGCCCAGGAAGTCGATCACGATCGACTGGTCGATCCCAGGACCGAAGGTCGATCCCAGCCAGATGAGGCACTTCTAGAGGGGGCGGAGCCATGCCACACCGAGCCACGCCCCCTCCCCGACTTCAGTGCTACCACAGCCTCTCCAGGCTTGAGGAGGGTAGTGCCAAGCCAGTAGTGGCTAGCTATGCCACCACTGGCTTGGCACTACCCTCCTCTAGCTTGGAGAAGCTGTGGTAGCGCTAAAGCCAGAGGGGGCGGAGCCAGGCTGCACAAAGCCCCGCCCCCTCCCCCTGCTCCGCCCTGCTTCTCTCTCAGTAGATCTTTCTGACTTGGTTTTATTATAAGTAGCTCGCATGCTGAAAAAGTGTGGGCACCCCTACTCTACATGACCTAGATACACTAAGTAAGGAACTCTTCGGACAGTGTGTTGTCGAAGGCTTTCATGGCCGGAATCATTTGGCTGCTGTGTGTTTTCCGACCTGCTGGCCATGTTCCAGAAGCATTCTCTCCTGACGTTTTGCCTGCATCTATGGCAGGCATCCTCAGAGGTTGTGAGGTCTGTTGGAAATTAGGCAAGTGAGGTTTATATATCTGGAATAATATCCAGGTTGGGAGAAAGAACCCTTGTCTGATGGAGGCAGTGTAGCAACCCAGTTCCCTTTCGTGCCTGGGGGGCAGGGGGCAGCACCGGGGGTCCCACTTGCATTAGGGCCAGCTGCAGTTGATGAGGACATGGAGGAAGGGGCTGATGAGTTAGCTGGGCCTTCCTCTCCCACAGAGAGCTTGGCCTGGGATGATGAATGGCCTGACGGCTAGGCTGGCTGGGAAGTTCAGGCTGACCCTGAGAGTGATGATTCTGATCATTATGAGAAACCAGGTGGTTACGGGTCGCAGGAAAGGATCAGGGAAACAGTGGAGGATGAGCCCATAGAAGCTCAAAGGGAGTTCGGCTCTCATGAAGATAGCGACGCAGGTGCTGGGAGGCAAGGACGGAGTTTTGATAAGAGACGGAGCATTGAGTCCAGCAGGAGGGATTGGCACCGTAGCCTAGAGCGCCAGAGAGGCACTAGATCCCGTAGCACAGATTGGTGCAGAAGCCTAGAGCGTCGGGGGCCTCGCCAAGGGGATTAAGTATAGGATCCGTGGGAAAGGATCCTCAGTAGCTCGGCCACTTCTATTCTAAGAGGAGTGAAGCGAGCGGAGTTCCACGGAGCCAAGTTGCCGGCTCAAGCCTTGCCAAGAAGTTTCTTGGGTTTGTTCATGAACTTTGCCTTGTTCTTTGCCACGGACCAAGTCCTTGATCCGCATAGTTTTGCGGAGCCCTTGCCACGTTTGCCTTTAGATTTTACTTACGGACTCTTTACCTTTTGGATTGAACTTTTTGATACTTTTTATGGACAATCTACCTTTTCACCTGTTTCTTATTATTCAATAAATAGTTAGCTGATTACCGTCTCTGTGTGTGTGATTAAGGGGCTGGGCCAAGACCCTGCATCGTGACAGGCAGGTGTGAATGTTTGGCCACCTTGATTAGCATTGAATTGCCTTTTAGCTTTAAAGCCTGGCTAGTTGCTACCTGGGGGGTCCTTTGTTGGGAGGTGTTAACTGATTTGTTTCCTGTCTGGAATTCCCCTCTTTATTTACTGTCCTGATTTTTGAGTTTTTTAATACTTGTAGCCAGATTTTGTTCATTTTCATGGTTTCCTCCTTTCTGTTGATATTGTCCACGTGTTTCTTGTGGATTTGAATAGCTTCTTTGTGTAGTCTGACATTCTTTGTGTAGTCTGACATAGTTCTTAAAGTGGTCCATTGAAATCCACAAGCATGTGGACAATTTCAACAGAAGGAAAGAAACAAGGAAAATGAGCAAAATCTGGCTACCAGTATTTATTTTAAAAAAAACAAAACTCTAAAATCATGACAGTAAATAAAGACCACTACTCAGAAAACGGGAATTCCAGACAAGAAACAATCAAAGCCAGATAACACCTCCCAACAAAGAATCCCCCAGGCAGCAACCAGCCAGGCTTTGAAGCTGCAAGGACATTCAATGCTAATCAAGGTGGTCAACTGCAACATTCACACTTGCCTCAAGCAGACAAGAGTACTTTCTTCCACCCTGGATATGCCTCAGATATATAAACCTCACTTGCCTCGTTTCCAACAGAACTCACAACCTCTGAGGATGCCTGTCATTTTATTTATTTATTTATTTATTATTCGTTCTTATATACCGCTCCTTCCGGCGGGCTCAGGGTGGTTTACATAAAAACATATAACATAATCACAGTTTAATACAGCAACAATAAAAACCTAAAAACATAACTACACTTAAAACAAGCATCTACATAGCAACTACAATTACATTCCAAGAAGTGCTAACTCAAGGGCCAGCAAGGTTGTCTTGTAAGCTCTACGAAATGGGCCCAACTCCTTAAAAGTGCGGACATCATCCGGCATGGAATTCCATGAGGATGGTGCTGCCACAAAGAAGGCTCTCGATTGTGTCGACAGCCGACAGGACTGGATCGAGGGGACTACTGTAGCACAGCAGTTCTCGTTTGTGCCTGGGGGCCAGGGAACAGCACCGGGAGTTCCATTAGCATTAGGGCCTGCACCAGCAGAGTTAGAATCTGAAGAGGATTTGGAAGGGTTACCTGAAGGTGCATTTCCCTTCACTGGGCCTCCTTCTCCCAACGAAAGTTTGGCTTGGGATGAAGGTTGGCCGGACCCATATGATGACATTGATGATAATCAAGGGGAAATGGAATCCAGTGATAGTGGAAGCTATGAACACCCGGGTGGGGGAGGATCGCAGGAGCTTCTGAGTGAAAACATGGAAGGAAGCGGCTGGGAAGATTCTAGGGAGGAGAGCTCTCACGAAGATAGGGACCCAGCTGCTGGGAGGCAAGGTCGAACCTTTGATAGGAGAAGTAGCATTGAGTCCAGCAGAAGGGGATGGCACCGCCGCCTAGACAGGCCGAGGTCCGTCAGCAAAGATTGGAGACGACGCAGCCTAGAGCGTCGGGGACCGCAGCCGAAGGATTAAGTATAGGTTCCGTGGGAGCCATTCCCCAGTGCTTCGGCCACGTCTCTTCTGAGTAGATGTGAAGCGAAGTGGGACCACGGGGCTAAGCTAGCTAGTGGTCATCAAGTCTTGCCTTGTTCCTGTACCTTGTTTGTATCCTGAATCCGCATTGCTGTGCGGAGCCTTGTCAAGCCTTTGGATTATCTTCAAGTTGCTTTTGGACATTTGATTGCTTACAGTTTTGGATTTGCTTTTGCTATTTTTATGGACAATATTCCTTTCGAACTGTTTTTATATTCAATAAAGTAGTTAGCCTTCAGTCCGTCTCTGTGTGTGTGATGAAGGGGCCGGCCAAGTCCGTGCATTGTGACAACTACTAGGAGGTTCTGTTCTTCTGAATGCAGTGATCTCAGGGGAACATATGGGGTAAGGCGGTCCCTCAGGTACACCGGCCCTAGACCATACAAGGCCTTAAAGGTCAAAACCAGCACCTTGAAAACAATCCAGTACTCGATTGGTAGCCAGTGCAGTTGCTGTAAAATAGGTGTTATATACTCTCGTACCGAAATCGTGAACCAGTTGGGCCAGTGGGCGCATGAAGATGTTAAACAATAGTGGGGATAGGATGGCGCCCTGGAAACCCCGCATGTTAATGGGAGTCTCCCAGACACCATCCCTCCCACCTCCACCTCTCATAAATGTGGGTGAAACGTCAGGAGAGAATGCTTCTGGAACATGGCCAGGCAGCCCAGAAAACTCACAGCAACCAAATCTTCTCTCAGAATTAGCTAAAATCCTTAAAGTCCAAGATATTGAACAATTTCCTAGATAGCAGTTTGGGGATAGTTTGCTTCACTTAGGCTTTAACCAGACTGAGAAGTACTTACTCCCTGGAATGACGTTTCCCAGTATCAGCCAACACCAGCCATTTCCTTTACCCATCAACACTGGCAATGAATTCCAGTTCTCTTTCTAGCATTTCAAACCTCTCCTAACCGGAATGTTATCTGATTTATCATTCCAGTAGAAAATATTTTTTCATAAAACAATCAAAGACGTGTGCTTTTAAAAAAGAATGTACAAAGCCAGTGATGTCAATTATGGCCACTCTACCCCAGTATTTTCTGCACTGAGGCCAATAAATAGCCTTTCCCAGTAGCAACTCTTTTAACAGACCTTCTGCAGAAGAAGCAGGCATTTAACACTAAGCTATAGTAAGCCTGAAATAATGTTTTGCATGTTAACCGGATTATTTCAGTCTGTGACAATAAAGGATAAAATGTCCCATTTAGAATTTGAACTCACATATCATCTGCTGACATCTTCATGACTCCAACGCACAGCGCATGTTGCTTGCCTTCTGCCATTATTGCCTAGAAGAGTAAGCTAAGGAAGACACTGCATATGCAGGACATTACAATAAGCACCATTTCAAAACAGAACAAGGGCACCCTGAAATAATTAATCTAACTATAGACATTTAGGTTTCTAGAATATTAATAAGAAATGTATCTATATATCACCAGGCTACCCATATCTGTCTAGCTTCAGCAATGCTGCTCCCAAGCCCTCCACTGTATTCACTCAAAGGATCATGGTGTATCAAGGAGAAAGGACTGAAAATTACTCCTTTTAGAGCACTGTTTCTCAACCTGCCTAAAGCCGTGATCCCTTAATACAGTTCCTCATGTTGTGATGACCCCCAAACATAAAATTATTTTTGTTGCTACTTCATAACTGACATTTTGCTACTGTTCTGAATTGCAATGTAGATATCTGATAAGCAGGATGTATTCTCATTCACTGGACCAAATTTGGCACAAATACCCGATACACCCAAATTTGAATACTGGTAAGGTTGGGGAAAGATTGATTTTGTCATTTGGAAGTTGCCGTTGCTGGGATTTATAGTTCACTACAATCAAAAAGCATTCCTAACTCCACCAACTATGGAACTGAACCGAACTTGGCACACAGAACTCCTATGGCCAACAGAAAATACTGAAAGGGTTTGGTGGGCATTGACCTTGAATTTTGGAGTTGTGGTTCACCTACATCCAGAGAGCACTGTGGATTCAATGATAGATCTGGACCACACTTGGCACAAATACTCAATATACCCAAATGTGAACACTGGTAGAGTTTGAGGAAAATAGATTTGAAATGTGGTAGTAGTAGTTGCTGGGATTTATAGCTCACCTATAATCAAAGAGCATTCTAAACCCTACCAATGCGGCCTTTGAATTGTTACCTTTTGTGAGCCGCCCTGAGTCCCCCTTTGGGGGTAGAAAAGGCCGGGTTAGAAATGAAATAGACAGAATTGGGCCAAACTTCCCACAGAGAACCCTGCTGCCTTGAAGGGACTGGTTGGCGTGAACCTCCCTCTAGCCTTGCACACTCTCCCTCTCTCACATGTGCACACCACACTGCCAGGCGCTGAGCACACCTCCTCTCCTCTTCCCACCTGAAGTCTCAGAAACAGCCCTCCCCTTGGCTGAGAGGCCTTCCAATTGCAGTGGAGGGCTTTTGATGGGAGGATTCACCGCCTGTTTCCAAAATGGAAGAGAAGGACAGGCGGAGAGATGTTCAGTATTCTCTGCCAAAGGGGTTCCTAAGACCATCAGAAATATATGTTTTCTGATGGTCTAAGGCAGACCTGGGCAATTGCCGGCCCTCCAGGTGTTTTGGACTTCAAATCCCAGAAATCCTAACAGCTGGTAAATTGGCTTGGATTTCTGGGAGTTGAAGTCCAAAACATCTGGAGGGCCGGCAATTGCCCAGGTCTGGTCTAAGGCGACGACTCTGAAACCATACAAAACAGAGGGGGAGTTGCTACAAGGCAACGCAACACACGGAGTGTAAACAGTATAAACAGTCAGTAAGGTAACAAATTCATTTAGAAATTTCACAAGTGATGATAAACATTCATAGGCATATTATCACAAAATGTACAAATAACATATGCATATAGTGCATGCCCGCTATGGGCTCCTACCCCGTACGCCAATGGCATCAATCAAGGTTCTCGCTGGGTCGCCTGAGGCCCAGTTATATGCTCAGGCGACCCAGCGATAAGTTCTACCACCTATACAAATTGAAATTGCTTGGGTTCCTGCTTGCTAACAACTCTGCGATACAGCACTCCTCCGAACTTCCAACACGGCTTGCTAGCCAACCCGCTTTTTTGGGACACAGCCCCGTTGGGCTTGTGCGTCTCCTCCCCTCATTGGCTTACCTTGAAACCCTGTCTTCTTCAATGAACCCTTGATTGTTTCCCTTCAAACCCTAAGTTACCTGGACATTGATTGACGCCATTGGCGTACGGGGTAGGAGCCCATAGCGGGCATGCACTATATGCATATGTTATTTGTACATTTTGTGATAATATGCCTATGAATGTTTATCATCACTTGTGAAATTTCTAAATGAATTTGTTACCTTACTGTTTATACTGTTTACACTCCGTGTGTTGCGACGACTCTGAAACCCCCTCTCAACCTCCCCCAGGTTGAGGAAATACTGCTTTAGAGCAAAGACCACATATCTGAAATATACAGTAAATAGGCCTAGTGCCCTATTGAGATCATTTGCTTATGTGCAAAATGAAGCTGGGCAAACCACCTCAGATGGGAATGGTGACTTTCCTTTAAAGGTCCCCCTCTGGCACCTCTGGCTTTCGCAACATGACTGGCCATTTCCAGTTTCATTTCCTAAACAATGCTGCTTGTTACAAGGTGGAGACATAGTCAGATTCATGATCGAGGCTGATCCAAAAATTCAACACTGACAGCTAAATAAGTTCAGCTCATTTTCAGAACCCCAGCACACAATACAGCGACTAAGAAACAGTGACTCTCCAAGGATACCACGATTGTATCAGCAGCCGCAGGATAAAGTTTAGCTCCTGGAGACGTCAGGCCAGGACACATTATATTTGCTCCACTAAGTACAAATTTAATGGCTCCTTTATCAACTTGTTGATGTGGTAGAATGAACGGATCTAATAAAGAGGAAAAAATAAGCAAAGAAGGTAAGAGACTGACTGAACTGAACCCATCCCTGCATTGGGAAATCTTTTGTTTTCACCAACACACTTACATTTATGAAGTAATCTCAGTGTGGGATAAAAAGGCCCTTCCCTTTGCCTGAAGAACAGCAACTCTCCATTTACTGTGAGGATTTCTATATGTTCATGACTAGAAAACACAAAAATAATTACTTCATGGAGCTTTTTTGTCTGCTTATTTGTGGGGAACATAAAAGATTATCTATCTCCAGTCTGCATAGGTATATTTATTTCAACCTTAAGAAGGAAACATTACATCCTTCCCCATCTACAGACACATATCCTGACAAAAACATAATTGAGGACAGAATTGTATTCCCAGATCATTTGCCCCTCTAAGGAAGCAACTGGGGGGAAAAACCACCTTTGAATTCCTTGCCTAAGAAGGCTCTATATACTTGGGCCAGGCTTTAGCACAGCTGGTAAGTCACCAGCAATAATAAGATCTACCAACTAAAAGGTTTCCAGTTCAAAGCCCCAGGTCAGCATGAGCTCCCAAATGTCATCTGTAAGGACTCACCCATTTTTGACTAGGCCGAAGCCTGTGAGGTCAACCTGGGTAGACAGCTTGGCATCCATCTTGAGAGGGAGTTTCCACAGGGCAGCCATTATAAGAAGGTATTGTCAGAGAAGGGGGGAGTGGTTTTAGAGCTGCTCTGTCTGGATACACTATGTCCCTGCGGATTGGCTATTGAGCTGAGGGGGAGGAGCCGAGCTGGATAGGAGGGGAAAATCCTGTCTGAAAGTGTTTAGTTTTTGGGCTAGGCTTTGAGAGAGCAACATCAAAGCCTAAGCAGAGAGTCTGAAGCAGTCTGTGCTCTGTAGCTGAAGCATCCAGTGATAATCTGAGCTAAGGGTTGGGGAAGCTGACAGCGCTTAGTGTCAGAAGGGAATACTGGTGAAGTTAAGAGCGTGAGAGCCGGTAGTGCTGACTTGTGACAGTCAGTCAGGAAGCCTTGGAATCTCTGGGTATAGGGATAGAGGTGGGCTCTGGGACTGAGAGCTAACAGGAGACTCTTAGAACAGGAGTTTGTTAGCAGGTTCAGACAGTCTTCTAGGGAACTTTTCACAGATTCAGGGGCTGTTACTGTTAGTTTAGAACCATACTTCTGCCAGTTTAGCAATACTTCTACCAAGCAACCGTTACGCTATTTCAAGTTTTACTGTAACCATTATGCTCTGTGCCTTTCTCAGGAAAGTTGTTCTTACTAATAAACATTTCTCTGTTCATCTTTTAAAAGGAAAAACCTCAGGAATTGCTTTATTCTCATAATATTTTATCCATTGCCTCAGGGACCATTGACTCCAGTTTTGGGGGTTAAAAAAGGGTCCAAACAAATTAAAGTCTCCTCACAGTTTGGGTGGAAGCCAGGTGCCAGCAAGGACTATACTTTAAGGGGATTGTGGCTAGCAGTTTAAGAAAGATTTCTCTACGTATAGAGTGGTGGCAGCGTTACCGAAACAAGTGGTCAAAAACCCCAAGGTCCCAAAGGCCAAGTCATGACATCATCCCATCTTAATATTGACCTAAGGAGTTTAAAAACAGCTTGAACTTCAAGTAGAGAAATTAGGTACCGCTAAAACAAGGGGGGGGGGGGGGTATTTACAACACCATAAAGAAAAAAGATCAGGAAATGCCCACGACCAAAAGGAAGGAGGAAATCCTGATGGCTCTTCACCATAGAGGATGAAGCAACAGCACGCCCCTGTGGCACAACCTCCAAGGTGTCAAAAAGCTGGACATCGACACAACATACCTCCTTTCTGTTCTGTCTGTCTTTGTTCTGTCTATCCAAAACAGCATTGAATGTTTGCCATGTACGTATATATACTGTGATCCACCCTAAGTCCCCTCGGGGAGACAGAGCAGAATATAATAGTGTTATTATTATATTATTACTTCATGAAGCTGACATAAGTCTACAGGCTTGATGGCACATTCACACATAAATATTAATAGGCAGCATTTTGCTACCAATTTGCCAAGCCCCTCTGTGATATTGAAGAGGTCTGCCACATAAGACCAACAAAATCAACACAGCAAGGAAATAAGGGGGGAAACAATGAGCAAATACTTACCATCGTACTATCTTGACAGGGTCTTTCTTTGGCATAATTTGGTTTAGCCATGGCTCAATACCAGGAAATTGGTCGATCAGTTGATTCTTAATTCCTTTAATGACAGAGGTCTTCAACTGGATGCAATTCGACACATTCTCCTTTTCATCAAATCTGACGAGTGAAAATACAATTTCAAAAGTGATTTCCGCAGCTATACTATCTTCTTGCCTCACCATTTCTCAACAAAACCCTATACACAACCAGTCATAAATGACTCCTATCGAATATACCTATTCCTTGTTAACTACATACAATTGCAGCCTTCATTGGAAGGCCGTTTCTGAGACAGAAAAAAAACCATCACACATATCGCATACCTTATAATATTTTGCTGCCTCCTTAAAACATACCATAGTTCTCCAGCACAGACTTTATGAACATTATGTGGTCTTCTTTTACCATAAGAGTATACTTTCAATGGAAGTGCCTATTATAGTATGGGGTATAACAGAATGTCAAACTTGTGGGAAACATGTTCATATCCCCATTAGAAGACAAAACCCAATCACACTTTTTCATTTAATGACCTCATCACACTAGAGAATGAATCCACTTTAAATCCAGTTGCTGCCTCCCACAGAATTCTGGAATTTGTAGTTTAAGGAGGAGCATTTAACAGCCTAACTAAATTACAAACCCCAGAATTCTGTAGGAGGAAGAAACTGGATTTAAAGTGGATGCATTCTCTAGTGCAGGGGTGCTCATACTTTTTCAGCATGCGAGCTACTCTTAAAGCAACCAAGTCCAAAAGATCTACCTGCCCCCGCCGCCGTGCGCTCCCGCCCCCGCGCACTCTCGCCACCGCGCATTTTTCTGCTGTTTTCCGCCTGCGCAGCGCTTCTTCCGCCTGCGGGGCATTGCAGGAAGGAGAAAGCACGAGGCGGGGCATCCAGAGGGAGCGCTCCGCCCTGCCTGTCTCGCCGGCAACAGAGGCTGCACAGCTGCTTCTGAACGAGAGGCAGGGCGCTCCCTCCAGAGGCCCCGCCTCGTGCTTCCTTCTTCCTGCAATGCCCCGCAGGTGAAAAAAGCACCGCGAGAGCGGAAGCCAGCAGCAGGAGTGCGCGCAGGGTGTGCATGTGCATGGCAGGAGCGCCCCATCTGGCTGGTGAGGCCCGAAGATCACCTGGAAGAGGGCCGAAGATCTACTAGTAGCTCCCGAGCTACCTACTGAGCACCCCTGCTCTAGTGTGATGAAGTAGCTTAAGTAATTTCAGGAGGTTCATAATATAAACCAGGGCTGTCCAACTGGCGGCCCAGGGGGCCATATACGGCCCCCCAGCCCCTTCCCTCTGGCCCCCTAAGCTTTTTAATAAAAAATAAAAATTGAAAAATAAAATAAATAATAAAAAAAATTTTAAAAACCTACTTCCGGGTTCGGAGCAAGTATCGTGAATACGCAATCCACACGGGATTTCGCTGTCACAGGATCGAGATCACGCCAGCGTTGACAGCGAAATCCCGTGTGGATTGCGTATTCTTGCGATACTCTTTGGCTACTCTACTACTGGATCGCTGAGGCCCACAGACGCGATTAGGACCTTCTTCGACTCAGTCGGTCGTCGCCTCTCTCGTCGTCCGGGTACTCCTGGATCCTGCGCATTTGGAAAAGGTAGGCCAAAGCAGGCTCCTCAGGGGGCTCCTCATTCCCTCCACCCATCTCCCCTCATGTATTAAATATAAAATTAAATATATTTAAAGATGAAATAAGGGGATGGGATACAAATTAAAATAAGGGGAGGGAGGATGGAATTAAATATATTTAATATTAAATTAAAATAAGGGAGAGGGGAGGATGGAATTAAATATATTTAATATTAAATTAAAATATGGGTGAGGGGAGGATGAAATTAAATATATTTAATATTAAATTAAAATAAGGGGAGAGGGGAGGATGGAATTAAATATATTTAATATTAAATTAAAATAAGGGGGAGGGGAGGATGGTATTAAATATATTTAATATTAAATTAAAATAAAGGGGAGGGGAGGATGGAATTAAATATATTTAATATTAAATTAAAATAAGGGGAGGGAGGATGGAATTAAATATATTTAATATTAAATTAAAATAATTTAATATCTTATCCCTGCATTTTATCTCAGTAAAAGATTATATTTGACTGTATGGATGCCCTTTTTGAATGCCCACCCTGCATTTAATGTTAGTAAAAGATTCTATTTGACTGTATGGATGCCCCTTTTGAATGCCCACCCTGCATTTTATCTCAGTAAAAGATTACATTTGACTGTATGCATGCGGGGCGAGCCCACCCTGAGAGGCGGAGCCAGGGGCGGAGGCAGACCCTACGGCCCCCCAGGTCATCAGTGACCGGAATTCAGGCCCCTGGGCTGGTAGAAGTTGGACAGCCCTGATATAAACCACAGGACAAGGCTCATGAGTGCCATGTTTGTACAGCTAGCTCTCCTCATCATCATCATCACCATCCTCATTATTATTATTATTATTGCCAAAGTAACACTTTTCTAGGAATTTCTAGAATTTCCAGCATGACTCTAGATCTGGTAGATCGTGTAGGGCGTCCTGGTAAATCGCAGGCAGGGCGGGAGGAAGGTTCAGTCCCGCCCCGCAGGATCCCGACGCCGTCCAAGTGCTGCCAGCCCTGGGTTATCTGAGGTCCTTTCCACCCATGTTATCTGCTTTGAATCAGATTATATGGCAGTGTGGACTCAGAAAACCCACTTCAAAGCAGATATTGTGTTGTATGTTTCACATTTTTGTAGTGGGTAGGTAGATCATTTTGACTTGGTTGTTTTATAAGCAGCTCGCATGCTGAAAAAGTGTGAGCACCCCTGCTCTAGAAAGATGAAGGGAAGTCAAGGTGCCCCTCTCGTCTGCTTTGGTTAGATCTCACCTGGAATACTGTGTCAAATTCTGGGCAAAACAACTTAAAAGAGATATTGACCTTAAGTTAGAAACTGCCCAGAGGAAGAGGACAACTGAAATGATCCAAAATGAATCCCCATGAGGAGCGGCTCAAAGAGTTAGGTCTGTTTAGCTGCAGAAGAGAAGGCTGAGAGGAGATACAAGAGTCATGTTTAAATATTTGAAAAGCTGCCCTAAGGAAGAGGGAGCAGACTTGTTTTCTGCTGCCCTGGGGATTCCATGGAGCCATGGTTTCAAATTCAGAAGGTTCCACCTGACAACGAAAAAAAACTTCCTGACTGTAAAAGGAGCTATTCAACAGTGGAACTTTCTGCCTCAGTGGACGCTTTCAAACAGAGGCCAGGTGGCCATTTGCCAGGGGTGCTTTGATAATGCTTTCCTGCCTGAAGGGGGCTGGGCTGTACGGCCCTTGGGGCCCCTTCCAACTGTAGGATTCTATGACTGTGGACAATTTCCACTAAAACCTGGCTACACTTGAGGGCCTAGGGCCCTTCCACATAGCAATATAACCCAGAATATCAAGGCAGGAAATCCCACAATATCTGCTTTGAACTGGGTTATCTCAATCCACACTCAAATAATGTGGGCTTTCCTGCCGTGATATTCTGGGATATAGGGCTGTGTGGAAGGACCCTTAGAGATCCCTAGAGCAGTGTTTCTCAACCTTTTTTGAGTCGCGGCACACTTTTTAAATTAAAAAAATCCTGGGGCACACCACAAACCAAAATGACACAAACACTACTCACGCCCAGGGAAAGATCAGGAGGAGACGGGGAGCCGGGAGGGCAGCAGGCTCGCGCCCCCATGGCTCGCGACGAAGCAAGGCCCACCCTCGCGCGCGCTCACTTGCTCTGCCCGTATGTGGTATGCCAGCCGGCAGGCAGGCATGCGCGCGCCGGGAAGGCCTCTGTGAACAGGCCCAGCTCCAGGCCCGCTTCCGCCGCCTCGCCCGCACACATGGGCGCCGCCATCTTGCCAAGCCGGGGGTGGTGGATGTGTCCCAGCCCCTTCCCCTCTCCTCCGCAGCACAGGGGTGGCGGAGGAGAGGGGAAGGGGTCGGACATCCGCCACGCCGCCCACGTGAATGGCGCTCGGTTCAAGGAGGAAGGGCGAGAGGATCTGATCCTTCCTCCTTGAGCTGAGCGCCCGTTCACCTGGGTGGCGTGGCGGATGTGTCCCAGCCCTTCCCCTCTCCTCCGCAGCACAGAGGAGGCGGAGGAGAGGGGAAGGGGTCGGACACATCCGCCACGCCGCCCACGTGAATGGCGCTCGGTTCAAGGAGGAAGGACGAAGAGATCCGATCCTTCCTCCTTGAGCTGAGCGCCGTTCACCTGGGTGGCGGGGCGGATGTGTCCCAGCCCCTTCCCCCTCTCCGCCGCAGCACAGGGGTGGCGGAGGAGAGGGGGAAAGGGGTCGGACACATCCGCCACGCCGCCCACGTGAATGGCGCTCGGTTCAAGGAGGAAGGACGAAGAGGATACGATCCTTCCTCCTTGAGCTGAGCGCCGTTCACCTGGGTGGCGTGGCGGATGTGTCCCAGCCCCTTCCCCTCTCCTCCGCAGCACAGAGGAGGCGGAGGAGAGGGGAAGGGGGTCGGACACATCCGCCACGCCGCCCATGTGAATGGCGCTCGGTTCAGGAGGAAGGGCGAAGAGGATCCGATCCTTCCTCCTTGAGCTGGCGCCGTTCACCTGGGTGGCGTGGCGGATGTGTCCCAGCCCCCCCCTCTCTCCGCCGCAGCACAGGGTGGCGGAGGAGAGGGGAAAGGGGTCGGACACATCCGCCACGCCGCCACGTGAATGGCGCTCGGTTCAAGGAGGAAGGGCGAAGAGGATACGATCCTTCCTCCTTGAGCTGAGCGCCATTCCCGTGGGTGGCGTGGTGGATGTGTCCTACCCCCTTCCCCCTCTCCTCCGCAGCACAGAGGAGGCGGAGGAGAGGGGGAGGGGGTCGGACATCCGCCACGCCGCCCACGTGAATGGCGCTCGGTTCAAGGAGGAAGGACGAAGAGGATCCGATCCTTCCTCCTTGAGCTGAGCGCCCGTTCACCTGGGTGGCGTGGCGGATGTCCCAGCCCCTCCCCCTCTCCTCCGCAGCACAGAGGGGGCGGAGGAGAGGGGGACGGGGGTGGGACACATCCGCCACGCCGCCCACGTGAATGGCGCTCGGGTCAAGGAGGAAGGACGAAGAGGATCTGATCCTTCCTCCTTGAGCTGAGCGCCGTTCACCTGGGTGGCATGGCGGATGTGTCCCAGCCCCTTCCCCTCTCCGCCGCAGCACAGGGTGGCGGAGGAGAGGGTGAAAGGGGTCGGACACATCCGCCACACCGCCCACGAGAATGGCGCTCGGTTCACGGAGGAGGGACGAAGCGGTTCCGATCCTTCGTCCTAGAGCTGACCGCCGATCACCGGGGTGGCGTGGCGGATGTGTCCCAGCCCCTCCCCCTCTCCGCCGCTGCTCAGAGGTGGCGGAGGTGAGGGGGATGGGGGTAGGTAACATCCGCCACGCCGCCCACGTGATCGGCGCTCGGCTCAAAGGAGGAGAGGAGCCCAGTGGGCAGCTCCAAAATGACGCAGCATCATTTTCCAGCCGCCCATTGGTCTCCTCTGCTCCCTTGCGTGTTGCCTGTGTTTGGGGAGGGAGCCCAGTGGAGGGGGGAAGGAAGGGGGGCAGAAAGCTTTTCAGACGGCACACCAGGAGCCCTGCCACGGCACAGGACTGTGCCGAGGCACACATGTTGACAATGACTGCCCTAGAGAGTTTCCCCCAGCATTCTGCCCTGCAGGAAAAGCACAATCAAAGTACCCCTGACAAGTAGCCATCCAGCCTCTCCTTAATAATAATAATAATCATCATCATCATCATCATCATAGAATTGGAAGAGACCTCATGGTCCATGTAGTCCAACCACATTCCGTCCTGCAGAAAAAAGCACAATCAAAGCACCCCTGAAAGATGGCCATGTAGCCCCCTTCCTGTCCAAGGAAAGAGCTTCCAAGGGCCCTGAGTTACACTGTGAGATAACCCAGTTCAAAGCAGATATTGCGGATGATCCACCTTTATATTCCGGGTTATATGGCTGTGTGGAAGGGCCCTGAGTCTACACTGCCAGATAACTCAGTTCAAAGCAGATATTGTGGACAATCCGCCTTTATATTCCAGGTTATATGCCTGCGTGGAAGGGCCCTGAGTCCACACTGCCAGATAACTCAGTTCAAAGCAGATATTGTGGACAATCCGCCTTTATATTCCGGGTTATATGGCTGTGAGGAAGGGCCCTGAGTCTACACTGCCAGATAACCCAGTTCAAAGCAGATATTGAGGACAATCCGCCTTTATATTCCGGGTTATATGGCTGTGTGGAAGGGCCCTGAGTCCACACTGCCAGATAATCCACTTCAAAGCAGGTATAGTGGACAATCCGCCTTTATATTCCGGGTTATATGGCTGTGTGGAAGGGCCCCGAGTCCACACTGCCAGATAACCCACTTCAAAGCAGATATTGTGGACAATCCGCCTTTATATTCCGGGTTATATGGCTGTGTGGAAGGGCCCCGAGTCCACACTGCCAGATAATCCACTTCAAAGCAGGTATGGTGGACAATCCACCTTTATATTCCGGGTTATATGGCTGTGTGGAAGGGCCCTGAGTCCACACTGCCAGATAACCCACTTCAAAGCAGATATTGAGGACAATCCGCCTTTATATTCCGGGTTATATGGCTGTGTGGAAGGGCCCTGAGTCCACACTGCCAGATAGCTCAGTTCAAAGCAGATATTGTGGACAATCCGCCTTTATATTCCGGGTTATATGGCTGTGTGAAAGGGCCCTGAGTCCACACTGCCAGATAATCCACTTCAAAGCAGGTATAGTGGACAATCCGCCTTTATATTCCGGGTTATATGGCTGTGTGAAAGGGCCCTGAGTCCACACTGCCAGATAATCCACTTCAAAGCAGATATTGAGGACAATCCGCCTTTATATTCCGGGTTATATGGCTGTGTGGAAGGGCCCTGAGTCCACACTGCCAGATAACCCAGTTCAAAGCAGATATTGTGGACAATCCGCCTTTATATTCCGGGTTATATGGCTGTGTGAAAGGGCCCCGAGTCCACACTGCCAGATAACCCAGTTCAAAGCAGATATTGTGGACAATCCGCCTTTATATTCCGGGTTATATGGCTGTGTGAAAGGGCCCCGAGTCCACACTGCCAGATAACCCACTTCAAAGCAGGTATGGTGGACAATCCGCCTTTATATTCCGGGTTATATGGCTGTGTGAAAGGGCCTTGAGTCTACATTGCCAGATAACCCAGTTCAAAGCAGATATTGAGGACAATCCGCCTTTATATTCCGGGTTATATGGCTGTGTGAAAGGGCCTTGAGTCTACACTGCCAGATAACCCAGTTCAAAGCAGATATTGTGGACAATCCACCTTTATATTCCGGGTTATATGGCTGTGTGAAAGGGCCCCGAGTCCACACTGCCAGATAACCCAGTTCAAAGCAGATATTGAGGACAATCCGCCTTTATATTCCGGGTTATATGGCTGTGTGGAAGGGCCTTGAGTCTACACTGCCAGATAACCCAGTTCAAAGCAGATATTGTGGACAATCCGCCTTTATATTCCGGGTTATATGGCTGTGTGGAAGGGCCTTGAGTCTACACTGCCAGATAACCCAGTTCAAAGCAGATATTGTGGACAATCCGCCTTTATATTCCGGGTAATGTGGCTGTGTGAAAGGGCCCTGAGTCCACACTGCCAGATAATCCACTTCAAAGCAGATATTGAGGACAATCCGATATTGGGTTATGGGCTGTGTGAAAGGGCCCTGAACACTGCCAGATAACCCACTTTATTGATATTCCGGGTTATATGGCTGTGAGGAAAGGGCCCACTGAGTCTACACTGCCAGATAACCCAGTTCAAAGCAGATATTGAGGACAATCCGCCTTTATATTCCGGGTTATATGGCTGTGTGAGGCCCCGAGTCCACACTGCCAGATAACCCAGTTCAAAGCAGATATTGAGGACAATCCGCCTTTATATTCCGGGTTATATGGCTGTGAGGAAGGGCCCCGAGTCCACACTGCCAGATAACCCAGTTCAAAGCAGATATTGTGGACAATCCGCCTTTATATTCCGGGTTATATGGCTGTGTGAAAGGGCCCCGAGTCCACACTGCCAGATAACCCAGTTCAAAGCAGATATTGAGGACAATCCGCCTTTATATTCCGGGTTATATGGCTGTGTGGAAGATAGAAATAACCCTGGGAGTTGTAGTTTGGCGAGGCCGCAGCCTCCTGGGGACGAGGATACGGGCGGAGCTGCCCCGCCCGGGCCTGGCTGCCTCCTTCCCTCGAGGCCTCCCGCCCCGCTCAGGCCCGGCACCCGGCCCCGCCCTGCCCTTCCCCCACTCACTTCTTAAACATCCTGGGTCCCGCGGAGCAGGCCGCACCGAGGCCTGGGAGTCTCCTGGACCCCCTCGCCGGCCCTCCTGCCTCCGCCCTCGGACACAGAAGGAGAGACTAGCGCGCCGCCCGACCAGGCCTCTCCGGCCCTGCCTCCTGCTCTTCCTGCTCAGCCCCGGCCGGAAAGCAACTCCGCTTGACGGCTCCCGGCGTCGCAAAAAGAAAAAAAAAAGAGAGAGGAGGCCGCAACTCACTCCGCCCTCGGTTCATTTGTAGGCGCCGCTACGTCAGGAAGGGGGGCGTGTCCTCCGCCGGCCCGTTGCCATGGAGACCCACAAACCCTGCTTTGAGGCTTCTGAGGCAGGCCTGGGCAAACTTGGGCCTTTCAGGTGTTTTGGACTTCAACTCCCACAATTCCTCACAGCCTCAGGCCCCTTCCTTTGGAAGGGGCCTGAGGCTGTGAGGAATTGTGGGAGTTGAAGTCCAAAACACCTGAAAGGCCCAAGTTTGCTGTTCTAAGGCCTCCAGGCTTGGAAAGGCCTCCATTGACTTGCTTCAAAAAGGAGTTATTATTATTGTTATTATTATTATTATTCATTGGTTACAGAATAATTCAAACACATTAATTATTAATGTCATTACTCATTATCATATTACACTAGTTAATTAATTAATGAATACATCTATTTTCATAAAAGCCTAATACGTAATTGATTATTTATGAATAAATTAATAATAGTTTTTGTAAAGTTTCTTTATTATTTGTAATTAATTAATGAATAATAAATGCATTTATTCCGTTTCACGGACGACCAATATCTAACTTATTATTTATGAATAATAAACCATTTGTTCTAGTCAACAATCGTTTATTAATAATAATTAATAGATTAGTAATGCATATATTTATTTATTTTCACAAATGACTAATACATTAGCATTGATAAATAAAGTAGCTGAGGACCCGGCGGTGACCGGGTTATTTGAGGAAGGCATTGTATGCCAAGGTTGGTTCCTATTAGATGTTTATGTGGCTTGCAGTGGTCTCGGGAACTTAGTGAAGGTACTGCGAGTCCCGGGGGCCTAGTCAGGAAAATCAAGTTGAAGGAGCCTAACAATATCCCATGTGCTGAGGCCTAGTCGGGAAAATCAAGTTGAGGGAGCCTAACAAAATCCCATGTGCTGAGGCCTAGTCGGGAAAATCAAGTTGAGGGAGCCTAACAGTATCCCATGTGCTGAGGCCTAGTCAGGAAAATCAAGCCAATTGTGCTGAGGCCTCAATCCCATGTGCTGAGGCCTAGTCAGGAAAATCAAGTTGAAGGAGCCTAACAATATCCCATGTGCTGAGGCCTAGTCGGGAAAATCAAGTTGAGGGAGCCTAACAGTATCCCATGTGCTGAGGCCTAGTCAGGAAAATCAAGTTGAGGAGCCTAACAATATCCCATGTGCTGAGGCCTGGAAAAATCAAGTTAAGGATGCCTTGTTGTCAATTTTGGGCCTGGTCTCTGATGTATAGGGGCTACAGTGTTGTTTTGGAAATGAATGAGGTGAAGGTACTTAATATCCCATCATTCGTGGGCCATCCTGCCCTAAACCACACCAGGTTGTGAAGTGGGCCATTGGGCCCCAGTTTGCCCATTTTTGTCCTGATCCGTCACTGCTGTGGGCCGCAGTGTCTGACTGACTGAGGCTTTTCCTTTTTCCTCTGAGTCACCTTAGAATGTTGGAATGTGGATGGCCATTCGGAATCCGTTATGCAAATACAATTTTAGTGGCAGCCAACCCTCTCTGTCTGAGGCCGTTTGGGCGTGGTATGTGATTTTTAGGGGCTACAGTGTTTTTTGGGAAGTGTATGAGGTGAATGTACTGCAAATCCCATCATTCGTGGCCCATCCTGCCCTAAACTACACCAGGTTGTGAAGTGGGCCATTGTTCCCCTGCTTGCCAAGTTTGGTCGTGATCCGTCATTGCTGTGGGCCGGAGTTGGTGAGTGCGTGAGGCATTTCCTTTTCCCTCTGAGTCACCTTGAAATGGTGGAATGTGTTTGGCCTATCTGAGTACGTTATGCAAATGCCATTTCAGTGGCAACCAATCCCCTCTGTCTGGGGCCGTAGAATGTTGGAGTTCAGAGGCTGGCCAATCAGTGCCCGTTATGCAAATAATCCCACAGTGGCAGCCAATTGACACGCTTGCACATATTCCTCCCTCCGCTCGGTCGCTCAGCCGCACCACCGCCCGCAAACACTGATTTTTATTATATGTAATAGATTAATTGTTTTCATAAATAATTGTTTATTACTTGTAAAAATTGTAATAATTTATTAATAAATTATTTAAAATTTAATACACAATCAACTATTAAATGAGATAATAATTAAAATGTGTTTAATAATTAATGAACAATAATGGTACAGCAGGTTAAACCACTGAGCTGCTGAACTTGCTGACCGGATGGTCGGCAGTTCAAATCCAGGGAGCAAGGTGAGCTCCAGTTGTTAGGTCCAGCTCCTGCCAACCTAGCAGTTTGAAAACATGCAAATGTGAGCAGACTAGACTTAAATTCAAGGGGATACCATTACCTTTACTTATTATTTATTATTTAATAAAATATTAAATTTTAAATAATTTATTATTAATTACTACTATTTTACTATTTTCAAATAATCTGCAAATAATTTATTAACTTGTGAAAATAAATACATAATTTATCATTTATTAATGTATTAAATAATGTATTACATTTAAAAAGGTAAAATAGAATTAAATAGGAATTAGTTTCGTCCTCTCTCAAACTATCATTCTCTTCAAACTCATATCTGATCCACTGAATCCTCTTCTATTATTATTATTATATTTATACCCTGCTTTCATTTTGCATAAACATGCCCTGCCTTTCCAGCCCACAGCAATGGAAATCTGCCTTCAGGCGATTCATGCAAGGGACTGATGGGATCGGTCTCACTTTCACTGACACACAAATAATGCATTGTAGGCTATGGTTGTCATTTTACTTTCTATTCTAGTTGTACACTACGAAATGGGTTGGGCTCAGGTGTACACTGTCATGGGGATTTCTGGATGAGGTTGATTATCTGATCCATTTCAATCTGGCTTTAGACTGGGATATGGAACAGAAACAGCTCTGGTTGCCTTGGTGGATGATCTACATCAGTGGCTCCCTAACTTTTTTGGCCTACCACCCCCTTCCCAGGAAAAAAAATTACTCACTGCCTCCCTAGAAATTATTTTTTTAAATTTAATAGCAATTATACAGAAAGATATATGTATTAATGCAGTGGTTCTCAACCTTTCTAATGCCGTGACCCCTAAATAAGGTTCCTCATGTTGTGGTGACCTCCAACCATATTTTCGTTGCTACTTCATAAATAATTTTGCTACTCTTATCAATTCTAATGCAATTATGTGTTTTTATTGTTACAAATGAAACATAATTAAAGCATAGTGCTTAATCACAAAAACAATATATTTGGGGGAGTATGGACAACGGATGATGGGATTTGCAGTACCTTCAATCAATTCAGCTCGATTCAGATTTCCACAGACCACTGAGACTAGGGGGCGGTACCGCCCACTTTGAGAATCAGTGATCCACATAGAGAGCTTGATAGGGGGAATGTGACCCTACTAACCCCCCTGGACCTCTCAACGACCTTCAATACCATCAACCATGGTATCCTTCTGGGAAGGCTCGGGGGGATGGGGTTAGAAGGCACTGTGCTACAGGCTGCTCCCAGAAGGTGGTCTTGGGGGAGTTCTGCTCGACCTCATGGCCAGTGGGTTGTGGGGTTCCACAGGGCTCATTACTATCCCTGAAGTTATTCAACATCTACATCAGTGGTTCCCAACATGTGGTCTGTGGACACTAGTGGTCCAAAAGAACAGAAATACGATCTGCAACCTCACTGTTACCTCGAAACCACATGCCAACTAGAGCAACGGGTCTCGTGAAAGCCTCTTATAGTGTCGGGGCAATGTGGATGTTGGGAGGTGAGAAGCTGACTACCCACAAAAGATTACTACAATCACATCAGTTCTAGATTAATAAATATGGTTTTCATTGAGCGAGCAGATGGTGACGACTGGGTGGCATATGTTCTGCATCAGAAACTAGAGCTGATGTGGTTTACCCAATTTTCTGAATCAGCACCCCAAATAACCAAGCCAAATCTAAAGTTACTGATTTGTAACCCTTTTGGTACTATTGTTGGAGAGGGGTCATAAAGGTCTTATCTAGGAGAGGGGGCCCTGGTTTTATTTTAAAAAGGTAGGGAACCACTGATCTACATGAAGCTGCAGGAAAACATCATCCGGAGTTTTGGGGTTCAGAAGGAAGGAGGAAGGGTAGGCAGGGTTGGTGGGTGGGAGAAAATGAAGGAAGGAAGGAGAGAAGGAAGGAAGGAGAGAAGAAAGAGGAGAGGGTGGTAAACAGGGTGGAGGGAAAGGAAGGAAGGAGGGAGGGAAGGAAGGAGGGAGGGAAGGAGGATGGTAAACAGGGTGGGTGGGAGGGAAAGAAGAAGGCAAGGAAGGTGGTAAACAGGGTGGGAGGGAAGGAAGAAAGTAGGGAGGGAGGGATGGATGGAGGAAGGAAGGAGAGAGGGAAGGAAGGAGAGAGGGAAGGAAGGAAGGAAGGAGAGAGGGAAGGAAGGAAGAAGGAAGGAAGGAAGGAGAGAAGGAAGGAAGGAAGGAAGGAGAGAGGAAGGAGGAAGGAAGGAGAGAAGGAAGGAGAGAGAAGGAAGGAAGGAAGGAGAGAAGGAAGGAGAGAGGGAAGGAAGGAAGGAGGAGGGAAGGAAGAAAGGAGGGAGGGAAGGAGGATGGTAAACAGGGTGGGTGGGATGGAAAGAAGAAGGCAAGGGAGGTGGTAAACAGGGTGGGAGGGAAGGAAGAAAGGAGGGAGGGATGGATGGAGGAAGAAAGGAGAGAGGGAAGGAAGGAAGGAAGGAAGGAGGGAAGGAAGAAAGGAAGGAGAGAAGGAAGGAAGGAGAGAAGGAAGGAAGGCAGGAAGGAAGGAGAGAAGGAAGGAAGGAAGGAAGGAAGGGAAGGAAGGAAGGAGGAAGGAGGGAAGGAGAGAAGGAAGGAGAGAGGAGAGAGGGAAGGAAGAAAGGAAGGGGAGAGGGAAGGAAGGGAGGAGGGAGGAAGGGAAGGAAGAAAGGAGGAAGAGAAGGAGGATGGTAAACAGGGTGGGTGGGAGGGAAGGAAAAAGGCAAGGAAGGTGGTAAACAGGGTGGGAGGGAAGGAAGAAAGTAGGGAGGGATGGATGGAGGAAGGAAGGAGAGAGGGAAGGAAGGAGAGAAGGAACGAAGGAAGGAAGGAGAGAAGGAAGGAAGGAAAGGAAGGAGAGGGAAGGAAGGAAGGAAGGAAAGAGAGAAGGAAGGAAGGAGAGAGGGAAGGAGAGAGGGAAGGAAGGAAGGAAGGAGGGAGGAAGGGAAGGAAGAAAGGAGGGAGGGAAGGAGGATGGTAAACAGGGTGGGTGGGAGGGAAGGAAGAAGGCAAGGAAGGTGGTAAACAGGGTGGGAGTGAAGGAAGAAAGTAGGGGGGATGGATGGATGGAGGAAGGAGAGATGGAAGGAAGGAGAGAGGGAAGGAAGGAGAGAGGGAAGGAAGAAAGGAAGGAAGGAGAGAAGGAAGGAAGGAAGGAGAGAAGGAAGGAGAGAAGGAAGGAGGGAAGGAAGGAAGGAGAGAGGGAAAGAGAGAGGGAAGGAGGGAAGGAAGAAGGCAAGGAAGGTGGTAAACGGTGGGAGTGAAGGAAGAAAGTAGGGGGGGATGGATGGATGGAGGGAAGGAAGGAGAGAGGAAGGAAGGAAGGAGAGAGGGAAGGAAGGAAGGAGAGAGGGAAGGAAGGAAGAAAGAAAGAAAGAAAGAAAGGAAGGAGAGAAGGAAGGAAGGAAGGAGAGAAGGAAGGAAGGAAGGAAGGAGAGAGGGAAGGAGGGGAAGGAAGGAGGGAAGGAAGGAAGGAAGGAAGGAGGGAGGGAAGGAAGGAGAGAAGGAAGGAAGGAAGGAAGGAGAGAAGGAAGGAAGGAAGGAAGGAAGGAAAAGGAGAGATAGGAAGGGAGGAAGGAAGGAAGGAGGAAGAAGGAAGGAAGGAGAGGGAAGGAGAGAGAAGGAAGGAAGGAAGGAAGGAAGGAGGGAGGGAAGGAAGAAAGGAAGGAGGGAAGGAAGGAAGGAAAGAGGGAAGGAAGGAAGGAAGGAAAGGAGAGAGGGAAGGAAGGAAGGAGAGAAGGAAGGAAGGAGAGAAGGAAGGAAGGAAGGAAGGAGGGAAGGAAGGAAGGAGAGAGGGAAGAGAGAGAAAGGAAGGAAGGAGGGGAGGAGGGAAAGAGAGAGGGAAGGAGGGAAGGAAGAAGGCAAGGAAGGTGGTAAACAGGGTGGGAGTGAAGGAAGAAAGTAGGGGGGATGGATGGATGGATGGAGGAAGGAAGGAGAGAGGGAAGGAAGGAAGGAGAGAGGGAAGGAAGGAAGGAAGGAGAGAGGGAAGGAAGGAAGAAAGAAAGAAAGGAAGGAGAGAAGGAAGGAAGGAAGGAGAGAAGGAAGGAAGGAAGGAGAGAGGGAAGGAAGGAAGAAGAAGGAAGGAAGGAAGGAAGGAAGGAAGGAAGGAAGGAAGGAAGGAAGAGAGGGAAGGAAGGAGAGAAGGAAGGAAGAAGGAAGGAGAGAGGGAAGGAAGGAAGGAAGGAAGAGAGGGGAAGGAAGGAAGGAAGAAAGGAAGGGAAGGAAGAAAGGAGAGAAGGAAGGAGGGAAGGAAGAAGGGAAGGAGGGAAGGAAGGAAGGAGAGGGAGGGAAGGGAAGGAAGGAAGGAGGGAGGGAAGGAAGAAAGTAGGGAGGGATGGAGGAGGAGGAAGGAGAGGAAGGGAAGGAAGGAAGGAAGGAGAGAGGGAGGAAGGAGAGAGAGGAAGGAAGGAAGGAGAGAAGGAAGGCAGGAAGGAAGGAAGGAAGGAAAGAGGGAAGGAAGGCAGGCAGGCAGGCACTGGGCCCCATGCTGGCTTCCGGTGGTGAAAGCAGGCCTCGAGGCCCCTGGGAGCGACCCTTCAGCGGCACAGGAGAGCTGCTTCCGGGAGCCCCTTGCGGCAACGCCCCCCCCCACACACACACACACACACTTCCGGCGGGGTTGTCTTCCCGGCGTGCCGCGCGGCCGGAAGCGCCGCCATTTCTGGGGCTGCCCTGCCTGCCTGCCCGTGTCGGCCGTGGCCCTGACCATAACAAGGCGCTGGCCTGGCCTCCTGGTTTGGGGGGCTGAGGGGCCTTCGAGGAGGAGGGGAGGAGGAGCGGGGAGAGAAGAGAAGGGAGGAGGAGGAAGAGCCGCGGGTGCCCGTCCCCTCGCTTGCCCGCCCGCCTGCGGCTCAGCCCCGGGGGGTTCATGTTTCCCACAGGTGTCTCTTCCGCTCAGGAGGTCAGGCCTGCCCCTGATGGTAGCAGCCCCAGCAGCAGCAGCAGCTCCTCTTCCTCCTCGTCCTCCTCCAAGAAGAGGAAGCTGAACAACAGCGAGAAGGACGAGACGGAGCCCCTCTCCTCCTCCTCCTCCTGCTCTTCCCTCCTCCCCAGGAACCATTCCTCCTCCTCCTCCTCCTCCTCAGCCATTGCCACCACCTCCTGCTCTCCCGCCTCCTCTTCCTCCAACCACCACTTGCAGAAGAAGCTCCGCTTTGAGGACTCCTTGGATTTCATTGGACTCGATGTCAAGATGGCCGAGGAGTCTTCCTCCACCTCGTCGCCGCCGGCTCCTTCTGCTTCCTCGTCGTCTTCCTCCCAGCAGCAGCAGCAGCAGCAACTCAAAAGCAAGAGCCTCCTCCTCTCCTCCGTGGCCGCGGGGCACCACGCCAACGGCCTGACCAAAGCCGCCTCGTCCAGCGTCTCCAGCTTCGCCAATAGTAAACCGGGCTCGGCCAAGAAGTTAGTCATCAAGAATTTTAAAGGTAAACGGCGTCCAGGAAAACACCTTTTGGTGATCGTAACTCTTAAGGAAAGCGCAACCATTCAGAGAAGAGCCCCAAACCCTTTGGAGTGTTGGTTCTCAACCTGTGGGTGCCCAGATGTTTCGGCCTTCAACTCCCAGAAATCCTAACAGCTGGTAAACAGACTGGGACTTCTGGGAGTTGTAGGCCAAAACATATGGAGACCCACAAGTTGAGAACCACTGCTCTAGAGCAGGCCTGGGCAAACTTGGGCCTTTCGGGTGTTTTGGACTTCAACTCCCACAATTCCTCACAGCCTCAGGCCCCTTCCGTTGGAAGGGGCCTGAGGCTGTGAGGAATTGTGGGAGTTGAAGTCCAAAACACCCGAAAGGCCCAAGTTTGCCCAGGCCTGCTCTAGAGTATAATCTTCTCTTGTGGTATCATAACAATAATAAGTAGGTTGCTGTGAGTTTTCTGCGCAATCTGGCCATGTTCCAGAAGCATTCTCTTTTGACGTTTCGGCCAGATCTATGGTAGGCACCCTCAGAGGTTATGAAGTCTGTTGGAAACTAGGCAAGTGAGGTTTATATATCTGTGGAATGATGTCCAGGATGGGATTATTTTTAAAAAACCTCTAAAATCAGGGCAGTAAATAAAAAACTACACTCAGAAAACACGGGATTCCAGACACGAAACAATCACGGCCAGCTAATACCTCCCAACAAAGGATTCCCCCATGCAGGAAGCAGCCAAGCTTTGAAATTTCAAGGCCATTTGATTCTAATCAAGGTTGCCAATTGCAACATTAACAGACAAGAGTTCTTTCTCCCACCCTGGACATGCCACAGATATATAAACCCCACTTGCCTGGTTTCCAGCAGACCTCAACATCTCTGAGGGTGCTTGACATAGATGCAGGCCAAACGTCAGGAGATAATGTTTCTGGAACATGGCCACACAGCCCGGGAAACTCACAGCAACCCAGTGATTCCAGCAATGAAAGCCTTCGGCAATAATAATAATAAGCTTTATTTATACCCCAACTCAGAGTAGCTTACAACACAACAAACAATACAATAAATAAAATGCAAAAATAAGTACATATCAATCAATAAAAACAAAATAACAGAATGATACGAGTATAAATAGATGAACAATTTTAAATGACTAAAAAACCCTATAAAACAATATATGATGCCATTTAACCATCTATTCCTATGACTAGACTGTCCAGATTGAAATTATAGCCATAAAAACCGTTAAAATCCTGGCCAACAGTGTAACTTTTCTTTTCGCCATTATTAAAAGTCTGTTTAAAACAGCCAGGTTTTCAACTCCTTCCTAAATGTTGTAAGAGTAGGTGCTTATCAAATTTCCCTGGAGAGGGCATTCCAGTATCTGGGGGCCACTACCATGAAGGCTGTCTCCCTTGTCCCCATCAACTTTGTTTGTGAGGGAGGCAGGACCAAGAGAAGGGCCTCCCCGACTGATCTTAGGGCCGAAACAGGTTCATATGGAGACACACACACCACACACTCCCCCATAAAACATCTTGTTTTATATAATGCACTCAATCGAGAAAAATGAAGTAGACTTGGATAAAATAACATATTTTGTTTACTCACAATCATGTATTTAGCATACACAGGTACAAAACTTATCTGTGCCATCCAGCCAGGGTATCTCCCTTATAACAAAACAGATATCAACAGGTCACATTGTCAAAAGGAGAGAGAGGGCTTGTGGTCTGCAGTCCTGTCCCGTCCCCTCCAATTACATCCTCTCAGGAACCATTGAGCAAAGGAAGCTACATACCAGAACATACATACAGGAAACAGTAAGCAACTGGATCATTGATAAACATTACATAGATAAACATGCCTCCTTACAGGAAGGCAAAATTCCAGCCAGCTTAAAACAAGCTGTTATAAAACCACTGTTGGAAAAACCAACACTGGATCCGACTCAATTAGTCAACTATTGGCCAGTTTCCAATCTCCTGTATTTGGGCAAAGTCATGCAAAGTGTGGTGGCCTCGCAACTCCAGGGGTTTCTGGTAGACAGGGATTACCTTGATCCAGCACAGTCGCCTTAGTAGATGATCTATGCCAGGAGCTAGACAGGGGGAGTGTGTCCCTGTTGGTTCTGCTGGACCTCTCAGCGGCCTTCGATACTGTTGACCACAGTATCCTTCTGGGGCGCCTCACAGAAATGGAGCTTGGAGGTACTGCTCTGCAGTGGCTGCCATCTTTCCTGGAGGGTCGATCTCAGAAGGTGTTATTGGGTGACACCTGTTTGGCTCTACAACCGTTATCATGTGGAGTCCCTCAGGGTTCAGTACTGTCCCCAATGTTATTTAACATCTACATGAAACCGCTGAGAGAGAGTAAGGTGTTATTTGTATGCAGATGACATCCAGATCTGGCACTTCTTCCCACCTGTCACTAAGGAGGCTGACCAGACTTTGAACCGTGCTTGGCTGCTGTGTTGTACTGGATGAGGGCTAGCAAATTGAAACTTAATCCAGACAAGACAGAGGTCTTCCTGGTCAGTCGAAAGGCCGAATAGGGCATAAGTACAAAACCTATGGGGTGTTGGATAGGGTTACACTTCCACTGAAGATGCAAGTTCGCAGCCTGGGAGTGGTCCTGGATTCATCGCTTAGCCTGAAACCCCAAGATTCAGCGATGGCCAGGGGGGCTTAAAACTTGTGCGCTAGCTGCGCCTGTACCTTGGGAAGTCTGATCTGGCTACGATCATCCACACTTTGGTCACATTCCGGATAGATTATTGCAACACTCTATGTGGGGCTGCCTTTGAAGACAGTTCAGAAACTTCAACTAGTCCAATGGGCAACAGCCAGATTACTAACTGGAGCTATATACAGGGAGCACACTACCCCCTGCTGTGTCAGCTCCACTGGCTGCCTGTCCATTTCCGAGCTCAATTCAAAGTGCTGATTTTGAGCTATAAAGCTCTAAATGGTTCTGGCCCAGCTAAGTTGTCCGAACGCATCTGCCTCTATGTACCACCTCGTAACCTAAGATCATCCAGGGAGGCCTTGCTCTCGCTTCCGCCAACATCTCAACTGTGGCTGGCAGGAACAAGAGACAGTGCTTCCAAGCGAAATACGATCAACCCCATCCCTCCTGGCATTTAGAAAGAAGGTAAAATCTTGGTTATGGGACCAGGCCTTTGCACAATAATTCAATGCAGCACTTTACCTGGAATGGACTAATATGATGACGGACTTGAGAATACGGCGTATTGTTTATGAATTGGTGGATACAGACGGAATATTTTAATTTGATTGATTGTTGATAGTTTATTTAATTGTTGCTGTTTTTAGCTTTGCTTGTACTAATGGTTTTATATTGTTTGCTGTTTTCTGGCATCTAATTGCTGCCTTGTTAGCCGCTCTGAGTCCCCCCCCCCCCTCGGGGGTTGAGAAGGGCGGGGTAAAAATACTGTAAATAAATAATAGAGAAGGTTTGAAGAAGGTTGTCAGTTCCAACAAATGCGATGTCTCTGTTCCTGGGTGTGTCATATTTATCTGGCCCCTTCCACACAGCTGAATAAAATCCAACATCTGCTTTGAACTGGGATATATGATGAGTTTGTACGAGATGCTGATCTTTTGTTATCTTCCAGATAAACCTAAACTGCCTGAGAATTACACAGATGAGACCTGGCAAAAACTGAAAGAAGCAGTAGAAGCTATTCAGAACAGTACTTCAATAAAGTATAATTTAGAAGAGCTCTATCAGGTACGCATTAAAACTTGTCATCTTCTTTATTTTGCAAAGTCTCAGTAATATCTTCCTCTTAAATGGGATGGGAAGTGTTTGTGGTTCTGTTATCATTCAGTAGCTGAAGTACAGCCACAAAAGGGAAAAATGGTTACTTTCTCTGTATTGATATGGATTTTGTTTTCTATTGTCTTCCTGTGACAGTTATTGCTTTGCTATCATTTAAAGTGTTCATATTATTATTATTATATCAGTTTAATTTAACAGGACTGCTCTTTTCTCCTCTTGTTTTTACTCTGAGCCCTTTTTACATGTGCAAATTCTGTTGAAATACTTGGCTTGAAGCTTTGGACCAGTCTTCAGTCTACATATGTGACATTTATTTTTCAGTCATATAACCTGACTACATTATCTTTAATATATCTTTTTTAGTTTAGACTTTGTAGTTGAAGATGTCTTGATCAAAGCTTAATTTGTCTGTGAAATATTATGATTTACAAATAAATCTTCAATAAGATTTCTCTGGAATCACAATATTTCACATTCTCATTAGTCCCCTGATTAATACTTTATAATCTGGGTACATATGTTTTTTTAGAATTGCTTGATGTTTTCCTCTGTTAAGATAGATGAGTTTTAAATTCCAGATCTTACTTGTAATTGTCAAGTGCAGTGTGATATATGCACACTGCACAGTACTTCTTCAGTGTGTTAAAGAATATGCTTTCCCCCAAACAGGAAAATTTAAAGAAATCTATGGTCTGTATTTAGTATCTTCTGTAACACCTCTGCTTCAGCGGAAATGGGTGTATGCTTCTAAGCCTATCAAAGCATGTGTCTAATGACCATTTAGAGCAGAGAAGGGAAACTACCATATATACTCAAGTGTAAGCTGAGGTTTTCAGCCCTTTTTTAGGCTGAAAAAGCCCCCATTGGCTTAAACTTGAGTCAAAGTTATATATCATTTATTATTTTACTCTATTATTACTGTTGTTACATTTTCATTATTTACTCTATTATTATTACATTTATTATTTTACTCTTACTATTATTGGAAGGATACATAAGCACATTTACATTGAAGTAGGTTAGAATAATGGTTTAATCAGAGTTGGACAGTCTTGTCTTAAATTACAGTTTTATGTAATTATCCAAAAACATTTAACCTACCGATGCATCAATTAATGTAATTTTATTGGTATCTATTTTTATTTTGAAACTGACCACTAGCTGCTGCATTTCCCACCCTTGGCTTATACTCCAGTCAATACATTTTTCGGTGTTGTTGTTGTTTGTTTGTTTTTTGGTGGTAAAATTAGGTATCTCATCTTATATTTGGGTTGGCTTATACTTGAGTATATACGGGTTGGTGGACTCTAATTCCCAGCAGTGCTAGTTAACACAGGTAATAGTAAAAAGTTGAAGTCCAAAAACATTGAAAAGCCTTCTCATCACGTTAGTTAGTCTTAATGGCAACTCAGCTTTTCATGATCTGAAAAAGGCCAGTAAAGCTCTCTTTGAAACTTGTCATAGTGATTGTGATAAATCCATCGGATTCACAGAATAGGAAGGGTCTCATGGGCCCTTCAGTTGAGCCTCCTGCTCATTGCAGGATCCCCAGTTCAAGCCCCCAGCAGATTTGGAAAACAATCTAGAGACAGGTCTGCAGATTTAATAAGGATTCCCTCCACTAAATCGTCTAAATAATTGATAAAATATTGAGGAGTGTTGGTCCCAGGCACTGCACTTGAGGCCTCTTTCCAACTTTAAGCACAGCCACATTGACAATTCTTTGAGCAGTTTTCCATCCAATTGTGGCTGTATCTGTTGGTTTCTGTCTATTCAATATTTAGTCAGCTTGCCAATCAAAATATTGTGACAAACCTTTTCAAACGCTTTGCTGAAATCCATATAAATGGCATCCACAACATTCCTATGATCTACTAAATGACTAAAAGATATATTAGTTTGACAGAATTTGTTTTTGAAAGCCCCATGCCCGTGACTGTATTATCATGAAAACACTTGCAGATGGACTCACGTCTATTCTGTTCTGTTATTGCTGCTGGCATTTAGGTTAGGCTGATTGAGCTGGATTTTTCTTTCCACCTTGCCTCTTTTGGCAAAAAGGGACAATGTTTCAGTCAATCTCTGTCATGCTAATTACAGCACTCCCATAGCCAAAACCTAGAGTCACAAAATTCAAGTGGATGGACTCATGATCAGTGTGGAAGTTTTAATCAGCATGCAGTTTCTTGTATTGCCCCAGAGATCCAAATAAGAAAAGATTTTCAGTTAATATTAGGAGAAATATTTTAATGGCAAGAGCAGCTTGATAGTTAGAGCCCTTTTTTTCTACTCCAGCTCCCAAAATTGACTAGCCAGAGAAGTCAGTCATAGCAGAGCACCTGATGAATCAACCTAGACACAGCATATTATTGCAGAACACAGCAATACTGGGTCACTCTGAAAACCATCATGTTAGGCTACACAGAGAATCCATTGCAATCCACAAGCATGTGGACAATTTCAACAGAAAGGAGGAAACAATGAAAAGGAACACAATCTGGCTACCAGTATTGGGGAAAAAACCCTCTAAAATCAGGACCGTAAACAAAGAGCAACACTCAAAAAGCAGGGGAATTCCAGACAGGAAACAATCGGATTCCCCAGGCAGGAAGCAGCGAGGCTTTGAAGCTGCAAGGCCATTCAATGCTAATCAAGGTGGCCAATGGCAACATTCGCACTTGCCTCAAACAGACAAGAGTTCTTTCTCCCACCCTGTACAGTACATCATTCCACAGATATATAAACTTCACTTGCCTAGTTTCCAATAGACTTCACAACCTCTGAGGATACCTTCCATAGATGTGGGTGAAATGTCAGGAGAGATTGCTTCTGGAACATGGCCATACAGCCCAGAAAGCTCACAGCAACCCAGTGATTTCAGTCATGAAAGCCTTCGACAACAGAATCAAAGTATTGCCGCTGAAGAAAGATCTCTGGAAATGTTTGTTTTCTTTATCCCAAGGGGGGGGGGGGAAGCAACTGGAAAAAGAATGATTATCTAAACCAAATATTGTTGTGATCATTATCCATGTTTCCACTCAATTTAAACCCCTTTCAGTGGTAGATATTTGCTCACATACCATCAATAAAGTGGATTAATTATCAGGGCATTCAGTTGATGCCCTGTTTATCCAAAGGTCAGCTGCATTTGTCCATCAGTCTAGGGATTTACCATCTTTTCACCCCTTTAAGGTCAAGGACCTTAAGAAACCCTTGTTATCAATACATTTTCAAAGAGAGTTCTGGGCTCGGACTGGATGTTATGAAAGCGAAGCAGCATTTTCTGTTGATACTATTTTGTTTGGATCTATTTTTAGCATCTTGGGTATTAAAAATAGCTAAACTGCTACTGAAAGGAATACTAAATAAAACAGTTTTGTTTACAAGCAGCTGCCTGGTGAATGGATCTAATTCCAAATAAGCGTTCTTAGGCACCATTATCTAAATCTCTCCCACACACCTCCAGATGATTTTTACATGTCTTCATTTGATCAGCAGGAAGTTTCTTAGGCCCCTTCTACACTGCCAAATGAAATCCAGAGTATCTACTTTGAACTAGATTATATGGCAGTGTAGAAAGGGCCTTAGTATGCTGTTTCTCCTGTCAGCTGTATCCTTTTGAGGAGGAAGCAGGCATTTTGCACCTCCCATGGCTTCAGTCTTTTTTAGTAGATGTTTGATGTGAAATCGGGCCCCTTCTACTCTGCCATATAATTACATGCCCATTAGCAATTCATATGCTAATAAAGGTGGAAATCGTGCTATTCGTCACCGCATTCCTATCAACTTTTTAATACATTTTGTATTAAGTAAGAAACCCAGGACAGTATGGAAGTGACTTTTTTTCCTTGAATGTTTTCTACTCTCTGTTTTAGGCTGTTGAAAATCTCTGCTCCTACAAGATTTCTGCAAATTTGTATAAGCAGTTAAGACAGATTTGTGAAGATCATATCAAAGCACAGATTCATCAGTTCAGAGAATATCCTTTTGCAATTGAAATGAATTTGGCAAGCCAGCCTGCGATTTAGATGTCTGTAGGCAGTTATGGTAATCTCATAGATAAGGGTTTCATAGTGTTGTTATTTGTGGATTTAAATGACCTTTTAAGGGATTGCATAAGGCTTAATTATTATCTGCATTTTATGAAACGAGCACTTGTTTAGTTACACTAAAAGAGAAAGTTGGTTAATCTAATTGTGAAATGCCATCCGCCACTGTATGTCACAGATGCTTGAACTGGAGTCGTGCAAGGAAAATTGAGGAGATTAAGGTTTCAGGAAGAGAGAAACCTTCAAATCCTAGAAGAAAGCCCCTCCTTAATTAACCTAGTGACTTCTTAGTTTTCTGGAGAGGACCAGCTGTTCTCTGTTGCTGTTGTTTCAGTTGTTTTGTTAATGCCTTAACTGCTTCCTCATGGATTCATTGGACAGCGTTCTATTTCTCAAGAAAATAGACAAATGCTGGCAAGATCATTGCAGACAAATGGTAAGGCTTCCTTTCCTTCCTATAATATTTCTATACATTTGGAACCAGAACCTTTTGCTTTTACCATAAGTGGTGACTTCCAGTCCCTACTGGAAGTTCTGAAAACCTCAAGCAGAAATATAGAGAATAAAGTCCTGTTTCCCACTGGCTTTGGATACAAAAGTACAATATACCTCTATATATATATATATAGAGAGAGAGAGAGAGAGAGAGAGAGACACCCCTCCGTTGGCACCCCCTTGTTCTGGGGGAGAGGCTTGCGTACCCTAATGAAGTTGTGAGCTATGCTGGCGTTGGCATAATAGCCACCGGTAGGACTTCCCATGCCAGACAGGTCACAACCGAAGGGTCTGACAAAGAGCGTTAAAGGGCAGGATGGGCTGTCTAGCCTTTTGGCAACCATCCTAGGAGAAAGAAAACTCTGATTTCAAACCCGGGCAGGTGGTGCTTGTTTAACCCTGTAAGGTTAACCATCTAAGAGAAGGAAACTCGAACCAAACCTACGACCTGAGGACCTCGCTGCCACCGCCCTAAGCTTGCTAGGCCCCGGCAGACGAACCTTTGGTTTAAAGGGTGAGGCCAGTTCTGTGCACGCTGCGCTCCACCAGAAAGGTCCATTGCACAGGCTCAAAGGACATATCCAACCTCCGAATCATCAATGGGCTTGTAGAAAGCGTGGGATGAGTCCTTCCTGAATCTTCGTTCATGAAAAAAAGCCAAGAAGAAAAGATATATGCGCGCAGCGTGATGTTTGGTTTATAGCAGTGGTTCCAAACCTGTGTTCTGTAGACCACCAGTGGTCCACAATAACAAAAATATGGCCTGTGGCATCACCATTACTACACTGTTGCCTCAAAACCACACGGCAATGAGAGCGACTTGTTTCACAAAACCATCTTCTAGTGCCGAGGCAAAGGATGTTGGGAGGGGAGAGGCTGACTACCAACAAAAGATTACTACCACATCATAGCTTTCTGTGGGCAAACAGATGGCGACAACTGGATGGCATGTGTTCTGTATCAGAAACCCAAGCTGATGTGGTCTATCCAACGAATCAGCACCCCAAATAACCAAATCGAATCTAAAGCTGAACAAAAACTGGATCGTAAGCATTTTGGTACTAATGTTAGAGAATGATCCCTGGTCAAAGGGGCCCTGGTCAAAATTGTTCCTAGTCAAGTGGACCCTGGTTAAAAACAAAAAGGTTGGGAACCGCTGGTTTATAACAAGCTTGGGAAATATACTAGTATTTGTGCTCAGAACCTTTTTTGATCAACCTAGTTTTTCAATCTGCTGACAACTTGTATCCATCTGTGACTTGAAGGGCATTACTGCCATGCAGCATAGCAAATCTTATCTTCTAGCAGGAAAAATAAAATCCTTAAAGCTATGCAATATATTTCAATATACCCGTTATTTCCTCTGGAGTGCATGTGAACAACTAAAAAACCCATTCTTGAAACATTAGCTTATTGTGTAATTGTTCTACAAGAGAAATGGATTTGAAAGATAATTGCACCAGTTCAAATGGGGGGAGGGGGTAAGTCAGTCTGAATGTCCTGTTATGTGCCTGACTTTGTAGCTGCAGTTAGTAAACATGTTAGAAAGCAAATCCCACAACAGTTAATAATAATTCCTTCCAAATCAATGTTGTGGCACAAGAAATATATTCTTGAGCACCTATGGTTGGGTCTCAACAGTGATCTCAAGCTGGGTGCATATTGCAGGCATAGTTCTGAAAATCTGTCAAAATCTTGATGACTTATTCTTACCATTACAGATCATGATTAGAAGTATCTTTTTGTTCCTGGATCGAACCTACGTTCTTCAAAATTCGATGCTGCCATCAATTTGGTGAGGATAAAAGTATAGTATTGATTTCAGACTGTCAAGAGAAAAAGATTAGTAGCCCCTTCCTTCATATTGATCGATTGTGAGTTGTACTGTGAATAGAGATTACTGTGAAATATAGCAACTTTATTGCCCACCCCTCTAGCCTTTTAATGCAAAATCTTGGCTTTTTTGGGTCACTATTGAAAGCTACGTTTCAGCTAAACCTTGGTTATGTACTGTGTTTTTATTGTCTGTTTTTATTGTATGTTTTATTATATGCTTGTAATTGTGATCCGCCCCGAGCCTGCAGGGAGGAGCGGAATATAAAACCGAAGAAATAAATAAATAATAAATAAATAATAAAACAACAATCTTAGCATAACTTAGAATATGAAAGAAGGAAAAAAATTGGACAAATTGTAAGAACATAAACTGGCCCTATTCTAGTATTTTGCTTCATTTTGGTAGTTTTGTTGGCAGAATGTATGAATGTATGGCAGAGTAACTAAGCAGCAGCGTGACCCAACACCAGTAGCCCAAAGGTGATAAAAAGAACAAAAACACAAAGACCAATGTTATGTCTTCCTTAAGAGGCTTTTCTTTATAGCGAAATAATATGCTTGCACTATTTACAAGAACAAGGTTTCTATGACACAAATAAAGTTCAACCTTCACACTGAAGCTTCACACACAAGACCTTCTCATACCGAGGCTTACCTCACACAGAGGCTTCTCTCACAGACTTATTTATTATTTAGTTACTGTATTTGTATACACCCTTCTCAGCCCGCAGGTGACTCAAGAGCAGGGGTGGGCAACCTACGGCCCGTGGGCCGGATGCGGCCTGGCAGCTGATTCTGTCCGGCCCGGGGAGAAGGGCGTCGGGGATGGGGCCAAAAGGAAGGGGTGTCGCTGCCGCCATCCCATCGCGGGCTCTGTGGGGCCTGTGTCAGCAGACAGGCCAGAGGAGCGGCGGCTTTGGAATGCCTGCCATCCCTGGAGGCGATCCAGGCCTGCAGCGGGAGCACTCGGCGACCTGCGGGGGCTGATCTCCCTGGCGACCCGGAAGACTTGATCGTCTCCCGGGTCACCAGGGCGATCAGCTGCCTCAGATCACTGACTGCTCCCCCTGCAGGCCCGGAACGCCTCCAGGGATGGCAGGCACTCCATAACAGGGCGATCAGCTGGGGAACGGCTGGAGGTGAGAGCGGGCGGAGGCCTGCAGCCTCCAATCGCCTGCTGTTCTGCTGTCTTCTGCTGCTGCGGCAGCTGGGTCCGCTTTGCCATCCTCTGGGCTGGGTCCATTGAGCCATTCCATCTTGGTTCGCACCTTGTCTTCTTGAATTTTATTTTATTTTAGTGGTTTTATTATTTTATAATAATAATATAATAATAATATAATAAATAATATAATATAATGTTATATTATCATTTCAATATATTATAATGTCTCTCTCTATATATATACTATAATATAATAATTATGATATTAATACTAATAATATATGAATATTTCTTGATATATTAATATGTTAATATTAATGTTGTGTAATATATAGTAAATAAATAAATTATGTAGATTAGAATGTAGTTCCACTCCTAGGTGCGGCCCTCCATAATATTTTTTGGCTCTCGTGTGGCCCCTTGGAAAAAATAATTGCCCACCCCTGCTCAAGAGGGTTTACAGAGGCAACAATTCAATGCCACAATACCATAAAATACATTTAAAACATTATCATATAATATAAAACCATAACAAGCTCTATAAAGATTAAGGCCTTCCTCACACTGTGAGGCCTTCCCACAGGCCGAGACCTTTCTCCCACTGAGGCAAACTAACACAGAGGCCTACTAGGCTACAGGCACATCTGCTTATATTGAACTGCAGCTTCTGCTGAGTCATTGCACCCATTTAACCCTTTCAGTGCTTGACTCACATTTTTGTAATTAAAAATACCTAGTTAATTTTTAATATTTCTGACAGTTTCTCGGGTTGTTTTCCAGGGATATGGGACTTGAATTGTTCAGGACTCATATAATTAGTGATCAGAAAGTTCAGAACAAGACCATCGATGGCATTCTTCTCTTGATTGAGAGGGAGAGAAACGGAGAAGCAATTGACAGGAGCCTCCTCCGTAGCCTTCTAAGCATGCTTTCTGACTTGCAGGTGAGGAACGGTTTGATAAACATGCATACACTGTCAAGGCTAAACAGTTAGAGCACCCTAAGAGAAACATTCAATTTCTTTCTTCCCTAGATCTATCAGGATTCTTTTGAGCACAGATTCTTGGAAGAAACTAACCGACTCTATGCAGCAGAAGGACAGAGGCTTATGCAGGAAAGAGAGGTATGTCATGACCTTATGGCTCAATAGGTGCAGTGAGCATTTTACCTCTAACTCGGGGGGCAAAACATGATTCAATCTGTGCTGCTGAGGGCAACTGTATGCAGCAGCAATAATTTCCAGGGAATGAGTGCCAAATTGTCTATTGCCTTAGTGGAACCATTGCAACAGAAATAAGAGTGTCTCTCTTAAGTACCTTAAAAACGATCATACTTTATTTGGAAAAGCGGGCTACTTCTTCAGATGCAAGTTGGGTTTGCAGTCCACAAAAACCTTGAAGGTATTCCTTGGCTCTCAGTAGTTTTAATACTAATAGTATGACTTGGGAGTTCACCCTTTCAGTGCAAGGATGGAAGCCAGTTGCACTTGGCATGTAACTGTTGGGTGAGTGGGATTATTAACAAAAGACCCTCCTCATAAATGCACAGCAGAGTAACTTAGCAGCAGCATGACCCAGCACCAGTAGCCCAAAGTGATATAAAGAACAAAACCACACCAACCAATGCTACCTCTTCCATAGGAGGCTTTTCTTCATAGCAAAATAATATGGTTGCACTATTTACAAGAACAAGATTTCCATAACACAAAGAAAGTTCTTTATACTTCTTTGCTTCCACGCCGGGCTTCTTCCTCATGCAGATAAACAGCTTTGCTCTCACAGGGCCTCCTCTCACATCAAACTTACACAGGAGCTTCACACAGTAGCTTTTTACACACAGCAGCCTTCACACTGAAGCTTCATACATGATGGCCTTCAACCTAGGGCTTCTCTCACCGAAGCTTCTCACATACCAGGCCTACTAACACTGAGACCTTTCTCACACTGAGGACTCTCACATACTGAAGCGAACTAACACTGAGGTCTTCTCATACAGAGGCAAACTAACACTGAGGGCTACTCATACTGAGGCCTACTAACACACTGAGGCCCTTTTCCCATAGAGACCTCTCTCAGACTGAGGCTACTATGCTACAAGCACACCTGTTCGTTTATATTGAACTGCAGCTTTTGCTGAGTCATTGCATCCATTTATCCCTTTCAGTGCTTGACTCACATTTTTGTAATTAAAATACCTAGACAATTTTTAATATTTCTGACAATAGCTGTGTTCTCTTGGTGAACTTTTTCTTCTCAACTTATCTCATGTGCCAGGTCCCAGAGTATCTTCATCATGTCAACAAACGCTTGGAAGAAGAGGCAGACAGGATCATCACATACTTGGATCAAAGTACTCAGTAAGTGTGTGGTCCCTTTTAATTAAATACTTACATCTGCTTATAGTAGTTCTCTAGTTTCAGGGTTGTTGTTTTTTTGCCATTGTAGGCCAATTCCATAGAAAGAAGCAATAATGTAAATGAAAGCTACATTCATTGTCTGTATATTAAATGACCTTATCTTCCAGTCTACATAAGAGAAATAAGGTGCAATACATTAGACCCTGAAAAGGTCACTTGCCCCTCCCGAAGGCTAGAAAAGGCCTGGATTAACACTATGTAACACGGTTTTTGTTCCTGAATTTTCGACGTCATTTCCTAATTGGTTCTATCATAAAAACATGGGGAAAAGTTTATTAAACTGCACAGATTTTGCTTTTGCAGGAGGGACATCCTGCAGCCCATTTCACAATAGTTTTTCAATGAATATCTCATAGAGTCCAGACATGGACAAACTTTGGACCCTCCAGGTGTTTTGGACTTCAATTCCCACAAATACTAATAGCCTCGTGCCCTTTCCTTTTCCTCCACAGCCGCTTAAGCAGAAGGGAAAGGGAAAAGGAAGGGGCCTGAGTCTGTTAGGGATTGTGGGAATTGAAGTCCAAAACACCTGCAGGGCCCAAGTTTTCCCATACCTGGGAAATATTATTATTATTATATTTATACCATGCGTTATCTCTCCCAAAGGAGCCTCAAAATGGCTAATGTAGAATTAATGCAGATTGACAGCACCAACCATCATGGCTCTGTGCTACGGAATCATGGGAATTGTAGTGTTAGATGGTGCTTTCAAAATATTTTGGTGTTTTGCCAAATTACAACTCCCGGGTTTCCTTAAAAAAGGCACGAGCTGTTTTTTCAGACCCTTTGGAGATCCCCATTGCTGCCAAAGAGCCAAAATGGCTTATCACAGAACCAAAATGCCTTATCACACAACCAAAAGGAAGGGGCCTGAGGCTGTTAGGAATGGTGGGCGTTGAAGTTCAAAACCCCCGGGGGAGGGCCAAAGTTTGTCCATGCCTGATCTAGAAAATGCAAGAACCTCATCCCCTCCAGTTGTGTGGCTCCATCTATAGTGTTCCCCTATGACGCACTTCCTCCCATTCTAAACTGAAAACCTGTCCCCACTATTTCATTTTCTTGGCCCCCCCTCATTTGCTATCTCCTACTCTCACCCAGGGTTTTATAATTTTATCTTGTCCACTTGGCCTGCCTATCCTATTCGGTTTTTCTGCGTGAATTTCCTGTATTATTCAACTTGTTTTGTCATTGTATTTTTATTTATTTATTTATCATCATTATTTCTGATGTATTTTGTACTTTATTGTGTTGTATTACATTTTAAAAGGACTTGGCCTCATGTTAGCCACCCCGAGTCCCCATTAGGGAGATGGTGGTGGGGTATAAATAAAGATTATTATTATTATTATTATTATTATTATTATTCAGCTTGCAGATCCCTGGAATGAACTTTCTTGATCAGCTTAATTCATTACTGTCCTGAGATTGAGCATTTACTAATAAGTTTATATTGACAAAGTATCTCTGTGTTCCAGCTGCATTTCCTAAATGTTTGGAATGACAGTATATTGGAGCAAATAATGGATCTGTGCCAAGGAGGCTTGAAGGGGAAATGTTAAAAATGTAAACGTTTGGGAGCTGTGGATCTAAAACCTTTATGGACAATCTTGGCCCCTCCAGGTGTTTTGGACTTCCAGAATTCCCAACAGCCTCAGGCCCTTTCCTTTCCCCCCTCAGCTGCTTAAGTGGAAAGGAAAGAAAGGAAGGGGCCTGAGGCTGCTAGGAATTGTGGTAGTCGAAATCCAAAATACCTGGAGGGCCAAAGCTTGCACATGCCTGATCTAAACCAACTCAACAGAGTTTGTGGCAGCCACAAAAACAAAGTTTCTGGAGTAGAGCAACTACTTTCAAATCCAGGACCACACAATTAAAAAAGAAATAACATTTTTAAACCATGCTTTTTGGGAGAAAAAAAACATTGTTACATAGTGTAATTATACACCCTATATCCTAAAACATCCTGGAAATTGAAATTGGATTTACAACCACTTTGCACATAATTTGGGGGTTCCACAGCCTGGTAGGGACAAAATTGGGTCCCTACATGCATTCTCTATCCCTACAACAGGCAGGAAAAAAGCCAGAGGTTTCATTTACAATGTTGTGGATCTTTTATATGCATCAGGTGGTCTCATTTACTGTATATGAAACATAATTCTTCCTGCTGTTCCAGTTGGGTTTTTAAGTGGTTTGAGGATAAGCAAAAGGAATGTAATTCTAAACGCTTTTTCCTATAGGAAACCACTAATTGCTACTATAGAAAAACAGCTGCTAGGTGAACATTTAACAGCCATTCTACAGAAAGGTAACCTATCTTTCTTTATAGAACTCTTTGTTTACTGCTTCTTCGGGGCTTTCAGTTCCCTGGGCTGGATGGAAATGGCCCAGTCAGGTGCTGCCACTTCTTTAACCCCCTTTGCATACTCAGTTCATGAAATAGCACTGAACGTGGTCCGGGAGGGGGAGCCGCACGTCCCGTTCTCCTCCTTGGAGGTAAGGAGCCAATTCTAATGCCATCCGATGAATCTCAGCATGCAGACTAATGTTGCTAAGATCCGCAAATATGAACAGAGGTTATCCTGTGTGGCATGAACAGGCAAGAGTGCTGTTTCAAGGCATAGCGTTTGACAAATCAGCTGCAGTATTCTGCAGTCAGCAAGCATTTTGCTTTCTTGTCTTTAACTGTATAATACTTTTGTTCTTCATTTCACAATACCTTTTTCACAATGATTGTCATAAGAGACACTGATAGCTGCCACTCCTAAAGGGCTATAAATACTCGAGGTGTGCAAAGCGGCTGAAATTTGAGTAGTAATTCATTTCAGAGATGCAGGTGACACCCTCTTCCTTTTGTGAAGATTTGGAGGGGTCCTCTCTCATTTTGTAATACAGATCTCTAAAGCTTCATAATGGTTTCATTAAACAGCAATGCAACACATTTAATTAATTTTAAATGACCATGTGGCGTAATTGCTGGCAATCAACCTTTCAAAAGGCAGTCCACTTGCTTGAAATGCCATTGTCATATTTCTTCAACCTCAGTATGGTCTGTACTGGGCTATACTGGGCCCATAATCCTTGTTGGCTATTAACAAAAGACTCTCCCCATAAACATATAGCAGAGTAACTTATTAGCAGTAGCATGAGCCAGCACCAGTAGATTAAAGTGATGAAAAGAACAAAAAGACACAGACCAATGTTTTATCTTCCTTGGGAGGCTTTTCTTTGTAGTAAAATTATATAGTTGCACTATTTACAAAAATAAGGTTTCCATAACACAAGTAAAGTTCTTTATACTGCCTTCCCCACTTCCACGCTGGGCCTCTCTCTCATGTCGACAAACCGATTTGCTCCCACAAAGCCACCTCTCACACCGAAGCCACACAGGAGCTCCACAAAGTAGCTTTACACATAATGCCTTCAACCTGCAGTTGAAGCTTGTTACACCAGGCCCTACCACACTGAGGCCTCTCTTACACCGAAGCCTCTTCATACTAAGGTCAACTATCACTGAGGCATACTAAGCTACAGGCACACCTGCATATATTGAACTGCAGCTTTTGCTGGGTCATTGCATCCATTTAACCCTTTCAGTGCTTGACTCACATTTTTGTAATTTAAAATACCTAGTTAATTTTTAATATTTCTGACAGAGGCCGAGGCTTGTTTCTCTGTCATTTGTACCGCTATCAGGCTGAAACTTCACACACTTGTCGGCAACATTTACAACTTTAAGCTCATCAAGTTTCAGAACATTTTGGTCATTCGTTGATTTTTAGGAATTTTTTTAAAATTTTACAAATATTTTTTTGAAAAAAAATTATTACAAGAGGTATCCCCTCAAATTTCTGCACAGTGAGACAACATAAGCAAGGCAAATTTTCAGAAAGATTAGCTCATCTGCTGATTGTTAGGAATCTTTAAAAGTTTGTTTGTCTCTCCAACTAACTCCACAAAGAAGCACAGATTCTGAGGGGAGGAGACCAGCTTTGCAGAAATCCAGGTGATTGGCTGACAAGGGAAAAAAAACAGCATGCAGCTGCCATGGTCAATCACTTCAGCCCCCTCGCTCCTTCCCACCCTAGAGAGTTAAGGAATATGTTACATTGAAAACAACAAATCTTTACTAATCTCTTCAAAAAGTTTCAGAGACTTCCATTTCGTTTCGTAATGCTTCGGAGGGGTCCCATTCCGATTAGTAATGCAGAGATTTGTATTAACGAATCCTACAAATCTCTGAATTACTAAACAGCCCTCCGGAGCTTTGCGCAGCCCTAGTAAATACAACATTACCAGACAGCCTCAAACCTGGCCTTGGAGTTCTGTGCCTGAGGTTAGAACATGCAGGGGCAGACTTTGGCCCTCCAGGTGTTTTGGACTACTGGCTGTTTGGAATTTGGGAGCTGAAGTCCAAAACATCTGGAGGGCCAAAGTTTGCTCCTGCCTGTGTTAAAAGCACTAATAACACAAATTGCTTCTTAGAAAGGTTTGAAAGGCTCTTCCTGTTTTAGCATTTGCAAGCCACCTTGGATCCTATGCCAGGAGAAAGGCGGGATACTTGTTTTCAAAACCTAAATGCATCCTAATCTTGCAGGTTTAAATCATCTCCTGGATGAAAACCGAATTCAAGATTTATCGCTACTATATCAGTTGTTCAGTAGAGTGAAAAATGGCGTGCAAGCCCTTTTGCAGCAATGGATCGAATATATAAAGGTACTAGCGCATGACTTAATTTTGGGGGAGATGTTTTAAATATATTGGGGCAGGGAAACGTGTGTGTATAGGGAGACATATCCCAAAAGAGAATGTTTCAGTTGACTTCATATTCTGATTCCAGAAAATAATTGTAAACTCAATCCCTGTCTCGCTCTTTCTCCAAATATTACCATTTGCAATGTTTTTACTGTTACTCTACCTTTCCTTTTTCAAATATAAAGAGTCAAAGCTGCTCTAAAATTAATCATGTTGGCCTTTGCAAGGCTGAAGAAAAAGTTGTCTTTGGCACATACAGTGGTTTAATCTTTTCATATTATTATTCAAAATGTTGTGGTAGCATATTACAGAGTTTTTGTACTCTGGGATTTTGATTTTCTTGCATTTGGCATCTAGAGACTGTATTTATTTTCCTCTGTGTTGTTTTGCTCCTGGGTGTAAAATATAAAAAGAATGGTATAAAGTTGGTCACTGTTTTCAAGGGGTTTGCCCCTATTTAAAGCTTGTGACTTGCGTATTCACAAAGCTGTGTGCTGTTCATTTAAGTTTTCTGAGGCATCGACATGATTGCATTAGAACAGTGGTTCCCAACCTGTGGTCCGTGGATCATCAGTAGTCTATAAAAACTGAAATATGGTCTGCGACCTCACCATTACTACACTGTTGCAACGAGAGTGACTGGTCTCGTGAAACTCTCTTGTAGTGCTGGAGCTTATTAAATATGATTTTCTGTGGGCGAGCAGATGGCAACTACTGGATGGTATATGTTCTGTATCAGAAACTAGAGCTGATGTGGTCTATCAAATGCAATTTTCTGAATCACCACCTCAAATAACCAATCCAAAGTTGACCAAAAACTGAATCATAACTCTTTTGGTACTAATGTTAGAGAGTGGTCTATGGTCCAAGTGGTCCCTGGTCAAAACAATGTTGGGAACCACTGCTTTAGAAATTATATTTTGTTTTGTCCAGGCATTTGGCAGCACAATTGTGATTAATCCGGAGAAAGACAAAACGATGGTCCAAGAGCTCCTAGACTTCAAAGATAAAGTTGACCATATAATTGACGTTTGCTTTTTGAAGAATGAGAAATTTGTCAATGCCATGAAAGAAGCCTTTGAAACCTTCATCAACAAAAGACCAAATAAGCCTGCTGAACTCATAGGTATGCATTTCATTATGGCAGTCTTTCCCGAATGGGGTATCCAGTAGAACCATACCTTTAGGAAGATTTGAAAAAAAATCTGTTCCTGGTTTGAAAGTGTTGTTTCCTGTTTATTTCTGTGGTCCTTACTTTGGAAGTAGTTGCTCTACTCCATGCACTTGATTGAATTGGTTGAGGCGCAATGATGAAAAACTATAGCAAAATGTGCTGCATGTAATAAAGTTTAATAAAGTTTGCCCATGTTTTTATGATAGAACCAATTAGAAAATAATAGTGTTACATAGTGCAAATCAGTTTTGCATTCCGCTTATCTGAATCTGAATTGTTGCCCAGCCTCTAATCTAATGTCAAGCAAAGCATTTAGGAACAAGCAAGAGAACTAGACAGAAGAGTTGTCTCATCATGGGAATTTTCTGTTTATTAAAAATAGAATGGAGTACAAGGCTGGACTAATCTATAATATGCTGTTGAAGAAATGCATGTAGGAATTCCATTTTACCATCTTCGCCAGGCTTTTTACCATCTTCGCCAGGCTAGGCGACTGGCGCCCTACCTGTCCAGGGACGACCTGGCCACGGTGATCCAGGCGACGGTCATCTCGAGGCTGGACTACTGTAACGCCCTCTACGTGGGCCTTCCCCTGTCGACAATCCGGAAACTCAAGCTGGTGCAGAATGCCGCTGCTCGCTTGCTGGTGGGAACACCAGTGAGGGAGCATATTACGCCCATTCTGTGGCAACTGCACTGGCTTCCTATTGAGTACCGGATTGCCTTCAAGGTGTTGGTGTTAACCTTTAAGGCCTTGCACGGTCTAGGGCCTGAGTACCTAAGGGACCGCCTTACCCCGTACGTTCCCCCGAGATCACTGCGCTCGGAAGAGCAGAACCTCTTGGTCGTTCCATCACCCCGCTCCTGCCACTTGTCCAGTACAAGACAACGGGCCTTTTCATTCGTGGCTCCCATGACCTGGAATTCGCTACCAAACCACGTCCGGGCAATGCATGAACTCGGCCCTTTTCGAAGAGCCTGTAAGACTGTCCTCTTCAGAACAGCATTTGGCTGACCTGAATGAAGAGACTCATTAATGTCCGAATTAAGACCGAGGATTTGTAACTAGTCGATTATTGACTATGCTTTTTATTGTTTTTATGGAACGTGTTGTGTATGTGTTGTGCATTTTACTCTTGTTGTGATCCGCCCCGAGCCTGCAGGGAGGAGCGGAATATAAAATCGAATAATAAATAAATAAATAAATAAATAAAATTCCATGATTTCCTTTCTGTTTTGTCTCCCTCGCTGCCCCAAAGCTAAGTACGTGGATTCAAAGCTTCGTGCTGGAAACAAAGAAGCTACCGACGAAGAGCTTGAAAAGATGCTGGATAAAATTATGATTATATTTAGGTTTATCTATGGTAAGAGTTGGATTTTTATCATCACACTAAGCTGTAATGTGAGCAAAAGTTTTGACTAAGCTCAGTGATTCCAATTTGTCATTGCCACTCTCCCTTTTGCTGTCATACGGGTTATTTGCTCTTAACATAGGTTATTTAACTCTTTGTTGTTGTTGTTGCTTATTCAGACAACATGGGTTATTTGTTCTTAACCTACTAGAACCCCTTGGTACTGGGAATGGCAGGGTTGAGGCCCTCATGCCTGATCATATTTCGTATAAGTGATGAAGGTAGTTGTAATATGACAACAGATTCCCTGGCCCTGTTATAGGCCCATATTTCTCAGGAATTGGCAAACTAGCGGGAAGGAAAATGTGTGGCATCCATGCTTGATGAGCAGCTAAGTCTATTAGGAAACTATTTGCTCTTCGTCCTGTTGAAGGCTTTCATGGCCGGAATCACTGGATTGCTGTGCATTTTTCGGGCTGTATGGTCATGTCCCAGAAGCATTCTCTCCTGGTGTTTCGCCCACATCTATGGCAGGAATCCTCAGAGGTTGAGGGGTCTCTTGGAAACCAAGTAACTGCAAGACCATTAAATGCTAATCAAGGTGGCAAATAGCAACAGTCACACGTGCCTCAAGAAGACAAAGACTTCTGGGAATGTGGCGCAGCTGGCTTGGTGTCAGCTGCATAAGATCTCTAATGACCAGAAGGTCATGAGTTCGAGGCCTGCCCAGGTCGAGGTGGGCTCTCGGCCTATTGTGTAGCCTGTTGTCGACCTTTGCAACCTGAAAGACAGTTGCATCTGTCAAGTAGGAAATTAAGGTACCACTTAGTGGGGAGGCTAAATTTAACTGATTTAGGACGCCATAAAAAAGATCTCCAGGAAACATGCTGAGGAATGAAGGAGTGCGACAGCTCCCCCTGGTGGCCAGATGTTAAATTGCCTCTGTCTGTCTTGTGTATTTGTGTGTCTAAATGTAATGTGTACATTGTAATCTGCCCTGAGTCCCCTGCGGGGTGAGAAGGGCGGAATAGAAATGAAGTAAATAAATTCTCCCACCCTGGACATTCCACAGATATATAAACCCCATTTTCCTAGTTTCCAACAGACCTCACAACCTCTGAGGATGCCTGCCATAGATGTGGGCGAAACATCAGGAGAAAATGCTTCCTGAACATGGCCAGACAGCCTGGAAAACTCGCAGCAACCCGTTTGCTCTTCCTTCTGGTTGGGGGGTGTTATAGGGTTTCCTGTAAGGTGGCTGCATACAACAATTGCACTTGGGCTTCACAGTAATAAGGCTTTTTATAAACACCAGTCTTCTGTCCTCTACAGGGAAAGATGTTTTCGAAGCCTTTTACAAAAAGGATCTAGCAAAGCGGCTACTAGTAGGCAAAAGTGCCTCTGTCGATGCTGAGAAATCCATGCTGTCGAAACTCAAACACGGTAAGGTTTGTTGCTTGATCCTGGGTGCCTTTTCTGTGTGGATGTGTGTGTACACACACCTTTAGCCATTCCTGGAGTATAAGACCTTAAATATTCTTGACTTCTTATGTTACATACACTTTTCCTGCAAGAGGATTAAACTTGTGTAGAGAATAAGGGAATTTCTAGTATATCCTTGCAAAATCTCCAGAATTTTCTTTTGAAAGGGATTGCTGCTTATAACAACAAATTGCTGTGTGAAGAATTAAGCAGATTGTGGAATTGGATCATAATTCATAAGGGGCATAAGGTCTGCAAAATGTGTACTAGTGCATGTTGTGCAGGTCTAGAGTTCACCAGATGTTGACACATCTCGACAATTGGGCCAACGTTTTAGCTTCAGTCAGAATCATAATGTAGCCATAGTCTTGTTCTGAAGAAGGCCTCTTAAAAATTTGTTGATGACACACTCTCTCTTAAATGGGTGGCCTCCTTCCTCCAAGATCGGGGACAACGTGTGGAGGGGGGGGGGTAGCCTCCGGGAGACTCCCACTTAATTTTGGGGTCCCTCAGGGGGCTATCCTCTCCCCTTTATTGTTTAACATCTACATGCATCCACTGGCCCAGCTGGTTCGTGACTTTGGTCTGGAGTGTTATCAGTACGCTGATGACACCCAGCTGGTGCTGAGAATGGACAGCAGGCCGGAAACCGTACCCGATTGTTTCCATCAATGCCTTGAAGCCGTGACTGGATGGCTGCATTCCAGCCGGCTGAAGGTGAATCCATCGAAGACTGAGATCCTGTGGTTGGGTCGCCCTGACATGGGTGAGTGCCGGTTGCCTACCCTGGATGGCGGACAACTAAGCCCGTCATCCTTGCTAAAAAGTCTGGGGGTCCAGTTGGACCCACTGCTGTCCATGGAGACTCAGGTCTCCACGGTCAGCAGAATAGCATTTTTCCACCTGCGGCAGGCTAAGTGGCTGGCTCCTTACCTATCCAGGGACGACCTGGCCACGGTAATCCAGACGACGGTCATCTCGAGGCTGAATTACTGTAACACCCTCTACATTGGCCTTCCCCTGTCAACTCAAGCTGGTGCAAAATGCTGCCGCTCGATTACTGGTGGGAGCACCGGTAAGAGAGCACATTACTCCCATCTTGCAGCAGTTGCACTGGCTGCCAGTTGAGTACCGAATTGTTTTCAAGGTGCTGGTTTTGACCTTTAAGGCCTTGCATGGTCTAGGGCCAGTGTACCTGAGGGACCACCTCACCCCGTACGTTCCCCCGAGATCACTACGCTCAGAAGAGCGAAATCTCCTGACAGTTCCATCAGTCCGCTCCTGCCACCTCTCTGTGACTAGACAACGCGCCTTCTCCGCGGTGGCCCCGGCTTTGTGGAATACACTGCCGGATGGTGTTCGTGACATCACGGAGCTAGTTCCTTTCCGGAGGGCATGTAAAACAACTCAGTTTAAGCTTGCCTTTAATTAAACCCTCCGGACTCTCTGACCATGCCCTTAGATTGACCAAATGTTTTATCTGTATTTTATTTGTATTTTATGTGCATTTTATTTGTATTTTATGTGTATTTTAATCCGATTGTATGTAAACCGCCCCAAGCTTGCAGGAAGGAGCGGTATACAAAATTGAATAAATAAATAAATAAACCAGACCTGGGCAAACTTGGGCCCTCCACTCCCACAATTCCTAACAGCCGGTAGGCTGTTAGGAATTGTGGGAGTTGGAGTCCAAAACACCTGGAGGGCCCAAGTTTGCCCATGCCTGCTCTAAGCCTTCTCTTGGTGATGTAAATCGGAGTGAAATGTCAATACAACTATCCTTTTACAGAATGTGGAGCTGCTTTTACCAGCAAACTTGAAGGAATGTTTAAAGACATGGAGCTTTCTAAAGACATCATGATACAGTTCAAACAGGTACGGGTGTGACGGCTACTCTTATTGTTCCTTTCCCCTGCTGCTTCTGGGTGATCCTGCAGCTAAACCTGATTCATGTCATCCTTCCTGAAGAACGAGCAGAATATAACCTGGGAAGGGGTGGATAATGAAATAATGCCATTATTATTTTTACTATTTTTGCACTATGTAACAAAATCTGGGGGGTGGGGGGACTCTTCCTGGTTTGAAAGTGTTATTTGCTGTTTAATCATGCAATCCTGACTTTGAAACTCGTCGTTCTACTCCTTCATATTGCTATTTCTAACCTTTTTGTGCAGAACGCAAAAAACAAAGTTTTTGCAGTTTAATAAACTTTTCCCATGTTTTTATGATAGAACCAATTTGGTGATGATATTTATAACCCAGGAAGAAAAAACATAGTGTTATGTTTATTTATACTAAGGGGCCGCGGTAGCACAACGGGTTAAACCACTAGCTGCAAAATCTGCTGAGCGAAAGGTTGAAGCCATTAATCGGGGTGATCTCCCGGCTAGAGTAAACACTGAGAATGTCACAAAAAACAATAATTGTATTATCATAAATATGTGTCAAACAACATATAATAGCAATCGCATCAATTTCATAAAGTTTAAGCCAAGTCCACTATTGGCAGCATCTCAAGGATAAATTCAACAAGCAGTAATAACTGTATACATACATCAATATGTCATATCATTATCTAAACAAATCACACATACTAGCGAAGTCCTTCACAAGGGTGAAAAGATCTGGGTAGATATTACGAGGATGTTCAAATATAAGTCCAAGTTCCCAGATCTTTAAGGTAAATAATATTGGACTAGCCCGAGTCACCTTCGGGCTGAGAGGGGCGGTATAGAAACGTGACAAATAAATAAATAAATAATATTGGTGTAAATATCATTTGAACTCACTATTGGGACAGTCTCCATTCAAGAGGTCCGTGGTGTTTGACAGAAGCAATAGGCGCAGTGAGTATTGAGCGCGCAGTGCAGTTTGAAATTATAAATCCAAAAGAGGGGGCTCATTTGAGTGAAGTTCTGAATGCCGTCTTAGTTAGCAGTAAATGTTAAAGCAGCCTCCGTGATTAGTAAGCTAAGCCAGAGGCGGGCTGAAAGCCGTAGTTGGTTTGGGGATGGTAGCGGAGCCGGAGGCGGGACAGGAGGCATGGTTACACTAATGACGTCAATACGTTGTCCCGTGAATGCAGTTAAATCCAATGTTTAACATCAAAAATAAAGAATAAAAGTATCCAAAAGTTCCTTCTAAATTGCAAGTCTCGAGTAGGAGACAGTGGTGGAGTAGATATCTGGAGAGAACTCAGCTCACGGAGCTAGGAGCAATTGTGAAGCGTGCTTAAACGCTCGGTGTTACAGGGTTGCGCCGTGGGTGTAGTGAGCTATAGTTTTCCAAAGTCTTTGCCACAATGGAATTTGCAGATCAAACGGAATAATTCCAAAAGTAGTCCCCAACAGAGGAAATGAAGGCAATAGGATCAAAATAGCTCAAATATATAGTCCAAACAAACAAACCACAGAAGCCAATAAGCTATGTCCGTGCTTCTGCAGTAGGTGATAGGAGTATTTATTTATGATAATACAATTATTGTTTTTTGTGACATTCTCAGTGTTTACTCTAGTATTCCATTGACACAGTCTAGAACTGTTTTGTGTGTATTCTAGTGATCTCCCGGCTGTCAGCCCTAGCTTCTGCCAACCTAGCAGTTCAAAAGCATGCAATGCGAATAGTTCAGTAAGTACCACTTTGACTGAAAGGTAAAAAGAACAGCCTGTGTAGACATGCCAGCAAAACATAATCAGAGATGTATATGGACAACAGGCTCCTTGGCATGGAAAATGGAACCAGAGCACCTCCCCATGGCTGGAGTTGAGCATTGCCTCCGGGCGTCAGAGATGGAAAAACACCCTGCAGGTGTTTTGGCCTACAGCTCCCAGAAATCCTAACAGCTGGTAAACTGGCTAGGATTTCTGGGAGTTGAAGTCCAAAACACCTGCAGGGCCGGCAGTTGGACAGCCCTGCTGTACAGTAGGTCATTGTTCACTGTCTGTAAAAGGCATCATACGTTTATATTGTAATCCGCTCTGAGTTCCTCCAGGAAGATAAAGCGGAATATAAACAAATTGTATCTGTACCCTCCCCCCTTTTTTTCTCTCTCCACAAATGAGACTCAAAGCAGCTAACATTAAAAGCATTTCAACACAATTCAAAATCCAGAAATACACAAACATTAAAATAGATTTAAACATCAATAGTCTCCATTAAAAAATTAACAGTTAAAATCCACAAAACTGATGAAAAGCCTATTCAAAGCTAAAGCTGTAACTTGTTTGTACCTCTGTATGGTCATTTCCTTTGTCTCTGATTCCGCTTTGCAGTATATGCAAAACCAGAATGTACCTGGCAACATTGAACTCACCGTGAATATCTTGACAATGGGCTACTGGCCAACCTATGTGCCTATGGAGGTTCACCTGCCAGCAGAGGTAAGAGAGATGTACAGCAGCTTCAAAATGCCACCTCCTTGTTCTGTTCCTGGTTTGAAAATGTTATTCCTGTTGAATTGTGCAGTCCTTCCTTTGAAAGTATTTATTCTACTTCAGAAACTTCATTCTTGTGGCTGCCACAAACTAGGATGAATTGGTTGAGATAGTCATTGAAAAAACAAGAGCAAAATGTGCTATAGCAGGATGTCCCTCCCACAAAGACAAAGTTTTCGCAGTTTAATCAACCTTTCCCGTGTTTTTTATGATAGAACCAATTAGGAAATACCATTTATAATCTAGGGCACTGTTTCTCAACCTGGGGGTCGGAACCCCTGGGGGGGGGTCGCGAGAGGGTGTCAGAGGGGTCGCCAAAGACCATCGGAAAACTCAGTATTTTCTGTTGGTTATGGTGGTTCTGTGTGGGAAGTTAGGCCCAATTCCATCGTTGGTGGGGTTCAGAATGCTCTTTGGTTGTAGGTGAACTATAAATCCCAGCAACTACAGTTCCCAAGTGTCAAGTCTATTTCTCCCAAACTCCCACCAGTGTTCACATTTGGGCCTATTGAGTCTTCATGCCAAGTTTGGTCCAGATCCATCATTGAGTCCACAGTGCTCTCTGGATGTAAGTGAACTACAACTCCAAAACTCAAGGTCAATGCCCACCAAACTCTTATAGTGTTTTCTCTTGGTTATGGGAGTTCTGTCTGGGAAGTTTGATTCCATTCCATCATTGATGGAGTTGAAAATGCTCTTTGATTGCGGGTGAACTATAACTCCCAGCAACCAGAACTCCCAAATGAGAAAATCAATTTTTTGACTGGTGGTCCCTCCTTGGATTAGTATTAGTATGTTTTGCGGCCAAATTTGACAGCAAACTCAAGGCCAATGCCCACCAAATCCAGTATTTTCTGTTGGTTATGAGAATTCTGTGTGCCAAGTTTTGGGTCAATTCCATCACTGGTGGAGTTCTGAATGCTCTTTGATTGTAGGTTAAAGGTAAATCCCAGCAACCACAATTCCCAAATAACAAAATCAATCCACACACACCTCAACCCCCCCCCCCCACACACACACACACACACACACACACCAGTATTCAAATTTGGGCATATTGGGTATTTGTGCCAAATTTGGTCCAGTGAATGAAAATGCAGCCTACCAGATATTTACATTACGATTCATAACAGTAGCAAAGTTACAATTATGAAGTAGCAACAAAAATAATTTTATGGTTAGGGGTCACCACAACGTGAAGAACTGTATTAAGGGGACATGGCACTAGGAACATTGAGAATCACTGATCTAGGGGGGAAATGTGTTACATAGTGGAATCAGACAATGTAAGTGATTGTCTGGAAATGCCCCAAAAATAAAACTATTCAAATGGAGAAACAAGAACATGACAATGGGAAACGAGGTGCCTTTTTCTCTCCTTTTTAGATGGTCAAGCTCCAGGAGATCTTTAAAACGTTTTATCTAGGAAAACACAGTGGCAGAAAACTTCAGTGGCAATCAACATTAGGACACTGCGTACTCAAAGCAGAATTTAAAGAGGTACGGTGTGCTTTCTTGGTCCGTTAGCAGGTTGGTTTTTCACACGTTGTAGATTTGCAGCCACCCACTGCGCCCTGCATACGGATATTTTCTTTTTATAGCTGTGCTTCACATTTTCAGAATCAGGACAGCCATGTTTATTGTTTTCCCGACAGGGCAAAAAAGAGCTTCAAGTGTCTTTGTTCCAGACTCTAGTGCTGCTTATGTTTAACGAAGGCGAAGAATTCAGTTTGGAAGAAGTCAAGCAAGCCACTGGAATAGGTCAGTCTTGACCCCTGCTTATTTATTTATTTACTAACTGAGGACCCGGCGGTGCCCGGGTTATTTGAGGAAGGCATTGTGTGCCAAGGTTGGTTCCTATTAGATGTTTATGTGGCTTGCAGTGGTCTCAGGAATTTAGTGAAGGTACTGCGGGGCCTAGTCAGGAAAATCAAGTTGAGGGAGCCTAACAATATCCCATGTGCTGAGGCCTAGTCAGGAAAATCAGGTTAAGGAAGCCTTGCTGTAAATTTTGGGTCTGGTCTGTGATGTATAGGGGCTGCAGTGTTGTTTTGGAAGTGAATGAGGTGAAGGTACTGCAAATCCCATCATTCGTGGCCCAGCCTGCCCTAAACCACACCAGGTCATGAAGTGGGCCATTGGGCCCCTGTTTGCCAAGGTTGGTCCTGATCCGTCATTGCTGTTGTCCGCAGTGGCTGACTGCCTGAGGCCTTTCCTTTTCCCTCTGAGTCATCTTAGAATGTTGCAATGTGGTTGGCCAATCGGAGTCCTTTATGCAAATACCATTTTAGTGGCAAGCAATCCCCTCTGTTTGGGGCCATAGAATGTTGGAGTTCTGAGGTTGGCCAATCAGAGCCATTTATGCAAATAATCCCACAGTGGCAGCCAATCGAAACGCTGGCATATATTCCTCCCACCGCACCGCCGCAAACACTGAGTTTTATTATATACATAGATTTATTTTATTTATTTACTTCATTTCTATTCCACCCTTCTCATCCCGCAGGGGACTCAGGGCAGATTACAATGTACACATTACATTTAGACACACAAGACAGACAGAGGCAATTTAACACCTGGCCACCAGGGGGAGCTGTCACATTCCTTCATTCCTCAGCATGTTTCCTTGAGATCTTTTTATGGCCTCGTAAATCAGTTAGATTTAGCCTCCCCACTAAGTGGCACCTTAATTTCCTACTTGACAGATGCAACTGTCTTTCGGGTTGCAAAGGCCGACAACAGGCTACACAATAGGTCAAGAGCCCACCTCAACCCGGGCAGGCCTCGAACTCATGACCTTCTGCTCAGTAGAGATCTTTTTTTTAAAAAAAAATTATTTATTGGACTTCTAGGTCGCCACTCCCGGGAGGCTCGGGGCGGCTCACAACACAAGGTACACACAATAAAAACGCATAAAAGCACCTGGGCATCCAGGCATTAAAAACACAGTTTAAAACACAATAGGCTGTATGGATACAATATCGCACAGCACAATACAACATGGTAAGGATAATCCGCAGGCGCAATTCAGGCACCGCTGGCATCTTATAAGCCGAAGGCCTGTTGGAAGAGGAAGGTCTTACAGGACCTTCTGAACGCCATAGTATCTTGGAGGGCTCAGGTCTCGGCTGGGAGAGCGTTCCACAAAGTTGGAGCTATTGCTGAGAACGCTCTCCTTCGGGTCGCAGTCAGCCTAAGCATCTTGACAGGGGGTACTTCCAGTAAGTTGGTATTCTCTGACCGCAGTAATCTCGTAGGGCAATATGGGGTAAGCCGGTCTCTCAGGTACATTGGCCCCAGGCCGTGCAAGGCCTTAAAGGTAAGGCCTTGCACCCAGCCAGCTGCGCCACATTCCCGGTGCTTCCAAGCACTAACGCAGGCATGGGCAAACTTCGCCCCTCCCTCCAGGTGTTTTGAACTTCAGCTCCCACAATTCCTGACAGCCTGTAGGGCCGAAGTTGGCCCGTGCCTGCGTTAATGAGTCAAATCCTAAGCTTCCTTTCTCAATTGCAGAAGATGGAGAGCTGCGGCGGACGCTTCAGTCGTTAGCCTGCGGCAAGGCCAGAGTGCTGACAAAAAGCCCCAAAGGCAAAGACGTGGAAGATGGCGACAAATTTACCTGCAACGATGACTTCCGGCACAAGCTCTTCAGGATAAAAATCAACCAGATTCAGATGAAAGAAACGGTATCTTGTCTTTTCTTCACTTTTAGACTGTAATCATAAATATTCTCGCATTCCTAAATACCATGCCGGTCCACATCCCATTTTAGTAGTGTGAATAATCTGAAATTTTTTTGAGATGGGTAGTGTTAATGGATTGCTTAAGCCTTCTGACTCTTACAGCAATGAGAGCTTGTTCCCCTACCACGTCATTAATTCCGTGCGAGCATGGAGTTGTTATGGCAGCTTATTATCCCCTCATTTTGATTAATCCCACCCGGAGGAGAGCTTTGGCCACTGCAAAATGTAATGTGTTGCCATTCGCTCAGAATGTTTAAGATCATCTGGAGAGGCCCTGTTTTCGGTCCCGCCTGCTTTGCAGGCGCGACTGGCGGGGACGAGAGACAGGGCCTTCTCGGTGGTGGCTCCTCAGCTTTGGGAACGCCCTTCCTAGTGACATCAGATCAGCCCCCTCCCTCCTGACATTTCGTAAGAAAGTCAAGACTTGGCTGTTCGAACAGGCATTCGCTGACGAACTTTAATTAATTGAGACCAATGGAATATTATGACGATGCAACGGAAACCGATTTTAAGAATGGGATGCTGAGATTTGTATTTTGTAGTTTTTAACTGTTGATTTATATGGTTTTTATATGGCTGTTTTTATCATATTATGATGTGTTTTGTATGTGGGCACTTGCTGCCGCTTGTTCACCGTCTTGAGTCGCCTTCGGGCTGAGAGAGGCAGTATAGAAGCGTAGTAAATAAATAAATTTTGAATGGGAGACACAAATATAAGGAACATTCTAAAAGGGTTTGTTCTTGTGATTTGGTTTCTATTGAAACACTTCCCCGTTCTTTGCGCGCTCCAAATATGATAATATACAGATGACATACAGTAATTCAATTTTTCCACAGTGTTGATTGATTGATTGATTGATTTTAATATTTGTGAGTCGCCCTCCACGTCAGTGCTCCGGGCAACTTACACATAGAACACATAAAAACAGTTCAATAGTTAAGCTTACAAAAAAATAAAAATTAGAATTTGGTTAAAAGGTGTAATAACTCAGGCTAAGTCTGGAAGGTGACCTTAGCCATAGGCCTTTCGAAAGAGCCAGGTCTTCAATGCGGTCAGGAACTGGGGCATGTCCAGGATAGCTCTCTGCTCCGCCGGCATCGAGTTCCAAAGAACAGGGGCCGCGATGGAGAAGGCTCTTCGTCTTGTGATGTCGAGGCGAGCCTCATTCACACCTGGGATGCGGAGAAGGTCCCTGTTCACTGGACGCGGCGGCCTTAAATGGACTGGTTCGAGCAGGCGGTCTTTTAAGTAAGCTGGGCCAGCGCCATGGAGAGCCTTGAAGGTGAGCGACAAGGTCTTATGGATGGCTCTGAGCTCGACTGGCAGCCAGTGCAGGCGCTGCAAAGATGGCGCGATATGGCATCTCAGCGGTGTCCCGGTGAGGAGTCTGGCGGCTGCATTCTGCACTAGCTGGATTTTGCGAGTGGTTGACTGCGGCAACCCCACATACAAGGCATTACAGTAGTCCAGCCGCGATGTCACTGGCATGGACCACCGTAGCCAGCGCATCTGATGGAAGGTAGGGAGCTAGTTGACGTGCCTGGCCGAGGGTGGAAGAAAGCTCCCTTACTTGTCGCAGCAACCTGGGCCTCTAGCGAGAGTCTTGAGTCCAGAATCACACCGAGACTCTTCACAGACGGGGCCGGGATAAGCGGCTCTCCCTCAAAGAGAGGTAGCGGAATGGGTGGCTCTGGGCGTCCCGGCCATAGAATCTCCGTCTTTGCTGGATTGATCTTGAGTTTGTATGAGCGGAGCCATCTAGTCACTGCTTCTAGTCCTTGTCTGAAGTTCTCAGGCACTGATGTTACGCCTGGCTCAAGCTTCAGCAGGAGCTGGGTGTCATCTGCATATTGATAGTGTTCTCAATGGCGAGGCAGTTATCAAATTCCCTATCTTCTGAACAGCTCTGATGCATTCTTTTGCGAGACTGTTGCAAATGTTATTCTTGAGATTAGTTATGCTGTCCTTTTTATCTGTGGCTTCCTCTTGTTGTATATGCCTGTGTTGGGATTTTGTTGTTATGTGTGTGCGTGAAGTTAGAATGTGGAATCTTAACATTTCCAGAAATATTAAAACTCTGTTGTCCATGGAATTACATACATCTTTCTTTCATTTTGGTCAAGGAGCCCCCGATGGTGCAGTGGATTAAACCAGTGGTTCTCAATCTGAGGATCCCCAGATGTTTTGGCCTTCAACTCCTAGAAATCCTAACAGCAGATAAGCTGCCTGGGATTTCTGGGGGTTGTAGGCCAAAAGAACTGGGGTCCCACAGGATGAGAAGCACAGGGTTAAACCCTTTTGCCAGCAGGACTAAAAACTGACAGGTTGGAGGTTCAAATCCGGGGAAAGCACAGATAAGCTCCCTCTGTCAGCTCCAGCTCCCCATACGGGGACATGAGAGAAGCCTCCCACAACGATAGTAAAACATCAAGACAGGACAGCCAACAGATAGAGGTGTTTTTTCCCCAACTTCGGTATCCTGGAGGTTATGCTCGATTCCGGCCACGGGGGTGCTGTTGCTCCATCCTCTATGATGCAGACTTCCTCCTTCTTTGGTTGCCGACATTTTCTGGTACTTCTTTTTTATGGTGCTGTAAAATACCTCCCCGCTTAATGCCTAATGTCTCTACTCACACTTCACAGCTTTTTTCAAACTGCTTAGGTGGACAGTGAGCTGGGCTGAAGGTCGGGTGCTCACCCCAACCCAGGCTTCAAGCTGCCACCCTTTTGATTGGTGTGATGTTATTGCTGCTGGTGATTAATCAGCTGTACTAAAGCCCGGCTGATAGGACTAATGTGCATCCCATTCCCACTTTTCCTCCCTTTGCAGGTAGAGGAACAAGCTAGCACTACGGAGAGGGTGTTCCAGGACCGGCAATACCAAATCGACGCAGCCATCGTGAGAATCATGAAGATGCGCAAGACGCTGAGCCACAACCTGCTGGTGTCGGAAGTATATAACCAGCTAAAATTCCCAGTAAAGGTAGGATGCAATATTACATGTGTTAATATTACATGTAGTATAAAATATATAATTATTATATTGTATTATTATTACTATTATACTGTATTACAATATTATGATCAATATTATATGTACATACAATGTATTATAATTATTAGCATAGCACAAAATTAGTATTATATATTACTATATTGTTCTATACCACTATACTGCAATATTACTATTAATATTACATGTAATATATAATATACAATTATTACACTGTATTATTATTAGTATTATACTGTATTATATTACAATACGATTATAAATTTTATTATATTGTATTAGTAGTAGTATATTACATTATAATACTATTATCAATATTATATGTATATACAATATATTATATTATTAGCACAGCACAATATTAATATTATGTATTATTATAGTGTTGCTGGGGGAGAGGCTCCCAACTGATGACCCAGGAGACATAGTAGAACTGTCTTCCTGGCTCCCTTCTTACTCAATAGGAACTTGCACAATAGGGACATCCTGGGGAGAAATGGCTTGGAATGTAATACCCTGAGCACAACTGCACTCCCTTCATTTGCTGAGTGGCTATGGGATGATTATGATGATAGCACTTCATTCATATTCTTCTCTATCTCCCTGAGGGGACTCAAAAGGGATTACAGCATACACAGATAGGCAAATATTCAATGCCTTTAATACAGTGGAAATAACAATGACAAAGGTAAAGGCTTCTGCTTTCATCTCTGGCTTTCTGGAGGCGGTGCTCAACTCGGGCTATGGGGAGGTGCTCTTTCTCCAATTCTAAGCCAAGGAGCCTGTTGGCCGTAGATACCCTCTGGTTGTGTTGCCGGCACGGCTGCATGGGCACCTTCATTACCTTCCTGCCAAAGCGGTACCTGCTGATCTCACATTTGCATGTTTTTGAACTGCTAGGTTGGCAGGAGCTAGGGCTAACAGCAAGAGCTCACCAAGACCCACAGCTTTGAAATGCCAATCTTTAGGTCAGCAGATTCAACAGTGTCATCAGTTGCACCACTGCGGGGCTTTAGAATTTCCCCTGGAATTCCCAAAAACCAGGAATCAATCATGGCCAGCTAACACCTCCCAACAAAGGACCCCCCAGGCAGGAAGCAACCAGGCTTTGAAGCGGTAAGGCCATTCAATGCTAATTAAGGTGGCCAATTGCAACATTCACACTTGCCTCCAACAGACAAGAGTACTTTCTCCCACCCTCGACATATATAAACTTCACTTGCCTAGTTTCCAATAGACACCTCAACCTCTGAGGATGCCTGCCATCAGGAGAGAACGCTTCTGGAACATGGCCAGAAAACTCACAGCAACCCAATGATTCCAGCCATGAAAGCCTTCAACAACATGTAGATACTTCATTTTCAAAAATAGCCAGCCGATGAATTAGCAGCATTTTGTTGTGTCAAAATATGTCAACGTTGCTGACTTTCTGCCTTGCTTTCCAGCCTGCTGACCTTAAGAAGAGAATAGAATCGTTAATTGACAGAGACTACATGGAACGAGACAAGGAAAACCCCAACCAGTATAACTACATTGCATAAATTTACAACCAGCCTTTTTTGTTGTTTTGTTTTGTTTTTCTTTTTCGCACACTCGATGTCCTTCCTCCTTGGTTGCCGGTGGAGAAGCCACCCATTGATCCCATTGAATTAACCCTTTCTTTTCCCCGACTACCAGTGACTGAAATGAAAAGCAACGTAATGGGGGAAAGGGGTGACGTAAGCGAGCAAACTTTTCTTAATGGCAGTAACGTGCCGATTGAAGGAGTAGTATTTACATTTTTCAGAAGAATGCTGTTGAACTCTTTGCATGATACTTGGTATGGTGTGCAGAAAAAAACATAAGGAAATTTCCAGTCTTTGGGGGAAATGGACTTCAAGGGAGGCCTTTCTTTAGCAGACAGCTATTTTGTTCCATCTCTGAACAACAAAGGGGTAAAAACATACTTTTAAAAAACTTTTGTTAAAAGTAGCCTTTTTACAAATGCTTAAACTGCATGCAAACGATTTCCTGTTTGGAGTTAATTGGATTTGTGGATCAAATGGCGAATGAGAAGCCAACTTCACAATCTGTGGATCCATAAAACACTTTGCAGCTCTGAGAAAGAAAACTGCCATTCATAGACTTCTAAGGAGGTGGTTCTCAAATCTGTGGGTCCCCAGATGTTTTGGCCTCCAACTCCCAGAAGTCCTATCAGCTGGGATTTTGGGAGTTGGAGGCCAAAACGTCTGGGGACCCACAGATTGAGAACCACTGCACTAAGGTGACATAAACCATTCATTGGTGGTCACTGAAAGTCCTTCAATTGGTGCTGCAAAGCCCATCATAAAAAGTGGTGTGTTTAGATCACTGATATAGGCCCCGTCGCCTTCAAATGTAAATACTTGGAAAATAAAATGAGTGTTTGAAAGTTGCCATCAGGGCCCTTCCCTCCTCCCGTTTTTCTATCGTTTGCAAAGAAATGAAATTTCGATCGCTGCAGTTTGGATTTTCTTTTCTTTGTCTCTCCTTTTCTGATGCAACACTACAAAACAGTGGTTCTCAACTTTTGGTTCCCCAGATGTTTTGACCCTCCACTTCCAGAAATCCTAACAGCTGGGATTTCTGGGAGTTGGAGGCCAAAACACCTGAGGACCCACGGTTGAGAACCACTACCTTGAGGAAGTTTCCCCCCTTCTGATTCTCTGTGATTTCCACTTCTGTTGCAAGGAACGGCTGGCTGTTCACGGAGACGCTTGTTTCAAGTCTTTGCAGGCTCAGCCAGCATTGCAGCCCATTCATATCTGCAGGTCGTTGCTGAAGTTATTTAGTTAAATATCCTAAAGTTAACCCTTAAGAGACGTTCCTTGAACCAGCCTGACAAATCCTCTTTGAGAGAGGGCCAATCTTCTCCAACCATGTGTCTCCCTTCCAAGACACTAGAGCAGTGGTTTTCAATCTGTGGGTCCCCAAATGTTTTGGTCTTCAACTCCCAGAAATATCAACCTGTTTATTCGGATTTCTGGGAGTTGAAGACCAAAACATTTGGGGACCCACAGGTTGAGAACCACTGCCTTGAGGAAGTTTCCCACTTCTGATTCTCTATGATTTCCGCTTCTGTTGCAAGGAACGGCTGGCTGTTCATGGAGTCGCTTGTTTCAAGTCTTTGCAGGCTCAGCCAGCATTGCCACCCATTCATATCTGCAGGCCATTGCTGAAGTTATTTAGTTAAATATCCTAAAGTTAACGCTTTCCTTGAACCAGCCTGACAAATCCTCTTTAAAGAATGTAGAGAGAGCCATACTCTCCAACCATGTGTCTCCCTTCCAAGACACTAGAGCAGTGGTTTTCAATCTGTGGGTCCCCAGATGTTTTGGCCTTAGCTCCCAGAAATATCAACCTGTTTATTCGGATTTCTGGGAGTTGAAGACCAAAACATTTGGGGACCCACAGGTTGAGAACCACTGCCTTGAGGAAGTTTCCCCACTTCTGATTCTCTATGATTTCCGCTTCTGTTGCAAGGAACGGCTGGCTGTTCACGGAGTCGCTTGTTTCAAGTCTTTGCAGGCTCAGCCAGCATTGCCACCCATTCATATCTGCAGGCCATTGCTGAAGTTATTTAGTTAAATATCCTAAAGTTAATGCTTTCCTTGAACCAGCCTGACAAATCCTCTTTAAAGAATGTAGAGAGAGCCATACTCTCCAACCACGTGTCTCCCTTCCAAGACACTAGAGCAGTGGTTTTCAATCTGTGGGTCCCCAGATGTTTTGGCCTTCAGCTCCCAGAAATCCCAACCAGTTTGTTAGGATTTCTGGGAGTTGAAGACCAAAACATTTGGGGACCCACGGGTTGCGAACTACTGTACCAGAGAATTGCAAAACATTGCAAGATCTGACTTTGCAAACACTGCAGCGCTTGAGAATCTCTGCCTATTTTTCCTTGTTGTCCCTTTCTTTTTACTTTCCCTAAATCTATAAACAGTTCATCTTTTCCTTGGTAGGCTTTAGATATCTGCCTGCCGTCGTATATTACGTTGTGTGTGCTTATGTCTCGTAACCTCCTTTGCTCAGTGTTGCTTTAATGAGAAGCACTGCACCAGAGAATCGCAAGACGTTGCAAGATCCCACTTGGCAAACACTGCAGCTCTTGAGAATCTCTGCCTATTTTGTTTTGGTGTTGTTGTCCTTCTCTTTTTTACTTTCCTAAATCTATAAACAGTTCATCTTTTCCTTGGTAGGTTTTAGAGATCTGCCTGCCGTCGTATCTTACATTGTGCGTGCTTATGTCACGCAACCTCCTTTCCTCAGTGTCGCTTTAACACTTCCCAAAATTTGTCGTTTTTTCTTTAGAGATCTTTTATTAAAGCTCCAATTTAGCAAAAACTTAGGCAGGGGTTGCTTATCTCGTCTGACCTTTTGGGACCCTCAGTCTCTAGTCTCAGCCATATATTAGGATGCCCAAATATGGTCCTAGAAACGGCTAAATATCTGGAAAGAGGAAGGTTTGGCAGCCGTGGATCTAGAACGTATATGCGCAAACGTCACCCCTTCTGGTGTTTTGGACTTCAACTCCCATCATTCCTAACAGCCTCAGGCCCCTTCCTTTTCCCCCTCAGCCGCTTAAGCGGCTGAGGGGGGAAAGGAAAGGGCCTGAGGCCGTTAGGAATGGTGGGAGTTGAAGTCCAAAAACACCAGGAGGGAAGGCCAAAGTTGGCCCATGCCTGATCTAGAAGCTTATTTAAGTAGCTTGCCAACCCTTTGACTGAACTTTCTCAATCAGCTTACTTCATTGCAGCCCTGAGATCAAGCGTTTACGTATAAATACATATTGAGAAGGTATCTTCATATTCCAGCTGCATTTTCTTACATATTTGGATCGAAAGTCCCCGAAATGAAGTGTGTATCGGAGCAAATAACACAACCGTGCCAAGGGGGGAATGTAAAAAATGTTACATGCGCACGTGGAGTGGAAACATTTCAACTCTTACGGAGGGCAAGAGCCAAAGACGGGGACTTTCAAAATGGATTTGGGCCGTAGCAGGAACTGTTTACAGCAAGATCCTTTTTTGCTAAATGTCCTTAAGGTTTTGCAAGATGGCAATTTAGATCATCCTATGGTGTTCTCCTGTTTATGAGGGATTTTTGTCATAACATCCCTGAGAACGTTCGAGTTTGCTCGTGTTCATGCTGGAAAAGGTTATTGCTGGGTTATTGTTGTCAGTTTTCCGGGCTGAACACCCATGTTCCAGAAGCATTCTCTTCTGACATTTTGCCTGCATTTATGGCGGGCATCCTCCATAGATAGATACAAGCGAAACGTCAGGATGCCTGCCATAGATGGAGATGAAACGTCAGGAGAGAATGCTTCTGGAACATGGCCATAGAGCCCGGAAAACACACAACTACCCAGTCATTCTGGCCATGAAAGTCTTTGACAATACAAGGTCTGTTTCGTTGGCGACCTCTAAATTTCCTCAAATTGGTGTTAGCCATACTCTCCAGCAACTCTTTGCTGGGATCACGTGCCTGCTTTATTGAGCCATACAGATATGTTTAATAGATGGTGGACAAACACACCTTTTTGGACTGTGTCCCTCATGTCTGGCCATACGTTTCCCAAAACCCGCCCTCCGTTGCATGCAGTTTATAGCAGACTCCTTTATAAGAAACTGCAAATTTATTATAATATAGTTTTGGGTGTTTTGTGGTTTGTTTTTTTTAACAAAAAGATAAACTTCCTACACAAAAAAACACTTTTGAATAATTTAAAATGAATTTCAGAAAGCATCCGTTTGGTTCCCAAACTAGCGGCGGAAGCGGTTTACAATTTTTTTTTCTGTTCAGTAGCTTAACACAAAAAAGTGCCAAAGTACAGATAGTTGATTGAAATGAAAAGTAGGCCATTGTTCAGTTAGAGTGGTGCTTTTGCCTTCTTTCTGTTTGCTTTGGGTCCTTCCGATGCTCATTCGATGCTTTGCGCATTTCCGTGTGTGTAATATACGTGTGTCCTGGTCTCTGCACTTCGCCAAGGCCAACCATCTTGGAATACAAATGTGTGGGGCTTTTTTCCCCCTGTGCATTGGAGGACACCACTTTGAGGTTTTATTTTCCCTAAATATAATAGGGAAAGCATCTGTTTCCAAAGTTCCAAGAGTCCAGCAGCATTCGAAAATGTAATATACTTTTTTGTATAAAGACGTTCTTAAGAAGAGTACCTTTGAAGCCTGAAGGAAGCGACGGGAAGGGGGAAATAAGGCCCTGCTCCTTTCCAGGCACCGGTTTTTTAATGGGCCGCTTAAAAGAGTTTTACTGGTTTGTGGTGGGAACGTTCCGCTGACAATAATGGGGCATATGTCAGCATTGCGCCGTTCCATGCAACAACAAACAAACAAAACACACAAAAAACAAAAGTTAAAAGTAGGTCAAATGTTTCTTAAGAAGTGGATTGGGTACAGAGAGTCTCTTCTTTGGTAAATAATGTAAATACATGTCCTTTAAAAAAAGAGTGAGTCTGTTATCTAGGTATTTTGTGTCATTTAATAAATAATAAACAGTTTTCGTGTTGCTAAACTCTTCATTTTGGTCGTGCCTGGCGTGGCGTGTGTTCCGTGTACATCTTGGTGTGTGAATGTGAAAAAGCTCTCTTTGGAATGCTTGTTGTTATATTTATTTATTTACGACATTTATATGCCGCCCTTCTCACCCCGAAGGGGACTCGGAACAGCTTACAAAAGGTAAATACAATATATTATATTATTGCCATAGCATAATATTAATATTAGGACATTAAGATTGTCTGGGGAGGCCCTGCTCTCGATCCCGCCTGCATCACAAATATGTTTGGTGGGGATGAGAGACAGGGCCTTTTCAATGGTGGCCCCTCGGATATAGAACTCCCTTCCTAAAGATATCAGATTGGCCCCCTCCTTGTTAGCATTTTGGAGGAAAGTCAAGACCTGGTTGTTCGAACAGGCATTTGAATACACAGTACAACAAATACAGGACTATTGAACTGACTGGACGATGATACTGGATCATGAATTTTAACCAAGAGACATAAATGATTTATATTTTATTGATCTTGAATGAATGAATGTATATTTATATCATTATTTTTAATTGTTTGTAATTATTTTTATTATGTAGCATTTTTGCTTTTGTAAACCGCTATGAGTCGCCCAAGGGGCTGAGAATAGCGGTATATAAATGGAGTAAATAAATAATATTATATATTGCATTGTACTATAACATTATACTGTAATATTATTAGTAATATTACATGTAATATAAAATATACAGTATAATTATATCGTAACATTTATAAAAGGTGAAGGTTTCCCCTTGACATTTAGTCAAGTCATGTCCGACTCTGGTGCTCATCTCCATTTCCGAAGAGCCGGTGTTGTCCATAGATGCCTCCTAGGTCATGTGGCCAGCTCCTACAATGGAGAAAGGAGAGGGCAAAACAGCAGCAACAGCCCTTTGTGACTCGGCTGCCTTGTATTGAGGTCACAGAGCGGTTCAGAGCAGAAAATGGTAATCCTGAAAGAGGATCAAGCCCATTGGAAAGCCTTTTTCTTCTTCTGGGCTTCAGAGGCTGTTCATTATTCCAGATGGAGCAAAACAAAGTGGCCGCAAACAGCCAGATCTTCCTTTCTGTTGGTCTTGTTAGAAACAGAACCTTTTTAGTACCAACTCACATACAATAAAGCCTGGGTCTAGGCAGCTATACGAATGCAGCCTGAACTGTGTTATAATAGTTCCTCCATTCCCATGTTTTGTAGGAAAAGCAACATTCATTTTGTTCCTAGGTCATCAATGTCATTTCATAATTGGTTCTATCCTATCTTGCCAAATCGGTGCGGAGTTTTGGTCTGGAGTGTCATCAATATGTGGATGACACCCAGCTGGTGCTGAGGATGGATGGCCGGCCAGACTCTGCACCTGATAGTTTCCAACAATGCCTTGAAGCCATGACTATGAGCCAGTCGGCTGAGAGTGAACCCATCTAAGACGGAGATCCTCTGGCTGGGTCATCCAGGTGGGTGTCGGCTCCAGCTGCCTACTCTAGACGGCGAGGCACTACGCCCGTCGCACTTAGTAAAGAGTCTGGGGGTCCAATTGGACCCGCTGCTGACAATGGAGGCTCAGGTCTCTGCTGTCAGCAGATCCGCTTTTTTCCATCTGTGGCAGGCTAGGCGGCTGGCACCCTATCTCACCGGAAATGACCTAGCCACGGTGATCCAAGCGACGGTCATCTCGAGGCTAGACTACTGTAACGCCCTTTACATTGGTCTTCCTTTGGCGGTCATCCAGAGGCTTAAACTGGTGCAGAACGCGGCAGCGAGACTCCTGGCCAGGGTGCCGGCCAGGGCTCGTATTACTCCAACTCTGCAGCGACTGCACTGGTTGCCAATTGAGCATCGGATCATCTTCAAAGTGTTGGTTTTGACCTTCAAGGCCTTGCATGGTCTGGGGCCAGTGTACTTATTTATTTATTTATTCGTATTTGTGAGTCGCCACTTCTGGCGTGGCTCGGGGCGACATATAACAATGGATTAAATGATTAAAAGGCACAATATAAAACACTAAAATACATAGCGAGCATACTTGAGGGACCGCCTACTTCCAGATGTTCCCCAGAGATCTCTTCGCTCTGAAGACCTCAATCTTTTGCAGATCCCTTCCCTGCGAACCATTCACCTTTCGTCAACTAGACAGAGCTTTCTCTGTGGCAGCACCTTACCTGTGGAATAGTATGCCACCTGAAGTTTGAGCAGTTAATGAGCTACCGGCTTTCCGAAGAGCTTGCAAAATGGCATTGTTCCGGCGCGCATTAAGTCGCTGACCACTCTTGGTTACAGCGGAATATTGTTTAATCCTGTTTTTATTGTATTGTTTTATGCTTCCTTGTGGTTGCTTGAGATGTTATTTTGATGTAGTTTGATATGCTGTAAACCAGAGGTGCTCACACTTTTTCAGCACGCGAGCTACTCTTAAAGCAACCAAGTCCAAAAAATCTACCTGCCCCCGCCGCCGCACGCTCCCGCTGCTGCGCGTGCTCCTGCTGCTGTTTTCTGCCTGCGCAGCGCTTCTGCCTGTGGGGCATTGCAGGAAGGAGAAAGCACAAAGCGGGGCATCCACCCTGCCTGTCTCGCCGGCAACGGAGGCTGCACAGCTGCTTCTGAACGAGAGAGAGGCAGGGCGCTCCCTCCAGAGGCCCCGCCTCGTGCTTTCTTCTTCCTGCAATGCCCCGCAGGCGAAAGAAGAACCGGGAGAGCGGAAGCCAGCAGCAGGAGCGCACATGCGTGCAGGGTGTGCACGCGTATGGCCGGAGCACCCCATCCGGCTGGTGAGGCCCGAAGATCACCTGGAAGAGGGCCGAAGATCTACTAGTAGTTCCCAAGCTACCTAATGAGCACCCCTGCTGTAAACCGTCCTGAGCCAGTCGGAAAGGACGGTATACAAATCTAAATAAATAAATAAATAAAAATATGGGGAAAGTTTATTAAATTGCAAAAACTTTGTTTCTGCAAGAGGGAGGGACATCGTCCTTGTCACGATGCAGGGTCTCGGCCCGGCCCCTTAATCACACACACAGAGACAGTAATCAGTTAACTATTTATTGAATAATAAAAGACAGGTGAAAGAGAATTGTCCAAAAAAGTATCAAAGTAGCAATCAAAAAGGCAAAGTGTTCTTAGGTAAATCCAAAGGCAAAAGCTTGGCAAATGCTCCGCAAAACAGACTTGGTCCGTGGCAAGGCAAACAAGGCAAAGTTCATGAAAGCAAGCCCAAGAAACTTCCTGGCATGGTACGAGTCTCAATCCTGGCCTCAATCGCTTCACTCCCTTCAGATCAGAAGTGGCCGAGTAACTGAGGATCCTTTCCCACGGATCCTACACTTAATTCCCTTGGTGAGGCCCCCGACGCTCTAGGCTGCGGCACCAATCTGTGCTACGGGACCTAGCGCTTCTCTGGCGCTCTAGGCTATGGTGCCATTCCCTCCTGCTGGACTCAATGCTCCGTCTCCTATCAAAGCTCCGTCCTTGCCTCCCAGCACCTGGGTCGCTATCTTCATGAGAGCCTAACTCCCTTTCAGCTTCCATGGGCTCATCCCTGATTCTTTCCTGCGACCCGTAACCACCTGGTTTCTCATACTGATTATCGGAGTCAGCACTTTCAGTGTCAGCCTGACTTTCCCAGCCATCATAGCCGTCAGGCCATTCATCACCCCAGGCCAAGCTCTCTGTGGGAGAGGAAGGCCCAGCTAACTCACCAGCCCCTTCCTCCATGTCCTCATCAGCTGCAGCTGGCCCTAATGCAAGTGGGACCCCCGGTGCCGCCCCCTGCCCCCCAGGCACGAAAGGGAACTGGGTTGCTACAGTCCTGCAGCACATTATATTATAACTACAATATTATTATATTATAATTACAATATTATTATATTATAAATGTGTAATTATCATACAATTAAAAATTATTTAATGTAATATATTAATATGAAATTAATATAATTAATTCATATAATTTATATATATATAATAGATTATTATTATGATGAAATTAATGTAATTAATATAATTTATATATATATAATAGATTATTATTATGATGAAATTAATATAATTAATATAATTTTTAAAATTATAATTATTTAATGTTAATATGATGAAATTAATGTAATTCATATAATTTTTAGAAAATATATACAGTATATAATAGATTACATTATTTAACACGATTGTTGTTCCTGGGTGACTTTTCCTAATTCGTGCTTTCATTAAAAACATAAGGGAAGTTGATTAAACCACAAAGGGATGGCATTGGAAGTGGTGCCAGGCTGCATGCATGCATGCATGCATGCATTCATTCTTGCCCCCTGGGGTTCCATCAGGAGTGGCATTAATTGCTCCAGCACACATGCATCGCCTTGGCCTCCAAACAAGCCTAGGCTCCTCCTCCGCGTGGCTGGCTGGCTGCTCTCAGCTGTGCAAGACCCACATCACCGGCTCCCCTTTATTTTGCAATTGTTACACAGCCTCACGTGGTCTGCCCGGGGAAACTCAGCCCTGCTTGGCTTGGCGGCCAAAGGGAAGGACTTTAATTGTTTGGTTGGCGGGCGCCGCCCACTCCTGTTTTTGTTTTTGTGGGTTTTCCCCACTCCAAAAAAAGTGAGAACACACCTCTTCCATCAGGGCAAAGCAGACAGGTGCACCTACACTATGGAATTAAAGCAGATTGGCACCACTTTAAATACAATTCCCATCATTTCATATTATATAATACATATATATATTCATTATATTCATCATGAATTATATATATATATATATATATTCATTATATTCATCATGAATATATAATATATATCATAGAATATATGCTGTGCTTTCTGCAACCGGACTTGCCTATCTCAGATTGGCCTTTTTAATCATCAACGCGTTTGTAGAAAGTGTGGGATGAGTCCTTCCTAAGAATCTTCGTTTGGGAAGTAACGCGGAGAGATATTCATGATGAATTATATATATATATATATATATATATATATATATTCATTATATTCATCATGAATATATAATATATATCATAGAATATATGCATATGATATATATATATATATATAATTCATCATGAATATCTCTCCGCGTTACTTCCCAAACGAAGATTCTTAGGAAGGACTCATCCCACACTTTCTACAAACGCGTTGATGACTAAAAAGGCCAATCTGAGATAGGCAAGTCCGGTTGCAGAAAGCACAGCAGAAAGTCTCCTTGGCTGATGTTGTTTCCAAGTCTTTCTGCGTTGTTGTTTCTCTTCGAGACCCATTCGGCGTGTCTTCTCGTTATATTCTTGATGAATATAATGAATATATAATATGTATATAAGATGTATATGTAATATATAAATATTATATAATATGTCTATATGTATAATATATATGTATGTATATATAATATAATATGTATATGTAATATATACATATTGTATTATATATTCATTAAACCCCTCTAAAATCTCGTAGAAACTTGGTTTTTATATGTATTCCTTTTTAATGTATATGCTTTTAGATTTTGTGAACCATCCCGAGCCTACGGGGAGGAGCGGTATAGAAACCGAAATAATAATTAAATAAAATATAAATGAAATAAAATTATATTCATTATTTATTATATATATTCATTATATAATTTATATATATTATTTAATTTCATATATTAATTATATATATATAATTTTATATACAACTATATATTAATTATATAGTTTTATATATTTATATATTATATAATTTACATATGAATAAATATTTTTATATATTACATAATATTTATTTGCAATATTCATCATTATTTATATATATATATTCATTATATAATTTATATATATTATTTAATTTCATATATTAATTATATATATAATTTTATATACAACTATATATTAATTATATAGTTTTATATATTATATAATTTACATATGAATAAATATTTTTATATATTACATAATATTTATTTGCAATATTCATCATTATTTAGATATATATATTCATTATATAATTTATATATATTATTTAATTTCATATATTAATTATTTATATAATATATAATTTTAAATACAACTATATATTAATTATATAATTGTATATATTGTATAATTTATATATGAATAAATAAATATTGTATATATTACATAGTACTTATTTGCAATATTATATATATTTATGACATAATACAATTGTAATACTATATATATATTTTATACTATATATATATATATTGCGTTGTCAAAGGCTTTCACTGGGTTGTAGGTTTTTTCGAGCTATATGGCCATGTTCTAGACTAGAGGCATTCTAGTATTATTATGTATTATTATATTATTATATTTAATATTCTTAGGAAGGACTCATGCCACGCTTTTTACAAGCGCGCTGATGACTAAAAAGGCCAATCTGAGATAGGCAAGTTCGGTTGCAGAAAGCACAGCAGAAAGTGATATTGTTTCTAAGTTGCGGTTCTGCGTTCGCGAAGTAATACCGAGAGAGAATATTTAATATTTATATATGTGTGTGTGTGTATATATATATATATATATATATATATATATATATATATATAATAATTTAGATAGATACACACACTTAAATACATTGAAAGTGAATTCTGCTGACCATGATCAAACCAAACAAAAAAACCCCAGCAAAATCTATATTAAAGTCCTAGTGTGTGCAAGCTTTTTCCAAAGAGGTGTTCTTTGACTCCAACATAATGCAAATCTCACCATAACCGTAGTGTATGTGCATATTTTGAATTGTATGGCGGTGCTTTTTCATGCTGGAGAGAAGAAGGAAGACTATAATGTTGCAGCTTGGGATGTTTAGAATGATAACCCGCCCGCCCTCGCGTTCGGAGGAAAAGGTTGGCTGTCCGTGAATCGCAGAGTCAACAGAGGGCCCGGACGACGCGATTGGCTGGCAGCCCTCGGGAAGCCCCGCCCCCTCCTCATATGACCGGCTTCGGCGCTGAGGCTTGCTGCGCCCGTCCGTGCCTTCTTCCTTCGCGTCTCCTCTGCCGCTGCGAATCGCGATGGACGCCCGCCCGAGCCTCCTCTTCCCTCTCGCCTTGCTGCTGCTGCAAGGATCCGGTAATCGAAGCTTCTAAGAGGGAGTGGAAGGGGAATGAGACGCGCATGCGCAGAAGGGGGAGCCTGGGGTTCTGCTCTGTTTCAGCCACCCAAGTGGGACTAAACCGCTATAACTCTGTAGTGTGGACAGACATCCCTTCCATTGAATATTCCGCAGTGAAGGGGCTCCCTTTGGATGGCAATGCCCTTTTAGAATGGGGAGAACTCTCTAAACTACAACTCCCAGGGCAGTTAGAGCGGGATCGAACTGGATTAATTCAACAGTGTAGACGCCACCTACCGTGTTTCCCCGAAAGTAAGACAGCGTCTTACTTTCTTTTGACCCCCCAAATCCCCCCTACGGCTTACTTTTTCGCACGGCTTACATTACCGTACCCGAAAGTAAGCCTTTCCCCCTAGCCGCCTCCTCCTCCGCCTCCTCCGCCCGCCGCTTGCCTCCTCCTCCGCCTCCAGTCCTCCCCACCGCCACTTGCGCTGCCGCGCCTCCCTCCGCCTCGGTGCCGCTCTCGGTGCCGCCTCCCCGCCGCCGCCTCCCCACCGCCACTTGCGCTGCCGCCTCCCTCCGCCTCGGTGCCGCCTACCTCCGCCGCCGCCTGCCTCCGCCGCCGCCTCTCCGCGCCGCTTGCCTCCGCCGCCGCTTGCCTCCGCCGCCCGCTTGCCTCCGCCGCTTGCCTCCTCCTCCATAGCGGCCCCACGCCTGCGCCAGGCGCGGCTGCGCCGGCGCACTCAGGCCTTCTGCCCATGCGCGAATATCTGCGCATGGGCGAAGGTGGCGCGCTGCCGGCGCGCTGACGAGACGCCGCGCTGACGCCTTGTCGCGCTGGCGTGCTCCAGGCCTTCTGCCCATGCGCAGACATTCGCGCATGGGCAGAAGGCCTGAGCGCCCGCAGCGCTGCTTTATCAGCGCTGTCTCGCGCTAGCGCGCCACGCCAGATCGCCAGGTACTTCGCCCATGCGCAGATATTCGCGCATGGGCAGAAGGCCTGAGTGCGCCGGCGCAGCCGCGCCTGGCAGGCGTGGGGCCGCTATGGAGGAGGAGGCAAGGGGCGGCGGTGCCGCAGCGGCGGTGGCAAGCGGCGGCGTGCCAAGCAGCGGCGGTGGCAAGCGGGCGGCAAGCAGCGGCGGTGCTAAGCTGGCGCCGGTGCTAAGGGCGGCGGTGCCAAGCGGCGGCGGTGCTAAGGGCGGCGGTGCCAAGCGGCGGTAGAGGTAAGCGGCGGGTGCTAAGCGGCGGCGGAGGCAAGCGGCGGCGGAGGTAGGCGGCACCGAGGCGGAGGGAGGCGGCGCAGCGGCAAGTGGCGGTGGGGAGGCGGCGGGGGGAGGCGGCAAGCAGCAGCGGCGGAGGCAAGCGGCGGGGGGGGAAGCGGAGGAGGAGGAGGCGCGGAGGAGGCGGGACCGAGGAGGCGGGACTGAGTGACGCGCGGCGGGGGTACGGCTTACATTCGGGGTACGGCTTACATTAGCCGACCCCCCGGACACCCCCGATATGTCTTACAATCGGGGGTGTCATACTTTCGGGGAAACACGGTACTTGGAGTTCGTCTGCATTGCTGTGTAATGGGTGATAATGCTACGTACTATGATTAGTATAATTATGATAGTAAGTATAATGGTAACAATAAGTGTAATAGTAGCAATAAGGATAATAGTCATAATTGTATCAATTATAAGTAGGATAGTAATAGTAGCAACAATATGATGGTAATAGTAGCAACGTTAAGTAGGGCAGTAATAACAGTAGCAATAAGAATAGCACTAATAGCAATATGTTTGATAGTAATAGCAATACGTATTAGAGTAACTAGTGTAATAGTAGTAGTAATGATAATAAGTATGATAGTAATAGTAAGTACAATAGTAGTAATTGCAACAAAAAGTTTGATAGTAAAAGTAGCAACAAGTATGATAGTAAAAATAGTAACAATAATAGTAGTAGCAATAAGGATAATAGCAGTAGTATGATAGTAATAGTAGCACAAATAAAATGCTAGTAATAAGTATAATAGTAATAATTGTAGCATGTATAATAGTAATAATACCAGCAGTATGATAGTAGCAATAGCAACAATAAGTATAATAGTAGTAGTTGCAGCAATAAGTTTGATGATAATAGTAGCAACAATAAGTATGATAGTAGTAAGAGTAACAGTATAATAGTAATAATTGCAACAATAAGTTTGATGGTAATAGTAGCAACAAGTATGATAGTAGTAAGTAACAGTATAATAGTAATAATTGCAACAATAAGTTTGATGGTAATAGCAACAAGTATGATAGTGATAATAGTAGGAACAGTAATAATAGTAGCAATAAGTATAATAGTAGCAGTATGATAGTAATAGCAGCAATGAGAATGATAGTAATAATAGCAGCAATAAGTATAATAGTAATACTTTTAACATGTATAATAGTAATAGCAACAATAAGTATAGTAATAGTAATCACAACAAGTTTGATGTTGATAATAGCAACAATAAGTATCATAGTAATAGTAACAGAATAATAGTAGTAATAATTGTAACAAGTTTGATAGCAATAGTAGCAAAAGGTATGATGATAGTAATAATAGTAGCAACAGTAATAATAGTAGCAATAAGTATAATAATACTTGTAACATGTATAATAGTAGTAATAGCAACAATAAGTATATTAGTAATAATTGCAACATTAAGTTTGTTGATAGGAGCAACAGTAAGAATCATAGTAATAGTAACAGAATAATAGTAATTGTAACAAGTTTGATAGCAATAGTAACAGGTATGATAGTAATAATAGAAGCCATAGGAATAATAGTAGCAATAAGTATAACAATAGCAGCAGTAAGAATGATCATGTAGCAGCAGTAGTTTTAATAGTAATAGCAACAATAAGTATAAGAGTAGTAATAATTGCAACAATAGTTTGATGGTAATAGTAGCAACAATAAGTATGATAGTAATAGCAATAGTAATAGCAGTAAGCATAATAGCAGCAATAAGAACAATAGTAATAATAGTAAAAAAATAAGTATAATAGTAATACTTGCAACAAGTATAATAGAAATAATAGCAGCAATAAGTGTAATAGGAATAACAACAATAGTGGTAGTAATAATTGCAACAAAAAGTTTGATAGTAATAGGTGAATAACAGTAATAATTGCAACAGTAAGCAATAATCGTAACAATGAGTAGAATGGGAATTGTAGCAATAAGGGGATTAGTAATGATAGTAATAATATGATAGTATGAATAAGAAGTATAAGACGTGTAAATGCTGGCCTCCTTCTCCAAACGGGGTGACAAGGTGAGCCTTCCCTTCTGCTGCTGCTTAGCTTTGCTTTCAGTAAATAGCTCCTGATAGGAGCAAGGGCGCCCAAGGAGATATCTCAAGGCCCTTTGAGACTGACTTCCAGGCACCCTCAGAGGTGACCCACCTGGCTGCTGTGTTTTGAACTATCGTATATCCTCGAGTATAAGCCGACCCGAATATAAGTCGCGGCACCCAATTACTATATAGTATATATTACTATAATATTTTTTATATACTATCGGTATATTGTACTTTGTTATTATACCACAATATATATAATACACTACAAGCATGTTAGACTATTAGTATTATATAATTATATCATAAATTGAAGTTTATATATTATATTATATTACAACATTTTTAATATTATATAAATATATATTTTATATTATATTTGGGACAAACAAAGAAGGGTGACGTGTTTCAACATGATGATGATGATGATAATGATATAATAATAATAAAGAACAGGGCTGGACTGGATGGCCTTTGGAGGTCCCTTCCAAATCTATGATACTATATCTATATTCATACATACAGATTGTCCTTGATGTTTATTTATTTATTTATATTCCGCCCTTCTCACCCCGCAGGGAACTCAGGGCAGATTACAATGTACATATACATGGCAAACATTCAATGCCATAGATACACAACACATATAGACAGACAGTCAGAGGCTATTTAACTTTTTTCTGGCCACCAGGGGAGCTGTCGCTTCACCGTCCATCTGCAACACTGATGAAGTACTTTCCGCATTCCCCGCATGCTTTTTGCTGGAGATTTTTTTTATGGGGAGGCTAACTTAAATTTGTTAAGTTAGCCTCCCCACACATAGGTGGTACCTGAATTTCCTACTTGACAGATGAAACTGTCTTTCGGGTTGCAAAGGTCGACAACAAGCTACACAAATTTGGCCAGAAGCTCACTCCGACCCAGCCAGCTGCACCATAGTTACAAATATCCAACTTACAAAAGACTCCTAATTACGAACAGGGCTGGACTGCATGACCTTTGGAGGTCCCATACACACACGTGTGTGTGTGTATGTATGTGTGTGTGTGTATATATATATACACACACACACACACTCACAATCACAGATCCTGGGATATAGGGTAGTGTCGATCCAGCAGAAATTGGCTATGGACTCACGCTGCAGGATCTAGACTCATACAGAGAGCATATTAAATTTGTCCAAGTCCAGGCCATCAATGTGGAGGGATGGCTGGATTTGTGAAGGCCTTTCCTCTTGTAGAAAGCACCCATCCTCAAGCAGGCAAGAGCTCTTTCTCCCATCCTGGACATCTTTCCACAGGTATATAAATTTCACTTGCCTGGTTTCCAACAGATCTCTCAACCTCTGAGGATGCCTGCCATAGATGTGGGCGAAACGTCAGGAGAGAATGCTCCTGGAACATGGCCAGGCGGCCCAATGATTCCGGTCATGAAAGTCTTTGACAATGCCATAATTATTGTTTGCTTTTCTTTTTAAAGTCTTGTTCCAGTGTCAGCTTGGCCTGCAAACAATAACACTAGAAAAGATTTGCTCCCAACCGTGCAACCGAGAGCTGTTTGCAATGATCTGCTGAACCCCTAAATAAACACAACAAGGCTAACTGAGTCACAATAACATTGTGTAACAAACTTTGAAAAGAAATCTGTTCCTGGTTTAAAAGTTTTATTTCCTGTTTAATTATGTAGTCCTCGCTTTAAAAGTAGTTGTTCTACCCCAGAAACTTCATTTTTGTGACCACAAATTATGTTGAATTGGTTGAGACTCGATCAGTTATTCATTGAAAAACTAGAGCAAAATGTGCTGCAGGATGTCACCAAAACAAAGTTGTTGCAGTTTAATAATAAATAAATTAGTATCAGGAGCAACTTGAGAAACTGCGAGTCGCTTTTGGTGTGAGGGTATTGGCTGTCTGCAAGGAATCTCCTTTCTGGCTTCAAACTACAAAAAGGAGATTCCACCTGAACATTAGGAAGAACTTCCTGACTGAGAGCTGTTCAGCAGTGGAACTCTCTGCCCTGGAGTGTGGTGGAGGCTGTTAAACAGGTTGGATGGCCATCTGTCGGGGGTGCTTTGAATACCATTTTCCTGCTTCTTGGCAGAATGGGGTTGAACTGGATGGCCCACGAGGTCTCTTCTAACTCTAGGATTCTATAACGTTGCCCGGGTGGTTTTGATGTTTACCATACTTGTGGGAGGCTTCTCTCATGTCCCCGCATGGGGAGCTGGAGCTGACAGAGGGAGCTCATCCACGCTCCCCGGATTCAACCCTCCGACCTGTCGGTCTTCAGTCCTGCTGGCACAAGGGTTTAAGTTATAATAATCTACACATATAATAAAAGAGAATGTTTATATGTATGCATGCGGAGGGCGGATATGTGGCAGCTTTCTGATTGGCTTCCACTGTGGGAGAATTTGCATAACAGACTCTGATTGGCCAACACCACCAACATTCCGACACTCTAAAGTGGCAGAGGGGGGTAAGGAAAAGGCCTGAGGCAGTCAGGCATGGTGGCAGTTTAAGGCCAAAACACTCTGCGGCCCCCAACAATGACAGAACAAGACCAAACTTGGCACACAGAATCCACTCAATACCCACTCTACATTCTGGTGCAGTTTGATGGAGGATGGAACATGGATGGCGGGACTTGCAGTACTTTAACTCAATTCCTTAGAGCATTGTGGCCCACACCAATGACAGATCAGGACCAAACTTGGCACACAGAGGCCCAATGGCCCACTTTACAACCTGGTGTGGCTTAGGGCAGGATGGGCTTTGCTGTACCTTCACCCGATTCACTTCCCACAGAAAACTGTAGCCCCTACAAATGACAGACCAGGCCCAAACTTGCCACACAGAGTACTCATGACACACACTATATCCTCCTGCAGTTCTAAGGGGGGTGGACCATGGGACTTGCAGTACCTTCAATAATTTCATGACACCAGTGCAACTCCCAATAATGATGGATCAAGGCCAAACTTGCTACACAGAGCCCCCATGACCCACTCTACATCCTGGTGCAGTTGAGAGGAGGACAGACCACAGATGATGGGACTTGCAGTACCTTCAGTGATTTCATGATACCACTGCAACTCCCAATAATGATGAATCACAGCCAAACTTGGCAGACAGAGCCTCCATGACCCACTCTACATCCTGGTGCTGTTTGGAGGAGGGTGGACCATGGGCAATGGGACTCGCAGTGCCTTCACTAACTTCCTGACACCACTGCAAGCCACATAAATAACTGCTAAAGACCAACTAATACCTTTCTGAAATTACCTGAGCACCGCCGGTCCCCAAGCTAGTATAATATAAAATAATAATAGCTTTATTTTTGTACCCCCACCTCTGTCTCCCCGAAGGGACTCGGAGCAGCTTGCATAGGGACAAGCCCGATCAACTAAAATTAAAACATTAAAATTAATAAAAACAGCAACAAGCAAAATAAAACAACAATGGCACAACACAATATAAAAACAACCATCAAACAGACAACCAGTAGCCTGAGATCGCAAATATTATAATAATTATTATTATTTATAGTGCAGGGTCTGGAATTTGGGTCCTAACTCGGAGCCATTTTTTTCCTTTTCCCATGTTTTTATGATAGAACAAATTACAAAACGACATGTATAACCCAGGAACAAACATTGTGTAATGAGACTGGTTGGTTTCCGTATCGTCTTACCATCAAACTCTCTTCTAGTTCTTTTTCAGGTCCGTGCTTTGGACGTTGAGGTGAGAGACGAGGATAACAAGACTTGTCTCTATGCAAAGATGATGGTGAACATCTCCATAAAATACGAAACGGAAGCGAATACATACGTAAGTCTTGGCATTCCCTCCGACACTTTCAGAGCGAACGGCGTGTGTTTACAATCTGTTCCAAGGTGGCTTCATTGTGTACTTTGAACACTTCCATGTAAACGATATGTCAGACTTTTGAAAGTTTTATTTGTTTGAATAATCTGATTTTAGCTTTTTTATCTTTCAAATTATGATGTGTATATGCCATAATCTTGTTTGGTGTGTTGTCGAAGGCTTTCATGGCCGGAATCACTGGGTTGCTGTGAGTTTTCCAGGCTGTCTGGCCATGTTCCAGAAGCATTCTCTTCTGACGTTTTGCCCTATGGCAGGAATCCTCAGAGGTTGTGAGGTCTGTTGGAAACTAGGCAAGTGAGGTTTATATATCTGTGGAACGATATCCAGGGTGGGAGAAAGAACTCTTGTCTGTTTGAGGCAAGTGCAAATGTTGCAGTTGGCCACCTTGATTAGCACTGAATGGCCTCGCAGCTTCAAAGCCTGGGGGAATCCTTTGTTGGGAGGTGTCAGCTGGCCCTGATGGTGTCCTGCCTAGAATTGTTTGTGGGAGACTTCTCATTGGGTTGCTGTGAGTATGTATGACCATGTTTGAGAACCATGTTCTCAGGAGAGAATGCTTCTCAGTAGAGAATGGCCCAACTTCGGCCCTCCCTCCAAGTGTTTTGAGCTTCAACACCGACAATCCCACAATTGTGGGTGTTGCAGTCCAAAGCACTTGGAAGGCAGAAGTTTGCCCATGCCTAGTCTAGCCAATATACACCACTGGGACTGTGGCGCAGCTGGCTGGGAGTCAGCTGCATTAAGCTCACTACTGACCGAAAGGTCATGAGTTCGAAGCCAGCCCGGGTCGGAGTGAGCTCCTGACCAAAATTGTGTAGTTTGTTGTCGACCTTTGCAGCCCGAAAGACAGTTGCATCTCTCAAGTAGGAAATTTATGTACCACTTTGTGGGGAGGCTAATTTAACTGATTTGAGGCCATAACAATTTCCAGGAAGTATGCAAAGAATGAGGAAGCGACCAGAAGCTGTAATGTTAAATAGCCTCTGAGTGTCTGTCTATATATGTTGTGTGTCTATGGCATTGAATGATTGCCATGTATGTGTACATTGTATTCCACCCTGAGTCCCCTGCGGGGTGAGAAGGGCGGAATATAATTACTTTAAATAAATAATTTTTACCTTCCTTGGAAAATTGAATGCCTTCGCATTGAAAAGTCGGCCGAACGAAAATATCTGTATACAAGTATGCTTCCAGAAGGAGAGTGTAGCACTATTCATATATGCATCCTAATGAAGTCTTCCCATTTCGTCTTTCAGAAAACCGTGGGCTTTATGCTCCCCACGGCGTTGCGGTACGACGGAAGCACTTGCGGCAACGAGTCGTTAGGCCCGATCTTGGCCGTGGAGTTTGGGGATGAGCATACCTGGGTCATCAGCTTCGCCGAGAAAGCCGACGCCTACCAAGGGGTCATTTACTTTACCTATAACACCAATGACACTGAGTGGTTTCCAGACGCGAAAAGGATAGGTGAGCAGCGGATTCCAGATCATTGTTGTCATAGCTGTTTGGTGGGATGGCTGTCCTCTCTCTTCTAAATACGGCACCAATCCATTGCCTTCTAGCCACCATTCGTACTCCTACTTATTTTTGCATTGCCTCAATAAGTCATTATGTTATCTGGCTTTCAGTACTGAAAACTAATTTAGACTCCGAAAATTCCAAATCTACAGAATCTGGATTTTGCACCAAACTCATTTGCACCGGGTTGTTGTACATTTTCCAGACTGTCTGGCCATGTTCAGGAAGCATTTTATCCTTACGTTTTGCCCACATCTATGCCAGGCATCCTCAGAGGTTGTGAGGTCTGTTGGAAACTAGGAAAATGGGGTTTATATATATGTGGAATAATGTCCAGGGTGGGAGAAAGAAGTCTTGTCTGTTGGAGGCAAGTGTGAATGTTGCCATTGGCCAGCTTGATTAGCATTGAATGACCTTGCAGCTTCAGAGCCTGGCTGCTTCCTTCCTGGGGGAATCCTTTGTTGGGAGGCTTTGAAGCTGCAAGACCACCTGGATTAGCATTTAATGGTCTAGCTGCTGTCAAGGTCTGGCTTCTTACTGCCTGGGGGAATCCTTTGTTGAGAGGTGATTAGCTATCCCTGATTATTTCTTGTCTGGAGTTCCCCTCTTTTTGACTGTTTTTTAAATTTTATTATTTATTTATTTACAATATTTCTATTCCGCTCTTCTCACCCCGCAGGGAATGTGGCGCAGCTGGCTAAGTGTCAGCTGCATAAGATCTCTCTGACCAGTAGGTCATGAGTTCAAGGCCTGCCCGGGTCGAGCTGGGTGCTCGACCTTTAAGTGTAGCCTGCTGTCGACCTTTGCAGCCCGAAAGACAGTTGCATCTGTCAAGTAGGAGATAAAGGTACCACATTAAGTGGGGAGGCAAATTTTGACTGAATTATGAGGCCATTAAAGAACTCCAGGAACGCTGAGGAATGCAGAAGGATCCACAAGGGACACTGGGAACGCTGAGAGATGAGGAGTGCGTCAGCTCCCCCTGGTGGCCAGAGTTTGCCTCTGTTCGTCTATATGTGTGTATGTGGAAACGGCAGGGATTGTCTGCTAAGTATGTGTACCTGTAATCCACTCTGAGTCCCCTTCGGGGTGAGAAGAGTGGAATATAAATAAAGTGTATTATTATTATTACAATGTACACATACATGGCAAACATTCAATGCCATAGACCAGTGTTTCTCAACCAGTGTGCCGTGAGTGATCATCAGGTGTGCCGTGGGAAATTAGCACTCCCCCACCTAGCAGCCCCCTCACAGGTTTCCAAGAAACAAATTGAGCCTCTCTGCTTTGAAATGTTTTTTTTTACTATTTTACTGGATTTTTCGAGAGTTCCCCCCCCCCCTCCCCCAAAGGAACTGTTTATAACAGCTTCATGACATCCATAGTTAACTAGAAGCAAGTTTCACTCAGGGTGAAATTTCTCAAAGGTCTGGTGAACAAGCTCTATGAGGAGCGGCTTGAAGAGCTGGGCATGTTTAGCCTGAAGAAGAAAAGGCTGAGAGAAGATATGATAGCCATGTATAAATATGTGAGAGATAGTCATACATATGTTGTGTTCATCAAAACAGGCCCAGGTTTCACACTGAGTGTATAAATACATTTAAAACATATTAACTATATTTATTACTGTGTTAGAGTGTCATTTTGTGTCATTTGGGTTGGTGGTGTGCCCCAGGATTTTGTCAATGTAAAAAGTGTGCCGCGGCTCAAAAAAGGTTGGGAAACACTGCCATAGACACACAACATATAAAGACAGACACTCAGAGGCTATTTAACATTCCAGCTTCTGGCCACCAGGGGAGCTGTTGCTTCCTCACTCTTTGCATACTTCCTTTAGATTTTTATGCCCTCGTAAATCAGTTAAATTATCCTTCGCACAAAGTGGTACCTAAATTTCTTACTTGACAGATGCAACTCCCTTTTGGGCTGCAAAGGTCGACAACAAGCTACACAAATTTGGTCGGGAGCTCACTCCAACCCACGCTAGCATCAAAATTCATGACCTTTGGTCAGTAGTGATCTTAATGCAGCTGACTCCCAACCAGCTGCACCACAGTCCCAGTGTTATTTACTGTTGTGATTTTAGAGTTTTTAAAATACTGGTAGGCGGACTTTGTTCATTTTCATAATTTGCACCGTTTGTATAACTCCGATCAGGAATAAATATAGATGCGAAGGCTTTGTCTCTTAAGCTTCTAGGTCATTTTCGTTCTTTTTTCCCCCTGTTCCTGGGGCACCTGTGTATTGCCTTCCTCTTGAGTCTTGTGCTTCGTGTGTCTGAATCCTTGAGGCCTACATGGCAGCCTAGCTTAGACGGTCCCGTTGCCTTGATCCCACAAGATAAGCGGTCGTGATCTTAGATTCGCTCCGTGCTTCAGAGAGGCCTGTTGACTCTCTTAAAGGCCTTGGGTGATTAGCCTTATAATCCCACTTTATGTCAATGTTGTTCTTGGCACTCTTAATTGTGGGTGAGATATAATTAGATATAATTAGACTGACCTCGCGGAAGAGAGGCTGCGTTTCAAACCCTCAACAAACACCTTTGTTCATACTTAAAAGACCCAGGTACGGCTTAAAATGCAGACTATATAAACAGCAAGCTAAAGCTTTATGGAGTCTGTATTTTAATATAAGACTATGTAACACAGTTTTTGTTCCTGGGTTACAACGGTCATTTCCTAAATTTTTGGAGGATAACAACTATCAAAGTAAGAACCACATAATTAAACAAGTAACGCCTTTTCAAATCGGGAAAAGAACAGTTTCGCAAATTTGGTTACATAGTGCAATAATAATTTATTATGATTATTGGGTTGCTGTGAGTTTTCTGAGCTGTGTGGCCATGTTCAAGTAGCATTCTCTCCTGACGTTTCACCCAATCTGTGGCAGGCATCCTCAGAGGTTGTGAGGTCTGTTAGAAACTAGGGAAATTGGGGTTTATATATCTGTGGAACAACATCCAGGGTGGGAGAAATAACTCTTGTCTGCTAGAGTTATTTCTGCTGAATGTTGCACTTGGCCAACTTGATTAGCATTTTTTAAATTATTTTTTATTGTATATCATCTAAAAACTAGAACAGATAAATACAGTGAAAGTGGATGAACATTATTGTCATAGTAAAGTAGGAAGCCACATTGATTAGCATTGAATGGCATTGCAGCTTCAAAGCCTGTCTGGTTGCTGCCTGTGGGACTCCTTTGTTGGGAGGCATTAGCTGGGATTCCCCTGCTTTTTATTACTTATTTATTTATTGACACCGTAAGGCAACAATAGAGCCTGTCTTTTGAAATATATTTTATACTGATTTGTAATCTAATTTTAAATAACTGTTTACTGGGGAGCTGTCCTTCTCTTCCTAGGGCGCTTGTGCCCGCTTTGTGCTGGTCAGTGACCGTAAGAAAGTTTTGTTGTTGTACTTATTTATTTACATCATTTATATATATTCCGCCCTCCTCACCCCACAGGGGACTCAGGGCGGATCACAATGCACATATTCAGGCAAACATTCAATGCCATTGACATACAACATATATAGACAGACATAGAGGCAATTTAACATTCCAGCTTCTGACCACCAGGAGGAGCTGTTGTATTCATTCTTCTAAATTTCCTACTTAACAGATGCAACTGTCTTTTGGGCTGCAAAGGTCGACAACGAGCTACACAAATTTGGTTGGGAGCTCATTCCAACCCGGGCTAGCTTCGAACTCATGACCTTTGGTCAATAGTGAACTTAATGCAGCTGACTCCTAACTAGCTGTGCCACAGACCCGGTGTTATTTACTGTTATTTAGCCTCCCCACACAAAGTGGTCCCTAAATTTCCTACTTGGCAGATGCAACTGTCTTTTGGGTTGCAAAGGTCAACAACGATCTACACAATGAGTCGAGAGCTCACCCTGACCTGGGTAGGCCTCGAACTCATGACCTTCTGGTCAGTAGAGATCTTAATACAGCTGACACCCAGCCAGCTGCGCCACGTTCCCATTGAGTGTTGCTCTTTATTTGCTGTCCTAATTTTAGAGGGGTTATTTTCAAAATAAAAAAAATCAGTGGAATTCCAGACACGAAACAATCAAGGCCAGCTAACACCTCTCAGCAAAGGATCCCCCCCCCCAAAGGCAGGAAGTAGCCAGGCTTTCTGCAAATAAAGCAAGATGGACGCTTTTCCTGCCCAGCATCCCTGAGCTTGATGCTATTCATTTTAAAATACTCTCAACCCAAAGTGATCTTTGGCTCGCCTGTCTTTCTAATGATGCGCCAAAGAATTCTACGAAACAGGATGTAGGTATTACTGCATTGTATGTGCAACACGACAGAATGAGTTTTTGCTTGGCTGAAACGTTCCTCGGCCTTTCTTTACTATTTTGAAACACCCGTTCTCTTGTTTGCAGGGCTCATTACCGTCTCTGCAAACTATCCCCAGCAGCCTATTAAGCTCAACACAGTCTACAGCTGCCGCAGCATTGAGTCGATTCAATCGGACAACGTTGTGCAAGAGATCTGGGATGTCACTCTGCAGGCGTTTCTTGACGAAGGTGCCCAAAGTAACATTGGTGAGTTGTTGGTGCAAGAAAACATTTTAGAGTCTTCAGAACTACTAATGATCCGTGTGGTTAGGATACATGTTTTGATAACTTGGAGTAGGAATCCTGCCTAGTCGTAGAGATTTGATCCAGAAACTACTAAGACTCATTGCAATTGATAACAGCCTTGAGTCCCTATGGGGAGAAAGGCGGGATATACCGTATATACTCGAGTATAAGCCGACCCGAATATTATCCGAAGCACCTAATTTTACTACACTGGGAAAATGTATTGACTCGAGTATACGCCGATGGTGGAAAATGCAGAAGCTACTGGTCAATTCCAAAATAAAAATAGATACCAATAAAATTACAGTAGGTTAAATGTTTTGGAATATTTATATAAAACTGTAATTTCAGACTGTCCAACTCTGATTAAACCATTATTCTAGCCTCCTTCAATGTAAATGTGCGTACGTATCCTTCCAATAATAGTAAAGCGAGCAAAATAATAAATGTAATAATAATAGAGTAAAATAATAAATGTAATAATAGAATAAATTAATAAATGTAATAAAAATAATAGAGTAAAATAATGTAAATGTAATAATATCAATAATAATAGAGTAAAGTAACAAGTGTAATAATAGAGTAAAATAATAAATGTAATAACAATAATAAATAGAGTAATAAAATAAATATAATAAAAACCATACTAATAATAGTAAAATCATAAATGTAATAACAATAATAGAGTAAAATAATAAATGCAATAATAGAATAAATTAATAAATGTAATAAAAATAATAGAGTAAAGAAATGTAAATGTAATAATATCAATAATAATAGAGTAAAGTAACAAGTGCAATAATAGAGTAAAATAATTAATGTCATAATAATAGAGTAATAAAATAAATATAATAAAAACCATAGTAATAATAGTAAAATAATAAATGTAATAACAATAATAAATAGAGTAAAATAATAAATGCAATAATAGAATAAATTAATAAATGTAATAAAAATAATAGAGTAAAGTAATGTAAATGTAATAATATCAATAATAATAGAGTAAAGTAACAAGTGCAATAATAGAGTAAAATAATAAATGTAATAACAATAATAAATAGAGTAATAAAATAACTATAATAAAAACCATACTAATAATAGTAAAATAATAAATGTAATAACAATAATAAGTAGAGTAAAATAATAAATGCAATAATAGAATAAATTAATAAATGTAATAAAAATAATAGAGTAAAGTAATGTAAATATAATAATATCAATAATAATTGAGTAAAGTAACAAGTGTAGTAATAGAGTAAAATAATTAATGTAATAATAATAGAGTAATAAAATAAATATAATAAAAACAATACCAATAACAGTAAAATAATAAATGTAATAATAATATAGAGTAAATTAATACATGTAATAAAAATAATAGAGTAAAATAATGTAAATGTAATACTATCAATAATAATAAAGTAACAAGTGTTATAATAATAGAGTAAAATAATAAATGTAATAACAATAATAGAGTAATATAATTAATATAATAAAACAATACTAATAACAGAGTAAAATAATAAATAACCTTGGTTCGAGTATAAGTCGAGGGGAGCTTTTTAAGCCTAAAAAGGGGGCTGAAAAACGAGTATATACAGTAAATAAATAGTTAATAATAATCAGCAATAACACTATGTAACACAATTTTTGTTCCTGGGATATAAATGTCATTTCCTAATGAGTTGGAACATAAAAACGTGGGAAAAGTTTATTAAACTGCAAAAACTTTGTTTCTTTGAGAAGGATATCATGCAGTGCATGTTGCGATAGTTTTTGTGCTGGCACAATGGGTTAAACCCTTGTGCTACTGAACTGCTGACCTGCAGGTTGGCAGTTCAAATCCATGAGACGGGATGAGCACCCGCTGTCAGCCCTAGCTCCTGCCAACCAACCTAGCTGTCTGAAAACATGCAAATGTAAGTAGATCAATAGGTCTTCCTTGGATGGAAGGCAAAACGACGCTCCGTGCAGTCATGCTGGCCACACGACCAGGAGATGTTGACAAACAATGCAGGTTCCTCAGCCTCCTCAGTGACTAAATATTTACAGACCCTTTACAAAGGTAAGATTAAACTTATTTCCCTCAGAGCTGCTAAGATGGCAGGCTGTCTGGAATTCCCTACTCCCAAAGACTATGCCCCTGTGAAGGAAATGAAACAGAAACAATAGAACACATTTTATTGCAGTGCCGCTACTGCACAGTGCCACGGAGACAACTCTTCCATCCAATCCTGTCCCGCATGACCAGCCATCCCCCATATGCAAGGGATTGTTAGATACCTTTTAGAGGACAGGTGCCACAGTGTGACTCTCATAGTGGCAAAATTCCTCGCAGTAGCAACAAGCCTGAGGAAGCAACTAATCTCTGATAGTTGTACAATGTACAGTGAACATCTCCTGAGATGGGAGAATTTATAATGACTGCTTTTACTGATGGGTCTATGGACCATAATAAATATTGTTGTTTGTGTTGCATAGTGTTGTGTTATATAGTGTTGTCGGAGCCCCCGGTGGCGCAGTAGGTTAAACCACTGAGCTGCTGAACTTGTTGATTGAAAGGTCACAGGTTCGAATCCGGGGGAATGGGGTGAGCTCCCATTGTTAGCCCCAGCTTCGGCCAACCTAACAGTTCGAAAACATGCAAATGTAAGTAAATCAAGAGGTACTGCTCCGGCGGGAAGGTAACTGCGCTCCATGCAGTCATGCTGGCCACATGACCTTGGAGGTGTCTATGGGCAATGCTGGCTCTTTGGCTTAGAAATGGAGATGAGCACCAGAGTCCCAGAATCGGACACGACTGGACTTAATGTCAGGGGGAAATCTTTACCCTTTACTACCTGGTGTTGTCAATTCTGGTCTTCTGCCACAGTGTTGTTTCGTGTTCTTTGTAGATCTTTATATATAAAGATATATTGATATTGACTAGTAAATGCTCCGTATTGGAATGGTAGTATTTGGCAAAAAACACCATAAACCATTGCATGTATGTTTCTCTTTTTCCAGAGACTGTGTGTGACCGAGATATCGTGGTCACCACCACAACATTGGCCACGAGCACCCAAGTGTCTGCATCCACGAATACCACCAAAGGGACTCCCACCACTCCGGAGCTTCCCTTGCCTCCTTTGGCCACTTTGTTGCCAGTGGAACAGCCGGCCACAGGAAGCTACTCTCTCATCAACGACAGCGTCACCTGCCTTTTGGCCACCATGGGCCTGCAGCTGAACATCTCACAAAAGGTTTACATATCTATATAAATAAAAATGTAATGTTCGTTTGTGGGATTAACATAACTCAAAAACCACTGGACGAATTGACATCAAATTTGGGCACAATACACCTTTCAGGCCAACAAGTGACCGTTACTCATAAAAACACTGAAAAACACACTGGAAGGGACTTTAAAAGCCAAGAAAAACATTACAGTGCATGTGCAAAACCATATACACAAATATATACACACACATATATGAATATATACACACACAAAACACATATACACAGACTGGGCCACAGCAACATGTGGCAGAGGATGGCTTGTGTGTACACACACACACACACACACTAGCTTGGGTACCCAGCATTGCCTGGGTTGTTTGAAAAACTCCCAAAACTCAAGGTCAATCTCTCCCAAATATCAGGTATGCATGCCAAGTTTGGTCCAGATCAATCGGCTTTTGGATTCACAGTGCTCTCTGGTGAACTACAACTCCCATAAATCCACCCCAAGACCTCTGGTATATTTTGTTAGTCATGGAGGTTCTGTGTGCCAAGTCAGTTCCAGTTGCATCGTTGGTGGGGTTGAGAGTGCTCTTTGATTGCAGGTGAACTATAAATCCCAGTGCTTGCTTACAACTCCTATAAATCAAGATTAATTCCTTCCAAACCTCTCCAGTATTTTGGCTTGGTCATGGGGGTTCTGTGTGCCAAATGTGGTCCAGGTCCATTGTCGGTGGGGGTCACAATGCTTTGCCTAGATGCAGGGTGAACTACAACTTCCATCATGTAGAGCCAATCCCTCAATCGCCTCCAGTATGTTGAGTTGCTGATTAATTCTGCTCTGTTTGTTGTGCAGACAGAGTTGGAAAGAGTAGGAAAGGGCTGAGAGAGAAGCAGTGGGCGGAGTCATGCAAATTCCGCAGCAGTAGAGAGAGAAAGGAACCCAGGGATGTGGAGGAAATGAAATTGTCCCCACTTGGGGGGGGGGCAGTTTGGTGTTTGTGGAGGACACTGGCAGGGTTTGGGCCACATGTTCATGGCACTCACTATAACCTGCAATGTCAGTGGACGAAGGGATATGGGTGTCTCCTGCTCCGTGGGAACTATAGCGTGCTTGTGTAAGTGGACACCTCTGCCACATACACATTTTCACTTTTTTATGTGTATAAGAAAGAGATAAAAATGATAAGAGCATCCTGATTTTGATGATGCAGCAGGCCCTCCACTTTTACAGGAGTAGCAGCACATGATGCCTGTAAAATGGGGAAAAACATGGATGGATGGATATATGGGTGGGTGGGTGGATATATGGGTGGGTGGGTGGGTGGATATATGGGTGGATACATGGCTCGATGGGTGGATGGATGGTTGGATATATGGATGGATGGATATATGGGTGGATGGGTGGGTGGATATATGGGTGGATATATGGATGGATTGTTGGATATATGGATGGGTGGATATATGGATGGATGGGTGGATGGATGGATGGGTGGTTGGATATATGGGATGGGTGGATATATGGGTGGATGGGTGGATATATGGGTGGATGGATGGTTGGATATATGGGTGGATGGATATATGGATGGATATATGGATGGATGGGTGGATATATCCGTGGATGGATATATGGGTGGATGGATATATGGGTGGATATATGGGTGGATGGATGGTTGGATATATGGATGAATGGATGGGTGGATATATGGATGGATGGATATATGGATGGATGGGTGGATATATGGATGGATGGGTGGATATATGGGTGGATGGATGGTTGGATATATGGATGGGTGGATGGATATATGGGTGGATGGATGGTTGGATATATGGATGGATGGATATATGGGTGGGTGGATGGATGGGTGGATGGTTGGATATATGGATGGATGGGTGGATATATGGATGATATATGGATGGGTGGATATATGGATATAACCTGAGCCTCACTATGAATCTTTAGGTCCTGTATGGTCATCTTATGCTGGAAATTGCGTGATTCTGGAGGGCCTAGAAATCATTAGCGAGACCATATCCATCAAACCCACAAAAAGTGAAGGGCCAGCTGTTCTTATTTCTCCATTTATAGTTGCACAGCTTACTTCTAAAGGGACTATGAGCTCCTGAAGTTTGGTACTGACTTCTGCTGCTCCGTCGCTCAGTCGGTTTTGCTTCTGAGAAGAAGGAAACGAGCGTTCTGATTGATTGAATGGTGTCATCTCGACGTGGGCAGACTGTTTGACCCTCTCTTTCCAAAACAAATAACTTCCAGGTTCCTCTGATCATTAACTTCAATCCGAACACCACAGTGGCCAGCGGTAGCTGCGGCGACCAAGTGTCCATACTCGAATTGACTGACGGCAGAAGCAAAGTTGATTTTGTCTTTAACGTGGTGAGTATTTCCCCGTTGTGTACATGCGCGGATTTTAGAAAATGGCATTCATCACCTTTAGGAGATCATAACGTTTTCAGACAAGAGCCGTAACCCCTTTGAGAGTAGAATTTTCCCTTGTGGTATACAGCCAGATATAATTAGGCAAGACAATGGTTTCAGTTGTTAGACTGAATAACCTGTTATCTCTGATCTGTTAGAAAAACAGAAAATGGAGAAAGGGAAGGGGAAAAGAAAAGAAAGAGAAAAAGAAGGGAGAAAGGGGAGGGAAGAAAAGAAAGAGGAAAAAAGGGAAGGGGAAAGAAAGAAGAAAAGGAAAAAAACAAAGGGAAGGGAAAAAGGAGAGAGAGGAAACAGAAAAGGAAGGAAAGAGAAAAGAAGGAAGGGAAGGAGAAAAAGAGAAAAAGTAAGGAGAGGGAAGGAAAGAAAGAAAGAGAAAAAAGGGAGGACACAGAAAGAGGAAGGAAGGAAAGAAAATGGAGAAAGAGAAGGAAGGGGACGGAAGGAAAGAAAAAGAAGGGAAAGAAGGAAGGTGGAAGAAAGAAAAAGGGAAGGAAGAGAAAAAATCTGAAAGGAAAGGAAGACAAAAAAGAGGGAAGGAAGGAAGGAAAGAAGGAAGGAGAAAGAGGAAGAAAGGAAGGAGAAAGAAGGAACGAGGGAAGGGGGAGAAACAAAAAGGAGAAGGAAGGAAAAGAAAAAGAAGGAAGGCGGAAGAAAGAAAAAAGGAAGAAAGAAAACAAAGGAAGGGAAGAAAGGGAAGAAAGAAAAGAGGGAAAGAAAGAAAAATGAGGGAAGGAAGAGAAAGAAATCAAAGGAAAGGAAGGCAAAAAGGAGGGAAAGAAAGAGAAAAAGAAGGAAAGGAAAGAAAAAGAAAGGAAGGAGAAAGAAAAAGGAGGGAAGGAGAGAAATGAGAAGGGGAAGGGAGGAAAGAAAGAAAAAAAGGGAAGAAAGAGAAAAAACAAAGGGAAAGAAGAAGGAAGGGAAGGAGAAAGAGGGAAAGAAAGAAAAATGAGGGAAGGAAGAGAAAGAAAATGGAAAGAAGTATGAGGAGAGGGGAAAAGAAAATGGGGGGAATGCAAAAAACTGGGCAATGTGGGGTAGATACACTAGTTTGTGTATCTAACTTGACAAATTGCTCTGTTACACAGAAAAACACAACCGTAGAAAGATTTTCCCTGACGGAAGTGAACATCACTGTGATCGAATCTAGGAATGGTAAGTGTTTTTGTTGTTGTTGTGCACCATCATTCCCTCTTGTGTCTTTCCGTGCTTCTGTTTGCGAGCACAGAACTTCAACAGCTTGAATGGATAGTGTCTTTTGTGCCTGAGCGTAGGCAATGGATGTGAATGGCAAGGAAGATAATTATCCTTGTGTTACTGGAGTGAAGAGGTGGTTGCTATTTCTTCCGACGTGCCATTACTTGCGCTGTCGTGCGACTTTTATTATGCTAACTGTAGTCATGACGTTAGAAATACGGCACAAGCCAGCTTTGTTATAACACTACTTCATTCCCTTCAGTGACACTTAATGCCGCAAACCGAAGTCTCGATTACTGGGACGCGACTGTCGGCAGTTCCTACATGTGCCGGAAGGAGGAAACGCTCACCGTGACGCCCGGGTATAAAATGAATATCTTTGACTTGAAGGTTCAGCCGTTCGATGTCAAAGACAACCAGTATGCCACAGGTAAGGACCAAGCCATCGGGAGTATCTGCATTTAGAGATTCAGTTGCAATGGGGCTTTATGGACAACTTTAGTTGGGTCAAAAGTTATTTTCTAACTTCTTATACTGTTCGGCCAAGTTTTTTATTTTCTCCTTATTTATTTTTTATTAATCATTTCCAAAGGGCATGATCAGGAAACTGGGAAAGGTAGGCGTGTTGGTATGAGTGTTAATAAGTTTGTAAATCTTAACCAATGTCTAAAAGTGTCATAGGGAGCAAGGGGAAAACATTTTGCAATATTTTATTGTATTACATCCAGTTCTTAGTCTCTATTACCCTAATGCCCATTACTTAAACTACTAAAGCTTTGAAAATTCAGTATATTATGTAAGGATAGAATAATGGAATAGAACAATATAAGGATAATATATTACAATAGTATAAAGATATAATAATGTAATATATGGAAAATATAAATATACAATAATAATATTGTATAATAAATATATATTATTATAATATATGATTATAATAGAATAGAACGTAACAATATAAGGATAACATAATAGTATAAAGATATAATATAATATATGGAAAATATATAAATATACAATAATAATATTTATTTATTTATTTCGATTTATTCGTCGCCACTCCCGTCTGGCTCAAGGCGACTTACATATGATAAAACACAATAAGATACAAACACAATAAAAACAGTTAAAAAACATCAGGGTTTACATCAAGGTTAAAATCATACAATGAGACATAACACCCAGTAAATACTCCCAGGCCTAGAGCTAGAGTTGTTAACCGAATGCCTGCCGAAATAGAAAAGTTTTGCAGGCCTTCCTGAAGGCTAGCAAGTTGGAGAGTGTGCGGACCTCGGGAGGAAGAGCATTCCAAATAATTGGAGCGATGGCACTGAAGGCTCCCCTCCATGTCGAAGTCAGGTGGAGGGTTTTAACACTCGGAACCACATGAAGGTTAAGAATAAAACGTAACAATATGAGAATAATATAATAGTATAAAGATAATAGTATAGTATAATAATATATGGAAAATATAATATAAATATACAATAATATAAAATACTATAAAGATATAAAATAATATAAGTTTATAATAGAATAGAATGTAACAATATGATAATAGAATATAATAGTATAAAGGTATAATATATATATGGAAAATATAATATAAATCTACAATAATACGATACAATATAAAGATATATAAGTTTATAATAGAATAGAATACAGTGTTCCCTCACTTATTGCTGGGGTTAAGTTTCAGGACCTCCCCAGCATTCTGTGTCACACAGAGGCCCACCAGTTGACAAAGGGATCTCTAGCAGAAAGGAGGGCAAAACCCTCACCTGCTACCCCCACAACCAGGGATACTCTATTTATTTTAATATTTATACATTATTTTAGTAGTTATACACTATTTTAAGTCTTTATAAACTTAAAATAAAGTGAAGGAAAGGAAGGAAAGGCCCTTCAAGGCTGGAGGGAGGGAGGACTTAGGAGGGAAAGCGCCTCTGAGAGCATCGGTGGCAAAAACCCGCGAAACAGCAAAAATACAGTGATATATATATTTTTAAATTAATATTTTTTGAAATCTGAGGAACAGCGAGGCCGCAATACGTGAACCGCGAAGTAGCGAGGGAACACTGTATAACAATATAAGATAATAGAATATAACAATATGAAAATATTATAATTTAATATACCGATAATATACTGTAATACAATATAACATAATATATGGATAATAGAATATAAATATCCAATAATATAATAAATGGGGACAGCTGTTTAGTAGTGTATAGTGTTTTAATGTATAGTGTTAAAAATATTTTATTGTTATTGCCTTGTTTTTATCCATGTAAACCGCCCCGAGCCTAAGGAAATGGAGCGGTATATAAACACGAATAATAAATAAAAAATAAAACTAAAAATATAATAATATAAGAATAGAATAGAATATAACGATATAAACATATATAATAGAATATAATAGTTTAAGGAAATAATAATCGAATAGAATAATATAACTCAAGATTTGAACCGCCAGCCTCTCAGTCAACAAGTTCAGCAGCTCAGCAGTTTAACCCGCTGCACCACAAGGGGCCTATATGATGGCCTTAGAGGTCCTAATAATAATAGGGGTCCAATAATAGTCATATTAAAATATTATTCATATTAATAGTAATAGTATTAGTAGTAATAAGAAGAAGAAGAATAGAAATTCAACACACAAGCATGCAAATAGCCCCACTTTCCTGAATGTGGCCCTCGGTCTCACTGCAGTGTCCCATCCCTGGTGCAAAACTTTCAGTATGATTTATTGTTCATGACCTGCGCTTCAATTGATAATGAATAGTAATCACGGAGTCCCTTAAAAGATGCTCTTTCTTGTCACGTTGTGACCGCTCAGCCCTTTCGAACCAGCCTTGAATCTTTGTGCCTGCCGTTGTGTTCCGTTCCGTAGCCTTGCTCTCTCCGCCAACGCCTGTCTCTTCCTCCCCTTTGTCGCTACCTTTCTCTCCCACAGCGCAAGAGTGTTTGCTGGACGACGACACCATTCTAATCCCCATTGTAGTTGGCGCCGCTCTGGCAGGCTTGATTGTCATGATAGTGATTGCTTACATAATTGGGCGACGGAAAAGCTATTCTGGATATCAGACCTTGTAAAACCTAATGACTGTGGTTCGTCGGCCTCGGTTGGGATAACGCCGCATCTTGAGACGGAAACGAGACACTTAACGTTCAATGCCCTCGCCTTAAAAAGGTGGAGGTGTGCCCCAGATTTGTTTAAAAAGCCATAACCAAGAACATACCTCTTCTGATCCAAATATGAACTGGTTAACATTCACTGGAACACAGACTGACGTGTGCGGCAAAGCTAGCTTTAAGCATTTGTGTATGTAAAGTTAACCCGTATCCGTAAGTAGGCCACAGTCGGAAAAAGGAATTGCTCTCTACTTGGACTCACTTAGTATATTACAGCGGATCTGGCGGTTGTTCCTGTTGCCTTGGCCATTTGGATGACTGTAGCTTGGAATTTCCTAAGACTCGTCCGTCTCAGGGCATTGAACAATAATAACATCTCCATGTTACAATATCTTCCCTGACACACGCAGGGCAAGAAGCTGCAAGCTCTTGTTTACTGTTTCCATTGCAATCGTAACTTGCTTGTCAACTTCAATGGCGCCCCGTTACGGGGCTGAGAAGGTTGGGTGCGGAGAACAGAAAGAGAAGAACTTCCAATTCAGTTTCCTTGCCCTTTTTCCAAGGGAATAATATGAGCTTACTACTTCTTTTAAGTGTCCTTAGTGTGTACAGTAAGGTCTGGATTTGTTATGAAAGGCTTTTTTAGATGTAACTGCTGCCATTGACGCTGCCATTGACGCTTGTGGGCTCAAGAAAGTGGTGAAAATAAATTTACAGATCCTTGGAAATACAGCCATGTGTTTTGTTGGTTCATTAATGCCAATTCTTTAATGGTACAGAACAATAGAAAGGGACAAATAGACTGTCTAAAGCAGCCATGAGCCAACTTGGGCCCTCCAGGTATTTTGGGTTACAACTCCCACAATTCCTAACAGCCTCAGTCCCTTTTCTTTTCCCCCTCAACAGCCCCAGGCCTTTTCCTTTTTCCCCTCAACAGCCTCAGGCCTTTTCCTTTTCCCCCTCAACAGCCCCAGGCCTTTTCCTTTTCCCCCTCAGCAGCCTCAGTCCTTTTCCTTTTCCCCCTCAGCAGCCCCAGGCCTTTTCCTTTTCCCCCTCAGCAGCCTCAGTCCTTTTCCTTTTCCCCCTCAGCAGCCTCAGTCCTTTTCCTTTTCCCCTCAGCAGCCCCAGGCCTTTTCCTTTTCCCCCTTATCAGCCTCAGGCCTTTTCCTTTTCCCCCTTAGCAGCCTCAGGCCTTTTCCTTTTCCCCCTCAGCAGCCCCAGGCCTTTTCCTTTTCCCCCTCAGCAGCCCCAGGCCTTTTCCTTTTCCCCCTCAGCAGCCTCAGGCCTTTCCCTTTTCCCCCTCAGCAGCCTCAGGCCTTTTCATTTTCCCCCTTAGCAGCCTCAGGCCTTTTCCTTTTCCCCCTTAGCAGCCCCAGGCCTTTTCCTTTTCCCCCTCAGCAGCCCCAGGCCTTTTCCTTTTCCCCCTCAGCAGCCCCAGGCCTTTTCCTTTTCCCCTTAGCAGCCCCAGGCCTTTTCCTTTCCCCCCTCAGCAGCCTCAGTCCTTTTCCTTTTCCCCCTTAGCAGCCTCAGGCCTTTTCCTTTTCCCCCTCAGCAGCCTCCGGCCCTTTCCTTTCCCCCCTCAGCAGCCTCAGTCCTTTTCCTTTTCCCCCTCAGCAGCCTCAGTCCTTTTCCTTTTCCCCCTTAGCAGCCTCAGTCCTTTTCCTTTTCCCCCTCAGCAGCCCCAGGCCTTTTCCTTTTCCCCCTCAGCAGCCCCAGGCCTTTTCCTTTTCCCCCTTAGCAGCCCCAGGCCTTTTCCTTTCCCCCTCAGCAGCCTCAGTCCTTTTCCTTTTCCCCCTTAGCAGCCTCAGGCCTTTTCCTTTTCCCCCTCAGCAACCCCAGGCCTTTTCCTTTCCCCCCTCAGCAACCCCAGGCCTTTTCCTTTCCCCCTCAGCAGCCCCAGGCCTTTTCCTTTTCCCCCTCAGCAGCCCCAGGCCTTTTCCTTTTCCCCCTTAGCAGCCTCAGGCCTTTTCCTTTCCCCCCTCAGCAACCCCAGGCCTTTTCCTTTTCCCCCTCAGCAGCCCCAGGCCTTTTCCTTTTCCCCCTTAGCAGCCCCAGGCCTTTTCCTTTCCCCCCTCAGCAGCCTCAGTCCTTTTCCTTTTCCCCCTCAGCAACCCCAGGCCTTTTCCTTTCCCCCTCAGCAACCCCAGGCCTTTTCCTTTTCCCCCTCTGCAGCCCCAGGCCTTTTCCTTTCCCCCCTCCGCAACCCCAGGCCTTTTCCTTTCCCCCCTCAGCAGCCCCAGGCCTTTTCCTTTTCCCCTCAGCAGCCCCAGGCCTTTTCCTTTTCCCCCTCAGCAGCCCCAGGCCTTTTCCTTTTCCCCCATAGCAGCCACAGGCCTTTTCCTTTTCCCCTTAGCAGCCCCAGGCCTTTTCCTTTTCCCCCTCAGCAGCCTCAGGCCTTTTCCTTTTCCCCCTCAGCAGCCTCAGTCCTTTTCCTTTTCTCCCTCAGCAGCCTCAGGCCCTTTCCTTTTCCCCCTCAGCAGCCTCAGTCCTTTTCCTTTTCCCCCTCAGCAGCCTCAGGCCTTTTCCTTTTCCCCCTCAGCAGCCTCAGGCCTTTTCCTTTTCCCCCTCAGCAGCCTCAGGCCTTTTCCTTTTCCCCCTCAGCAGCCTCAGGCCTTTTCCTTTTCCCCTCAGCAGCCTCAGTCCTTTTCCTTTTCCCCTCAGCAGCCCCAGGCCTTTTCCTTTGCCCCTCAGCAGCCCCAGGCCTTTTCCTTTCCCCCCTCAGCAACCCCAGGCCTTTTCCTTTTCCCCCTCAGCAGCCCCAGGCCTTTTCCTTTTCCCCCTCAGCAGCCCCAGGCCTTTTCCTTTTCCCCCTTAGCAGCCTCAGGCCTTTTCCTTTTCCCTCTTAGCAGCCCCAGGCCTTTTCCTTTTCCCCCTCAGCAGCCTCAGGCCTTTTCCTTTTCCCCCTCAGCAGCCTCAGGCCTTTTCCTTTTCCCCTCAGCAGCCTCAGGCCTTTTCCTTTTCCCCCTCAGCAGCCTCAGTCCTTTTCCTTTTCCCCCTTAGCAGCCTCAGGCCTTTTCCTTTTCCCCTCAGCAGCCCCAGGCCTTTTCCTTTTCCCCCTCAGCAGCCTCAGGCCTTTTCCTTTTCCCCCTCAGCAGCCTCAGGCCTTTTCCTTTTCCCCCTCAGCAGCCTCAGTCCTTTTCCTTTTCCCCCTCAGCAGCCCCAGGCCTTTTCCTTTTCCCCCTCAGCAGCCCCAGGCCTTTTCCTTTTCCCCCTCAGCAGCCTCAGGCCTTTTCCTTTTCCCCCTCAGCAGTCTCAGTCCTTTTCCTTTTCCCCCTCAGCAGCCTCAGGCCTTTTCCTTTTCCCCCTCAGCAGCCTCAGGCCTTTTCCTTTTCCCCCTCAGCAGTCTCAGTCCTTTTCCTTTTCCCCCTCAGCAGCCCCAGGCCTTTTCCTTTTCCCCCTCAGCAGCCTCAGGCCTTTTCCTTTTCCCCCTCAGCAGTCTCAGTCCTTTTCCTTTTCCCCCTCAGCAGCCTCAGGCCTTTTCCTTTTCCCCCTCAGCAGCCTCAGGCCTTTTCCTTTTCCCCCTCAGCAGCCTCAGTCCTTTTCCTTTTCCCCTCAGCAGCCTCAGGCCTTTTCCTTTTCCCCCTCAGCAGCCTCAGGCCTTTTCCTTTTCCCCCTCAGCAGTCTCAGTCCTTTTCCTTTTCCCCCTCAGCAGCCCCAGGCCTTTTCCTTTTCCCCCTCAGCAGCCTCAGTCCTTTTCCTTTTCCCCCTTAGCAGCCTCAGTCCTTTTCCTTTTCCCCCTCAGCAGCCCCAGGGCTTTTCCTTTTCCCCCTCAGCAGTTTCAGTCCTTTTCCTTTTCCCCCTCAGCAGCCTCAGGCCTTTTCCTTTTCCCCCTCAACAGCCTCAGTCCTTTTCCTTTTCCCCTTCAACAGCCTCAGTCCTTTTCCGCTTAAGCGGCTGAAGGAAGAAAAGGAAGAGGCCTGAGGCTGTGAGGAATTGTGGGAGTCAAAGTCCAAAACACCAGGAGGGCCCAAGTTGGCCCCCGCCTGGTGTAAGGAGTAAATTCCCACATTACAACATGTCTGCATACAACAGCGGTCCGACTCCTCCGTTCCCATTATTTATCAAAGAGTACCAAAGCCATAACTTGAGCACTAAATACAGGAAAACAGCCCCTAAAGAGCAAGAGCCAAATGGAGATTCTTGTGCATTGTCACCGTTTGAAGTCACTATTATGACTCGTGTTAATAAGAGAAAGAAGACTGTCGCTCTCACGCTGCATTTCCCTCCTTGCTTTTTTCTCAAAACACAATTGGTTTGTAGTTTAACATCTTTGGAAAACAACCTGGTGGTGTTTGCGCATGTTTGTTTCTGTGTTTCACACGTGCCGGCTTACTGTATTTGTCCATTGTTTCTGCACATAATGGATGTTTTTAGAAGAGCCGTCACGTCCCCAAATTGAGGAAATTGGTCTTTCCAAAGCTATTATGAGGCCACCGAAACACTTCTACTTAAGCCCAGCTCATAACCTGTGTGACAACCTCAGAGTAACTGGCTTGTAAACACTTGAACGCAAATGTCTGCTTTTATCCTGCTTCTCTTTCATTGTATCTCTGCTTCAGCACTCGGTTGTTTTTTTTCTGTACCCAATGCTTGAATAAAGACTTTTCTCTTCCTAAGGAAGCTTGGTCAGAACTGCTTCATTGGGGGCTTCTCTAGGGCTGCGGCCCCTTCCCAAAGGTGAAAAGGTGGAGTTAGTTGGGAAGAAAGAAAAGGGAGCAAGGTGTAGGAATCTTGTTCGCACACTGAATGAATAATTGAAAATGGCTCCTGGATTAGGTGGCTTTGAAAGTGGATTTGCACCAATCTCACGTCTTCCGGTGTCGATGGCTTCAAAGTTGGGTATCTGAAGAATGGATTGGGGATGGAGAAATATCCCATATTCCTGAATCATGGAAGCATTAATCTGTCGCTGTTGGAAACAGGATGCTTGACAAGAGGATGGGACCTAGACCTAATACAGAATATTATTATTATTAGCATTATGTTTAATGTGTTGTTGAAGACTTTCACGGCCAGAATCACTGGGTTGCTGTGAGTTTTCCGGGCTCTCTGGCCATGTTCCAGAAGCATTCTCTTCTGACGTTTCGCCCACATCTATGGCAGGCATCCTCAGAGGTTGAGAGGTCTGTTAGAAACTAGGCATGAGGGGCCTGTGGAATAACGTCCGGGCGGGAGAAAGAACGCTTGTCTGCTTGAGGCAGGTTGCAATTGACCACCTTGATTATTATATTTATTTACTTTATTTATATTCCGCCCTTCTCACCCCGAAGGGGACTCAGGGCGGATTATAGGTACACATACAAGCAGACAATCCCTGCCGTTTATCACAGTACAGTACATACATTTTGACATATTAAACACATATAGACGAACAGAGGCAAATCTGGCCACCAGGGGGAGCTGACGCACTCATCTCTCCGCGTTTCCAGCGCCCCTTGTTGTTCCTTCAGCATTCCTCAGCGTGCCTGGAGTTCTTTTTATGGCCTCATAATTCAGTCAAAATTTGCGTCCCCACTTAATGTGGTACCTTTATCTTCTAATTGACAGATGCAACTGTCTTTCAGGCTGCAAAAATTAACAGCAGGCTACACTTAAAGGCCGAGCACCCACCTCGACCCGGGCAGGCCTCGAACTCATGACCTACTGGTCAGAGAGATCTTATGCAGCGGACACTCAGCTAGCTGCGCCACATTCCCGGTGCATTCTCGATTAGTATTGGATAGTCTTGCAGCTTCAAAGCCTGGCTGCTTCCTTCCTGAGGGAATCCTTTGTTGGGAGATGTTAGCTGGGCCTGATCGTTTCATGTCAGGAATTTCCTTGTTTTCTGAGTAGACAGTTTCAACAGAAAAGTGGAAACCATGAAAATGAACCAAATATGTATTTTTAAAAACTCTAAAATCAGGACAGTAAACAAAGAGCAACACTCAGAAAACAGGGAAATTTCAGACATGAAACAATGAGGGCCAGCTAACACCTTCCAACCAAGGATTCCCCCAGGCAGGAAGCATCCACATTTTGAACCTGAAAGGCCGTTCCAGACATGAAATAATCAGGGCCAGCTAACTTCCAACCAAGAATTCCCCCAGGTAGGGAGCATCCAGTCTTTGAAGCTGAAAGGCCACTTAGGGCTAATTAAGGTGGCCAGTTGCAACATTCCCACATGCCTCAAGCAGACAAGAGTTCTGTCTCCAACCTGGACACTAATTCACACACACACACACACGCACACACAGAGCTCACTTGCCTAGTTTCCAACAGACACTTCACAGCCTCTGAGGATCCCTGCCATAGATGCAGGAGAAACTTCAGGAGAGAATGCTTCTGGAACATGGCCAGAAAGCCCAGAAAACTCACAGCGACCCAGCATTATGTTTGTTTATACCCCACTTTCTTTCTCTGCAAAAGAGACTCAATGCAGTTTACAGTAAAACCTAAAAATATACAAACATTAAAATAGAATTAAATATTAATGGTATTTAAAAAGTAAACTTAAAAGACTGATCAAGAACATATTCAAGATCCATCTTCATGGTGAGTTCCTCCATATGTTTTCATCTACACCTCCCATCCTTGTGCTGTAACCTGCCTCAAACCACAAGGAGAGGCGAGTAAGAAAAAATATTTTTATTAGGTACACAACAAAATTAGTACACAGCAAACAAGATTACTATGCTGGCGGTTGTATTGGATCACACGTTGGACCCTTCCCAAGTGTCTAGAACTCTGTGATGTATCGGCAGATAATGTGTGTGGATCTGGGTAGGGTGGCTTTTTGCAGCTGACAGGTGGTAATTTTGTCAGCGCCGATTGTTTTTGAGTGCAGGCCAAGGTCTTTAGGCACTGCACCCAGTGTGCCGATCACCGCTGGGACCACCTTGACTGGCTTGTGCCAGATTCTTTGCAGAATATTATTGTTATTACCATATTCCAAGTCGGTTCAAGCTTGAAGAGAGTTGTGACACAAAACCTCTTGGAGGAATAACTAAAGCAAGGCCTCTCAATTGCTTTTAATGAAAGGAACTTTGCATGCTTTTTGTCGCCAAGGTTGGAAACGGGTCCGAATGCTTTCCTCACCCACTAAACTCTTTCCTATTTTATTATACCCTTTCTCCATCCAGCTGAAGACTGCAGCCCAGTGGACAACTTCTTTGTGCCCATCATGGTGGGAGCAGCTCTGGCGGGATTGATTTTCCTGGTTCTCATGGCTTATGTTTTTGGCCGCAAAACCCGCCAGGTTGGCTATGAGCATTTCTGAAAAAGGGGATTTGGGCAGGATGCCTACGCTTTCCGCTGAGGAGCCATGTGCCTCTGAAGAGTTGGCCACTGCAACGCACACCTTTAGAACGAGGCCGGTTTTGGTAAAAAGCTCCCTAAGGAGTAGAGGTGGTTGCGTGTGGAGTTGGCTCTTCATTCGCATACACGGACTTGTTTCGAATTGTAATTTAAGCCAAAACACATTTGTAAAATACGAGCCATTGCCGTGCCAAGACACCAGGTCGAGCGTGACCTGGCTTGATACTTAAAGCTGACTTTCCAATGAACCATGGTGCCTACACCGGTGTCACTTCCTCTCCCTTTCTGATGCCCTTGGATCCCTGAAAATACATCCTGTGAGTAGAAAGAACTATGGTATGTATTGTCGAAGGCTTTCATGGCCAGAATCACTAGGTTGTTGTAGGTTTTTCGGGCTATCTGGCCATGTTCTAGAAGCATTCTCTCCTGACGTTACGCCTGCAACTGTGGCAGACATCCTCAGAGGTTGTGAGGATGCTGGCCACAGATGCAGGTGAAACGTCAGGAGAGAATGCTTCTAGAGCATGCCCAGACAGCCCGAAAAACCTACAACAACCCAACTACAGTATGTCTTTCTAAAAGTTATATTTCCGCAAGGCTCTCTTTAACTATGTCTGTGCCTATTGAATGTGAAACTACGAGAGCGAGAGGAAAACCAAGAATACAGAGGAGACAATTGAAGCCAACTAACACCTCCCAACAAAGTCTTCCCCCAGGCAGGAATCGGCCAGTCCTTGAAACCGAAAGGCTATTCAATGCTAATGAAGATGGCCAATTGCAACATTCACACTTGCCTCAAGCAGACAAGAGTTCTTTCTCCCACCCTGGACATTATTCCAGATAGATAGATCGATAGATTAGATACTTGACTTGCCTTGTTTCCAACAGGCCTTTATGCAGATGCTGTCACTGATTGACTTTGAAGCTGTAAGGCCATTCAATGCTAATGAAGGTGGTGAATTGCAACATTCACACTTGCCTCAAGCAGACAACAGGTCTTTCTCACACCCTGGACATTATTCCACAGATAGGTAGGTAGGTACTCGACCTGCCTTGTTTCCAACAGGCCTTTATGCAGATGCTCTCACTAATTGACTTTGAAGCTGCAAGGCCATTCAGTGCTAATCAAGGTGGCCAATTGCAACATTCACACCTCAAGCCGACAAAAGTTCTTTCTCACACCCTGGACATTATTCCAACAGGTAGGTAGGTAGGTACTCGACCTGCCTTGTTTCCAACAGGCCTTTATGCAGATGCTCGCACTAATTGACTTTGAAGCTGCAAGGCCATTCAGTGCTAATCAAGGTGGGCCAGTTGCAACATTCACACTTGCCTCAAGCAGACAAGAGTTCTTTCTCCCACCCTGGACATTATTCCACATTGATAAGATTGATAGATTAGATACTTGATGTGCCTTGTTTCCAAGACCTTTATGTGGATGCCCTCATTGATTGACTTTGAAGCTGCAAGGCATTCAGTGCTAATGAAGGTGGCCAGTTGCAACATTCACACTTGCCTCCAACAGACAAAAGTTCTTTCCTCACACCCTGGACCTTCCACAGATATATAAACGCCATTTTCCTAGCTTACAACAGTCCTCACAACCTCTGAGGATGCCTGCCATAGATGTGGGTGAAACGTCAGGACAGAATGCTTCTGGAACATGGCCACACAGCCCAAAAAGCTCACGGCAACCCAACAAGACCACATACTGGGAAGCCTGGTTTGCAGGGAACCACAGTTCAAATTGCACTCATCTAAAACAAAACACATAGGCTTCGACCATGTATGAAAGGCCAGACGTGATCCGTTGCTTGGAATTGGATGGATTTGTTTGGGGAGCACCGAGCATTGTGCGTTTTGATGCGCACTGCTGGAAAACTGAGCTGGTTCTTGGCCCACTTCCATAGGAAATGGGATATGTATTTTTAAAAAGAGTGAATTATCATGCTCTTGAGCAGGTACAAGGAAACTTTGGCACTCCAGGTGTTTTGGACTTCAACTCCCACAATTCCTAACAGCCAGTAGGCTGTTAGGAATTGTGGGAGTTGAAGTCCAAAACACCTGGAGGGCCAAGGTTTGCCCGTACCTGCTCAAGAGCATGCTATGAACACCTCCACCCTCATTTATAGACACCGGAGCATGGCAATCCTTTTCCCCCATCGGCATTGAATGTGTTGACTTTTCCAAATGCCTTACTAAGGCTTTGCCCTTCTAGATATCACAATGTGTCCTAATTCTCCTAATTGTTGCACCAAACGCCATAATATAAATAAGAGGCCTTGACTTTGTGGTGATGTTGACAAACAGCCTCTCATCTTGACGTGTCTTAAATAACGTGTGCACACAATCAGTACTCATGTCATACACTGACGTTTCTCTACAATCTGCATGTCACATTGAATGGGTAGCGTAGCATGACATACAGAAATTGGAATAAGTAGCATTGATATGTTTTTGCCTTCCTTGGGCTCTTCTGCCTCTTATCTATAGGCCACAGAAGGCATTTAGAAGCATGGTTTTCAACCTACCAACTAAACAAACAAGTGCTGGTTAATATTACCCATGTTTATGCCTTGATTTCTGAAGCTCATTTGGGGGAGGGGGGGGGGGGACTAACTATAGTTAGCAGTTAACCACAGTTTGCTGTTCGGGTGATATAGGAAGCTGTGCTTAAATGGAAACGGATGCTTCCAAGTGTCTCAACCGCTGTTTACTTTGGTGTCATCATTGGTCCGTACTTGTGTGCCATTTGCTGAAATAGCTGTTTGGAACTCATTCTCGGTACTAAAAATAAATAAATAAATAAAATGAAATAAACTTTTTAAATACAAGGAGTGCTTTTTGAAACTGTTTTGAACAGATTCTCGGTACTAAATAATGAAATAAAAATTTAAATACCAAACATACTTTTTGAAATGTTGTTATTAAAAGAGCCCTGGATTCTGTGAAGCATCACAACAAGGCCTTTTGCAAAGGAAACTTTAGGATATCCTAATCTTGGTTGCAAAAAAGAATCCACTTCTATCCCCATACCAAAAAAGGGAAATGTTAAAGAATGCTCAAGCTTTCATACAGTGGCACTCATTTCTCATGCCAGTAAGGCAGTGATTTTCAACCAGTGTGCCGTGGAACACTAGTGTGCCGCGAGAGATCATCAGGTGTGCTGTGGGAAATTATTTTCGAACTTCATTCATATATAAACTACTAGCTGAGGACCCAGCGGTGCCCGAGTTATTTGAAGAAGGCGTGTGCCAAGGTTGGTTCCTATTAGATGTTTATATGGCTTGCAGTGGTCTCAGGAACTTAGTGAAGGTACTGCGAGTCCCGGGGGTTTAGTCTGGAAAATCAAGTTAAGGAAGCCTTTTTGTCAATTTTGGGGCTGGTTTGTGTTTTATAGGGGCTTTAGTGTTGTTTGGGAAGTGAATGGCGTGAAGGTACTGCAAATCCCATCATTCATGGCCCCTCCTGCCCTAAACCACACCAGGTAGTGAAGTGGGCCATTGGTTGCCTGTTTGCCAAGTTTTGTCCTGATCTGTCAGTGCTGTGGGCCTCAGTGGCTGACTGCCTTTCCCTCTGAGTCACTTTAGAATGTTTGAATGTGGTTGGCCATTTGGAGGCAGTTATTCAAATTCCATTTCAGTGGCAACCAATCCCCTCTATCTGGGGCCGTAGAATGTTGGAGTTCTGAGGCTGGCCAGTTAGAGCCCATTATGCAAATAATCCCACAATGGCAGCCAATCGAAACGCTGGCACATATTCGCTCGGCCGCACCACCGCAAACACTGACTTTTATTATATGTAATAGATAAGGCGCATCTGTCCCTTTAAGAAATGGAACCATAGCACTCTCGCGTCACCTAAGAAGTGCTATGGTCGCACCATCTTGGATTCGCTCAGACGCGGCTAAGTAAACAAAGATAGAGTTAGTGCTGCAGTTGCGCGTCAAGTGACAGTGGCAATTTGGGATCACAGCAAGACAAGCGAGTGACAGTGATGGAGAAGTTTTTGTGAAGGGAAAATGCAAATGCCGAACAGGGCCCTGGACAAAATTATGACACAGATGAAGATCCTAATATGAGTGGTGGACAAAAGAAAAAAGAAAAGATGGTGAGCTCTAGACAATACAGCCTTGATGGATGGAGAAGCCATTAGAGAAAACTTCCTATCTATGTGAGATGAGCTTCTCAAGCTTGACTGCGATAAAAACTAAAAACAGAGAGAGACTGACAGCTGTTGAGCAAGAGCTTTGTGTGTGTCTTTCTACCATTCCTGCCAGGGTATCTATGTTGTGTTCATCGAAACAGGCCCAGGTTTCACACTAAGTGAGTGTATAAATACATTTTAAAACATATTAACTATATGTATTACTGTGTCAGAGTGTCATTTTGTGTCATTTTGGTTGGTGGTGTTGCCCCAGGATTTTGTAAATGTAAAAAATGTGCCTCAAAAAAGGTTGAAAATCACTGCAGTAAGGTAATGCTCAAGATCCTGCAAGGAAGACTCCAGCAAGACATGGAGCGAGAATTGCCGGATGTACAAGCTGGGTTCAGAAAAGGCAGAGGAACGAGAGACCCAATTGCAAACATCTGCTGGATAATGGAGGAAGGCAGGGAGGTTCGGAGAAACATCTCTTTCTGCTTCATTGACTACTCTAAAGCCTTGGGCTGTGTGGATGATAATAAATTGTGGCAAGTTCTTGGTGATACGGGCATACCGAATCACCTTGTCTGCCTCCTGACGAATCTGCAGAACGACCAAGTAGCAAGAGTAAGAACTGACCATGGAACAACAGACTGGTTCAAGATTGGGAAAGGCGTCTGGAAAGGTTATCTACTCTCTCCCGACCTATTCAACTTGTATGCAAAACACATCCTGCAACATGTAGGGCTTGAGGAATCCAAGGCTCGAGTTAAAATTGCTGGAAGAAACATTAACAACCTGAAATATTCAGATGTTACCACTTTTATGGCTGAAAGCAAAACTGAGTTGGAAACTCACGCACACAATCAGATGATGGCAACCAGACTGATTGAGAACTGGCAAACAGGCCCAGATTAACCAATGAAAGAAGAAAGGGCAAAAACTGAGTTGCAGGATGGGGGCTGCGCAGCTAAACATCAAACACACAAAGCAAGATCAACTGGCAACCCCCCTCGGCTGCGCCCCTAGAGTGTGGCTGATGGATGATCCGGGCCTGCCAGGCCCAGATTAACCAATTTTGGCACCCTAGGCCACACTTTTGAATTACGCCCCCAAACCAACCTCTACCGCACCACCACCACCACCACCTCCTCGTGGCGCGCCCTCCTTCCTTGAGTCAAGGAAGGAGACGAGCCTTCCCTTCCTTCCTTCCTCAAGCCACACCGAGACTCGTTTCGTGAGGTGCGCAGCGCTGCGTGGATGGGGGCCGCGCAGGTGTCGCTGCGGCCTCTGGGAGTCTTAGCATGGCCTGAGACGGGAGGAGCCAAGGAGGAGTTCGGAAAGGGGGCAGGGCGGGCGTGGATGGCACGCATGCGCAGAAGCACCCGAAGATCAACTTTTTTAAAAAAATTGGGGGGTCCGGATCTGGTGCCCTCCCCTCGGCTGCGCCCCTAGGCCGTGGCCTAGTGTGGCCTTATGGATGATCCGGGCCTGCCAGGCCCAGATTAACCAATTTTGGCACCCTAGGCCACACTTTTGAATTACGCCCCCAAACCAACCTCTACCGCACCACCACCACCTCCTCGCGGCACGCCCTCCTTCCTTGAGTCAAGGAAGGAGACGAGCCTTCCCTTCCTTCCTTCCTCAAGCCACACCGAGACTCGTTTCGTGAGGTGCACAGCGCTGCGTGGATGGGGGCCACGCAGGTGTCGCTGCGGCCTCTGGGAGTCTTAGCATGGCCTGAGGAGGGAGGAGCCAAGGAGGAGTTCGGAAAGGGGGCAGGGCGGGCGTGGATGGCGCGCAGGCGCAGAAGCACCCGAAGATCAACTTTTAAAAAAAATATTTGGGGGTCCGGATCTGGCGACCCCCTCGGCTGCGCCCCTAGGCCGTGGCCTAGTGTGGCCTTATGGATGATCTGGGCCTGCTGGCAAATAGAGATAGAAAACGTGGAGGCAGTGACAGACTTTGTATTTCTAGGCGCAAAGATGACTGCAGACGCAGACTGCAGCCAGGAAATCAGAAGATGTTTCCTTCTTGGGAGGAGAGCAATGACCAATCTCGATAAAATAGTGAAGAGTAGAGACTTCACACTGGCAACGAAGATCCGCCTAGTCAAAGCAGGGAATTCCCTGTAGTAACCTATGGATGTGAGAGCTGGACCTGAGGGAGGTCTGAGTGAAGGAAGAGAGACACTTTTGAGTTGTGGTGCTGGAGGAAAATGCTGAGAGTGCCTTGGACTGCGAGAAGATCCAACCAGTCCATCCTCCAGGAAAGAAAGCCCAGCTGCTCACTGGAGGGAAGGATATGAGAGGCAAAGATGAAGTCCTTTGGCCACATCATGAGAAGGCGAAAGCTTGGAGAAGGCAATGATGCTAGGGGAAATGGAAGGAAAAAGGAAGAGGGGCCGACCAAGGTCAAGATGGGTAGATGGTATCCTTGAAGGAACTGGATTGACTTTGAAAGACAGGAAGCTCTGGCATCACTAAATGAATAAACAACAAAAATCTTGTGTATTGTTTTCTTAAATGGGAATGTACCATGAAGGTGTGGTTGCAAGTGGGCAGGGGCGGTCCGATGTGCAAATGCACCGTAATGCGGCAGGTAAGGGCGCCATCTTCTGGGAAGGGCGCCGCCACGCGCCGCATTCCTAGCAAAGGAACCCCTGCTGCTGCGTCGGTTTCAGTGCCTGGCCTGCAGGAGCTTCTGGGCATGTGCTGAGATTTTCCCGCATGCCCAGTGGCTCCGGAGCTGAAGTTGAGCTCTGGAGCTACTGCGCATGCCCAGAAGCTCCTGCAGGCACTGAAGCCGAAGCCTGTAAACACATCACGTCAGCACTCCGTCCGTATTCGGCATGCAGGGGGGGCGGAGGCAAAGGGAGAGGCTTAACCTCTTTTGCCTCCGCCCTGCGTGCTGAATATGGACGGAGTGCTGACGTGACGTGTTTACAGGCTTCGGCTTCTGCGCCTGCAGGAGCTTCTGGGCATGCGCAGAAGCTCCTGCAGGCGCAGAAGCCTGTAAACACGTCACGTGACGCAATTGGGCAGGCAGGGGGAGGAGGCAAAGGGAGAGGGGGCGGAGACAAAGGGAATAGGGGCGGAGACAAGGGGGGCGCCAAAGTAATGTTCGCTTACCATATAAAATAACCTTAGACCGCCCCTGAGCATGGGCCTGCGGAAATGTGCAAATGCACCGGTGAATGCAACAGGTAAGTGACATACACTCCCTTTTCCCATCGCTGGCGTCTCATTCCTAGCTAAGGAACAATTCCTAGGAATTCAGATAATTATCCCCAAAATGAGAAGTAGATCCTGAGTGAAATTAAGAGCTGCTTTACAAATGTGTCTTTTGGGGTTGTCGCCCCAAATCCTTTTCGCACTCATGCTTCAGCGCTTGCTTATTTGGCTAACTCCTTGTCGCTTCCCCTCTTTGTCTCCTTTTCCTGCCTTTCCTTTTCGCAGCCGAAGAGTGTAAGAGCTCCGACCTGCTCTTCATCATCCCCATCGTGGTGGGTGTTGTGGTGGGCCTCCTCCTCATTGCCGGCTTTGTATGTTTCATGATCGGAAGACGGAAAGAACGCAGCGCCTACCAAGCTGTATAGCCCTTTGCTTCGAGTGCTGCTTCTGCTGCTCTTTTTCTTCTGTTTGTTTGTTTTCTTTACCTCTTAACAGAGAGAAGTTGGGCAAATGGTTGGGCGACCAAAACATTAACAAGGAGAGAGATGTCCGCTTCAAGAGGTTTTTTTGAATGTATTTTTACCCCTAAAGAAGTAAAGCTATGCCACTTCCATGTGTTTTGCCACTATGTCCGCACTGAACTTAAAGACGGAATTTATATACCATTGTACCTCTGCTTTTGTTGGTTTCACACTCACCATTTTGGTTATTCCTGGTCTTTGTATTGTCAATGGGCAGAATCACTGGGTTGTTGTAGGTTTTTCGGGCTGTATGGCCATGTTCTAGAACGGGTGGGCAACCTAAGGCCCACGGGCCAGATCCGGCCCGGCAGCCGATTCTGTCTGGCCCGGGGAGAAGGGCATCGGGGGCGGGGCCAAGAAGAAGGGGTGCTGCTGCCGCCGCCATCCCATCGTGCCTGACATCCCTTTGGAGCGGCGGCTGGAGTGCCTGGTGATCCGGGCCTGCAGCTTTGGAGTGCCTGACATCCCTTTGGAGCGGCGGCTTTGGAGTGCGGGAGCACTTGGCGACCCAGAAGACTTGATCGTCTTCCGGGTCGCCTCAGATCACTGACTGCTCCCCCTGCAGGCCCATAGATGGCAGGCACTCCATAGCAGGGCGATCAACTGGGGAATGGCTGGGGGCGAGAGCGGGCGGAGGCCTGCAGACTCTGATCGCCTGCTGCTCTGCTCTCTGCTGCGGCGGTGGCTAGGTCCGCTTTGCCATCCTCTGGGCTGGATCCATTGGGCCATTCCATCTTGGTTCACACCTTGCCTTCTTGAATTTAATTTAATTTTAGTGGTATAATGTTATATTATATTTTAATTTCAATATATTATAATGTCTATATATATATATATATAATTATTGATTGATTGATTGATTGATTGATTATTTATGAGTCGCCCTCCACGTCAGTGCTCCGGGCGACTTACACATAAAACACATAAAACAGTTCAAATAGTTAAAAGCTAAAAGAATAGGAAATTAATTAAAATAGTTCCAGTAATTCAGGCTAAGTCTGTGAGGTGTCCTTAGCCGTAAGCCTTTCGGAAGAGCCAGGTCTTCAATGCGGTCAGGAACTGGGGCATGTCCAGGATAGCTCTCTGCTCCGCCGGCATCAGGTTCCAAAGAACAGGGGCTGCGATGGAAAAGGCTCTCCGTCTTGTGATGTCGAGGCGAGCCTCACTCACACCTGGGATGCGGAGAAGGTCCCTGTTCACTGAACGCGCGACCTTAAATGGACTGGTTCGAACAAGCGGTCTTTTAAATAAGCTGGGCCGGCGCCATGGAGGGCCTTAAAGGTAAGCGACAAGATCTTGTGGATGGCTCTGAGCTCGACTGGCAGCCAGTGCAGGCGCTGTAGAGATGGTGCGATATGGCATCTCAGCGGTGTCCCGGTGAGGAGTCTGGCGGCTGCATTCTGCACTAGCTGGATTTTACGAGTGGTTGACTGCGGCAACCCACGTACAAGGCATTACAGTAGTCCAGCCGCGATGTCACTGTGGCATGGACCACCGTCGCCCGCGCATCTGATGGAAGGTAAGGTGCCAGTTGACGTGCCTGGTGTAGGTGGAAAAGCTCCCTTACTTGTCGCAGCAACCTGGGCCTCCAGCGAGAGTCTCGAGTCTAGTATCACACCGAGACTCTTCACCGACGGGGCCGGGATCAGCGGCTCTCCCTCAAAGGGAGGCAGCGGAATGGGTGGCTCTGGGCGTCCCGGCCATAGAATCTCAGTCTTTGATGGATTGATCTTGAGTTTGTATGAGCGGAGCCATCTGGTCACTGCCTCTAGTCCTTGTCTGAAATTCTCAGGCACCGATGTTACGCCTGGCTCAAGCTTCAGCAGAAGCTGGGTGTCATCTGCATATTGATAGCACCCAAATCCAAAACTTCTGGCTATGCTTGCCAAGGGTTGGACGTAGATGTTAAAAAGCGTTGGTGACAAAATGGCACCTTGGGGGACTCCACAGTCCAGGGTGGATTTCTTGGACACTTGGCCTCGCCACTCAACACGCTGCGAGCGGCCCCGCAGGAAGGAATCGAACCAGGCCAAAGCTGTGCCTTGAATCCCAATGGCTGATAGTCGCCGCAACAGCAGGTCATGATATTAATTATGATATTAATACTAATATATGAATATTTCTTGATATATTAATACGTTAATATTAATGATGTGTAATATATAGTAAATAAATAAATAAACAATGTAGATTAGAATGTAGTTCCGCCTTTAGGTGCGGCCCTCCATAATCTTTTTTAGCTCTCGTGTGGCCCCTTGGAAAAAATAATTGCCCACCCTTTCTAGAAGCATTTTCTCCTGACGTTTCGCCTGCATCTATGGCAAGCATCCTCAGAGGTTGTCAGGACTCACAACCTCTGACGATGCTTGCCACAGATGCAGGCGAAACGTCAGGAGAGAATGCTTCTGGAACATGGCCATACAGCCCGAAAAACCTACAACAACCCATTCCTGGTCTTGTACACACGGCTGCCGGCTCCTAAAGTTGGGGCGGCCATGTAAACATTCACAAGGCAAGAAGTGAAGATGAATCAGTTCAACAGGTAGGCATGCTGCTATACAGTGTTCCAATGGATGCTCCCCCTTTTCCTTAGTGCTTTGACTGTCCTTGCAACTAACTACTTTCAGGGTACTACATCTCTAGCAAATTACTTCTTGAAAGTAACTTTTTCAAGGAACAGTGTTCCCACTAATATGGGATAATGAGCACACAGAAGAACATTTCTGCAACTTACGATGCGTTCCTGAAAACCACTGCCTTCCTGCTCTTACCCAGATCTCGGCTGGGATAATGGCTGGAGGGGAGGGGGGTTATGGGACGTGTAGTCTCAGAATTAGCTTTACCCTAAGCAGTATTGTTATTAGGTTGGGGGGGGCTGGAAGGCCATCTTTCAGCAGCATTCTCTCCTGATGTTTGGCTTGCATCAATGAGGAAGGGAAGGAAGAAGGAAAAAAGGAAGGAAGGAAAAACAGAAGGGAAGGAAGAAGGAAAGGAAAAAAGGGAAATACAAAAGGGAGGGAAGGAAGGATGAAACGGTGGAAGGGAAGGAGAAGAAAACAAGGAAGGGAGAGAAGGATGCGAGGGAGGTATGGAGGAAGGAAAGAAAAGAAGGAAAATACAAAAGGGAGGGAGGGAAGGAAGGACGAAAGGGTGAAGGAGAAAGGAAAACAGACGGAAGGGAGGAAGAGAAGGATGGAAAGGGGAAGGAAGGAAAAGTAAGGAAATACAAAAGGGAAGGAAGGAAAAACAGAAGAGAGGGAGGGTGGTAAGGAGGAAGGAAAGACAAAAGGGAAGGGAAGGACGAAAGTGGAAGGGAGTGCAGGGAGGGAGAGGGAAGTAGGGAAGGAAAAACAAGGACGGGAGGAAGAGAAGGGTGGGAGGAATGAAAAGGAAAGAAATACAAAAGGGGGGCCGGAGGGAGGACGAAAGGGTGGAAGGAGGAAGGAAAGAGAAGAAAGGAAAGACAAAAGGGTGGAAGGGAATGCAGGGAGGGAGAGGGAAGGGAGAGAGAAAAGAGAAGGGAGGAAAGACGAAAGAGAGAGAAGGAAGGGTGGAAGGGAAGGAGAAAGGAAAACAATGAAGGGAGAGAGGTAAGGAGGAAAGAAAGAAAAAAGGGAAATACAAAAGAGGGAAGGAAGGATGAAAGGGTGGAAGTGGAGGAGAAAGGAAAATGGAAGGGAGGAAGAGAAGGATGGAAAGGAGGGAGGGAAGGGAAGAAAGGAAAAGTAAGGAAATACAAAAGGGAGGGAAGGAAGGAAAAACAAGAGGGGGAGATCAGGAGGAAGGAAAGACAAAAGGGAAGGGAAGGATGAAAGGGGAAGGGAGTGCAGGGAGGAAGAGGGAAGTGGGGAAGGAAGGAAGGAAATACAAAAGGGGCGGGAGGGAGGACGAAAGGGTGGAAGGAGGAAGGAAAGAGAAGAAAGGAAATACAAAAGGGTGGGAAGGGAAGGGAGAGAGAAAAGAGAAGGGAGGAAAGACAAAAGGGAGGGAAGGAAGGAAAGAAGGAAAAAGACGGAGGGAGGGAGGAAAGAAGGACAAAAGGGTGGAAGGGAAGGAGCGAGGGAAGGGAAGGAGGAAGGAAAGTGAAGTAAGTAAGGATAGGATGGTGAGACAGAAGAGGGCCTGAGAAAAGAGCCCAATAGGCGGTAGCTGGCCCCCAGGCCTGGGTTTGCCCATTCCTGCTCTATATTATGGCAAAGTCACCAGTCTGTTGTGTTTTAAACACTCCCTGCAAAATATGATCTTGTTTGCAAAGTGAACGATTCCGATTACATTTAATTCTACAGTCTATATATCATAGACACAAACCAAAATAGTCCCCTCCCCAAACAGGTCTGAATCCCCCCCAGTTCTTGTCAATGGCTATTTCTCCCTCCGGGGTGGGAAGAGTTTTATGTGGCCTCCAAAACAGTGCAGACGGGCAAATCTCTGGTCTAGTTTCCGACCTGCAACACGAAAATGACGCGCCCCAGGAACTTGTCATTATTGTAGTTATTGATGATGCCCTTTCCGTTCAATTGGCATTGAATGGTCATGACCTTGTTCCTGGTCACGGTGAAATGCATGGCCACCACAGGTTGCGCATAGGTGAGCTGGAGGAAGAAGAGAGAAGGAAGCGCCAATGAGGATTTGCAATAACTCCAGGGTGTTAAGCAACAATCAGATGCACATACATTAAGCCAGTGTTTCCCAACCTTTTTTGAGCCACAGCACACTTTTTACATTTGAAAAATCCTGGGGCACACCACCAACCAAAATGACACAAAATGACACTCTAACACACTAATACATATAGTTAATATGTTTTTAAATGTATTTATACACTCAGTGTGAAACCTGGACCTGTTTCGATGAACTCAACATAGATATCCTGGCAGGAATGGCAGAAAGACACAAACTTCCCACACAGAACTCCCAGAACCAAGAGAAAATGCTATAAGAGTTTGGTGGGCATTGACCTTGAGTTTTGGAGTTGTCGTTCACCTATATCCAGAGAGCACTGTGGACTCAAACAATGTTGGATCAGGACCAAACTTGGCATGAATACTCAATATGCCCAAATATGAACGCAGATGGAGTTCAGGGGAAATAGATCTTGACATTTGGGAGTTGTAGTTGCTTGGATTTATAGTTCCCCTACAATCAAAGAACCTTCTGAACCCCACCAATGATAGAACTGGGCCAAACTTCCCACACAGAACCCCCAGGAGGCAAGAGTATTTTCCGTTGGGTCATGGAAGTTCTGTCTGCCTAGACTGGTTCAATTCCATAGTTGGTGGAGCTCAGAATGCTCTTTGATTGTAGGTGAATTATAAATCCCAGCAACTACAACTCCCAAATGTCATTGTCTATTTCCCCCCAAACTCCACTAGTATTCACATTTGGGCATATTGAGTATCCATGCCAAGTTTGGTCCAGATCCATCATTGTTTGAGTCTGGATGTAGGTAAACTACAACTCCCAAACTCAAGGTCAATGCCTGTCAAACCCACTATTTTCAGTTGGTCATGGGAGTTCTGTGTGCCAAGTTTGGTTCAATTCCATCATTGGTGGGGGTCATAATGCTCTTTGATTGGGGTTTAACTGTAAATCCCAACAACTACAACTCCCAAATGACAAAATCTATCTTGCCACTCAACCGCACCAGTATTAAAATTTGGGTATCCTGGGTATTTGTGTCAAATTTGGTCCAGTGAATGAAAATACATCCTGCAGATCATTATTTACATGGCGATTCATAATGTTAGGGTTATGGTTGGGGGTCACCGCAACTGTATTAAGGGGTTGCGGAATTAGGAAGGTTGAGAACCACTGCTTTAATAATACTAATAATAATCCTATTTCTCCTTTGTGGTCTCTGCGAAATCGCACATATGGGATTTGATTCCATTTGTATACTGTATCTGTAGGTTCTAAATTGTATTGAAATGCTTTTAATGTCAGCGGCTTTGAGTCTCCTAAGGGACAATTGGAAATAAGGCATTCAACACCAATCTGGAAGACCACCAGTTTAAGTCGCAAAAGTTGTAGTCCCACTGTATCCAAACCCCTGTGTTTCCACTTACGTGTGTGTACTTGCCATAGTAAGGGAAGTACATGGGATCAAATGTGTTGCTTGGGTAGTATTGCACTCCAAGTAGAGCACTTTCGTCGCCTTTCTGCAATTTACAATAAAATCGAATGAGAGCCAGTCAAGTCGCCTACCACATTTATTTATTATTTATTTATTATTTCGTACTTGTGCGTCGCCACTCCCGGTGTGGCTCGGGGCGACTTACAAAGTGCATATACAAATAACAGGTATTAAAAATTCCTAAAAGACACGATAAAATCACTAAAACAATAAAATGAGTGTCGCTAATTAAGCAACTCAACACAATTATAACCAGAATGGCGGGGACGCTGAGGATTGTCCATCATCTTACTCCCCAAAAGCAAGCCGGAAAAGAAGCGTTTTACACGCCCTCCGGAATGCCATGAGGTCGGTAATGGCTCGGACATCCAATGGCAGCGCATTCCAGAGGCTGGGGGCGACTATAGAAAAGGCCCTCCTCCTTGTAGACACAAGATGGTACCTCTTGAAGGAGGGGACTTCTAGGAGCAGTTCAGTCTCCGATCGCAGTGGCCTGGTGGGACAATATGGGATGAGGCGGTCCCTAAGGTACACTGGCCCCAGACCGTTCAAGGCCTTAAAGGTCAATACCAGCACCTTGAAAGTGATTCGGCATTCCACTGGCAGCCAGTGCAGCTTGCGTAAGATGGGTGTTATGTGACTGGACCTTGGGGCACCAGCCAGAAGGTGAGCTGCAGCATTCTGGACCAGCTTCAATTTCCGAATCACCGCCAAAGGAAGGCCAACGTAAAGAGCATTACAGTAGTCCAGTCTCGAGATGACCGTGGCTTGGACCACTGTGGCTAGGTCGCAACAGGAGAGGTAAGGAGCCAGCTTCCTCGCCTGACGGAGATGGAAAAAGGCTACTCTGCTGACAGCGGAGACGTGAGTCTCCATTGTCAGCTGAGAGTCCAGAGTAACACCAAGACTCTTAACAACCGACAGCGGACTTAAAGTCACGCCGTCCAGGGTAGGAAGCCGGGTCCCCACCCCACCCGGGCGACCCAGCCACAGGATCTCCATCTTAGCTGGATTCACCCTCAACCTACTGGCTCGCAGCCATCCAGTAACGGTCTCAAGGCATTGATGGAAATTATCGGGTACGAATTGGGGCTTGCCCTTCATCTCCAGAACGAGCTGGGTGTCATCCGCATATTGGTGACATTCCAGCCCAAAGCTACGCACCACCTGAACAAGTGGTCGGACATAGATGTTAAATAATAGGGGGGAGAGGATTGCCCCCTGAGGCACCCCACAAAAAAGTGGGGAGCCCCCTGAGACATCCTCACCCCTCTTCACTCGCTGCGAGCGGTTCCGGAGGAAGGAGGACAGCCAACTCAAGGCTGTCCCCCTCACCCCGGCTCCGGCAAGGTGGTGAGTCAAAAGATCATGATCGACTGTATCGAACGCTGCCGTGAGGTCCAATAACACGAGCAGCGCCGAACCGCCTTGATCCAGCTGGCAGCGTAGCTTGTCTGTGATGGAGACCAGGACCGTCTCTGTCCCATGCCCCGAACGGAAGCCGGACTGGAAGGGGTCAAGCCAAGTTGCGTCACCTCGGAAGGACTGCAACTGCTCCATTGCTGCCCTCTCAATTACCTTTCCCAGAAACGACAAGTTCGAGACTGGGTGGTAATTGGAGGGGACCGTAGGATCTAATCCCAGCTTCTTCAGCAATGGAGCGACCACCGCCTCTTTCAAACCCTCCGGAAACACTCCTTGCTCTAGGGAGGTGTTAATTAGGCTCAACAGAGGGTCTCGTAACCCCTCCAGGCTAGCTTTCACAAGCCAGGAGGGGCACGGATCGAGGGAGCAGGTGGTCGATCTAGTTGCAGTCACTACCCTATCAACAGCTTCTGCGTCCAGTGGCCGAAACTGGTCGAGGGTGGGTCCAGCAAGAGGTCACAGAATCTCGAGTTCGCTGACTGTATCAAGAGTAGGAGGAAGGTCCCGGCGGAGGGCCGAAATCTTGTCCACAAAAAAGCTCTGGAAAACCTCAGCAGAAAGGGCCTGATCATCATTGTTTAGGATGGTAGGGATCATCGTTAACGACCTATTTACTTTGAACAATTGTGCCGGGCGTGAGATAGCGGACGCTATCAAGGTCGCATAGTACAAATTTTTCGCTTCCCTGATAGCACGCTCATAAGCGTCCATAACCAGCTTATAAGCTGATTTCGTACCTCCGTCGCGGAGTTTCCTCCACTTGCTCTCTAGCCATCTCGTCGCCCGCTTCATCGACCGAAGCTCCTCAGTAAACCAAGGAGATCGGTTCTGGCGGGGCCTGAGAGGGCGTCTAGGGGCAATCTCCTCAAGAGCAGCGGACAATTTAGAGTTCCATGTGATCTATGCTTGTAAAAACTGCAGGACAATGAGATGTGATGCATACATTCAACATCCTAGTTATTGCATGGGCAAAGTCTTGCACTGTATGGGAGGGAATCCTGCAAATCTACCTTGAAACCATTCAGATGGGACACATTGCACCTTGCCTTGGAGGAGAAAAGGCAGTGTGATATTAGTCAAGTTCTTTAGATAATTTGCTTCATGGAAAGGACGCTTGTGGAGCAAGATACATACGAGCGAGAATCTATATAAATAAAAATGTAATGCTCGTTTGTGGGATTAACATAACTCAAAAACCACTGGACAAATTGACACCAAATTTGGAGACAATACACCTATCAGGCCAACGAGTGACCATCACTCATAAAATACTGAAAAACAAAGCAGAAGAGAATTAAAAAGCAAAAAAAACCCCCACATTATTATGCATGCACAAAACCATATATATAGCCATCACCTGCCACATGTTGCTGTGGCCCAGTCTGTGCAGGCATGTAGCCGGCAAGGGGGGGGGCTTAAGGGGCTTCACCCCCCCCAAATTCTCAGGGTGGTCCACGAGAAGACCTTACTGGTACATTATTTAAACTGTTATGCTTATTCATATCATGATCTTATCACCATGCTCAATATATCCCATATGCATGGGGGTATTGGGATAGCGATTCAAAGGGTTTGGTAGGGTAGACCCCTTCCCACCCAGACTCAGCCCCTCCCGAATCAGACTTAGCCCCTCCCGAATCAAAATCCTGGCTACTGCCCTGAGTCTGTATATATGTTTTGTGTGTATATTTGTGTATATGAGTATATATGTGGTATTGCTAATATGTTGTAATGTTTTTTTTCAATTTTGGGTTTTTTTAATCTTTTCTGCTGTGTTTTTCGGTGTTTTTATGAGTGATGGTCACTCATTGGCCTTCTGGGTGTATTGTGTCCAAATTTGGTGTTAATTCGTCCAGTAGTTTTTGAGTTATTATTATTATTTCTAGCATTTATACCCCGTCTCTTCTCAACCCCAAAAGGGGGACTCAGGACAGCTTACATAGGCAGCAATTCAATGGCATCATATAAACAGTTAAAACAATAACCATCACACAAAATCAATAATCATTAAAATGCACAAATACATAAATTGCAAACAACATTCATTAAAACAATATAAAACCTTAATCATCAATTAAAAAAATCCCACAAACAAACATTACATTTTTATTGACAGTGTTCCCTCGCTACTTCGTGGTTCGCTTATTGTGGACGCAGTTTCACGGATTTGAAAAATATTAATTTAATGTATATATTGCGGTATTTTCGCTGTTTCACGGGTTTTTGCCGCTGCTCTCCAAGGCGCTTTCCCTCCTCAGTCCTCCCTCCCTCCTGCCTTGAAGGGCCGTTCCTTGCTTTCCTTCACTTTATTTTAAGTTTATAAAGACTTAAAATAGTGTATAACTACTAAAATAATGTATAAATATTAAAATAAATAGAGCATCCCTACATTGCGGTTTTTTACTTATTGCGGGAGCTCTTGTTGACAATGGGATTTCCCCAGATTCTAACAGCGAGAACCAGGATGGCACACAACTGGGGATCTAAAAGAGGGCCCTCAAGAACTGTATATATAAATGTGATATATACAGATATAGTCCATTTCGTATAAGAAAGTTTGCTAGCATTACATTTCAACTGTTTCAGCACTATCTCACACAGACTAGTGACACCTTGCTAGGTTTTCAGGACCTTCACCTACGTACAGGTGCCACGAACTAGCCCTGGTGCCTTCTACATGCAAAGTAGGTACTATATCTCTGACCTTTACAGATAATGCATTTCTGTGCCTGCCTATAGACCTCTATGCCAATTTAATTTTTTAAGAAAATTTATCTCATCCTTAGTTTTTATCATTGTATCTTGCACATGTGCCTCACTCGGTGTGATTGTGTTTGTTTTTTCTGTTGTATTACTTTGCACTGTTGATTTTTGTTTTTTTATTTTTATTATTTTACTGTAATGTTGCTTTATGTTTTTATGTTACTGTATTGAAATGCACTGTATTGGCCTCATGTAAGCCGCCCCGAGTCCCCTTTGGGGAGATGGTGGCAGGGTATAAATAAAGTTTATTGTTATTACCGGGAATGTGGCGCAGCTGGCTGGGTGTCAGCTGCATAAGATCTCTACTGACCAGAAGGTCATGAGTTCAAGGCCTGCCCGGGTCGGGGTGAGCGCTCGACCAATTGTGTAGTTCGTTGTCGCCTTTGCAACCCGAAAGACAGTTGCATCTGTCAAGTAGGACAATTAGGTACCACTTGAGTGGGGAGGTGTCACGATGCACGGACTTGACCGGCCCCTTAATCACACACACTGAGACGGACTGAAGGCTAACTACTTTATTGTATATAAAAACAGTTCAAAAGGAATATTGTCCATAAAAATAGCAAAAGCAATCCAAAGGCAGTAAGCAATCAATTGTCCAAAAGCAGCTTGGTAAATAATCCAAAGGCTTGGCAAAGCTCCGCACAGCAATGCGGATTCAGGAACAAGGCAAGGTACAGATACAAGGCAAGACTTGGTGACCACTAGCCAACTTAGCTCCGTGGACCAACTTCGCTACACGTCTACTCAGAAGAGATGTGGCCGAAGTACTGGGGATTCGTTCCCACGGATCCTATACTTAATCTTTCGGCCGAGGTCCCCGACGCTCTAGGCTTCGTCGTCTCCAATCTCTGCTGACGGACCTCGGCCTGTCTAGGCTATGGAACCATCCCCTCCTGCTAGTCTCGATGCTTCGTCTCCTATCAAAGGTTCGGCCTTGCCTCCCAGCACCTGGGTCCCTATCATCATGGGAGCTCTCCTCCCTAGATTATTCCCAGCCGCTGTCTTCCATGTTTTCACTCACAAGATCTTGTGAACCTCTCCAACCCGGCCGTTCATAAGTTTCGCTATCACTGCTTTCCATTTGCACCTGGTTATCTGTCTCATCGTAAGGGTCAGGCCAACCTTCTTCCCATGCCAAACTTTCTGTGGGCGAAGGATTCATGGGAAACTCTCCTTCTGCTAACCCTTCTAAATCCTCTTCAGAATCTAGCTCTGCTGCTGCAGGCCCCAATGCCAATGGGACCCCCGGTCCTGGCCCCTGCCCCCCAGGCACAAACGAGAACTGCTGTGCTACAGGAGGCTTAATTTAACTGATTTACGAGGCCATAAAAACATCCAGGAAATACACACAAAGGGAGTGAAGGAATGCGACAGCTCCTCCTGATGGTCAGAAAAGCTGGAATGTTAAATTGCCTCTGTGTCTGTCTTATATGTTGTATGTCAAATGGCATTGAATGTTTGTTTGTTTATTTATTTACTTCATTTCTATTCCGCCCTTCTCACTCCGCAGGGGACTCAGGGCGGATTACAATGTACACATTACATTTAGACACACAAACACACAAGACAGACAGACAGGCAATTTAACATCTAGCTACCAGAGGAAGCTGTCACACTCCTTCACTCCTCAGCGTGTTTCCTGGAGATCTTTTTATGGCCTCGTAAATCAGTTAAATTTAGCCTCCCCACTAAGTGGTAACTTTAATTTCCTACTTGACAGATGCAACTGTCTTTCGGGTTGCAAAGGTCGACAACAGGCTACACAATAGGTCGAAAGCCCACCTCTACCTGGGCAGGCCTTGAACTCATGACCTTCTGGTCAGTAGAGATCTTATGCAGCTGACACCCAGCCAGCTGCGCCACATTCCTGGTGTTTGCCTGTATATGTGCATTGTGATCCGCCCTGAGTCCACTGCGGGGTGAGAAAGGCAGAATATAAATTATGTAAATTTTAAAAATTATTATTATTATTATTATTATTATTATTGACCCTTTTCTTCCCTCCTTGAACAAATGGCCACCCAAAGCAAACCTGGGCAGCAATCAATGATGCCCATGCCAACCCTGAAGTATATTAAGTACTAAAAAGAAGAAGCAAACATACGTGTACTTTGCAGCTCACGGTCACTGGAGTCCCATATCCCGGCTCGTAGCCTACAATCTGTGAAAAAGCAATCTCTTAATTATCTTACAACCAACCCCATTTCGACATGTGATGTCTCGAAAACACCTTGGGGAGAGGGAAGGGACGAAGTCCACTTACGCGGTTCATCTTCAGCAAGATGCAAGGCTTCCCTGAAGAGTAGCCAAATGATTTGTCCGTTAACCCGGAACAATCCGTGAGCGTGGATCGCTTGAACCGGCACGCTTTCTTAAGTTTGCTTTCGCCCTCTTGGATGAAATACTGGCCTGGGACGCACTGGATATTTTTGGAGTCTTGGGCAGCGTCATCGTAAGCTAAAGGAAACAGAGGAAGTGGACATTTCAGGGCAGCTTTATTGCATCCTTCGCTTGTTAGCAAAGGTCAAACGGGTGGTGGTAGGTTTTTCGGGCTGTCTGGCCATGATCTAGAAGCATTCTCTCCTGACATTTTGCCCACACTTATGGCAGCATCTGTAGAGGTTGTGGGATCTGTTGGAAACTAGGAAAATGGGGTTTATATGTCTGTGGAATAATGCCCAGGGTGGGAGAAAGAACTCTTGTCTGTTGGAGGTAGGTGTGAATGTTTTAATTAGCCACCTTTATTAGCATTTGATGGCCTGAGAGTTTTTAGATGGGGCTTCTTACTGCCTGGGGGAATCCTTTGTTGAGAGATGATTAGCTGTCCCTGATTATTTCTTGTCTGGACCTCCCCTGTATTTATTTACTGTTATGATTTTTAAAAAAAAATACTGGTAGACATATTTTGTTTATTTTCATGGTTTCTTCCTTTCTGTTGAAATTGTCTACATGCTTGTGGATATCAGTGTCTTCTCTGTGTAGTCTGACATGGTGGTTGTGGGAATGGTCCAGCATTTCTGTGTTCTCAAATAATTTGCGGTGTCCAGGTTGGTTCATCAGGTGCTTTGCTCTGGCTGACTTCTCTGGTTGAATCAGTCTGCAGTGATTATGTTCCTTGATTCGTGTTTGGGCGACACTGTTGTGTTTGGTGGTCCTTATGGAGACTTGTCCACAGCTGCATGGTATACGGTCAACTCATTCCCTCCATCCCATCCTCTTAGGAGACGAAAGGGAATCAGTGCAGGAGTTAGAGTGGTGTATTAGATCATGATGGATCTAGATCAGTGATTCCCAACTAGTGGCCCATGAGAAACAGAAATGTGGTCTGTGGAAAACCCAAGTCGACGCAGTGTTGCTGTTGAGGTGTAATCTCTCCACTGTAAGACTGCAAATGGCAGGCCTGGATTACCCATAAAGCCACCCTAGGCCATGGCCTAGGGCGGCAGCCATAGGGAGGCGGCAGGTCTGGACCCCCGAAAATTAAAAAAATATATTTTTTTAAAAAAAAGTTTGATCTTCGGGCACTTGCTTCTGCGCCTGCGCAGTGAAGGAAGGAGGGGCGGGGCCGACGCAAGCGAGGAGGAGGCGGAAGGAAGCCACGTCAGACGCCCTAAGGGCGGGACTTCCCCTGCGTGTTCATTGCTCGCGCGGGCGCCGCTCTTTCCTCCTCCTTCAGTGAAGGAAGGAGGGGCGGGGCCGACGCGAGTGAGGAGGAGGCGGAAGGAAGCCACGTCAGATGCCCTAAGGGCGGGACTTCCCCCTGCGTGTTCATTGCTCGCGCGGGCGCCGCTCTTTCCTCCTTCAGTGAAGGAAGGAGGGGCGGGGCCGACGCGAGTGAGGAGGAGGTGGAAGGAAGCCACGTCAGATGCCCTAAGGGCGGGACTTCCCCCTGCGTGTTCATTGCTCGCGCGGGCGCCGCTCTTTCCTCCTTCAGTGAAGGAAGGAGGGGCGGGGCCGACGCGAGTGAGGAGGAGGCGGAAGGAAGCCACGTCAGATGCCCTAAGGGCGGGACTTCCCCCTGCGTGTTCATTGCTCGCGCGGCGCCGCTTCTTCCTCCTTCAGTGAAGGAAGGAGGGGCGGGGCTGACGCGAGTGAGGAGGAGGCGGAAGGAAGCCACGCCAGATGCCCTAAGGGCGGGACTTCCCCCTGGCGTGTTCATTGCTCGCGCGGGCGGGACTTCCTCCTTCAGTGAAGGAAGGAGGGGCGGCTGACGCGAGAGAGGAGGAGGCGGAAGGCAGCGCCGTCAGAGGCCCTAAGTGCGGGACTTCCCCCTGCGTGTTCATTGCTCGCTCCTCCTCAGTGAAGGAAGGAGGGGCGGGGCCGACGCGAGTGAGGAGGAGGTGGAAGGAAGCCACGTCAGATGCCCTAAGGGCGGGACTTCCCCTGCGTGCTCATTGGAGTGAAGGAAGGAAGGGGCGGGGCTGACGCAGTGAGGAGGAGGTGGAAGTGAAGCCGCGAGGAAGGAGGCGGAAGGAAGCACGTCAGATGCCCTAAGGGCGGGACTTCCCCTGCGTGTTCATTGCTCGCGGGCGCGCCTTCCTCCTTCAGTGAAGGAAGGAGGGGCGGGCGCCACGCTCTTTTCCTCCTTCAGTGAAGGAAGGAGGGGCGATGCCGACGCGAGTGAGGAGGAGGCGGGCGCCGCTTCTTTCCTCCTTCAGTGAAGGAAGGAGGGGCGGGAGCCCGGCTGAGTGGGCGGAGGAGTGTGGTAGGCAGCCACGTCAGATGCCCTAAGGGCGGGACTTCCCCCTGCGTGTTCATTGCTCGCGCGGGCGCCGCTCTTTCCTCCTTCAGTGAAGGAAGGAGGGGCGGGGCTGACGCGAGTGAGGAGGAGGCGGAAGGAAGCCACGTCAGATGCCCTAAGGGCGGGACTTCCCCCTGCGTGTTCATTGCTCGCGCGGGCGCCGCTCTTTCCTCCTTCAGTGAAGGAAGGAGGGGCGGGGCTGACGCGAGTGAGGAGGAGGTGGAAGGAAGCCACGCCAGATGCCCTAAGGGCGGGACTTCCCCTGCGTGTTCATTGCTCGCGCGGGCGCTTCTTCTCCTTCAGTGAAGGAAGGAGGGGCGGGCTGACGCGAGTGAGAAGGAGGTGGAGTGAAGGAAGGAGGGGCGGGGCCGCGCCAGAAGCCACGTCAGATGCCCTAAGGGCGGGACTTCCCCTGCGTGTTCATTGCTCGCGGGCGCCGCTTTCCTCCTTCAGTGAAGGAAGGAGGGGCGGGGCCGACGCGAGGAGGAGGAGGCGGAAGGAAGCCACGCCAGATGCCCTAAGGGCGGGACTTCCCCGCGTGTTCATTGCTCGCGGGCGCCGCTCTTCCTCCTTCAGTGAAGGAAGGAGGGGCGGGCCGACGCGAAAGTGAGGAGGAGGCGGAAGGAAGCCACGAGAGGAGAGGTGGAAGGAAGCCAGATGCCCTAAGGGCGGGACTTCCCCTGCGTGTTCATTGCTCGCGGGCGCCTTCCTCCTTCAGTGAAGGAAGGAGGGGCGGGCTGACGCGAGTGAGAGGAGGTGGAAGGAAGCCACGTCAGATGCCCTAAGGGCGGGGACTGAAGGAAGGAGGGGCCGGGCTCCGAGTGAGAAGGAGGCCCCTGCCCTAAGGGCGGGACTTCCCGTGTTCATTGTGAAGTGAAGGAAGGAAGGAGGGGCGGCTGACGCGAGTGAGGAGGAGGCGGAAGGAAGCCACGCCAGATGCCCTAAGGGCGGGACTTCCCCCCGCCTCGCTGGCGCCGCTCTTCCTCCTTCAGTGAAGGAAGGAGGGGCGGGGGCCGACGCGAGTGAGGAGGAGGTGGAAGGAAGCCACGCCAGATGCCCTAAGGGCGGGACTTCCCCTGCGTGTTCATTGCTCGCGCTGGCGCCGCTTTCTTTCCTCCTTCAGTGAAGGAAGGAGGGGCGGGCTGACGCGAGTGAGAAGGGAGGCGGAAGGAAGCCCGCCAGATGCCCTAAGGGCGGGACTTCCCTGCGTGTTGCATTGAAGGAAGGAGGGGCGGGCGCTGGCCCACGTTTCCTCCTTCAGTGAAGGAAGGAGGGGCGGGCTGACGCGAGTGAGGAGGAGGCGGAAGGAAGAGGATGAAGGAAGCCACGTCAGATGCCCTAAGGGCAGATGCCCTAAGGGCGGGTTTCCTGCGTGTTCATTGCTCGCGGGCCGCGGGCTCTTCCTCCTTCAGTGAAGGAAGGAGGGGCGGGGCTGACGCGAGTGAGGAGGAGGCGGAAGGAAGCCACGCCAGATGCCCTAAGGGCGGGACTTCCCCCTGTGTTCATTGCTCGCGCTGGCGCCGCCTTCCTCCTTCAGTGAAGGAAGGAGGGGCGGGCCCTGGGCGGGACTTCCCCTGCGTGTTCATTGCTCGCGTGAGGAAGGAGGGGCGGAAGGAGGAGGAGGCCCACGCCAGATGCCCTAAGGGCGGGACTTCCCCGCATTGTGTTCATTGCTCGCGCGGCGGTGGAAGGAAGCGCCGCTTCTTTCCTCCTTCAGTGAAGGAAGGAGGGGCGGGCCGACGCGAGTGAGGAGGAGGCGGAAGGAAGCCACGCCAGATGCCCTAAGGGCGGGACTTCCCCTGCGTGTTCATTGCTCGCGCTGGCGCCGCTTCTTTCCTCCTTCAGTGAAGGAAGGAGGGGCGGGCTTCGACGCGAGTGAGGAAGGAGGGGGAAGGAAGCCACGTCAGATGCCCTAAGGGCGGGACTTCCCCCTGCGTGTTCATTGCTCGCGCGGGCGCCAGTCTTTCCTCCTTCAGTGAAGGAAGGAGGGGCGGGCTGACGCGAGAGAGAGGAGGTGGAAGGAAGCGGAAGATGCCCTAACTTCCCTGCGTGTTCATTGCGCCAGAGTGAAGGAAGGAGGGGCGGGCTGAAGGGAGGCGGAAGGAAGCCACGCCAGATGCCCTAAGGGCGGGACTCCCTGCGTGTTCATTGCTCGCCTTGGCGCCGAGCTCCCTTTCCTCCTTCAGTGAAGGAAGGAGGGGCGGGGCCGACGCGAGTGAGGAGGAGGCGGAAGGAAGCCACGCCAGATGCCCTAAGGGCGGGACTTCCCCTGCGTGTTCATTGCTCGCGCGCTGGCGCCGCCAGATGCCCTCCTCCTTCAGTGAAGGAAGGAGGGGCGGGCTGACGCGGAGTGAGGAGGAGGCGGAAGGAAGCCACGCCAGATGCCCCTAAGGGCGGGACTTCCCCTGCGTGTTCATTGCTCGCGCGGGCGCCGCTCTTTCCTCCTTCAGTGAAGGAAGGAGGGGCGGGGCTGACGCGAGTGAGGAGGAGGCGGAAGGAAGCCACGTCAGATGCCCTAAGGGCGGGACTTCCCCCTGCGTGTTCATTGCTCGCGCGGGTGCCGCTCTTTCCTCCTTCAGTGAAGGAAGGAGGGGCGGGGCCGACGCGAGCGAGGAAGAGGCGGCGGGAAGTCCCGCCGCCCCTAGGGCATCTGTAACGGCTTCGCTCCGCCTTTTCCTCCTCGCCGCCGCGCCTGACGTCACCCAGCCCCGCCGACATGGCGTTCCTGGGTGCTGCAGCGGCTGCCCGGGGGTTTCCCTTCCTTCCTCCTCCTTGGAGAAGGAAGAGCAAGGAAGGGAAGTTCCCGGGCAGCACCCAGGAACATGGCGGAGGACGCTGCGCCGCTCGCGCATGCCCACAAGTGCCCCCTGCAAGCTCCCCCCCCCCCCCCGGGGGTGGCGCTTCCAGAGTGTGGCCTAGGGCACCACAAACCGTTGATCCGGGCCTGGCAAATGGGGCAGCTTGCAAATTGGGGGGGGGGGGGGTGTCTGGCAACAGCAGCAGTCTCCTCAAGGACAAGGAAGGATGGAAGAGTCCAACACTGGATAAAGAGGGGGAGCAATGGTGGGGTTGGATCCTTCCTTCTTTACCTGCCTTTGAGGCATGGAAGGAATTCCCATTCACAGGCTGCATTGCAAGGAGGAAGAGGAGGAAGCAGTCAAAACCAGCTGGTCAGTGAAGGTGGGGGGGGACCCAAGGAAGCTCCATCAGTGGCTCCTTGTGAGAAGGGAAAGGAAGAAGAGAAAGGAAGGAAAGGAGGGGAGGAGAAGAAAGAGAAGGGGGAAAAGGAAGGATAAGGGAAAGGAATAAGGAGAAGGGGAGGGAAGTAAGTGAAAGGGGGAGGAAAGGAAAGGAGGGGAAGGTAAAGGAAAAGGAAGGAAAAGGAAAGGAGGGAAAAGGAAAAGAACAAGGAGAAGGGAAGGGAAAGGAAGGGAAAGGAAAGGAGGGGAAGAGGAAAGGAATAAGGAGAAGGGAAAGGAGGGGAAAGGAAAGGAGGGGAGGGGAAGGAAAAGGAAGAAAAAGGAAAGGAGGGGAAGAGGAAAGGAATAAGGAGAAGGAGAAGGAGGGAAAAGGAAAGGAAGGAAAAGGAGGGGAGGGGAAAGGAAAGGAGGGGAAGAGGAAAGGAATAAGGAGAAGGAGGGAAAAGGAAAGGAAGGAAAAGGAGGAGAGGGGAAAGAGAAGGAAAGGAAAGGAGGGGAAGAGGAAAGGAATAAGGAGAAGGGAAAGGAAGGGAAAGGAAAGGAGGGGAAGAGGAAAGGAATAAGGAGAAGGAGAAGGAGGGAAAAGGAAAGGAGGGGAAGAGGAAAGGAATAAGGAGAAGGAGGGAAAAGGAAAGGAAGGAAAAGGAGGGGAGGGGAAAGAAAAGGAAAGGAAAGGAGGGGAAGAGGAAAGGAATAAGGAGAAGGGAAAGGAGGGGAAAGGAAAGGAAGGAAAAGGAAAGGAGGAGAAGAGGAAAGGAATAAGGAAAAGGGAAAGGAAGAAAAAGGAAAGGAGGGGAAGAGGAAAGGAATAAGGAGAAGGGAAAGGAAGGGAAAGAGAAGGAAGAAAAGGGGAAAGGAATAAGAGAAAGGAAAGAAGGGGAGGGGGAAAGGAAGAAAACGGGGAGGGGAAAGGAATAAGGGAAAGGAAAGAAGGGGGAAAGGAAGAGGGGGAAAGGAAAGGAAGAAAAGGGGAGGGAAAAGGAATAAGGGAAAGGAAAGAAGGGGAAGGGGAAAGGAAGAGGAGGAAAGGAAAGGAAGAAAAGGGGGAGGGGAGGGTGTGTGCGGGTAGTGGGGAAAGGGATTGACTGATCTCAATGCTCCATGATGTATTCCATTTTTGCCTCAGCAGTCCATGATTAAAGGTTGGGAACCACTGATCTAGGTTCAATCTCCATAGGATAGTTGTGTGGATAAAGAAAGAGGGGACGTGTATGGTACTATGAGCATACATATATGAGTCAATGTCAATGAGTATACATAGCTAGTAGGCTTGGTTGATAAAAAAGTGGTTCTAAAATCAAATGGGGGGGGGGGGTATTAGTAATAGAAAGACTTACAAAAAATTTCTGAAATGTAACATAATTAGTAATGAAATTCGTTATTAGTTCTTATTCCAGCATATGCTTATTTCAGATGGTTTTGGCCTTCAACTCCCAGAAATCCTAACAGCTGGTAAACTGGCTGGGATTTCTGGGAGTTGTAGGCCAAAACTGGAATAAACCACACTGAATTCTAGATAGGAAGGAGGAGGAGGAGGCTGGTGCAATCACAATGTATCGGCAAGGTGTGAGGGGAACGCAAGCAAGTCTACAGGGGTGGTTTCTGCAAGAGTAGTAGTCTATCCACACAAAAGCAGCTTCACAATAATCAACACAATAGCAACTTCATAATAATAAACTCAGAGCAACTTTACAAAGCAACTTCACACAGAGGTCTTCATAGTAGCAACTTCACAATGATGGATGGATATATCTGAGTCTTGTCTTGCCATGTGGCAGTACTCACTGTACTGGTGATAGAAATCCTGTGGGGAAGTGTCCTTGAATAAGGCACTTGTGAATCCTGGTGGAGAGAGAGGCAGCCAAGTGTGGCGCTGCCGCGCTGGGCGCTTCCATAGCCGAACACAAGCGGCAAGACAGGAAAACTTTTGCGACAGTTCGTCAAAGTCGCGGTTGTTAGCTAGCTCCATAGATCAGCTGTCTGGTCGCGTAGGAAAACTTTTGCGACACTTGCTATTTCGGCGGTTTTTCCAAAATAACAGGATTCATGCAGCTTCACAGGGACAGGAGGACAGGATGGTGAGGTGAAGGTGCTAGGTAGGCTGTAGCAATAAGATGAATGAAGGTGGGAGCCGAGGGGGAGCCAGGAGAAGACAGGGAGAAGGATCGATCCATTCCCTCTGCCATCCATTCCTCATGTCTGCGGCTTTGGCAATGCTTTAGCATGCTTCTCCCTGCTTCTCCCGACCAGACAGAAGGCAGGGACAGGACTCTCTGGTGTGTGATTACAATAATTAAGAATTAATTACAATAATTAAGAAGAATGGCGGCCCCCAGGTTCGGTAAACAAAGTCCACTTCCGGGTTGGCGCTCGAGGTGCGGTAAACATCCAAATTAGCTTTTTTAACAAATCGAATCCAATTTCAAATAATTTTTAAACCGCAGAGACCAAGCCTAATAGCCAGGTGCCTCTGAGTCGTCTTCCACTCTCCGCCAGCCACAAAGAGATCATGTTGAGGGTAAGAAGGAAGCATGATTAAAACCGTATTGGAATCAGATTCGAGCAAATAGGGAAATTGTCGTCATTGTGCAAGACTACAATACAATAACCACAAGAACAAAATGCACTACATGACTATACCAGACATGACAGCCATAAACTGGATGGAGCACCTGCATGTGCCACTCACAGGAGGCCAGCTAGAGTATCAGGAGAAAGGAAAGCATGCGTATACATGTCTGATTTGCCTTTCCAAAAACCATTAGAGAGTATCTGACCTCAAGAGTGCGCTAGGTATTTTTTTAAAAAAAGAATCCACCTTTTAAATACGCCTCCAAGTTGTCCACGTAACGTTTCCACGTATTGGGATGGGAGACGTTGAAGGCAATGTTGAACGTATTGTCCACATATGGTCTGATCATAACTCCTAGAATGGGAAGGGAAAGACAAATAGAAATTGAGAGAGAAAGTGAGTCAAACTCTGATCTTTACTGCTGTCTACCACTGTCTCTACTTTGGCTATTTCCCTTCACAATCTGAAAAGTGATGTTTCGGACTTCAAGCTGTGGGCTGTGGCACAGCTAGTTAGTAGCCAGCTGCGTTAAATCACTACTGACCAAGAGGTTATGAGTTTGAAGCTAGCCCAGGTCAGAGTAAGCTTCGACCATTAATGGTCTAGCTTGCTGTTGACCTATGCAGCCTGAAAGACAGTTGTATCTGTCAAGTAGGAAATTTAGGTACCGCTTTATGTGGGGAGGCTAATTTAACTAATTTACAACACCATAAAAACCTTCCAGCAGCGTGCATAAGAATGAGGAAGCACTCCATCAAGGACTCGGTGTCACAAGTGAAAGGTGAAGCGGACGCTCCCCCTGTGGCAGGAATCGAGCATATCCTCATGAAATCTGGAATGTTAAATTGCCTCTGTGTCTGTCTATATATGTTGTATGTCTATGGCAGTGATTTTCAACCTTTTTTGAGCCGCGGCACATTTTTTACATTTACAAAATCCAACCAAAATGACACAAAATGACACTCCTAATGTCATTTTACTAACTGTCACCCTCCCCCCTCGTGATGCCGCTGCTTCCGCCAACCCCCCCCCCCCCGGGAGGCCCACACGCAGGAGGCCCATCATCATCCCGCGGGGGAGGGCTGCAATGAGTGGCTGAAGCGCACGCGGGCTCGGCTGAGCAGGACGAATAGGAATTGAGCACACGGGATGGCTCTAAGCCTCGGAACAAACTGCGGCGGAGGCTCGCAGCCTTTGCCACCCCCAGCTCTCCTTCCCGGAGGGGTTCAGCCCTCCCAGGAGTGCCTCCCCCCCTCCCCACGTCCCTTTGCTGTTGCCTTGGGGCCATATCGGGAAGGAACCAAGCTGGGCTGTGGAGCTGCGCATCCCGGGCTCTGCTCTGCAGCGAATCCTGAGCCCAGCCAGGAGAGGCCAGGAGATGAGGGGTTGCTCCCTTTCCCCAGCACGGAGGGGCTAGAGGGCAGAAAGCCTCGCCTTGAGCCTCCGGGAGCGGGGTCGGACGGGGGCACCTTCTGCGGACTCCTCCTCCCTCTCCTCCTCCTTGCTGCCGGAGGGGAGGAGGGCAGAAGAGCGCCCAGGAGCCAGGAAGCAAGAGGAGCCGCAGCCCAACCAGGTAGCCTTTGGCACGAAGAGGAAGGGAAGGAAGGAAGGGAAGGAGAGAGAGAGGAGGGAGGGAGGAAAGTTCTGGACGGCGAGGGCTCTCCCTGACTGCAGTCAGGTTGGCTGGCATTGCTGCTTCATCCAGGAAAGCCTCATTTCTGCTGCCTGAAATTTCCTACTAGGCTCGCTCTCTCTCTCTCTCTCTCTCTCTCTCTCTCTCTCTCTCCACTGTAATTTCCCACGACACACCTGATGATCTCTCACGGCACACTAGTGTGCTGCAGCTCACCGGTTGGGAAACACTGGTCTATGGCATTGAACGTTTGCCATGTATATGTGCATTGTAATCCGCCCTGAGTCCCCTGCGGGGTGAGAAGGGCGGAATATAACTACTGTAAATAATAAACAAATACATAAATAAATAAGCTTCCAGATTCTCCAGCCAGAACATGGTTAGTCCCAAGGTGGAGAGCTGAGATCTGTCCTTTGTAAAATGCCGTGTATACAAATGGTGTATCATCTGCACTGCAGTTGTTTGTAGAAGCAGCCAGTGGCTCAATGTAGGAAGATAAGAAGCTGATCAGACAGGCGGAAACTAGAGATCCCAGATCCATTTTTACAAGGCAAACTTGGTCTCCAAAACTGCTTTAAGTCCACAAAACATCCTGCTTTGTCCCAATGACCTTCCAAAGCCCTCTGAACAATTGGCTGAAAATCAACCCAGAAGTTCACCTCTGCTCACATGAAGAGCATCATAGTGCGGTGGATGTATGAATGAAGTTGTATGTATGATTGAGGTCTGCCTGGGGCCTGTTGGGGTTTGGCAAAACTGAAGAGACACCATTCGAAAACCGAAACCAAAATGGCCTTACGGAGGAGGTGAAGATTTATTAACTTTGGCATGAAAACTGCTGAACTGATAATAACTTTCGGTGGAAACAACACATGTTTACATAGTCAGAGACTATGACACTTTAAGTTAAGGAAATTAGAAATAGTAATACTTCACACCAAAGAAGTTAAGCAACATCTGTTCCGGAATGGATGGAGCTTCGGCATGTCTTAGCTGAATGACAAGTTGTCAAAGCACTGGGAATGTGGCGCAACTGGATAAATGTCAGCTGCATAAGATCTCTCTTACCAGTAGGTCATGAGTTTGAGGCCTGCCCGAGTCAAGGTGGGTGCTCGACCTTTAAGTGTAGCCTGCTGTTGACCTTTGCAGCCCGAAAGACAGTTGCATCTGTCAAGTAGGACAGTGTTTCCCAACCAGTGTGCCATGGCACACTAGTGTGTCATGAGCAATCATCAGGTGTGCCGTGGGAATTGGAACCTCCGGGGGAGAGTCTAGTGTGTTGAAGTATAAAAACCCTAAGAAACCTACCTTGATAAAGGCACAAAATTACAAACACCGCCCTTCCCACCCGTTGTCTACTTGGTCTCTCCCTCTCCATGCATTGGGAAGGCCCACCTCCCTTTCCTCAAGTAGAGACCTCCTCTTGCCTCCTGGGGTTCTGTGTGGGAAGTTTGGCCCAGTTCTATCATTGGTGGGGTTCAGAAGGTTCTTTGATTGTAGGGGAACTATAAATCCCAGCAACTACAACTCCCAAATGTCAAGGTCTATTTCCCCTGAACTCCATCTGCGTTCATATTTGGGCATATTGAGTATTCATGCCAAGTTTGGTCCTGATCCAACATTGTTTGAGTCCACAGTGCTCTCTGGATATAGGTGAACTACAACTCCAAAACTCATGGTCAATGCCCACCAAACTCTTATAGCATTTTCTCTTGGTTATGGGAGTTTTGTGTGGGAAGTTTGTGTCTTTCTGCCATTCCTGCCAGGATATCTATGTTGAGTTCATCCAAACAGGTCCAGGTTTCACACTGAGTGTATAAATACATTTAAAGACATATTAACTATATGTATTATTGTGTTAGAGTGTCATTCTGTGTCATTTTGGTTGGTGGTGTGCCCCAGGATTTTTCAAATGTAAAAAGTGTGCCGCGGCTCAAAAAAAGTTGGGAAACACTGAAGTAGGAGATAAAGGTACCACATTAAGTGGGGAGGCAAATTTTGACTGAAATATGAGGCCGTTAAAGAACTCCAGGAATGCTGAGGAATGCGGAAGGAACAACAAGGGACTCTGGGAACGCTGAGAGATGAGGTGTACGTCAGCTCCCCCTGGTGGCCAGAGTTTGCCTCTGTTCGTCTATATGTGTGTACTGTGTATGTGGAAACGGCAGGGATTGTCTGCTAAGTATGTGTACCTGTAATCCGCTCTGAGTCTCCTTTGGGGTGAGAAGAGCAGAATATAAATAAAGTAAGTAAATAAATAAATAATAAAACAACCAAGAAACAACAACAGCAAAAAGTTCTACATAAAGAGACCCTTCTCTTTTTGGAAAGTGTGCCAGACCCGCAGAGGGACGCAGCATTCTGAAAATCCGCCTCTTTCCAAGAAGCCTAAATGAAGAAGGATGGTGAGTTTGAATGGTTGAATGAATGGATCGTGAGTGAACGTGAGAGTAAATGTGATGCTTGTGAAATCAATATACCATCGCTATTATACAAATGCAGTGTGTGTCTACTTCTTTCTCTGAAAGTGCCTGATGCACTCTGTCTAGGGTTGCCACCTGTCCCGTATTATACGGGACGTCCCGTATTTTAAGCTCTGAATTTCATGTCCCGTATTTTCAGCTCCTGTCCCATATTGACAGGACAGGACAGGTAACAACCACAAAGTGGGACAAGAACTATGCAAAATATCTAATATTATTATATCACAACATGGCTTGTTTAGCCGGAACACAGTAATAGGTGCAATTCACAACAATCAATAGTTTCTATATAAACGCCCATATAGACATATTAACAATAACAGTAATATACAGCGCCACTTGGATCACAGTACCTTGGGAAAAGTTTGAAAGAGAGGTAAGTCCGGACAGGTGGAAAGGTAAGTCTCTCCTTCAAACTTTTCCCAAGGTACTGTGATCCCAGCGGCACTGTATATTACTGTTATTGTTAATATGTCTATATGGACGTTTATATGGAAACTATTGATTGCTGTGAATTGCACCTATTATTGTGTTTGGGCATGACAAGCCATGTTCTGATATAATAATATTTAATATTTTGCATAGTTCTTGTCCCACTTTGTGGTTGTTAGCTGCATTTCTACAGCTTATTCTGAGTCATATTCCAGACAGGACAGGTGGCAGCCGGAGGCGAGGATGGGCCAGCAGTGAGCGCCACCGCACCGTCAGCAGCTTCTCCATGGGGCTTGTGCGCGCTCGCTCGCCTTGCACTCACTTGCAGGCATGGCAGGCAGCAGAGCAGCCCCAGCAGCGGCATGCCTGCCCGACCACAGGTGGCACCTTGCTGCACCACCAGGCCAGTATCCACCTTCTTCCTGGCCTGCCCCCTGCCCTATGGCGGGCTCCGCTCAGGTCAGCCAATGAGGACAGGCCACCATGGAGCATGCGCACGGGAGGGAGGCAAGAGCAGCAGAGACACCACAAGGCTGAGCTGAGAGCAGGACACCGAGTATGAAGTGTCCCTTATTTTTGTGAAAAATCCCATATTTTTATGTAACCGTCCCTTATTTCTTATATCAAAAAGTGGCAACCTTAACTCTGTCCCACTGAAAACAGATTAAAGAACTGGGTTGTTATAGGTTTTTCGGGCTGTATGGCCATGTTCTAGAAGCATTCTCCCCTGACGTTTTGCCTGCATCTGTGGCAAGCATCCTCAGAGGTTGTGAGACCTGACAACCTCTGAGGATGCTTGCCATAGATGCAGGCAAAACGTCAGGAGAGAATGCTTCTAGAACATGGCCATACAGTCCAAAAAACTTACAACAACCCAGTGATTCTGGCCATGAAAGCCTTTGACAATACAGATTAAAGAACATTTTTAAGGTTCAAAAAGTATCCATCCCACTCTAGTCCCATAGTGTCACTTCTGAATGCCTCTCCAGGGTTCTTCCCTACCTCTCTCCAGAGATGGGCCATATGCCCAAACACTCACCTGGCGGAGCAATTCTGTCTCTGTAGGTTGGCGTGTAGGGGCTCATAGTGAGCAACATGACGTACAAACCGAAGGTAAACATCCCGGCCAGGAAAGAGTACAAAATGAGATAGAAGATGATGATCAAGGCTGCAAGACAAGAGAAAATCATGAGCATGAGATTATGCACAGGTTAGTGAGCACTAGAATATTTATGCAAATAGGCACACCTCCACTTATTTATGTGCTGCCTTTCCCCATATGATGCACAGGGGAGGATTATTATCAACATTATTGTTGATATGACACGATGTCACACGATTTTTGTTCCTGAGTGATCAATGTCATTTCCTAATTGGTTCTATTCTAAAAACATGGAAAATATTTATTATGCCACAAAAACTTTATTTTGGAAGGTTAAAAATGGCATATTTTCCTTAAGGCCAGTTTCATCGCCTTACACAGTACACTTACTTACTGAGGCGATCCCTCATTGTCCGGGTAAGATTGTCCGCCAAGTTTGGTGAACTGGTGGTGGGTCCGTAGGTGACCTTGGAGCCCTATTCTTGACCTCCCCCGATTCCCTAGTGAGCCATGACACTTAAAATGGTGCCAAACTGCATCACTTCGATAGTACAGATGCAGGATTTGGCTTCAACTTATTTATTTATTTATTTATTTATTTATTTTGACAGTGTTTATATTCCGCCCTTCTCAGCCTGCAGAGGACTCAGGGCGGATCGCAATGCACATATACATGGCAAACATTCAATGCCATAGACACACAACATATATAGACAGACACACAGAGGCTATTTAACTTTCTGGCCATCGGGAGAGCTGACGCTTCACCGTCCACTTGTGATACTGATGGAGTACTTCCTCATTCTTTTGCACACTGCTAGAGAGTTTTCTGGCATCGTAAATTAGTTAAATAAGCCTCCCCGCATAAGCAATACCTAAATTTCCTACTTGACAGATGCAACTGTCTTTCGGGCTGCATAGGTCAACAGCAAGCTAGACTATTAATGGTCAGGAGCTTACTCCGACCCAGGCTGGCTTTGAATTCATGATCTTTTGGTCAGTAGTGATTTTAATGCAGCGGACTCCTAACCAGCTGTGCCACAACCCGGACTTACTCCAGCTCTTGGCCGTCCTGCCCATGAATTGCCGTGTTTCCGGGTTCCATATGAAGGTCTTCACACCCTTGGCCCATTCTCCCCAGGTTTTCTTGTTCGTCGCTCTGGCTTTCTTCGCCGCCGCCGCCTCTTCCTCTGTGAGCGCTCCATCTCTATTTTCCTGGAAGAAGGACAAAAACAAACCTCGCACGCACTCCATACACACACTCTTTGTCTTTGCTTTCCTGCCCCTTCCCCACCGGATTCAGCGAAGTATTCCATCAGCACAAAATAAACCCCCACGGATTGATTTACTACCTGTTCCTTGCTGCAAGATCTTTAGCCTTCTTTACCCAAGAGTCTCAGGAATCCATAGCATTGAGCCACGGCAGTTAAAGTGGGGCTAACCCACATTAATTCTACAGTGCAGATGCACCATACTTTCAAGGTCCATTTATTCCAGCCCATTGCTGACACGACTATTCTGCTAATATAATCAGTACTCCTCCAATGGAAGAGAGTCCTTTAGCATCTAGGACAGTCTGTCCCACACTTGGACGCCTTGTACTTCGGCAGGTTTCGCTTAATCTTGTGTCAAAACCCCCTCCTTGTCATTTGAGCCCATTGGTTTAGTTCCTGGAGCAACTGAAACCAAATTTGCTCCGTCATCTATGCGACATCCTGATAAACATTTGCCGAAGAGCTATCTCATCACCTTGTCTCTTTTTCTCATCTCCAAACGAAACATATTCGGTCTGCTCTTTGTATAGTTTCGACTGCAGGGCTCTCTGAAATAAATAAAGCCATTGTCCTCCCAAACCTGCTGTACGCTTACGAAATGTGGACTGTCTACCAGGCCCGGATTAGCGGACTGTGCCGCCCAAGGCCGCCTGTCTAATTGCTGCCCCCTGGGGGGCGGGGCCTCTTGCGGGGGGGCTCTTGCGAGGGGCGTGGCCGGCAAGAGGGAGAAGGCGTCGCCGGAAGTCCCGCCCCTAGGGCGCCACTCTTTCCTTCAGTGAAGGGAGGAGGGGCGCCGATGCGAGCGCGGCGGCGGTAGCCGCATGAGTCGCCCTAGGGGCGGGACTTCCAGCGGCGCCTTCTCCCCTCACGCCGGTTCCGCCCCCTCCCTTCGCTGAAGGGAGGAGGGGCGGAGCTGCTGCCGGCGAGAAGGAGAAGGCGCCGCCGAAAGTCCCGCCCCTAGGGCGACTCATGCGGCTGCCGCCGCCGCGCTCGCACCGGCGCCCCTCCTCCCTTCACTGAAGAGTGGCGCCCACCCGTGCGAGCGGGGCGGCGGCGGGGGAAGCCTCGTTAATCAACCTAGGGGCAGCGGGACTTCCCCTCACCCCTTCCTTCAGGCCCGGAAATGCCGCCCCCCAAAATCTGCCGCCCGAGGCCATGGCCTCGGGTGGTCTTATGGGTAATCCGGGCCTGCTGTCTACAGCAGTGTTTCCCAACCAGTGTGCCGTGAGCGATCATCAGGTGTGCCGTGGGAAATTGGAACCTCCAATACCCTTACTTATTAAAGGAGCGCTGCTACGTCACTTTACAAAATGCACAATTAATCATACATAATCATATGCAAAAAAAACACATTCAAAGTACCCAATCCAGCTGGAGAAAATTGAAAGGTAGTTCGGCGTGGTCGCCACAGAGAGCGGAGGAGTTGCGAACCAGGAAGTAGCGAGTTCACGGAGCGCTCCTCTACGGAATACTCACGATATTTGATGAAATCACGGAAGTGAGTGCAAAAAACAAAGTGTATCCTCACGATGCTATCCAATGTCAGTTCCGGGATCCGCACAATAACACAGTCAGTTTGCGGACAATTTAAAGAAGCAGAACCATAATCATAGCGACAAGGTAGAAAATCACGTAGATAATCACATATATTCAAATCGCCACAGATAGATGTGGCAATGGGATCGAAAGCTGGCATGGGCAAACTTGGACCTTCCAGGTGTTTTGGACTCCAACTCCCACCATTCCTAGCAGCCTCAGGCCCTTTTCCTCCCCCCCCCCCCAGCCACTTAAGTAGGAAAGGGCCTCAGGCTGTTAGGAATGGTGGGAGTTGAAGTTCAAAGCACCCAGAGGGCCAAAGTTTTCCCATGATTGACAGCTGTTGAGCAAGACATTTGTGTGTGTCTTTCTGCCATTCGTGTCAGGATATCTATGTTGTGTTCATCGAAACAGGCCCAGGTTTCACACTGAGTGTATAAATACATTAAAACATATTAACTATATGTATTACTGTGTTAGAGTGTCATTTTGTGTCATTTTGGTCAGTGGTGTGCCCCAGGATTTTGTAAATGTAAAAAAGGTGCCGCGGCTCAAAAAAGGTTGAAATATACTGGTCTACAGATGTCATATGCAACTCCTAGAACCATCCCATCAGCGCTGCCTCTGAAAAATCCTGCAAATCTCCTGGGAAGACAGGCAGACAAGTGTCAGCATGCTGGAAGAAGCAAAGACCACCGGCATTGAAGCGATGCTCCTCCGCCATCAACTCTGCTGGACCGGCCACATTGTCCAAATGCCTGATCACCATCTCCCAAAGCAGTTACTCTACTCTGAACCCAAGAATGGGAAACATAATGTTGGTGGACAGGAAAGGAGATTTAAAGATCAGCTTAAAACCATCCTCAAAAACTGTGGCATAGATAGACAACAAGAACGGGGAAGCCCTGGCCCTTGAGCGCTCTAACTGGAGGTCAGCTGTGACCAGCAGTGCTGTGGAATTCAAAGAAGCACGATCAGAGAGAAACGTCCCAAGAGGAAGGTGTATCAAGCCAACCCTGACCAGGACCACCTTCCATCTAGAAACCATTGTCCTCACTGCAGAAGAAGATGCGGATCAAGAATAGGGCTCTGCAGCCACCTACGGACCCATCGGCAAGACATTACACTTGGAGGACCATCATCCTCAAGCTACGAGGGTAAATCTCTGATATGTCACTCCGGCAAAAAATGTGGGAACAAACAACAATCCTGATGGAGACTCCAAAGGTCATCTAGTCCGACCTTCTTTCTTTCTGGAACGACGAGAGAGCCCCTGGAGAGCCATAATGAGCTCCATTCCAGGAGAGAGAGAGAGAGAAGGCTGGACTAGATGACCTTGGGAGTCCTCATCCAACTCTAGCTAGTCATACGATCCTAAAGGTGCAGCTACATTGCAGAATGACACCACTTTGTCAGAGAAAGCTAAAGGCCACATAAAAGTACAATTGCCATGAGTGCACAGCGTTGAAGCATGGTGGTTAAAGTGGTGCCAAATGGCATCAATTCAACAGTGTAGATGCACCCAAAGTGCAAGCTGAGTGGCGCGATGGTCTTCTACTTTTTCCACAAGAAGTTCCCTTTTCCAGGCAAATCATCCTGGGCTAAACAAGGCGACTTTGGAGCGCTGAACTTGTCGTCAATCCATCCATCCGGAGCCTCCGACTCAAAGAGGGAGCAGAGCCAGGACAACCTGATCCACCCAGCCCTGATCTCGCCTGGCCCGGGAACAGCTTCCTGTCACTTACATAATGGGGACGCAGAGCACAAACTGTCCATCAATGCATCATGAGTGTTACATGAGAAGGGAGAGAAAGTGAACATTAAAATAGGAACATAGGGAGGGCCCTTTCCAGACAAACAACTAAAGAGGAAGACTGAAGTATCCCTTGCACAGTTCTGCCCTACTCCTCCTCCCCATAAATCAATTGGGACTTCATCATAATAATAATAATAATAATAATCTATTACATATAATAAAAGTCAGTGTTTGCGGTGGTGCGGCCGAGCGACCGAGCGAGCGACGGGAGGAATATGTGGCAGCGTTTCGATTGGCTGCCATTGTGGGATTATTTGCATAACGGGCTCTAACTGGCCAGCCTCAGAACACCAACATTCTATGGCCCCAGACAGAGGGGATTGGTTGCCACTGAAATGGAATTTGCATAACTGCCTCCAAATGGCCAACCACATTCAAACATTCTAAAGTGACTCAGAGGGAAAGGGAAAGGCCCACAGCACTGACAGATCAGGACCAAACTTGGCAAACATTTATTTATTAAATTAATAAATTAAATTAATTATTAAAATTAATATTAAGTATTTATTAAACTCGCAAGGCTGACTGCTACCCGCCGGAGGGCGTTCTCTGTCATAGCACCTACGCTGTGGAACGCCCTCCCGGCCGGAACTCGGGCTATGAAGGACTTGCTCCCGTTTAGACGGGCCTGTAAACATACCTGTTTAAGCAGGCCTTTGGTGAGTAAGTCCTGCCCATGCCCCGCCATCTATTCGTTCTTCTGAGGATGATGTGCTGTTCATTGTGTTAACTGTGTTATTAATTACTATACTGCTGTTGTTTTTAATTGTTTTTAACTGCTTATTGCCTGTATTTTACTGTGCCCTTCGGCTCCTGTAAGCCGCCGCGAGCCTCAGGGAGTCGGCGGCATAGAAGCCCGAATAATAAATAAATAAATAAGTAAACAGGCGACCAATGGCCCACTTCACTACCTGGTGTGGTTTAGGGCAGGAGGGGCCACGAATGATGGGATTTGCAGTACCTTCACGTCATTCACTTCCCAAACAACACTAAAGCCCCTATAAAACACAAACCAGGCCCAAAATTGACAGAAAGGCTTCCTTAACTTGATTTTCCTGACTAGGCCTCAGCTCATGGGATATTGTTAGGCTTCCTTAACTTGATTTTCCTGACTAGGCCCCTGGGACTCGCAGTACCTTCACGAAGTTCCTGAGACCACTGCAAGGCACATAATCATCTAATAGGAACCAACCTTGGCACACAATGCCTTCCTAAAATAACCCAGGCCCTGCCGGGTCCTCAGCTAGTAATAATAATAATAATTATTATTATTATTTATTTATACCCCACCACCATCTCCCCAAGGGGACTCAGGGCAGCTTACATGAGGCCAAGCCCAACAAATACAGCAAAACTAATCAACAACATAATAATACAACATTAAAATATAATGAATTTTAAAATTACAAAAAATACAAGTAAACACACAAAGGAGTATAAAATCACAATAATAGAATCACAATAATTCAATGGGAAATAAAAATGGGATGCAAGTATTGCTGTTACATAATAAACTCAAACGGGAAATATGGCGAATGCATAGAGCAGTGTTTCCCAACCAGTGTGCCGTGAGCGATCATCAGGTGTGCCGTGGGAAATTGGCACTCTCCCCCCTCCTAGCAGCCCCCTCACAGGTTTCCAAGAAACAAATTGAGCCTCTCCGCTTGGAAATGTTTTGGTTTTTTTTACTATTTTATTGGATTTTTCAAGAGTTGCCTCCCCACCCCCAACCAAGGAACTGTTTATAACAGGTTCATGACATCCATAGGTAACTGGAAGCAAGTTAAATTTCACAAAGGTCTGGAGAACAAGCTCTATGAGGAGCGGCTTGAAGAGCTGGGCAGGTTTAGCCTGAAGAAGACTGAGAGAAGACATGATAGCCATGTATAAGTATGTGAGAGGAAGTTGTGTTCATCGAAACAGGCCCAGGTTTCACACGGAGTGTATAAATACATTTAAAAACATATTAACTATATGTATTGCTGTGTTAGAGTGCCATTTTGTGTCATTTTGGTTGGTGTGTGCCCCAGGATTTTGTAAATGTAAAAAATGTGCCACGGCTCAAAAAAGGTTGAAAAACACTGGCATAGACACCGAAATTAAGATTCTTAGATACTTCAAAAAGAACAGAAATCAGAGGAAAAAGTTGACAAGCGCAATATATAAATGGATGGTCAAATATTATGGATATATCATAGGAACATCTATATAAATAAAAATGTAATGTTCGTTTGTGGGATTAACATAACTCAAAAACCACTGGACGAATTGACACCCAATTTGGACACAATACACCTATCAGGCCAACGGGTGACCGTCACTCATAAAAATAGTGAAAAACACAGGGGAAAGGACTTAAAAAGCAAAAAAAGCAAAAAGATGCTACAGCGCATGCGCAAAAATGACTCCCCTGGCAAACAAAACACACAATAGCATATCCACACTATCTTCTGGACTACAGTTCCCAGCATCCCCTAGACCAGGCCCTTTAGGAGACGAAGATCCAAATGCACTGCTTCCAAGCTGCAAGCTTTCTTCTCCTTGGATTTCTTTGAGAGCATCCCAATCCCTGCATATTTCCACTTCCCTATTCCTGGACTGCAACTCCCAGCACTCCTCCAGATAGGATAGAGATAGATGGTTGGTTGGTAGGTAGGTAGGTAGATTGATCGATCAGGAGGACTGCTGGGAGTTGCAGTCCAAGAGTAGGTAGAGAAGGAAGGAAAGAGAGAAAGAGAAAGGGAAAGAAAGGGAAGAGGAAGGAAGGAGAGAAGGAAAGAAAAAAGGGAAGGAGAGAGAGAGAGAAAGGAGAGAAAGAGAGAGGGAAGTTTACAGCTAGTTATAAAGTAAATAGCAGAAAGAAAGCCTCTTACAAGATAAACAATAGAGGAACGAATGAAGGGAGTTTGCATAAAGAGAAGTATAAAATACTGGAAATAAAATGCATTTGGGAATGGTATAAAACCCTCAGCCCAATTATCAAATATGGAAAGAGGAATAACTCAATTTGCTGGCATCATGGAGCAAATAAAGGGTGGTACGTCCACGTTGATCCTTCTCTTCCAACACAATTACTAGTCATTGTGACATGTCTTACTCCCAAATAAATGGATACAGGATAGCGGCTTCTTCTAAGCTAGAATCTGATCTAAAACTAAACGTTTTCTGGCTCATTGTTTCCATGCCCTCAGTGACTTAAGCATCATAGGTTGAAGGTGAGAGCAAGTCACCACCACTGGGACCTCCAGGTGCCCTCACGTGACCCCAGACGACAGTGCCTCTGAATGAAGTCCATTCCGAGAATGTCCTGCAAGTCCCCACGGGATGCGTCATCAAAGCGGTGAGTGATGACACCAAGACACGGAGAGGTGGGAAGGGAATTCCAGAGCTCCAGGTTAGGGGTCTGCCCATTGAGCCTCCATCCTCCAGACTCCCAAATGCCTCACTAGACCCAAGACCAAGCTCACTCTGCTCCAAGCCAAGCACAAGAGGCTACCCAGAGCTGCAGAGAGTCTGAATTTATACACAAGCCAGGCCTATCTATCCCGAGGAAAGTTTTTTTTTTCTCTCTGACCCACAATAAAAACCCAAAGATTCCTGCTCAACATGGCCCAGTGGGGTGGCATTTCCTTTCTAACAGCAGGCTAGCTAGTGGTTTCTATGTACTGGTTCTGAAAATGGTTTGGAAATGCTGACCACTCCAAATCCGTGCACAAGCTAATCAAGCCTGCTAATTGCAACATTCACACTTGGTTCAAACAGACAAGGATTCTTTCTCCCACCACAGGTATATATACCCTCCACTTGCCTCACTTCCTCAGGTATATATACAGGTATTCCGCAGGTATATATACCGTCCGATTGCCTCACTTCCTCAGGTATATATACAGGTATTCCGCAGTTATATATACCGTCCGCTTGCCTCACTTCCTCAGGTATATATACAGGTATTCCGCAGGTATATATACCCTCCGCTTGCCTCACTTCCTCAGGTATATATACAGGTATTCCGCAGGTATATATACACTCCACTTGCCTCACTTCCTCAGGTATATATACAGGTATTCCGCAGGTATATATACCCTCCACTTGCCTCACTTCCTCAGGTATATATACAGGTATTCCGCAGGTATATATACCCTCCACTTCCTGACTTCCTCAGGTATATATACAGGTATTCCGCAGGTATATATACCCTCCACTTGCCTCACTTCCTCAGGTATATATACAGGTATTCCGCAGGTATATATACCCTCCACTTGCCTCACTTCCTCAGGTATATACAGGTATTCCGCAGGTATATATACCCTCCACTTGCCTCACTTCCTCAGGTATATATACAGGTATTCCTCAGGTATATATACAGGTATACCCCCTCCACTTGCCTCACTTCCTCAGGTATATATACAGGTATTCCGCAGGTATATATACCTCCACTTGCCTCACTTCCTCAGGTATATATACAGGTATTCCGCAGGTATATATACCCTCCACTTGCCTCACTTCCTCAGGTATATATACAGGTATTCCGCAGGTATATATACCCTCCACTTGCCTCACTTCCTCAGGTATATATACAGGTATTCCGCAGGTATATATACCCTCCACTTGCCTCACTTCCTCAGGTATATATACAGGTATTCAGGTATATATACCCTCCACTTGCCTCACTTCCTCAAGTATATATACAGGTATTCCGCAGGTATATATACCCTCCACTTGCCTCACTTCCTCAGGTATATATACAGGTATTCCGCAGGTATATATACCATCCACTTGCCTCACTTCCTCAGGTATATATACAGGTATTCCCATCCACTTGCCTCACATCCTCAGGTATATATACAGTATTCTGCAGGTATATATACCCTCCGCTTGCCTCACTTCCTCAGTTATATATACAGGTATTCCGCAGGTATATATACCATCCACTTGCCTCACTTCCTCAGGTATATATACAGGTATTCTGCACGTATATATACCCTCCGCTTGCCTCACTTCCTCAGGTATATATACAGGTATTCCGCAGGTATATATACCATCCACTTGCCTCACTTCCTCAAGTATATATACAGGTATTCTGCACGTATATATACCCTCCGCCTGCCTCACTTCCTCAGTTATATATACAGGTCTCTCTCTCGGCATTACTTCGCGAACGAAGATTCAGGAAGGACTCATCCCACGCTTTTTACAAGCGCGTTGATGACTAAAAAGGCCAATCTGAGATAGGCAAGTTCGGTTGCAGAAAGCGCAGCAGAAAGTCTCCTTGGGTGATGTTTTTTCCAAGTTGCAGTTCTTTCTGCGTTGTCGTTTCTCTTCGAGACCCATTCGGCGTGTCTTCTCGAAAGAGGCCGCAGCATTGTGGATAGTGCTTCTCCATGCCTCCCGATGTGAGGCCAGGGTGGACCATTGTTGGTGATCAATCTGGCCAAGCCTGAGATGTTGTTTCAGGGAGTCCTTATATCTCTTTTGGGGCGCCTCTCTTGCGCTGACCCGTGGCGAGTTCACCGTAGAGTAGTATCTTTGGGAGGCGGTGGTCCTCCATCCTAGAGACGTGTCCTGCCCAGCGCAGCTGTGTTCTCAATAGCATGGCCTCAATGCTGGTGATCCCTGCTTGCTCAAGGACAGCAACATTCGTCACATAGTCGGTCCAGTGTATATTTAGGATTGTGCGAAGACAGCGCTGATGAAAGCGCTCGAGGAGTCGTAGGTGTTGGCGATAGGTGACCCATGTTTCAGACCCATAGAGGAGAATGGACAGTATGATAGCTCTGTACACACTGATTTTGGTGCTTTGTCTCAGGTGCTTGTTGCTCCAGACTCTTTTGTGAAGCCTTCCGAATGCACTATATGCCTTTGATAATCTGTGATCTATCTCTTTGTCAATCTTGGCGTCTGAAGAGATGATGCTTCCCAGGTAGGTGAACTGCTGAACGGACTTAAGCACAGATGTGCCTATGCTGACGTGAGGATGGTGGTGTTCTTCCTGTGGTGCGGGCTGGTAGAGGACTTCCGTTTTCTTCAGGCTGACTTCCAGCCCAAACAGCTCTGCAGCTGTTGCAAAGCAGGATGTGGCGCTGCAGGGCTGCTTCTGAATGGGCGACAAGGGCAGCATCGTCAGCAAAAAGCAGCTCACGGACTAGATAGTTTAGAGTCTTAGTGCGAGCCCTCAGACGGCTTAAGTTGAACAAGCTACCATCAGTACGATAGCGTATATATACGCCGTCTTCTTCTTGTAGGTCTGCCATAGCCCTTTGGAGCATCATGCTGAAGAAGATTGTAAATAGGGTTGGTGCAAGAACACAACCTTGTTTCACTCCATTAGTTATGAGAAAGGGCTCCGAGAGAGCATCGCCATATCTGACTTGACCGTGCTGGCCCTCATGTAACAGGACAATCATTTTGAGGAACTTGGGGGACATCCTAGACGTTCCAGGATCTGCCACAGACCTTTCCTGCTCACAGTGTCGAAGGCTTTGGTGAGATCGACAATGTTACATAGAGTCCTTTGTTCTGCTCTCTACATTTCTCTTGCAGTTGTCTAAGGGCAAAAACCATATCTGTGGTGCTCCTATTTGCTCTGAAGCCGCATTGGCTTTCAGGGAGAAGTTCTTCTGCAATAGCCGGAACTAATCTGTTCAGGAGTATCCTTGCAAGGATTTTTCTAGCAATGGAGAGCAGTGTTATACCTCGATAGTTTGAGCAATCGGATTTTGTTCCCTTTTTCTTATACAGGGTGATGATAACTGCATCTCAGAGATCTGATGGCAGTTCACCTTTTTCCCAGCAACTCACAAGGAGCTCGTGGAATTTAGCATGCAGTACATGACCTCCCTGTTTCCAAGCTTCAGGTGGGATTCCATATATACAGGTATTCCGCAGGTATATATACCATCCACTTGCCTCACTTCCTCAGTTATATATACAGGTATTCCGCAGGTATATATACCATCCACTTGCCTCACTTCCTCAAGTATATATACAGGTATTCTGCACGTATATATACCCTCCGCTTGCCTCACTTCCTCAGGTATATATACAGGTATATATACCATCCACTTGCCTCACTTCCTCAGTTATATATACAGGTATTCCGCAGGTATATATACCCTCCACTTGCCTCACTTCCTCAGGTATATATACAGGTATTCCAGGTATATATACCCTCCACTTGCCTCACTTCCTCAGTTATATATACAGGTATTCTGCAGGTATATATACCATCCACTTGCCTCACTTCCTCAAGTATATATACAGGTATTCTGCAGGTATATATACCCTCCGCTTGCCTCACTTCCTCAGGTATATATACAGGTATTCCGCAGGTATATATACCCTCCACTTGCCTCACTTCCTCAGGTATATATACAGGTATTCCGCAGGTATATATACCCTCCACTTGCCTCACTTCCTCAAGTATATATACAGGTATCCTGCAGGTATATATACCCTCCACTTGCCTCACTTCCTCAGGTATATATACAGGTATTCCGCAGGTATATATACCATCCACTTGCCTCACTTCCTCAGTTATATATACAGGTATTCCGCAGGTATATATACCATCCACTTGCCTCACTTCCTCAAGTATATATACAGGTATTCTGCACGTATATATACCCTCCGCTTGCCTCACTTACTCAGGTATATATACAGGTATTCCGCAGGTATATATACCCTCCACTTGCCTCACTTCCTCAGGTATATATACAGGTATTCCGCATGTATGTATACCATCCACTTGCCTCACTTCCTCAGTTATATATACAGGTATTCCGCAGGTATATATACCCTCCACTTGCCTCACTTCCTCAGGTATATATACAGGTATTCCGCAGGTATATATACCCTCCGCTTGCCTCACTTCCTCAGGTATATATACAGGTATTCCGCAGGTATATATACCCTCCACTTGCCTCACTTCCTCAGTTATATATACAGGTATTCCGCAGGTATATATACCCTCCACTTGCCTCACTTCCTCAGTTATATATACAGGTATTCCGCAGGTATATATACCCTCCACTTGCCTCACTTCCTCAGGTATATATACAGGTATTCCGCAGGTATATATACCCTCCACTTGCCTCACTTCCTCAGTTATATATACAGGTATTCCGCAGGTATATATACCCTCCACTTGCCTCACTTCCTCAGGTATATATACAGGTATTCCGCAGGTATATATACCCTCCACTTGCCACACTTCCTCAGTTATATATACAGGTATTCCGCAGGTATATATACCCTCCACTTGCCTCACTTCCTCAGGTATATATACAGGTATTCCGCATGTATATATACCCTCCACTTGCCTCACTTCCTCAGGTATATATACAGGTATTCTGCAGGTATATATACCATCCACTTGGCTCACTTCCTCAGTTATATATACAGGTATTCCGCAGGTATATATACCATCCACTTGCCTCACTTCCTCAAGTATATATACAGGTATTCTGCACGTATATATACCCTCCGCTTGCCTCACTTCCTCAGGTATATATACAGGTATTCCGCAGGTATATATACCCTCCACTTGCCTCACTTCCTCAGTTATATATACAGGTATTCCGCAGGTATATATACCATCCACTTGCCTCACTTCCTCAGGTATATATACCCTTTGCTTGCCTCACTTTCAACAGACCTCTGAACAAACCTCTGAGGATGCTTGCCATGGATGCAGGTGAAACATCAGGAAAGAATGCTACCAAAACATGGCCATACAGTCCGAAAAACTCACAGCATACCAGTTTTGAAATTGTTTCTTGAATTAGCACATGATGTAAGACATTTTTTGTTCCTGGGATATAATTATCATTTCCTAATCGGTTCCATCATCAAAACATGGGAAATATTTATTAAACTGCAAAAACTTTGTTTTGGTGGGAGGGACACCCCGAAGCACATTTAGCTCATGTTTTTCAATGAATATCTCCTCATCGAGTCTCAACCAATTCAACCTAGTTTGTATCACAAAAATAACAAAGTTTCTGGAAGAGAACAACTACTTGCAAAATAAGGATTGCATAAGCCAGTGTTTCCCAACCACTGTGCCGTGAGTGATCATCAGGTGTGCCGTGGGAAATTGGAACCTCTAATACCCTTTCTTCCCCTTTCTGTTGCAAGAGTTCAGGATGCTCTTTGATTGTGTGTTAACTATAAATCCCAGAAACTGTAACTCCCAAATGTCAAGGTCTATTTTCCCCCAACTCCATCTGTGTTCACATTTGGGCATATTGAGTATTCATGCCAAGTTTGGTCCTGATCCAACATTGTTTCAGTCCACAGTGCTCTCTGGATATAGGTGAACTACAACTCCAAAACCCAAGGTCAATGCCCACCAAACTCTTATAGTATTTTCTCATGGTTATGGGAGTTCTGTGTGGGAAGTTTGTGTCTTTCTGCCATTCCTGCCAGGATATCTATGTTGTGTTCATCGAAACAGGTCCACGTTTCACACTGAGTGTATAAATACATTTCAGAAACATATTAACTATATGTATTACTGTGTTAGAGTGTCATTTTGTGTCATTTTGGTTGGTGGTGTGCCCCAGGATTTTGTAAATGTAAAAAATGTGCCGCGGCTCAAAAAAGGTTGAAAAACACTGGCATAAACAAAACAAGAATAACACTTTCAAAGTAAGAACAGATTTTCCCCAAAAAAAACTTTGTTACATAGTGCCATTGAAGGAATAGACACCCACAGACAGCATGGACCCTGTGCTCAATTTATGCAAAAATTACTTATTATGTTTATGTTTATTTATACCTCGCTTTTTCACTCTGTTCCCCCGAATTTTCATAGTGACATTGAAAGTATGCACATACACAGGCAGCTTGGACCCTGTGCTCAATTTATGCACACATTGCTTATTATTTTTATGTTTATGTTTATCTTTATCTTTATGTATAACCCGCTTTTTCTCCCCACAAAGGAGACTCAAAGCAGCTAAGCAAGTGTTTAGGGCACCCAAAACATTTCCTTGTGCCAGTTCAAACACCACCTTTGCTACATCAAAACTGAAGCAGTGGCCCTTTCTCAAGGTGGTGTTTCATGTGGAGCTGGTAACATTGCAATTGGCCAATCCTTAAATGATTATTTACAGAATCCCATAGCTGTCATTGCCTTGCTGTGTGAAGGATCCTGGAAATCATCATCCAAGGAAGGTCTCATCAACCGCCACTGTGTTGCACAAATACAGAAGCACCGCAATGGCCTGAAACCAATGTCATCATAGACCCTGCAACAGATGCAATTACATTGTTGTGGTTAAGAAAGTCTCCGCTGGTCAGCTCTGGCTCCTGGATGGAAAAGATTGGTTGAGCAACGTGATGGAAACCATTCTCAGCTCACAGGGTTTTGTAAATAAACACCAGCATTGTTAGAAAACTGCCCAACTGCAACACTATTTCAGTGAGGAATTTGTTTGGTTCACGTCATGTGCTTCTGAATCTGTCATAGACAAATTAACTGAGTCTTATCAGTGAGCCAATTGATGCTTTCAGTCAGGGGTGCTCATTAGGTAGCTCAGGAGCTACTAGTAGATCTTCGGCCCTCTTCCAAGTGATCTTCAGGCCTCACCAGCCGGATGGGGCGCTCCTGCCATGCGCGTGCACACCCTGCACGCACGTGCGCTCCTGCTGCTGGCTTCCGATCTCGCGGTGCTTCTTTCACCTGTGGGGCATTGCAGGAAGAAGGAAGCACAAGGCGGGGCCTCTGGAGGGAGCGCCCTGCTTCTCTCTCGTCCAGAAGCAGCTGCGCAGCCTCCATTGCCGGCGAGACAGGCAGGGCGGAGCGCTCCCTCTGGATGCCCCGCCTAGTGCTTTCTCCTTCCTGCAATGCCCCACAGGCGGAAGAAGGGCTGCGCAGGCGGAAAACAGCAGCGGGAGCATGCGGGGTGGCAAGAGCGCGTGGCGGCGGGAGCGCGCAAGAGCGCACGGCGGCGGTGGCAGGTAGATCTTTTGGACTTGGTTGCTTTAAGAGTAGCTCGCATGCTGAAAAAGTGTGAGCACCCCTGCTTTCAGTCCTAGGCGGACAGTAGATTTTGCTTCTGATACCTGGGAAATCTAGCTTTGCATTCTGTATTCATCATTCCATCTATCTATCTATATAAATGTAATGCTAGTTTGTGAGATTAAGATAACTCAAAAACCACTGGACGAATTGACACCAAATTTGGACACAATACACCTATCAGACCAACAAGTAACCATCACTCATAAAAACACTGAAAAACACAGCAGAGGGGACTTAAAAGGCCAAAAAGGCAAAAAGACGCTACAGCGGATGCGCAAAAACGACTCCCCTGGCAAACAAAATACACAATAGCATACACTAACTAACTAACTTTATTTCTTATGAGTCGCCCTCCACCAGAGGGCGACTCTGGGCGACTTACACAATTAAAATAAACAGGTTACATAGTCACCGCTTGTTACTAACAATCATAGGCTCTTCTGAAGAGCCATGTCTTGAGTGCCCCTAAAAATGTATGTAGATCAGGAGTGGCTCTTTGGTCTGGCGGGAGGGAGTTCCACAATATTGGGGCTACAATGGAGAAGGATCTCTGTCTTGTGGACTCCAAACGGACCTCTCTAGGGCCAGGGACATAGAGGAGATTCTCATGAGCTGACCGTGGCAGTCTCTGGTGGTGGAGGGGCATTAAACGGTCTCTTAGATATGAAGGACCCTGACCTCGAAAGGCCTTGAATGCTAGGACCAGGGTCTTGTAGAGGACTCTGTGTTCAACGGGAAGCCAATTTAAGTGCTGCAGAGACGGCGTTATATGGCACCTCATTGATGTTTTTGTGAGGAGTCTAGCAGCTGCATTTTTCACAATTTGGATCTTGCGAAGTGCTGCTCGAGGTAAGCCCACATACAAAGCATTGCACTAATCCAGCCTCGACGTAACCGTGGCATGGATTACTGTAGCCAGCGCCTCTGTTGGTAAGTAAGGCGCCAACTGCCTCGCTTGGCGTAGATGAAAGAAGGCCCTTTGACTAGTGGAGGCAATCTGGGCTTCCATCGTCATTTTGGAATCCAGTATAAGACGGAGACTTTTCACAGTGGGGGATGGAGCTAACGGTTCCCCTTCAAAAGATGGTAATAGACCGACCAATTCTGATGGGCGGCCAGGCCACAAGATTTCAGTTTTTGCTGGATTTACTTTCAATTTATGGGCATGTAGCCATCTTGTCACCGCTCCAAGACACCGGGTGAAGTTATCTGGTACTGAAGTTGTTCCAGGTTCTAGTTTTAGGAGAAGCTGGGTGTCATCAGCGTATTGGAAACATTCTAATCCAAATCTCCGGACTAGCTTGGCGAGAGGTCGAACATACATGTTAAACAACATTGGCGATAGAATAGCGCCTTGGGGTACTCCACAGTCGAGAGGAGATTTCTCAGATACTCGGCCCAGCCACTCCACTCGTTGGTTACGCCCTCGCAAGAATGAGTTGAACCATGTTATTGCTGATTCTTGAATTCCAATATCCACACTCTTCCACACTACAGCTCCCAGCATCCCCTAGACCAGGCCCTTTAGGAGAGGAGGATAATCCAAATGCACTGCTTCCAAGCTGCAAGCTTTCTTCTCCTTGGATTTCTTTGAGAGGCTCCCAATCCCTGCATATTTCCAATTCCCGATTCCCGGACTGCAACTCCCAGCTAAATTAGATAACTAGCTAGATTAGATAGAGAAAGATAGACAGGCAGGCAGGCAGGTAGATCAGGAAGACTGCTGGGAGTTGCAGGCCAAGAATAGGTAGAGAAGGAAGAAAGGGGGGAAAGAGGAAGGGAAAGAAAGGGGGGAAGTGAAGAGGAAGAGAAGGAAGGAAGGAGAGAAGGAAAGAAGGAGAGAAGGAAGGAGGGAAGGTTGGCCCCAGCAACGTGTGGTGGGTAAAGGTAGTCTTGAATAAGAAAGTTGGCAAAGCCTTTCCTTCTTTCCATTGACAGCAAGAACAAAAGCTTGCAAATATTAGATTTTGGACTCCAAGTCCTGGAATCCACGGCTGGTGAATTCTGGGAGTTGCAATTTGAATACTTTCCAGCAAAAGACTCTAAGTACAATTCTATTACTTTACAAAAAGACCACATTTAGTGCCATAAGGAAAAGCAAAGCAGTTAGTGTCCCTCCTTGGGACATACCCTGAGGATTGTCTTGTTGCAGGCAGCCATCTAATGGTAGAGCCATTAATCCTGTATTGGGCATGAAATATATTGGCCAACCCTCCAGAGTCCCATCCAAAGTTGGCAACTTACCGGACTGATGTTGCCGGCCTCGGCACCTCCCAATCTGGCATTTGCTTCCATGGCTTTGTGCAAAAAGGAGGGAAAGGGAGGAAAAGGCAGTCATTAGTCGAGTAGGAAATCCCCTCGTTGCCCTATGTCAACAAGCCAAGGCTCGCCTTTCTTTCCTTTTATCCCGAACCTCAAACTTGGAGGCATCCAACGGTTGCACCAATACAATTCCGTCTCTATGGAAAGCAAGAGGCCACCATGAAACCCAACGGAAAAGATTGAGACCTCTTTCGGGAGCTTTGCCGTTGCAGGGGAGAGGGAGAGTGCAATAAATAGATTGCTTTCATCAGGTATCCGAGATCCTGCAACAGGATTCCAGTCAAGAACGAAGGCGCTTGTCTACAGCATATTAATGTACACAAAGCAGTCGACCAAATGAGAAAACCCTGGAGAGACGAGAGGTTCTCTGGCAAGGGAATTGCTATTGTGTTTGCAACCAGGGGGGGGGGGGGTAGGGGTCGGTTTATGGAACATTATAAAACCACGAGACCCTAAACAAGAGGACCGGCTATATGGCATTATGCTGCTGTCACTCACAGGGGCCCCCGTGTATGAATCCTTCCAAAAACTCTTTAGCAGTGCCAGAGTTGCTATATTTATCCCTCCACATTCAGACTAGGCCACGGCTGGGATTCTGCAGGGTCAGTTTCCCAACCGTCTCAGATTCCAGGGACAATCCGAAAGGTCCCTGGGAAAGAGACAATGCGGACAGCACAAGCCCAAAGTGGATCCCCACCGTTGGGGATCCCATTATCCACACTAGTCCAAAGCTGGCACTTGTTCCCTGCTTTTCGATATGAAGTCGGGTTCCTCTGCTTTTGATTTGCTGGAAATGAAGCCTGGCAGGCCTTGTTCACTGTCTTGTTTCTACTTCTTCTCCTGGGCCACTCACAACAACCTGGCAGGCAAATACCAGATTGCATCTGGAGGACTTAGAACACCTCTCTAGGTATCTCTAGATCCTCCAATGCAATTCTGTATTCAACTTCCACTGGACGTTGACTATAGAGACATGCTGGAGGATCTAGAACAGCACTCTAGGTATCTCTAGACCCTCCAGTGCAACTCTGTATTCCGCTTCCACTGGAAGTTGACTATAGACATGCTGGAGGAACTAGAACACCTCTAGATATCCCTAGATTCTTCCGTGCAATTCTGTGTTCAACTTCCACTGGAAGTTGATGATAGAGTCATGCTGGAGGACCTAGAACACCTCTCTTGTTATCTCTAGATCCTCCAATACATATCTGTGTTCAGCTTCCACTGGATGTTGCCAATAGAGTTATGCTTGAGGATCTAGAACACATCTCTGGGTATCTCTGATCCTCCAATACATATCTGTGTTCAACTTCCACTGGACGTTGCCAATAGAGTCATGCTGGAGGACCTAGAACACCTCTCTAGGTATCTCTAGATCCTCCAATACATATCTGTATTCAGTTTCCACTGGACGTTGCCAGTAGAGTTATGCTGGAGGATCTAGAACACCTCTCTAGGTATCTCTAGATCCTCCAATACATATCTGTATTCAGCTTCCACTGGACGATGCCAGTAGAGTCATGCTGGAGGACCTAGAACACCTCTCTAGGTATCTCTAGATCCTCCAATACATATCTGTGTTCAGCTTCTACTGGACGTTGCCAGTAGAGTCATGCTGGAGGACCTAGAACACATCTCTGGGTATCTCTAGATTCTCCAATACATATCTGTATTCAGCTTCCACTGGATGATGCCAGTAGAGTCATGCTGGAGGACCTAGAACACCTCTCTAGGTATCTCTAGATCCTCCAATACATATCTGTATTCAGTTTCCACTGGACGTTGCCAGTAGAGTTATGCTGGAGGATCTAGAACACCTCTCTAGGTATCTCTAGATCCTCCAATACATATCTGTATTCAGCTTCCACTGGACGATGCCAGTAGAGTCATGCTGGAGGACCTAGAACACCTCTCTAGGTATCTCTAGATCCTCCAATACATATCTGTGTTCAGCTTCTACTGGACGTTGCCAGTAGAGTCATGCTGGAGGACCTAGAACACCTCTCTAGGTATCTCTAGATCCTCCAATACATATCTGTATTCAGCTTCCACTGGATGTTGCCAGTAGAGTCATGCTGGAGGACCTAGAACACCTCTCTAGGTATCTCTAGATCCTCCAATACATATCTGTGTTCAGCTTCCACTGGACGTTGCCAGTAGAGTCATGCTGGAGGACCTAGAACACCTCTCTAGGTATCTCTAGATCCTCCAATGCAATTCTGTATTTTGCTTGGAGGATCTACAGGCACCTGGAGAGGTGTTCTAGGTCCTCCATCATGATCCATTTTAAGAGATGGGAATAATGTGACAGGTGTTGGCCTGAAGATACTGACATCTTGCCAAGCACAGTGACAGAATCACAGATAGTTGGAAATCAATCTGTGTATTTTGAAAAATATCCATTATGGTCTGCCTCTGCATTATATGGTGAGATGGGATTCATATAGTGTGGTTAACTGCACTGAACTGTATTAGATGAGTCTATACTGACCATATAATTCAGTTTCAAATTGCATTGTATGACAGTGTGGATGGGACTTTACGCCATGTTGTTTCTTTTCTATCTGTTTCAAGAAGTGATGGAGGTATTGACAACGCATGGGTTAGGAATAGTCTGTGCAAAAGGCCACATATGAAGAATCTATGCAATGGATGGGGCTATATGAACATGAAGTGTACATAAATAAAATAATGGGATGTATGCACCAAAGTCTTAATATCCTGCCTCTGGGTCTGTGGGTGATGGGCTCTTTGGCCTGCTGTTTGTCACGCAGGCACTGTGTGTATATTTCCAAGTAAAACAAACATTTCAAAACGTGTAGAAACAGGGCAAGTACCATCGATGTAGTTGAGTGTTCTTGCTGAAGAAAGCAAATGCCAAGCAATAAAGGGAAAGCCACATACTTTTCCAGGGAGGCATGCTATAGAAACGGTGGCAACAACATGCTCCATGCCCACACGCTCCCAGCTTAAATGCCCTGTCTTGCTCTCTACGCTTGCTTTCAATGCTCTTTTCCCCAAAGTCTCGAAATACTAACACCCATTTTAAAAGAAGGATGTTTTGCAACATACTTTGCAGTCTGGCTGCCACCACATTAAAGCCTCCGATGAATGACAACCCCCTTACCATGAAAAGAGGATATACGTTCATGGCTACATAAAGTAACACAGTTTCCAAAGGAGACAGACATGTTTTCTATTTTGCTTTTGGGCCTGATGCCACTGTTAGCTGCTTCATGTTAAGTGGGTTCTATTCCAGGTTCTTTCTCAACTCTCCTCTGCCCTCTCCTGGCTAAAATCGCCCTGAAGGCAAGCCTTTATTGACAACAGAGTTGTAAAGACCTTAGGATTTAGTGGGGTTAGAGCAGGGGTGGGCAATTATTTTTTTCCAAGGGGCCACACGAGAACCACAAAATTTTACGGAGGGCCGCACCTAAAGGCGGAACTACATTCTAATCTACATTATTTATTTATTTATTTATTTACTATATTTACTATATTTACTATATATTACACATCATTAATATTAACATATTAATATAGCAATAAATATTCATATCTTATTAGTATTAATATCATAATTATTATAGTATATCTATAGACATTATAATATATTGAAATTATAATATAATGTAACATTATATTATATTATTTATTATATTATTATATTATTATTATTATAAAATAATAATAAAAACCACTAAAATTAAATTAAATTCAAGAAGACAAGGTGCGAACCAAGATGGAATGCCCTAATGGACCCAGCCCAGAGGATGGCAAAGCAGACCCAGCCACCGCAGCAGCAGAGGAGAGCAGAGCAGCAGGCGATCAGAGGCTGCAGGCCTCCGCCCACTCTCGCCCCCATCCGTTCCCCAGCTGATCGCCCTGCTATGGAGTGCCTGCCATCCCTGGAGGTGATCCGGGCCTGCAGGGGGAGCAGTCAGCGCTCTGAGATGGCTGATCGCCCTGGCGACCCAGAAGATGATCAAGTCTTCCGGGTCGCCAGGGCGATCAGCCGCCGTAGGTCGCCGAATGCTCCCGCTGCAGGCCCAGATCGCCTCCAGGGATGGCAGGCACTCCAAAGCCGCCGCTCCTCTGGCCTGTCTGCCGACACAGGCCCCACAGAGACCGCGATGGGATGGCGGCAGCAGCACCCCTTCCTCTTGGCCCTGCCCCCGATGCCCTTCTCCCCGTGCTGGACAGAATCGGCTGCTGGGCCGCATCTGGCCCGCAGGCCATAGGTTGCCCACCCCTGGGTTAGAGGCACAGCAGGACCCCATGAAAGTGAAAAGATTTGGAAAAAAGAATATTCGTTTGTATTTTAGGGAACCCCTGTCCAGAAATGTCTAGGTTGCCCAGCATGATTCTGTGATCTACTTCCGATGGAAGCTGGAACAGAATTGCATTGGATCTAGAGATGCCGAGAGAGGTGTTCTAGGTCCTCCAGCATGATTATCGTCAACATCCAGTGGAAGCTGATTTACACTGGAGGATATAGAGATATCCAGATAGATGTTCTCGGTCTTCCAGCATGACCACCGTCAACTTCCAGTGGAAGCTGGAACAGAATTGCATTGGATCGATACCGAGAGAGGTGTTCTACGTCCTCCACCACTACTATTGTCAATGTCAAGGGGAAGTTGAACACAGAATTGCATTGGAGGATCTAGGGATACTTGGAGAGGTGTTCTATGTCCTCCAGCATGACTCTATCATCAACATCAAGTGGATGCTGAACACAGAATTGTGCCAGAGGATCTAGAGATAATCAGAGAGGTGTTCTAGGTCCTCCAGAATGACTGTATCATCAACTTACAATGGAAGCTAAACACAGAATTACGTTGGATTTTGAGATACCCAGAGAAGTGTTCTAGGTACTCCAGCATGACTATTGTCAACTTTCATCGGAAGCTGAACCCAAAATTGCATTGGAGGATCTAGAGATACCTAGAGGTGTTCTAGGTCCTCCAGCATGACTATTGTCAACTTCCAATGGAATCTGAACAAATAATTGTACTGGAGGTTCTAGAGATATCTAGATACCTGTTTTAAGTCCTTGAGCATTACTCTATTGCCAACTTCCTGGGGGTGGTGAACACAGAATGGAACTGGAGGATCTAGACTCTAGATCTTCCAATTAGGATACTCTAGATTCTACAGATATCTAAAAAGGTGTTCTCTCTAGACATCTCTAGATCCTTCAGCATAACTTTATGGTCAACTTCAGGGGGGAGATGACTGTAGAATTACATTGGAGGATCAAGAGATACGTATAACAGCGTTCTTGGTCCTCCAAAGGGAAGATGGCCATGGAATTACATTGGAGGATCAAGAGATTCTTAGAGATAACATTTTAAATAATATATGTGAGCAGTCAAAATCAAAAATGAATAATTGGACTTTCATGGGATCATCTTTCCTCTTCTTTTTTTCCTCACCAAGAACCATCTGAATTTCACAGTTTGATCCCTTCCAACAGGGTTCTTGGATCTTAGAGGAGCTCCTCCCAAGCAGATGCACATCTGGACTATGGAAGTGAATAATCTGGCGAAGCAGAGGCAGGGTCGTAGCCAGGATTCTGTTTCGGGGGGGGGGGGCTGAGTTTGGTTCGGGGGGGGGGGCTGAGACTGGGTGGAAGAGGGTCTACCCTAGCAAACCTTTTGTATTGTTATCCCAATAACCCCATTAATGTGGGATCAGGGGCGGTCTAAGATAATTCTAAGTTGTAAGCGAACACTATTTTGGTGCCCCCCCAAAAACATTATCCCCCCCCCCCCGCTCCTCCGGCTCCTTTCACTCAGCTCCCCCTCTTCTCCGCCGCCCCTCTCGCCTTCCCTGACTTACCGGAGGTTTTTCGCAAGCATACCCAGTGCCTACGGAGCTCAAGTGAACTCCGTAGGCACTGGGCATGCATGCGAAAATCTCCGTGCACATGCGCAGTGCCTACGGAGCTCTCTTGAGGTCCGTAGGCACTGCGCATGTGCGCGTAAATCTCCGCAGTGCCTACAGACCTCAAGAGACGCCCGTAGGCACTGCGCATGCGCGCGAAACCGCGGAGCGCAGCGCAGCAGCAGGGCGGGCGGCGGCGCGGCGCCTCACGATGGCGCCCCACCCTGCAGCGTCCAAGATGGCGCTCTACGCGGTCGCGTAGGCCGCGTAATGCCAAAGACCGCCCCTGTGTGGGATATAATGAGCATGGTGATCAGATCATGATATGAATAAACATAACAGTTTAAATAATGTACCAGTAAGGCCTTTTCGTGGACCACCCTGAGAATTTCGGGGGCTGAAGCCCCTTAGCCCCCCTGGCTACATGCCTGACCAGAAGTAAAACTTGAGAACCTGGTGCTACCTGTAATAGCGTCCAGTTCTGGGCGATGCAATTCAAGAAAGAGATGGGGGCAAGGCAAAAGGTGTCACCAAAAATGGTCAAAGTTTTGGAAACCAAGTCCTAGGAGGAGCTGGGGGTGTCTTGCTTGGAGAAAAGGAAGGCTGAGAGTCATGATGAAGTATCTGAAAGGAGGTCAGGTTGAAGAGGAGGAGGAGGAGGAGAGCTTTCTCTCTGCTGCTCCAGATGCACCATGGAGCTGCCAGGGGTCCAAATGGCAGGAGAAGAGATGCCACCCAAAGAGGATGGAGAACGGTTGGGCGAGGGAATCGGCTGTGGTGATGCCATGCAGAAGGAAGGAAAGAAGGAGGGAGGGAGGGCGGGAGGGGGGAGTCCAAATGGCCCTCCTCCTCCCCCTTTTCGCCTTCTCAGGAGGGAGGGGAGAGGCTGAAGGGCTGGGTCTGCGGTTGCGCAGGCGCTGCAGGGACTGAGGCTTTCTCCAGACCCGGTAACCGCGGCTGGGGGTCCCCTTTTCCCCCCAGGCAGGGGGTGGCAGCAGGGGCCGAAATGCGCCAAGCCTTGACCCAGCCGCGCCCCACTTCTCTCCCGCTCTCCGTCTCCTTAGGTAAGAAGAAGAAGAAGGCGCGTTGGGGTTGGGATGGTTAAGGCTGTCACTGGGATCCTGCTGGGACCTGTTTTCTTTTGACGCAAAGCCAAGCAAGGGGACCCCTTCGCCTTCCCCGCCCTCCCAAGAAAGGGGACCCCTGGGTGTTTCTCCTGCCCAAAGCAAAGGAATCCCTTTCCCTTTTACCCAAAGCAAGGGGTTCCCTCTGCCTGCCTTTCCTCCAAAGCCAAGGGGCCCTTTCCCTTTTCATCCAAACCCTTTTCTTTTCTCCAAAACAAAAGGGGCCTCCTTTCCTTCTCTCCAAAGCAAAGGGCCCCCTTTTTCTTATATCCAAAGCAAGGGGTTCCCTCTGCCAGTCTTTTCCCCAAAGCAAAGGGGCCTCCTCCTACCCAAAATTAAGGGAACCCCCTGTCTTTTAAGGGACACCCCCCTGCCTAAAGCAAAAGTACCCCTTTTCCTTTGACCCAGAGCCAAGGGACACCTCTGCCTTCCATCCAAAGCAAGCGGACCCCTTTCCCTTTGACCCAAAGCAAGGGGTTCCCTCTGCCAGTCTTTTCCCCAAAGCAAAGGGGCCTCCTTCTATCCAAAATGAAGGGAACCCCTGTCTTTTAAGGGACCCCCCCTGCCTAAAGCAAAAGTACCCCCTTTCCTTTGACCCAGAGCCAAGGGCCACCTCTGCCTTCCATCCAAAGCAAGGGGACCCCTTTCCCTTTGACCCAAAGCAAGGGGTTCCCTCTGCCAGTCTTTACCCCAAAGCAAAGGGGCCTCCTTCTATCCAAAATTAAGGGAACCCCCTGTCTTTTAACGGACCCCCCCTGCCTAAAGCAAAAGTACCCCTTTTCCTTTGACCCAGAGCAGGGCTGTCCAACTGGCGGACCCGGGGCCGGATCCGGCCCCGTAGCCTGTTGGACACGACCCCACCTCTGCCCTCAGCCGCCATTTTTAAATTTTTTAAAAATCGATTTTTAAAAAAAAAAATGGGCCGGGGGAGGTGGAGGCGGGGCAGGAGGAGGAAGAGAGCTAGCTCCTCCTTTTAGGCGCCCCCCCCTACCTAGGGCGGGGAGCCGAAAAAGGGCAAGGCGCCAAGAGCAGCGCGTTCTGGCGTGACGCTGCTGCTCTTGGCACCGCCTACTTTCCTCCGGCGGCCCCGGCCTAGGAAGGAAGGGGGGCGCCGAAAAGAGGAGTAGGCGGTGCCAAGGGGCAGCGCGTCATGCCAGGCCTGTGACGCGCTGTGGTTGGCGCCGCCTTCTGCCCTTTTCCGGCCCCCGGCCTAGGAAGGGAGGGGCGCCAAAAGGAGGAGTAGGCGGTGCCAAGAGCAGCGCGTCACGCCAGGCCTGTGACGCTGCTCTTGGCGCCGCCTACTCCTCCTTTTTCCGGCTTTAGGAGGGGGGGCCTGGGCTGGGGCGGCCTGGGGCGGGGCCTGGGGCGGTCATCAGCCGAGTGGCCCCGCAGGTCATCAGTGACCTCTTATCCGGCCCTGGACCCGCCAGAAGTTGGACAGCACTGACCCAGAGCAAAGGGACACATCTGCCGTTCTTTTCTCCAAAGCAAAGGGGCCTCCTTCTATCCAAAATTAAGGGAACCCCCTGTCTTTTAAGGGACCCCCCCTGCCTAAAGCAAAAGTACCCCCTTTCCTTTGACCCAGAGCAAAGGGCCACCTCTGCCTTCCATCCAAAGCAAGGGGACCCCTTTCCCTTTGACCCAAAGCAAGGGGTTCCCTCTGCCAGTCTTTTCCCCAAAGCAAAGGGGCCTCCTTCTATCCAAAATTAAGGGAACCCCCGTCTTTTAAGGGACCCCCCCTGCCTAAAGCAAAAGTACGCCCTTTCCTTTGACCCAGAGCAAAGGGCGCAAGGGGTTCCCTCTGCCAGTCTTTACCCCAAAGCAAAGGGGCCTCCTTCTATCCAAAATTAAGGGAACCCCCTGTCTTTTAAGGGACCCCCTGCCTAAAGCAAAAGTACCCCTTTCCTTTGACCCAGAGCAAAGGGACACCTCTGCCGTTCTTTTCTCCAAAGCAAAGGGGCCTCCTAGCCAAAATTAAGGGAACATCCTGTCTTTTAAGGCAGTGTTTCCCAACCTTTTTTGAACCGCGGCACACTTTTAACATTAAAAAAATCCGGGGGCACACCACCAACCAAAATGCCACAAAATGACACTCGAACACAGTAAAGAACGGCTGGGGGATGGTGGCCTGCTGGGAGTGCCGAAACTGGGGGAGGGGGCGGAGACAGGCTGCGCCTTGCCCCGCCCCCTCTCCCCGGCTTCAGCTCTCCCAGCAGCTTCTCCAGCCTTGAGGCGGCAATGTCAAGCCAGTGGTGGCAGAGCCAGCACAATGCTGGCTTGGCTTTGCCCCCTCAAGGCTGGAGCAGCTGCTGGGAGTGCCGAAGCCGGGGAGGGGGTGGAGCCAGGCCGCGTCATGCCCCGCCCCCTCCCCTGGCTTCAGCTCTCCCACAGCTGAAGCTGAAGCCGTGCGGAGGAGGAGGAGCATGAGCGGTGGACGGGCTTCAGTGGGCAGGGCTTCAGCGAGCGAGGGATAAGAGTCATGGCGGATTGGAGGCTGGCTGGGGAAACGGCCGAAGGAGGCAGTGCCCCGACCCCTTCTTCTTTTTCTTCTCCGCCGCTTGGCCCGTCCTCCTCCTCTCCCAAGCAGCAGGAGTTTGGCAGGAGGAGGGGGGAAGAAGGGGGGCAGAGAGCTTTTCTCGCGGCACAGCAGGAGGTCCGTCATGGCACACTAGTGTGCTACGTCACAGTGGTTGGGAAACACTGTTTTAAGGGAACCCCCCCCCCCCCCGCCTAAAGCAAAAGTACCCCTTTTCCTTTGACCCAGAGCAAAGGGACACCTCTGCCATTCTTCTCTCCAAAGCTAAGGGCCCCTTTTTTTCTTATATCCAAAGCAAAGGCTTCCCTCTGCCATTCTTTTCCCCAAAGCAAAGGGGCCTCCTTCTATCCAAAATTAAGGGAACCCCCTGTCTTTTAAGGGACCCCCCTGCCTAAAGCAAAAGTACCCCTTTTCCTTTGACCCAGAGCAAAGGGACACCTCTGCCTTTCTTTTACCCAAAGCGAGGGCCTCTTTTTCCTTGTATCTAAACCAAAAGGCTCCCTTTTCCTTCTATCCAAAGATACCCCCACCCCCCCCCCCACCCGTGTTCCTTCTGTCCAAATCAAAGGGAACCCCTCTTTCTTTCTCCCCAAATAAGGGGATCTCTGTGTCTCTTCTGCCCAAAGATGCCAGGTCCCGCTCTTCTCTGACTTCGGGCACCACTCTTTGGCAGAAAAGGGTCTTGTAAAACTACAACTCCCGGGATTCCATAGCATTGGGGCAGTTTGACATCAAAACGCGTTCATTCTACAGCGCAGATGCGCCCAGCATAACTGACAACATTTCAAAGCTCTGGACTTCATTGCCGGGTGAACTACACCTCCTCTTCCTCCTTCAAGTTAATGAATCTGGGAAATTAAACTTCTTTCTGTGTGAAACCTGCTTTCATGGTGTGCTCCCTGGAATATTTCCAGTGACTTGCACAATTCAAGGCAAAAAAACTGGATGGGAGGTTAAATGCCATGATTGAGAGGGAAAGAGAGAAAGAGAGCCATGTCATATGCAAGACTTGGAAATGCAACTTCTTCGTGTAGTCTGTGAAATGCGCACAACTGGGTTTACTTCCACGCTTGCGCAAGAAAACCCAGTTGTGCGAATTTCACAGACTTACACTCAAAGAAACACGGTTACAGGTAAGCAACCTATCCTTCTTGGACTACAGCTTCCATCATTCCCAGTCAAGGTGGTTGATGCTTTTCGGAATTGTCATCCCAAATTTGGGGGGGTGTTGAAAAATTATGAGCAAAAAGGAGTGTGCGCTAGATAGGTTGCCGGAAGAATTGCCATCTCCTAAAACAGAACAATGCACTAGATCAGTGTTTCCCAACCTTTTTTGAGCCACGGCACACTTTTTAGATTTGCAAAACCCTGGGGCACACCACCAACCAAAATGACACAAAATGACACTCTAACACAGTAATACATATAGTTAATATGTTTTTAAATGTATTTATACACTCAGTGTGAAACCTGGGCCTGTTTCGATGAACACAACATAGATATCCTGGCAGGAATGGCAGAAAGACACAAACTTCCCACACAGAACTCCCAGAACCAAGAGAAAATGCTATAAGAGTTTGGTGGGCATTGACCTTGAGTTTTGGAGTTGTAGTTCACCTATATCCAGAGAGCACTGTGGACTCAAACAATGTTGGATCAGGACCAAACTTGGCATGAATACTCATATGCCCAAATATGAACGCAGATGGAGTTCAGGGGAAATAGACCTTGATGTTTGGGAGTTGTAGTTGCTTGGATTTATAGTTCCCCTACAATCAAAGAGTATTCTAAACCCCACCAATGATAGAACTGGGCCAAACTTCCCACACAGAACCCCCAGGAGGCAAGAGGAGGTATCTACTTGGGGACAGGGAGGGGGGCCTTCCCAATGCATGGAGGGGGAGAGACCAAGTAGACAATGGGTGGGGAGGGGGGTGTTTGTAATTTTGTGCCTTTATTAAGGTAGGTTTCTTAGGATTCTTATACTTCAACACACTAGACTCTTCCCCCTTCCTGGAGGTTCCAATTTCCCACGGCACACCTGATGATTGCTCATGGCACCCCGGCACACTGGTTTGGAAACACTGCACTAGATAGACAAATCGCTATCTTACGATGTCAGCAAGGGGTCGCAAGAGAATAGTAACACCTATGGAAGATCTAGCAATACCTAGCGAAGAGTTCTAGGTCCTACCGCATGGTGCTATCATCAACTTCCAGTGGAAGCTGAACACAGAGTTGCACTGGAGGATCTAGAGATATCGAGAGAGGTGTTCTAAGGCCCCAGCATGACTCTATCATCAACTTCCTAGGGAAGCTGAAGACAGAATTGCATTAGAAGATCTAGAGATACCTAGGCAGGTGTTCTACGTCCTCCATCATGACTATGGTCAACTTCCAGTATAAGCTGAACACACAATTGCATGGGAGGATCTAGGGATACCTAGAGAGGTGTTCTAGGTCTTCCAACATAATTTCATTGTAACTCCCCTTCTTCATTGCATCTTTTTTGTCTAGGTCCTCCAATGTCAACTTCCAGGAAAGGGTGAACACAGAATTGCATTGGAGGATCTAGACCACTGATTCTCAAAGTGGGCGGTACCGCCCCCTAGTGGGCAGTGAGGTGATCCAAGGGGGCGGTGGGAGGCTCAGGGGAATTTGGAGGGCGGTGAACCCCTTTAAGGGGGCGGTCAACCCCTTTAAGGGGGCGGTGAACGATTGGGGTTCTGTGTGCCAAGTTTGGCTCAATTCCATTGTTGGTGGAATTCAAAATGCTCTTTGATTGTAGGTGAACTATAAATCCCAGCAACTACAACTCCCAAGTGAGAAGGGCTATTTTCTCAAAACTCCATCAGTGTTCAAATCTGGGCATATTGAGTATTTGTGCCAAATTTCATCCAAATCCATAGTTGTTTGGGTTCATAGTGCTCTCCAAATGTAGGTGAACTACATCTCCCCTAAATCACTGCCAATTCCTCCCATACCCCTCCAGTATTTTCTGTTGGTCATGTGCGTTCTCTGTGCCAAGTTTGGTCCAGTTCTGTAATTTGTGGGGGTCTCAGTGGTTTGTGGACGTCAGAGCTGAAGTGGTTCGAAGGTACTGTAAATCCCATCATCCGTTGTCCATACTCCCCCAAACATATTGTTTTTGCGATTCATCACTATGCTTTAATTATGTTCAATTTGTAACAATGAAAATACATCCTGCATATCAGATATTTGCATTATAATTCGTGGGAGTAGCAAAATTATTTATGAAGTAGCAACGAAAATATGGTTGGGGGTCACCACAACATGAGGAACCTTATTTAGGGCTCACTGCATTTGAAAGGTTGAGAATCACTGCATTTATATATATTTATATATATATATATATATATATATATCTGTTTAATTGCTATTAATTTTTTAAAACAATTAATTTCTAGGGGGGCGGTGAGTAAAAAATTTTTTGAAAGGGGTCAGTAGGCCAAAAAAGTTTGGGAGCCACTGATCTAGACTCTAGATCCTTCAATGAGCATTCTCTGGATTCTTGAGATACCTAGAAGCTATCTTGCTACTTAACCAATGGAGTGAGCAAACCCTTTTCTGTGTTTCTAGGGTCCTTCAATAGAAGAAAAAAGAATTCCCTCTACGTCACGGTGACCCTTCTCATTGTGTCTCTGTTGATTCTCACGGTTGGTCTGGCTGCTACTACAAGAACCCAGAATGTCTCTGTCGGAGGTTACTACCCAGGCGTTATTGTAAGTATAGTCTTCTTCACTAGGTTGGGAAACCTTGTATCCACCTTTGAAGTCCATACAGTGTTTCCAAATGTGTCTTTCAGTGCTGGTATCTGCTCATTCACTTGCTTTTGCTTCTTCTTTGAGATGGGTGGCCTACAGCATTACAACATCCTTTATAGATTACTCTACATTTTGGATGTTGAGTTGGAATCAAGCTGTGAATGAATGTATGGATGCCCTGGCTATGGTGTTAAATTCTCGCATCAAAACAGTTGTGCCTGAACCAATCCATTTCCCGACTCTCTTGAATGATGTGCCCACTTCTTCTGCATTTCATTGTCCCCGTTACTATTTCAGGTTCAAATTACATTGGTAAATGTATTCAGATGAAAACTAGAGAAAGGTGGGTTCTTCCCAAGCCTTCAAGGCATCACCCGCTTAACTATAATTCCCATCATCTTACCTGGGAGTAACAGAAATGTCCCTATGTAGGAAAGACTTAGGAATGAAAGACAACACAGTATTCCTATCATTGCTGAGTAAAATTATCGCAGTGGGACAAGAAACAATCATATCCATTCTCATCCATCTATCGATCCACCTATTTCTATCTATCTATCTTTCCATCCACCTACCTATCCATCCACCTACCTACCTATTCACCTACCTACCTATCCATCCGTCCATCCATCTGTCTGTCTATCTGTCTGTCTGTCCATCCACCCACCCATCCACCCACCTACATATCCATCCATCTATCTACCTACCTACCTTCCTATCTACCTATCTACTTGTCCATCCATCCATCTGTCTATCTATCTCTCCATCCACCTACCAAACCATCCACCCACCTACCTACCTATTCACCTACCTACCTGTCCATCCAGCTGTCTGTCTATCCCACCTACCAAACCATCCACCACACCTGCCTGCACCTCCATCCGTCCTGTCCAAACCATCTACCTACCTACCTACCTACTTGTCCATCCATCCATCTGTCTGTCTGTCTATCTATCTCTCCATCCACCTACCAAACCATCCATCCACCTACCTACCTATTCACCTACCTACCTGTCCATCCAGCTGTCTGTCTATCTGTCCGTCCATCCACCCACCCACCTACATAGCCATCTATCTATCTCTGAATCCACCTACCAAACCATCCATCCTCCTACCTACCTATTCACCTACCTACCTGCCCATCCAGCTGTCTGTCTATCTATCCATCCATCCACCCACATAGCCATCTATCTATCTATCTCTCCATCCACCTACCAAACCATCCATCCTCCTACCTACTTATTCACCTACCTACCTGTCCATCCAACTGTTTGTCTATCTGTCCATCCATCCACCCACCCACCTACATAGCCATCTATCTATCTATCTCTCCATCCACCTACCAAACCATCCATCCTCCTACCTACTTATTCACCTACCTACCTGTCCATCCAGCTGCCTGTCTATCTGTCCGTCCACCCACCCACCTACATAACCATCCATCTATCTATCTACCTTCTTACCTATCTACCTACATACATACCTGTCCATCCATCCATCTATCTATCTATCTATCTATCTACCTGCCTACCTGTCCATCCATCCATCTATCTGTCTGTCTGTCTGTCTGTCTGTCTGTCTCGTCAGTGTCATCTGCTACCATAAGCATGGCAAACTATTTCTTTGACAGCAAACCAATGCAACCTTCACTGGGCATCAGAAAAAAATTAAAAGCGGCTTACATTCCTATTATTCAACATTGAGTTAGCACAGCGATGAATTTACAATAACCAAGCATTAAGCAATCAGAAGTTATACGGTTTATATAACTCAATTCATTCGCCTGGAGGTACAGCATGATGACTGACAGTGAAACGCATGAAACAACATCGCATTTGGGCTAAAGATCTGCTTGTGGTGTCAATACCAGCCATGAACCATTCTATTGGATTGCACTAGGTAACAAAATTTGAAAAATAAAATCCTGCTCCTGGTTTGAAAGTGTTATGTTTTGATGATAGAACCAATTATAACCCAGGAACAAAAGTTATGTTTACATCGTGTTATCAACCGAGGCCAGATAGCTGCTGCTCTCTTGGAGTTGCTGAATGTGTTGTGCGTCTCTTTCAGATATATTTTTTAAAATCCTAAACTAGCCAGGAATACATAGTAAGTAACCTAAGATGGCTTCGTATACATGAGAACATAGGAAAGTGATGTTGAGCCGCCCAGCACATACTTCAAATAGCGGAGAGTTCGCGGCACTCATTGGCTTCTCCGAGTTCCTCTCCAATGTAATGCAAGGTTCTCCCAGAATGGAAGTTGTGAGCAAATTAACCGGGGAAGAGAAAGGCAGAAAGGCTTTGATTGGTGAGGTTAATGCCCTGCACTTGGAGACTGTGGGCCCCGCGTTACAATACTGATGCAATTGAGGACAGCTTAGCTTCTGTGCCAAGTACGTACCTTGGCACTTATGGCCTGGCAATCTGTTCAAGTGACCATATTAAACAGGCAAGTCTCTAATATCCCTATACAAACACGGTGCCGGTGATATCGATCCAGCCAATCCAGATTCAGGAGGCCAGAAGGTCTCCATGTTTTAAAGGTCATACGATGTTATGAATTATCACGATGGGCCTGCAGGTTAAACCGCTAAACTGCTGAACTTGCTGACTGAAAGATTGGCGGACCGAATCCGAGAAGCAGGGTGAGCACCCACTGTTAGCCCCAGCTTCCGCCAACCTAGCAGTTCGAAAACATGCAAATGTGAGTAGAACAGTAGGGACAAAAGTTAACGGCACTCCATGCAGTCATGCTGGCCACATGACCTTGGAGGTGTCTATGGACAATGCTCGCTCTTCGGCTGAGAAATGGAGATGAGCACCACCTCCCAGAGTCGGACATGACTAGACTTAATGTCAAGGGGAAATCTTTACCTTACCTTAACCCTATGGGTTTTGTTCCTGAGTTATCAATGTCATTTCTTCATTTGTTCTATCATTAAAATATGGGGAAAGTTTATCAAACTGCAGGGGGGGGAAAGCATTCCCTCCTGACATTTCACCCACATCTTTGGCAGGCATGCTCAGAGGTTATGAGGTATATTGGAAACTGGGCAAGTGGGGTTTATATATCTGTGGAATAATGTCCAAGATGGGAGAAAGAACTCTTGTCTGCTTGATGTCGCAATTAGCCAGCTTAATCAGCATTTAATGGCCTTGCAGCTTCAAAGCCTGGCTTCCAGCCTGGGGAATCCTTTGTTGGGAGGTGTTAGTTGGTCCTGATTGTTTCTTGTCTGTAATTCCCCTGTTTTCAGAGTGTTGCTCTTTATTTACTACTAGCTTGGGGTGCCCGGGTTATTTGAGGAAGGCATTGTGTGCCATAGTTCGTCATTGGTGGGGGCCACAGTGCTCTAAGGAATTGAATTAAAGTACTGCAAGTCCCATCATCCATGGTCCATCCTTCCTCAAACTGCACCAGGATGTAGGGTGCATCTTGGGGGATCAGTGTGCCAAGTTTGGTCTTGTTCTGTCATTGTTGGGGGCCTAGTCAGGAAAATCAAGTTGAGGGAGCCTAACAATATCCCATGAGCTGAGGCCTAGTCAGGAAAATCAAGTTAAGGAAGCCTTGCTGTCAATTTTGGGCCTGGTCTGTGATTTATAGGGGCTGCAGTGTTGTTTGGGAAGTGAATGAGGTGAAGGTACTGCAAATCCCATCATTCGTGGCCCATCCTGCCCTAAACCACACCAGGTTGTGAAGTGGACCATTGGTCCCTTGTTTGCCATGTTTGGTCCTGATCCGTCATTGCTGTGGGCCGCAGTGGCTGACTGCCTGAGGCCTTTTGCTTTCCCTCTGAGTCACCTTAGAAGTGTATTGGGTGAAGGTACTGAACATTCCATTTCCAACAGAAAAAACTGTCAACTGGCTAACTTCAACTCCAGCCATTTATGCCTGCCTCAGGCCCTTCCCTTTCCTCTCTGTGCTGTGTTGGAATGTTGGGTGGCTGGCCAGTCAGAGCCATTTATGCAAATAATCCCAGAGTGGCAGCCAATCGAAACGCTGCCATATATTCCTCCCACCGCTCGGCCGCAAACACTTACTTTTATTATATACATAGATAGATAGATAGATTTACAGTATTTAAATAGTGGGAGCCAGATTTTGTTTGTTTTTCATGGTTTGCTCCTCTCTGTTGTCTTGTGGATTTCAGTGGCTCCTCTGTGTTTATGAAAATGAACACAATCCTGAGCTAAGTAAATAACCAGCTTTAATTTATTTCCATATCTTTGTTTTTCAGCTCGGTTTTGGGTCATTTCTTGGAATTATTGGATCCAACTTGATAGAAAATAAAAGGCAAATGGTAAGTAGTAATGGCTTAAGCAGCTGAGGGGGGAAAGGGCAGGGCCTGAGGCCGTTAGGAATGGTGGGAGTTGGAGTTCAAAACACCTGGAGGGAGGGCCCAGGCTTGCCCATGTCTGGATTAGACGGAACAGTGTTACTGGGTTGCAACTTTGTGCCAGATCCTCAGCATCGTAGAAAGCCAGCAAATGAATAGACTTTCCCTTGTTTGCAGCCTCCTTGGTCTGCAGGAATCCCTTGCATGGCGATCTGTGCAACTGGGATCATATTGCAGCCTCCCGGCGCTCCATTCTGGGTCCCGTCCCCATGAGAGTCTGATTTCAGACTGACCCCAGCCATGGAATACCTGAGAACCTCGCGCCTTTATATAGCCAGCACAAGGTACACCGAACTTGTGCATTGAACATTCTTAGATTTCCTATAAAATGGTGGAGAGATCTGCCTTACAAGCTTTTGGCTTGTTTCGTGCATCGTACTTTGGCCAATCCAAGTGGCATCCTCCTTCAAATCTCAATGCTTTGTAGGCCAGGTTTCGGCCTTCCAAGCATTTTGGACACAGACGTGGTGGCCCATGCTTAAGGATCGCAAAAGTCCAAAACTCTTGGAGGAGGCTCGACGACTTAGAACCCAGAAGAGCCTAGAACTTGGGCTATATCAGGGCAGTCCAACTTCTGCCGGCTCAGGGCCCGGACTTCTGGTGAGTGATCACCTGGGGGGCCACTCGGCCATGCCCCCCGGGCACGCCCCTGGCCACGCCCCCAGCCACACGGCTCCGCCCCTCTCCCAAAGCGTCAGAACACCTGTTCTGACGCTTTGGGAGAGAGGGAGGCGCCGCGGGGACCCCCCTCCCTTCCAAGGCGTCACAGCAGCCACGGAAGCCGGCGATTTCGCCAGCTTCCGCGGCTGCCGTGATGCTTTGGGAGAGAGGGAGGTGCTGCGGGAGACCCCCCTCCCGTCCAAGGCATCCCGGCAGCAATTTCGCCGGCTTCTGCGGGTGCCGTGACGCTTTGGGAGAGAAGGAGGAGCCATGGGGGACCCCCCCTCCCTTCCAAGGCGTCACGGCAGCCGCGGAAGCCGGCGATTTCGCCGGCTTCCGCAGCTGGCCTAACGCTTTGGGAGAGAGGGAGGAGCCACTGGGGTCTCCCCATGGCTCCGCCCTCCCTCCCAAAGCGTCACACCAGCGTCAGAAGCAGGCAAAACCACCACGCGAAACTTTTTTGGGAAATTTTTTTGAATTTTGGGGGAATTTTTTTTTTTTTTTTTTTTGAGGAGGGCCGCAGGCAAGGGGCTCGGGGGATATGTACGGCCCGCGGGCCGCCTGTTAGACAACCCTGGGCTATATCATCAACTGCCATGGAGCCAAAGAGGCTCAGGCACAAATATTAAATGGTCCTTGACCTCCTCTGCCCAGAACTGATCTTCTCCAGCTCATGGTACACAACGTGATGATCATGATAACTCAGATTGCCACATGTCGTCCCTTCGTTTTGATTTCTCTGCTGTTGCCAGAACCTCTTTCAACTAAAGCCAGATGGGTTGTTGTAGGTTTTTCGGGCTGTATGGTGATATTCTAGAAGCATTCTCTCCTGATGCTTCACCTGCATCTATGGCATGCATCCTCAGAAGTTGTGAGGTCTATTGGAAACTAGGAAAATTTGGTTTATATATTTGTGGAATGATATCCAAGGTGGGAGAAAGAACTCTTGTCTGCTTGAGGCAAGTATGAATGTTGCAGCTGGGCACCTTGATTAGCATTGAATGGCCTTACAGCTTCAAACCCTGGCTGCTTCCTGCCTGGGGGAATCCTTTGTTAAGAGATGTTAACTGACCCTGATTGTTTCCTGTCTGGAGTTCCCCTGTTTTCTGAGTGTTGTGAATGTTTCAATTTGTCACCTTGATTGGCATTTGATGGCCTGACAGTTTTCAGGTGTGCCTTGTTACTGCCCGGGGGGAATCCTTTGTTGAGATGTGATTAGCTGTCCCTGATTGTTCCTTGTCTGGAGTTTCCCTGTGTTTGAGAGTTGTTCTTTATTTACTGTTTTAATTTACTGTTATAACTTTACAACTGAAGCATTCACACCTACCTCAAACAGACAGGAGTTCTTTCTCCCACAGATATAGAAACCCAATTTTCCTAGTTTGCCTATGCCTGCCATAGATGTAGGTGAAACGTCAGAAGAGAATGCTTCCAGAACATACCTACAATGACCTGAGTGTTCCTTATTAACTCTAAAATTATTACACTAAAACAATACTCAAACACAGGGGAACTCCAGACAAGAAACAATCAGGGACAGCTAATCACCTCTCCACAAAGGATTCCCCCAGGCGGTAACAAGCCACACCTAAAAACTGTCAGGCAATCAAATGCTAATTCTCACTTGCCTCCAACAGACAAGAGTTCTTTCTCCCACCCTGGACTTTCCACAGATAGATAGATAGATAGATAGATAGATAGATAGATAGATAGATAGATAGATAGATAGACACACCCACACACACACACATTTTTTCTAGTTTCTAACAGACCTCACAACCTCTAAGGATGCTTGCTACAGATGCAGGCAAACCGCCAGGAGAGAATGCTTCTAGAACAGTGTTTTTCAACCTTTTTTGAGCCGCGGCACATTTTTTACATTTACAAAATCCTGGGGCACACCACCAACCAAAATGACACAAAATGATACTCTGACACAGTAATACATATAGTTAATATGTTTTTAAATGTATTTATACACTCAGTGTGAAACCTGGGCCTGTTTCGATGAACACAACATAGATATCCTGGCAGGAATGGCAGAAAGACACACACGAAGGTCTTGCTCAACAGCTGTCAGTCTCTCTGTGTTCTTATGCATCAATAAGGAAGGAAGGAAGGAAGGAAGGAAGGAAGGAAGGAAGGAAGGAAGGAAGGAAGGAAGGAAGGAAGGAAGGAAGAAAGGAAGAATGGAACCAATGAGCAAAGAAAGGGAGGAAAGAAACAGGGAGAGAAGGAAGAAAGAAAAAGGGAAAGAAGAAGAAAAAGAAAAAGAGGGGAGGAAGGAAAGAGAGAAGGAGGGAAGGAGAGAAAGAGGGAGGGAAGGTTGGCCACAGCAATGCGTGGCAGGTACAGCTAATAAATTTATACAGCTTATATATATATATATATAGAGAGAGAGAGAGAGAGAGAGAGAGAGAGAGAGAGAGAGAGAGAGAGAGAATGGTGGGAGTTAAGGAGGGAGGGCCCAAGTTGGCCCACGCCTGCCTTAAGTAAGCAAACCCTGTTAGTTTTCGGCCCCTGCTTAAAGGTGCCTCAACCCTGTGTCCCGAACGGCCCTTGACCTGCCTTGGCTGAATGTGAGGGAATCACAGGAGTGGTAGTTTGACACCATCCTGAGCTTCCCCAAACTACAAATCCCGGGATTCCCCAGCCTTGAGCCCTGGAAGACCAAGGGGTGCCTCACTGCATGAATGCTATGGTGTAGATCTGCCCCCAGGCAGCTGGGGGACCTGGGGAAGCTCCATCCCAGGATCTTCTCTCTCTCCGCGCGGCTCTTTCCACCTGACGCAGTCCCCGTCTTTCGGCTCAAACCCTTCCGAGGCCGAGGAAGGAGCGGAGGGGAGGAGGAGGAAGCCCAAGAAGGCAAGTGGCAAGTAGAGGCTGTGTTTGGGGGACTCAGGCAAGGGATCGAGCCCCGGCTAGGGTTTCCCGGTAGGACAGGAGGGCTCTTTCTCTCTCTCTCTCTCTCTCTCTCTCTCTCTCTCTCTCTCTCTCTCCTATCTCCAATTTCCCACGGCACACCTGATGATCGCTCACGGCACACTGGTTGGGAAACACTGTTCTAGAACATGGCCAGACAGCCCAAAAAACTCACAGCAACCCAGCGGTTCCAGCCATGAAAGCCTTTGACAATACATTAAAGTCAGGTGGGAGGGACCAAAAAGGCCAATGAATTTTGACGAAGAGCCCTACTTTCCTGCAACGCGGCCATGGGGAAGGTTTCTCAACTCTTTAGAAGGCAAGGAAGGCCACCTCAAAGGCTGGGGATGATACCGCAGAAAATCGGAAATGAGTTTCCTCCCCAGGATCTGACATTATAATCCACCCATTGTGCCCAAAAGACAACATAGTACATGTAATTTTTCCGTACCTTGGGGTAAACAACCAGGTAGACATCAAGTAGGTGGAGCACCAGGGGTCTGGCAGCCTATGGGGCTGGGAGATGGATCATAGTAGCTTTCCTCAATGGCCAAGTTGCCCAGGCTTCAGGAAGGACATAAGGGCCTTCTCATTCCGTCCCGCGTCACGTTCTCAGTTGTCTTCCCAACATTCCGGTGCCTTTGTCTTCATCGCATCAGCAGTCACCACGGTTTGTGACTCCCTCCAGAGCAACATTGATGCGTCCTCAGAATTTGGGAGGGGAACACTTTGTGCATAGATAGATAGATAGATATCAGGCATGGGCAAACTTCAGCCCTCCAGGTGTTTTGGAGTTGAAGTCCAAAACACCTGGAGGGCTGAAGTTTGCCCATGCCTGATATATATTGTGTGTGAAACTCTGATAAGGGTTTAGTTTAACCTCCTGTTTGCCAGTAGAACTGAATTACCGTGTTGCGAAAGGCGGTATGTCTAAAAAGCATGTCACCAACATGAAAAGTTATTATTATTATTATTAGGATTATGCTTATTAGTAACTTGCTTTTTCTCTCCCTAATTTTGGAAAGCCTTGCTTTAAGGTGCCACAGAAGGGCATCTTGCACAGAGTGACACGCTGAACGCTGACACATTTCGCAACACAAAACATTCTCCTTCCCCCATTTTGCAGTAAAACCGAATTATCGTGTCGCGAAAGGAGGCATGTCGAAAAAGCATGACACCAACATGAAATATAATTATAATTAGTATTATGCTTCGTAGTATCCTGCTTTTTCTCTCCCTAACTTTGGAAATCTCTGCCTTAGGGCGTCATAGAAGGGCATCTTGCATAGAGTTGTGTTATTGTCGCGTGACACGCTTAACGCTGACACATTTCGCAATACAAAACATTCTCTTTCCCCTGTTTTGCAGTAAAACCAAATTATCGTGTCACGAAAGGAGGGATGTCTAAAAAGCATGCTATCAACATGAAAAGTTATTATTAGTAGTATTACGCTTATTAGTATCCTGTTTTTTCTCTCCCTAAGTTTGGAAAGCTTTGCTTTAGGGTGCCGTAGAAGGGTGTCTTGCGTGGAGTTGTGTTGTTGCGTGACACGCTTGATGCCGACACATTTCGCAACACGAAATATTCTCTTGCCCCCCTGTTTTACAGTAAAACCAAGTTACCTTGTCGCGATAGGAAGCATGTTGTAAAAGCATATCACCAACATGAAACATAATTATAATTCGTATTATGCTTCGTAGTATCCTGCTTTTTCTCTCCCTAATTTTGGAAAGCTCTGCCTTAGGGCGTCACAGAAGGGCATCTTGCGTGGAGTTGTGTTATTGTCACGTGACACGCTTAACGCTGACACATTTCGCAATATGAAACATTCTCTTTTCCCTGTTTTGCAGTAAAACCTAATTACCGTATCGCAAAAGGAGGCATGTCTAAAAAGCATGTCACCAACATGCAAAGTTATTATTATTAGTATCATGCTTATTTGTATCCTGCGCTTTCTCTCGCTAAGTTTGGAAAGCTCTGCTTTAGGGTGTCACAGATGGGCATCTTGCGTGGAGTTGTGGTGTTGCCGAGTGACACGCTTGGCACCGACACATTTTGCAACACGAAAAATGATCTTTTCCCCCTCTTTTGCAGCTGGTTGCTTCGATCGTGTTCATCAGTTTTGGTGTCATCGCCGCCTTCTGCTGTGCCATTGTGGACGGCGTGTTTGCAGCTAGGCACATAGTGAGTAAACGTTAAACACAAGGGTTGCGTGGGTGAGTTTCCGCTGTTCCCTTAACTGCAAAGAAGGCTATGTGGATGCTGTGAAGTTTGCAAGAGGAGCATTCATTAGAGGAAAGTTGTGATGTAAACAGGCCCGGATTATCCATAAGGCTACACTAGGCCATAGCCTAGGGGCGCAAGCCAAGGGGGGCGCAGTTCACACGGATAATTTTTTTAAAAACCCACAACGCGCAACATGGAAATGACTCTCTCTCTCGGGGGAGGGCAGGGGGAGAGCGCTGCGAGGGGGTGGGGAAGGAGGGAATGGCGCCCCTCTCACCATCGCCCCTGCAAGGCCTAGTGAGGAGGGCCAAGGCCTCGCTCCCCGGCCTTCCTTCTCCGCCTTCCCCATGTGGGGGCGAGGCCCTCCTCGGGGTCCGGCCCTGCTCGGCCTCCTTCTCCGTGCCGCCATGAGGGCCTGCTTCTCCTCGAGCCGGCTCGGCCGCTCCCCAAAGCCCTCTCCTGCGAATGCACCGCGACGCCCGTGACGCACGCATGCACGCCCATGACGCAGCCGGAGGACGAGCACCCCCCCCCCCTCCTCCCCACACCGGCCATGCCCCCTCTGGGTTAAAGAGGCCCTGGCGAGAGCCCAGCGCAGACACTTCTGGCTCCACTTGCACCCTATGATTCCCTTTGGGGGGCGGCTGAACCGGCTCGAGGAGAAGCGGGCCCTCATGGCGGCGTGGAGGAGGAGGCCGAGGAGCAGCGCCGCGGCGGCGCCATGAGGGCTAGACGGTGAGGGAGGGCTGCCCCGGACCCCAAGGCCTCGCCCCCACACGCGGAAGGCGGAGAAGGGAGGCCAGGGAGGGAGCCCGCTGCAGAGCTGAGCTGAGGGGCCTCCAGGCCGGGCCTTATCCTTCCTCACTAGGCCTCCTCCTCCTCACCCTTGTATTTAGAGCCCTGCAATCACCTCCCTCCTCTATATTATTATTATTGTTATTATTATATTCTCTTCCATTTACAACACTCAAATAGCCTTCATTCTGTAGATTGTTATTTTTATTAGTATTGACTCAAGGAAGGAGGGCGCGCAGAGCCGCGAGGAGGAGGAGGTGGGGGGGGGTGCGGTAGAGGTTGGGGCGTAATTCTAAAGTGTGGCCTAGGGCAGTGTTTTTCAACCTTTTTTGAGCCGCGGCACATTTTTTACATTTGCAAAATCCTGGGGCACACCACCAACCAAAATGACACAAAATGACACTCTAACACAGTAATACATATAGTTAATATGTTTTTTAATGTATTTATACACTCAGCGTGAAACCTGGGCCTGTTTCGATGAACACAACATAGATATCCTGGCAGGAATGGCAGAAAGACACACACACAAAGGTCTTGCTCAACAGCTGGGAGTTATAGTTCACCCGCATTCAAAGAGCACTCTGAATTCCACCAGTGATGGAATGGAATCAATCTTCGCACACAGAACTCCCATAACCAAGAGAAAACACTATAAGAGTTTGGTGGATATTGATCTTGAGTTTTGAAGTTGTAGTTCACCTACACCCAGAGAGCACTGTGGACTCAAACAATGTTGGATCAGGACCAAACTTGGCATGAATACTCAATATGCCCAAATGTGAACACAGATGGAGTTTGGGGAAAATAGACCTTGACATTTGGGAGTTACAGTTTCTGGGATTTATAGTTAACACACAAACAAAGAGCATCCTGAATTCTTGTAACAATGAAATTGAACCAAACTTGGCATATTGAACTCTCATTACCAACAGAAAGTACTGAAATAGTTTGCTTGGGAATTGACCTTGAGTTTGGAAGTTGTAGTTCACCTACACCCAGAGAGCACTGTGGACTCAAACAATGTTATGTTATGTTGTTGTTTGTTTTTATGTTCGGCAGGAGGGGGAAGAAAGGGTATTGGAGGTTCCAATTTCCCACGGCACACCTGATGATCACTCACGGCACACTGGTTGAGAAACACTGCTCTAGGGCAGTCTTTCTCAACCAGTGTGCCGTGGCACACTAGTGTGCCGTGAAGGGCCTCCTGCTGTGCCGCGAGAAAACCTCTCTGCCCCCCTTCCTCCCCCCTCCTTCCGAACTCCTGCTGCTTGGGGGAGGAGGAAGGGCCAGGCAGTGGCGAAGAAAAAGAAGAAGGGACCGGGGCGCCGCCTCCTTCGGCCGTTTCCCAGCCAGCCTCAATCTGCCATGACTCCCACCATGACTCTCGCCCCTCGCTCGTTGAAGCCGCGTGGAGGAGCCCCGCCCACTGAAGCCCGTCCCCCGTTCATGCTCCTCCTCTGTAGGAGAGCTGAAGCTGGGGGGAGGGGCAGGGCATGGTGCGACCTGTAGGAGAGCTGAAGCTGGGGGGAGGGGGCGGGGCATGGCACGGCCTGGCTCTGCCCCCTCCCCCGGCTTTGGCACTCCCAGGAGCTGCTCCAGCCTTGAGGGGACAGTGCCAAGCCAGCATTGTGCTGGCTCTGGCACCACTGGTTTGGCACTGCCCCCTCAAGGCTGGAGCAGCTGCTGGGAGAGGTGAAGCCGGGGGGAGGGGGCGGGGCATGGCGCAGCCTGGCTCTGCCTCCTCCCCGGCTTTGGCACTCCCAGCAGCTGCTCCCAGCAGGCCACCAACCCCAGCCGTTCTTTACTGTGTTAGAGTGTCATTTTGTGTCATTTTGGTTGGTGGTGTGCCCCCGGATTTTTTTAATGTTAAAAGTGTGCCGCGGCTCAAAAAAGGTTGAGAAACACTGCTCTAGGGCACCAAAAGGGCTTAATCCGGACCTGGATGTAAACATAATGAATGCATCAATCTAGGAATGATCCTTTCTCTGTTGGTCCCGGGACTTATAAAAGGCTGCTATTGTTCTTTCCTTCTCGCAGGATCTTCGGCCGCTGTATGCAGGACGGTGTCACTACTACTCCAAAAGCACAGCCTCGCCAGAGGTAGGCATGCCTTTCTCCACAACACGATCTGAATCAGAGAGTGCTGCTTTCCCTACCAGGACATCAGGCCTCTCCCATCCTTTGGAAATCTATTTTTCATATGTAAAGAGTTTTAATGCAGTCGTACTAGATATGTACTAGATTTCTACAGTTGGGAAAACGTTTCCACCAGGTCCTTGGTTTGGTTCCAGAACCTGCAATGGATACCAACATCAAGTTATATTATATGACAATGTCCTGTATAAAAAATAGTTTGTTTGGGGGTTTTCTAACACACACACACACAGTAGAGTCTCGTTTATCCAACCTTCGCTCATCCAACGTTCTGTATTATCCAGTGCAGCCTGCTTCCTGCCTGGATCCAATACACTACAATGTTTTGGTGCTAAATTCGTAAATACAGCAATTACTACATAATGTTACTACGTTATGTATTAAACTGTTTTTTTCTGTTGATTTGTTGTGAAACATGATGTTTTGGTGCTTAATTTGTAAAACCATAAGGCAATTTGACGTTTAATAGGTTCTTCCTTAATCCCTCCTTATTATCCAACATTTTTGCTTATCCAACGTTCTGCCAGATTGTTTATGTTGGATAAGCGAGACTCTACCTTGTGTGTGCAGGTGTTGTGGCACAGCAGGTTAAACTGCTGAGCTGTTGAATTTACTGACCAAAAGGTTGGCAGTTTGAATCTAGGGATTGGGGTGAGCTCTCGTTGTTAGCCCCAGCTTCTGCCAACCCAGCAGTTCGAAAACATATAAATGTGAGTAGATCAATAGGTACCGCTCTGGCGGGAAGGTAACGGCGTACATGTAGTCATGTCAGTTGCCATATGACCTCGGGGGCATCTAGGTACAACACCAGCTCTTTGGCTTAGAAATGGAGATGAGCACCAGAGTCCCAGAGTTGGACACGACTAGACTTAATGTCAGGGGAAACCTTTACCTTTATATATGTTCAAGCCATGGATGATTGAATCAGTGGATCCATTGATTTGGAGGGCTTGCTGTATTTATTTTCCATTCACCCATAGTGATCTCCTACTTGTACTCTGAAGTGGCACCGCATCAGTAACTCAATATATTAATAATAATAATAATAATGTTTTGTTTATTAGCCCTTAGGCCATATCACCATACCAAACCAAACAACAATGCTTGATACAACTTAATAAAACATAATAAAGGTTTTTCCCCTTGATATTAAGTCTAGTTGAGTCCGACCCTGGGGCTTGATGCTCATTTCCATTTCTAGGCCGAAGAGCCGGCATTGTCCATAGACACCTCCAAGGTCATGTGGCCCTCCTGACTGCGTGGAGTGCCGTTACCTTCCTGCAGAAGTGGTATCTATTGATCTACTCACATTTGCTTGTTTTCGAACTGCTAGGTTGGCAGAAGCTGGAACTAACAGCAGCTCACCCCACTCCCTGGATTCAAACCACCAACCTTTCGGCCAGCAAGTTCAGCAGCTTAGCAGTTTAGCCCGCCACGCCACTACAGCTATTTTAAGTTGTATTGTAATGTTTTTAATTGTGAACCACTTTGAGTCTCCGTATGGAAAGATTAAACGGGATATAATCAAACAAACAACTAATATCCATAGGCTTCTTTTCCTGCCATTCCTTCAGGCGATCTGCAACACTCGACCGGGCGCAAGCTGCATGCCGAAGATCAAAACCAATACCTGTTTCTGTTGTGACCTGTACAACTGTGGAAGGTGAGCAAGGAGGGAACGGAAGAGGGAGGGGAGGGGGCTCAGCATGGATCATCATGATCATCATCAAGGGATGAAGGATCATACCTTCGTTTTTAGGGAGTTATCAGGGATGTGCCATTTATTCAAAAATGGTTTCAAAAGTCATTACAAAACTGGGTGGTCCTGGCGCTTTGGTTCTAAATTGTTTCTAAATTGTTTCTAAAGTATCGGTAGTGAAAAATCCGTGACTATAGCGAGAGTGATGAAATTTCGTTACTATCATTGGGGAAACTTCAGGGGCTCCTTCCTCCCTCATTTTAAAATCTATTGGAGTGAAACTTGCCGCAATGGTAGAACACATTTCTTAAAAAATAGATCTTTATTAGATTTTTCATAGAAAATATAGACATACAAAGATAAAATAACATATAACACATAGCACTTGTTGTAAATCCTAATTCCAGCTGGAATGGTTCCCAGCGGGAATTATATAAAGAAAATGAAAAAGAAAAACCTTATCAATAGAATAGAATGAATAAAAGCAAAGGTAGATATAGAATGAAGGTTCAGGCTTGAATTTCCTGAACCTGTATCAGAGTGTTCAGACAGATGAGGTTCTGGTGGTATTGCATTCTGTATTAAGACCTTCAGTGACTGATTGCAAAAAGTTTCTTCCTTTTTTTTAATATAAAAGTATATTTTATTAGCAGTTTTCGAGAATAAAAGAACAAACAACATTCAGCTTGACTAACACATGACCACCCTTCACCTAAAATACAAACACCCACATTCACTAACATATCAAGTATCTTAGACTTCCCCCTCTGAGTCCCACCCTCTAGGACCTTCACACGGTCTATCCATATCTTCTATATATATAAAGGAGACACGGTCGTGCATTGACGATCATAGACAACTAAACCATGCCATGCAGAAGCACTAAACTAGCCAGCCCATAGAACCATAACCCCTCGGTACCAACTAGGCCCAAAAAACAGACCCTAGGTACCTCCGCACACCCCCAAAACCAGCCCCAAAAAACCGCCAAGGAATTCCCATCCCGGCCTCTTCGCTGCCAGCGAACGCAGAACGACGTTCGCGCATGGCAGCCAACACTCACCCTCACCTCCTCCTCCTCAGGAACAGCGGCGGGGCGCCGTGGATGGAGGAAGGGGCAGGCTAAGGAGAAACCGAGCCGGCATCTCCTTAGCCCCTCCTCCTCCTCCCTCCATCCACGGCACGGCCGCCGCTTCCGGGACAGCGGCGGCCGTGCCGTGGATGCAGCAAGGGAGGGCCGGGCTAGGAGAAGCCGAGCCGGCTTCTCCTTAGCCCCCTCCTCCCCTCCATCCACGGCACGGCCGCCGCTGTCCCAGAACAGCGGCGGCCGTGCCGTGGATGCAGCAAGGGAGGGGGCCGGGCTGGGAGAAGCCGGGCGGCTTCTCCTTAGCCCCTCCCTCCCTCATCCACGGCACGGCCGCCGCTGTCCCAGAACAGCGGCGGCCGTGCCGTGGATGCAGCAAGGGAGGGGGCCGGGCTAAGGAGAAGCCGAGCCGGCTACTCCTTAGCCCCTCCTCCTCCCTCCCTCCATCTACGGCACGGCCGCGCTGTCCCGGAACAGTGGCGGCCGTGCCGTGGATGCAGCAAGGGAGGGGGCCAGGCTAAGGAGAAGCCGAGCCGACATCTCCTTAGCCCCTCCTCCTCCCTCCCTCCATCCACGGCACGGCCGCCGCTTCCGGGACAGCGGCGGCCGTGCCGTGGATACAGCAAGGGAGGGGCCGGGCTAAGGAGAAGCCGAGCCGGCATCTCCTTAGCCCCTCCTCCTCCCTCCCTCCATCCACGGCACGGCCGCCGCTGTCCCGGAACAGCGGCGGCCGTGCCGTGGATGCAGCAAGGGAGGGGGCCGGGCTAAGGAGAAGCCGAGCCGGCATCTCCTTAGCCCCTCCTCCTCCCTCCCTCCATCCACGGCACGGCCGCCGCTGTCCCGGAACAGCGGGGGCCGTGCCGTGGATGCAGCAAGGGAGGGGGGCCGGGCTAAGGAGAAGCCGAGCCGGCATCTCCTTAGCCGCTCCTCCTCCCCTCCCTCCATCCACGGCACGGCCGCCGCTGTCCCGGGAACAGCGGCGGCCGTGCCCGTGGGTGCAGCAAGGAGGGGCCGGGCTAAGGAGAAGCCGAGCCGGCATCTCCTTAGCCGCTCCTCCTCCCTCCCTCCATCCACGGCACGGCCGCCGCTGTCCCGGAACAGCGGCGGCCGTGCCGTGATGCAGCAGGGAGGGGCGGGCTAAGGAGAAGCCGAGCCGGCATCTCCTTAGCCCCTCCTCCTCCCTCCCTCCATCCACGGCACGGCCGCCGCTGTCCCGGAACAGCGGCGGCCATGCCGTGGATGCAGCAAGGGAGGGGCCGGGCTAAGGAGAAGCCGAGCCGGCATCTCCTTAGCCCCTCCTCCTCCCTCCCTCCATCCAGTCCTGGAGAGACACAGAGAGATAGACAGACAGAAAGAGAGAGAGAGATAGGGAGATTGATACACACACAGAGAGAGAGAGAGAGAGAGAGAGAGAGAGAGCCAAAGAGAGAGAGAGAGAGAAAGAGAATGAGTGATAGAGAGAGAGAGACATAGAAAAACACAGACAGAGGCACACAGAGAAAGAAATAGAGAGAAAAACAGACAGACAGAGAGCTACAGACAGACAGACAGAGGGAAAGAAACAGAGACAGAGTGAGAGAGAGACAGAAAGAGACAAATAAATAGAGAAAGGCAGAGATACATACAGATAGAGAGACAGATCGATAGACAGACAGACAGACAGATACAGAGAAAGGTAGAGATACACAGAGAGCGAGACATAGAAAGAGAGATAGACAAACACAGACAGACAGAGATAGAAAGACAAAGAAAAACAGAAAGAGATAGATAGATAGAGATAGATAGACAGAGAATGGCATATGGCACAACAACGTGTGCCGGGCTCAGCTAGTTGTTTATAATGGTATAAAGCAAATCCTCCTAGCCGAACCTGGCGTTGTTTCAATACAAATAAACATTTTCATTAATTTTCATATTTCTTTGTTTTTTTCAAGTATTCAAATATTAATGACCAGTCTGTGGGTTCCATATTTTGGGACATTGCCCTCGTAAGGCCGTCCATATTCATAATATCCATCAGTTTAAGCACCCATTCATCCGTCTTGGGCAGGATCTTTTCCTTCCAGTGTTTTGCCATCACCAGTCTCGCTGCTGTGATACAATAAATAAAAAGTTTTTCTTTATTCTTATCAATTGAAAAATCCAGTAGGCCTAACAGCATGTATTCTGCTTTAAAATTAAACTCAATTTTTAGCGCTTTTTTCATTTCCCAAAAACTTCTTACCCGGTTACATCCCCACCACATGTGGAAAAATTTCCCTTCAACTGCTCCACATTTCCAGCATTTATTACAGTATTTGGGGCTATATTTGGCTATTTTACTTGGCGTCAAATACCATCTGTAGAATATTTTGATACCATTCTCCTTTAGGTCATTAGCGTACGTATATTTATGGTACTTTTTCCAAATCCTTTCCCATTGTCTGAGAGGGATTTCATGGCCTAGGTCTTGAGCCCACCTGACCATACACACCTGACCATGGTTTCTTCCTCTGTGTTCCACTGCAGTAATTTTTTATAGAGAGCTGAGATTTTCCCTTTCTTTTTTTGAATTAATCCATCCCAGAATTGTTTGGAATTATCGAAGCCTCGGGCTTTATCTTTTCGGTAGATTTCAAAAATTTGCCTATACTGGAGCCAGTCCATAGCCAGTCCAGCTCCCTTAGTTCTTCTATATCTTTCAGTGACTGCTCCATACCTCGGCCCTTTAATAACATACCGTAGCTTAGCCAGTTGTTTTTCCCATATTGTCTTCTATGGTAGGCCTCTTGGGGCGACAGCCAGATCGGGGTCTTATCAAAGAGTCTCTCTCTATATTTCTGCCAGACTCTCAGCAGTGGTTTCCTGAAACAGTGTTGGTTGACATTTTTTTCTAGCTTCGCTCTGCTGTACCATAGGTACCCGTGCCAGCCAGCCCTTAGGTCAAAGCCCTCCAGGGATAGCAGCATAGTATCTTTTAATGTGGTCCAATCTATCACCCATTCCAGGGCGCTAGCCTCATAATATGATTTTAGGTCTGGCATCCCCAATCCTCCCCTCTCCTTTTCGTCTATTAGATTTTTCCAATTAATTCTGGGCCTCTTTCCCTGCCATATGAATTTCCTGAGATCTTTCTCCCAGATACTTATTCACTTGTCATTTATTAGTACTGGTATACTTTGAAATAGAAACAACATCCTCGGTAAGATGTTCATTTTTATTAGAGATATTCTGCCCAATAGCGATAAATTGAGTGACTTCCATTTAGCTAGATCTTTTTTAATTTTCAGCCAGGTGGACTCGTAGTTATTCTTAATTAAATCTATGTTCTTTGGTGTTATGACAATTCCTAAGTATTTCATTTTATTTGTGGTAAAAATTCCCACCTTTTTTTCCAACTCTTCCTTTTCTTTCTGATTTAGGTTCTTAACTATCATTTTAGTTTTTCCTTTATTTATTTTGAATCCGGTCACCTTGCCAAACTCCTCTAATTTGTCAATCCATAATTCCATAGTCTCACCTGGGTTCTCCACAAAGCGTACTAGGTCATCTGCGTATGCTCGGATTTTCAAATTGTTTTTGAAAATCGACAGTCCCTTCAAATTTTTATCCCTTCTTATATTTTCCAGAAGAGTTTCTAAAACTAAGATAAAGAGGGGAGGGGAGAGGGGACAGCCTTGCCGAGTCCCTTTCTGGATCTGGAATTTCTGTGTATGTGTGCCGTTTATTATTATGGTTGCCGATTGTTGAGAGTATATGGCTTCCACAGTGTAGCACAGCAGTTCTCGTTTGTGCCTGGGGGGCAGGGAACGGGAACGGGGGTCCCATTGGCATTGGGGCCCGCAGCAGCGGAGGTGGATTCTGAAGAGGATTTGGAAAGGTTAGCAGAAGGAGAGTTTCCCATCACTGGGCCTCTTTCTCCCACAGAAAGCCTGGCTTGGGATGAAGGTTGACCTGACCCTTACGAAGAGATAGATCACCAGGTGCAAATGGAAAGCAGTGATAGCGAAACTTATGAACGGCCGGGGGGGGAGAGGTTCACAGGATCCTTTAAGTGAAAACATGGAAGAGAGCGGCTGGGAAGAATCTAGGGAGGAGAGCTCTCATGAAGATAGCGCAGCAGATGTTGGCAGGCAAGGCCGTACCTTCGATAGGAGACGGGACATCGAGGCTAGCAGAAGGGGATGGTTCCATAGCCTAGACCAGTGTTTCCCAACCTTTTTTGAGCCGCGGCACACTTTTAACATTAAAAAAATCCGAGGGCACACCACCAACCAAAATGACACAAAATGAGATGCTAACACAGTAAAGAACGGCTGGGGATGGTGGCCTGCTGGGAGCAGCTGCTGGGAGTGCCAAAGCCAGGGAGGGGTGGAGCCAGGCTGTGCCATGCCCCGCCCCCTACCCCCGGCTTCACCTCTCCCAGCAGCTACTCCAGCCTTGAGGGGGCAGTGCCAAGCCAGCCGTGCCAGAGCCAGCACAATGCTGGCTTGGCACTGTCCCCTCAAGGCTGGAGTAGCTGCTGGGAGTGCCGAAGCTGGGGGAGGGGGCAGAGCCAGGCCGTGCCATGCCCCGCCCCCTCCCCCCAGCTTCAGCTCTCCTACAGAGGAGGAGCATGAGCGGTGGACGGGCTTCAGTGGGCGGGGCTCCTCCTCCACGCGGCTTCAGTGAGAGTCATGGTGGGAGTCATGGCGGATTGGAGGCTGGCTGGGGAAATGGCCGAAGGAGGCGGCGCCTCGGTCCCTTCTTCTTTTTCTTCGCCACTGGCTGGCCCTTCCTCCTCCCCCCCCCAAGCAGGAGGGGGGAGGAAGGGGGGCAGAGAGCTTTTCTCGCGGCACAGCAGAAGGTCCGTCACGGCACACTAGTGTGCCACGGCACACTGGTTGAGAAAGACTGGCCTAGACAAGCCAAGGGCTGAGAGTAGAGATTGGAGACGAAGAAGCCTAGAGTGTCGGGGACCTCGGCAGAAAGATTAAGGATAGGATCCGTGGGAACGGATCCTCAGTCCTTCGGCCACGTCTCATCTGAGCAGACGTGTAGCGAAGCTTGCCCACGGAGCCAAGTCTGGCTAGTGGTCTACTCAAGCCTTGTTTTGTATCTTGCAACCTTGCTTTGTTCCTTGATCCGCTTTGCTGGCGGAGCTCTGCCAAGCCTTGGAAATATACCAAGTGTTTTGAACTATTGCTCACCTATTGCCTTTGGATTTGCTTTTGCTATTTTTATGGACAATATACCTTTTGGAACTGTTTACTATATTCAATAAAGTAGTTAGCCTTCAGTCCGTCTCTGTGTGTGTGATTAAGGGGCTGATCAAGTCCGTGCATCGTGACACACTGCATTGGAGAAGTGATGTCCTATATCTATTTCTTTCAATAGTAGTAATAGGAAGCTCCAACTCACCCTATCAAATGCCTTCTCTGCATCTACAAAAAGTAAGGCTGCTTTCTTTTGTATATTTGATCTATAATACTCAAGGGAGTCAACTACTATCCTCACATTTTCTTTAAGATGTCTGCTGGGTAGGAAACCCTTCTGGTCTTGTTTTATCCATTCGTTGAGGAGGATTTTTAATCTCTCGCCCAAGATTGCTGCAAAAATCTTATAATCTATGTTTAAGAGAGATATGGGCCTGTAGTTGCTCACTTCTGTCCTGCACCCTCCTCCTTTAAATATCATAGTGATATTGGCTGTTGACCAGGTTTCCGGGAAGGTTTTATTTTCCATAATCTCATTCGTTGTCTCAATCAGATAGGTGGCGATTTGTTCCTCAAAAAGCTTGTAGTAGGGGGCCGTGAAGCCATCCGGGCCCGGGGCCTTATTGCTCTTTAAATTCCTTATTGCTTGCCTCAGTTCTTCTCTATTTATGGGTTTATTAAGGTTAGCTCTTTGTTCATCAGATATCTTATCGAGGACTAGGGCACTTATATATTTTTGAATCGGTTCTTTTTTGATATCGTCTTTTATATATAATTGCTTATAATACTTTTGAAATCTGTCTTTTATTTGTTCATCTGTATTGTAATTCTTTCCTTTTTCGACAATTTGAGTGATGTGGTTTGTGTGCTTTCTCTTTCTTATTTTGGCCGCAAGCCATTTTCCCGGTTTATTGGCATTTTGAAAGTGCCTCTGCTTAAGAAATGTCAGGTTTGTTTCTATTTTATCTAAGTCTATTCTCTCTTTCTGTTTTTTTAATCCTTTTAGTTGGAGCCTACAATCCTTATCTGCTGGGTTTCTCTTTAATTTTTCCTCAGCCTCTTTTATCTCTTTCATGAGCTCTAAATCTATCTTTTGTTTCTTTTTTCTTTGAATTATGCTTTGTTTAATAAAATGGCCACGTAGAACCGCTTTGCTTGCTTCCCAAACCATATGTATGTGTGTACCTTTTTTTAGCGTTCAAATTAAAATAATCATTAATTATTAATTTATATTTCTCCCTTTGTTCATCCGTTCGTAGCATGTCATCTTTAAGAGTCCACCTCCTTGGTGTTATTATTTTCTGCCCTATTTGGAACTCAAGTGCATTATGATCTGAGAACATTTGGGGCAGGATTTGGATTTTTCCCATCTTAGTTACCACATTTTTTGAGGCCCAAACCATGTCCAGCCTTCACCATGAGCAATGTCTGTTGGAGTAACAGGTGTAATCCTTGGAGTCTGGGTTTTGCTCCCTCCACCCATCCTTCAAGTCAAGTTCTTCCAGGATCGCCTTTCCTTCTTTAGGGAGTTGGCCAGATCTTTTATCTTTCACCCTTTTCGAAGATCTATCGAGGCATCTATTTATCACCCCATTAAAACCTCCCATGATCATCAAATCATCAAAATCTGTTTTTTCTATATTATTTTTAAGTTCTTTCAGAAATTTTATCTTTGGCCCATTCGGCGCATAAATGTTGCACAGTAGGAGTTTTTTTTTGGTTCCATTCCAGATTGGGCCCGACATACCTCCCTTCCATATCCCTGAAGGCCAAACTGCTCTTCAGAGATTCTTTTATATAAGTAACCACTCCCCTTTTCTTTTTGTCATCACATGAGTAATATAATTTCCCCAGGTTTTTTTGTTTCAGGTATGCTACATCCCTCCCTCGTATATGGGTTTCCTGAAGGGCAATTACATCTATGTTTTTGCCCCTCAGGAAGTTATAGATTCTTTTTCGTTTTTTCTGTATGTTGATCCCATTCACATTATTACAATAGCATCTAATTTCCATTATAAAACCTTCTGAGTTCTTTTTGTGCCTGCAGTCTCGTCTGTCTCCTCCACTCATTTTTGTCCGCTTGTTGGTTGGTGTCCTCGGTCATCTGAGCTTTCTGATTGTCAATTTCCTCTCCGGATTCCTCCCCTGCTCCCACCTCTCCTTCTTCCTCCGAATCCTCTTTTCTTTTTCCTTTGCCCGCGAATTGCTCCTCTTCCATAATTCTCCTGTATACGGACTTGGCTTTTTCCTCCGACGTAATCCATACTCTTTTTCCCTTATATGTCATCATCAGGCCTTCCTTCCTTTCCCAACGGTATTTTATGTTTCGTTTCTTTAATTCATCGGTTAAGAAGAAATATTTTCTTCTTTTCTCCAATGTGATTGTCGGGATTTCTTTGAAGACTGCAATTCTCCTCTTGTTATAGTATAAGGGATTTTTTGAGCTTTGTTTAAGCACTTCATCACGGAGAACTTTTCTGTTAAAGTGTACCAAAACGTCTCTTATTGATTTATGTTCCTTTGAGAATGTTGTCGTTAAGCGGTAGGTCCTGTCCAGCTCTTTGTATAGCTCTGCCTGGGGCATTTGCAATGTCTCTGCCAGAATTTCAGTCACCACATCCCTGATGTCCTCTTGTTCATTTTCGTCAATGTTGCGAAACCTGAGCTGAAACTCTTTCTCTTTATATTCAAGTTGTTCTTGTTGTTCCTCGAGTTTTTTATTCATTCTACTCAGGATGCTCCACTTTGTTTTCAAATGTTCCTATAAGGCCGTTTGTTTTGTTTCTAGTATGAGCTCTTTCTGCCTTATGTCTTTAATTTCCTCCTGCATACTAGAAAGTTGTTTTTTAATAGATGTCATTTCCTCTTTAAGGTCTTTATTTAGTATTGATAGTTCTTCCTTTATTATAATTTCTTGATTTCGTAGCAGTTTTTCTTGATTCTCTTGTCTGCTCATGAGTTCCTCTTGTTTCTTTGATATCTTCATTATCTCCATAAAAAGATCTTCAAGCGTCAACTCTGTCTGCCCTGAATCTTTTCTGGCGGGTGTTTTACTTGCCTTATTCTGGTCTTTGGCATTTTCGAATTTTCCTTTTGCTGCCATCTTCCGCCTACTTGTGCTTTTGATGGGTTTTCTATCTGCCAGATATTATTTGTTTAGCTCCACTATATTGCCTCCTATAGGCTTCTGGTTTCACTCGTATATATCTTTTCTACAGATTATATCCAGCTGTTTGTCTGGTTATTTGGATAGTTTGGGTGAGTTGGGTCTTTCACTGGGATCTTTAGAAACCTATCTTGTAGTATCTTATGGTCCCTTGTCTTCCTTTCTTTCCTATTTCTCTCCTTCCCCTCTCCTTACTTCTCTTGCTTCTCAGTTGATGTAGTCTACCAGTTTGCCCCCCTATCGCGCAGCCTTTTGCTTCTGAATACTTCTAACTACTTCAGGGGGGGGGGTTCTACCCTCAGTGCGGGTGTAGTACCGGCGTCGTCTCTCCTTCTCCTGCTTCGTCTTCTGACCGGGCAGTCTCCCACCTTTTTTCTTGCTTCTCCGCTTCCTTGTCGCTCTTCCTTATCTCTCCCCCACAGTCCGCTCTGTTGCCAAGCGTCCTCGCCTTCCTTCCCTCCTTCCTCTCCGGCGGCGCTCGCTTCTCTCCACCTCTCTCCACCTCTTCTCTTCGCGCAGCTCGATCGTTCAGCTCTCCACTCTTGCCTCCTTCACAGCTGAGCACGCGGGGGGGGGGAGAACTCCTCCTTCTCCCTCTCTCTCCCGGCTCAATTCTCTCTATCTCTCCACTCACCAGCCGCTTCACCGGATCGCACAGCTGTCCTCGCTCAGGTTACGGCGTCTACAAGGTCAGTTAATTAGTTTTCTAGATCCCCGCCATTTTGGATGGCGTTCTCCTTTTGGGCTTAATTATATTTTATAAACAGAGAGGTCAAAGTTATTTACTACAGTCAGTTGGGTCCGATTTGAGAGCTCGTAGAGATCATTCTCTCCAGCCTCAATATCTATTCTTGTTTTGTTCTCCGTAGGATGTAACCCCTGGAGGATTTTATTTAATTATTCAACTCTCCGCCCGGTTCCTTCTCAGTTCTTTTCACAGGGCAGGATTTGCTATGAGGCAGGGCTTCTTCCTTTTGATTTCCTTCATTTCGATCTCGGTCCATATCTCCAGTCTGTGAAAACTAGATATTTAAGAGACAAAACTTAGCTATTTCATTACATATTACATAATGATCTATTTCTTGTTCCTTTATACCTCTTAACTTACTGCTATTTTCCCCCCTAAATCCATTTTACATTTAAATTTACATTTCTTTCAGTTTTATAATACTCTCTATATATAAAGGAAGACCCGTCATCGAACGACCATCCTAGGCAGAGAAACCTTACAAGGCAGAGACACCAAACTTGCCAACAAAAAAAGGCCTCAGGCAAGGAAGGTTTTTAGCAAAGAAACTCCCCCCCCCAAAAAAACCTAAAGGCCCCCAAAGCAATGATACAAAAACTACATTTCCCAGCATCCTCTATGGCCACCAGCGAATCCCATTGGCCAACATCGGCCCACACAAAATGCAGGGAGGCTGAGTTCCCATAAAAACGGTGGGCGGAGACAGCCAAGGCTAGATTAGAATGCTGAGTGATTTGAGTTTAGTCAGTTGGTGTTTGTGGGTTAAACTGCAAAGGCCAAGCTCTAGGAGGGAGCAGGTTCCCACACTCGAGAAACACAATCCAAAAGACCAAGCCAGCAAAAAATACCACACAAATACCACACAACGCCAATATGCAGAAGATACACAACTATGTGCACAGAGCACATACATACCACTCACAGGACAAAAGACACCCACTTTACAAACACCACACCCACAACATGACAGCCACACAACTCGCGATGCCTATCTCTATAGACCCACAACACAACAGACACACAACACACACAACGCATACATACCACTGCTACACAAAAACCTACACAGTACAACCAACTAACACAGGAGGACATAACAACTACCAGGAGGACATAACACTAACACAAATAGGGCACCAGGGACACAGGCACCACTGACAAACACATACCGCCAGAATAACACAAACTTGCAAAACCCACAAAAAAAAAAACAATCCTGCTTACACAAAAACCCACCCCAACCAAAATTCACAACAAACACCACTGGCAAAAGCAACACCCCCTCACCATCACAACCAGCACACAGCCAGACTGAGACAACTATGTCACCACAACACACACAAAATACACCCCACAAATACCTAACAACTTCCCCAACACAAAACCCAGGACTGCACTCACTACTCACCACCACACACACCTCCAAATACACACACATCCCAGGCACAATACTCCAGCAATTCCTACCCACACAACACAACACAACTTCCTATCACAACCCATCCCCCCAACCTTACGGGACCTCGCACACACAACACATACCACCACCACAAACAAAAACCAACTCCACCTACAGTATACTTCAACCACAACACAACACAACACTGTACTGATACTCTACAAACACACACAAACACCCAAAATACCCCACAAACACAAGCATCAACCTCTACATCAACACAGCAGACGGAAAGACAAAAAACATTGTATATCCACAAGCTCTGCAGAATGCCAGCAACACCACACACCGACAACTCCCCAGGACTTCAACATCCCACCCACCAGAACAACCCACAACGACACAGCCATGACCCCACCAAGACCATAAGTAACATCAATTCCAACCCTTACATACTCAGACTTTCTCGCATCTCCTAAATAGGGCACAGCAACGCGTGCCGGGTACAGCTAGTACTCTATAAGATTTAACCAGTTGTTTTTTAGAGTGGCCTCTTCTTTCTTTTTATGTTCTTTGAGGTTTTCCGTCAACATTTCCATCTGTAGTGTTTCAAGAGTTTTTACCAGCCATTCATCTTTTGTTGGGTGTTCCGAGGATTTCCAGTATTTGGCAAACACCATTTTGGCTGCCGTAGTAGCCAAAATGAATGTATGCCAAATCCCCATGAATAGATCTTTCCATATTATTTCTTTTTTAAACATTTTTCTCTCTTTTCCATCTTCCAAAAATTGATGGGTCCACCAAAGATGGAAGAATCCCCAGTTTGGCTTATTATTTTTATACATTTTGGCTAATTTTTCAGGGTAGATACCATCTAAAAATTATCTATTATTTCTTTTTTAAACATTTTTCTATCTCTTTTTGCACCATCTTCCAAAATTTGATGGCTTTTGGGCACATCCACCAGAGATGGAAGAATGTCCCCTCTTTTTTCCCACAATTCCAACAGTTTGGCTTATTATTTTTATACATTTTGGCTAATTTTTCAGGGGTATGATACCATCTAAAAATTATCTTGATCCAATTTTCTCTATATTTATAACAATAAGATGTGTTTCTTCATTTATCTTATAACCAATGTTTCTGGACCATTGTTTCTTTTAGCTTTCTCTTTTATCCCCTTCATTCTCCCATCTCTGTAAGATTTTGTATATTCTGCCCACTTTCTTTGGTTTGTTGCTGAAGATTACGTCTTCAAGTTCGCTTGGTGTTTCTTCAAAGCCTACTTTTTGGTCTTCCCTAAATTTCTCTCTAATTTGTAAATAGGGAAACCAGTCTATTCCGTGTTCTCCCTCCAACTGGGATCTGGCCTTCACTTCAAAGTTCATGCCATTCCATTTAAGTATGTCTTTATAAGTTAGCCATTTTCTGTCATCTGTTTGTCTAACTCTAAAGGCTTCTAATGGGGAAATCCACATCGGTGTTTTAGTACTCAGGTTTTTTTGGTATCTGGACCAGATTTTCAGTAAGACATTTCTTATATGATGGTTCTTAAAGTTTGGGTCTGCTCTTATCTTATTGTAGTGTATGTATCTGTGAAGGCCGAATCGCAGGTCAAATCCCTCTAGGTTCAGTAGTCCAGTGTTTTTCAACCTTTTTTGAGCCGCGGCACATTTTTTACATTGACAAAATTCTGGGGCACACAACAACCATAATGACACAAAACGACACTCTAACACAGTAATACATATAGTTAATATATTTTAAAATGTATTTATACACTCAGTGTGAAACCTGGACCTGTTTCGATGAACACAACATAGATATGTTGGCTGCTCCAACATAGCGCCGGCCTCATCCAGCTCGGCGTCCCTGGCCCCGCCCCCCACCTTCCCTAATGGCTAGGACCACGCCCCCGGTGGCCCCTGTCGTGGAGCTGCCGCCGCTACCGGTCTCACCGCCGAAAGCCACGAGCTCCCCCTTGCCGCTGCGCGGGCAGCCCATGATGGATGCGGCGGACATCGAGAGGGTCCTAGCGAGGGTTCCTGGGGAGCGGCCCCAGCGACGGGCAGGACGGCTGCCAACGGTCCCCCTGACTGTGATCAGCTCAGGCCCCGATGGGTCGCCCAGGTTCGATAAACATCCGATGAAGCAGAGACGAGGTCGAGGACGGGGCAGGGGGCGGGATCCCGGAAGGTGCCCCCCGGAGGGCCCCGTCCCAGGACTTTCCGGAACACTGCCCGCAGGCGCGGGGCGCCTCCACTGGCGAACCCCCAATCTAGGAGGGTGGACAAGCCGCCGATAACGAGGCATGGTCCACAGGCCGGCAACGACCGACACCGCAGTGACTGTCACTGCTTAGACTTGGAGTCTCTGAGGACGTTCCTCGATTTGTGGGACCCCGGCTCCCCATTTGATGGTCGCCCTCGATAGCTCCACCGGGTGGCTCTGCCCTTCGGCATGAGCCTGGTCGTCCCCTCCCTATCTGCTGTTGGTTACCCTGTGATGTTTTTACCCCCTGTATGTCCTGTATGTTTATTTATGTACTCTTTGTATTTTGTTGCTTCGGCTCCTGTGAGCCGCCGCAAGCCTTAGGGACTCGGCGGCATAGAAGTCCGAATAAATAAATAAATAAATAAATATCCTGGCAGGAATGGCAGAAAGACACAAACTTCCCACACAGAACTCCCATAACCAATGCTATAAGAGTTTGGTGGGCATTGACCTTGGGTTTTGGAGTTGTAGTTCACCCATAACCAGAGAGCACTGTGGACTCAAACAATGTTGGATCAGGACCAAACTTGGCATGAATATTCAATATGCCCAAATGTGAACACAGATGGAGTTTGGGGAAAATAGACCTTGGTATTTGGGAGTTACAGTTTCTGGGATTTATAGTTGACACACAATCAAAGAGCATCCTGAACTCTTGCAACAATGCTATTGAACCAAACTTGGCATATTGAACTCTCATTGCCACCATTTTGATCCAAGGGGGCAGCGTGAGCGTGTTCAGGAGGGGAGGCTGGAGGGAGGAAGACGTGACCCATGCGGGTGCTACTGCACAGACTCGCCCCAGAGCAAAGCGAGGCAAAGCGAGCAGAGAGAGGCTGGGAAGAAGGGAGCCCGAGTGGAGAAGAAAAAGTGTACGGCAGGAGGGGGAAGAAAGGGATTGGAGGTTCCAATTTCCCACAGCACACCTGATGATCGCTCATGGCACACTAGTGTACCACGGAACACTGGTTGGGAAACACTGCAGTAGTGTGTTGTCTTCCAGCATGCACCACTCCCCCAACCAATTCAGACAACTCGCCTCAAAATATAATTTTAGATTTGGCAGTCAAACTCCTCCTCTTTCCTTTACCTCTTGTAATGGTAGAACACATTGACCACTGTGAGCCCACCAAATTGCAGAAGGTTTCACTTATCCACTGATTTTTGGGGAATTTTCAAAGTTTTTATGAACAACATTTTTTTAAAAAAACTACAAGAGCTACCTTCTTGAGTCTTATATACCAGGGCTGTCCAACATCTTTTGGCCCAGGGGCCGGACTTCCAGTCATTGATCATCTGGGGGGCTGAAGGGTCTGCCCCCTCCCCCAGCTCCACCCCCTCCCCACCCCTCTTCCGGCTCCGCCCCCTCCCCGCCCCTCCCCCGGCCGTGACATGCCGGCTTCCTCAGATGGGCGATTTCGGCTGCTTCGCCCTTCTGAGGCGGCCTGCTTGCCACGGCTTTAGGAGGAAGGGACAAGCTACGGGGGAGCCTCTCCCCGCGGCTCGCCCCGACCTCCAAAAGCCGTGACATGCCGGCTTCCTCAGAAGGGCGAAGCAGCCAAAATCGCCCTTCGGAGGAAGCCGGAATGTCACGGCTTGAGGAGGAAGGGACGAGTTGTGGGGGAGCCTCTCCCCGCGGCTCGCCCCTCTTTCCCCGCCGCCGCGAGATCGCCACCCGCCGTGGTGGGAAGGGAGGGGAGGAGGAGGCGGGGCAGGGAGGAGGAAGAGAGCTGGCTCCTCCTCCCTGCACCGCCCCTTGTCCCTCTCTCATTGGCGCCGATGCAATCCGGTTTGCATCGGCGCCGCTGAGAGGGACAAGGGGTGGTACAGGAGGAGGAAGAGAGCTAGCTCCTCCTCCCTGCACGCCCCTTGTCCCTCTCCGGGCGCCGATGCAAACCGGTTTGCATCGGCGCCGCGAGAGAGGGAAGAAGAGGGCGGTGCAGGGAGGAGGAGCTGGCTCCCTTCCTTCCCCTGCCCCACCTCCTCCCTCCCCCCCCTCCCCCGCTGCTGCGATCTCGCAGCAGCGGCATGGAAAGAGGGACGGAGGGGGCAGTGCAGGAAGAGGAGCTGGCTCACTTCCTCCTCCCTGCCCCCGCCTCCCTCCCCCGGCCGCCATTTTTTAAATTTTTTTTTTATTTTTAAATAAAAAAATTAAAAATGGCGGCTGGGGGCATAGCGGGGGCCGTGTCCAACAGGCTGGGGGGCGTGTACAGCCCCCGGGCCGCCTGTTGGACAGCCCTGTTATATACAATGCACAAGATCACCAGGGCATCAATCTCCAGAAGTTTCAGAAAGATTCACATATCAACAGATGTGTACACAGCAGTTAAGCCATCGTGATTAATCTTGCACAACACACAGCGCAGCAAGCTAATTAACTCAGCTCCTTGCATAATCTTACACGTGCTGCAAAATACAAACAGGTTTGGGCCCAAATGTTATCCAATCCAAGTGTAACCACTTACCTGGGAGCAGGGCCGTGGCCAGGATTTTGATTCGGGGCTGAGTTTGGTTCGGGGGCTGAGACGGGGTGGAAGAGGGTCTACCCTAGCAAACCTTTTGTATTGTTATCTCAATAACCCCATCAATGTAGGATATAATGAGCATGGTGATCAGATCATGATATAAGTGCACATAACAGTTTAAATAATGTACCAGTAAGGCCTTTTCGCGGACCACCCTGATAATTTGGGGGCTGAAGCCCCTTAGCCCCCTGGCTACATGCCTGCCTGGGAGTAAGACCATTGAGCACAGTGGTATTCCCTTTGGTATGTTAAGTGAACCAAGGGTACAGTTGTAATGGATTTTAAAAACAAAAAGTTTTAAAAACTTGGCATTCTATTAAATCAGTGTTTTTCAACCTTTTTTGAGCCGCGGCACATTTTTTACATTTACCAAATCCTGGGGCACACCACCAACCAAAATGACACAAAACGACACAAAATGGCACTCTAACACAGTAATACATATAGTTAATATGTTTTTAAATGTATTTATACATTCAGTGTGAAACCTAGGCCTGTTTCGATGAACACAACATATATATAACTTCCTCTCACATACTTATACATGGCTATCATGTCTTCTCTCAGCCTTCTCTTCTTCAGGCTAAACATGCCCAGCTCTTCAAGCCGCCCCTCATACGGCTTGTTCTCCAGACCCTTGATAAATTTCACCCTGAGTGAAATTTGCTTCCAGATAACTATGGATGTCGTGAAGCTGTTATAAACAGTTTATTTGGGGGGGGGGGCAACTATCAAAAAATCCAGTAAAATAGTAAAAAAAAAAAACATTTCCAAGCGGAGAGGCTCAATTTGTTTCTTGGAAACCTGTGAATGCTTCAGCCTCCCGATGCTCCCAGGTTCGCTCACTGCCCAATTCACTGACGTGGAGCTTCTGGCATTTGACGGAGCCCTTCCTTTGCCTCGGGGAGGATCTTTGGGGAGGAAAAGAGTGAGAAAGAGCTGGTAGGAGGGGGCAGAGTGCCAATTTCCCACGGCACACCTGCTGATTGCTCACGGCACACTAATGTGCTGCGGCACACTGGTTGGGAAACAATGTATTAAATGACCTTTGACCAGTAGCTGGCCACTTGGAGTGCCTCTAGTGTTGCTATAAGAAGGTCCTCCGTTGTGCATGTGGCAGGACTCAGGCTGCATTGTAGTTGGTGGTCTGTAGTCTCTCATTTGGTATCAGCCATGGATTGAGTTTCCGGATTTTAGCCTGCCACTTTTGGACTCTCACTTGCTGAGGTGTTCCTGCGAGTATCTTTGTAGATCTTAGAAAACTATTCTTGATTTAAGGCATTGGCTTGCTGTCTGATAGCCAAACAGAGGATGGACCAGAGATGTCGCCGCCTTGGTCCTTTCAGTATTGGCTGCTACTTCCCAGCGGATGTCAGGTGGTGCAATAACAGCTAAACAGTATAATATCTCCAGTGGTGTGGGGCATAGACATCCTGTGATAATGTGCCATGTCTCATTAAGAGCCACATCCACTGCGTATTCAGCAACAGAGTAGCCAAGCGCAAGGGCCGATGTCTTCACTGTGTCTGGTTGTGATCCCCAGGTTGTGCCACTCAGCTTTCGTATTAAATTTTTTCTAGCACCCACTTTTTCCTTGATATTCAAGCAATGCTACTTGTAAGTCAGAGCACGGTCCAGGGTCACTCCCAAGTATTTGGGTGTGCTGCAATGCTCTAGTAGGATTCCTTCCCAGGTCATCCTCAGAGCTCAAGATGCTTGCCTGTTCTTAAGATGAACGCACACGTCTGTGTTTTAGATCAGTGTTTCCCAACCAGTGTGCCATGGCACACTAGTGTGCCGTGAGCGATCTTCAGGTGTGCCGTGGGAAATTGGCACTCCCCCTAGCAGCCCCTCACAGGTTTCCAAGAAACAAATTGAGCATCTCCGCTTGGAAATGTGTTTTTTTCTATTTTACTGGATTTTTGAGAGTTGTTCCCCCAAGGAATTGTTTATAACAGCTTCATGACATCCATAGTTAACTGGAAGCAAGTTTCACTCAGGGTTAAATTTCACAAAGGTCTGGAGAACAAGCCCTATGAGGAGCGGCTTGAAGAGCTGGGCATGTTTAGCCTGAAGAAGAGAAGGCTGAGAGAAGACATGATAGCCATGTATAAGTATGTGAGAGGAAGTCATATATATGTTGTGTTCATTAAAACAGGCCCAGGTTTCACACTGAGTGTATAAATACATTTTAAAAACATATTAACTATATGTATTACTGTGTTAGAGTGCCATTTTGTGTCATTTTGGTTGGTGGTGTGCCCCAGGATTTTGTAAATGTAAAAAATGTGCCGCGGCTCAAAAAAGGTTGAAAAACACTGTTTTAGATGGATTAGGAATCAGCTGTTTTTCCTTGTAATAGGCAGTAAGAGCACCTAAAGCTTCAGAGCGCTTCTCTTCAACCATTTCAAAGCTCCCTGCTTGGGTGGTGATGGCACGATCGTTAGCATAGATGAAACTCTCTGTTCCTTCTGGCAATGGCTGATCATTTGTGTTAATGTTAAGCAACATAATTGCCTGATTATTCTGGGCCAAAAGCATCTTAATTCAGCACCATCTAACTGGACAGATCGTTCTCCGTATCTCCCATCCCATAATGAAGGCAGCTTCCCCTCCTTATGCAGCTGAACATGTCGGCAGGTGGGGATTTCTCTTAAAGCAGGCACTTCTTTGGGTTCAGCAGAGTGCAGATTTCCGGCGGCTATTACGAGTACATTGACGTCAGCAGCTGTCAAGACATCATCCACCTGTACCATTTGCTCTGGTCGGCCACCATCCTGAACATCGTGGGATTGTTTCTGGGTATCATTACGGCTGCGATCCTGGGTGGCTTCAAAGATATGGTAAGATGACGTCGTAGGGTCCATTTTTGGTGTTGTTTTGCATAGGGGAAAATAATGACAAATGCAAAGCTAGAAGATACAAACTTAGGCTGAATTGGACTCTCCTGATCTGTATCAATATCGTTAACGCAGTGCTTTCCCCAAGTATAGTCTCCCAGGTGTTTTAGACTCCAGAGATCAGAAAAGTAAAGGTAAAGGTTCTCCTCTGACATTAAGTCCAGTCGTGCCTGACTCTGGGAGTTGGTGCTCATTTCTATCTCTAAGCCAAAGAGCCGACGTTGTCTGTAGACACCTCCAAGGTCATGTGGCCGGCATGACTTCATGGAGTGCCATTACCTTCCCACTGAAGCAGTACCTATTGATCAGGGGTGCTCACACTTTTTCAGCATGGGAGCTACCATATGAAGAACCAAGTTTAAAAAATCACCTGGCGTGCGCGCATCTGCGCGCACCCACTCCTGCTGCCACCTTCCATCCGCACGGGGTTTCTTTCTTTCTCGGAAATGTAAACAATGGACATGCTAAAATACACCCAAACACCCATTTCTCCCTCCCTGCCATTTTCCCACAGATATAATCAGGCAGAAAGTAAACAGAGAGACCTGGTAGCTGCAAAGCCATTTGTTTCTCAGAAATATGAAGAATGGGACATGCTAAAATACACACAGGCACCCATTTCTCCCTCCTTGGCATATATACACAGATATTATTATTATGCAGAAAGTAAGAAGACCGACCTTTGTGCTTCAATTTGGACATGAAATGGCTCCCAAAACGTCCTTTTTTCCTTCTCCGTCGTTGCTCCTCTTGATGCGCTGCCTGCATGCTCCAAGCGCGCCTGAGACTCCAAGAGGGAGAATGGGCTCTTCTGCGCATGCGCGCGGGCCAGCTGAGCACCGCGTCATCCAACGCCGCCCCCCTCCTTTGCTCTGTGACAACTCTGAGAGGCTGGAGAAGGAGGGAGGGGGAGGGGGAAAGCGGAAGATCCAAAGAGGGAGCAGGCGTGGATGCCATCGCGTCATCCACGCCGCCCCCTCTTTTGCCCTTCTGCATTCCTCCTCCCTCCGTCCTTCTCCTGCCACTCACAGACGTCACAGGAGCAACGAGCGATTGACCGGGTGAGGGCCTGAGGATCACCCGGATGAGGCCCAAAGATCACCCGGTCGATCGCGATCACCGTCCTGAGCACCCCTACAGTTGTTGAACTGCTAGCTTGGCAGTTCAACAGGCTGACAACGGAAGCTCACCCTGCTCCCCAGATTCAAACCGCTGACCTTTTGGTCAGCAAGTTCAGCAGCTCAGCAGTTTAAACTGCTGCGCCCCGGGGGCTCCAGTGATCAGAAAATGAAATGCAAAATACCTGGAAGACCAAAGTAAAGCAATGGTTAGCAGATTTAAGCCTTCAGATTTGTTGTATTTCAGTTTCCAGAAGCCCGAGCCAAAATGGTTAGCAGTAAGGAATTCTGGGCATTGCAGTCCAAACTCTTTGGAGGGTCAAAGACTGAGAATGATGGGTTTGCCTTCAGATGGTTTGAACTGCAGCTCATGCCCTGACTCTTCCCAAGCAGAGAAGGCTTGATATAGTTGATCCAGGGCTGAAGTGTCTATTAAAACTCTTGGTTTTAATGCTATTTTAGACTCACTGTATTACACTGTGTAACATGATTTTTGTTCCTGGGTTATCAATGTCGTTTCCTAATTGGTACTGTCATAAAAACATTGGAAAAGTTTACAAAAACTTAGTTTTGGCTGGACATCCAACTATAGCACATTTTGTTGCAGTTTTTCAACCTCAAGTTTGTGTCAGCCACAAAAACAACCAAGTTTCCAGAGGAAAACAACTACTTTCATATTAAGGACAACACAATTAAACTGGAATAACACTTTCAAACTAGGAACAGGAAAAATCTTCAAATGTTGTTGCCTAGTGTTGTTTTGCAAGTCCTAAATGGTGTGTCCAGGAACCAAAAGAGAATAGTAATTGTCTCTCTTCTCAGATCCCTCTGGCAATTTCCCAGTCTCTTCTCTTCCGTTCGGTCTACCAACCACGCTTTGTCCTTTCTCCGTTCTGTCTGCAGACTCCCTCGCTCCCGGCTCTTAACTGTGCAGTCGAAAACCCGCGTCCAGCTGTTGCCTACTATTCGAGACCCCAAGTAACGTCGTACAACACATATTACCACAGCACGCCCCACCTGCCACCATATTCAGCATATGACTTCCAGGTAGGTGGCACTGATGCTTCGCTGGCCTTCTTTGCTTTGCAGGCAACCTGCTGCTTATTGGCTTCCTACAACTGTTGACTAATAAATTGATCAGTATTGGTTCTGTTTCTCTAAGGCAGTGTTTCCCAACCTTTTTGAGCCACGGCACACTTTTAACATTAAAAAAATCCGGGGCCACACCACCAACCAAAATGACACAAAATGACACTCTAACACAGTAAAGAACGGATGGGGGATGGTGGGCTGTTGGGAGCAGCTGCTGGGAGTGCTGAAGCTGGGGGAGGAGCCAGGCCGCACCATGCCCCGCCCCTCCCGGCTTCAACGCTCCCACAGCTTTGCCAGCCTTGAGGGGGCAGTGCCAAGCCAGTGGTGGCAGAGCCAGCACAATGCTTCCCCCCGGCTTCAGCTCTCCCACAGCTTCTCCAGCCTTGAGGGGGCAGTGCAAGCGAGGGGCGGGAGTCATGGCCCCCGTCTCCGGCGCCGCTCTCCGCCATGACTCCCACCCCTCGCTCGCTGAAGCCGTGCGGAGGAGGAGGAGCATGAGCGGTGGACGGGCTTCAGTGGGCGGGCTCCTCCTCCACGTGGCTTCAGCGAGTGAGGGGCGAGAGTCATGGCAGATTGGAGGCTGGCTGGGAAAACGGCCAAGGAGGCGGCGCCCGGACCCTTCTTTTTCCTCAGCGCTGCCCGGCCCTTCCTCCTCCCCCAAGCAGCAGGAGTTCGGCAGGAGGAGGGGAGAAGGAAGGGGGGGGGGGCCGAGAGCTTTTCTCGCGGCACAGCAGGAGGTCCGGCATGGCACACTACCGTGCCGCATCACAGCGGTTGGGAAACACTGCTCTAAGGAAGCTCAGAATTTGGAGCCAATTGTGCAACTTCACTGTATAATTAATATTAATATAGCTTGTACCACTTTAAACTGTCACGGCTCAATGCCAGGGAATCATAAGAGTTGTAAGAGTTGTAATTTCTCCAATATGTGTGTGTGATCCAAAGCTTGCTTACACACATGCACACACACACACACGCACACACACATATATATATATGAGAGCCCCAGTGCCACAGTGCATTAAAGCGCTTTGCTGCTCAACTTGCTGACTGAAAGATTGGTAGTTCTAATACAGGGAGCGGAGGTGAGTTCCCATTGTTAGCCCCAGCTTCTGCCAACCTAGCAGTTCGAAAACAAGCAAATGTGAGTAGATTAATAGGTACGCTCCAGCGGGAAGGTAACAGCACTCCATGCAGTCATGTCGGCCACATGACCTTGGAGGTGTCTACGGATAATGCCGGCTCTTCGGCTTAGCAATGGAGATGAGCACCAGAGTCCCAGAGTCTTAATGTCAGTGGAAATCTTCACCTTTTTTGCCAAAATCTTACAAGGTCTTTCTTTAGAAGATTCCACCTTATTTTTTGTCCCTATGATAATTGGCTTTTTGGGAAATGTGGTTTGTTGTGGAAACTCCAGTGGAGACCCCCTTTCCCCATGAAAATAACTCTTCCAGGAGTGGATTTCCCTTCCCGGAAGTAGATTCTTCTCCCTTCCTGTTGTCTCAGCCCCGTTCTTAACTAGGAGTCGTTTGCAAGTCGGATGTTTGTAACTCGGGGACGGCCCGTTGCCATAAGGTCTCTTCGCCTTTGCTAGGATGCAAGCAACTGAAACCATTCCCTGAGGAAGGCCCTCTCCCCATTTGGGGGGCATCCATTCTGCATCTCTCTCTTGGGCATCACCACTCCATGCCTCTTTCTTTCTCCCATTTGTTGCAGCATTCCACCCTGTTCCAGGCCTCCGTGCCGTCGGGGCTGTCGGATGAGCCTCCGTCCTTATCGCCGTCGCCGAGTTACGTGTGGACGCCCACGGCGCCTCCCCGCTACTCCCCGCCATACTTTCCTCCTTTCGAGAAGCCACCGCCGTACACGCCGTAGGAAGTTGCATGCCCACTGGAACTGGTTGCAGACGTTTTTGAACCGGAGTCCGTCACCACTGCATCAGAAGATATTGATATACAAAAGAGGGAGTCTTTGCAACAGCTCTCTTGAGTAGTTTTGGGCTCGAGGCCACGTTGATGCACATCATGGACAACCTTCCTTGACGGGAGCTGTTATGTTTGGATGGGCTTGGAGACCCGCATTAGCCGTCAGAGCGTGTTATTGTTCCGCAAACGTGTGCGACAGATGCCACCATCTTGGAATATTGCAACACACTCACCATGTGTTAACAGCATCCACGCCACATCACACTGTTTTTAAAAAGGACTTTTATTACATCATGAGCACCTTTTGCATTAAGCCACTGAGATGTCATTTGCAGTCATGCTGCCATTTGCAGCCATGCAGCTCTTAGTCAGTTTTCAATATCGATTCAAAAAGCAATTCAGCACAGATTCACCGATCTTTTTTGCCAAAATCCCCCCACGTTATTGTTCCCATGCTAAAAGCTCACAGCTTGTGTCAATCCCATCCAATGTAGTATTCTGTAAATAAGAAGGGAAAAGGTGTCAGGGATTCCTTCTATCCGACAGTAGACTGACATGTCATTGTTACGGAGTGCCAAAGAGATTGTAGAGATGGCTTTGGGGTTGCTCTTTTAGGACAAGGGTGGGATATTGTTGGACAACAACACCCAGCAATCAGAAGCAGAATAGCCGATGGTCAGGAGTGCTGCAGTTCACAATCTCAAACAGATGACCTCAGGCCAAGGCTTTTTTCCCCAGCCCCCATCATTCGCCCTATTATTATTGTTATTATTATTATTATGCCCCACTCATAGCACAGCCATTCAAGAAGCAAAGGAAGGAAGGAAGGAAGGAAGGAAGGAAGGAAGGAAGGAAGGAAGGAAGGAAGGAAGGAAGGAAGGAAGGAAGGAAGGAAAGCTAAGGAAGGAGAAAAGGGAGGGGAAAAAGAAAGGAAGGGAATGAAGAAAGGAAGGAAAGGGGAAAGGAAGAAAAGAAAGATGGAAAGGAAAGAAGGAAAAAAGGTTCAATGTGAAAAGGAAGGAAGGAAGGAAGGAAGGAAGGAAGGAAGGAAGGAAGGAGCAAGAGGAGGAAGAAAGGGGAAAGGGAAATAGGAAGGAAGAGAAAAAGGGAATGGGAGGAAAGAAAAGAAATTAAGAAGGGAAGAAAGGCGGAAAGGAAGGAAAGAGGAAAGAGGGGATTAAATGAGAAAATGAAGGACTACAAAGAGGAGAAAGAAAGCAAAATAGGCAAGAGGGCTGGAGGGAATGAAGGAGAAAAGGGAGGGAACGAAGAAAGCAAGGGAAGAGGGAAGGAAAGACAATGAAAGATTGAAAGGAAGGGAAGGGAAGGAGGGAAGGAGAGGGAATGAAGAGGGCATGGAAAGAGCGAAAGGGAAAGGAAGAAAAGGGAAAGGGAAAAAGAGCAGAGGAAGGAAGGAAGGAAGGAAGGAAGGAAGGAAGGAAGGAAGGAAGGAAGGAAGGAAGGAAGGAAGGAAAAAGAGAGTGAAGGAAGGAGGGATAAAAGGAAGTCAGGTAGGTAGGAAACAGAGGGAAGGACTCTGGCATTCGGAAAGCATGGCATAGTGGTTTGAGCCTCGGACTGTGGCTCTGAACCCGCTGGGTGACTTTTTCAGCCTCAGATTATAAATCTTGACCGGAAAACTCTGAGAGAGGGTTGCCTTGGGGCTGCCCTAAGTCTGAAACGAAGGCACACAACAAAAACAACAGTCTTAATGAACTTGACTCTCTCATTAGCCAAAACCAGGCCCATACTTCCCATTGAATTACTGGTTAAGTTTACTTTGGTTAAAATTGTCCTTCAGCATATACGGTGTGCATAGCAATCCGTTCATGTGGGGGGGGGGGGTTCCAAACGATAGCCCAGCCTCCCAATAGTCTCAGGGACTGCGAACGGCTTAAAAGCTTTGAGGAGCCCTCTTCTAGGAAGCCTCGTAATTGCCACTTACTTTACGAGGCCATTTTCAAGGAAGTACGGTAGCAGTGACGACAGTTGTCCTTGGACTCGGGAGACGTGTATATAGATGAATTCTACATGTAAATAAGTCATGTGCACTGTTTATCCATCCCGAAATCCATTTCTGCTGGGAATGTAATATAGACAATTCATGCACCTTCTGAATATAAATTTATAAAATCAAAATAAAAGCGGTGACCATTTTGTTCCGAGGATTGGGTTTCTTGGCACGACGCAATCGCCCCCAAAGGTTTGTGTGATCAGTACACATCCTAGGTACAGGATTGCATCTCTGGGTTAAAATACCATTCTGGACTTCAGCAAGGCCTTCGACAAGGTCCCCCATGAACTTCTGGCAAGGAAACTAGTCCAACGTGGGCTAGGCAAAACTATGGTTAGGTGGATCTGTAGTGGGTTAAGTCAGTGTTTTTCCACCTTTTTCGTGCCGCGACACATTTTTTACATTTACAAAATCCTGGGGCACACCACCAACCAAAATGACACAAAACGACACTCTAACACAGTAATACATACAGTTAATATGTTTTTAAATGTATTTATACACTCAGTGTGAAACCTGGGCCTATTTCGATGGACACAACATAGATCTGGCAGGAATGGCAGAAAGACACAAACTTCCCACACAGAACTCCCATAACCAAGAGGAAATACTATAAGAGTTTGGTGGGCATTAACCTTGGGTTTTGGAGTTGTAGTTCACCTATATCCAGAGAGCACTGTGGACTCAAACAATGTTGGATCAGGACCAAACTTGTTGGAAGGAGGCTCACCACTTTAAGGTCCCTAAAACAGGCATGGGTAAACTTCGGCCTTCTGGGTGTTTTGGACTCCAACTCCCACCATTCCTAACAGCCTGAGGCCCTTTCCTGCTTAAATGGCTGAGGGGGGAGGAGGAAAAGAGCCTGAGGCTGCTAGGAATGGTGGGAGTTGGAGTCCAATACACCTGAAAGGTCCAAGTTTGCCCAAGCCAGCTTTCGGCAGAGACCTCTTCCTCCCCCCTCCATGCCTTCTTCCCCCTCCTGCCGAACACTTACTTTTTCTTCTACACGGCCGCTTCTGCCGCCATTTTGATCCGAGGGGGCAGTGTGAGCGTGTTCAGAAGGGGAGGGGGAGGGAGGAAGACGTGACCCGTGTGGGTGCTTCTGCGCAGACTCGCCTCAGAGCAGAGCGAGGCAAAGCGAGCAGAGCGAGGCTGGGAAGAAGGGAGCCCGAGTGGAGAAGAAAAAGTGTTCGGCAGGAGGGGGAAGAAAGGGGATTGGAGGCTCCGATTTCCCACGGCACACCTGATGATCGCTCACGGCACACTGGCTGGGAAACACTGGGTTAAGTGAACGAACCCTGAGGGTGATTCTCCCCAAGGCCCCCCTCGGGGGTGAGAAGGTGTGGGGTAGAAATACTGTAAATAAATAAATCCTTCATCCTGGAAAGAAGTGGCGAGTAGAGTTCCACAAGCCGGGTTCCATCCTGTTCCACATCTTCGTTAATGACTTAGGTGAAGGGTTGGAAGGCAGGATCATTAAGTTTGCAGATGGGACCAAATGGGGAAGGAGAGCCAATACCCCAGAAGACAGGAGCAGCATTCAAAACCATCTTCACAGATGAGAGAGATCATGGGCCAAAACTAACACAATGAAGTTCAAGCCTGACAGCAGGACATGCAGGAAAGATCTTGGGAGTCCTCATGGACAGGAAGGGGAAGAGGAGCCAGGAATGTCATGCGGCAGCTTAAAAAGCCAATAGGATTTTGGCCTGCATCAAGAAGGGCCCAGGGAAGTCCTGCTCCCCCTCTAGTCTCTTCCGCCTTGGTCAGACCACTTTACCTGGAATCACACTGTGTCCGATTCTGGGCACCACAATTTATTTATTTATTATTCAAATTTGTGAGACGCCACTCCCGGGTAGCTCGGGGCGACTTACACCAAAATTCAAAATAAAACACAGAATAAAACACATAAAAACACAGTAAAATACAATAAGTACGATACACAGCAAGCCAATGGCACAGGTGTGTGTAACTACATCGGCATACACAATGCAAGGAGGCGGAGTAGTCTACAAATCTCAGCATTAATACCCAAAGGCCTGCCGAAACAGGAGGGCTTTGCGCGCCTTCCGGAGTGCCACTAAGTCCGTAAGGACACTGACCCCGGAAGGAAGTGCGTTCCACAGGGTGGGGGCAATTATTGAGAAGGTCCTCCTTCTTGTGGCCGTCAGATGGTATATTTTAACACCGGGCACCTCTAGAAGTTGACCCACCTCTGAACGTAGTGGCCTAGCGGGACAGTATGGGATGAGGCGGTCCCTAAGGTACACTGGCCCCAGACCGTTCAAGGCCTTAAAGGTCAGTACCAGCACTTTGAAGGTGATCCGGTGTTCCACTGGTAACCAGTGCAGCTCCCGCAAGACAGGTGTTATGTGGCTGGTCGTCACGACACCAGCCAACAGTCTAGCTGCCGCGTTCTGGACCAGCTTCAGTTTCCGGATCACTGACAAAGGAAGGACAACATAGAGAGCATTACAGTCGTCCAGTCTCGAGATGACCGTGGCTTGGACCACTGTGTCTAGGTCGTGGCGGGAGAGGTAGGGAGCCAGCTTCCTCGCCTGACAGAGATGAAAGAAAGCAACTCGACTGACGGCGGAGATTTGCGTCTCCATCGTCAGTCGAGAGTCCAGAGTGACGGCAAGACTTTTAACTGTCGACGACAGACATGTCACGCCGTCCAGGGGAGGAACCTGGATCTCCACCCCACCCGGACGACCCAACCACAGGATCTCCGTCTTAGCTGGATTCACCTTCAACCTACTGGCTCGCAGCCATCCAGTAACGGCTTCAAGGCACTGATGGAAATTATTGGGCACGGTTCCAGGCCTGCCCTCCATCCCCAGAACGAGCTGGGCGTCATCAGCATCTTGGTGACACACCAGCCCAAAACTACGGACCAGCCGAGCAAGTGGTCGGACACAGATGTTAAATAATAGGGGGGACAGGATTGCCCCCTGGGGCACCCCACAGCAAAGTGGGGAACCCCCGGAGACATCCCCGCCCCTCCTCACTCGCTGCGAGCGGTTCCGGAGGAAGGAGGACAGCCAACTTAAGACCGTCCCCCTCACCTCGGCCCCGGCAAGGCGGTGGGTCAAAAGATCGTAATTGAAGACATTGACTCTAAGTTGGAATGTGTCCAGAGGAGGGCGACTCAAAGGGTCAAGGGTCTGGAGAACAAGCCCTGTGAGGAGTGGCTTAAAGAGCTGAGCATGTTTAGCCTGCAGAAGAGAAGGCTGAGAGGAGACACGAGGAGGGCCATGGATCAAGATGTGAAGGGAAGTCCTAGGGAGGAGGGAGCAAGCTTGTTTTCTTCTGCCCTGGAGACTAGGACATAATGGGACAATGGCTTCAAACTACAGCAATGGTCCCCAACCTTTGCTCCTCCAGGAGTTTTGGACTTTGGCTTCCATAATTAAGCTGGTAAAATGACTGAGATTTCTGGGAGCCAAAGTCCAAAACAATTGGAGGACCAGAGGTTGGGAACCACTGAACTACATGAAAGAAAGGAGATTCCACCTGAACATGAGGAAGAACTTCCTGACTGCAAGAGCTGTTCAGCAGTGGAACTCTCTGCCCCTGAGTGTGGTGGAGGCTTCTTCTTTGGAGGCTTTGAAACAGAGGCTGGATGGCCATCTGTCGGGCGTGCTTTGAATGTGATTTTCCTTCTTCTTCCAACTCTAGGATTCTATGAACTCAGTAAGGCAAATGAGCCACGACTACATTCAGTTTCAATGGCTATAACTCAAACTACTAACTTGTGTTTGGAGTCAAAGAGCAGCTCTTTTGAAAGATAAACAGATTAATGCATTTTAATATGCTTACATATGTATACATTTCAGAACGCAGTCTTGTATACCATTCGGAGTAATTGCCTCTGTACAGAAGGCAGGTGATGCATATCTGTAAGTGCTTGGCTGCTGTGTCGGACTGGATGAGGGCTAGCAAATTGAAGCTTAATCCAGACAAGACAGTCGTAAGGCTGAACAGGGCATAGGGTTACAGCCTGTGTTAAATGGGGTTACACTCCCCCTGAAGACGCAGGTTCGCAGCTTGGGAGTGATCCTGGATTCACCGCTGAGCCTGGAACCCCAGGTCTCGGCGGTGGTCAGGGGAGCTTTTGCACAGTTAAGACTCGTGAGCCAGCTGCGCCCGTACCTTGGGAAGACTGATCTGGCTACAGTCGTCCACGCTCTGGTCACATCCTGAATAGATTACTGCAACACACTCTACGTGGGGCTGCCTTTGAAGACAGTTCGGAAATTGCAATTAGTCCAGCGGGCGGCAGCCAGACTACTAACGGGAGCTACATACAGGGAGCATACCACCCCCCTGTTGTGTCAGCTCCACTGGCTGCCTGTCCACCTCGAGCTCAATTCAAAGTGCTGGTTTTGACCTTTAATGCTCTATACAGTTCTGGCCCAGCTTACTTGTCCGAACGCATCAGCCGCTACATCCCACCTCGTAATCTAAGATCATCCGGGGAGGCCCTGCTCTCGCTCCCGCCTACTTCTCAAATGCGGTTGGTGGGGACGAGAGAGGGCCTTCTCGGTGGTGGCTCCCCATCTGTGGAATGCACTCCCTATTGATATACGATCTACCTCATCGCTCCTGGCATTCAGGAAAAAAGTGAAATCCTGGTTATGGGACCAGGCGTTTGCACATTAGCACGATACAGCACTTTAGATGGGATGGAAATGGCAAACTGGTGGACATAACCTAAGGTTTCTATTATGGACGGAATACTGTTTTTAACCTATGTGAATGTATTTGATATATTTTAATGATAATTGTATTTTAATGTTAACTGTATCTAATGTATTTTAATTTTTGACTGTTTATGGTTTTCTATTATATGTATACTGTGTTTTGGGCATTGAATTGTTGCCATTGTGAGGCCGCTCTGAGCCCCCCTCGGGGGTTGAGAAGAGGTAGAAATGGTGGAAATAATAATAATAATAATAATAATAATAATAATAATGTTAGTTAAGCCAGACCCAGATTTCACAAAATCCCAAGCAGAGGAGTCGCCATTTGTCGTTCAAAATAACCAACGACACTTGGGTAGAATTAAAAGCTTTTTTATTTTATTTTCGCCATACAAAGCTCTAAGAACTATAGGTCAAGTATTAGTTAAAAGGAAACACAATTCCCGAAAAGGTAGGTTAAGGAAAAGACTGTACAAGTTACATATATACATTACAGTACTGTTTGGATTTCTTTTTTTCCTCCAAAAAAAAGAATACAGCTCAGCAAAACCCGCCGAGCTACAAAACCACCTTTGCATTTTTTTTTCTCTTCTAATATGCTTCGATAGGAAATAAATACGCAATGCATCGGGGTCTTGTTTGTTTTTCCTGTTTTATAGCCATACAATGGAATGCTGTGATGTGAATTCTATAAAAAGAAAGACAGTAAGGAGACGTTAAATAAGATTCCTTCCCCAATACGTTGAGGACTATAAGAACCGCTTGCAAATGGTATAACGTTCTGGACTGTACTCCCTTGAGCGTGAAGTTGCAAAAGAGGTCTTTCTCTCCCTGCAAAAAAGAAAAGGGGGGGGAGGGGAAGCAAAGCCTTTCTTGCTGGGACATTACAAGCAGCTCTTCCAAGTGGGAGGACTCCATGATACGAAAGCAATGGAGACCAAAACAACGAATGCTGCACGACACACGTGGAAGCGGCTGCATTGAAAGAGTTCCGTATGGGTGCAGATTTGCAAATATGGCCCTTTTGCTAGAAGTAACATTTCTGGGTTGTTGTGAGTTTCCCAGGCTGCCAGGCCGTGTTCCAGTAGCATTCTCTTCTGACGTTTCGCCTGCATCTATGGCAGAGGTTGTGAGGTTCTGTTGGAAACTGGGAAAATTGGGTTTATATATCTGTAGAAATGTCCAGGGTGAGAGAAAGGACTCTTGTCATTGAGGAAGGTTAATCGGCCTCCTTGTTTAGCATTTAATGGCCTAGCAGTTTTTAAGGTCCGGGTTCTTACTGCCTGGGGGTATCCTTTGTTCATAGGTGATTAGCTGGTCCTGATTGTTTCTTGTTTGGAATTACAGTAAATGAGGAACAACACTCAAAAACAGGGAAATTCCAGACATGAAACAATCGGGGCCAGCTAATCAACTTCCAACAAAGGATTCCACCAGGCAGGAAGCAGCCAGATCTTGATGCTGCAAGGCCATTCAATGCTAATCAATTTCCCTATTTTTGAGTGTTGTTCTTCATTTACTGTAATTCCAGACAAGAAACAAGCAGGACCAGCTAATCACCTACGAACAAAGGATACCCCCGGGCAGGAAGCAGCCAGATCTTGATGCTGCAAGGCCATTCAATGCGAATCAATTTACCTATTTTTGAGTGTTGTTCTTCATTTACTGTAATTCCAAACAAGAAACAATCAGGACCAGCTAATCACCTACAAACAAAGCATACCCCCGGGCAGGAAGCAGCCAGATCTTGATGCTGCAAGGCCATTCAATGCTAATCAAGATGGCCAATTGCAAGACTCCCACTTGCCTCAAGCACACAAGAGTTCTTTCTCCCACCCTGGATATTCCAGAGATATATAACCCAACTTTCCTAGTTTCCAACAGACCTCACAACGTCTGAGGGTGCCTGCCATAGATGAAGGCAAAACATCAGGAGAGAATGCTTCTTGAACATGGCCAGACAGCCCAGAAAACTCACAACAACCCAGTGATTCTGGCCATGAAAGCCTTCAACAATGCAGAATATTTCTCTCCAAAGTACATTATAGTTAGAGCAGCGTCCTGAGAACACGGTCTTCCCAGAGGCAATTATTTCGTATCTATGGAAAGGTGAGATGGGAAACTATGGTGGTTTGGAGAAATCCTCATCATAAAAAGAAACAGCATGGCGGGGTTTGGAATGGCGGGATGCAAAAGGGATCCAGCTTCTTTCCAGCCCCGTAAATAATTTGGAAGCAAGGGTTTCAGAAAAACACAAACCACACATCATATATCAGGCATGGGCAAGCTTGGGCCTTCCAGGTGTTTTGGACTACAACTCCCACCATTCCTAACAGCCTCAATCCCTTTCCTTTTCCCCCTCAGCCGCTTAAGTGGGGAAAAGGACTGAGGCTGTTGAGGGGGAAAGGAAAGGGCCTGAGCCTGCTGAGGGGGAAAGGAAAAGGACTGAGGCTGCTGACGGGGAAAAAGGAAAAAGACTGAGGCTGCTGAGGGGGGAAAGGACTGATGCTGCTGAGGGGGAAAAGGAAAAGAACTGAGGCTGCTGAGGGGGGAAAGGAAAGGGCCTGAGGCTGCTGAAGGGGAAAAGGAAAAGTACTAATGCTGCTCAGGGAGAAAAGGAAAAGGACTGAGGCTGTTGAGGGGGAAAGGAAAGGGCCTGAGGCTGCTGACGGGAAAAAGGAAAAGAACTGAGGCTGCTGAGGGGGAAAGGGAAAGGGCCTGAGGCTGCTGAAGGGGAAAAGGACTGAGGCTGCTGAGGGGGAAAAGGAAAAGGACTAATGTTGCTGAGGGGGGAAAGGTAAAGGACTGAGGCTGTTGCAGGGGGAAAGGAAAAGGACTGAGGCTGCTGAGGGGGAAAGGAAAAGGACTAATTTTGCTGAGGGGGAAGAGGTAAAGGACTGAGGCTGTTGCGGGGGGAAAGGAAAAGGACTGAGGCTGTTGAGGGGAGAAAGGAAAGGGTCGGAGGCTGCTGAGGGGGAAAAAAGAAAGAGCCCGAGGCTGCTGAGAGGGAAAAGGAAAAGGTCTTAGGCTGTTGAGGGGGAAAACGAAAGGCTCTGAGGCTGCTGATTGGGGAAAGGAAAAGGACTGGGGCTGTTGAGGGGGAAAAGAAAAGGACTGAGGCTGCTGAGGGGGAAAATGGAAAGGGTCTGAGGCTGTTGATTGGGGAAAGGAAAAGGACTGAGGCTGTTGAGGGGGGAAAGGAAAGCGCCTGAGGCTGCTGAGGGGGAAAAGAAAAGGACTGAGGCTGCTGAGGGGGAAAATGGAAAGGGTCTGAGGCTGCTGATTGGGGAAAGGAAAAGGACTGGGGCTGTTGAGGGGGAAAAGGAAAGCGCCTGAGGCTGCTGAGGGGGAAAAGAAAAGGACTGAGGCTGCTGAAGGGGAAAAGGACTGGGGCTGTTGAGGGGGGAAATGGAAAGGGTCTGAGGCTGCTGATTGGGGAAAGGAAAAGGACTGGGGCTGCTGAGGGGGGAAAGGAAAGGGCCTGAGGCTGCTGATTGGGGAAAGGAAAAGGACTGGGGCTGTTGAGGGGGGAAAGGAAAGCGCCTGAGGCAGCTGAGGGGGAAAAGAAAAGGACTGAGGCTGCTGAAGGGGAAAAGGACTGGGGCTGTTGAGGGGGAAAAGGAAAGGGCCGGAGGCTGCTGAGGGGGAAAAGGACTGAGGCTGTTGAGAGGGAAAAGGAAACAGACTGAGGCTATTGAGGGGGGAAAGAAAAAGGACTGAGGCTATTGAGGTGGAAAAGGAAAAGGACTGAGGCTGTTGAGGGGGAAAGGAAAAGGACTGAGGCTGCTGAGGGGGAAAAGGAAAGGGCCGGAGGCTGCTGAGGGGGAAAAGGAAAGGGCCGGAGGCTGTTGAGGGGGAAAAGGAAAAGGACTGAGGCTGAGGCTGTTGAGGGGGAAAAGGAAAAGGACTGAGGCTGCTGAGGGGGAAAAAGACTGAGGCTGTTGAGGGAGAAAAGGAAAAGGACTGAGGCTGCAGAGGGTGGGCTGTTGAGGGAGAAAAGGAAAAGGACTGAGGCTGCTGAGGGGGAAAAGGAAAGGGCCGGAGGCTGTTGAGGGAGAAAAGGAAAAGGACTGAGGCTGCAGAGGGGGGAAAGGAAAGGGCCGGAGGCTGCTGAGGGAGAAAAGGAAAAGGACTGAGGCTGTTGAGGGGAAAAAGGAAAGGGCCGGAGGCTGCTGAAAAGGGAGGCTGTTGAAAAAGGAAAAGGACTGAGGCTGCTGATGGGGAAAAAGACTGAGGCTGTTGAGGGAGAAAAGGAAAAGGACTGAGGCTGCAGGCTGCTGAGGGGAAAAAGGAAAAGGACTGGGCTGTTGAAGAAAAGGGACTGAGGCTGTTGAGGAAAGGGACTGAGGCTGCTGAGGGGGAAAAAGACTGAGGCTGTTGAGGGGGAAAAGGAAAAGGACTGAGGCTGCTGAGGGGGAAAAAGACTGAGGCTGTTGAGGGAGAAAAGGAAAAGGACTGAGGCTGCAGAGGGGGGAAAGGAAAGGGCCGGAGGCTGCTGAGGGAGAAAAGGAAAAGGACTGAGGCTGAGGGGGAAAAGGAAAGGGCCGGAGGCTGATGAGGGGGAAAAGGACTGAGGCTGTTGAGGGAGAAAAGGAAAAGGACTGAGGCTGCTGAGGGGGGAAAGGAAAGGGCCGGAGGCTGCTGAGGGGGAAAAGGACTGAGGCTGTTGAGGGAGAAAAGGAAAAGGACTGAGGCTGTTGAGGGGGAAAAGGAAAAGGACTGAGGCTGTTGAGGGGGAAAAGGAAAAGGACTGAGGCTGCTGAGGGGGGAAAGGAAAGGGCCGGAGGCTGCTGAGGGGGAAAAGGAAAAGGACTGAGGCTGTTGAGGGGGAAAAGGAAAAGGACTGAGGCTGCTGAGGGTGAAAAGGAAAGGGATTGAGGCTGCTGAGGGTGAAAAGGAAGGACCCCGAGGCTGTTAGGAATGGTGGGAGTTGAAGTCCAAAACATCTGGAGGGCCCAAGTTTGCCCATGCCTACCTTATATGAACTCTTCCAACTTTGGATATTGGAAGCTTCCTTCCTAGACAAAACGTGGAACCTGAGAGAAATGGGAAGTGCAAGACTTCCGGCGAAACCGCACCACTCTGAGCCCAACCTTCCAGTCTTACTTTCCAATACTGAGTCACGTTAGGCACTGGTTGAACATGTCAAAAAGTATCAGGAATCCCATCTGCCTGCTGCAATAAGAGGCAATCCATTTCCATGTTGCGCAAAGCAACTTTTAAAATCATTTTTGTGAAGATCCGAGCTCTTAAAACGTGAGTGAAGTACCCAACCCACGTTACAAAACATAAATCACCAACCACGCACTTAAATACGAAGGGCCCTTTTTTCAAAAACATGGTTGACAAAATCTACTTTCATAAACTCCACCTCTAAACAAGTTGATTCTCAGCCTAGAGAACAAGAAGAGCTGTGTTTTACATCAACACAAAAGTCCTTTTTCTCTGTCTTGTTACTACGCACATTGCATTTCCAATGCTCTTGATACAGGTCAGTTGTTTACTCCAACCCAACCTTGGCTTTGGAACTGAGAAATTAAGAAGATTATTGTTTTCAATATGAAAATATCAGTGAAAACAAAACAAAATTCCCAAAATATGGAAAGAAAATGTAATTACATGCCACTGATGTTCATTATCGAGATCTAATCATGAGGGTCCTTTCAATATTCCCCATATGATAACTCACACTTCCTGACGAAGCAACAAGACTACATGATGACTGGTTCAGGGTGAGTATTTCTACCTCCTGCTTTTACTCAAACACTACATAACATGTGTAACAATCTGCAAGGGAAGCAGACAACCCAAGGCCTGAAATCATAATGTGGATGCCATATAAAGCCTATCAAAAGATGTTCCAAAGGGATGAACTTCATTCCTGCAAAATTGTAAATAGGTTCTGGAAGCAAAAGCGTCATTTGCAGTGCGGCTTTGGGAAGCAGCTTCTATGCCCTTAAGGACCTGCACAACTGCCTCTATCACAAAAAGGCAAAGCAGCAACTTAATCCAAAATGTCAAAATACGTATTTTCAGTAGAAAGAAGGTCCAACATAATTCCGCAGTCTCCGAAAAAAACAAAACCTTGCGCACAGGTTGTTCTTCCATCACTGTCACTTGGACTTTCGACTGACAGAACGTCAAAAGATGGTCCAGCCACCAGATAGCTTTTGTTACCAAATATAAATAAAACTCAGATTTCTCCCCTTCAAAAGATCTCACTCCTTCTCCAGGATGGCTAAAATTCACCTGGAGTGTCTTGGTAAAGGTTTACAGGCAGGAAAAAAATGGAATTAGGGTGCAACTCCAAAAAAATAATGGGATTGGTGGGTAAGGCTGTTGGACTCGCAATGAGCTAAGCTACCTTCAGAGGTAAATACCACATTGGGTTGCAGTGAGTTTTCCAGGCTGAATAGCCATGTTCCAGAAGCATTCCCTCCTGATGTTTCACCCACATCTATGGCAAACATCCTCAGAGGTTGTGAGGTCTGTTGGAAACTAAGCAAGTGGGGTTTATATATCTGTGGAATGATGTCCAGGGTGGGAAAGAACTCTTGTCTGTTTGAAGCAAGTGTGAATGTTGAAAGTGACCACCTTGATTAGCATTGAATAGCCTTGCAGATTCAAAGCCTGGCTGTTTCCTGCCTGGGGGAACCCTTTGTTGGGAGGTGTTAGCTGGCTCTGATTCTTTCATGTCTGGAATTCCCCCTTTTTGAGTGTTGTTCTTTATTTACTGTCCTGATTTTAGAATTTAGGCTTTGCAATGCTAATCAAGGTGATTAATTGCAACATTCACACCTGCCTCCAACAGACAATAGTTCTTTCTCCCACCGACATCATTCCACAGATATAAAAAATCCCACTTGCCTAGTTTCCAACAAACCTCACAATCTGAGGATGCCTGCCACAGATGTGGGCAAAATGTCAGGAGAGAATGCTTCTGGAACATGGCCAGACAGCCTGGAAAACTCACCACAACCCAGCGATTCCGGCCATGAAAGTTGTCAACAACACAAAAGACTGTATTGTTTTCTATTTCCAAAAACCTATCCCGGCTGCCCTTTTGTAGTCTCGAGCATTAACGATTAAAGGACTTTCTGCGTTAAAGTGCTAATATGAAAGAAGGGAATACATAGCAAGTGGTTCAAGTGGCAATATTCCCATGATTCTACATTTTGCTGTGGTTGGGAAGAAACAAACGTAAAACATTCCAGATCTGAATGGACACCGATGAGCTAAGTGCTCTCTGAGCATGTAATTTCCTAAACGTTGCCTGTACTCAACTAAAGGTGTTTCCCTTCCGTCCAAGCATCTTTCACAAGGTCACCCAAAACATCACAGGGATTCTACTTTCAAAATACTACCTTTTGCTGGCTAGGTATAAAACACACAGACTTTGTTTACATAACATGAGATGTTCTACCACTTTTTTTCTCGAGCAGCCCGTTTAAGAAGAGTTGCGGGGATTTATTTTTTGAACTTTATTTTTATATATATATATATGTAAATATATATATAAAAAACCACATTTCCATTCAGATCGTTTCAATAAGATTCGGGTATCACAAACTCAAACTCAGTACTACCGTCGGATGGGTTTTGTTTAAAGAGAGACTCGTTCCCCTGCGGAACAAAGATATCATCCCACGTCATTGGCTTTCCCGAAGGGTTCGGGGCTGGTTCCTGAGAAGCATCTTTTGCAGGAGCAACGGGATAAACGAGAGCATTGTCATTCGCCATCGGTATACTATTGCTAGAACTACCTGAAATATATGCATAATTTCTGATCTGCAGTGAGCGACAGGGGTGCAGGCGATAGAGCTTGGACTCCCCAGAAGGATCCTGGCTGTGCACGGAACGTAGGTGTGTAGCCATGACCTGATAGTTGATGAAACACTGGCCGCACGTCAAGCACTGGTACCTTCTCTCTCCGGTGTGGTGGATTTCGTGCTTGGTGCGGTATTCGGCCAGAGGGAAAACCTTCTCGCAGTAGCGGCAGGGGTATTTCTTCTCCCAGGAATGGACGTTATAGTGTCTCCGCAAACTCGTCAGGCAAACGTAGGACCTCCGGCACACAATACAGATGTAATAGACTTTCCCATCCATGATGAGTTCATAATGGTCATCGTGTTTGACCTTCAGCCGCTTCCTGTCGGGATCGTCCCCCGACGTCCTTGGCAAGTCGTCCAGCCGGACCTCCCCGTCGGCCTCATGTTTCACCGGAATGACGACGTCATAGGTATCTTCGCCGATGTTCGCATACACCTTGCATCCTGTCGACAAGCCTTCTATCTCCGTCGCTGTGTCCAAAGTGATAATCTTTTGGCCTTCTGTGATATGCTTCGGTGCAATGGCCACCGGAGCATTCTTTCTGCTCGCAGAGATAACGTTCGAAATCTTGATGTTGAACTCATTCGGTTGAGGGACTGGCTTCTGCAGAAGGACGGTCGCTTGCATCTTCTGAAGCCCCGCATTGTCAGTTGTAGATACAACAGCAGCAGTGGTAACATCAGTAGTAGTAATAGTAGTAGAAGCAGCAGCAATAGTAGGCTTGGGAGTAGTGGGCTGCTGAACCAAAGAGCTACTGCTCGCCGAACCCGGGCTGGACGCACCAAGGATGTCGTCATCGTCTTCTACATCCTCATCCTCCTCTTCCTCCTCATCAATAGCATTGGTTTCCATGTCTGTCAAAGAATCATTGTGGCATGGCAGCTGATTTTCCTCAGGGATAGGAGACACCTCTATTTCGTGCGACGAGCTAACATCCGGCGAAGCACCCATCTCCAATGAATTCAACGTCAGGATGTTAGGAGCTACAGCTTTCGGAGCAGAAGGGGCAGGCGTCTCAGTTGGTGCTTGGCCCTCGGCTGGGTTTGGCGGAATGGCGGAGGAGTCTGCCACGGATTGAGGAGAGGTGCTGCTCCCACAGTTTGTTTGCTCAGAGGCCCCCACTGAGTTTGCGCAAGGCTGGCCTTGGGATGCCCCTTTGGGCTCCTTTGGTGCCACAAGCTCCGAACAGAAAATGACGTCGTCATCGTCATCGGAATCGCTAATGGTGATCTTTGTGTTGTCGCACTCCTTATCGCACAACGAAAACGTTTCCATTATCACAGGTTTCTCATCAACGAGATTCTGCGTCCCAGGCTGGGCTGGAGAGTTTAGCGTTTCGAGGCTGTTTGCGTCCGGGTTGGGGATTTCCGACGTGCCGGGCCCCATCCCACCCGACATGTTCTTCACTTGCTGCAGGGGGGCCCCCAGATCGGCCAAAAATTTGACTCCCAGCAACTGCCCTGATTTGATCAACTCATCAAGCAAGTCCGACCTCACTCTGACTATTTTGGAACTGTAGATGTAGTTGAGAATTTCTGCAAAAATCTCTGCCCTTATAAAGTTCAGCTCCACCACTTGTCCAGCCACCGAGAAGAGCTGCTGGAAGTAAGTGCTTGAGGCCGAGAGGACATTTCGATGCGCTCGAAATTTCCGGTCCTCCACAATGACAGTAACATCACAGAAAAGTCCATGGCCACGTTGTTCATCCAAAGCCTTTAAGAGCATACCAGAGTACTGGTTGTCCGTGGCGGTAATTAGCTTTCTGGTCTCCATACCTAGAACGACAAAGAAGAAGGTTCAATTTGTTTTCCTAGGACAAAATGGTTCATATTGAACTAGGATGTGCTCTTCAATTAGAATGTTACCTGGCTTAATTTGAGTGAGATTGTCTTGCTTATTAGCTGCCTATTGACAAACAATTGGATAGTTTATCGAGGATATCATAAAGGTACTGACTTCCAACAATTTTCCTTAATCAAGGTCACAATTCTTAACCATCTACTTTGTATAATATTCTTGTAGACTGAAATCATAAGGTTTTCTTGTCAAGATTTGTTCAGAGGAGGCCTGTTGTCGCCTTCTTTTGAGAATAAAAACTAGGCAAGTGGCGTTTATTTATCTGTGGAATGATGTCCAGGGTGGGAGAAAAAACTCTTGTCTGCTTGAAGCAAATGTGAATGTTGTAACTGGGCAGCTTGATTATAATTGTCTTGCAGCTTCAAAAGCCTGGATGATTGGTGCCTGGGGGAAACCTTCGTTTGGAAGTGTTAGCTGGCCCTGATTTATTTTTGTCTGGAATTCCCCTGCTTTTTGAGTGTTGCTCCTTATTTACTGTCCTGATTTTAGAGGTTTTTTTTAAAAAACATTCCACACCTTACTTGCCTCATTTTGAACAGACCTCTATGCAGATACCCTCACTGATTGACTTTGAAGCTGCAAGGCCATTCAATGCTAATCAATGTGACCAACTGCAACATTCACACCTGCCTCAAGCAGACAAGAGTTCTTTCTCCCACCCTGGACATCATTCCAGAGGGATATAAACCCCATTCTCCTAGTTTTCCAACAGACCTCACAATCTCTGAGGACGCCTGCCACAGATTTGGGCAAAACATCAGGAGGGAATGCTTCTGGGACAGGGCCAGACAGTCCGGAAAACTCACAGCAATATAGTGATAGAATCCAGATAACAACAGCAGCACCACCAACAACAACTGGACAATATGCGTCTACAGCAGGGGTGCTCATTAGGTAGCTCGGGAGCTACTAGTAGATCTTCGGCCCTCTTCCAGGTGATCTTCGGGCCTCACCAGCCGGATGGGGTGCTCCTGCCATGCGCATGCACACCCTGCACGTACGAGCGCTCCTGCTGCTGGCTTCCGCTCTCGCGATGCTTCTTTCGTCTGCGGGGCATTGCAGGAAGAAGGAAGCACGGGGCGGGGCCTCTGGAGGGAGCGCACTGCCTCTCTCGTCCAGAAGCAGCTGTGCAGCCTCCGTTGCCGGTGAGACAGGCAGGGCGGAGCGCTCCCTCTGGATGCCCCGCCTCATGCTTTCTCCTTCCTGCAATGCCCCGCAGGCGGAAGAAGAGCTGCGCAGGCGGAAAACAGCAGCAGGAGCACGCGCGGTGGCAAGAGCGCGTGGCAGCGGGAGCACACGGCGGTGGGGGCAGGTAGATCTTTTGGACTTGGTTGCTTTAAGAGTAGCTCGCATACTGAAAAAGTGTGAGCACCCCTGGTCTACAGTGCCATATAACCCATATTCTCCACTTTGAACTGGATGATCTCAGTCTACACAGCCATATAACCCAGTCCCAGATTATCTGCCTTGAACTGGACGATATGAATCTACACTGCCATATAACCCAATTATCCACTTTGAACTGGATGCTCTGAGTCTTCACTGCCATATAATCCAGATTATCCGCCTTGAACTGGACAATATGAGTCTACACTGCAATATAACTCAGATTATCTACTTTGAACTGGATGCTCTGAGTCTTCACTGTCATATAACCCAGATTATCCACCTTGAACTGGACGACATGAGTCTACACTGCCATATAATTCAGATTATCAACCTTGAACTGGATGATATGAGTCTACACGGCCATATAACCCAGATTATCTGCCTTGAAGTGGACGATATGAATCTACACTGCCATATAACCCAGATTATCCACCTTGAACTGGATGCTCTGAGTCTTCACTGCCATATAATTCAGATTATCCGCCTTGAACTGGAAGATATGAATCTACACTGCCATATAACCCAGATTATCTACTTTGAACTGGATGCTCTGAGTCTTCACTGCCATATAATTCAGATTATCCGCCTTGAACTGGACGATATGAATCTACACTGCCATATAACCCAGATTATCCACCTTGAACTGGATGCTCTGAGTCTTCACTGCCATATAATTCAGATTATCCGCCTTGAACTGGACGATATGAGTCTACACTGCCATATAACCCAGATTATCCACCTTGAACTGGATGCTCTGAGTCTTCACTGCCATATAATTCAGATTATCCGCCTTGAACTGGACGATATGAGTCTACACTGCCATATAACCCAGATTATCCACCTTGAACTGGATGCTCTGAGTCTTCACTGCCATATAATTCAGATTATCAGCCTTGAACTGGACAATATGAGTCTACACTGCCATATAACCCAGATTATCCACCTTGAACTGGATGCTCTGAGTCTTCACTGCCATATAACCCAGATTATCCACATTCCATTTTGTGATTTGAGTCTTCACTGCCATATAACCCAGATTATCCACATTCCATTTTGTGATTTGAGTCTTCACTGCCATATAATCCAGATTATCTGTCTTGAACTGGATGATCTGAGCCTTCACTGCCCTCTAATCCAGATTATTTGCCTTGAACTGGATTATACGAGTCTACACCGCCATACAATTGGAGTTCAGGGTAGATAATCCGGATTATATGGCAGTGTAGAAGGGCCCTGAGGTGGGGGTTCTGGGTTTTTTTGACAGAAGGGCCTGATTCAAAGAGAGGAAAACATGGAGGAAAGGGGGCGGGGGGAGAGGCTTGATTGACAGCTGGGGTCACAAAAGGGGAGGGGGTGAGGGGCTCCTGGAACAAAGGGAGGCGGGGAAGGGACCCCCAGGAGCCCCCCACTCCCCTTCGCAGGCCCGCCCTACCTCTCGCTTGCCTCCCTTTCTTCCTTCCTTTCCGCCAGAAAACGACCAGGCCCGACGCCGCCGCGTCCTTTCGCACGCTCGGACGCCGCTCGGCAATCTTCGGAAGCCCTCGGCCTCCATTGGGTGGCAAGGGAGGAGGACATACGGGCGCTCGGCACTTTCCGGGACGCCGCTCGGCAACCTCCGGTGGGGGCGGAAGGTGAAACGAAACAACGAAGGCGCTCGGGTATTTCCGGAAGATCAGAGATCGGAAGGATTCGGAAGCCGCTCAAGCAGACGAAGGCGCTTCGGAGCTTTCCGGCTGCCGGGTTCGGGCTTTTCCGCCTTGGATGAAGCACCCGGCAGCTGGAAAGGCGAGCCACGTGCAGCCAGGGCCCGGGAAAGGACTGGAAGCCCTTCCCCAACACAAATAATAATACAAATAACAACAACATTACTAATAATATTGCATTACAGGTATAGTACAATATAGTAATATATAATACTAATACCATGCCATGCTAATAATATAATATAATGTATACACATATAATATTCATAATATTATAATGTAATGCAATATAATAAATTTATATTTCATATTACATGTAATATTACTAATAATACTGCAGTATAGTGGTATTGTACAATATAGTAATATATAATACTATTATTGTGCTCTGCTAATAATATAATATATTGTATACACATATAATATTGATGATATTATAATGTAATACAATATAATACTAATAATGATGCAATATAATAAATTTATATTTCATATTACATGTAATATTACTAATAATATTGCAGTATTGTGGTATAGTACAATATAGTAATATATAATACTAATATTGTGCTGTGCTAATAATATAATATATTGTATACACATATAATATTGATATTGTTATACTACTAATAATACAATATAATAAATTTATATTTCAGCCTACATATAATATTACTAATAATATTGCATTACAGGTATAATACAATATAGTAATATATAATACTAATACCATGCCATGCTAATAATATATTGTAAGCTGCTCTGAGTTCCCTTTGGGGTGAAAAGGGCGGTATATAAATGTTGTAAACAAACAAACAACAACACTTTATTGGTAACCGCCCTATCAATGGGTGCCATTGAACCAAACCCACACCAGAATACAAGCCATTCCTTCAATATTTTTGCTCTAGAGCAGGCATGGGCCAACTTGGGCCCTCCCAAGTGTTTTGGACTTCAACTCCAACAATTCCTTAGTATCTCTAAGGTTAACCTTTATTGCACAAAGCTGCAGATTTAGTTCCAAAATTGCACCAGCTTCACTTCAAGCCGGCATCTTGACCAAACAAATTTTGACATAAAGACTTCTCACCTTTTAAAATTATTCTGCAGTATCCAAAACTTTCCTATTCTGCACTAGGTCTATAGGGTGCGATCTTGCAGAGCATTTAAAAATAAATCCCTCTGTTATGAGTTGGGTAGCTAAAGACCTCTCAGCCTGAAATGGCAGCCAGCAATTGCCATTTCCCTTTCACATGGAAACAGCAGCCCATTGAGACCCATTCATCCAAAATGGCAGCAATTGCTCCTCTACTTTCCCTGCTTTCCCTGAAAGAGCATCAACAACTCAAAAGAATCAACAACTCAAATACACACTGCACGAATCCTTTGCTTGCATAGGCCTTCCAATAACAGAGCCTGAGGTATATATAAGCTTTTTTTTCCACCTTGTATTATCCCCAAAACTTTATGAATTAGTTCAAGAACAATGGGTTTTTCGGGCTGTACGGTCATGTTTCAGAAGCATTCTCCCCTGTTTTCGGAACATGGCCATACCCAGCCCGGAAACACTCACAGCAACCCAGTGATTCCGGCCATGAAAGCCTTCGACAACACAAGAATGTGACTAACTTATTGCCACCCACTGATCCTCCAATGTTTTTGTCCACAAGGGAAATCATAGGGAGGAGGGAGAAAACTTGTTTTCTGCTGCCCTGGAGACAAGGATGCAATGGAACAATGGCTTCAAAGTACAGGAAAGGAGATTCCACCTGAACATGAGGAAAAGCTTCCTAGCTGAGAGAGCCGTTCAGCAGTGGGACTCTCTGCCTCAGAGTGTGATGGAGGCCTTTAAACAGAGGCTGGATGGGGTGCTTTGAATGAGATTTTCCTGAACTGGATGGCCCATGAAGTCTTGTCCATCTCTGGATTCTATTATTCCTCCATTAGCCTCATCAGAATGTAGACTCATATCCCATTCAAATAAAATAAACTGGATTATCTGATTTGATAATCTGAATTATATGGCAGTGCAGATCCAGCCTACATCACACCAGATTCTGTAGTTGCTTGTACTTTCTTTACCATCAGAAATACCGGAAATACTTGTCTATTGGGACACAGCATTCCTTTTATTTATATCCCCTTTTTGCTTTCAAGAGAAAAATATCTGATCTGATTTTCTCACATCGTTTGACTCCCCGCTAGTTCCTTTTATTTTCCTTGCTATTGTTCCAAGAGGATGGTATCCTAACATTCACAATAATGTCCTTCAAAGGCTGAGACAACACTGCCCTATAATACAGTTCAAAACAGAGAGTCAAGATCAGGCCTGGGCAAACTTCGGCCCTCCAGGTGTTTTGGACTCCAATTCCCACAATTCCTAACAGCCGATAGGCTGTTAGGAATTGTGGGAGTTGGAGTCCAAAACACCTGGAGGGCCAAAGTTTGTCTAGGTCTGGTCTAGATTCAGAAACTGGATTATATTTCAGTGCAGATGGGGCCTAACATGTGTTGTTGTTTAAGCACTGCGGAGACCAGAGTTTGAGTTCCTAGTCATCGTCCCACAGTCGAATTTTGCCAAGAAAAACTTGCAATCGACTCTCTATAGGTCGCAAAATTGATTTGACAAAAGCAACAGCTCGTTTCAAATCAAGGCAGCCCATAGTTGCGTAATGTACAGACATGTCATCTCATGCATCTCATCGTCTTCATGCAAACTGCATCTTCTCCAGCGAAAAATTGAACACACAGATTCCAAACCCATGATAACGTTACATTAAAATACAACATTTCTTGGTCAGGCTGCAAATAAAGCGTCCCGAAATCTATCTCCAAGGATCCAATCCATTACGCAGGCAGTTGCCAGCAAGCCGGAGTCCCCTTCTTCGGAGATAATTGATTTCGTTTGAATGAGCTTTAATTGATATTTAATTGAATTGCTTTAAATTTCATAAATGTTTGGGAAGCAAAAAAATAAAGTGTGTATAGTGTTATCTGGCCATTAAAACCACCCCTTCACAACACATTTAAAAGTGTGTGCTGTGCAAAATTGGTAAAAGTTAACTCCCTGAACTCCAATTGTATGGCGGTGTAGACTCCTATAATCCAGTTCAAGGCAAATAATCTGGATTAGAGGGCAGTGAAGGCTGAGATCATCCAGTTCAAGACAGATAATCTGGATTATATGGCAGTGAAGGCTCAGATCATCCAGTTCAAGACAGATAATCTGGATTATGTGGCAGTGAAGGCTGAGATCATCCAGTTAAAGACAGATAATCTGGATTATATGGCAGTGAAGGCTCAGATCATCCAGTTCAAGACGGATAATCTGGATTATATGGCAGTGAAGGCTGAGATCATCCAGTTCAAGATGGATAATCTGGATTATATGGCAGTGAAGGCTCAGATCATCCAGTTAAAGACAGATAATCTGGATTATATGGCAGTGAAGGCTGAGATCATCCAGTTCAAGACAGATAATCTGGATTATATGGCAGTGAAGGCTGAGATCATCCAGTTCAAGACAGATAATCTGGATTATATGGCAGTGAAGGCTGAGATCATCCAGTTCAAGACAGAAAATCTGGATTATATGGCAGTGAAGGCTGAGATCATCCAGTTCAAGACAGATAATCTGGATTATATGGCAGTGAAGGCTGAGATCATCCAGTTCAAGACAGATAATCTGGATTATGTGGCAGTGAAGTCTGAGATCATCCAGTTCAAAACAGATAATCTGGATTATGTGGCAGTGAAGGCTGAGATCATCCAGTTCAAGATGGATAATCTGGATTATGTGGCAGTGAAGGCTCAGATCATCCAGTTCAAGACAGATAATCTGCTTTGATCAAATCTGGACGATATAGCAGAATAATGCGATTCAAAGGAGTTAATAATCTGGGATCAGATGCTAGATTATGTGGCAGTGTAGATCCAGAATGAGCAAGGCCCCATCTACCATATAATCCAGATTATCAAAGCAAAGAATCCACATGGGCTGCTTAGAACTGGATTATCTGAGTCTACACTGCCCAATAATCCAGTTCAAAGCAGATAATCTGGGTCTTCTATGGCAGTGTAGACAAGGCCCGAGTTCTGCAGGGTCCTTTCCAAAGAATGCTCGGGCCTGGCCAAGCTACCAATCCTAAGGCCCCGTAAAATTGAGCCCTAGCACTTAAAGCGGTATCAAACTGGATTCCTTCTACGCTGTAGATGAACCCAAGTTAACCTAGGGAAAGTTTCTCTCACCCGGAGCCTCGCTCCCCGCCTCCTTCATGGCGCCGGGCTCCATCCTCGCGCTTCCCGCTTTCGGAGGCTCCTTCACAAAGGGACGGCCTCCCGGAACGTTAAGGACCGCCCCCTTTGCCGCACGGAGGCCGATAAGGGACGCACCCATTGGACTCTGCGGGGGACGGAGATTCGTGTGACATCCGGGCTAAACCCTAGAGATAGGAAAGTGAAGAGTGAACGCCTTATCAAGCCTCAGAGTTGATAAAAATAATATTGCAGTGATATTAATAAATAAAATAGTCACAATAATTTAGTGATAATAATAACAATGCAGTAATAATACAGTAATAAGAGTAATAATTTGGGAATAGTAAAAATATAGTGATAATTCAACAAAAAGTACAGTAATAATAAAGTTATACTGTAATAATAATCTCTCTCTCTGTCAACATTACTTCACGAACAAGGATTCTTAGGAAGGACTCATCCCACGCTTTCTACAAGCGCGTTGATGACTTAAAAAGGCCAATCTGAGATAGGCAAGTCCGGTTGCAGAAAGCACAGCAGAAAGTCTCCTTGGGTGATGTCGTTTCCAAGTTGCGGTTCTTTCTGCGTTGTCGAGACCCGTTCGACATGTCTTCTCGAAAGGGGCCGCAGCATTGTGGATAGTGCGTCTCCATGCCTCCCGATGTGAGGCCAGGGTGGACCATCGTTGGTGATTAATCTGGCCGAGCCTGAGATGTTGTTTCAGGGAGTCCGTATATCTCTTTTTGGGGGCGCCTCTCTTGCGCTGACCCGTGGCAAGGTCACCCTAGAGTAGTATCTTTGGGAGGTGGTGGTCCTCCATCCTAGAGACGTGCTCTGCCCAGCGCAGCTGTGTTCTCAATAGCATGGCCTCAATGCTGGTGATCCCTGCTTGCTCAAGGACAGCAACATTAGTCACATAGTCAATCCAGTGTATATTTAGGATTGAAAGCGTTTGAGGAGTTGTAGGTGTTGGCAATAGGTGACTCACGTTTCAGACCCATAGAGGAGAATAGACAGTACGATAGCTCTATACACACTGATTTTGATGCTTTGCCTCAGGTGATTGTTGCTCCGTCCAGACTCTTTTGTGAAGCCTTCCAAATGCCTTTGCTAATCTGTGATCTATCTCTTTGTCAATCTTGGCATCTGAAGAGATTATGCTTCCCAGGGAAGTGAACTGCTGGGAGGACTTAAGCACAGATTTGCCCATGCTGACGTGGGGATGATGGTGTTCTTCCTGTGGTGCAGGCTGGTAGAGGACTTCCGTTTTCTTCAGGCTGACTTCCAGCCCAAACAGCTCTGCAGCTGCTGCAAAGCAGGATGTGAGGCGCTGCAGGGCTGCTTCTGAATGGGCGACAAGGGCAGCATCGTCAGCAAAAAGCAGCTCACGGACTAGATAGTTTAGAGTCTTAGTGCGAGCCCTCATAAGAACATAAGAACATAAGAAGAGCCATGCTGAATCGGACCTCGGCCCATCTAGTCCAGCATTCTGTATCACACAGTGGCCCACCAGTTGTACACGGGGATCTCGAGCAGAAGGGAGGGCAAAACCCTGACCTGCTCCCGACCCCCCACAACCAGTACCCAGGGAAATCCTGCCTACCTCAACCAACTCCGAGGTGGCACTTGAATGTCCCTCAGACGGCTTAAGTTGAACAAGCTACCATCAGTACGATAGCGTATATATATGCCGTCTTCTTCTTCGAGGTCTGCCGTAGCCCTTTGGAGCATCATACTGAAGAAGATTGTAAATAAGGTTGGTGCAAGAACACAACCTTGTTTCACTCCATTCGTTATTAGAAAGGGCTCTGAGAGAGCATCGCCATATCTGACTTGACCGTGCTGGCCCTCATGTAACAGGATAATCATTTTGAGGAATTTGGGGGGACATCCTAGACCAGTGTTTTTCAACCTTTTTTGAGCCGCGGCACATTTTTTACATTTACAAAATCCTGGGGCGCACCACCAACCAAAATGACACAAAATGACACTCTAACTTACTATATTGTACTATACCATTATACTGTAATATTATTAGTACTATTACAAGTAATATAAAATATATAAGTTCAATATTGTATTATTTTTAAAGTGTTACCTTGTATTACGTTATAATAATATAAATATTATAGGTACATACAATATATTATCAGTAAAGCACAGGAGTTAATCCTGACTGTTATCATTACTCTCATAGTCAATAACGATATACACCATGACTATGACAATTACTGATAATATAACAATATAATAGCATATACTAAAGGGAAATATTATGTTAATACACAGTTAATAATAATAATAATAATAATATAGCCCATGAGGCTCCTTCCACATCACGTCACAGTCTCTGAGGCCTGGTAGGCCACTCGCGTACCTGCCCGGAGGCGGGCGCCATTGTTCCCCGCGTCGTGGCAGCAGTGGGCGAAGAGACAGTAGAGAGAGGAAGCCCATGACGGCAGAGGCGCCAGCGCCGGCCAGGGCCAGGCTCAAGCTCAAGTACTCCACTGCCCCAGTTGGCCGGACCAGCGCCAAGCCCACCACCATGCCCAGCACCGCCTGTGTTGCAACTTAGACTAGACCGGACCCTTAGTAAACCAACACACAGCGGCTGCGGTTAAATGCTTTATTTGGAATAAGTAAATAAGTAAAAGGCAAGATAGAACAGTTCAATAAGGCTCTCAGCATGCAATTGTAGCAAAGAAATAGTCTTTAAATGATCCCAAAAAGAAACAATGTTCTTGGTGTCGTAATTGGCTAAATCCACTGGGTCCTGGACCCCCGACTTGGCAAACTCAAAGTCTCTAAGCAAGGAGGACCCCTGGCCCAGGCAAAGATCCATGAAACTTGGCAAGGTAGCTGAAACGTTGGCACGAGATTCAGAATGGAGTCTGGGCCGGACCTTTATAGGTTTTGGCCGCATTGATCCAGAAGGCGCCTACTCCGCCGAAGCTCTCTCACGGGAACGGGTGAAGAGCTTTCTCTTCCCACCATATCTATATCTCTTTGGAATGCAAGCTTGTTAGCGGAGCCAGCTGTGCTTTGGGGAGGATCTGCCGCTTCGTGGTACCAGGTGCCCTTATCGGCCTGGGAAACCGCAGGGCTGCGCCGCTCTTTGGCTATCTGGGGTTCAGCTAAAGGTTGTTGTAAAGGCCTGTTTTCAAGCCTCTCTGAGTCTTTGGTTTTAACATGGCGGCCTGGTTTGCTGCGGGAACCTGGCTGAGGTGTGACAGCCTGGCACACCCGCCGCATCGCCTCAGACGAGGCACTTCCGCTCCACTGGTGTCCCCTCAGGGAAGGCGCTTCCGGTCCTGCCGCCTCTGCCATCTTGGTGCCGGGCGGGGGTTCAAGGCCACCGCGGCGGGATTGGCCCGCAGGGAATAAAGGGGCGTGGCTTATTCAAGACTCAAGAGGTTCCAATTTCCGACGGCACACCTGATGATCGCTCACGGCACACTGGTTGGGAAACACTGTCCTAGACGTTCCAGGATCTGCCTCAGACCTTTTCTGCTCACAGTGTCAAAGGCTTTGGTGAGGTCGACAAATGTTACATAGAGTCCTTTGTTCTGCTCTCTACATTTCTCTTGCAGTTGTCTAAGGGCAAATACCATATCTGTGGTGCTTCTATGAGCTCTGAAGCCACATTGGCTTTCCGGGAGAAGTTCTTCTGCAATAGCAGGAACTAATCTGTTCAGGAGTATCCTTGCAAGGATTTTTCCAGCAATGGAGAGCAGAGTTATACCTTGATAGTTTGAGCAATCTGATTTTGTTCCTTTTTTCTTATACAGGTAGATGGTAACTGCATCTCAGAGATCTGATGGCAGTTCACCTACTACATTTATATCCCACCCTTCTCACCCCAGAAAGGACTCAGAGCGGCCTTACAGATAGGCAGTCATAAACATACATACAATAAAAATAAACAGTTACATTAAAACCAAAAACATTTTTTTAAAATCTCAATTTAAAAACAATTACTAAATCACGTCAGGCAAAATCTTGATCCAAGGCTGTTCCATTTGTCATTTCACAATTCCTTATTCTCCTATTGCACTAAAACTTATTATTCAAAAGCTTGGTCCCATAACCATGAAGGTTGGGAGGTAGGGGACGGCTCTAATTTTGCTTGGGAGGGAGTTCCATAGCCGAGGGGCCACCTCTGAGAAGGCCCTGTCCCTTGTCCCCACCAACTGCACCTGATGGCAGTTCACCCTTTTCCCACCAACACACAAGGAGTAATAATGCAACAATAACAGTAATAATTTGCGAATAGTAAAAAAATAGGAATAATTCAACAAAAAGTACAGTAAAATAGTAATAATAAAGTAATGCAGTAATAATAATACAGTGATAATAATTTGATAATAACACAATAATACAGTAAGACTAATAACCATAACAATAGCAATAATGCAGAAGCAATAACACAGTAATAACATTAATACAGAAGCACATCCATAACACTACAATAATAATACAGAATTGAGTTAAAATAATAATGCAATAACAATACAGTAATCTCTCTCTCTCTCGGCATTACTTCGCGAACGAAGATTCAGGAAGGACTCATCCCACGCTTTTTACAAGCGCGTTGATGACTAAAAAGGCCAATCTGAGATAGGCAAGTCCGGTTGCAGAAAGCACAGCAGAAAGTCTTCTTGGGTAATGTTGTTTCCAAGTTGCGGTTCTTTCTGCGTTGTTGTGTCTTCTCGAAAGAGGCCGCAGCATTGTGGATAGTGCGTCTCCATGTCTCCCGATGTGAGGCCAGGGTAGACCATTTTTGGTGATCAATCTGGCCGAGCCTGAGATGTTGTTTCAGGGAGTCCTTATATCTCTTTTTGGGGGCGCCTCTCTTGCGCTGACCCGTGGCGAGTTCACCATAGAGTAGTATCTTTGGGAGGCGGTGGTCCTCCATCCTAGAGACGTGCCCTGCCCAGCGCAGCTGTGTTCTCAATAGCATGGCCTCAATGCTGGTGATCCCTGCTTGCTCAAGGACAGCAACATTCGTCACATAGTCGGTCCAGTGTATATTTAGGATTGTGCGAAGACAGCGCTGATTAAAGCGTTCGAGGAGTCGTAGGTGTTGGCGATAGGTGACCCAAGTTTCAGACCCATAAAGGAGAATAGACAGTATGATAGCTCTGTACACACTGATTTTGGTGCTTTGCTTCAGGTGCTTGTTGCTCCAGACTCTTTTGTGAAGCCTTCCAAATGCACTCTATGCCTTTGATAATGTGATCTATCTCTTTGTCAATCTTGGCGTCTGAAGAGATGATGCTTCCCAGGTAGGTGAACTGCTGAATGGACCTAAGCACAGATGTGCCTATGCTGACGTGGGGATGAGGGTGTTCTTCCTGTGGTGCGGGCTGGTAGAGAACTTCCGTTTTCTTCAGGCTGACTTCTAGCCCAAACAGCTCTGCAGCTGTGGCAAAGCAGGATGTGAGGCGCTGCAGGGCTGCTTCTGAATGGGCAACAAGGGCAGCATCGTCAGCAAAAAGCAGCTCACGGACTAGATAGTTTAGAGTCTTAGTGCGAGCCCTCAGGCGGCGTAAGTTGAACAAGCTACCATCAGTACGATAGCGTATATATATGTAATAATACAACAGTAACAGCAATAATTTGCAAATAGTAAAAAATATAATAATTCAACAAAAAGTACAGTAAAATACTAATAATAAAGTAATGCAGTAATAATAGTGATAATAATTTGATAATAACACAATAATACAGTAAGACTAATAACAACAATAGCAATAATGCAGAAGCAATAATACAATAGCATTAATAGAGAAGCACAGCCATAACACTACAATAATAATACAGAATTTAGTGATAATAATAATGCAATAACAATACAGTAATAATACAACCGTAACAGTAATAATTTGCAAATAGTAAGAAATATAATAATTCAACAAAAAGTACAGTAAAATAGTAATAATACTAAAGTAATAAAGTAATGATAATAATATAGGGATAGCATTAATACAGAAGCATAATAACAGAAGTAATAATAATAATACAAGAACAACAACAATACAGTGGTTCCCAATCTTATTTTTTCTACTGCAAGGATTGTGGGTGCTGGCCCTTTAAGGCGCTGGCTAGCCACCCGGCCGGAAGTGACGTATTCGTCTTGGTGGGCGGAGCCTCTGCGGCCTGTTTGTTTTGGTGGCGTCGAGACCCGGAAGCGCGTGCGGCCTGCGTGCGGGGAGGGCCGCGATGGCGCCGGTGTCCCGCTCGCGGAGCCCTTCTTCGCCGCCGCGCAGCAGCCGGGCCCGGAGGTCGAGGTCCCGCTCCCGCTCGAGGTCCCGCCCGAGGCCTGGCCTCCCTCCGCGGGGCTTGTGGCACGGAGAGGCCGGCAAGGACACGGAGGAGGCGCTGCGGCAGAGGCCAGTCGGGGCGGCAGGAGGAGGCGGGGACGAGGAGGAGCAGCAGGCCTTCCTGACAGGCTACACTGCCTATAATCCGGATTAGCAAAGCGGATCATCCACAGGATCTCCCCTTCTCCGCTGCCAGGTGCCATCCCGGTTATCTGGCCTGAACTGGGTTACATGGCAGTGGAAAATAATCCGTTTTGGACTGGGTTATCTGAGTCCACACTGCCATATAATCCGGCTCAATGCGGATTCTATTCGGCTGCGTGGAAAGGGCCTCAGATAATCCAGTTCAAAGCAGGGGATGATCTGCTTTGATAATCTGGGTTCTTTTTATTTATTTATCTATTATATAAATGGGTTCACGTCATGTGATGTATACCTCAAACAAAGAAACCTTACAACGCAGAAACACAATACTTGCCAACAGAAATAGGCCTCAAGCAAGGTACGTTTGTAGCAAAGAAACTTTCCCCCCCAAAACCTAAAAGGCCCCCAAAACAACGAGTAAAAATAAAACTACATTTCCCAGTATCCTCCGGGGCAGCCAAAGACTCCCCAGCCTCTACATTCTGAACAACATGATTGGCTGCCAATAAGGGCGGATTTGCATAACTGCTGTAACCATAGCAACGCTGGCAAGAGCCATCCAAGGCTAGGATAGAATGCTGAGAGATTTCAGTTGGTGTTTGAGGGTTAAACTGCCAAAACCAAACTCTGAGGGAGCAATTCTCCAGCAAATTCCTACCCACACAACACAACACAACTTCCAAACACAACCCATCCCACCAACCTTACGGGACCCCGTACACACAACACCTACAAACACCACAAACAAAAACCATTCCTTCCTTCCACACAGACATAAACTGACCCAAAAGACAAGCCATGCCTTATAAAAATAACAGCATCGGACGACACACTCACAACGCTACATACATCAAACAAAAAAGGGCAGAACAAACGCCAGAACAGAAACACACTGCGCAGCAGAGACACAGACAACAGGTCACTGCACGACGCACAGCTGAGAACCAAATGCAAAGAACCGCACGACAAGAAGAAGCGCGCAGCCAGGAACAACAAAGACGCAGACATGCAACACAACAGCAGCGCGCAAGGAGCGCAGAAACACGACGTCGCAACACAGAAAACAAACTTCAAAAACACCACAACCAATTCCACCGCCTAGCCTTCAGATACAACGCTGCAGAAGACTACAGCATGGTGCCAGAGGCCGACATTAGCACCCTAACGCACATCTGCACACACTGCAAAGCCCTGAAATACCCAGCAGAAACAACAGGAATGTGCTGCCTAGCCGGTAAAGTCTCTCTACCACCACTTGCCACTCCTCCACAACCACTACAGACTTTGCTGAGTGGACACACTCCAGAATCAAAACACTTCCTCCGCTATATAAGACAATACAACTCATGCTTCCAGATGACATCATTTGGAGCACACATAGAAAGTGCGCAATTCATGCCTACATGACCCCACCAAGACCGTAAGTAACATCATTTCCAACCCTTACATCTCGCATTTCCTAAATAGGGCACAGCAACGCGTGCCGGGTACAGCTAGTTTATTATATTATTTATTATGTACAGTATTTATATTCCGCCCTTCTCACCCTGCAATGGACTCAGGGCGGATTACAATGTACACATACATGGCAAACATTCAATGCCATAGACACACAACACATATAGACAGACACTCAGAGGCTATTTAACATTCCAACTACTGGACGCTTCACCGTCCAACTGTGACACTGATGAAGTACTTTCCGCATTCCCCCACATGCTTTTTGCTTGCTTTTTTATGGCCTCGTACATTTGTTAACTTAGCCTCCCCACACATAGGTGGCACCTAAATTTCCTACTTGACAGATGCAACTGGCTTTCGGGTTGCAAAGGTCGACAACAAGCTACACAAAATTGGTTGGAAGCTTACTCTGACCCGGGCTGGCTTCAAACTCATGAACTTTCGGTCAGTAGTGATCTTAATGCAGCTGACACCCAGCCAGCTGCGCCACAGTCCCGGTGGTGTAGAAGGGTCTTGGGTTCGATGGATCCACGCTGCCATCTAATCCAGTGCGAGGTGGATAATATGCATTGTATATAGCAGTGTAGAAGGAGCTTGTACCACTTTAAACGGTCATGGCTCAATGCTAGGGAATCGTAAGAGTTGTAATTTCACAATTTCTCTTAAGAATGCTGATGCCTCACCAAACTGCAACTCCTACGGGGGATATTCAGCATGTAATAACACAAGAAAAGCAGTTCACATCGCTTTCATCCTGGGGCCTCATTTCTGAACACCCCGAGACTGGATATGATGTACTTCAGGCAGTCCCCAGGTTACAAACAAGGGAGGTTCTGTAGGTTTGTTCTTAAGTTGAAATTTGTAATTCGGAACAGGGACATTTTTAAAGTGTAACTCCAATATGTGTGTGTGATCCAAAGCTTGCTTACACACACAGATATATATATATATATATATATATATGTGTGTGTGTGTGTGTGTGTGTGTGTGAGAGAGAGAGAGAGAGAGAGAGAGCCCCCAGCGGCACAGTGTGTTAAGGTGCTGAGCTGCTGAACTTGCTGACCAAAAAAGTTGGTGGTTCAAATCCTGCTCCTGCTGTTAGCCCCAGATTCTCCCAAAATAGCAGTTTGAAAGCATGCAAATGTGAGTAGATCAATAGGTAACGCTCTGGCGAGAAGATAACAGCGCGCCATGCTGGCCACATGATTTTGGAGGTATCTACAGGTAACGCCGGCTCTTCGGCTTAGAAAGGGAAATGAGCACCAACTCCCAGAATCAGACATGACTGAACTTAATGTCAAGGGAAAACCTTTATAGCAGATACTCTGGGGGCCCTTCCAACAACCCTATATCCCAGAATATCAAGGCAGAAAATCCCACAGTATCTGTTTTGAACTGGGATATCTGAGTCCACACTCGGATAATGTGGGATTTTCTGCCTTGATACTCTTGAGATATAGCACTCTGGAAGGGCCCTGGATTGTATATGGCATTGAAGAAGAGGCCCCATAACATACACTACAAAGCAGGTGATGTGGATGATATGCTTTATTTATTTATTTATTGTTCATACTTGTCAGTCGCCACTCCCGGTGTGGCTTGGGGCGACTTACAGCAATGGGTTCAGAGTAAAACACAATATAAAAACACAATAAAAACACACAGTACATTGGAGTAAACACAGTCCAGGCACCCAGTAACATGATGCAGATGGAAATACAAATTCATCATGATCTGGATTGTATATTGCAGTGTAGAAGAGGCCTCCTATAATCCACTTCAAAGCAGATCTTCTGGATTGTATATGGCAGTGTAGAAGGGGCCAAAGCTATTTCTTATGGTGCAAAGTGCATCGGGTGTACCCTGAATCCCAAACTCATTGATCCACATCTGTCGGTTTTAAAATAGGCCTCTGTTTTCTTTGGCCCCATTTACACTGGATTATCTGAGGCCCCTTCTACCATGTCATGTAATCCAGATTATCAGAGCAGGTAATCCACGTTTGAACTCCTTTGAACTGGATTATCTGAGTCTACACTGCCGTATCCTTGGCTTGACTCTGAAGGAGCTGGGGGTGGTGACGGCCGACAGGGAGCTCTGGCATGGGCTGGTCCATGAGGTCTCGAAGAGTCAGAAGCAACTGAACGAATGAACAACAACACTGCCATATATTCCAATTCAAAGCTGATAATCTGAATTTTAATCATAGCTGTGTAGAAGGGGCCTTTGTACTTTCTTTACCAAATGTTAGCCAGTGAAGCCTGTAGGCCAGGGGTGCTCACACTTTTCCAGCATGCGAGCTACTTCTAAAACAACCAAGTCCCAAAGATCTACCTACCCACTACTCAGAGAGCCATAAAAGCAAACTATTAGGAAATTTATTTCAATGATAGCCATATAATATATTTTAAGACTGAATTCAACTAAATGTGAGTATAATAAGACCCTGAGCATTCCTCACAAATGGCATGGGAGCCATGCACACTGTGTCTGCGATCTGCCTGCGATCTACCAGGACGCTCTTCGAGATCTACCAGTAGATCACGATCTACCTAATGAGCACCCCTGCTGTAGGGAGGCAAAAGTGGTTCCATCTCCTGATACATAACGATCCATTCATTTCTTTTTAAATGTCCCAGTTATTGAATATCAGAAATTTGGATAATTCTGCCATTCCGGCAATTCTCCAAACCTTTGCTGACTTTTATCAGACTTAATTATTATTAGTCGGGTCAGCAATATCCTTTTGTTGACGTGTTTCAAGTCACCAAACTGGACTGATCCTTGAAGTGTAGAATATAACTTTCCACAATGAGCCCTACATTTTGCAAAATAAAGTAACCCAAAATATTATTAATCGTACCTACAGGTACCTTTGGGGTCTCTTCCGACTCTAGGATTCAGAGGCTGGACGACTATCTGTTGGGAGGACTTTGACTGGGTATTCTTGCCTCATTCAAATGGGGTTGGACTGGATGGCCTTTAGGGTCTCTTCCGACTCTAGGATTCAGAGGCATTTAAATCGTACAGAACATTTAAAGTGGAGTCTGGGAAAAAATAACACTTTGCCCTCAATGACCCCAGACTACAACTTCCATCATCCCCATCCAGCAGGATAAAGAGTTATGGAACTGAAGGCTTTCCCTCTTTGAAAGACTCCCTATCCCAAGTTCAACAACTGCTGTTTGTTGCTCATCTCTGTTCCCTGTATTGAATGTTTATGCAGGGAAATTGTGTTCTGAGTTTTCACTGATGTTTCTCTTGCAGGCGACTCAATGAAAGGGAACGGATAGGTGAATTGGGAGCGCCTGAAGTTTGGGGACTGTCGCCGAAAGTTCCTGAACCAGAGTAAATAATTTTAATTTTAACTTCCATTTTTCTTCTTTTTGTCAATTTCTATATATCTATATAGATATATATTCTCTGCTTCCTTATCCTGTAACTAGTTCTCTGTATTATTTATCTGATTCTCCATCTAAAATGTGGAGGAAGGTGGTTTCCAAAGAGTGCAAATTACACTATATACACAATTTTTGTTCCTGGGTTATAAATGTCCTTTCCTAATGGGTTCTTTCATAAAAACCTGGAGAAATGAATTAAACATATACACAATTTTTGTTCCTGGGTTATAAATGTCCTTTCCTAATGGGTTCTTTCATAAAAACTTGGAGAAATGAATTAAACCGCAAAAACTTGTTTTTGTGAGATATCCTACAGCAGTGTTTCCCAACCGCTGTTCCGCAGCACACTAGTGTTCCATGAGAGATCAGCTGGTGTGCCGCGCGAAAACCTCTCTTCCCCCCCTTTCTTCCTAGTGTTCCCTGGGGTTGCCTTCCCCTCGCGTGGGAGGCCCTTCCTTCCTCCCTCCCCCGTCCCTCCTTCCTTCCTTCCTGCCGGCCTCTCCCTCCTGCCTAGCTCACCGGCGTTGTTGACCAGGAGGACCCATTCCGGGGGTGGCCCCGCGCCTTCTTCCCCCTCGCCCTCCATCTGCCGGTGGGCTTCCTGGGAGGCGTGGAGGAGGCTTTGGGCGGCGTGGGGCTGGGCCAGGTCTGCGGGGAGGGCGCGCGGGCGGAGGCGCGCCCAGTACTGGCGGAGCAACGCCTCCACCTCCCGCAGCGGGCCCTCTGCCCGGCCCGAGAGGAGCAGCGCCGAGCCCAGGGAGAGGAGAGGAGCGCAGCCAGAAGGAGGCACACGGCCCAGGCCCCGCGACGCCCCCGTCACCACGCACAGGCTCCGGTCCAAGCCGCGCGCCTCCATCGCCCCCGAGAAGCCAGGCAGGCAGGAGGGAAAGGAGGAAGAGGGAGGGGCCTGGGCCAAAAGGGGGCAGGGCCCGGGTGCAGGCCACGCCCCGAGTGACCAGGTGTGCCGCGGCTAAAAAAGGTCCTACAGCACATTTTTCTATAGTTTTTCAATAAATATCTCATCGAGTCTCAACCAATTCAGCACTGTGTGAGCAAAGTTTCTGGAGTAGAACAACTACTTTCAAAGTATGTCCTGCACAATTAAACAGAAAATAGTACTTTCAAACCAGGAGTAGAACTTTTTTTTTCCAAATTTTGTTACATTGTGTTATTTGACTTGTATACAATGTTGAGCACCTAGTTACACCAACTAAAATGAGACTTTTAGACCCTGGAATTTGTTTTAATAATAGTTATCCTAAACATTAACATTCCTTTGATTTTGGCCACATGAAAATGCTTCCCAAATGTATACTACATATGCTGCATTCTCAGAACAGTAAGACTTTGTGTTCGGCCTTCACTCTAGTTCTGATGAACATACCCCTGCAGAAGATGAAGATGGGACTTCGAAGAAGAGTAGCTCCTCAGATTCCAGCTCCGAAGGTATTCTGACTTGATCCATTGTTTGGGATTTATATTGGTAGCATTTCCACACAACTAAATTGTCTCAGAATCAGACACAGACTTCCTTAGTTTGGAAAAAGAAACTCATTTACAGTAGTTTTTGGGAAGACATGACCTTTTAGAGATCATAACATTTTGGAAAGTTGCCCGTAACGTTTTGGGAAAACCTGAATCTCCATAGCCTTTTGAAAGCGTGACCTTTTGGAGATTAATTGGCATTCATTAGTATTTGGAAAATCATAACCTTTTTGTAAATTATGACCTTCCTTAGAAGACCTAAAAATCGTTATAGTGAATCTTCTTTAGTAGTATATGTCCGCTGGTATTCATGCAAGGCAAATTGGATTTCTCAGTTGTTAGACTGATATACCTGGTTATTTCTTTGAACTGTCAGGAACAAAGATTATGCCAGTGCAAAATATATATAGCAGATCTTCAGAAGTGTTATTTCAGTTGCCCCAAAAAATCTACTCTCCCATAAAATATATTTAGAATTGGTCCCCAGTGGCGCAGCAGGTTAAACTGCTGAGCTGCTGAATTTTCTGACTGAAAGGTTGGTGGTTCGAATTCGGGGAGCGGGTTGATCTGCTGTTAGCCCCAACTTCTGCCAACTGAGCAGTTCGAAAACATGCAAATGTGAGTAGATCAATAGGTACCTCTTCTTGCGGGATGGTAATGGCACTCCAGCCATCCTGGCCACATGATTATTGATTTTTATTTTTGTATCTTGTTGTATTTGTATATTGCTGCACTATTGAATGCTTTTGTCAGTCGCCCCAAGTCCCTTCGGGGAGATGGTGGCGGGATATAAACAAAGTTTTATTATTTATTTATATTATATTGGATATTTCTTATAGTAATTCAGTTTATTTGTTTCTGACTTGGGGACATTACTCCATTTCTTTAGCATCTATAGGCAATTGTTTTCAAGTGATGACTCCCATCCTTGTGCAACAACATCCTTTTGCTCCATAGTTAAAACTTGTCCTTTGCCATATCTTTCCAGAGGAAGAGAAGAAGAAAAAGAAAAAGAAGAAAAAGAAGCGAAAAGCTGCTTCACGTATGTGTGAACTCCTTATGTAGGCCTAATGTTCCAAGACTATGGAATGACCTGCCAGAAGAGATCCAAAGAGCTGAATGAGCTTTCAGAATGTAAAACACAACTGAAGACCAATCTCTTCTGGAAGGGATACCCAGTCCATGTGAACTATGACTTTTAAAACACGTTCTGTATTTATTATGTTTTCACGTTTGTCTTGGGTATTTTAATATGTGGATGTTTATGTGGATGTTTTAGTATATGTTCTTATGGTTGCATTTTAACTATATTTTAATATGTAGTTTTATATATGTATTTAACTGTGTTGTGCCCTGCCAAAAGGAGAGGTGGCTATTAAATAATAATAACAATTTATAATATGTATTTTTATAGATATATTTAACTATGCCATGCCCTGCTTCAAGCCAAAAGGAGAGGCAGGTATTAAATAACAACAACAATAATAATTTATTATATGTAGTTTTATAGATGTATTTAACTATGCCATATCCCGCCTCAAGCCGAAAGGAGAGGTCAGTATTAAATAACAACAATAACAACAACAATAATAACTTATTATATGTAGCTTTATAGATGTATTTAACTATGTTGTGCCTCACTTCAAGCCAAAAGGAAATACAATTATTATTATTATACTATTATACTATTAAAAATACTATTATTATTTTCCTTTTCTACAAATATACTCTGTGTTCTATCACACCCAGGGTTTTAACCTTTTAACATTTTATCCCACCCGCTATGTTGACTATACTATGTGTTGCTATATTGTTTATCTTATTTGTTATTTTGTTTTGAATTTTTTTTCCTTTGCTGTTTATGTTCAATTGTGTATGTATTGTTCTTTTGTGCTTGGCCTCATGTTAGCCACCCCGAGTGCCCATTGGGAGATGGAGGCGGGTTATAAATTTAAAAATTATTATTATTCCAGAGTTCCAGAGGCAGGGAGCGATCACAGAGAAGGCCTTGTCTCTTGTTCCCACCAGTCATGCTTGATACGGGGGTGGGACTGAGAGCAGGGCCTCCTCTGCGGATTGCAAAGGTCGGGCTGGTATGTATATGCAGATTCGGTTCTGCAAATAGTCTGGGGCTGAACCATTTGGGGCTTTATAGGTAATAGCATTTTGTATTTAGCCCAGAAGCAGATCGGCAGCTATTGGAGCTGCCACAGCATGGGAATTATCCTCTCATGTTACAGTGCTCCTGTTAGCATCTAGCACTAATTGCAGCTTCCAAACTATCTCCAAAGGCAGCCCCATGTAGACAACATTGCAATAGTCCAGACAGGAAGTAACCAAGGCATGGACTACCATGACCAGATCTGGTGTCTCAAGGTATAGGCACAGCTGGCGCAGTAGTTTTAGTTGTGTGAAGGCTCTCCTGGTCACTGCCAATACCTTGGGCTGCAGGGGCAACAATGAGTCCAGGATCACCCCCAGACTGTGGACTGTGTCTTCAAGGGGAGTGTGACCCCATCCCAAGCCTTGGTCTGTGGATATTTAATAATAAGAATAATAATTTGTTATTATATGTAGTTTTAGTTATATTGTGCTCCACCTCAAACCAAAAGGAAAGGTGGGTATTAAATAATAATAATAATAATTTTTATTATTGTGACTTACCATCTCTGTTGCCCTTGAGTATGTCATGCCTTTGCTTAATTTTCTGAAATTTAACATTTCAGGTGACGAGGAAAAGAAAAGAGCCAAGAAGAAGAAAAAGAAGCACAGAAAGTGAGATCATATATTTTTTAATGTTCTGGTCTTTTCCCTAATGTACCCCTGGTTTTTATAAATTCTCTCTTGTGTCTCATCAGAAAGAAATCAAAGAAGAAAAAGAGCAAGAGGAGCAGGAAGGACTCCAGCGACTCAAGCAGTGAAGATTCCGACAGTGAGACCATCCCAGGGGATGAGCTGTGGATTGAAAGGTCAAGTAAGTGATCGTAGGCCTGGCAAAAATCCATTTACACAGCTTACCATGGTCTTCTTCTGAAGCTGAGAGAGTGTCACTTGCTCAAGGGTCACCCAATGGGTTTCTATGGCCAAGCAGAGATTTGAACCCGGTCTCTAGAGCTGCAATAAGAACATAAGAACATAAGAAGAGCCATACTGAATCGGACCTCAGCCCATCTAGTCCAGCATTTGAACACAGTGGCCCCCAGTTGTACACGGGGATCTCGAGCAGAAGGGAGGGCAAAACCCTGACCTGCTCCCGACCCCCCACAACCAGTACCCAGGGAAATCCTGCCTACCTCAAGGCTCAAACCACTATACCACTCTGACTCTCTGTACTTCCCTTCTTGTTTCTTGTCCTCTTGCAGAAAATGCAGACGCAGTGGATTTCATTGGCCCGGAAGCTCCTATTACCCACGCTTCCCAGGATGACCGGCCCTTGAAGTAAGTTTCCTGTGTTTTTTTGTAATGCACTTGTAATTGAACATTCTCTGATGTAAACGCCAAATGTGTCACTGCTCTTACTAGGAACATTGAAATGTACAGAGCACCTTCCCTCTTTTTTCCTTGCTGTCCTTACAATCACCAGAACATTCTGATTAGGATCTCTGTATTTTCGGCTTCGTGGCAAGAGTGTGAGATTTTTGTAACCCAAGTTAGAAAGATACATGAAGTGCCTTTGGACTGAGTTAAAAAGACATAAAATAAAAATCAGTTCCTCTCGATTGTCCAGTGTTTTAGCACAAACGGATGCAGAATAGAAATGGCCCATGCTTTTGCCTTTGGTTGAATTTCCTGCACATATTTATATGAATGAATGCACCATAATAATATGATTGTGATATAACTAAATACATAATAATAATAATAATAGCAGCAATATAAATGTGTGCTATAACTATATACATAGTAATATAAATGTGCAATAAAGCTAAATAATAATAATATAAATGTGGGATAAAATTTATATAGGCTCAATATAAACTGTCCCAAAAAAATAGTGATCAGATATAAATATGCCACAGTACAATATAAATGTGGGATATACAATAACATAAATAATATAATGTGGGCCTCCTTCCTCCGCCAGCGGTCTCAGCGTATAGGGCTCATATGACACTCAGCTCATTCTGAGGATGGAGGGCAGGCCGGAGTTAGCCTTGAAGCCGTCACTGGATGGCTGCGAGCCAGTAGGTTGAGGGTGAATCCGATATAGTGCTAAAACGCGCTCACGTTCAATATTTTCCATAATGTAATGATAAAATTAAACTTTCATATATTTTCAGATTCATTGCACACCAACTACGAAATATTTCAGGTCTTTTTTGTTTTAATACTGATGATTTTGGCATACATATCTCAAAAAATTAGCATATTCCATCCGACCAAATATGCTAATTTTTTGAGACAGTATTTTTTCATTATTTTCCATAATGTAATGTTTTCAGGAGCTGTATGCTGAAATCATTAGTACAAAACAAAAAAGACCTGAAATATTTCAAAAAACAAAAAAGACCTGGTGTGCAATATATGAAAGTTTAATTTGTATCATTACATTATGGAAAACAATGAACTTTAGCACTATATGCTAATTTTTTGAGAAGGACCTGTATATAAAATATTAATAATATAAATGGGATAAAACTTAATGTCACAATGCAAGGACTCGGCCGGCCCCTTAATCACACACACAGAGACGTTAATCAGCTAACTAGTATTTATTGAAGAATGAAGAACAGATGCAAAAACAATTGTCCATAAAGTAATGAAAGTTCAGTTCAGAAGTAAAGAGTCTGTAGCAAAATCCAAAGGCAAGAGTCTTGGTACAAGGCTTGGCAAAAGCTCCGCAAAACCAAGCGGATCAAGAACAAGGCAAAGTTCCAAAACAAGGCTCCAAGAAACTTCTTGGCAAGGTACGAGCCGCAGCTTGGCTCCGTGGTCCTTTCCTCGCTACACTTCTCTGGATAGAAGTGGCCGAGGTACTGAGGATCCGTTCCCACGGATCCTATACTTAATTCCCTTGGCGAGGACCCCGCCACTCTAGGCTTCTCCTCCAATCTATGCTCCGGGCCCTTGCCCCCTTTGGGCGGTCTAGGCTGTGGTGCCAGCCCCTCCTGCTAGCCTCGATGCTCCGTCTCCTATCAAAGCTGCGACCTTGCCTCCCAGCACCTGGTTCCCTATCTTCGTGAGAGTCAAACTCCCCTTGCGCTTCCATTGACTCATCCTCCGCCGTTTCCCACATTCATTCCTGTGACCCGTGCCCCCCCCCCCCGGTTTCTCATAGCCTTCGCTATCACTGCTATCTGCATCCCTCTGATCCTCCACATTCTCGTACGGGTCAGGCCATCCATCATCCCAGGCCAGGCTCTCTGTGGGAGAAGAAGGCCCAGCTAACTCATTAACCCCTTCTTCCATTCCCTCCAAATCCTCCTCAGAATCTTCCTCAGCTGCCGCTGGTTGTAATGCAAGTGGGACCCCCGGTGCTGCCCCTTGCCCCCCAGGCACGAAAGAGAACTGGGTTGCTACAAATAATAACAATAACAATATAAATGTGGGATATATATGAATACATAGTAATATAAATGTGGCATATATATAAATATAAATAATAAAAATGTGTGATAAATCCAAATACCTAAGAAGAAGAAGAAGTCCTCTGGGCGTTCTGAATTCAGACAGACAGAATTTTGGAGCATAATACTCCTGACCTCACAATCGTGTTTAAAAACAAAGTATGGATCGTTGATGTCGCAATCCCAGGCAACAGCAGGATTGCAGAGAAACAACTGGAAAAGCTGGCATGATATGAGAATTTAAAGATCGAACTGCAAAGACTCTGGCACAAGCCAGTCAAGTGGGTCCCAGTGGTGATCGGCACACTGGGTGCAGTGCCTCAAAATCTTGGCCTGCACTTAAACACAATCGGCGCTGACAAAATTACCATCTGCCAGCTGCAGAAGGCCTCCTTACTGGGATCTGCACACATTATTCACCAATACATCACACAGTCCTAGACACTTGGGAAGTGTCCAACGTGTGAGCCAATACAACAGCCTGCAGAGTGATCTTGTCTGCTGTGGACTCATCTTGTTGTGTTTCTAGTAGTTATTATTATTATTATTTACATGTAGGATATAAATAAATACATAATAATAAGTAGGAATCTCAAATGATGATGATGATGATAATAATATAAATGAGGGATATTAATAAATACATAATAAAAAATAAAGATGAGGTTTCTAGATTTATAACTAAACCTTAAAAACATTGTCTTTTATTTAAACCTAATTAAGCCAACACGTTTTGCAAGTGTGTAGCCTCATGGATTGTTTAGTTATAAATGGGATATATTTTGATTCGGAAGACTACATTTGTCTTTGTTGTTGTTGGTTGACATTGCATATATCTATATATTTATCTCTTGAAGCTACGGCCATGCTCTGCTCCCTGGTGAAGGTGCTGCCATGGCAGAGTATGTCAAAGCGGGGAAACGTATCCCTAGAAGAGGTGAAATTGGTCTCACCAGTGAAGAGATTGCATCGTTTGAGAAGTCCGGCTATGTAATGAGTGGCAGCAGGTAAGAATTTTATGGGGATTTGGCTTGGTGAAGAAGAGAGAGAGGTTTGTGATACAAATAATGGCAGGTGACTTTGTCCTACTGGTCCTGTGCTGCTCCTGATTGGTTGGGCATTGTTGAGGAGCGTTCATATCACACACACAGCAGCCTTTATTGCAGACCTGGGCATCTTACGAATCTGACCAGCCCAGGGAGAAGGGCGTCGGGGGCGGGGGCATTTCTTCAAGAGGAAGGGCTGCCGCTGGCGCCATCCCATCACAGGCTGTGGGGCCTGCGTCGGCAGACAGCCCGCCGCTCTGGACAACGATCGGAGGAGCGGCGGCTTTGGAGTGACTGCCATCCCTGGAGGCGATCCAGGCTTGCAGCGGGAGCAGCCGGCGACCTGCGGTGGCTGATCTCCCTGGCAACCCAGAAGACTTGATTGTCTTCTGGGTCACCAGGGCGATCAGCCACCACAGGTTGCCAACTGTTTCCGCTACAGGCCCAGATCACCTCCCGGGATGGCAGGCACTCCAAAGCCGGTATGGCAGGCACTCCATGGCAGAGCGATCAGCCGATCGGGAACGCCTCTGATGGAACGGCTGGGGGCGAGAGCGGGCGGAGGCCTGCAGCCTCCGATCGTCTGCTGCTCTGCTCTGCTGCAGCAGCGGCTGGGTCCGCTTTGTCATCCTCTGGGCTGGATCCATTGGGCCATTCCATTTTGGGATCCTTCCTCTCTTGAGGATGTCAGCCTCCATCTTGGTTCGCACCTTATCTTCTTAAATTTCATTTTATTTTATTTTAGTGGTTTTTATTATTATTTTATAATTATTTTATTATAATAATATAAATTAATAATATAATGTTATATTATATTATAATTTCAATATATTATAATGTCTATATATATAATATAATAGTTATGATATTAATACTAATCATATATGAATATTTCTTGATATATTAATATGTTAATATTAATGATGTGTAATATATAGTAAATACAATAAATAAATAAATAAAAAATGTAGATTAGAATGTAGTTCAGCCTTTAGGTGCGGCCCTCCATAATATTTTTTGGCCCCTTGGAATAAATAATTGCCCACCCCTGCTTTATTGGCATACAACAACAAAATCACAGATAAAAAGGAAGGCCTAGTTGAGAGTTACTAATCTCAAGAATAACATTTGCAGCAGTCTCACAAAAGAACACATCAGAGTTGTGACTGACTTGCAAACTTCCATATTGGTAACTATTAAGAGTGCTTCCAAAGACAGGCAATGGCTTCAATCTTTTTGAGAATCAAATAATACCATTCTGAAATAAAATGATCCGATAACAGAGAGGGAATATAGCTGTTGGGATCTGCTTGAAAATGTATATGCAGCCAGTATTTTATCGCTCTCATCCATGCCAAGGTTTCAAGAGTGGGTTGACCCATCTCAATGCGTAACACAACGTCAAGCACACATGGAATTAATGACGTGGTAGGGGAACAAGTAGCGTTTGCTGCAAGTGTCAGATTATGAAACCTGAAACTTTGAATGTAGTATATGAAATGATTTATTGGTTGGAGAAATACAAATAGGGGAATAGCCATACAGCAGGGGTGCTCACAATTTTTCTGCATGCGAGCTACTTATAAAACAACCAAGTCAAAATGATCTACCTCCACACTATTCAGAGAGCCATTAAAAGCAAAATATTTGGAAATTTATTTCAGTGAGAGCCATATAATATATTTTTAGACTGAATTCAACTAAATGTGAGTATAATAAGCCCCTGAATTTATTCATAATAACAATGATGACAATATTCATTCAGCCTCTGATGATAATAATAATAATAGTAACAACAACAACAATAGGTTCCTAGAGTGGAAGGAGACCTCCAAGGGCCATCCAGTGCAACCTCCTTCTGCCATAAGGGAAAAACACAATCAAAGCATTCCTCACAGATGGCCATTCAGCCTCCGATGATAACAACAACAACAATGGGTTCCTAGAGTGGAAGGAGACCTCCAAGGGCCATCCAGTGCAACCTCCTTCTGCCATAAGGGAAAAAACACAAGCAAAGCATTCCTCACAGATGGCCATTCAGCCTCCGATGATAACAACAACAACAATGGGTTCCTAGAGTGGAAGGAGACCTCCAAGGGCCATCCAGTGCAACCTCCTTCTGCCATAAGGGAAAAACACAATCAAAGCATTCCTCACAGATGGCCATTCAGCCTCCGATGATAACAACAACAACAATGGGTTCCTAGAGTGGAAGGAGACCTCCAAGGGCCATCCAGTGCAACCTCCTCCTGCCATAAGGGAAAAACACAATCAAAGCATTCCTCACAGATGGCCATTCAGCCTCCGATGATAACAACAACAACAATGGGTTCCTAGAGTGGAAGGAGACCTCCAAGGGCCATCCAGTGCAACCTCCTTCTGCCATAAGGGAAAAACACAATCAAAGCATTCCTCACAGATGGCCATTCAGCCTCCGATGATAACAACAACAACAATGGGTTCCTAGAGTGGAAGGAGACCTCCAAGGGCCATCCAGTGCAACCTCCTCCTGCCATAAGGGAAAAACACAATCAAAGCATTCCTCACAGATGGCCATTCAGCCTCCGATGATAACAACAACAACAATGGGTTCCTAGAGTGGAAGGAGACCTCCAAGGGCCATCCAGTGCAACCTCCTTCTGCCATAAGGGAAAAACACAATCAAAGCATTCCTCACAGATGGCCATTCAGCCTCCGATGATAACAACAACAACAATGGGTTCCTAGAGTGGAAGGAGACCTCCAAGGCCATCCAGTGCAACCTCCTCCTGCCATAAGGAAAAACACAATCAAAGCATTCCTCACAGATGGCCATTCAGCCTCCGATGATAACAACAACAACAATGGGTTCCTAGAGTGGAAGGAGACCTCCAAGGGCCATCCAGTGCAACCTCCTTCTGCCATAAGGGAAAAACACAATCAAAGCATTCCTCACAGATGGCCATTCAGCCTCCGATGATAACAACAACAACAATGGGTTCCTAGAGTGGAAGGAGACCTCCAAGGGCCATCCAGTGCAACCTCCTTCTGCCATAAGGGAAAAACACAATCAAAGCATTCCTCACAGATGGCCATTCAGCCTCCGATGATAACAACAACAACAATGGGTTCCTAGAATAGGAGGAGATCTCCAAGGGCCATCCAGTCCAACCTCCTTCTGCACCTGGGCGCCGTCAGGAGCCTGCGGGGCGGGACTGAGCCTTCCTCCCGCCCTGCCTGCGATCTACCAGGATGCCCTACGTGATCTACCAGTAGATCGCGATCTACCTAATGAGCACCCCTGCCATACAGTAACAGAGAGCTAGAAGCCCCCTGGTGGCGCAGTGGGTTTAACCGCTGAGCTGCTGAACTTGCTGACCGAAAGGTTAACGGTTCAAATCCGGAGAGTGAAGTGAGGTCCTTTTGTTAGGCCCAGCTTCTAGCAACCTAGCAGTTCGAAAACATGCAAGTGTGAGTAAATCAATAGGTACCACTCTAGAGGAAAGGTAACAGGGCTCCATGCAGTCATGCTGGCCACATGACCTAGGCGGTGTCTACGGACAACACCGGCTCTTTGGTTTAGAAATGCTGATGAGCACCAACCTCCAAAGTCGGACACAACTAGACTTAATAAGGAAAGGGCGTAGGGTGGCCTAAGTAGTAACACCAAGAAGACGCTGTGTGCGGGGTGCAATCAGCAGTGGTAGTCAAATTCCATAATCAGTCCTTTTTAATTATACATATTCAATATTTCCCTCTCTCCAGGCACCGGCGAATGGAGGCCGTACGTCTGCGCAAAGAGAACCAGATTTACAGTGCCGACGAGAAACGGGCCCTGGCGTCTTTCAACCAGGAGGAGCGGCGCAAGAGGGAGAACAAGATCCTGGCCAGCTTCCGGGAAATGGTCTACCGGAAAACCAAGGGCAAGGATGAGAAATGAACGGCTTGCTGCTTTCTATCACCTGGCCATAGCGATTTGCAACAGTCATGGATATATACTTGCAAGGTCATGGATATCAGACAAACAGCATTTGCAATGCCTTGGAGGACATTGAAGAACACAGAACATGGAGTCAGAAACTGAGAAAGAACGGCAATCCTGCAGACTTATGCCAACACGTTATTAGGAACCTGATCCTGCCGCCTTTCGGTAATCTCGGAAAACAGTATTTTAATAAATAAATAAAATTCTGTAAACAGGAACCAAATCTGAGATTCGATTCAACTTGTTTGCATTTTTATTGAAGCCCACAGTATGAAACAAAAAGGGATTTTTAAAGTTATTTATTAAAGAGACTGTAAACAGCAACCAAATCTGAGATTCGATTAAACTTGTTTGCATTTTTATTTAAATTAATTTAAATAATTAACTGGATGGAAGAACTGACTAAAAAAAATATGGCGCAAATAGATTGGGCGTCAAAAGCTGGGCTTGTAAATGAGACCAAAACATCCTTAGCAAGGGGATGCCGCCTCATGCCGATTACTTTACAAAATAGATGTAAAATTTTGGGTTGTTTTAAATCTTTTTTTTTATTATAATGCAGCAAAAACAACTTTAAATCATTGTAAATAAGACAGATTTTGTTTCTTAATTTTTTGAATATTGTACATTGAAGGATGTGGAAGAATGTGACCCCATCTTACCAAAAGAGAGAATTTCTGTGGGTGGAAGGCAACCAGCGTTTGGGTCGGAAACGGGAGGTTTTTTAACCTGTTGTTTACTCAAAGTCAGTCATATTTTAGGCAAAACCTTGGACCATTTTGTAGTAGACCTGCGGCACAAAGAGCTGACGAAGGTGCCATAGGAAATGACCCTTCTTCCCAAGGCAGGATGTGTATATATATATATAAATGATGGGGTGGGTTTTATCTGGTACGCTCTTAAGTACCGCCTCTATGCACAGTTCTAAAGATTTGTATTATTTCTGGGCAAGTTTAAATAAATTGCTGATTCCAAGTACGCCTGATTATTATGTTGTTTTGGAGAGCTGTGGATACCAATTTTGAAGTTTACCAATTGCTTTATGGGAAAATCATCCTCTGGGATATACATGTGTGTGCAATAAGCAGTACATCATGTCTATGGCAGATGTATTAATGTTGAAGATGAAATATCATTGACTCTTTATGCATATTTTGAGCTTATTTCTCCATAGCAGCAATGGATAACTGTAGCCGTATAGATGGCCGAACTACAGTTCCCATTAGGCTTCTCTGCTATATAACCAATGTGTCTCCTTTGTGGAGAGAAAAACTAAGGTATTAATAACAGTAATAATAATAATAATAATAATCTATACACATATTAAAAATGATAATATGTGTGTGGCTGGGGTGTCCACTTATATATCTCAAAGGCTTTTTCCACACAGCTGAATAAAATCCCACATTTTCAATTTGAAGTGGTATATATGGCAGTGTGGACTCATAACCAAGTTCAAAGCAGATATTGTGGGAATGTGGCGCAGCTGGCTGGGAGTCACCTCCATAAGATCTCTACTGACCAGAAGGTCATGAGTTCGAGACCTGCCCGGGTCGGGGTGAGCGCTCGACCATTTGTGTAGCTCGTTGTCGACCTTTGCAGCCCGAAAGACAGTTGCATCTGTCAAGTAGGAAATTTAGGTACCACGTTGTGGAGAGGCTAATTTAACTAATTTACGAGGCCATAAATCTCCAGGAAGTGTGCAAAGGAGTGAAGAGTGTGACAGCTCCCCCTGGTGGCCAGAAGCTGAAATTTTAAATTGCCTCTGAGTGTCTTGTCTATACATGTTTGTATGTCAAAGGGCATTGAATGTTTGCCTGTATATGTGCATTGTGATCCACGCTGAGTCCCCTGCGGGTGAGAAGGGTGGAATATAATAAATGATGTAAATAAATAAACAAATAAATATAGACAAGCTCTCACTTCTACAAATAGCTATTGCTCCCACCACTCGGGAAACACCGAAAGCCCTCCCTCCAATGACATTTCAGGTTATAGCGAGCACCGTGAACATGTACAAGAGCCCTGCCAATGTCCTCCACAACACAAGGCTTTCATTCGGGGACCATTTCATCCTCGATTTCATGTGTTTCCTCCACCACAGACATCCCAGTGTTTCTGACTCTCCATTGGTGTGGAATTTGCATGATCCCGCCCACTGCCTCTCCTTTAACCCTTTCCTATTCTTTTCTATGGCACACAGCAAACAGAGGAATTGATTGGCAACTGAGCATACTAGAGAGGTTTGGGGAGAATTCACCATGATTCATAGGAGTTATAAGTACTGGGATGTATAGTTCACCTGCACTCTAAACTCCATCAATGTTAGACCTGGAACTAACTTGGCGCACAGAACCCCCATGACCAGCTAAACATATTGGAGGTCCTTGGGGAAAATTCATCTTGATTTGGGAAGTTGTAGTTCACCTACATCCAGAGAGCACTATGAACCCAAACACCGATGGATCTGGACCAAACTTGGCACACAGACCTGATATGCTAAAATCTGATTACTGGAGGGGTTTGGGGGGGGGGGGGACGGGGACTGACCATCCTTTCTGGGTGTTGTAGTTCACTCACAACCAGAGAAACCGATCTCCACTGATGATGGACCTGGACCAAACTTGGAACACAAAACCCTCATGACTAACTCAATCTATTGGAGGGCTTTGAGGGGACTGACTCGCCATAGTAGGAGTTGTAGTTTACCCTACAGCAAAAGAGCACGCTGAACCCCACCAATGATGCATGGGTACCCAAGCTAGTAATCATAATAAATGTGGAGAACTGCGTTGTTGTAGACTCAAATGTTGTTGCAGTATATGGAGACCTCACTGCTGCGATCTCCCACCCCTGATGCACTGCAAGGTTCACAACCTTGGTGTCATGTTTCATTTTACTATCCACAAATCAAACAGCATGCATTCACTTAACAGAGAAATCAAAACTTTTATTTCCAAAAGGAAAAAGGGAAAGAAACAGGAAAATATGCATAAGCTTTAAACTAACAACAGCTCTAATGGTACTAAAAGTAGATTGTCTCCATCAGGCAGATTTTGCTCTCAATTACATCTTTGAGCCACTTTTCTTTAAATCGAGACTCTCCCGGCCTGTAAAGGACAAGCAACAGAGCGAATAAGTATTTCATAGAATTCAAAATATTCAGAACTATGGTTTTAGATCGTTGTGTCATGTCAGAAGCAAATTGAGAATAGAAATATTGAATCCTAGAGTCGGAAGAGACCTCGTGGGTCATCCAGTCCAACCCCATTCTGCCAAGAAGCAGGAAAATTGCATTCAAAGCACTCCCGACAGATGGTCATCCAGCCTCTGTTTCAAAGCCTCCAAAGGAGCCTCCACCACACTCCAGGGCAGAGAGTTCCACGGTTAAACAGCTCTCACAGGAAGTTCTTCCTCGTGTTCAGATGGGATCTCCTTTCTTGAATACATGAAAGAAGCCTCCCCGCAGGATAATAACACATCCCAGTGTCCCCTGGGCAACGTCTTTGTAGATGGCTAGTTCTCTCACATCAGAAACAGGAGCTTTTTTGTTGAGTTCCAGGGTCAGAGAAACAGATGGAGGAAACAGTAGAACAGCCTGCTTCAGAGGAGCATGCTTGCTCCATCCATATTTAGCACTTGCATACATGACCAGCCACTGCCAAAAGGGACAGAGAGTTTCATCTATGCTGACGATCATGCCATCACCGCTCAAGCAGAGAGCTTCGAAATGGTTGAACAGAAGCTCTCTGAAGCTTTAGGTGCTCTTACTGCCTATTACAGAGAAAACCAGCTTGCTCCATCAATGTTTAACATTCATACAAATGACCAACCACTGCCAGAAGGGACAGAGAGTTTTATCTATGCCAGGGCTGTCCAATTTCTACCGGCCCAGGGGCCTGAATTCCGGTCACTGATGACCTGGGGGGCCGTAGGGTCTGCCCCCAGCTCCGCCCCTGCCCCGCCCCCGGCTCTGCCCTCTCCCCTCTCCCCTTATTTTTATTTAATATTAAATATATTTAGTTCCATCCTCCCCTCTCCCCTTATTTTAATTTAATATTAAATATATTTAATTCCATCCTTCCCTCTCCCCTTATTTTAATGTATCCCATCTCCCCTTATTTCATCTTTAAATATATTTAATTTTATATTTAATACATGAGGGGAGATGGCGGGAGGGAATTAGGAGCCCCCTGAGGAGCCCCCTGCTTCGGCCTACCTTTTCCAAACGCGCAGGATCTCCCGGACGACGAGAGAGGCGACGACCGACTGAGTCGAAGAAGGTCCTAATAGCGTCTGTGGGCCTCAGCGATCCAGTAGTAGAGTAGCCAAAGAGTATCGCGAGAATACGCAATCCGCATGGGATTTCGCTGTCAACGCCGCCGTGATCTCGTGTTGACAGCGAAATCCCGTGTGGATTGCGTATTCCCACGATACTTGCTCCGAACCCGGAAGTAGGTATTTTATTTTTCAATTTTTATTTTTTATCAAAAAGCTTAGGGGGGCGTAGGGAAGGGGCTGGGGGCCATATACGGCCCCCGGGCCGCCAGTTGGGCAGCCCTGATCTATGCTGACGATCGTGCCATCACTGCTCAAGCAGAGAGCTTCGAAATGGTTGAACAGAAGCTCTCCGAAGCTTTAGGTGCTCTTACTGCCTGTTACAGGGAAAACCTGCTTGCTCCATCAATGTTTAACATTCACACAAATGACCAGCCACTGCCAGAAGGGACAGAGAGTTTCATCTATGCTGACGATCATGCCATCACCGCTCAAGCAGAGAGCTTTGAAATGGTTGAACAGAAGCTCTCCGAAGCTTTAGGTGCTCTTACTGCCTGTTACAGGGAAAACCTGTTTTAGATGTCCTCCAAGTACTCTGCAATAATAATATGAGCTATGCTATACTGGCACTAAGATTTCATTGTTGAAAGAAAAGTTAGTAACTAAGTGCAGCTATGCAATTTCTTAAATATACTGTAGCTTGACAAAATAATGTGATGGAATACACTATGTCACAAAAAATTTTTAAAAAACTATTCCTGGTTTGAAAGTGAATTTTCCTGTTTAATTGTGTGGTCCTTACTGTGAAATACATTGTTCTACTCCAGAAACTTTGTTTTTGTGTCTGCGACATACTATGTTGAATTGCTTGAGACTCAATGAGATATTCACTGAAAAACTAGAGCGAAGTGTGCTGTAGCAGGATGTTCAAAGATTTGGCATTTAATAAACTTAAACTCCCTACGTGTTGTTGAAGGCTTTCATGGCCAGAATCACTGGATTGCTGTGAGTTTTCCGGGCTGTATGGCCATGTTCTAGAAGCATTATCTCCTGACATTTCACCCACATCTATGGCGGGCATCCTCAGAGGTTGTGAGGTCTGTAGAAAACTAGGAATGTGGGGTTTATATATCTGCAGGAAGGTCCAGGGTGGGAGAAAGAACTCTTGTCTGTTGGAGGAAAGTTTAGATGTTGCAATTGGTCACTTTGATTAGCATTTAATGGCCTTGTAGCTTCAAAGCCTAGCTGATTGCTGCCTGGGGTAAATCCTTTGCTGACCCTGATTGCCTAGTTTCCAACAGACCTCATAACCTCTGAGGATGTCTGCCATAGATTGATTGATTGATTTTATTATTTATGAGTCGCCCTCCACGTCAGTGCTCCGGGCGACTTACACATAAATCACATAAAAGAGTTCAATAGTTAAAAGCTAAAAGAATAGGAAAATTAATTAAAATAGTTCCAGTAACTCAGGCTAAGTCTGGAGGGTGTCCTTAGCCGTAAGCCTTTCAGAAGAGCCAGGTCTTCAGTGCGGTCGGGAACTGGGGCATGTCCCGGATAGCTCTCTGATCCGCCGGCATCAAATTCAAAGAACAGGGGCGCGATGGAAAAGGCTCTCCGTCTCATGGTGTCGAGGCGGGCCTCACTCACACCTGGGATGCGGAGAAGGTCCCTGTTTCCTGAACGCGACCTTAAATGAGCTGGTTCGGACAAGCGGTCTTTTAAATAAACTGGGCCGGCGCCATGGAGGGCCTTAAAGGTAAGCGACAAGATCTTGTGGATGGCTCTGAGCTTGACTGGCAGCCAGTGCAGGCGCTGTAGAGATGGCGCGATATGGCATCTCAGTGGTGTCCCGGTGAGGGAGTCTGGGCAGCTGCATTCTGCACTAGCTGGATTTTTACAGTGGTTGACTGCGGCAGCCCCACGTACAAGGCATTACCGTAGTCCAGCCGTGATGTCACTGTGGCCTGGACCACCGTAGCCAGCGCATCTGATGGCAGGTAAGGTGCCAGTTGACGTGCCTGGCGTAGGTGGAAAAAGCTCCTTACTTGTCGCAGCAACCTGGGCCTCCAGTGAGAGTCTCGAGTCTAGTATCACACCGAGACTCTTCACCGACGGGGCCGGGATCAGCGGCTCTCCCTCAAAGAGAGGCAGCGGAATGGGTGGCTCTGGGCGTCCCGGCCATAGAATCTCAGTCTTTGATGGATTGATCTTGAGTTTGTATGGCGGAGCCATCTGGTCACTGCCTCTAGTCCTTGTCTGAAATTCTCAGGCACCGATGTTACGCCTGGCTCAAGCTTCAGCAGAAGCTGGGTGTCATCTGCATATTGGTAGCACCCCAATCCAAAACTTCTGGCTATGCTTGCCAAGGGTTGGACGTAGATGTTAAAAAGCGTTGGTGACAAAATGGCGCCTTGGGGGACTCCACAGTCCAGGGTGGATTTCTTGGACACTTGGCCTCGCCACTGAACACGCTGCGAACGGCCCCGCAGGAAGGAGTCGAACCAGGCCAAAGCTGTGCCTTGAATCCCAATGGTTGATAGTCGCCGCAACAGCAAGTCATGGTCCACCGTGTCGAACGCCGCGGTGAGGTCAAGCAGCACCAGGATAGCCGAACCTCCCTTCTCCAATTGGCGGCGGAGGTCGTCCGTAATGGCCACCAGGGCGGTCTCGGTCCCGTGTCCGCGCGGAAACCCGATTGGCAGGGGTCCAGGCTTCCTGAGGTCTCCAGGAATTCCTGTAATTGGATTGCTGCTGCCCGTTCAATCAGTTTCCCGAGGAAGGGTAGGTTTGAGACCGGACGGTAGTTCACCGGCGCCGCAGGATCCAGATTCGCCTTCTTCAGCAGCGGGCGGACTCTAGCCTCCTTCAGCGCATCGGGAAAAACTCCCAGCTCCAATGAGTGATTTATCAACCCTGTCAGAGTGGCCGAGAGGCTCCCCGCACAGGACTTAATCAGATGGGACGGGCACGGGTCTGTAGAGCAAGTGGTTGCCCTTGCCGCGGCCAGGATTTGATTAATCTCCTCTGAATTCAGGGCCTTGAACTGGTCGAGTTTCAAGCTAGGCGATGGAGCTGGATTCTTACCCATCCCGCTCCTCTCCTCAGGTATAGAGGGTAAATCATGCCTAAGGGCAATTATTTTCTATTTTAATTATTTTCTATTTTAATTATGTGGGCGAAACCTCAGGAGAGAATGCTGCTGGAACATGGCCACAGCAATCCAACTTTCCTCATAATTTTATGATAAACCCAATTAGGAAACTACATTTATAACCCAGGAGCAAAAATCGCATTACATAATATAATAACAATGCCTAACAGCACTTTGTCTGTGCAATTTCTTCAATACAGCTTGATGAAAGAATGTGATTGAATATTAGTTTGCAAGTTTGTGCTGGAAAATAAATGGCCAACAGTGAAACATTTGAGGCACGCAGAACTTGAATCAGGGGTGGGCAATTATTTTTTCCAAGGGGCCACATGAGAGCCAAAAAATATGATGGAGGGCCACACCTAAAGGCTGAACTGCATTCTACATAATATCAATTGAATTTCTTTAATAATAATAATAATAATAAGGACATACATTGCGTTTCTGATATATTAATAAGACTGATAAGAGTAAATGTTATGACTTTATAGTTCACCTACCATCAAAGAGCATTCTGAACTCCACCAATGATGGAACCAAACCAAATGTGGCACACAGAACTCCATGAGCAACAGAAAACACTAGAAGGGTTTGGTGGGCATTGACCTTGAGTTTGGGAGTTGTAGTTCACCTCCATCCAGAGAGCATTGTGGACTCAAACAATGATGGATCTGGACCAAACTTGGCATGAATATCCCATATGCCCAAATATGAACACGGATGGAGTTTGGGGAAAACAGACCTTGACATTTGGGAGTTGTAGCTGCTGGGATTCCTAGTTCACCTCCAATCAAAGAGCATTCTGAACTCCATCAATGATGGAATTGGGGCAAACTTCCCACACAGAACCCCCATGACCAACAGAAAATACTTAAGGCCATCCAGTCCAACTCCATTCACCAGGGCAAGAAAATGTAATCAAAGCTCTGCAAATGGCACTGCCGTTTCCTCCTCTTTCCTCCCTGAGCGTCTCCTGCGCGATGAGGTCACAGGCGGCATAGCGCAGGAGACGCTCAGGGAGGCGGGGCTTGCTACGGAAGTTCTCCTGGAGCCGCAGCGAGGGAGAGGAGGACGCACTTTGCTCCTCGCCTCCCTCTCTTCAGCAAGGAAGCTGAGGGCCAGATGGCATCGCCCTGGGGACCGGATCCAGCCCACGGGCCGCAGGATGCCCACCCCTGACTTGGATGCTAGATCGTTCTACCAAGATCAGAAGCTTTTCTCCAAAGCAGGAAATCCTGATATAGGGGACTTGATTCGGAGCTGTGTGTTACCTAGAACATACCTGTGAATGAGCTTGTTTGTCTCCACCACAAAGTATACTTCGATGGGGAACGTCTGTTGCAAATGGAAAACAAGACGTCGTTAAACGGGCAACCCTTCAGTGGTGTGCCCTAAATAAAGAAACAGATGTTACCGTGAGAAGCACAACACTTACATCGGGCCTGACTTTGGAAATCTCGAGGATGAAGTACACGCAGGCCGTGGCTCTCGGGATGGGCTTGCGGCATGTGGGGATGCTCCACCGCACCCGGTAGTGGTACCTGGTGCTGTATCGAAGCTCTTCCTCGCTGAGATAGTTGGTCCAGTGCAGCCAGCTTTCGTGGAGCTCCCACGTCTGCAGAATGAACAGTACATAAAGAACTACACTTTGAAAACAGGGGAATTCCAGACAAGAAATAACCAGGCCCAGCTAACACCTCCCAACAAAGGATTTCCCCCAAGCAGGAAGCAGCCAGGCTTTGAATCTGCAAGGCCATTCAATGCTAATCAAGGTGGCCAACTGTAACATTCACACTGGCCTCCAACAGACAAAAGTTCTTTCTCCCACCCAGGACATCATTCCACAGGTGTATATACAAGCCTAGTTTGTAACAGACCTCACAACCTCTGAGTTTGCCTGCCACAGATATGGGTGAAATGTCAGGATAGAATGCTTCTGGAAAATGGCCAGACAGACCGTAAAACTCACAGCAACCCAGTGAACAGACTTAATACTTGCACTCATTCTATTCTACTCTAAAATATAACCCGGAGACATCTCTAGCATGTATTTTATGTACCGTCCTTTCAAAACAAGAAGTTCAGATCCTTTGGAAACAGGAGTTGGCATTTGGAGAGCAGTGAGCCAAATCTTGCACATGCTTGCGAGCAGAAGCATTGCATATTTTAGATTTTTGGAATAGTTGCATTCATGCAACAAGCCATCTTAGAAATGGGACCCAAGTTCAATTGTAACGTTCGCTTCTGCTTAATGTGCATCTGAAGCTCACTTTTACCTACAATGTTTTGAAGAGCGTTGTGCACGTGCCTGTCATAGAATAGAGTAACTTCTCTAGTTTCCAACACACCTCATAACCTCTGAGGGTGCCTGCCACAGATGCAGGCGAAACGTCAGGAGAGATTGCTTCTGGAACATGGCCAGACAGCCCGGAAAACTCACAGCAATCCAACTTACACGTTTACATGCAGGAGTAGATTTTGCTTTTGGTGGAACATGGCCAGACAGCCCGGAAAACTCACAGCAATCCAACTTACACTTTATTTATTTATGTTTACATGCTTGTGTATTCAAGCCACGGTGGTGCAGATTAATATTGTGCTATATAATTGCTCTCATCCTCTATATAAAACAAAACATGACCCATGAAGACTCCAGCAACGTAACGCGTATTTATATTTGCCAGAGTACAGGAATTTAGCCACAATGGGAACTTGCCCAATTCTAACAACATTGAATGCAAGTGAAACTTTCCCTTTGTTTTCCCAATTTTTCTTATGACATACTAGCTTGGGGACCCGGCAGTGCCCAGGTTATTTGAGGAAGGCATTGTGTGCCAAGGTTGGTTCCTATTAGATGCTTATGTGGCTTGTAGTGGTCTCAGGAATTTAGTGAAGGTACTGCAAGTCCCATTGGCCGTGATCCATCCCCCTCCAAACAGCACCAAACAGCACCAAGATGTAGAGTGGGTCATGGGGGCTCTGTGTGTCTTGATCATTCTTTGGATGAGGGTTGCAGCGGTCTCGGAAGGTGAGTGAAGGTATTTCAAGTCCCATCATCTGTGGTCCATCCTCCTTGAAACAGCACCAGAGTGTAGAGTGGGTCATGGGGGCTCTGTATTGTAATTTGTAATTGTGGCATTTGGTGAGGGTTGCGTTGCGAAGTGGGCCATTGGGCCCCTGTTTGGCAAGTTTTGTCCTGATCCATCACTGCTGCAGTGTCTGACTGCCTGAGGCCTTTCCTTTCTCTTCTGAGTCACCTTAGAATGTTGGAATGTGGATGGCCAATCGGAGTCCTTTATGCAAATACCATTTCAGTGGCAACCAATCCTCTCTGTCTGGGGCCGTTTGGGCCTGGTCTGTGATTTATAGGGGCTACAGTGTTGTTTGGGAAGTGAATGAGGTGAAGGCACTGAAAATCCCATCATTCATGGCCCATCCTGCCCTAAACCACACCAGGTTGTGAAGTGGGCCATTGGGCCCCTGTTTGCCAAGTGTGGTCCTGATCCATCATTGCTGTGGGCCGCAGTGGCTGTCTGCCTGAGGCCTTTCCTTTTCCCTCTGAGTCACTTTAGAATGTTGGAATGTGGTTAGCCAATCGAAGTCCTTTATGCAAATACCATTTCAGTGGCAACCAATCCCCTCTGTCTGGGGCCATAGAATGTTGGAGTTCTGAGGCTGTCCAATCAGAGCCCTTTATGCAAATAATCCCACAGTGGCAGCCAATCGAAATGCTGGCACATATTCCTCCCTCCGCACCACCGCACCACCGCCCGCAAACACTGACTTTTATTATATACATAGAATAGAATAGATAGATAGATCTATTGATGGGTCTATTTTCCCCTGTTGGAGCAATAATCATGAAACTAGAGAAATCAAAGTTAAAAATGTACCCCCTCTGTATTTAGAAATGAGCTTCCACTAAGGGTCCGTCTTGTCTGAAACATTTGTGTTTGGCACCTAAGAAACATGTGCAATCAACAACTTTCACAAGGCAGTTCAGGCAGAAGGCTAAAACGCTGACAAGGTGTCTAGTGCCATACATGGGGGAGATACCTATTTGGGTATTTATTTATTATTCGTATTTGTGAGTCGCCACTTCCGGTGTGGCTCAGGGCGACTTACAGCAATGGACTAAAAGTTTAAAAGCACAGTATAAAACACTATAAAAACACAATAAAACCACAGTAAATTACAGAGCGAGTAGGTGACTTCGTCAGGAGTCAAATACAAAAAGAGGACGGGTCATCGCCCCATTACTTTCCATTGTGAAGAAATCATGTGATTTACAAGAAGTCAGTTAATCAATGTGCCAATTAAGGAATTAGAGAAGTTAGTTAGTCAATGTTCTAAATAAGGAATTTAAAAAACACAAGGAGTACTGCAGAAATGCAAGTCAAAACACACCAAAAGGACTATAGTGTTATGAAAGTGTACAAAAGATACATTATCTGGAAGAAGGGGCTATTGCATATTGTTCCCAGTTCAATAACGCATCAAAATACATGTACAGCATACATATCATATATGACAGTCTTGGTCGCTTATATGCACAAATACCTCAGGGATGCAAGTAGGAAGGGTGTGCACGGAGGGGAACAGGTAAGAACATAAGAACATAAGAAGAGCCATGCTGAATCGGGCCTCAGCCCATCTAGTCCAGCATTCTGTGTCACACAGTGGCCCACTAGTTGTACACGGGGATCTCTAGCAGAAAGGAGGGCAAAACCCTCACCTGCTCCCGACCCCCACAACCAGTACCCGGGGAAAATCCTGCCTGCCTCAATCAACACAGAGGTGGCACTTGGATGTCCATTTCAGTAACTACTGATTCCCTTGGTATCCATGAATCTGTCTAATCCTGCCTTGAAGCTGTCCAGGTAAGCCACAGGTAAGTAGTTCATGAACGTTCGACGTCCCGTTTTGGGGAAGATACACAGTATTCTGGTTCCCAACAGTTCAATGATGCACGTAGTCCCTCAATTGTAATCCAAAATCTCCCGTTGGAGGTGCAAGCAAACCAAGGATAAAGTGCAACAAAAAGCGGCTTGTAGCCCGGAGAGAAGAAAGGACACCAAGGGCCGCAGCGGTTGAGCTGCAGGGCCTGATCCGTTTCGCCTTGGGCTTTTTCAAGCGGCAACAATCAGCAAAATGCTCAGCGTCACAGGAAAATACATAATTATCAGCAAGTCATCAACTACTTACCTGTGACTTACCTGTTCCCCTCCGTGCACACCCTTCCTACTTGCGTCCCTGAGGTATTCGTAGATATAAGCGACCAACACTGTCATATATGACATGTATGCTGTACATGTATTTTGATGTGTTATTTCAGTGTTTTTCAACCTTTTTTGAGTCGCGGCACATTTTTTACATTTACAAAATTCTGGGCACACCACCAACCAAAATGACACAAAATGACACTCTAACACAGTAATACATAGAGTTAATATGTTTTTAAATGTATTTATACACTCAGTGTCCAGGCCTTGTACGGCCTGGGGCCAGCGTACCTGAGGGACCGCCTCGCTCCATACTGCCCTTCGAGATCACTACGTTCGGAGGATGCCAATCTTTTGGTAATACCATCTATAAAGTCGGCGCACCTGACATCCACCCGCCGGAGGGCGTTCTCGATTATAGCTCCCACGCTATGGAACGCCCTCCGGCCGAAACCAGGGCCCTGAGGGACCTACTCCCATTTAGACGGGCCTGCAAAACGTATTTGTTTAGGCAGGCCTTTAATGAGTAGGTCCATGCTAGATTGCCTGTGCGGTGCTGGTGCGGCCTCTAATGTTGTGTTAATTGCTGCTGTTTTATTACTGTTGTTTTAATGTGCCGTTGTTGTTTTAACCACATGTTTTTAATTTTCCTATGTACCGGCTCTTGTGAGCCGCCGCGAGCCCTCGGGAGTCGGCGGCATAAAAGCCCCAATAATAAATAAATAAATAAATAAATAAATAAGTGTGAAACCTGGGCCTGTTTCGATGAACACAACATAGATATCCTGGCAGGAATGGCAGAAAGACACCCACGAAGGTCATGCTCAACAGCTGTCACTCTCTCTCTCTCTCTGTTTAGTTTTTATTACAGTCAAGCTAGAGAAGCTCATCTCACACAGATATGTGGTGGAAAACGGGAGCAAAATAGACCAACAAAAAATACTGGAAGGGTTTGGTGGGCATTGACCTTGAGTTTGGAAGTTGCAGTTCAACTACACCCAGAGAGCACTGTGGACTCAAACAATGTTACGTTATGTTGTTGTTTGTTTTCTATCCAGAATCACAATGTTGGAAGGAAACTCACCACTTTAAGGTCCCTAAAACAGGCATGGGAAAACTTCGGCCCTCTGGGTGCTTTGGACTTCAACTCCCACCATTCCTAACAGCCTGAGGCCCTTTCCTGCTTAAGTGGCTGAGGGGCAAAAAGGAAAAGGGCCTGAGGCTGCTAGGAATGGTGGGAGTTGGAGTCCAAAACACCTGGAAGGTCCAAGTTTGCCCATGTCAGCTTTCGAGAGAGACCTCTTCCCTCCCCTTCCTCTTGCGCTCTTCTTCCCCCTCCTGCTGAACTTACTTTTTCTTCTCCACTCAGGCTCCCTTCTTCAGGAGGGGAGGGGGGGAGGAAGACGTGACCCGTGCAGGTGCTACTGCACAGACTCGCCCCATGTCTTCCTCCCTCCCCCCTCCCCTCCTGAACACGCTCACACTGCCCCCTTGGATCAAAATGGTGGCAGCGTGAGCAAAGCAAGTCAAAGCGAGCAGAACGAGGCTGGGAAGAAGGGAGCCCGAGTGGAGAAGAAAAAGTGTTTGGCAGGAGGGGGAAGAAAGGGTATTGGAGGTTCCAATTTCCCACGGCACACCTGATGATCGCTCACGGCACACTAGTGCGCCGCGGCACACTGGTTGGGAAACACTGTGTTATTTAACTGGGAACAATATGCGATAGTCCCTTCTTCCAGATAATATAAATAAGGAATTAAGCCTAGGTGGTAGTTTGTAATTGGATAACTTTTGCTGCAATGCCAAAGAGTCTTGTTTATACAATGCGAGTGTGAGAGACACTGGGCACGGCGGCCTGGTGAAAGTACCAAGACCTGCGTGTTTGGTATGGCTGGCCGTCTCATCATGATCATGACAAAATAAACCTTGCTTTTGTACTTCTCCTGAGAGTGGGGTTATTTTTTCTTTCTGTCTCCTGCGACTAGACCCAGTGCAGGGACCCTGAATTGAGGTCCCTAACACTCCCACACTGTGTGCATCCAGACTTCTATTTTTACTTCTATTATACCAATTGATAGCGCAAGATACCTTACTCTCATATATTCCTCGATCTGCAGCAGCCCTTTTCCTATCGTGAAGTCTTTGCACTCCATCCATTGAATGTTGGGTACTTCATATTTGGCTCTTGCAGCTGAAGAGAGAAACCCATAGCATAAATAGATGGCACGGCCACCAAAAAGGGTTCAGAAACACAACAAAGCTGGTCTTACCGCACCTTCTTCTTTCTTTTTCAGGTCTATAAAAGTGTCCGTTGCCCCTTTGATCACATTGTCAACGATGAGGAACGCTTTCTCCTCGAAGGCCCCCAGTTCTTCGTTCTCCTCTTCCACATCTTCGTTCTCCTCTTCCACATCTTCGTTCTTCTCTTCCACATCTTCGTTCTTCTCTTCCACATCTTCGTTCTTCTCTTTCACATCTTGGTCTTCATTGTCCACGTTCATTGTTCCCACTCTTAGAAAGGGGAAAAAATACATTACATGCCAACAGAAAAATTGGGGGTTTCAGAGGGGTTACCAAAGACCATCAGAAAACACAGTGGCATAGTTGTTTGGGTTCACAGTGAACTCCAGAGGTAGGTGAACTACATCTCCCCTAAATCACTGTCAATTCATGTTAAATACAGGCCCAGATTAACCCCTTTTGACGCCCTAGGCCACACTTTGGAATTACGCCCCCAAACCAATCTCTGCCGCACCCCCCGCACCCCAAATTCCTTCTTTCCGCCTGCCTCTCCTCTCTCACTGATGTGCTGCATGCGGAGGGCCAGCAAGGCCTCGACCAGGCCCGGCTTGGCGCCCTTGCGCAGCTGGGCCAGGGAGGGAGCCGCTCCCAGGCCCCTTCCCGGCCCCTGGGCCTTTCGGAGCCGGCACCCAGGAACATTTGGGAAGGAAGCAGAGACGCTCGCACCCTCCTGCCATGCGCGCATGCCCACCAGCGGCCCTGGGGGCGGAGCTTCCCTCCGCCTCCTCCTCCTCGTACCCTCCTTCCTTGACAAGGGGGCGGGGCGATGGCGAGGGGGCGCCATTCCCTCCTCCCCCGCCCATTCGCAGCGCTCTCCCCCCGCCCTCCCCCGAGAGAGAGAGAGAGAGAGAGAGAGAGAGAGTCATCATGCCGCACATTGCGATTTTCTTTGAACATTTTTTTTTTGGTCCTTGATCTGGCGCCCCCCTAGGCCTAAATAAATAGTGTGGCCTTATGGGTAATACGGGCCTGATCAAATACCTCCAGTATTTTCTGTTGGTCATGGGGGTTTTGTGTGGGAATTTTGGCCCATTTCTATAATTGGTGGGATTCAGAATGCTCTTTGATTGTAGGTAAGCTATAAATCCCAGCAACTACAACTCTCAAATATCATGGACTATTCTCCCCAAATTCCACCAGTATTCACATTTGGGCATATTCGTGCCAAGTTTGGTCCAGATCCATCATTGTTTGAGTCCACAGTGCTCTCTGGATGTAGATGAACTACAACTCCCAAACTCAAGCTCAATGCCCACCAAACCCTTCCAGTATTTTCTGTTGGTCACGGGAGTCTGTGTGCCAAGTTTGGTTAAATTTAATTGTTGGTGGAGTTCAGAATGCTCTCTGATTGTAGCTGAACTATAAATCCTAGTGACTACAAGTCCTAAATGACAAAAGCAATCCCCCTTCAACCCAACCAGCATTCAACGTTGAGCGTATTGGGTATTTGTGCCAAACTTGGTCCAGTGTATGAAAATACATCCTGCATATCAGATATTTACATTACGGTTCATCATAGGTCAGAGAACGGTCCAGGGCAACTCTCAGGTATGTGGGTGTGTTGCAATGCTCCAGTGGGATTCCTGATGCTGCTGTTGGGATACTAATATGGTAGAAGAAAATGCCACGGATTGAACGAGGGCCTTTTGCATGCTAAGTGTGTTGTAGTCTGTCACCACACTGCCTGGTTGATACCTGTGCTTGCAAATGCACCTCTGCCCGATTCACCCAAGGCATTTTAGGTTTGCATTTGCAGAAATGATGTCTAGAAAGTCATGCATGAAAGGCTGTTTCTTTTGCATTCACTTCGTCCCATTCCCAGGACCCTCTCGGTCATAGATGCCAATCAAGATACATGTTGCAAACCCCCAATTGTTTCATCAAGGAGCGCTCAATGGATGCCAACCCTTCCCTCCCGTCTACCAACGTCATTACCTCTGCAAAGCCCTCTCCTCCGGCTCCTTTCCCTCCTAAGGACGTCCTCCTGGTTCCCACATTAGGCCATTGTCTGGTCGGCTTCTGTGACAAATGTTGGGTCACAATCATCACCAAGGCAACAGTTGTTCTGCCAACAGAGCAAGGCTCTTAAAGGAGAAAAGCAGTGGCACTTGGTGGCACATCGGGCGCACAGCCAACCAGGCTTAGGGAGAAAAGGAAAGGGCCTGAGGCTGGGAGTTGAAGTCCAAAACACCTGGAGAGAGGGCCCAAGTTTGCCCAGACCTGGGCTAGAACTTCCTTTCAATCAATTACACTGTAGAAGTAACTTCCCAAAAACATCTGGGAAGCAATTACCGTAATGGCCATTGCAGTAGAGTCTTGCTTATCCAACCTTCGCTCATCCAACGTTCTGTATTATCCAATGCACTCTCCCACTCGCCCGGATCCACAGCTCTTCCAATACATTGCGATGTTTTGGTGCTAAATTAGTAAATACAGTAATTACTGCATAACATTGTCATGTATTTAACTGCTTTTTCTGTCGAGCATGATGCTTCAGTGCTTAATTTTTACCATCATAACGTTATTTGGTTTCTCCTCGTCTGCTGCTTGTGACAGGAAATCCAACTTTCTGCTCCAATCAATTTCCATCCTAAATGTAGTTTTTTTCATGGTGGGTTTTCTTGCAAAAAGAGGGCAAGTTCCTTTTTGTATTACTGCTTCAGTTCCTCACAAAATATATATACTGGGCTCTCGGTATCCACTGAGTTTTGAAGACCCAAATCCATGGATGCTCAAGGGGAAATACAGTCAAGAGGATATCGAAATAGTATTTTTTGTTTCCCAAGAAACAAATATATTAAATAAATATTATTTATTATAAATAATAAAATAAATAAATAAATAAATAAATTGTTTCCCAAGAAGGCAAAATTCTGCATTTTTCTCTCCACTCCTTTTTTTCTGAATTACTTTTGCGCTTTTTACTCAGTTTGCATCAATGAAAGTAAGCCAAGTTGGGGGGTTTTTTTAGTGCCAGGAGTGACTTGAGAAACTGTAAGTCACTTCTGGTGTGAGAGAATTGGCCGTCTGCATTGCCCAGGTGTTTTGATGTTTTACCATCCTTGTAGGAGGCTTCTCTCATGTTCCCGCATGGGGAGCTGGAGCTGACAGAAGGAGCTCAGCCGCACTCTCCCCAGATTCGAGAAAAAACTGGGATGTTTTCAATGCTGACAAACAAGTGGGATGACAGAAGATTAAAAATTGGTTTCTTTCTCCCAGGATCTAGTTGGAGGGTATGGATTAGTAGCTTCTCCAAGCTCTGACCTAATCTACTTCCTACTCATCTCCACTTTAAACAGGAAGCATTTCTATATGGGGAGAACTGCATGCCAAGCACCATATGCGATAGTTGGATACACATCAGAGTAAAAGTTATCATCAAGGATATTTATCCCAAAGTAACGTATTCCACTTTCAGGTTCTCAACATGTATTGATTTCAGTTAGCACAACAAAAAAGGGGAACCGCAATACATGTACAGGTTCGTTAGATTGTTTTTGTCAAAAAATTAATGGATCACACATCAAAATGCAAACATCATTACTATTGATAAATTCATTAAACAACAATAAACAGTATCATGCATCTAGAACAAAACAGACGTAGGCGTTCCAGTGAAATACAAACATAGGCATTTCAGTGAAATACATGAGAAAGAGAGTCTAAATGGAATCAAGCAACCTTGTTTACATAGAGCCGAACTGGCTTACTCACACGAGGGTCCGCAATAATGGTCCATAGATGGTTAATCAGGATGTATCACTCAGTGTGTTAAGGTAGGGGGGGGAACCCCAAAGTTGCTGAGAAACGCGGGGTCTGAATGAAAGTTTTCAAAGGCGAGAGCAGCAAGGCAAACTCAAGCCACTGTCGCGGAGCGCAGAGGGAGGCGCCTTCCGCGTTCCAGTCAAGCGAGCCTGCCGGAAAGGACCAGAAAAGCCGCGAAAGTGAACAAATGGGTAGCAGCGATAGGAGTCCTATGAAAATAGTGCTCAAATGAGCTTGGGGGACAACCAAGGCATTTGGGCGCCAAAGGTTCATCTATCCGTTTTCGTGTCTCAAAAGACGCTTCTTCAGGGCGCGTCGCTGGTTACATCCATCATGGCAAAATAATCTTGTGACATCAATGGTAAGTATCCAAGTGGCTGGATGTCAAAGTTTGCTCATTCTTAATCTATCTGCATATATATAGACTACTGCAACACACTCTATGTGGGACTGCCTTTGAAAATGGTTCGGAAACTTCAGTTGGTCCAACAAGTGGCAGCCAAAATGCTAACTGGGGCGTCATACAGAGAGCATACCACCCCCCTGCTGTGTCAGCTCCACTGGTTGCCTGCCCATCTCCGAGTCCAATTCAAAGTGCTGGTATTGACCTATAAAGCTCTATACCAGCATGCGAGCTACTTATAAAACAACCAAGTCCCAAAGATCTACCTACCCACTACTCAGAGAGCCATAAAGCAAAATATTAGGAAATTTATTTCAGTGAGAGCCATATAATACATTTTAAGACTGAATTCAACTAAATGTGAGTATAATAAGCCCCTGAGCATTCCTCACAAATGGCATGGGAGCCATAAACACTGTGCCTGCGATCTGCCTGGGATCTACCAGGACGCCCTTCAAGATCTACCAGGATGCCCTTCGAGATCTACCAGTAGATCACGATCTACCTAATGAGCACCCCTGCTCTATACGGTTCTGGCCCAGCTTGCTTGTTCGAACGCATCTGCCTCTATGTCCCATCTCACAGCCTAAGATCCTCTGGGGAGGCCCTGCTCTCACTCCCGCCAGCATCGCAAATGCGGCTGGTGGGGTCGAGAGACAGGGCCTTCTCGGTGGTGGCCCCTCGCCTATGGAACACACTCCCAAATGAAATAAGATCGACTCCATCTTTCCTCGCTTTTAGAAAAAAAGCTAAAGTCGTGTTTCTGGGACCAGGCCTTTGGGCAGCAGATGTAAATTATACCTTTGGATTTGACTGGATTGACACTTTTGACATGACTGGACTGACAATGTGTTCCGCTTGATGGCTTTAGTTAATTATTGTTGTATTAATTATTGTTGTAAGCCGTGCTGAGTCCCCCTGCAGGGGTGAGAAGTTATGGGGTACAAATACCAAATATAATAAATAAATAAATAAATAAATAAATAAATAAATAAATAAATGTACACAATGTCCTTGGAAATGGCTGAAGGGATCTTGGCCACTGTCCCCTTTCCCATTGGATTATGCAAACCGGGTCATAGAGGGGTGGCTGCCCTCAATTTACATTTTGATACATATATTAGAAGCAGTTTATGCCTATCATATAAGGAAGTGACACAGTACACAGTGTACAAAAGATACAAGTTATACAAAATCATCAAATTTATACCTTTAGAATTGATAAAGTTTGTAGCATACAGTTGCTACTAGGTCCATTCTGGAAACACGAATGCTTTGGCATTTCATAACTCTGGACCTCCCAAAATATTTGAATAAAAAAGAAATAAATCCAATGTTTTGCTTGAAGTCTCTTGGTGAACTATAAATCTTTGTGCGGGGAGTACCGTGGCTCGATTACAAACACTTAAGTTCGGAAAAATATATCCTTTGAAGCAGAGAAAGTCCCTCAAGCTTGGTTTCCTTCCAAAATCCATCTTTTTAACTTACGTTGGAACTAGATAAATAACCCCAATCTCCAGCGTAAAGGACATGTGATGTGAATATGTGCAAGGAGGGGCAGTAGGATCCCAAATGCTTCTGTTACGGGTCAATCAATCAGCAAAGGATGCCCTTTCGTAGCAAAGATTTCTCTCCAAACTCAAGGGATTCATTCTCGCTTCCAAGTTCTTCTCTTGGGATCATGGCTCTGTGGAATCTCACCCTTTTGTTTGGATTCTTGATCCTTTGCACCAAGCTCAGTTTGCACCATGCATTTCCAGACGGCGCACCTTCATCCGCCTGTGGAAACATGTTGCCTTTGCACATGGGGACCCAGCCACAAACATCTTCGGCTCCTTACGAGTTTCTGGTCAGCGCACCATCTTTCTCAAATGGTCAACCCATCAATGGTAAGTGTTCCTTGTCTTTTAGTTGTTGTGATACTTAGCGATGAACTTGAGTTATTCCTGAAATGTCCACAGCTGTGCAATCAAACGTGGACTCTCTGTCCTTCCACACACACACACACACACACACACACACACACACACATATATATATATGGAAGGACAGAGAGTCCACGTTTGATTGCACAGCTGTGGACATTTCAGGAATATACATATATATATATATATATATATACACACACACACACACACACACACTGTATGTCAATACAGTATGTGTGTGTGTGTGTATACATATACCCATACCTATACCTAGGAGCCCTCAGTGGCGCAGTGGGTTAAAGTTGTGAACTTTAGAGAGCTCCCCCTATTAGGCCCAGCTTCTGCCAACCTAGCAGTTTGAAAACATGAAAATGTGAGTAGATTGATAGGTACTGCTCCAGTGGAAAAGTAACGGTGTTCCATGCAGTCATGTCAGTCACATGACCTTGGAGGTGTCTACAGACAATGCTGGCTCTGTGTGTGTGTGTGTGGGTATGTGTGTATACACACACACACACACATATATACAGTATATATGAGGGTGGGTCAAAACTTTTTGCCTCCTGTATCATAAACACGTTATAAATCAGTTTTTTTCAACCCCACAATACAGTTCTTCATGTTGTGGTGACCCCCAACTATAACATTATTTTCGTTACTACTTCATAACTCTCATTTTGCTCCTGTTATGTAAATATCTGATATGCAGGATGTATTTTCATCCACTGGACCAAATTTGGCACAAATACCCAATACGCCCAAATTTGAATACTGGTGGGGCTGGGGCAGAGGTTGATTTTTGTCATTTGGGAGTTGTAGTTTCTGGGATTTATAGTTCACCTACAACCACAAAGCGTTTGGAACTCCATCAATGATGGAACTGAACCAAACTTGGCACACAGGACTCCCATGACCAACAGAAAATACCATACTGGAAGGGTTTGGTGGGCATTGACCTTGAGTTTGGGAGTTGTGGTTTATCTACATCCAGAGAGCACTGTGGACTCAAACGATGATGGATCTGGACCAAACTTGGCATGAATCCTCGATATGCCCAAATGTGAACACTGGTGGCATTTGGGGAAAATAGAGTTATAGTTGCTGGGATTTATAGTTCACCAACAATCAAAGAGCATTCTGAACCCCACCAATGATAGAATTGGGCCAAACTTCCCACAAAGAACCCCCATGACCAACAGTAAATACTGTGTTTTCTGATGGTCTTTGGTGACCTCTCTGGCACCCCTTGGTGTCCCCCACAGGGGTCCCGACCCCAAGGTTGAAAAATGCTGTTATAAATGAACCTATAACAGCCGAAGTTGCTCCAGATCCTAGCCTGAACTGTCCTCTATGGAAAACTACTATTCAGCATAGTCACTATCTGTCTGTATACATTTGCAGCATTGTTTAATTCAGGCATCAACACCATTTTGGAAAAATTCAGGGTTTTGCTTCGTGACCCATGATTTTAAAGCGGTTCTAATGTCATTCAATGTCAGGCTACACAGAGAAGCCAGAGATCCCCTGAAAGACAACTTATGTGGTTTCAGATTCCATGGCTTGAATAATAATAATAACACTGTAATAACAACAATAATAATCTTTCTCCAGTTCAGATCACAGGGTCCGAATACAGGGGCGTGCTGCTGGAGGCCCGAACATTTGCTTCCCCGGCTGCATTGGGTTTCTGGCAAACTCCTCCCAACAATACCAAACTATTAGCGGTAAGATCCATTATCATCCAAGTCTCCAAATATCTGCTCCATATATTTCTGCAAGAAAAGTGACAGATCTGAGCTTTGTTTTCAAATATACAGAATTCAATGGATGTTTTCCCCCTTTTCCAGTGTTCTGGACGGCCAGACGGCGCAGTCACTCATGCCAACACCAACTTGAAAACCAAAGAGACGACTTATACATGGCTTCCGCCAAACAAAGACTGCCCTAAAGCCGTGCTATTTGTGTAAGTTACATATTGAAGCTTTGTAATGGGTTTACTAGGAAATTGCATAGGAATTAGTAGAAGGTGTGGGTTGGTACTACAAAAAGTGCTCTTGCAATTGGGCTTGTTTATTACATTCCCTTCCTTTTCTCTCCTCTTCCCAAATATGACCTGAAGGCAAGTTGACGAATGATGGAAGGTCTGGAGAACAAACCCTATGAGGAGTGGCTTAAAGAGCTGGGCATGTTTAGCCTGCGGAAGAGAAGGATGAGAGGAGACATGATAGCCATGTATAAATATGTGCGGGGAAGTCCTAGAGAGGAGGAGGGAGCAAGCTTCCTTTCTGCTGCCCTGGAGACTAGGATGCAATGGAGCAATGGCTTCAAACTACAGGAAAAAGGAAATTCCACCTGAACATGAGGAAGAACTTCCTGACTGTGAGAGCCGTTCAGCAGTGGAACTCTCTCTCTGCCTTGGAGAGAGTGTGGTGGAGGCTCCTTCTATGGGGGCTTTGAAGCAGAGGCTGGGTAGCCATTTGTTCAGGCCCGGATTGCCCATAAGGCCAACCTAGGCCATGGCCTAGGGGCGCAAGCCGAGGGGGGCGCAATTCACGGACCAAAAAAAAAGTTAATTAAAAAAAACCTCCATGGCCAGCCCTTGGGAATAGCGGGAGTTGAAGCACATAGGCCCCGGAGGGAGGGAGGGCCGAGCCTGGTCTCAAGGCAGGACACGCAGGGCGAGGAGCAGCAGCAGCGGCTTCCTTCCTTCCTTCCCTCCCTCCTCCCCGCTACTCAGCCGGGGCCGGGGTCTCCCAGGGTGACATGACTCCCTCCCTCCTCCTCCGCCAGGCCCGCCTTCCTTGTTTGCTCCGTCGCCTCCCAGGGTTACGTCACCCCTTCCCTCCCTCCCTGGGAGGCAGGGAGTGGGCGGGGCCAGGAGTGACTCCTCCGAGCTCACCTCCTGGCCCCACCTCCCGCCTTGTGACACCCATCGATCAAACCTGAAGAGCGGCAGCCGGCCAATCGAGGAGCCTCCCTCCGTCCCGGGCGAGCGTGGCTCCGCGGACTCGGCCAATTGGAAGGCGAGGGCCTGCTTGGAGGTGGAAGTCCACGGAGGGGGGTTCTCCCTGAGCCACGGATTGCAACTGAGGAGGAGCAGTGGCCCTGAAGGAGACTAAGACGGGTGGGTGTCTCTCTCTCTATCTCCAGGGAGCCCCCCCCCCCCGAAGGAAGGAAGGCCCCCCAGGCCTCTCACCACTACTCTCCCTCCCTGGGGCGCGGGGATCCTAATCAGCCCCGGCTGATGGCCACCCCACCACGGCCCCCAAGTCCCCGAGTGAGGAAGGAAGGAAGGAGGCAGGCGCGGTTTGGGCCCCACCCTCCCTTCCCGGATCCCAAACAACAACATTCAGTGCCGGTAGTAGAGGAGGCGTAATTCCAAAGTGTGGCCTAGGGCAGTGTGCCATGAGCGATCATCAGGTGTGCCACGAGAAAAGCTTTCTGCCCCCCTTCCTTCCCCCCTTCTCCTGCCGAACTCCTGCTGCTTGGGGAGGGGGGAGGGGGAGGGGGGAGGAAGGGCCGTGCGGCAGTGAAGAAAAAGAAGAAGGGGCCGGGGCGCCGCCTCCTCCGGCCGTTTCCCCAGCCAACCTCCAATCTGCCACGACTCCCGTTCCTCACTCGCTGAAGCCGCGTGGCGGAGGAGCCCTGTCCACTGAAGTTCGTCCACCGCTCATGCTCCTCCTCCTCCGCGCGACTTCAGTGAGCGAGGGGCGGGAGTCATGGCAGAGAGTGGCACCGGGGACCATGACTCCCACCCCTTGCTCGCACTGTCCCCTCAAGGCTAGAGAAGCTGTGGGAGAGGTGAAGACTGGGGGGAGGGGCGGGGCATGGCACAGCCTGGCTCCACCCCCTCCCCTGGCTTTTGCTCCGCCCGCAGCTTCCAGCCTTGAGGGGACAGTGCCAAGCCAGCATTGTGCTGGCGCTGCCACCGCTGGCAAACACTGGCCTAGGGCGCAAAAAGTTGTTAACCCAGGACTGCATCTGTTGGGGGTGCTTTGAATGGATTTTCCTGTTTCTTGGCAGGTGGTTGGAATGGATGGCCCGCCAGGTCTCTTCCAACTCTAGGATTCTATGATTCCATAGGAGCCTTTCCCAATTCCGTGCTGAATATAAACCTCACGGGATACAACTAAACATGTCCAGTTCTTTAAGCCACTCCACATAGGGCTTGTTCTCCAGACCCTTGATCATTTGAGTCGCCCTCCTCTGGACACATTCCAGCTTGTCAACATCTCCCTTCAGTTGTGGTGCCCAGAATTGGGCACAGTATTCCAGGTGTGTATTAGTATAAGATCCCTTCTCAAGGTCTTTTTTTGTTGTCATTACATTCTGCAAGGGCTTGATTATCAAAAATTGCATTATTTCTGCATCAGAGCAACTAAAGAATGGAAAGAGTTTTATTCTAGAACGCCATTTGCATGGATAGAACGCTTTGCAAAGATGCTTTCCCTTTTCCTATTGATCCAGAGCAACCGTGGCCCAATCTCACGACATCTACTGGACCAACGTGAAATCCAAAGTGGTTTGGAGAAGTGAGTGAAGCCCTGTTTAAATGATGTTTAAAAGTAACTAGAAAAGAGACTTCATCCTTATTACTGTTATTATTGTTTATTTTATTTCCCATTTTTTCTCTCCATAAGGAGACAAAAAGTAATGTCACACTAAAGACAATGAAATTAAAATGTAAAAATAGACAATATTAAAACAGTATCATTGGTTTTATTACACTGAAATGCAACTTTCTTGCCCTTGCATTAACAAGAAGATAGCTGTTTACAGATAAATATGACACTATGTAACACAATTTTTTTTGTTCCTGGGTTAATTGATAATATTATAATGTAATACAATCTCTCTCTCTCGGCATTACTTCGCGAACAAAGATTCTTAGGAAGGACTCATCCCACGCTTTTTACAAGCGCATTGATGACGAAAAAGGCCAATCTGAGATAGGCAAGTCCGGTTGCAGAAAGCACAGCAGAAAGTCTCCTTGGGTAATGTTGTTTCCAAGTTGCGGTTCTTTCTGCCTTGTCGTTTCTCTTCAAGACCCATTTGCCGTGTCTTCTCGAAAGAGGCCGCAGCATTGTGGATAGTGCGTCTCCATGCCTCCCGATGTGAGGCCAGGGTGGACCATTGTTGGTGATCAATCTGGCCGAGCCTGAGATGTAGTTTCAGGGAGTCCTTATATCTCTTTTTCGGGGCGCCTCTCTTGCGCTGACCCATGGCAAGTTCACCATAGAGTAGTATCTTTGGGAGGTGGTGGTCCTCCATCCTAGAGATGTGCCCTGCCCAGCGCAGCTGTGTTCTCAATAGCATGGCCTCAATGCTGATGATCCCTGCTTGCTCAAGGACAGCAACATTCGTCACATAGTCGGTCCAATGTATATTTAGGATTGTGCGAAGACAGCGCTGATGAATGCGTTCGAGGAGTCGTAAGTGTTGGCGATAGGTGACCCATGTTTCAGACCCATAGAGGAGAATAGACAGTATGATAGCTCTGTACACACTGATTTTGGTGCTTTGCCTCAGGTGCTTGTTGCTCCAGACTATTTTGTGAAGCCTTCCAAATGCACTATATGCCTTTGCTAATCTGTGATCTATCTCTTTATAAGTCTTGGCGTCTGAAGACATGATGCTTCCCAGGTAGGTGAACTGCTGAACAGACTTAAGCACAGATTTGCCTATGCTGACGTGGGGATGATGGTGTTCTTCCTGTGGTGCGGGCTGGTAGAGGACTTCCGTTTTCTTCAGGCTGACTTCCAGCCCAAACAGCTCTGCAGCTGTTGCAAAGCAAGATGTTAGGCGCTGCAGGTCTGCTTCTGAATGGGCGACAAGGGCAGCATCGTCAGCAAAATGCAGCTCACATACTAGATAGTTTAGAGTCTTAGTGCGAGCCCTCAGACGGCTTAAGTTGAACAAACTACCAATATAATACTACTACTACTAATATATTATAATTATATATTTTATATTACATGTAATATTACTAACAATGTTACAGTATAATGTTATGGTACAATGTAATATATATTAGTATTGTGCTATAGCAATAATATAATATACGTCTGCTGTGTTGATGTAGAGGTTCTGTGGTTTCCCAACTCTGGAGCACGCTACGTAGAGTTGTCCGTGAGAAAAAGCATTCTGTGTCAAGGTCTGTGCCACAGATTTGTAGTGTTTGGCCTCGAGCCTTGTTTATGGTGATGGCAAAAGCTAGTGTAGTGCAGTGTCTTTCTGTTCTGGCGTTTGTTCTGCCCTTTTTTGTGTGATGTAAGTAGCGTTGCGAGTGTGTTGTCCAATGCTGTTCTTTTTAGGAGGCATGGCTTGTCTTTTGGGTCAGCTTATGCCTGTGTGGAAGGAAGGAATGGCATACAAATGGGTTGAGCAGTAGACGCAAGGTTGTGTTATGTGCGTATTGTGTTGTGTGTAGGTATTACTTTTGTGTTATTCTGGGGGTATGTGTTTGTCAGTGGTGCCTGTGTCCCTGGTGCCCTATTTGTCTCTATCCTAGATCTTGGCCTTGACAGTTTAACCCTCAAACACCAACTGTCTAAACTGAAATCACTCAGCATTGTAATCTAGCCTTGGCTGGCTTTGGCCACCGTTACTATGGTAACTGATGTTGACCAGTGGGATTTGCCGGCGGCCGCAGAGGATGCTGGGAAATGTAGTTTTTTTAATCGTTGTTTTGGGGGCCTTCTAGGTTTGGGGGGGGGAGGGTTTTTTTTGCTAAAAACCTTCCTTGCCTGAGGCCTATTTTTGTTGCCAAATTTGGTGTCTCCGCCTTGTAAGGTTTCTCTGCCTAGGACGGTTGTTCGATGACGACTCTTCCTTTATATATATAGATTGTATTTACATTTCACTTGTAAGCCGCTCTGAGTCCCCTTTGCGGTGAGAAGGGCAGCATAGAAATGTCGTAAATAAATAAAAATAAATTATTTCCTAACTGGTTCAATTAGAAAAACATGAAAAAAGTTCATTAAACTGCAAAAAACTTTGTCTATGTGGGAGGAACATCGTGCTATAGCACATTTTGCTCTAGTTTTCCAATTAATACCTCATCATCGAGTCTCAAACATTTCAACAGGTTGTGGCCTAGTCTTGAAAATCAAATAAAGGAAGCCTTACTGTCAAATCAGGCTGTGGCCTAGTCTGGGAAATTAAGTAGAGGAAGCCTTACTGTCAAATCTGGTTGTGGCCTAGTCTTGAAAATCAAATGGGAAGCCTTACTGTCAAATCAGGTTGTGGCCTAGTCTTGAAAATCAAATAGAGGAAGCCTTACTGTCAAATCAGGTTGTGGCCTAGTCTGGGAAATTAAGTGGCCTGCCAAATCAGGCTGAGGCCTAGTTTGTTAAATCAGCTGAAGGAAGCCTTTTTTAAAAGTGCACTCTCTGGCACCTTTGAGATTTTGGATGTTGGAATGTTGGCCATGCAGAGTCCGTTATGCAAATTTTCCCTCAGTGGCAACCAATCTCCTCTGTCTGGTGCCTTAGAGGGTTGGAGTTCTGAGGCTGGCCAGTCGGAGCCATTTATGCAAATAATCCCAGAGTGGCAGCCAATCGAAACGCTGGCACATATTCCTCCCGTCGCTCGGCCCACCCGCCCACCGCCCGCAAACACTGACTTTTATTATATTGTAGCAGATGTACAGCAGGAAGAATCCTGTATAACAATACCCTTTTCCCTCTCAGGCTGCTTTTCGTGCAGGCGCAGGAACGAGGAGACGAGACAACTTGGTTACTTTTCTTGAAACACAGTTTATTCCATATCTACAGCTGTAGGGGTCTGCCCTTATGGCATAACAAGATGCAAGGAACAGAACCGCCCCTCCTTTCAGTCATTCAGTTTTTATACAAGCAATGGAGTCAGTTTAAGCAATGCCTCCTTCATTTTTACTGGCTAACTTATATGATGTGCATTAATTCTAACCAATTAACAATGCATTATGTAATCTAATGATTCATTGGCTAACAATCACTGCGTAGTTTATTTTCTGACCAATTGTTAAGGCTATCTCTATGTGCGTAGCTTGTCCCTATTTTGTTACTCTCTCTGATAAGCTTTCCCACGGAACAAGCCAAGTGAGTGTTTCATTAAGCCAACACATGCGAAGTCTCCTAAACCAATCTCTGCCTGGTAAACAAAGTGTACATGGTGTTTCTCTGAGCCAATTGTAATGCATCCAGGACAACCAATGAGGTGTCTTCTCTTCTAAGCCAATCCCTGCTGTTCTCTATCGTGCTTGCTAACTTTTGCCTCCTTCTCTATGCCTAGCCTATGCTTGGGTAGCATTCTCTCCTGACGTTTCTTCTGCAACTCAATGAGTCTCCTTCATTTCCTCACTTTTTCTTTTGCAAAGCGTTTTACAAAAAGCGAATGCAAACATGATTAAGACAGCCTAAAAATCTCTCCAATTCTTTCAACCAGGCCACGTTTGGCATCCATAAATTTAGCCATGAAAACTGAGATGGTTCATTAACATTATGTTGAATCATGACCTGTAGCTTTTCAGGCCATCTTCTATCTTTGGTTCAGATTATGAAATTGTATTTAGCAGTTGTCTTTTGATCATTGCACAAATCCTCCTTATATGTAATAGATAGATGTATTATTCTCCATAATGTTTACCTCTGATGGATAACGTTTCCTTTCCTTTCATGACAGCCAAAGAAGCAACGTGTGGAGGAAGGTCCTTTGCAAGCGCCGTCAATGGAGTCGTGGTCTTCTCCCTGCTTCTGAGTTTGCTGGGATACAATTAGGAACCAGCGCATTCAGAGCTATGCTATATAATAATAATAATAATAATGATAATGATGATGTCAATCAAAACAGAAGACATACCCCCAAAGCTTTGTTTCCCCTTGTCATTACAATTAACATGCATCCTCCTGCTGTAACCAGATCTATTTCTATAGAAGGATGCATATTTAACTATACCACATAAAGGGAAACTTATATACAATTGCCTCACTGCGTCTGTACTAGCCTTCAAAAGTTGGAATAAACATCATCACGGGTTCGTTGTTTTGTAATGATTGATTCCTGCCTCCTTCTTTATTTCTCCCAGCCATGTTTTGGAAGCTAAACAAATAACTGGAACATGGCCATACAGCCTGGAAAACTCACAGCAAACCAGTAAATAAATATAATTTTCGGCATATTAATTATTCAGATCTCTCTCTTAAGCTAAACTGAGTGGGAAAATACAATGAAGTCTTTCCACCCTGGGATAGAAATCATGCAACCTTCCCAATGTTCCTGGATTCAAACTCTCAACATTCCTCACCTATATTAAAGAGGACTCAATAATAATAATAGTAATAATAATAATGACTGTGCCTTGTACCTGGACTTAACATAGTTCCATCTATCTTATTATAGTTGTCATTTTCTAATCGTGTCCCTGCTTCGTAGCTTAAATAATGTACAAAATGTCTGAGGAATACTTTGACGTCATTAATGTTATTGTAATTTATTTGCACCATCATTATTATTACTATTTTATTTAATTATTATTGTGCTTTACTTATTTGAGTCTCTTTTTTTGAGAGAAATGGGTATATTATTATTATTTACTGGCACAAGCCAGTCGAGGGGGTCCCAGTGGTGATAATATTATAATATTATTGTGTTTCTAATAAATAATAATGTTACAAATAATAATAATATGTCGTTGAAGGCTTTAATGGCCAGAATCACTGGGTTGCTGTGAGTTTTTTGGGCTCTCTGGCCATGTTCCAGAAGCCTTCTCTCCTGACATTTTGCCCACATCTATGACATCTATCCACAGAGGTTGTGCGGTATCTGCAGCTGTGAAAGGATCCCTCCTGTCCTTTGCTGAACATCGCATTTGTTGGATTTTCATATTGGGCTTGTAGTTTGCACGTTGTGTTTCTTCATCAGCTTTCCTATGCCCTTGATGTATAGTATGAAAACTTTTTCTCTGGGTGGATCTTTATCTTTACTCTCATGGCTTGTTCCAGACATGAAAAAATCAGGGCCAGCTAACACCTCCCAACAAAGGATTTCCCTCAGACAGGAAGCAGCCAGGCTTTGAAGCTGCAAGGCCATTCAATGCTAATCCAGGTGGCCAATTGCAACATCCAAACTTTCCTCCAACAAAGACATTATTCAAGATATATAAACCCAACTTGCCTGTTTTCAACAGACCTCACAACTTCTGAGGATGCCTGCTGTAGATGTGAGCGAAACATCGGAAGAGAATGCTTCCGGAACATGGCCATACAGCTCGGAAAACTCATAGCAACCCAATAATAAGAATACTGGCACAAGCCAGTAAAGGCTGTCCCAGTGGTGATTGGCATACTGGGTTCAGTGCCTAAAGACCTTGGCCTGCACTTAAGCTGACAAAATTACCATCTGTCAGCTGCAATAGGTCACCCTACTGGGATCCACATGCATTATTCGCCGATACATCACACAGTCCTAGACACTTGGGAAGTGTCCAACGTTTGATCCAATACAAAAGCCAGCAGTGATCTTGTTTGCTGTGGACCCATCTTGTTATGTAACAACAGTCCCTCGCTATGCTGCTGAGAACTGCCATCCAAACATGATTCTCCATACTTTGGCATTTCAACCACATTTTACACAAAAGACAGCTTGTTTCCATAATAAGCATTCATTTCCGTTTGAACGTCAGCACTGCAACTTACAAAACGACCAAAAGAACGGTCAAATTTTGCAGGCAATGTCTCCATGAGTAATGGCAACCACAGACAGAGACAAGCACTCTTTTACTATAATTTATTAATATTTATTATGATAGATTTCAATGTTCATCATTTTTTGACTCTCTTTTTCTTCCACTTCCCAAGCGCACGGTCGATACACTCCAACAAAATCTGCGTTTATCAGGCTGATTTGAGCAACAAATGTCCAAGATCCATAGTTTTTAATCAATATTCTCCAAGCCCTGAAAAATACAAAATATGACAAAATAGCTGATCTGATATGACATTCCTAACACTGCTACTCTCAAGTGAAATTATGCAACATGGCTTAGCAACTAAAGTCTTCCAAGATATTACTTTCCTTAATCTCGCTCTTAGAATAACGTTCTGCTTTTACAATCAAACAGCAAGGCTTTATATAACACCATATAACGTGATTTTTGTTCCTGGGTTTTAAATGTCATTTTCTAATTGGTTCTATCATAAAAACATGGGGAAAGTATTAAAACTGCACAGATGTTGTCATTTTGGTCTAGTTTTTCAATGAATCCCAGAGTCCCAACCAATTCAGCATAATTTGTGGCACACAAACCAAGTTCCTGGAGCAAAACATCTATTTTCAAAGTAAAGACCGTACAATTGAAGAGGAAATAACCATTTCAAATCAGGAACTAACCATTTTTTCAAACTAATGGAAACTGACACAAGAGAAATGGGAGGCTGTCACCAACCAAAACGCTCTTACGCCATGGAGGAAGCCTGCTGTTCTAGGACCGTACAGTTCATTCCTTCAAACTAATTAGGAAAACAAAATCTCAAGAATTTAAATTAATTGTTATAATTATTACGTTAATAATAAATTAAAAGGACTCTGTGTTTTTGAAGGCTTTCATGGCCGGAATCACAGGGTTGCTGTGAGTTTTGCAGGCTACCTGGCCATGTTCCAGAAGCATTCTCTCCTGACGTTTCACCCACATCTATGGCAGGCATCCTCAGAGGTTGCAAGGTCTGTTGGAAACTAGGAAAATGGGTGGGAGAAAGAACTCTTGTCTGTTGGAGGCAAGTGTGAATGTTGCAATTGGCCAAACACCAGGAGAGAATGCTACTGGAACATGGGCAAACAGCCCGGAAAATTCACAGCAACCCACTAAGAGGACTTTATCTGCTTTTCATTCATCTGACTGGGCTACTGCTTCAGAAAGACTGCTCCGAAAAGAGGAAAACCATCACTGAAACCGAACGGAAAGCAAAATGGAAAAGTGTAAAACTGCTAATCTCTTATTAATAATCTCAATTTTACAAAAAAAAAAAAAAGGGCTCTGATAATTTTATCTGATAACATTTCACAACAATAATAATTTTATCTTCATAATAATCTCAGGCTTTGAGAATTCTGATAACATATAATAATAATAATAACAACAACTTCTTTATCATCATAATAATGTCAGGCTTTGAGAATTCTATCTGATAACATATAATAATAATTATAACAACAACAATTTTACCTTCATAATAATCTCAAGCTCTGAGAATTTTATCTGATAACATTTCATAATAATAATACTTTAAAACTAGCTGTGTAAGTCTGGCAAAAGATGTAGGTTTTACTATTCAATGGCCCTCCTTTCCCTAAAATAAATCCCTCTAGGTCAGTGGTTCCCAAACTTTTTTGGCCTACTGCCCCCTTTACAGAAAAAAAATTACTCAGCGTCCCCCTAGAATTTTTTAATTTTTTAAATAGCAATTAAAAAGAAAGATATATGTATTAATGAAGGGTTCTCAACCTTTCTAATGCCGTGACCCCTAAATAAGGTTCCTCAAGTTGTGGAGACCCTCAACCATATTTTCACTGCTACTTCATAAATAATTGTGCTACTCTTATTAATTCTAATGCAAATATCTAGGGGCCTGAGGCGGTTAGGAATGGTGGGAGTTGAAGTCCAAAACACCTGGAGGGCCCAAGTTTGCCAGAGAAGCACCTCTGCAGCATGGCTCCCCACTGAACACCAACATGGGGCAGGCAAGCCTATGGGGTCTCAACCTATAGGGTTTGTCAGGGAAGAAGACAGCCAGTGGAAGGTTGCAGGCGATGAGGGCGGCGGGCAGGTCCTGCAGCGACATCGCTGTCTCCATGTCGACGAAGATCCTTGGTCTCTCCCGCCGCCTCCTGGCCTCCTCCTCTTCTCGACGCCATTGTTGCTGCCACTCCTTCTTCCTCCCTCTTGCACCGCCTCTCGAGCCCCTAAAGGGGAGGAGCCAGAGGTGGCGCCGCAAAGAGAGAGGCAGGGGGCGAGCCCTGCTTCCCTCGGAGGCGGGCCTTGTGGGGAGCCTGTCGCCTGGCTCACACCACCGCTCCCTTACAGGGGCTCACCGCCCCCCAAATTCTCCTGAGCCTTCCAGTGCCCCCTTGGATCGTTCCACCGCCCACCAGGGGGCAGTAACACCCACTTTGGGAACCACTGCTGTAGGTATTGTTTACCACATCTTTCTTTCTCATAAAGAGGAGGCCAAAAACCCTGTCAGTTAATATGAAAATGTCAGAATCTAGGGGGAAAGCACAGAGTTTAGACAGAACTCCTCTGTGACCAAGACAAATGTGTTTCATTTTAATCTTTCTTTTCATTATCTACCTTGGACTCAAAGTAACGGTCGGTTCCAGAAACCCTCCTGTCTCTTTCCATCAAGTGCCATTGATAGGTGTTCAGGGCAACGCGCTTCTCCTGGGACACACAAATGGGTTGGGGAAAACAAGTCCAAATCAAGGAGAAAAGGGATAAAACGTATAAGCAAGAAGGTAAAATACAATCCAAAAAGAAAGAACCCCCCAAACAAATGGAATAGAGGACGGTAGATGCAGCCATTTTCATTGGGTTAGAAGCATGAGAGAAGGATAAAGACCTTGCAAAATGACAACCCCCACTATTCAAATCGTATCAAGACAGGGTATCAAACGTGTATTACTTCTGCAGTGTAGATCCACTTTAACTATGACGGGGAGAGTAAGATAACAATCATATTATACACACAGCCCTCTGCATTTACTCTCTTTTTGGTTCAGGATTTGAAACGATAATTCATGTGAAAAGCAAGCCAAGGAGGATGCTGTATAGTGTCTTAAAATATTTTGATTTTTCTAACTTATTTTAACCAATGTGTATGATTCAGAGTCTTTTAATATTTATATGCTGGAGAGTTGTACATTTGAATTTCTAAAATGGTAAAGAGCTGTTTTGTGTCTCAATCACGGATATAAAAGCAGTATACAAACAAATATAATAGAAACATTACATTGTATTGCTTTTATTAATTATGAATTAATACTGTGCATTTATATTATGTATTTATTCATATCCTTCACTTTTATTATGTTTTTATTTATATCAATCATTTTCATTAGTATTACTATTATTTATAGCCTGCATTTATATTATCATTATTTTATGTATTTATTTATATTGCACCTTTAAATTATCATGTATTAATACCCTGCATTCATATTATTATTATGTATTTATTTCTATCCCTCATTTTTATTATTTTGTATTTATTTTTATCCCTTTTTATTATTATGATGATGTTATTTCTATCCCTCATTATTATTATTTATTTCTATCCCTTATTTTTATATTATAATGTATTTATTTGTGTCCCATATTTTTATATTATAATATATTTATTTATATAATTAAATATATTATAATATATTTATTTCTATCCCACATTTATATTATACTTATTATGGATCTATTGTCAAAGGCAAAATATTATGTATTAATTAATATCTAGCATTATTATGATGTATTCATTTCTATCCAGTATTTATATTATTATGTATTAATTAATATCCCTCATTTTTTTATTATTATGTATTATTATCTTGCCTACCTCAGATTGGCCTTTTTAGTCATCAGCGTGGGATGAGTCCTTCCTAAGAACCTTTGTTCGCGAAGTAATGCCGAGGGCGTATTAATATCCCTCATTATTATCATCATTATTATGTATTTATTTATATCCCGCATTTATATTATTATTATTATTATGTAATCATATCCCTCAATTTCTATTTATATCCCTCATTTATATAATAATTATTATGTATTTATGGTTGAAGGCTGAATATTATGTATTTATATCCCACATTTACATTATTATTATGCATCCATTTATATCCTGCGTTTACATATTTACAGCAGGGGACTCAGGGTGGATCACAATACATGGCAAACATTCACTGCCATTTAGACATACAACATATACAGTATAGAGTGACAGACACAGAGGCAATTTTAACATTGCAGCTTTCCCGGCTTCATGAGGGTATGCTCGATTCCGGCCACAGGGGGAGCTGCCGCTTCACCATCCACTTGTGACACCGGGTCCTTTGATGGAGTGCTTCCTCATTCTTCTGCACGCTGCCAGAAGTTTCTTTTTTATGGCATGGCAAATTAGTTAAATTAGCCTCCCCACATAAAGCGGTACCTAAATTGCCTACTTGACAGATGCAACTGTATTTCGGACTGCAAAGGTCAACAGCAAGCTAGACTATTAATGGTGGGGAGCTCACTACGACCTCATGACCTCTCGGTCAGTAGTGATTTAATGCAGCTGGCTACTAACTAGCTGCTCCTCGGTTGACTAACTACTAACTAGCTGCGTCAGAGCCTGGTCCTATCATTATAATGTATTATTATTATTATGTATTTATTTATATCCCACCTTTAAATTATTATGCATTCATATATTGCATTTATATTATTATTATTATTATGACGTATTTCTTTATACCCCACACTTAAATTATTATTATATTATTATGCACTAGCTGTACCCGGCACACGTTGCTGTGCCCTATTTAGGAGATGCGAGAAAGTCTGAGTATGTAAGGGTTGGAATTGATGTGACTTATGGTCTAGGTGGGGTCATGGCTGTGTCGTTGTGGGTTGTTCTGGTGGGTGGGATGTTGAAGTCCTGTGGAGTTGTCGGTGTGTGGTGTTCCTGGCGTTCTGCAGAGCTTGTGGATATACAATGTTTTTTGTCTTTCCGTCTGCGGGGTTGATGTGGAGGTGTTGTGGTTTCCCAACTCTGGAGCACGCCACGAGTTGTCCATGGGAGAAGCATTCTGTGTCAAGGTCTATGCCACAGATTTGTAGTGTTTGTCCTTGAGCCTTGTTTATGGTGATGGCAAAAGCTAGTGTAATTGGGAATTGGAGACGGCTGAAGTGGAACGGCATATCGGTCGGGACCATAGCTATGCGTGGTATGAGGACGTCTTGTCCCTTGTAGGGTCCAGTGAGGATGGTCGCCTCAATGACACTGTTCTGCAGTGCTTTGACAGCAAGACGTGCGCCATTGCAGAGTTTCAATGTTTCTCAGCATAATGATGGCTGCACCCAATTTTAAATGGCGGTATGTGTTTGTCAGTGGTGCCTGTGTCCCTGGTGCCCTATTTGTGTTAGTGTTATGTCCTCCTGGTAGTTGTTATGTCCTCCTGTGTTAGTTGGTTGTACTGTGTAGGTTTCTGTGTAGCAGTGGTATGTATGCGTTGTGTGTGTTGTGTGTCTGTAGAGGTAGGCATCGTGAGTTGTGTGGCTGTCATGTTGTGGGTGTGGTGTTTGTAAAGTGGAGGATTGGTGGTGTGTGGGTGGGATAGTGCTTGGAGAAGAGTTTGTGGTGTTGAGTGTGTAGTTTGTTGTTGTGAGTGTACAGTGGTAGTGTGGTGTGGATGTACGGTGTGGATGTGGGGTGTGTTAGTTGGTTGTACTGTGCCGGTTTCTGTTTAGCACTATGTATGTATGCGTTGTGTGTGTTGTGTTGTACTGTGCCGGTTTCTGTTTAGCACTATGTATGTATGCGTTGTGTGTGTTGTGTGTGAGTTGTGTTGTGGGTCTGTAGAGGTAGGCATCGCGAGTTGTGTGGCTGTCATGTTGTGGGTGTGGTGTTTGTTAAGTGGGTGTCTTTTGTTGTGGGTGTCTTTTGTCCTGTGAGTGGTATGTATGTGTTCTGTGCACATAGTTGTGTATCTTCTGCATATTGGCGTTGTGTGGTATTTTGTGCTGGCTTGGTCTTTTGGATTGTGTATCTCGAGTGTGGTTGTGAGAGTTGTAGTGTCTGGAGGAGTGTGTGGTGTTTTTTGTTGATTTTGTTGTTGTGATTGTGTGGCTGATTGTACCGTGGTCAGTGGTTTGTGGTGATTACCAGTGGTCAGTTTTCGTGGTTTGGCCAGTGTGGGCGAGGCTGAAGGAGCCTGTCCTTTTGGCACTGCGTGTCCTCGGCAGTCCGACTGGCTGTGGTGTGTGGGAGGCTGTCCTGAGGTGATTTGTTTTGGCGGCAGTTATTTTGGAGAAATTGTCATGCGCAGGGGGCGGGCCAGGCTGGGGGAAGGGGGTGGAGTGGTTGTAGGGATGGCAGGGGGCGGGGCCAGGCCCGGGGAAGGGGGTGGAGTGGTTGTGAGGATGGCAAGGGGCGGGGCCAGGCCAGGGGAAGGGGTGGAGTGGTTGTGGGGATGGCAGGGGCGGGCCAGGCCGGGGAAGGGTGGAGTGGTTGTGGGGATGGCAGGGCGGGCCAGGCCGGGGAAGGGGTGGAGTGGTTGTGGGGATGGCAGGGCGGGGCCAGGCCGGGGAAGGGGTGGAGTGGTTGTGGGATGGCAGGGGCGGGCCAGGCCAGGGGAGGGGGGTGGAGTGGTTGTGGGATGGCAGGGGCGGGCCAGGCCGGGGAAGGGGTGGAGTGGTTGTGGGGATGGCAGGGGCGGGGCCAGGCCGGGGAAGGGGGTGGAGTGGTTGTGGGGATGGCAGGGGCGGCCAGGCCAGGGGTGGAGTGGTTGTGGGGATGGCAGGGGCGGGCCAGGCCAGGGGAAGGGGTGGAGTGGTTGTGGGGATGGCAGGGGCGGGCCAGGCCGGGGAAGGGGTGGAGTGGTTGTGGGGATGGCAGGGGTCGGGCCAGGCCAGGGGAAGGGGGTGGAGTGGTTGTGGGGATGGCAGGGGGCGGGGCCAGGCCGGGGAAGGGGTGGAGGGGTTGTGGGGGTGGCAGGGGCGGGCCAGGCCGGGAAGGGGTGGAGTGGTTGTGGGGATGGCAGGGGCGGGGCCAGGCCGGGGGTGGAGTGGTTGTGGGGATGGCAGGGGCGGGGCCAGGCCAGGGGATGGGGTGGTTGTGGTTGTGGGGATGGCAGGGGCGGGGCCAGGCCAGGGGAAGGGGGTGGAGTGGTTGTGGGAATGGCAGGGGGCGGGGCCAGCCCGGGGGAAGGGGTGGAGTGGTTTTGGGGATGGCAAGGGGCGGGGCCAGCCCGGGGGATGGGGGTGGAGTGGTTTTGGGGATGGCAGGGGCGGGCCAGGCCGGGGGAAGGGGGTGGAGTGGTTGTGGGGATGGCAGGAGGCGTGGCCTGCGTTGGGAAGCGGCGCCAGCATTTGTGTGGGCCGATGTCGGCCAATGGGATTCGCTGGCGGGCGCGGAGGATGCTGGGAAATGTAGTTTTTTTCATCGTTGTTTTGGGGGCCTTCTAGGTTTTGGGGGGGAAGTTTCTTTGCTAAAAACCTTCCTTGCCTGAAGCCTATTTGTGTTGCCAAGTTTGGTGTCTCTGCCCTGTAAGGTTTCTCTGTCAGTCTTTCGACGACGGGTCCTCCTTTATATATATAGATTACTATGCATTATTAGTATTATTTCGTACTTAGGCCTATCCCAAAGTAGGTCTATTATCCACCGTGTATTTATTAATATCCCTCATTATTGTTATTATTATTATTATTATTGATTTCTCTAGGACTCTGACCCCGGGGGTTGCCAGGGCGGCCCAAGCGGGACAGACGCGCGATAGCGGGGCGGTGTGGCGGGCGCGGGGCCGGCTGGCCTACCTTTCCCCCGTTGGTGTACTTGTGGATGAGGGTGGTGGAGATGCCCGGGATGCAGAGGAAGGTGTACATCACCGCCAGGCTCGGCAGGATCTCGTACCACATCTTCTTCTCCTCAGGAATGGAAGGGCAACGACAGCTCCTCTCCGTCTCTTCCGCCCTGACGCCACTTCCGCTGCTGTCGCTATGCGGATAGAGGAGAGGGACATCTCTCGCGGCCAATGGGAGTGAGCGGGAGGCGGAGCTAAGGGAGTGCGGTAATGCGCATGCGCTGTTTTCTCTTCAGCCCCCCCTCCTTCTCCCTTGTGACAGGGCTTTGTGGCTTACGAAAAGGCAGGGGGGGACTACGCATGCGCAGACTTTTTTCCTTCCCCTTGCCCTGCTGTTGCTATGGGGATAGAGGACAGAGACATCTCTCGCGGCCAATGGGAGTGAGAGGAAGGCGGAGCTGAGGGAGGTCGGTACTGCGCATGCGTCGTTTTCCCTCCAGCCTCCCTCGGTGTCTCTTGTGACAGGGCTTTGCGACTTACGCCTGCGCATGCGCAGACTTTCCTCCTTCCCCTTTCCCCTGCCACTGCTGTTGCTATGGTGACAGAGAGAGACATGTATCGCGGCCAATGGGAGTGAGAGGGAGGCGGAACTGCGAGAGGGCGGCACTGCGCATGCGCTGTTTTCCCTCCAGCCCCCCCATTTTCTCCCTTGTGACAGGGCTTTGCGACTTACGAAAAGGCAGGGCGGAATTGCGCATGCGCAGGCTTTCCACCTTCCCTTTTCCCCTGCCGCTGCTGTTGCTATGGGGATAGAGGAGAGAGACGTCTCTCTCGACCAATGGGAGTGAGCGGGAGGCGGAGCTGAGGGAGGGCGGCACTGCGCAGGCGCCGCTTTCTCTCCAGCCCTCTCCTCCTCCCTTGTGACAGAGGGAGGAGGGCTTTCTGTCTTACCAAAAGGCAGGGCGGGACTGCGCATGCGTAGACTTTTTCCTCCTTCCCTTTTCCCCTGCGGTTGCTATGGGGATGGGAAAACCGTTGAGGGTGGCTGGTCTCCTTTTGCGGTGACGTCACTTCCGCAGCTGTTGCCATGGCGATGAGGGAAGGGGCTCTCGCGAGAGGAGCGGCGGCCAATGGGCGAGCGGGACGGAGCGGAAGGCGGTGCGGCGGGGCCTTGTTGTGGGTCGTGGCTGCTGCGGCGTTGAGGATGAAGGAAGGCAAGGAGAACGCCAGGCCCAAAGAGAAGCGGGGCGCGGCCTCGTCCTCCTCCGGAGCGGGGGCCCTGGCGCTGGGCGGGGGCGCGGACGCCAAGGCCGGCGGGGAGCCCGACAGCAGGCCCCGCGACAAGAAGGAGCTCCTCAGCAAGGTGAAGGCGGCCGCGGCAGAGGGGAAATAGAATAAGAATAGAGTCCACCTGGAATACTTCGCGAACGAGGATTCAGGCAGGACTCGCCCCACGCTTTCTACAAGCGCGTTGATGACTCAAAAGGCCAATCTGAGATAGGCAAGTCCGGTTGCAGAAAGCACAGCAGAAAGTCTCCTTGGGTGATGTCGTTTCCAAGTTGCGGTTCTTCCTGCGTTGTCGAGACCCGTTCGCCGTGTCTTCTCGAAAGAGGCCGCAGCATTGTGGATAGTGCGTCCCCACGCCTCCCGATGGGAGGCCAGGGTGGACCATTGTTGGTGATCAATCCGGCGGAGCCTGAGATGTTGTTTCAGGGAGTCCTTATATCTCTTTTTGGGGGCGCCTCTCTTGCGCTGACCCGTGGCGAGGTCACCATAGAGTAGTATCTTTGGGAGGCGGTGGTCCTCCATCCTAGAGACATGCCCTGCCCAGCGCAGCTGTGTTCTCAATGGCATGGTCTCAAGGCTAGTGATCCCCGCTTGCTCAAGGACTGCAACATTCGTCACATAGTCGGTCCAGTGTATATTTAGGATTGTGTGAAGACAGCGCTGATGAAAGCGTTCGAGGAGTCGTAGGTGTTGGCGATAGGTGACCCATGTTTCAGACCCATAGAGGAGAATAGACAGTATGATAGCTCTGTACACACTGATTTTGGTGCTTTGCCTCAGGTGCTTGTTGCTCCAGACTCTTTTGTGAAGCCTTTCAAATGCACTCTATGCCTTTGATAATCTGTGATCTATCTCTTTATAAGTCTTGGTGTCTGAAGAGATGATGCTTCCCAGGTAGGTGAACTGCTGAACAGACTTAAGCACAGATTTGCCTATGCTGACGTGGGGATGATGGTGTTCTTCCTGTGCTGCGGGCTGGTAGAGGACTTCCGTTTTCTTCACGCTGACTTCCAGCATACTCGACCTATAATAAATGTATTTTATATAGAATGTAATAAGAATAGAAATATAGAAATAATAAAAATGTAATAGAATAAGAATGATAAGAGAAATAGAATAAGAATATAGTTAACCTATAACAAATATGTTTGATATAGAATATAATAAGAATATAATCAACCTATAATAAATGTGATTTATCTATAATGAGTCCCCTTCGAGTGAGAAGGGTGAGGTATAAATGTTGTAACTAATATAATAAGAATAATAAGAATATAAATAGATTAAGAATGGATATGATAAGAAGAGAAATAGAATAAGAATATACTTAAACTATAATAAATGTGTTTCCTATACAATATAATAAAAATAGATATATAGCAATATAATAAGAATGAAAAGAAGAGAAATGGAATCAGAATATACTCAACCTATAACAAATGTGTGTTATATATAATACAGTAAGAACAGATATGTAATCATACAATTAGAATGATAAGAAGAAAAATAGAATAAGAATATACTCAACCTATAATAAATGTGTTTTATATGGAATATAAAAAGAATAGATATGTAATAATAGAATAAGAATGATAAGAAGAGAAATAGAATAAGTATATTATCAACCTATAATAAATATTTTTATATAGAATATAATAAGAATAGATGTATAGCAATATAATAATAATGATAAGAAGGGAAAGTTGGCTGTGTCGGCCTTCTACCGGAAGAGATGGATTTTCAATTCAGTCTTACATTATGAGAGAACCAATTAGGAAATGACCTAACCCAGGAACGGCAATTGTGTTACATAGTGTTGTTTGGAACAATATTTGACAAGTTGAGATGTTTGAGACTCTTCCTCTTGCAGGTGGTGATTCGGCGCCTCCCTCCCAGCCTAACCAAGGAGCAGCTTGAAGAACATCTCCAGCCTTTGCCGGAACACGACTACTTTGAGTTCTTTGCTAATGACACCAGGTGAGAGGACCTTTCAACCTTGGGCCGTGTTGCATGTAACGGTGGCATGTCATTTATGTCTTTCAGTTTTACACCCGTCTTGTGTTTTTGTATATTTACAGTCATCACTCAGCGACGTTTCCTTATACATTGCCATTTTCTGTCCTTCTGCAGTTTGTACCCTCACATGTTTTCCAGAGCATACATCAACTTTAAAAACCAAGAAGACATAGTTCTGTTCAGGGATCGCTTTGATGGTTATGTTTTTGTTGATCACAAAGGCAAGTATGCCTGAAACTTGGCTATGTATATCATATCTCTGTTTTGTCCAAATATATATTGGCATAAATTGGTAAAAATAATTCAGTCAATCCAGAGGCCCAGAAATGGGGTAGAATTGCCTGCATGGTCTGTGCCGAGCCAGTGTCATCCAGAATTTAATTTGAAAAATCCAATCATTGCTCATCCAAGATCGCATGCCAAGGGCTTTGGGTGGGGAGGAAATGCGTCCGGCTTCTCCACAAAGGATTCATATAGATGTGCAGTCCATTGTGTAGTATAGCAACATCTGGTTTTAGGAAATGTAATATGTTAGGCAGAGTGGAGGTGACTTCTGCCTCATACAATGGACATCAAGCCTTGCTTGGTAACAGCTGCTTTTTAAGCAACCAATGCTTTGACCATCAACTGCTGAAAAAGGTCATGTTGCTTATATTCTTTTGCTTCTTTGCCATTCTTCATGTAGCAAAATTTGCTTTCTGTGGCCATTTATCCCAGGATAGTATTTTTTGTTCAAAAATAATGTAATAAGTTTAATCCTAAGAGTAGAGATGAAAAGGCCTGGATGGAAAAATTGAAACATTGAGTGAAAAATCTCTTTTTTTACAGAAAAATGGTGGGGTGGGGAAGTATAGAAACAAAAAGTCAAACAGATATTTTATTTATTTACAGTATTTATATTTCGCCCTTCTCACCCTGCAGCAGACTCAGTGTGGATTACAGAGCACACATATATGGCAAACATTCACAACACATAGAGATATATTTAGGCTTTTCCTTATCTTTTGGCATCTTTGGAGGTTGTGCTTAGTTCCAGCCACAAGGGGGTGGTGTTCCTTCATCTCCTTGCCGAAAAGATTTCTTTGTTCGCAGACTTCCTCCTTTTTTCTATCTCCCCAAAGTGACTCAGGGAGGTTTCTAGCATATAAGACAAACATTCAATTGCCTGAAAGAAAACCATACAGACAATTACATCAAAATAAACACATTCTGACAATATAACCCAATTTAATTGAACTTGATGCAGAAAATAACAACTAAAAGAATAATAAAATGCCAAAATCCTGTTGAACAACTGGCCTAGGGACTAATCATTTTTATACCATGCTGTAGATAGATTATTTATCATTAGGATAAATATTCTATACACTTTTCAGTTTTTCCAAGAAAAAAATGGCTTTGGAAAAAAAAACCCCCAGGGAAAAATACCCCCCCCCCCCATTTTCTGGGTTTTTTTTCTCCAGGCCTTCCTATCTCTAACCAAGAGAGATGAGCACATTTTGATGACCAAAGCAGTAGCTTCATTCAGCTTAATATAAAATGCTCCTTAAGAGTGTCTCTATTCCTAAAGCATTGCAGTACAGTTTTGCCGTTTAAGATTTGCTCACTTAGTATTCTTGCTCACATGAGGAGAAGACCTCAGTATACACTCGCATGGCCCATTGTAATATTGTAATACTGAACTGAAAGGCTTTGAATGTAATCCACTTTGAGTCTCCTTGTTGGAGAGACTCTAATAATAATAGTAACAATAATAGTAGTAGTAGAAGTATGTGAGCCAGCCAGTCTTGGCTACTGGTGCCAGTATTTCCTGCAATCTTCCAAGCTTTTTTGTGGGATTTCTTCCCAGCTGTTGGGGTGGGAGGCCTGGGCAGAAAAGCAGGAATTGTGTGTTGTGTGGAAAATTAATTTCCAAAACCACTATCTTGTGTTGAGTTTACTTTTGAGAAGCACTCAATTTAAAAAAAAAGTCTGCTTTTGTTCTTAACACAGCTGTTTGTTGGGTTTTAACAAAGACTTTTTATGCATCCAGGTTTGGAATACCCTGCCATAGTGGAATTTGCACCATTTCAAAAGGCTGCCAAAAAAAAGAGTAAGAAAAAGGACGCCAAAGCCGGGACCATTGACGATGGTTAGTAGGGGTGGTTGCTTGTTACCTAACAAAACTAATTTCAACACACAAATTAAGAGGATTCAATTGAAAGCAAGTCACACAGAATACAGGTGGCTTTGCTTCAAAATGAATAATACAGTAATAATAATATGACAATAAGTATTAATTTTTATTATTTTACTATCTGTATAACATGGCTTTGGTTTGGTTTTACTGTGAGCTCTTCTGTTTGTATCAGCATGGTCACATCTTTTATGTTCTCTTTGCTTTGGTTCCTTGTTAGATCCAGAGTACAAGAAGTTCTTAGAAAGCTACAGTGCAGACGATGAAAAATTAACATCCACCCCTGAGACGTTACTAGAAGAAATAGAGGCCAAAAACAAAGAATTAATAGGTATAGTTTGTTGCAGTTCTTATATGTTTCTTTCTATTGAGAACATATAAAAGAATGCTGATTTATATGAAATACCTTTTTTTCTTTTTTTACTGTTTCATGCTTTCTGAAAGCTGGTCAATGCTCATAAGAGGTTGAGAATATATTCTAATTGCTAAAAGTTTTTCTGTTTTAATCTAAACTCTTACTTTGTTTAATGTGGAGCTGAGCAGCTCTCTTGCCCATGGAAATGAAGGGGAGAGAGAGCAAAGCTGGCAATCAGTGGCTTGTCCTCAAATCATTCTTCTCTGAAAGTCGATGCAGCCAAAGTTTGCATTAACTATCCCCAAGTGTCATTATAGATTGCTTTTGTTCTGTTCATATTATTCAAATATGTTGTTGAAGGCTTTCGTGGCCAGAATCACTAGGTTGCTGTGAGTTTTCCGGGCTGTCTGCCATGTTCAAGATGCATTCTCTCCTGACGTTTCACCTGCATCTATGGCAGGTATCCTCAGAGAGGTGAGGACTGTTGGAAACTAGGCGAGTGAAGTTTATATATCTGTGGAATAGGATGGGCAAAATAATTCTTGTCTGCTTGAATCAAGTGTGAATGTTGCAATTGGCCTCCTTGATTAGCATTTAATAGCCTTGCAACTTCAAAGCCTGTCTGAAGGGAATCCTTTGTTGGGAGGTGTTAGCTGGCCCTGATTTATTCTTGTCTGAGATTTCTCTGTGTTGGTCCTTTATTTTTTAAAGAACTTTCCTCCTTTCTGTTGAAATTGTCCACATGCTTGTGGATTTCAATGGCTTTTCTGTGTATTCTGACATGGTGGTTGTCAGAGTGGTCTAACATTTCTGTGTTCTCAAATAATATATATCGTTTCCAGGTTTTTGTTCATTCAAGTAAGCTCACAGATGTGCTTTTAACTTATTATTTCCCGTAATGGGTCCAATAGTTTCACACATATCCAAAAGCATTGGATTAGTTCACTGAGAATCCCAAATGATTCTAAAAAGAGTTCTTGATGGTACTGGTGGAAGGTTTTAAAATCTAATTAAATAAACAGGAACATGTTTTGTTTCTTGTGCAAGAAAAGTGAATGGTTTGTCAGAAATATTAAAAATTAACTAGGCATTTTTTATTACAAAATATGAGTCAAGCACTAAAAGTGTTAAATGGATGCAGTGACTCAGCAAAAGCTGTAGTAGGTGTGCCTGTAGCTTAGTGCACCTCAGTGTTAGTTGCTCTCAGTATGAGAGAAGCCTCGGTATGAGAAGGCCTCAGTATGAGAACGCCTGAGTGTGAGGTAGGCCTTAGAGTTAGTAGGCCTCAGTGTGAGAGAGGCCTGAAGTGAGAAGGCTGTGAGAGAAGCCCTTGATTGAAAGCCTCGTGTGTAAAGCTCCAGTGTGTAAAAGGCTGTGTGTAAAAGGCTACTGTGTGAAGGTCCTGTGTAAGGTTTAGTGTGAGAAGAAGCTATGTGTTAGTGAAGTTGTTTATCTGTATGAGAAAGAAGCCCAGCGTGGAAGCAAAGAAGGAAGTATAAAGAACTTTGTTCATGTTATGGAAACCTTGTTCTTGTAAATAGTGCAACCATATTATTTTGCTATAAAGAAAAGCTTCCAATGGAAGAGGTGACATTGATTGGTCTGTGTGTTTTTGTTCTTTTTATCACTTTGGGCTACTGGTGCTGGGTCATGCTGCTGTTAAGTTACTCTGCTGTACCTCTATGAGGAGGGTCTTTTGCTAATAAGCCCACTCGCCCAACAAGGTTATCTCTTTGTAATAAACTCTCTTTTTCCATCTCTAGCCAAAAAGACAACTCCTTTGCTGAATTTTTTGAAGAATAAACAGGTAATTGAAACTCTTTTTAGTATTGTCTGTGTTTCTGCATACACATTTGTGTTGTCCAGCAATACCTTTCCCATAACCATACAGAGAAGATACAATGCCATGCTTTTAATGTTATTCCACTTACATAGGTGTATTCACTTTTTCTTGGCATAGGGTAGGCATTGGTAAACTTCATCCCTCCAGGTGTTTTGGACTACAACTCCCACAATTCCTAACAGCCGATAGGCTGTTAGGAATTGTGGGAGTTGTAGTCCAAAACACCTGGAGGGGCAAAGTTTGCCCATGCCTGGGATAGAGTATTGGATATAAATGCACATTTGTTTGTTTTTAACGATCCCCGTTTCCCCTTTATTTCCTACTTTTGACAGCAGTGAATTTCCTCCACGTTGAGTTTGGGAATGCAGGCATGTGTCTGTGTGCCAGTGCCTTTTCACCATTCGCCCACTATAGTCACTTAACTGACACTCAGGTTTTATAATAGGAAGCCTTTTGGTGGAGACCCTTCCTCATATTCAGCCTTGAAGTTCTCCTTCTTCCTTTTCAACAGAGGATTAGAGAAGAAAAACGAGAGGAGAGGAGGAGGAGAGAAATAGAGAGGAAACGACAAAGGGAAGAAGAAAGAAGGAAATGGAAAGAAGAGGAAAGAAGGAAAAGGAAGGAAGCTGAAAAAACCAAAAAAGTGGAGAGGTGCCCGGAGAAAGAAAGGGATAGATCCAAGGATGAGCCGAAAATTAAGGTATCATTTCATTCCCATAGGATACATTGGACACATATCTTGCTGTCTCATAATGTGCTTAGAAATACTATTAGACAAATTATGTGTTGTGCAGGGGGTGGATTTAATCTTGTCTCTTGTGTCATCAGTTGGGAACCCCTCTCCCCAGCACCAACTGCTGCTCTGGGACCAGAGTGAAGAGAGGGGCCAGAAAGACAGTTCCATCTTGTCTTCTGCACTATGCTAATAATATAATATAACTAGCTGAGAACCCGGCGGTGCCCGGGTTATTAGAGGAAGGCATTGTATGCCAAGGTTGGTTCCTATTAGATGTTTATGTGGGTTGCAGTGGTCTCAAGAACTTAGTGAAGGTACTGCGAGTCCCAGAGGCCTAGTCAGGAAATTCACGTTAAGGGAGACTAACAATATCCCATGTGCTGAGACCTAGTCAGGAAAATCAAGTTAAGGATGCCTTGCTGTCAATTTTGGGCCTGGTCTGTGATGTATACGGGCTACAGTGTTGTTTTGGAAGTGAATGAAGTGAAGGTACTTAATATCCCATTATTCGTGGGCCATCGTGCCCTAAACCGCACCAGGTTGTGAAGTGGGCCATTGTTCCCCTGTTTGCCAAGTTTGGTCGTGATCTGTCATTGCTGTGGGCCGCAGTTGGTGACTGTCTGAGGCATTTCCTTTTCCCTCTGAGTCACCTTGGAATGTTGGAATGTGGTTGGCCAATCGGAGTACGTTATGCAAATACCATTTCAGTGGCAACCAATCCCCTCTGTCTGGGACCATAGAATGTTGGAGTTCTGTGGCTGGCCAATCAGAGCCTGTTATGCAAATAATTCCACAGTGGCAGCCAATCGAAACACTTGCACATATTCCTCCCTCCGCTCGGTCGCACCACCGCCCGCAAACACTGACTTTTATTATATGTAATAGATGTATTGTATATACATATAATATTGATAATATTATAATGTAATAAAATATAATACTAATAATATTATATTATAATTATATTTTTTATATTATATGTAATATTACAGCATAATGGTTTAGTACAATATAGTAATATATAATACTAATATTGTGCTATGTAATATATTGTATTTACATATTACGTGTAAGCTTCTCTGAGTCCCCTTCGGGGTGGGAAGGGCGGCATATAAATGTCGTAAATAAGTAAGCAAGATAAGGAGAGAAAGGAAAGTAAAAGTAGTAGAACACAAACCCCTTGATGTATAGCTTGAAAAACAACCAGTATCTGAGGCCTTGTGAATGAATTGACTCCAGTCTTTGAGTGAAAGGGGCATTCTACACTGTAGAGTGAATACTGTTTGACACTATTTTGACTGCCATGGCTCAGTGCTGCAACTCAATGCTGATTCCATAGCCTCCTGTTGAATATGTGTGTAGGTTACACTGCAGATCACTTCAAGTGAAATTTATGTCAGTAATAATGAATTCCAGAAATAACTACCATAGTTATATAATACCAAATATCTATGTTTTGGCTTGTCTACCATTATTATTCCCCCCTGTTTTTTTTAGCAGCAGAGCAACCTTCTAGTAGCTTAGCATTAGAACTAACTTAGTAAGAAAAACTAAATTTGTTCTTTTCTTAGCTACTTAAGAAGCCAGAAAAAGAGGAGAGAGACTTTGAAAAAAAGGAAAAGGCCAAGAGGCAGGAGAGAGAAAGCCTGCGGGAGGACAAGGCGGCCAGCCCAAGCGTTGGCAGCGTCCAAGCCAAGCGCTCTGATGGCGAGGTCAAAGAGGAGAAAGCCAAGAAGTTAGTGTTTTCTTCCCAGTACGTATCCTTGCTTCTCAGAACATGCTGTTAGTAGGCTGCCTAATCCTAGAATGAATTTTGAATTCTGCTTGTCTATAGCTTTGTAAATTAGGACTGTTCTGTGCAAATGTAGTTGATGGGAGATGGGCAGATCCCTTTGGTCTTTCACGCAATTTGGCCCCAAACTAGAGCACCCAATTGCATGACTGCCGCGAACAGTCTAAACATATATTATTATACTATATACAGTTGAGTCTTGCTTATCTAACCTTCTCTCATTCAACGTTCTGTATTATCCAACGCAGTCTGCCTCCCGCCCGGATCCACAGCTGTCTCAATACATTGCAATGTTTTGGTGCTAAATTTGTAAATACAGTAATTACTACATAACATTACCATGTATTGAACTGCTTTTACGACAAGTGGCTAAAAGTGTTGTTGTTGCTGCTGTTAATTATGTTTATTGTGTTTATTATTATTATTATGTATATCCTTCTTTATCTTTTCCCAAGCAGACTCAAAACATCTTATATTAAAAGTATTACCACACAATTTAAAATAGACAAATATGCAAACATTATTATTATTAATAATAATAATATTACTAATACTACTTATGGTAGGAAACTGGGATTGGTTGTAATTCTCACAAACTATGGTTTATTGCTTTGCAATGTGTAGAGCTGGCTTTGGGAATATAGACTTGTAAGATTACAGAAAGGCCTGTTTTTCAATTATTTGTGAGTTTTTAGAATTGATATTTGCATTCAGACAAGAATCTGTTTGAATGTTATGTCAAGTGACCCCAATCCTTCGTCGTCAGGGCAGTGTTAAATAACATTCCCTTTCACTTCTCCGTCATTTTCTTAAATTGCACCTCACAACCTTTTGGGCACAGATTGGAGGACGACTATGGAAAAGACTATAGGGAGAGAGAATATGACCGAGAGTACGAGCGAATCCAGCGAGATAAATTTCGGCGTCAAGACGACGAGCGGCGGAGGCAGAAAGACCGCTTTGAGAAAGAGAGAGTTTTCAGGAGAAATGACGACGTGAAAAAGGAGAGGGACTCCTTGCGGGAGAAAGGGAAAAGAGCCGAATTGTCAGACTACATGGGCAATGCAGAGAAGGCCACCAAGGAGGATAAAAAAGAAGAGATGGCCAAGAGGGACCGCATTAGAAACAAGGTACCAGTTCTGTCGTATGCTCTTGCAGTCACCCGTTTATTATAAGAGCAGCGTAAACTATATAGGAAAGTGAGGGCCTCGCTATTTAAGTGTCTACCTCTCTGAAGCAGACCAGTCAGGAGATGGGAGGAGTGGAGAGGGGGGGAGGCAAAGAGGTCAAATGGGGAAGGGCTTTCCTTGCCAGCTGGCTCATTTGCCTGTCTCCTTGATGAGGACTCTGAACTTGTGCCGGGATGGTTAAGGAAAGCCCAGAAACATGTCTTCTAGGACTATTTAGGGAGAGAATTAGCAAAAGGGATCAAGACATTTGTCAATATAGCTTTGTGGCAGTCAGATTGACCATAGCAAAACAGAAAAGTTAACTCTTCTCTCCAATCCTTTTTAGATAGTTCTTTTTCACCTTTCCCAAAGTTACTGGACTATATGTAAATAGCCAGGCTAAGCAATTGTGTTTGGGGAGGAAATAATGAAGAGTTTGGCAAACGTTTTTATACATCATTGAATGTTTGCCTCTTTATAGGTTGTAAGCCACCCTGAAATAAGGCGGGACAGAAATAAAGTCTCATCCATTCATATTTCAGAACAGAACATTTTTAATTTGGTCAGTGACAAACATCTGTAAATTATTTGTTTTGCTCGTTATTGTAATACTTGTTTTTCTTTGCCATTTGTCTATTTCTATGTCTATGTCTATATATCTATATATATATTTATATAGATATATACATATGCACACATATACATACATAAATCTATATATGTATCTGGCTCCCTACCTGTCCCGTCGCGACCTAGCCACAGTGGTCCAAGCCATGGTCATCTCAAGACTGGACTACTGTAATGCTCTTTACGTTGGCCTTCCTCTGTCAGTGATCCGGAGGCTTAAGCTGGTGCAGAACGCTGCAGCTTGACTGGTGGCAGGCCTACCATCTCGCTGCCACATCACGCCTGTTCTGCGTGAACTGCAATGGCTTCCAATAGAGCACCGGATCACTTTCAAAGTATTGGTCTTGACCTTCAAGGCCTTGCATGGTCTGGGGCCGGTGTACCTAAGGGACCGCCTCTCCCCATATAGTCCTACAAGACCACTGAGATCCGAATCCTTGAGCTTGCCACACAATCCTCCACTTGACCTCGACACGGAGGAGAGCTTTCAGCGCTATTGCTCCAGCATTATGGAACGCTCTCCCTCCCACCATCTGGGCACTACCCAATCTGCTAGCCTTCAGAAATGCTTGTAAAACCTTCCTGTTTGTGAGGGCATTTGGCCTAGAATAATGTGAGGGTCCTACTGTACCCGTTACTATGTAGCTTTTAAATTGGATGTGAGTTCCTAAAGTGATTTTATTGTATTTAATGTACTTTTGCTGTGCTTGCTGAGTTTTTTATTATGTTTTATTGTGTTTTAACCTCTGTGAGTCGCCCCGAGCCACATGGAAGGGGTGACCAAGAAATCAAAATAATATATATATATATATATATATATATATACACACACACACACACACACACACACATTATATTATATACATTATATTATATATTAAATGTGTGTGTGTGGCAAGGGTGTCTACTTACACAGACAGTCCAACCTCTACAAACAGGCTATTGTTCCCACTGAGCAGGAGTCACCCATGGCCCTCCCAAAACTGACATTGCACGTTACCATGAACATCTCCCAGAGCCCTGCCAATGTCCTTCATAGACGCCATACTGCCCACCACCCAAGTGAAGGCTTTCAGGCGGGGACCATTTCAGCCTAGATTTTATGTTTTTCCTCCACCAAAGACACCTCCCAGGGTTCCTTTCTCCCTCAACTGGTGTGGAATTTGCATGATCCCCGCCCACTGCTTCTCCCTTAACCCTTTCCTATGGCACACAGCAAACAGAGGAATTGATCATTCTGTAGGGGTTTGGACTGACTCCACAGGATGGAAGTTGTAGTTCACTCTTATCCAGAGAGCACTAAACCCAGCCAACAACAGATCGGGACCAAACTTGGCACACACACACTCAACAAGGCAACTGTGAATACTGACGGGTTTTTCCAGGAAGATTGCCCCAGGAATTTCGGAGCTGTAATTCAGTCTTATCCAGGGAGCACTACAGCCAGATGATGACGTGCCTGGACCAAACTTGGTGCACAAACCCAAAATGGCCAACTTTGAATACTGGCAGGGTTTGGGGAGGATTGACCCATGATTCACCCACTCCAAACTGAGAATACCTAATACCCAAAAACAAACAATGCCTTTTTCAAATAACCCGGGTATTGCTGGGTCCCCAAGCTAGGCTATAATAAAATTAAAATGTGAACGCAAAAAAGGAAATAACTTGTGCAGGAGGTGCAGCTATTGCCATGTGACCAGTACTCCAAATATCATACCTGAATGAAATATGGAACGTTACAGATGGACCTTTTATTCTCCTTGTTTCAGGACCGCCCAGCTATGCAACTCTATCAGCCTGGCGCACGGAGCCGGAGCCGGCTGTCGGCGTACGACGAAAGTCCCGCGAAGTCCCCCGACCAAGGAGCCGAGAAGAAGCCCGAGTGTGAGGCCGGCAACGCAAAGGAGGCCGAGTGATGTCCCCCACTTGCCCGCCTCTTCTCGCTCACCTGCAAGCCAAAGAGCATGAACCGTGCAGCCCAGAAGTGCCTTGGAAGAGAAGGAAGGAAGGAATACGGGGAGCCATGATGGGTGCCATCTATCTGGCTTCAGAGTCTCAATGCAGAGTCACACCCCAATGCTTGTCTTTGTCAAATGGAGGAGTGGGGGGAGGGGGCAGAAAAAGGACAAGGGGAAGGAGACTGCCTCTTTTGTGAAGGCGTTGACACCCTAATATAAGTCGGGGGCTCAGAATAGTGCCCCAAGTTCTGTCTTTTCAGAGAAAAAGCCACAAATGAGTATTTGCACTTAAAATACCGCCACTTTGGCACCTCGTTGGTTGGCGCCTCCGCCATGGCAGTGCGTCGTATGCCGAGGGGAGGCGCAAGAGGTTTTTTTAGTTGAGACAGTTTGCTATGCAAGTGTGGGGGGACACCTATGGGGTTTTTTTCATTCAAAATTTGTGAGGCTGGAATGAAATAGCTACGCTTTAAGCTGGATATAAAAAGAGGATGTTTCGAGCAACATCTCCCCATGTAACATCATTTATTTTCAAGGGAATCTCTGTAGTTGATTGTTGTCCCTGCTTGTTTATCTCTTGTTCTTTTCCTAATGCTCTACTTCTGTTGTGCATTACATTCCTTGATGCATTAAAGCAGCCTTCCCAGCTCAAGCCTTTGGATGTAGCAGACTAATGCCTATCCCCTGATCTTTGCATATAGAATAAACTAAGCATTGTAGTCGAGAACATCTGAGGAAAGTGGCAGCAGAACAGGCAGGAATGATGCAGCCTTCCCTTTCCTTTGTTATCGGACATTAAAGCTCCCAGCAGTCATTGGTGGGGAATGCTGGGAATTATATGGACGGCTGTGTGATACTTACCCTTGTATTACTAACTAGAACATCCAGAAAGAAGTATTGTGGCTCTTCCTGTTAATACAACACAGCTATTTTGTACTAAATAAAACTTAAGATGCCATTTAAAAAAACTCATTTTGGAATTTGTTGTTGGGTGAGAAAGAAAATACATCCGGTCTTCTGTGTCGATTGTATCCGAAACCGTGTGACGAGGGGCCGCTTCTCCCCAAACAGACCCACTAAGAAAATCCAACAAATGCTACGCAAGGACAAGAAGGATCCTCTCCCCTCTGCGTACGTACCATGCAGCTCTGGAAGAGTTTACATAGCGACCCCCAAACGCAGCAGCATTGCCCAAACACGAATCAAGGGACATAAAAGTCACTGCAGACTAATTCAACCAGAGACGTCAGCCATAGCAGAGCACCTGAGGAACCAATCTGGACATTTGGAGAACACAAATACTGGACCACTATCACAACCACAATGTTCAGACTACACAGAGAAGCCATTGGAATACACAAGCATGTGGACAGTTTCAACAAACTTAATGTCAAGGGGAAACCTTTACCTTTGCTAAGTGAACTCGAGACTCCATTGCCGCTCAGCGGGCGCACCTTCGATCGTTTGCAACTGCTGGACGCAGCAGCTGTCGATGAGATGCTGGTTGCAGCTAGACCAACTACATGCTCCCTCGATCCCTCTTCCTGGCTAGTTAGATCTTGTCGGGAGGGGTTACGAGACCCCCTGTGTAGGATATTTATTTATTTATTTATTTATTTACTATTTTTATATCCCACCCTTCCTACTGCTAGTTAGAATCTTGTTATAATATCACGAGGGGTATTATACTGTGTTACAATACAACACCACCAATACAAAATGCATATACCACATACCATACGTAATCATACTATTATTACCTCCTATAACATAATACAATAATTAACAGCTCCCTTGAGCAAGGAGTGTTTCCAGGGGGGTTGAAAGAGGCCATGGTAAGACCGCTACTGAAGAAACTGAATTTAGATCCTTCGGTTCCCTCCAGTTACCGCCCAGTCTCAAACTTGTCGTTTCTGGGCAAGGTGATTGAGAGGGCAGTAGCGGATCAGTTGCAACAGTTCTTAGATGACACAGCTGGACTTGATCCCTTCCAGTCCAGCTTCCGTATTGGGCATGGGACGGAGACCGTGCTTGTCTCCATTACAGACCGACTTCGCTTCCAGCTCGACCAGGATGGGTCAGCGCTGCTTGTGTTGTTAGATCTCACAGCAGCTTTTGACACGGTAGATCATGCATTACTGACCCACCGTTTAGCCGTGACAGGAGTTAGGGGGATTGCCCTTAAATGGGTGGCCTCCTTTCTCCAAGATCGGGGACAATGTGTGGAGGGGTGGCTTCTGGGAGACTCCCTTTAAGTTGTGGGGTCCCCCAGGGTGCCATCCTTTCCCCTTTATTGTTTAATATCTATATGCATCTACTGGCCCAACTGGTTCACGATTTTGGTCTGGAGTGCCATCAGTACGCTGATGACACCCAGCTGGTGCTGAGAATGGATGGCAGGCTGGATACCGTACCCGATAGTTTCCATCAATGCCTTGAAGCTGTGACTGGATGGCTGTGTGCCAGCCGGTTGAAGGTGAAGACAGAGATCCTATGGCTGGGTCGCCCTGGGTTAGGTGGGAACTGGTTTTAAGCCCGTCTTCAGTAAAAAGCCTGGGGGCCCAATTGGACCCGCTGCTATCGATGGAGACGCAAATCTCCACGGTATGCAGGACTGCGTTTTTCCATCTACGACAGGCTAGGCAGCTGGCTCCCTACCTGCCCAGGAACGACCTGGCTATGGTGATCCAGGCAACGGTCATCTCGAGACTGGACTACTGTAATGCCCTCTACATTGGCCTTCCCTTGTCAGCAATCCAGAAACTCAAGCTGGTGCAGAATGCTGCTGCTCAACTGCTGGTGGGAGCACCTGCACGAGAGCATATGACACCTATTCTGCAACAACTGCACTGGTTACTATTAGAGTACCAGATTGTTTTCAAGGTGCTGGTATTGACCTTTAAGGCCTTGTATGGTCTAGGGCCGATGTACCTGAGGGACCGCCTTACCTGTACGTTCCCCCGAGATCACTGCGCTCGGAAGAGCAAAATCTTTTAGTAGTTCCATCTATCCACTCCTGCCGCCTGTCAACAACCAGGAACTCAATGCCAGAGGAAGTCCGTGCCATCAAGGAATTGGCCCCGTTTCGGAGAGCCTGCAAGATGACCCTTTTTAGGCAGGCCTTTCATCTAAATGGCTCCTGATAAGGCTGTCCAAGTCCCTGAATTTTATGTAGATTGTTCTTGTTTTTACGCTCTGTTTTATATTGTTATTAAATTGAAATGTTGCTGTTTTACTAATTGATTTTATGTAAACCGCCCCGAGCCTGCTGGAAGGAGCGGTATATAAAAATGAACAATAAATAAATATATTATCATATTATATTATTGTATTATTATATTATCGTTATTATTATAGTATATATTACATTATTGCACTATCTTCAGTATTTTATTATACTATTACTATATTATAGTATATATTATGATCCTAGATTATTATTATAGTGGGCATTATTACTATGTTGTTGACTATTTATTTACTTACAGCAGTCTTTCTCAACCAGTGTGCCGTGGCACACTAGTGTGCCGTGACGGACCTCCTGCTGTGCCGCAAGAAAAGCTCTCTGCCCCCCTTCCTCCCCCCCTCCTGCTGAATTCCTGCTGCTTGGGGGAGGAGGAAGGGTCGGGCAGTGGCGAAGAAAAAGAAGAAGGGACTGGGGCGCCGCCTCCTTCGGCCATTTCCCCAGCCAGCCTCCAATCCGCCATGACTCTCGCCCCTCGCTCGCTGAAGCCGCGTGGAGGAGGAGCCCCGCCCACTGAAGCCCGTCCACCGCTCATTCTCCTCCTCTGTAGGAGAGCTGAAGCTGGGGGAGGGGGCGGGGCATGGCGCAGCCTGTAGGAGAGCTGAAGCTGGGGGGAGGGGTGGGGCATGGCGCGGCCTGGCTCTGCCCCCTCCCCCGGCTTCGGCACTCCCAGCAGCTGCTCCAGCCTTGAGGGGACAGTGCCAAGCCAGCATTGTGCTGGCTCTGGTACCGCTGGCTTGGCACTGCCCCCTCAAGGCTGGAGCAGCTGCTGGGAGAGGTGAAGCCGGGGGTAGGGGGCGGGGCATGGCACAGCCTGGCTCCGCCCCTCCCCGGCTTTGGCACTCCCAGCAGCTGCTCCCAGCAGGCCACCAACCCCAGTTCTTTACTGTATTAGAGTGTCATTTTGTGTCATTTTGGTTGGTGGTGTGCCCCTGGATTTTTTTAATGTTAAAAGTGTGCCGCGGCTCAAAAAAGGTTGAGAAACACTGACTTACAGTATTTATATTCCACCCTCCTCACCCCGCAGGGGGCTCAGGGTGGATCACAATGTACGTATACATGTCAAACATTCAATGCCATAGACATACAACATATATAGACAAACAGGCAATTTAAACTTTACGAGGGTATGCTCATATTCCGGCCACTGGGGGAGCTGTTGCTTCACGGTCCACTTGTGACACTGAGGCTTTGATGGAGTACTTCTACATTCTTTTGCCTGCTGCTGGAGATTTTTACGGTGTCGTAAATTAGTTAAATTAGCCTCTTCGCATAAAGCGGTACCTAAATTTCCTCCTTGACAGAGGCAACTGTCTTTCGGGCAGCAAAGGTCGACAGCAGGCTAGACAAATGGTCGGGAGCTTACTCCGACACAGGCTGGCTTCAAACTCATGGCCTTTTGAACAGTGGTGATTTAATGCAGCTGACTCCAAGCAAACTGCAATATTAATATTGTCCTCAAAAAACCTGGAAAGACAAATTTTGAAAAATCTTTCCCTGCTTGTAGTATGGGTTAATCCAGTGTTTCCCAACCAGTGTGCCGTGAGCGATCATCAGGTGTGCCGTGGGAAATTGGGACCTCCAATACCCTTTCTTCCCCCTCCTGCCGAACACTTTTTCTTCTCCACTCGGGCTCCCTTCTTCCCAGCCTCGCTCTGCTCGCTTTGCCATGCTTTGCTCTGGGGCAAGTCTGCACAGTAGCGCCCGCACGGGTCACGTCTTCCTCCCTCCCTGAACACGCTCACGCTGCCCCCTCGGATCAAAATGGCGGCAGAAGCGGCAGTGTAGAAGAAAAAGTAAGGGGGGGAGAGAAAGGGTGCGAAGTGGGAGGGGGAGGAAGAGGTCTCTGTCGAAAGCTGGCAAACTTGGACCTTCCAGGTGTTTTGGACTCCAACTCCCACCATTCCTAGCAGCCTCAGGCCCTTTTCCTTTTCCCCCCTCAGCCACTTGAGCAGGAAAGGGCCTCAGGCTGTTAGGAATGGTGGGAGTTGAAGTCCAAAGCACCCAGAAGGCCGAAGTTTACCTGTTGCCTGTTTTAGAGACCTTAAAGCGGTGAGCCTCCTTCCAACATTGTGATTCTGGATAGAAAACAAACAACATAACATAACATTGTTTGAGTCCACAGTGCTCTCTGGGTGTAGGTGAACTACAACTTTCAAACTCAAGGTCAATTCCCAAGCAAACCCTTTCAGTACTTTCTGTTGGTAATGAGAGTTCAATATGCCAAGTTTGGTTCAATTCCATTGTTGCAAGAGTTCAGGATGCTCTTTGTTTGTGTGTTAGCTATAAATCCCAGAAACTGTAACTCCCAAATGTCGAGGTCTATTTTTCCAAACTCCATCTGTGTTCACATTTGGGCATATTGAGTATTCATGCCAAGTTTGGTCCTGATCCAACATTGTTTGAGTGCACAGTGCTCTGGATATGGGTGAACTACAACTCCAAAACTCAAGGTCAATTCCCAAGCAAACCCTTTCAGTACTTTCAGTCTTTCGGCCATTCCTGCCAGGATATCTATGTTGTGTTCATCAAAACAGGCCCAGGTTTCACACTGAGTGTATAAATACATTTAAGAACATATTAGCTATATGTATGACTGTGTTAGAGTGTCATTTTGTGTCATTTTGGTTGGTGGTGTGCCCCAGGATTTTGTAAATGTAAAAAATGTGCTGCGGCTCAAAAATGGTTGGGAAACACTGGGTTAATCAACCAACCAGGAGTGCTGAGGCGCTGCAGTGCCTACTGGAGGCGCAAGGGGTCGCTGCGCCTTTACGCTCTGCAGCCTTTTGAGGGAGCGTCTAGCCTAGCAGCTTCCAGTCTCGGCTTCCTTCTCCCGTCATCCCTTGCGCGACTTCCTTTTCCTTTCAGCCATTGGCGTTGGCGGCAGAGCTGCGGGCATGGTGAGTTAATCCGTGGCAATCCTCCTCCGGGGTTGGTTCCCCGGAGTCCGTGATCTGGTTTCCGCCTTCCTGGGTCTTTCCACGAGAGGGATCGTGATGAATTGTGGGGCGGGGGGGACCCCACGAGTGGGTAAAAGTGGGTAAAAGCCCCCCCCCCCCCATTAATACGCCAGGGCCTGGCTTCAAGGGCCCTCCCGCATGGTTTTGCTTCTGGAAACATCATAGGGATTCTACAGCGTTGTATCCACTGCCCTGACCTAATTCTGACCCTGGGATTTGTAGTTTCACAAGGCCTTGGGTTTTTATTGACAAATAAGGCTGGTGCCCCACCAAACTACACATCCCAGGCTCCCACAGCATAGATCCGTGGCCACAAATGGTGTTAATTCTATAGAATCGCACGGCCATTGTATTGGAATGTACTAATATTATATAGTATATTATTATTGTACAATGATTATTATAGTATAGATTATTTACTTACAGTATTTATATTCCGCCCTTCTCACCCCCGCAGGGGACTCAAGGCGGATCACAATGCACGTATACATGACATTATTACAGTATAGTGTTATAGTACAATGTAATCTATCTATTACATATAATAAAAGTCAGTGTTTGTGGGCGGGTGGGCCGAGCGACGGGAGGAATATGTGCCAGCGTTTCGATTGGCTGCCACTCTGGGATTATTTGCATAAATGGCTCTGACTGGCCAGCCTCAGAACTCCAACCCTCTAAGGCATCAGGCAGAGGAGATTGGTTGCCACTGAGGGAAAATTTGCATAACTGACTCCGCATGGCCAACATTCCAACATCAAAATCTCAAAGGTGCCAGAGAGTGCACTTTAAAGAAAAGGCTTCCTTCAGCTGATTTAACAAACTAGGCCTCCGCCTGATTTGGCAGTAAGGCTTCCTCTACTTGATTTTCCAGACTAGGCCACAACCAGATTTGACAGTAAGGCTTCCTCTACTTGATTATCCTGACTAGGCCACAACCAGATTTGATAGTAAGGCTTCCTCAACTTTATTTTCCTGACTAGGTCCACAACAATGACAGAACAAGACCAAACTTGGCCCACAGACACACCCCCCCCCCAAGATGCACTCTACATCTTGGTGCAGTTTGAGGTAGGATGCACCATGGATGACGGAAATTGCAGCACTTTAACTCACTTGCTTAGAGCACAGTGGCCCACACCAATGACGGATCAGGACCACACTTGCCACACAGAGGCCCAATGCAATACCGAGCTTGACACACAGGGCCCCTATGACCCACTCTACATTCTACTGCCGTATGGAGAAGAGTGGGACTTGAGGTACCTCCCTGGATTATGGGATTTGTAGTACTTTCAAAGCCTTCATTTCCCACAGACCACTGCAGCCCTGAACAAAGACCTAAAAAGACTACACTTGGGACCCTGTGCCCCCATGACCCAGTCTCCATCCTTCTACAGTTTACAGGAGGGTGGACCATGGATGATGGGACTTGAACTACCAAAGACCAACCTTGGCACACAATGCCTTTCTCAAATAACCTGGGCACCGCCGGGTCCCCAAGCTAGTATATAATATTAATATTGTGCTATGGCAATAATATAATCTATTGTATTTACATTTTACTTGTAAGCCACTCTGAGTCCCCTCTTCGGGGTGAGAAGGGCGGCATATAAGTGTCGTAAATAAATAAATAATATAGACATATGATATTTATGATACTATAATGTAATACTAATAGTAAGATGAAAGAATAGCAAGTTATTTATTTATTTAAAACTTATATCCCAATCTTCTCTACCTCTGTAGAGGGACTCAGACCGGCTATTATATTTATTATATAAATATAATTAAATACTAACATATACACAGTATTCCCTCACTTATTGCTGGGGTTAGGACCTCTCGCAATGTAGGCATGCTCTATTTTAATATTTATACATTATTTCAGTAGTTATACACTATTCTAAGTCTTTATAAACTTAAAATAAAGTGAAGGAAAGGCCCTTCAAGGCTGGAGGGAGGGAGGACTGAGGAGGAGGGAAAGCGCCTTGGAGAGTGGCGGCGGCAAAACCCCACAAAACAGCAAAATACCATGATATATATTTTAAACCAATATTTTTGAAATCAATGAAACAGCGAGTCTGCAATAAGCGAAGTAGCGAGGGAGCACTGTATTATAATGTAATACTAATATACATATAAATGTCGTAAATAAATAATAGTACTATGAAAGAATAGCAATATACTGTAAATATAATAAATACTAACATATATATGTATATAATATTAGTAAGGTAGTCTATATCCTACAATTCATGATATAGTACTATATAATACTAATAGTATATAATGGTAGTTATTATATCTTATGGTATAATAATATAGTCAATCTGCTATATAAATAAAAATATAATGTTCGTTTGTGGGATTAATAAAACTCAAAAACCACTGCTGAATTGACACCAAATTTGGACACAATACACTTACCAGGACGAGTGACCATCACTCATAAAAACACTGAAAAACACAGCAAAATAGACTTAAAAGGCCAAAAAAACCCTACCCATAACAATACATGCGCAAAACCACACATATACACACACGTGCATATATAGACATATATTCTCTCTCTCTCTCTCTCTCTCTCTCTCTCTCTCTCTATATATATATATATATACACACACACACACACACACAAAACACATATACACAGACTGGGCCATAGCAACGCATGTTAGGGGACGGCAAGTATATAAATAAAAATGTAACGTTTGTTGTGGGATTAACATAACTCAAAAACCACTGAATGAATTGGCACCAAATTTGGGCACAATACATCTATCAGGCCAATGAGTGACCATCAGTCATAAAAACACTGAAAAACACAGCGGAAGAGGCTTAAAAATCAAAAAAGGAAAATTACAACGCATTTGCAAAATTTTATATATATATACGCACACAAACACAAATATATACACATAGATATACACATATACACAGACTGGGCCACAGCAACGCGTGACAGGGGAGAGCTAATTATATATATATATATATATATATATATATATAATTTGATGTATAATAATATATTGATTGGACCCCCCGGTGACGCAGTGGGTTAAACCTCTGAGCTGCTAAACTTGTTGGCCGAAAGGTCGCAGGTTCGAATACGGGCAGCGGCGTGAGCTTCCGCTGTCAGACCTAGCTTCTGCCAACCTAGCTGTTTGGAAACATGCAAATGTGAGTAGATCAATAGACACCACTCCGGCGGGAAGATAACGGCGCTCCAAGCAGTCATGCCAGCCACATGACCTTATTTATTTATTTATTATTTCAGCTTGTATACCACCCTTCTCAATAGGCTTAGGGTGGTTCACAACACAGACATAAAACATAATCACAAAACAGCATTAAAACACAATAAAAGCAATTTTTACTAATACAAAGAGGATGAATTAAGCGAGGCATCTAAAGGTTGAACGCCTGCCAGAAGAGGTTAGTCTTCCAAGCTCTCCTGAAGGAGGACAAGTCTTATTGCTTGGACTTCCTCTGGTAAGACATTCCATAAGTTAGGTGCTGCTACTGAAAAGGCACGCTGTCTCGTAGATGTCAAACGACAGGTTCTGACCGATGGAACTTCTAGGAGATTTTGGTCCTTGGACCGTAGTGATCTCTGGGGAATATGCGGGGAGAGGCGGGCCTTCAAGTACGCTGGCCCCAGATATACTATGCAAGGCCTTGAAGGTTAACACCAACACTTTGAAAGCAATCCGGTACTCGATAGGAAGCCAATGCAAATGCTTGGAGGTGTCTTATGGTCAACGCCGGCTCTTTGGCTTAGAAATGGAAATGAGCACCAACCCCCGGAGTCTCTCCCGAAGGAGACTCAAGGCAGCTTAACATGAAAGTATTGGCATAAATTTAAAATAGAGAAATATCCAAACATTTGGACAGGATTAAAACACATTAATATGAATGCTGACTTCTAAACACGTGCCTTTTCTCTCTCCAGTCATCCCACAAGACCTTCAAGATCAAGCGCTTCCTGGCTAAGAAGCAGAAGCAGAACCGGCCGATTCCCCAATGGATCCGGATGAAAACAGGCAATAAGATCAGGTAAAGGCACTGCTTTGTGTGGCAAAGGTTGGATATCCATAACGCCGCAGCCAGACTCATTACTGGGTCATCAGTGAGGGATCACATTTCCCCCATTCTTAAAGAACTTCACTGGCTGCCCCTAGAGTTCAGAGCCCTTTACAAACTCCTGGTGCTCACCTTTAAAGCCCGGCACAACATTGGGCCTTCCTATCTGAGTGACCGGCTGACGGCCCAATGCAGCGAGAGGCCAGCACGCTCCATCAACGGTGACCGCCTGACTACCCCTGGAGTGCGGGAGGCTAGACTGGCGGAAACTCGGCGGAGAGCCTTCTCCGTCGCGGCCCCTTCGACTTGGAACTCACTGCCGCCCACCCTCAGAGCCTCTCCGACTCTATCTGGATTCCGGCCAGCCTTGAAGACCTGGCTCTTCCGCCTAGCGTTCGGGACTGGCTCGGTACCCTGGACTACCTGAGCCACCCCTCCTGTTCATATTCCATGTTTTTAAACTGTTGTACATTGTTCACCCTAGGGTTTTAACTGTTGTAAGTCGCCCGGAGCACCGCCGGTGGAGGGCGACTCACAAATATTAAAGTATTATATTATTATTATTATTATATTATTGGCTTCGAGGAGGAATAAACGGCAGCATCCGGAGCCAGATAATGGGGTTGCCATACTACAAGTTCCATCCGATGTGCCCTGTTCTCGAAGTGCAGGGAATCAAGCCTTTTAGAAAGTAGTGTTGATCTCATACTTTGGCAATTCAGTTAGGACTGAATGTGGAAAGCAAGAATGATATTGATGTACTCCTAGATGTACTCCATCGTGACACTATTTGTTGTCTGATCGGTGTGTAAACATCCTGGGTTCCAAGGCCTTTCCATGATAGACCTGGAAGTATTTTCTTTCCAGGTCTATCGTGGAAAGGCCTTGGAACCCAGGATGTTTACACACAGAGAAAATAATGCTTTTCCCAGATGGTATGTGCATTTCCTCATTGGCACCCAGTTATCTCCCTTTTTGAAATTGCCGTTAGTTTCCTTTGAGAAACCTTTCTTCCCCATATTCATCCACTAACAATGTCTCATAATTAAGATCTCCATTTCCAAAGCAGACTGCAATTGCAGTGCTTCCTTCCGTGGGAGCCCTGCCATGTCCCTGCTGAGAGTAACCAACGCTGTTCCCTGGGATTCGATCTCGCCTCTTTCCTGGCGAAACCCGTCTCCTTAGAGCAGTGACAAGCATTGTGAGGAACACTGAGGAATGTAAAATCCGTGAAATGTCTTGTTTGTTTTTTTCTTTGGGGGAGCTCATCTTGCATTCCCTTTCCACCCTGATGGAAATGTATCCTTTCCATTTACATCCCTTTTATTATGGTGGAAAGATCATTGAAACTTCTTTAAGAGAGCAGAAAGCAGATTGTGAGGTTGTGTCGTAATTAAATAAAAGCTCAGACATTACAGTATTTAATGCACTGTCGAAGGCTTTCATGGCCGGAATCATTGGGTTATGAGTTTTCCAGGCTGTATGGCCATGTTCCCAAAGCATTCTCTCCTGACTTTTCTCCTGATAGCCAGGTGTCATCTGGCTATCAGTACTAAAAAAAACTTTAAAATCATAACAGTAATAAAGAAGAACACTAAAAAAACAGAGGAATTCCAGACAAGAAACAATTAGGGCTAGCTAATCACTTCCCAATAAAGCAGGGCTGCCCAGGAAGTCAATCGCGATCGACTGGTCGATCCCAGGACCGAAGGTGGTCGATCCCAGCTGGATTGGGGCGCTTCTGAGGGGCGGAGCCATGCCGCCAAGCCCCGCCCCTCCCCAGCTACAGCGCTACCATAGCTTCTTCAGCCTTGAGGAGGGTATGCCAAGCCAGTAGTGGCTAGCCACTACTGCTATGCCACTAGTGGCTTGGCATACCCCCCACCCCTCCCCCAGCTACAGCTCTACTCTGGAGAAGCCAGTGTGGTTAGCTATGCCACTACTGCTGGCATACCCTCCTCTACTCTGGAGAAGCTGTGGTAATGCTGTAGCCAGAGCGGGGAGGGGACGGAACCAGGACGCACCAGGCCCCGCCCCGGCTCCGCCCTTGTCTCTCTCGGTAGACCTTTCTGACTTGATTTTATTATAAGTAGCTCTCATGCTGAAAAAGTGTGGGCACCCCTGCAATAAAGGATTTCCCCAGGCAGTAAGAAGCCAGACCTTGAAACTGCTAGGCCATTAAATGCTAATTAAGGTGGCCAATTGAAACATTCACACCTACCTCAAGCAGACAAGAGTTCTTTCTCCCACTCTGGACATTATCCCACAGATATATAAACCCAATTTTCCCAGTTTCCAACTGACTTTAGAACCTCTGAGGATATCTGCCATAGATGCAGGCAATACGTCATGGCCATACAGCCCAGAAAATACACAACAACCCATTACAGTATTTGCATAGCAGAGAACCCTATTATATGCATCGCATTTTAGTTTAGACTCCCTTACGTAGTCCGTGAGTTTTTACCATTAGATAATACTTTGTAGAAGTGCCATTAAAACTTAATTAAGATCTCTGTTGATTAAATGTTAATCAGTGTGGTAATATTGAGTTCATGGCTCAGTTTTCTGGATCAGACTGATGAACCTCCTTTTACAGAGGACATAAGGAACGAAAAAATGAAATGTGTTTTCGAGTACAGGTTGCCCCTGAGTTACAAACATCCAACTTACAAACTACTTCTAGTTAAGGATGGGGCTGAAACAACAGGAAGTGATGGACATCTAGCTTTAAGAGTCATTATCATGGGGGAAAGGCCACTCCATTGAAGTTTTATTCCCAATCCTTATTTCCACAACTTTTCCAAAATTCACAGGGACAGAAAGTGAGGGAAAATCTGAACAGGGGTACGGGCAGCAACACAAACACCACAGGGGTGTACACCCTTCCCTATGCTATCTAAAGTGTGTGTGTGTGTAAATTCCCGTTAAATATGTCCCGGCTTGCAAACAAATTCAACTGAAGAGCAAACCTACAGAACCAGTCTTGTTCATAACTTGTGGACTGCCTATATTGCCTTTTAGTTCTTGGAAATCTCACAGCCCCCTTTGGTAACTCAATACCAAGGTTGGGAGATGCACAGGAGTGTTTACAAACAGACCTCTAAAAGTGGTAGTAACCTCAGAAGACCATAGTAACTCCTGTAGATTTTGATAACCAATAATATCCATAGAAAGACTGTATTGTAATCTATTTAGGAATGCTTCTAAGATGAGAACTACTAACCAGTGTTGATATTTCAATATCAGGGTGATAAGATTGCAACACTGTGCAGCTGCACGCCATATTTTAAATAATTGAAGCTTCAAGAAGTAGCTTGGAGAGTTGTAGGTTTTTTGGGCTGAATGGCCATGTTCTAGATCAGGGGTGCCCACACTTTTTCAGCATGTGAGCTACTTATAATAAAACCAAGTCCGAAAGATCTACCTACCTCCTCTAGGCTGGAGAGGGGTGGGGCCGGGGCTTGGCATGGCCTGGCTCCACCCCCTCTGGCTTCATTAGAGCGGACCCCGACCCCTCCCCTCTGGCTTTGGAGCTCCCAGCAGCTTCTCCAGGCTTGAGGATGGCAATGCCAAGTCAGTGGTGACATAACTAGCACAAGTCTGTCTTGGCACTGCCATCCTCAAGCCTGGAGAAGCTGCTGGTAGAGCGGAAGCCAGAGGGGGGCGGAGCCAGGCCGCACCAAGCCCCGCCCCTCCTCTGTCTTTGGAGCTCCCAGCAGCTTCTCCAGGCTTGAGGATGGCAATGCCAAGCCAGTGGTGACATAACTATGCACACTGGCTTGGCATTGCCATCCTCAAGCCTGGAGAAGCTGCTGGTATTGCCGGAGAGAGGGGCAGAGCCAGGCCGCACTAAGTCCCGCCCCTCTCCTCTGGCTTTGGAGCTCCCAGCAGCTCTCCAGGGGATGGGGCTTGGCACCACTGGCTTGGCATTGCCATCCTCAGCCTGGTTCCGGGAAGCCCAGCCTGGTTCCGCCCCTCTGAGAAGCGCCCCATTTGGCTGGGATCGACCTACTTCGGTCCCGGGATCGACTGGTCGATCGCGATCAACTTCCTGGGCAGCCCTGTTCTAGAAGCATTCTCTCCTGACGCTTTGCCTGCATCTGTGGCAGGCATCCTCAGAGTTTGTGAGGTTTGTTGGAAACTAGGAGAATTGGGTTTATATATCTGTGGAAGGTCCAGGGTGGGAGAAAGAGTACATTGCAATAGAATAAACCCGATGCAGTCAAGGCACAGATAACTGTTACCAGGTCAGAATGGCTCAGGAAAGGTTATAGCTGGGGCACTAAGTAACTGTGCAACTGCAAAAGCCTGGAAGAGCTACTTTTGTTAAAATAGTACGCCAAACATTCCTTGCATGCGGACATTTCTGTTTTCAACCCAGCAGAAGAGCCATTCTTGGAAACATAAGATGCTTGGTAGAAATACACTGGAGGGAGAGAGGGCAGAATGGTGTGGGAAAGCCACCCTTGCTCGGCTCGCAGCTGGGAAGCCCTTTGTAAAGGCTGGGTGCCGCGCATGAATTCCAAGCGGGGTCCCTCTTGGCTTGGTTGGGGCCGGTTTTCAGGTCTGCCGGGCCGTGCCTTGCGTACTAATGCCGCTCCTTTTGTTCCAGGTACAACTCCAAGCGGAGGCACTGGAGGAGGACCAAGCTGGGCCTGTGAGGAGCTCCCAAGCCCCAGAATGGCCCCTTTCGACCAATCCGCCACAGCTCTTATTTTTCAGGGCTGAACGCTGTCAACATATTGTGCAGTTTTCCTTTCTTTCCTGAAACTATTTTTGAGTTTTTTCCCCCCCAAGAATTAAAACCAAATAATGGGGACCTTTGTGTTTGGCGTTTTCTGTCCTTCGGTTCCCAAGCCTCCCATCCATACCCCCGTGAAGAAAGAGGCTCATTAATAAACATGAGATAAAGCGCACTCTCGCAAATGAGCGCTTCTGCTTAGGTTTCCTGCTTACGCTGGCTCTACGCGGTTGAGAGGGAAGAGTTGGCAGTCAGACAAAGGAAGGGTGAATGGCTGCAAATTCGACATCGATTCCCTGCAAAGCTGGGGCTCCCAAATGTGCTTTTGTGGACGAATGGCTTGAAACCAGCCGAAAAAGCACCGGTAGATAGGAAAGGTGTGCAGAGGTGAGGGCAAAGTAAAAGAGATGGGCTGCAGGCCTTAAAAAGCAAGAAATAAAATAACACAATGGTGAGAAAGGGAGGTAGCTTTGCTGTGCATTTGTGTATGCTCACATTGTGAAAGGGGGAAGTGTTGGTTTTGCTTCCCTTCCCTTTAAAAGCTGTGCAGAGTCAATAACACTGTGCAAGACGGTTTTTGTTCCCGGTTTCTAAATGTCATTTCCTAATTGGTTCTATCATAAAACAGATAGTTTATTAAACTGGAAACACTTTGTGGGAGGGACATCATCCTGCAGCACATTTTACTATAGTTTTTCCATGAATACCTCGACCCATTCAACCTAGTTTGTAGCAGCCACAAAAACAAAGTTTCTGGAGTGGAAACAACTAGTTCCAAAGTAAGAACTGCACAATTAAACAAAAAATAACACTTTCAAACCAGGAGTAACATGTTTGAAGTAGTGGAATCGCTACTTCGGAAAGGAAACTGGACTACTAAGAAAAGATGGCAAACATCCCTTACCCTAAAGTTGTCGTAAGTAGAGTCCAGGTATTGTAGTTTAGTGGGAAATGGCCCTCCAGGATCTCCGCAAAGCTTTCTTTCCCAGAAACCAATTAATGGGACTTTTTAGCAAGAGGCAAAAGGGGCTTGAGCTCCTTTACATTCAAAACATGAGCTCTATCACTGAACGACAGTATTATTAGTACAATTATTTACATGACATTTTCTCTCTTGATAGAAAATGTAAAGGTTTCCCCTTGATCTAGTTGTGTCCGACTGGGTGGTAGTGCTCATCTCAATTTCTACGCTGAAGAGCCGGTGCTGTCCATAGCACCTAGGTCATGTGACCTGCATGGACACCATTCCTGCTGTAGCTGTATTTACTCACATTTGTGTGTTTTGAAACTACTAGGTTGGCAGAAGCTGGGGCTAACCGCGGGAGCTCACCCTGCACCCTAGAGTCGAACTGCCAACCTTTTGGTCAGCAGGCTTGGCGGTTTAACCTGCTGCGCCATCAAGGGGCCTTATTTAATGCTATATAATACTAATATTGTGCTCTGCTAATATACATATATTGATAATATAATGTAATAATGCTATAGGAGCCTGGGATGTGTAGTTTGGTAAGGACAGTGGGAGCTCACTCTGCTCCCCAGTTTCAAACCACCAATCTTTCAATCAGCAAGTTCAGCCGCTTCAACCTGCTGCGCTACTGGGGGCTCCTGATCGAGATTATGGAGAAGTTAATTGGTGGGGCTTCTTTGAATCCTTTCAATGTCTGCACAGAACTAAAGTTCACATTTTGACATCTAAATGATGGCTCCTTTCAATTTTAGCAGGAACATTTTGAGAATACATCCTTACCAAGTTTGTAAAGAATTGTCACGGAGGCAAGAAAGCGTATTTACTTTTGGGCGCATTGGCTCCTCAATGTTTGCTTTGGTCTTTGGTATATATGGCTATGAGTTATTATAATAATCTCCCTTCCAATTTCTACCTGAAAGGACTCTTGCAGAGCCTCTTTTGTGTTTCGGGCTTGGCACTCGATCCAAAAAGGAAAGGGCTGCCATTGGCTGAACCGGAGGGAGGAATTGCAGCCAACCTTAATCTAAGAGACTTATCTGGCCGTGTTATTAAGCTCAGTAAATAAGATCATAGTAAATAAGATCATACCGTTGCAACTATGAAATGGTTCCCTGGTTTCTGTGGAAGGTAACGATTGAGTATTTGCAATGCTAGAGGATTAAAAAAAGGAGGGACACGTCCCATATTAAATGTTCCAATACACTGGCTCTTTTGTTATGCTGGAGCGCTCGCATTCCCCTTCAAATACATCACCTCTGAAAACGAATCAGATGGGAATCATTGAGACATAACTCTGTTTCTCCAACATCAAGACATTGTTTTTATTTGAAACTGCAAATCGCATTGAGAAACTTTTGAAGGAGTGCTGAAATCATTTTCATTTCCTTTTTCATAGCCCAAAACAATTTGTACTTCCCCCATTGCATCCGTGGGGGGGAGAAGAGTGGGTTATCTTTTAGTAACAAATATGTGCTTGGTGCCACACAAGATTTGGTGACTATTTCAATGCCTATTGTGACAATTTGTCAATAGACTTCTAGGTGGAACCCGCCTCTGCTTTAAATTACCATCCTATCACACCGAAGCATCCCTGAGAAGACGGCTTTCAATTTGAAATCTCTACCAAACACACATTTTTATTTCCTTGTGTTTGGTAGTACAGTAGAGGTCTCACTTATCCAACATAAACAGTCAGGCAGAACATTGGATAAACGATAATGTCGGATAATATGGAGTGTCCTGCTACCAATCCGACAAGGTGCTAGACACCTAGAATACTAACAATGGACTCAAAGAGTTAAGGCAAGGCAATGCCTTGGGGCTAGAGGGGCCCAGCAGGAAGTGCTGTCTTAATCCTCTTTCCTGTGAAGCTTAGGTGGCCAAAAGCTTCTGTTGTCCTTTGGACTGTGGATATAATAATACTGCTAAATGCAGCAGCTAAGAATGCCTGTTTTGGATTGCTTGGCCTAGGATTACCAAGCCACTGTTCTCTGTAATTATGCTGCAGAAAAAAGGAGGAGTCCAGCAAAGGAGCTCCTTACAGGAAATGGAATAGACCAACTAAGGCTGGCCTCTAGGGCAGGGGTGCTCATTAGGTAGCTCGGGAGCTACTAGTAGATCTTCGGCCCCCTTCCAGGTGATCTTCGGGCCTCACCAGCCAGATGGGGTGCTCCTGCCATGCGCGCGCTCACCCTGTGTGCACGCACACTCCTGCTGCTGGCTTCCGCTCTCGCGGTGCTTCTTTCGCCTGCGGGGCATTTCAGGAAGAAGGAAGCACGAGGCGGGGCCTCTGGAGGGAGTGCCCTGCCTCTCTCGTCCAGAAGCAGCTGTGCAGCCTCCGTGGCCGGCGAGACAGGCAGGGCGGAGTGCTCCCTCTGGATGTCCCGCCTCGTGCTTTCTCCTTCCTGCAATGCCCCGCAGGTGGAAGAAGCGCTACGTGGGCGGAAAACAGCAGCAGGAGCACGCACGGTGGCAAGAGCACGCTGCGGCAGGGGCAGGTAGATCTTTTGGACTTGGTTGCCTTAAGGGTAGCTCGCATGCTGAAAAAGTGTGAGCACCCCTGGTCTAATGCTCCCATTAAAATTAAGGTGTGGAAGAGGATTGTGGAAATCATGGAGGGAAAGAGAGAGGATGCTTCTGTTTCCAGTTCTGCCTCTTTTCCCTCTTTCCTCCCTCCTCCTTGTATTACCTTTTTCACTTATTGGGAATGGAGAGAGAGTTGGGGAGTGCTCTTTTAATTGAAGGGGAAATGCTGGAGGAAAAGGGCATCAGATAAGACGGGCGGTCGGGTAAGTGAAGGTCGGGTAAGCAAGACTACCGTATGTTTTATCGCACACCATACTCGCCAAACTCCCCAAAGCAAGATCGATATCTAAACAACATTTTCAAGGATCAGAGAGAAGGAGTTTCAGTGATCTATGTGGCATATTGACACTTAGGATTCATAGCCAAATAAGAACAAATGGTATACAATAATTCCTCCATTTATGTCCTTTGTTCTTATTTGGCTATGTATGTGCTGTTTTTCCTGTTTGAGTGTAATGTACGTGGATTTCAGAGTTTTCCCCCTTAGGCAGAATTGCACACTTTTGCAGGACAGTACATAAACAATCCTACTTACACACTTCCTTGTAGGAAGCAAAGAGAGATGGAAGACTTGTTCCAGTTTGTAAACCTAGCCATACCAACTCTCCTCCATGTTGTTTCCTTGGAAATGAAAGATCTGGCCAATGGAAGGTTTTCGGGAGCAATGTTTGGAGGTAATATCGATCCTGTTAAGCAACTTACGAGTTTCCAATAGTCGTTGTACGACGGAGCAATGTTTGGAAGCAATATCAATCCCGTTAGGCAACTTCCGAGTTTCCAGTAGTAGCCATACGATAGAGCAATGTTTGGAGGCAATTTCAAGATCGCATTAGGCAACTTCTGGTTTCAAACTATATGACGATCAATAGTGTTGGAATCCGGTTACAGGTAACACAAGCCACTGAGCCGACGTCTAAAGCTCCTGGAAGAATGTGACTGCTTGCTTGAACATGTTCCGGAAAAAAGAGAGCCTGGGAGTTGCTCTCTGGCTTTGTGGTTCCTTGCTGCCCACTTTCAATGCATTCCCGAGGCCACTTCGCCTCGACGGGGCGCAATTGTTGTTGTTGACGTTGCCTCTGGCTTCGGTGGCCAGGTCTTCCTCGCTGGCGCCCAAGAGCTCCTTCAGCTCCCTGGGAGCGTCAGCTCGTAGGCACTGCCAGGCCTTGCGCCCGTTGTGGTCCCGAAGGCCCACATCGGCCCCGAAGGCCCCCACCAGCACCTTCATGACCATTTCGCGGCCCTGAAGCGCGGCCAAGTGCAGTGGGGTGAGCCTCCCGCTGGCCGTCAAGACGTTGACATCGACTGGGCAATGGTTCTGCTCCGCAAAGGCCACTACCTGGATCAAGTCCTCGTGGTGACCATGTTTGGCCAGCCAGTGCAGGACGGTGAAGCCTGTCACAAAGTCCTTCCTTACGAGCAAACTGGGGTCTTTCTCCAGCAAGCGGAGGGCATTCTCGATGTCCCCATGGGCCACCGTCAGCATCCACTCGTGCTCCAAGGGATCCAGAGCCAAGGAGAGGTCCTCAGGGCTGAGTTCCTCCGCATCGACGTCGCCACCGCTCTCATTTCGGGAAGCCGACAGCCACGCGGGTTTGGCTTGGCTGCTCTGCAGGAGGATCTCCTTTAACCCTTTCCTTCTGGTGCTGCCCCAGCCCATCGAGAGCCTCGCCGTGTCCGTCCCCGACGACAACCAGTGGCCAGAACGCCTGCTGGACCGACCCAGGCTCCGGTTGAAATTGGATGGCTGCCTGTGGTGGAGAGTCGGGGTCCCACCTCGGATACTAAGACTTGGAGACTGGCTTCCAACGGCCGGAGCCTTGAAGGCTTCCTCTTGGGCACGTGGAGCTATTTCCTTGGCCATCTTCAGCTGCTCCTCTTGCGAGGTGTCCTCTTCTGGCTTCTCCGCCATGGTGCAACGATGCTTTCGAGTTTTCCAAGTTTTATCATTTAAGGCCCGTTCTCTTCCACGCAAAGCTGCGTTTCCGATGCTTCGTTGAGCAAGAAGCTGCAATGCTTCTGAGTCTTCCAACTTTTATCATGTAAGGCCGGTTCTCTTCCGCGCAGAGCCGCATTTCGGGTTCCCGCAAGGCAGGGCTTCCTGGTTCTGCCTGAAGTGAAAGAGGAACAAACTCATGTCATTTAGGAGGAAGAAAAAAGCGATTGTGAAAGAGGCTTTGGGCAACAGCTGACCTGCCCGAAGGAGGCGAAAGACATTTGCACTTGGAAGAAATATATCTTCTATTCCCCTCCTCCTCCCCAAAAAATGTTTGCAATATCTCCCTTCTAAAAACAATAAATGCCATTGCCATTCATTTTGCTCGCACTTGTCTATCCCCTTCCTTTCTTCCTTTCCTTCCTTCTTTTCCTTCCTTCTTTCTTCCCAATTAGGTTAATAGCAGCTTTGCTTTTATGGGCTGTGTATGATTCAGCTTATTGCTGATGGAGGGGGAGAATTTGAGTTATTTCATGTGCATGTGGCCTTCGTAGTCATTTGTCCGAACCTGTTTTATAGCACAGAGACTGTTGGGCAAGTCTCCTGAGTTTCTCAGGAACTATTTTGCAAACGCCTTTGGTCCAGAGGCCTGCTATTTAATTGGTAAGCTCAGACTGCAGCCAGAAGGCAAGTGCCATTGAAAATAAGGGACAGAAAGCCACCAGATCCCTTCTGAATTTGCATGCTAAGTAGGGTAATACCTGGATGGGAGGCCAACAAGAAATGCAAAGTGCTGCAGGTTCTATTTAAGAGGAAGGAGCTTGAAAAACCACCTCTGAGCATTCCTTGCTTTGAAAAACTATGAAATTTGTAGCAAAGAAACTTATTAAAACTATGAAATTTGTGATGTCACCATCCAGTAGAAAATGGATTCTACAGCTTCAACATACAAGATTTGGACATTTTCCATTATATATGTATACACATACACACACATATACACATATGCGCACACATACACCGGCTGCAACATACAAGATTTGGATACTTTCCTATATATGTGTGTGTGTGTGTACACACTCATATACATAGACACACACACACACCGCAACATACAAGATTTGGACATTTTCCATTTTTATATACATATACACATACACACTGGCTGCAACGTACAAGATTTAGATATTTTCCTATATATGTGTGTGTGTATGTATATAAATACATATACATGCAAACACATACACACACACTAGCTTATGGCTGCAACATACAAGATTTGGATATTTTCCATTGTGTGTATACACACACATACACACAAGCTTGTGCAGCTGCAACATACAAGATTTGGGCATATTCCATTATATATATACATATATATATATATATATATATATATATATATATACACACACACACACACACACACTGGCTGCAGCATACAAGATTTAGATAATTTCCTATTATATATATACATACACAAACCCACACACTAGATTGTGCAGCTGCAACATACAAGATTTGAACATTTTCCATTACATATGTACAAACACACACACACACATATATACACACACACAGACATACATATGTGCACATACATACACCGGCTGCAACATACAAGATTTGGATACTTTCCTATGTGTGTGTGTGTGTGTGTGTACACACTCATATACATACACACACACACACACTGCAACATACAAGATTTGGGCAATTTCCATTATAAATATATATACACACATACACTCACTGGCTGCAACATACAAGATTTAGATATTTTCCTATACAGTATATGTGTGGTATGTATATACACACATATACATACACACACATACACACACACACTAGCTTGTGCGGCTGCAACATACAAGATTTGGACATTTTCCATTATATATATACACACACATATATATACACACACACTGACTGCAATATACAAGATTTGGATATTTTCCAATATGTGTGTGTATGTATATGCACACACATATACATACAAACACACACACACACACTAGCTTGTGCAGCTGCAACATACAAGATTTGGACATTTTCCTATATATATATGTGTGTGTGTGTATATATATATATTTATACACACACACACATACACACAAGCTTGTGCAGCTGCAACATACAAGATTTGGGCATATTCCATTATATATATATATACACACACACACACACTGGCTGCAGCATACAAGATTTAGATAATTTCCTATGTGTGTGTGTGTGTGTGTATATAAACACATATACATACAAACACATACACTAGCTTGTGCAGCTGCAACATACAAGCTTTGGACATTTTCCTATATATGTGTGTGTGTGTGTGTGTGTGTGTGTATATTTATACACACACACACATACACACAAGCTTGTGCAGCTGCAACATACAAGATTTGGGCATATTCCATTATATATATACACACACACACACTGGCTGCAGCATACAAGATTTAGATAATTTCCTATATATGTGTGTGGGTATGTATATAAACACATATACATACAAACACATACACACACTAGCTTGTGCAGCTGCAACATACAAGATTTGGATATTTTCCTATATGTGTGTGTGTGTATATACACACATATACATACACAAACACACACACACACTAGCATGTGCAGCTGCAACATACAAGATTTGGGCATTTTCCATAATATACACACACATATACACACACACACTCTCCCTACTGTTTTCCCAGCTCAATGCGAAGTCTGAAACAAGAGACTCGGAGAAGCTATTTGGTTCCTTCATGTGAACGAACTCAATGAATTATGGTTGTTTTGTGCCTATTGGAATTATGCGACTGCCGACTTTACATTCTTGAAGGAATGGCTGCTTAGACTAACTAACTGTTTTAAAGCTGACTTCTAATATTAAATGAGATTTCCTTCCCGAAATAACAACATATCTGACTTGCTAAAAGCAGTGACAGTGAGATCCCGTTGCAAACATGCTCCACTTCCACTTGAAGGAGGAATGACTTACCCTTCCCACTTTCGGACTTAGTTCGCAAATGGCTTTTTCCCATCGAAGTGTGGCTTCTTCCTTTGGTGAAAGTGCTGGGCTTTCATTTCCTGTTCCCTCAACCAAAATGACACGAGTGGAAAAACCCTTAAGAGGAAAAGACAGACAAACTGCTTCAGGGTTTCCGAACGGCTAGCCCAAGCATGGGCAAACTTTGGTGTTTTGGACTTCGACTCCCACAATTCCTGGCCTCGGGCCCTTTCTTTGTCTCCCGCAGCCGCTTCAGCACCTGTTTACAATACACATTGAACTTAAGAACAAACCTGCACAACTTGGGGACGGCAATGTTGACGGAGCAACCAAACGTCCTTCCTGATGCGCATATATCTTTCCAACAGCAAGGTCAAAAATGGCTTTTTCACATCAGGGCGCATTTCTTTAAAGCCACGATGGGCCAAAAGCCAAAGCGACGCATGAGAAAAGAGGCACAGTCATAGTTTCGGGTCACTTCAGTGCTCGCAGCACTCTAATGAACGGTTTCCCCTTTCTCCTAGGAGTCCGGCCTTCCTGCTCGACTTGTAAACACAGCCAAGCTTTCTGTATGTATGCACAGCAAAGACAAGAACGTCTTACCTGTCTGGATGGAAGCACCTGTCTGCTTGTTTGTGGTCTTGCTGTTCCGGCTGGCCGTTCCCCTGGTTGCGCCCGTCCCTTTGGGCTCCTCCTTCTCCTTCCGTGCCTCTTTGCACAGTTTGCCTTTGTGCACAGTTTGCCATCGGGGAGTTTCGCAGTTCGGCACAAAAGCCGGCAGCAACGGCAACGTGACCTTTGCCCTCCCCGTTGCTTAGGCCCTTTTGGCCTGCCAAGAGATCTCCACACTGCGGAATGAGCGCGGTTCGGTTCCGCTTTCATTGCCGCCGGACGATGCCGTGGAAACTTGGCCAAAAAAGGCAGAATTGCAACTCCCAGGACTCTGTTGCATTGAGTGTCCAACTGTATTCGTCCTACAGTGCAACACCGTAACGGTCGCGGCTGTAACTTTGCAAATCCAAAGAAGGCCCTTCTACCAAAGACAATCACAGAATCATTGAAGAGACCTCATGGGCCATGCAGTCCAAACCCATTTTTCCGAGAAGCAGGAAAATCTCATTCAAAGCACCCCCGACAGATGGTCATCCAGACTCTGTTTCAAAGCCTCCAAAGAAGGAGCCTTCACTACACTCCTGGGCAGAGAGTTCCACTGCTGAACAGCTATTGTGGAGTTGGAAAGAGCTCATGGGCCATGCAGTCCAACCCCATTTTTCCGAGAAGCAGGAAAATCTCATTCAAAGCACCCCCGACAGATGGTCATCCAGACTCTGTTTCAAAGCCTACAAAGAAGGAGCCTTCACCAAACTCCTGGGCAGTGAGTTCCACTGCTGAACAGCTATCATGCAGTTGGAAAGAGCTCATGGGCCATCCAGTCCAACCCCCTGCAAGGAAGCAGGAAAATTGCATTCAAAGCACCCCAGACAGATGGCCATCCAGCCTCTGTTTCAAAGCCTCCAAAGAAGGAGCCTCCACCACACTCCTGGGCAGAGAGTTCCACTGCTGAACAACTATCGTGGAGTTGGAAAGAGCTCATAATAATAATAATAATAATAATATATTTCTAACCCGCATCCATCTCCCCGAAGGGGACTCGGAGCGGCTTACATGAGGCCATGCCCGAATAACACATGGGCCATCCAGTCCAACCCCCTGTAAGGAAGCAGGAAAATTGCATTCAAAGCACCCCCGACAGATGGCCATCCAGCCTCTGTTTCAAAGCCTCCAAAGAAGGCGCCTCCACCACACTCCTGGGCAGAGAGTTCCAGTGCTGAACAGCTTTCACAGTCAGGTTCTTCCTCATGTTCAGGTGGAATCTCCTTTCTTGTAGTTTGAAGCCATTACTCCAGTGCGTCCTAGTCTCCAGGGCAGCAGAAAACAAGCTTGCTCCCTCCTCCCTAGGACTTCCTCACATCTTTGTACACTGCCCTCCTCATGTCTTCCTCTCAGCCTTCTCTTCTGCAGGCTAAATATGCCCAGCTCTTTAAGCCGCTCCTCATAGGGCTTGTTCTCCAGACTCTTGGTCCTTGGAGTCTCACATTGGACATTTTGATATTACAATAATAATAATAACATCCTCTCCGCCCCCTAAAACAATAACATTTCCCACATTGAAAAAGCACTCTGTATATGCTCGGAGGCCACCTGAGACTTTGACTCATAGAATCCTAGAGTTGGAAGAGACCTGGTGGGCCTTCATCCAGTCCAACCCCATTCTGCTAAGAAGCAGGAAAATTGCATTCAAAACACCCCCGACAGATGGCCATCCAGCCTCTGTTTCAAAGCATCCAAAGAAGGATTCTCCATCACACTTCGGGGAAGAGAGTTCCATTGCTGAACAGTCCTCACAGTCAGGAAGTTCTTCCTCATGTTCAGGTGGAATCTCCTTTCTTGTAGTTTGAAGCCATTGCTCCATTGCGTCCTAGTCTCCAACAAGCTTGCTCCCTCCTCCCTGCGACTTCCTCTCACATATTTGTACATGGCTATCATGTCTCCTCTCAGCCTTCTCTTTTTCAGGCTTAAAAATGCTCAGCTCTTTAAGCCGGTCCTCATAGGGCTTGTTCTCCAGACCCTTGATGCTTTTAGTCGCCCTCCTCTGGACGCATTCCAGCTTAGAGTCAATATCTCTCTTTCATCCACACTGCAGAATGAGTGTGGCTTCTTCAGGCTTAAACATGCCCAGCTCTTTGAGCCGCTCCTCATAGGGCTTGTTCTCCAGACCCTTGATGCTTTTAGTCGCCCTCCTCTGGACGCATTCCAGCTTAAGAGTCAATATCTCTCCTTCATCCACAGTACAGAATGAGTGTGGCTTCTTCAGGCTTAAACATGCCCAGCTCTTTGAGCCACTCCTCATAGGGCTTGTTCTCCAGACCCTTGTTGCATTTAGTCGCCTCCTCTGGACGCATTCCAGCTTAGAGTCAATATCTCTCTTTCATCCACACTGCAGAATGAGTGTGGCTTCTTCAGGCTTAAACATGCCCAGCTCTTTGAGCCGCTCCTCATAGGGCTTGTTCTCCAGACCCTTGATGCTTTTAGTCGCCCTCCTCTGGACGCATTCCAGCTTAGAGTCAATATCTCTCTTTCATCCACACTGCAGAATGAGTGTGGCTTCTTCAGGCTTAAACATGCCCAGCTCTTTGAGCCGCTCCTCATAGGGCTTGTTCTCCAGACCCTTGATGCTTTTAGTCGCCCTCCTCTGGACGCATTCCAGCTTAGAGTCAATATCTCTCTTTCATCCACACTGCAGAATGAGTGTGGCTTCTTCAGGCTTAAACATGCCCAGCTCTTTGAGCCGCTCCTCATAGGGCTTGTTCTCCAGACCCTCGATGCTTTTAGTCGCCCTCCTCTGGACACATTCCAGCTTAAGAGTCAATATCTCTCCTTCATCCACAGTGCAGAATGAGTGTGGCTTCTTCAGGCTTAAACATGCCCAGCTCTTTGAGCCACTCTTCATAGGGCTTGTTCTCCAGACCCTTGATGCTTTTAGTCGCCCTCCTCTGGACGCATTCCAGCTTAGAGTCAATATCTCTCTTTCATCCACACTGCAGAATGAGTGTGGCTTCTTCAGGCTTAAACATGCCCAGCAGCCGCTCCTCAGGGCTTGTTCTCCAGACCTTGATGCTTTTAGTCGCCCTCCTCTGGATGCATTCCAGCTTAAGAGTCAATATCTCTCCTTCATCCACAGTACAGAATGAGTGTGGCTTCTTCAGGCTTAAACATACCCAGCTCTTTGAGCCGCTCCTCATAGAGCTTGTTCTCCAGACCCTTGATCCTTTTAGTCGCCCTTCTCTGGACGCATTCCAGCTTGTCAATATATCTTTTTCACCCGCACTGCAGAATGAGTGTGGCTATAAGTGTCTATTTTCAAATCCAAAGAAGGCCCTTCTACCGAAGACAATGCATCTGGAAAACCAGTATTGATGTATTGACAAGCACTACAGAGTAGGCGTGGGCAAACTTGGGCCCTCCCTCCAAGCGATTTGGACTGCAACTCCCACAACTCCTAACTGCCTACCGGCGGTTAGGAGTTGTGGGAGTTGCAGTCCAAAACACCTGAGGGAGGGCCCAAGTTTGCCCACGCCTGCTCTACACTGCTTGTCAATACATCTATCTATCTATCTATCTATCTATCTATCTATCTATCTATCTAATAAAAGTCAGTGTTTGCAGCGGTGGTGCGGAGGGAGGAATATGTGCCAGCGTTTCGATTGGTTGCCACTGTGGGATTATTTGCATAAAGGACACTGATTGGCCAGCCTCAGTACTCCGACACTCTAAGGCACCAGATTATTTGCATAAAGGACTCTAATTGGCCAGCCTCAGAACTCCAACACTCTAAGGCACCAGACAGAGGGCATTGGTTGCCACTGAGAGACAATTTGCATAAGGACTCTGATTGGCCAGCAAAACACAAGGCAACTGAATGCTTGAGTTAGCCAAAAGACAGTTTTTTTCCGATGGAAACGGAGTGTTCATGTTCTGGGAGGTGCGGAGGTGCCAAGGAATATGCAACAGCGTTTCAATAGGTTGCCACTATGGGATTATTTGCATAAAGGACTCTGATTGGCCAGCCTCAGAACTCCAACATTCTACGGCCCCAGACAGAGGGGATTGGCTGCCACTGAAATGGTATTTGCATAAAGGACTCCGATTGGCCATCCACATTCCAACATTCTAAAATGACGCATAGGGAAAAGGAAAGGCCTCAGGCAGTTAGACACTGCGGCCCACAGCAGTGACAGATCAGGACCAAACTTGGCACACAGGGGCCCAATGGCCCACTTCACAACGCGACCCTCACCCAATGACCAATACAGACCAAAATTAGCACACAGAGCCCCCTTGACCCACTCAACACCCTGGTGCTGTTTCAAGGAGGATGGACCACAGATGATGGGACTTGAAATACCTTCACTCACCTTCCGAGACCGCTGCAACCCTCATCCAAAGAATGATCAAGACCAAATGTGACACACAGAGCCCCCATGACCCACTCTACATCCTGGTGCTGTTTGGAGGGGGGATGGACCATGGCCAATGGGACTTGCAGTACCTTCACTAAGTTCCTGAGACCACTGCAAGCCACATAAACATCTAATAGGAACCAACCTTGGCACACAATGCCTTCCTCAAATAACCCGGGCACCGCCGGGTCCCCAAACTAGTCATAAATATAGGGAAGGTGGAAAAATTGCAAGACTCGTATCCATTAGATGGATGCAATAAGAGTCATCTATCTCGCGGGGTTGTTGTGAACATGCCCGAAAGCATACACACGTCTGCATTATCCTGTAGTGATACATAGTATATATGTATTATGTATCCCCCATTCTTTCTCTATCCGCAAAGGAGGGATCATCCTAGTGACTTACCTTCAGGGGCTTTTGAGAGTGTTTCCTGAGCCAAGCTGTCCCCCAGGCCTAGTAGATCCAAGGGTTGCGGATTCGGATTCTCATGCTGCTGTGGTCGGAGTGCTTGGTTGTGGCCTCGTCATGGGAAGGCGCAGAGCTATTTCCTCAGAAAGAAGGAGAAAGAGTTAAACATTAACGGCACCGTGCCTGGCCTTTGACAAAGAACCAAGAAGGGAGGACTTCAAAAGAGGAAGGAAAGAAAGAAAGAAAGAAAGAAAGAAAGAAAGAAAGAAAGAAAGGGCCCTTCCACGCAGCCCTATAACACAGAGTATCAGGGCAGAAAATCCCACAATTTCTGCTTTCAGATGAGTGATCTGAGTCCACATATATTCAGTTCAAAAGCAGATAATGTGTGGAAGGATTGAGGGAACTAATAAGGGAGGAAGGGAGGGAAGAAGGGAGAGATGAAAGAAGGAAGGAAAGAAGGAAGGAGGAAGGGAAAAAGAGAGAGATGAAGGAAGGAAAGAAGGAATGAAGGAATGAAAGGAAGGAGGGAGGAAAGAATGGAGAGATGAAAAGAGAGATGAAGGAAGGAAGGAAGGAAGGAGGGAGGGAGGGAAGGAGGGAGAGATGAAGAGAGAGATGAAGAAAGGAAGGAAAGGATGGAAAAAGGAAAGAAGGAATGAAAAGAAGGAGGGAACGAAGAAGGGAGAGATGAAGAGAGAGAGATGAAGGAAGGAAGGAAAGAAGGATGGAAAAAGGAAAGAAGGAATGAAAGGAAGAAGGAAGAAGAGGATGAAGATGGAAAGAAGGATGGAAAAAGGAAAGAAGAAGGAAAGAGAGAGAAAGAAGAAAGGAAGGAAAGAAGGAGAGGAAGGAAAGAAGGAAAAAGGAAAAAGGAAAGGGATGGGAGGGAAGGAAGAAGAAGAGGGAGAGATGAAGGAAAGAAGGAAGGAAGGAAAGAAGGATGGCAGAAGGAAGGAAGGAACGAGGGAGGGAAGAAGGGAGAGATGAAAAGAGAGATCAAGGAAGGAAGAGGAAAGGAAGGGGGAGGGAAGAATGGAGAGATGAAAAGAGAGATGAAGGAAGGAAGGAAAGAAGGATGGAAAAAGGAAAGAAGGAAGAAGGGAGAGATGAAGAGAGAGATGAAGGAAGAAGGAAGGAAGGAATGAAAGGAAGAAGGGAGTGAAGAAGGGAGAGATGAAAAGAGAGATGAAGGAAGGAAGGAAAGGAAGATGGAAAAAGGAAAGAAGGAGGAAGGAGAGATGAAGGAAGGAAGGAAGGATGGAAAAAGGAAAGAAGGAAGGAGGGAGGAAAGAAGGGAGAGATGAAGAGAGAGATGAAGGAAGGAAGGAAAGAAGGATGGAAAAAAGGAAAGAAGGAAGGAAGGAAGAAGAAGGGAGAGATGAAGAGAGGAAAAAGGAAAGAAAGAGGAAGTGGAAAAAAGGAAAGAAGGGGAGGAGGGAAGAGAGATGAAGAGAGATGAAGAAGATGAAGGAAGGAAAAAGAAGGAAGGAAGAAGGAAGGAAGGAATGAAAGGAAGAAGGGAGCGAAGAAGGGAGAGATGAAGAGAGATGAAGGAAGGAAGGATGAAAGAAGGAAGGAAGGAACGAGGGAGGGAGGGAAGAAGGGAGAGATGAAGAGAGAGATGAAGGAAGGAAGGAAAGGATGGAAAAGGAAAGAAGGAATGAAAAGAAGGAGGGAACGAAGAAGGGAGAGATGAAGAGAGAGATGAAGGAAGGAAAGAAGGATGGAAAAAGGAAAGAAGGAAGGAAGGAGGGAACAAAGAAGGGAGAGATGAAGGAAGGAAAGAAGGATGGAAAAAGGAAAAAAGGAAGGAAGGAGGGAGGGAAGAATGGAGAGATGAAGAGAAAGATGAAGGGAACTAAGAAGGGAGAGATGAAGAGAGAGATGAAGGAAGGAAAGAAGGATGGAAAAAGGAAAGGAAGGAAGGAGGGAAGAAGGGAGAGATGAAGAGAGAGATGAAGGAAGGAAGGAAAGAAGGATGGAAAAAGGAAAGAAGGAATGAAAGGAAGGAGGGAGCGAAGAAGGGAGAGATGAAGAGAGAGAAGAAGGAAGGAAAGAAGGATGGAAAAAGGAAAGAAGGAAGGAGGGAACGAAGAAGGGAGAGATGAAGAGAGAGATGAAGGAAGGAAAGAAGGATGGAAAAAGGAAAGAAGGAAGGAAGGAGGGAACGAAGAAGGGAGAAATGAAGAGAGAGATGGAGGAAGGAAAGAAGGATGTAAAAAGGAAAAAAGGAAGGAGGGAGGGAAGAATGGAGAGATGAAGAGAGAGATGAAGGAAGGAAGGAAAGGATGGAAAAAGGAAAGAAGGAATGAAAGGAAGGAGGGAGCGAAGAAGGGAGAGATGAAGAGAGAGATGAAGGAAGGAAGGAAAGAAGGATGGAAAAAGGAAAGAAGGAAGGAAGGAGGGAGGGAAGAAGGGAGAGATGAAGAGAAAGATGAAGGAAGGAAAGGATGGAAAAATGAAAGAAGGAATGAAAGGAAGGAGGGAACGAAGAAGGGAGAGATGAAGAGAGAGATGAAGGAAGGAAAGAAGGATGGAAAAAGGAAAGAAGGAAGGAGGGAGGGAAGAAGGGAGAGATGAAGAGAGAGATGAAGGAAGGAAGGAAGGAAGGAAAGAAGGATGGAAAAAGGAAAGAAGGAATGAAAGGAAGGAGGGGGAAGGAGGAGAGGAAGGAGAGGGAGGGAGAAGGTAGGAAAGAAGGGTAAAGAAAGAGTGAAAGAAAGAAGGGGAAGGAAAAAAGAATGGAGAAAACTTAAAATTTAAAATGGGTGGGAGAGAGGAAGGAACGGAGGGAAGGAAGGAAGAAAAAGAAGGAATAGGAAGGAAAGGAAGGAAGGGGAAAGGGAGTTAAGGAGGGAGAGAAGGAAGGGAAGGAAGGGAAGGAAGGAAGCGAAGGAAGGAAGGAAGTAAAGAAAGAAGGAAGGGAGGGAGAAAGGAAAATGGGGGAGAGGGAAGAAGGAAGAGGAAGGAAGAAAGAGAAGGAAGGAAAGGGAGAAATGGAGGGAGGGAGGAAAGAAAAAAGAGAGGAATGAAGGAAAGAAAGAAAGAAGAGGAAGGAAAGAAGTTGAAGGAAGGAAATATGGAGAAAGGGAGGGAAAGGAAAGATAAAAAGGGGGGAAGGAAAGAAGAAAAGAAGGGAAAGGAATGAATGAAAGAAAGAAAGCAGGAAGAAAGAAGGAAAGGAAGGAAAAAAAGAAGGAAGGAGTAATTGATCCTGGGCCCCACCAACCAGCATGGTTGTGGATGATGGGAATTGTAGTCCAACACAATGGAAGAGCGTCAGGCCATAGCCTCAGCTTTCCTTAAATGGGTGGGATAATACATGCAAGCTTTCCAAGGCGGCATTGCCTTCTGTGACATCTGGGCCACTTTGAGGGATTTCCGCTAGAGGCAGCCTGCCATTAGTTTAGGGCTGAAGTCTGGCTTTCAATCATAGGATTATGCACTACCAGCCAAAATACTTAACCTCTGCACTGTCAGACATAGTGCGATATTAGAAATGCACAGAGTAGTAGATGTGGGTAATAAATAAAATGTATTAATAATAATACTAAATTAAATTATTATTATTATGGAATTTTGCCTTCTGCAAGGAAATGCATATGGTCTAAAAAGTTTATTATTATTTTTAATTATTATTACGATCTCTCTGTTAAATATACAAATGTGTTTGTTTGTTTGTTTAGTTATTTAGTTGTTGTGTCACTTTCTCTCTCTTAAGTTTGCAAAGGGATGCTGGCCCAAATGGTCAGCATTGGAGCCATGTGGCATGCAGGGCCCCTGCCGTCCTGCCAACTCCTTACAAACTGCTCTAAAAAGTGATACTTTGCTGAAGTTTTTCAACAGAGTTGCTACAGATTGTACTTCTTGCATTTCAGGGTCGTGTGGCTTTGTTGTTTTGCAGCCATTTCCTTCGGCTTGTGCTTGCAAATGCAGCTTACGTTCCAGGAATCACATCCCTTTACTGTCTTCCTCTTGCGTTTCCATCCCTTATGACAGTGTTTTTCAACCTTTTTTGAACCACGGCACATTTTTTACATTTACAAAATCCCGGGGCACACCACCAACCAAAATGACACAAAATGACACTCTAACACAGTAATACGTATAGTTAATAGGTTTTTAAATGTATTTATACACTCAGTGTGAAACCTGGGCCTGTTTTGATGAATACAACATAGATATCCTGGCAGGAATGGCAGAAAGACACAAACTTCCCACACAGAACTCCCATAACCAAGAGAAAATGCTATAAGAGTTTGGTGGGCATTGACCTTGGGTTTTGGAGTTGTAGTTCACCTATATCCAGAGAGCACTGTGGACTGAAGCAATGATGGATCTGGACCAAACTTGACATGAATACTCAATATGCCCAAATGTGAACACAGATGAGTTTGGGGAAAATAGACCTTGGCATTTGGGAGTTACAGTTTCTGGGATTTAGAGTTAACACACAATCAAAGAGCATCCTGAACTCTTACAACAATGGAATTGAAACAAACTTGGCATATTGAACTCTCATTACCAACAGAAAGTACTGAAAGGGTTTGCTTGGGAATTGACCTTGAGTTTGGAAGTTGTAGTTCACCTACACCCAGAGAGCACTGTGGACTCAAACAATGTTATGTTATGTTGTTGTTTGTTTTCTAACCAGAATCACAATGTTGGAAGGAGGCTCACCACTTTAAGGTCCCTAAAACTGGTTGGCTGGTGCCAGCCGGCTGAAGGTGAATCCGTCGAAGACGGAAATCTTGTGGCCCGGTCGCCCTGGGCTGGATGAGTGCCGGTTGCCTACCCTGGATGGCGAGCAGCTCAGCCCGTCATCCCTCGTAAAGAGTTTAGGTGTCCAATTGGACCCTTTGCTGACCATGGAGACTCAGGTCGCCATGGTCAGCAAACGCAGCATTCTACCATCTTCGCCAGGCTAGGCGACTGGCGCCCTACCTGTCCAGGGACGACCTGGCCACGGTGATCCAGGCGACGGTCATCTCGAGGCTGGACTACTGTAACGCCCTCTACGTGGGCCTTCCCCTGTCGACAATCCGGAAACTCAAGCTGGTGCCGCTGCTCGCTTGCTGGTGGGAGCACCAGTGAGGGAGCATATTACACCTATTCTACGGCACCTGCACTGGCTTCCTATCGAGTACCGGATCGCCTTCAAGGTGTTGGTGTTAACCTTTAAGGCCTTGCACGGTCTAGGGCCTGAGTACCTAAGGGACCGCCTTACCCCGTACGATCCCCCGAGACCACTGCGCTCCGAAGAGCAGAACCTGTTGGTTGTTCCATCACCCGTTCCTGCCACTTGTCCAGCACAAGACAACGGGCCTTTTCATTTGTGGCTCCCATGTCCTGGAATTCGCTACCCAACCATGTCCGGGCAATACATGAACTTGGTCCTTTCCGAAGAGCCTATAAGACTGTCCTTTTTAGAACAGCCTTCGGCTGATCCGAACGAAGAGGCTCACTAATACTCGAATCCAAGACCGATGACTTGTAATCAGTTGGCTATGGATTATGACTGTGTTTTTATTGTTTTATCGCTGTACATTGTATTGTACATTTTATCTTTGTTGTGATCCGCCCCGAGCCTGCTGGGAGGAGCGGAATATAAAATTGACTAATAAATAAATAAATAAATAAATAAAACAGGCATGGGAAAACTTCGGCCCTCTGGGTGCTTTGGAATTCAACTCCCACCATTCCTAACAGCCTGAGGCCCTTTCCTGCTTAAGTGGCTGAGGGGGGGAAAGGAGAAGAGCCTGAGGCTGCTAGGAATGGTGGGAGTTGGAGTCCAAAACACCTGGAAGGTCCAAGTTTGCCCATGCCAGATTTCGACAGAGACCTCTTCCTCCCCCTTCACGCCCTTTCTTCCCCCTCCTGCCAAACACTTACTTTTTCTTCTACTCTGCCGCCATCTTGATCTGAGGGGGCAGCGTGAGCGTGTTCAGGAGGGGAGGGGGGAGGGAGGAAGACATGACCCGTGCGGGCGCTACTGCGCAGACTTGCCACAGAGCAAAGCTAGCTGAGCGAGGCTGGGAGGAAGGGAGCCCGAGTGGAGAAGAAAAAGTGTTCGGCAGGAGGGGGAAGAAAGGGTCTTGGAGGTTCCAATTTCCCACGGCACACCTGATGATCGCTCACGGCACACTGGTTGGGAAACACTGCCTTATGATGTGTGCAAACACTTTGCTGATGCACTACAGTCTCCAGGCATGTGTGTGTATATAATTACACAGGCCGTCCCTGAGTTACAAACACCTGACTTACAAACAACTCACAGTCAAAAACGATGGGGCTGAAACAATAGGAAGTGAGAGGACTTTAATATTATATTAGTATTATATTATTATTATCATCATAGTATATATTGTATGTTTTATTATATTATTAGTCTTATTATATTACTGGGTTGTTGTGAGATTTCTGGGCAGACTGGCCACGTTCCAGAAACATTATTTCCTGATGTTTTGCCCACATCTATGGCAGGCATCCTCAGAGGCTGTGAGGTCTGTTGGAAACTACGGTAGGAAAATGGGGTTTACAGATCTGTGGAATAATGTCCAGGGTGGGAGAAAGAACTCTTGTCTGTTGGAGGCAAGCGTGAATGTTTAAATTGGCCACCTTGATTAGCATCTGATGGCCTAGCAGTTTCAAGGTCTGGCTTCTTACTGCCTGGGGGAATCCTTTGTTGGATTATATATATATATATATATATATATATATATATATACACACACACACAGTATATATATATATAGTGTGTGTATCGGCAGTCTGAGCCCCTGGTAGTGCAGCGGGTTAAACAGCTGAGCTGCTGAACTTGTTGACCAAAAGGTTGGCGGTTCGAATCTGGGGAGCGGGTTGCGCTCCCACTGTTAGCCCCAGCTTCTGACAACTGAGCAGTTTGAAAACATACAAATGTGAGTAGATTAATAGGTACTGCTTCAGCGGGAAGGTAAATGCGCTACATGCAGTCATGCTGGCCACATGACCTTGGAGGTGTCTTTGGACAACGCCGGCTCTTCGGCTTAGGAATGGAGATGAGCACCAGACTCAAGGTGCTCAAGGGGAAATGTTTACCTTTACAACAGGCAGCCCCCGAGTTACAAATGACTCACAGTTAAGCACAATGGGGCCAAGACAACAGGAAGTCAGGAAGTGAGAGCAATCTTATATAATATTAGTATTATTATAATATTATAATATATAGCCATTATATATATATATATAGCCACCATATATATATATTCTCAAGTGTAACCTCATCAAAATATTATATATATTATATAATACAATATTAATATATAGTATTATATATTAATATATACACTTGAGAATATATATATTCTCAAGTGTAACCTCATCAAAATATTATATATATTATATAATACAATATATATATATATATATAAAGTGTAACTTTATCCAAATATAATATAATATGTAATAATATAATATATAATATAAATATAATGGAATACAATGTAATATATATTAATATATATTATATGTAATATAATATATGAATAGAATATAAATATAATATAATATATAATTATATATTTATAATATATAATATAAATATATTAATTTAATATGTAATATAAATATAATGGAATGGAATGCAATGTAATATAATACATGAATATAATAAAGATATTATAATATAATATATAATGGAATGCAATGTAATATAATATACTAGCTGTACCCGGCACGCGTTGCTGTGCCCTATTTAGGAGATGCGAGAAAGTCTGAGTATGTAAGGGTTGGAAATGATGTTACTTGGTGGGGTCATGGCTGTGTCGTTGTGGGTTGTTCTGGTGGGTGGGATGTTGAAGTCCTGTGGAGTTGTCGGTGTGTGGTGTTCCTGGCATTCTGCAGAGCTTGTGGATATACAATGTTTTTTGTCTTTCCGTCTGCTGTGTTGATGTAGAGGTTCTGTGGTTTCCCAACTCTGGAGCACGCTACATAGAGTTGTCCGTGGGAGAAGCATTCTGTGTCAAGGTCTGTGCCACAGATTTGTAGTGTTTGTCTGTTGTCTGTGTCTCTGCTGCGCAGTGTGTTTCTGAAGTTTGTTTTCTGTGTTGCGACGTCGTGTTTTTGCGCTCCTTGCGCGCTGCTGTTGTGTTGCATGTCTGCGTCTTTGTTGTTCCTGGCTGCGCGCTTCTTCTTGTCGTGCAGTTCTTTGCATTTGGTTCAGCAGCCAACAGTGACCTGTTGACAAAAACATTGTATATCCACAAGCTCTGCAGAATGCCAGGAACACCACACACCGACAACTCCACAGGACTTCAACATCCCACCCACCAGAACAACCCACAACGACACAGCCATGACCCCACCAAGTAACATCATTTCCAACCCTTACATACTCAGACTTTCTCGCATCTCCTAAATAGGGCACAGCAACACGTGCCGGGTACAGCTAGTACAATATATTATACCATACTCATACTATATTATATCATAATTATATTATACTACATTACAATATAATTATATTATAATATATTGACATTATAATATAATGTAACATGCTATTATATTATTACTATAAAATATTAAAATTATTTATTTAAATAAAATTATCCTCTACTAAATATTTTCATTACTCCTATAAAACTCAAATAACCCAAAATAAAGTAAAATAAAATATTATATATTACTATTTTGTACAATACCACTATACTGCAATATTGTTTGTAATATTACATGTAATATAAAATATATCATTATTCTATTGTTATATTGTATTTGTATTATATTGTATGACAATATTAAGCAGAACTGTATAATAATCAACAAGAAATGCAATGTAAATGCATCAAAATCAGAATATATTACCTATCACCCGTCTCATAATTCATAGGAGTCTCCCATAAGTCCAAAATTGGGATCCCAATGTAAATGTAAATGGAAAAACAGCCAAAATGTTCAAAGGAGGTCGAATACAGGCAGCGCGGCCTGGGCAAACTTGGGCCCACCCTCCCTCCTTCTAAGTGTTTTGGCCTCCAACTCCCACAACTCCTCATAGCCTCAGGCCCCTCAGGTCTAGACAGAAATAGAGCCGAAGACAGGAAGGAGGGAGAGAAGAGGTCACAGAGGAGGAGGAGGAAAGCCCTTCATTCATTCCTTCACTTACACTTCCTTCACTGATTCTTTTCTCCTTCCCTGCAAACGCGCGCACGCGGCGGAGACAAAGGGAGAGGGGAAGCACTCCCTGCCTGCCCGATAGGGAGTGCTTTGCTTACAGGCTTCTGCGCAAGGGAGTTACTGGGCATGCACGGAGGTTTTCGCACATGTGCAGTTGCTCCTGCGCTCAACTTCAGCTCCAGAGCAACTGCGCCTGCGTGAAAACCTCTGTGCGTGCCCAGAAGCGGCGTCGGAGCGCACAAGGCCGGGGTCAAAAAGCAGGCAGCTTCAGCACTGTCTGAGGAACATCGGCAGGGCCAGGATGGCGCCCCATGCGGCCAGGATGGCGCCCCCTTCCCAGATGGCGCCCTAGGCGGCCGCCTACTTGGCCTATCTTGTAGGACCACCCCTGGTGCAGATGTGCGTTAGGGTGCCAATGTCGGCCTCTGGCGCCATGCTGTAGTCTTCTGCAGCGTTGTATCTGAAGGCTAGGCGGTGGAATTGGTTGTGGTGTTTTTGAAGTTTGTTTTCTGTGTTGCGACGTCGTTTTTCTGCGCTCCTTGCGCGCTGCTGTTGTGTTGCATTTCTGCGTCTTTGTTGTTCCTGGCTGCGCGCTTCTTCTTGTCATGCAGTTCTTTGCATTTGGTTCTCAGCTGTGCGTCGTGCAGTGACCTGTTGTCTGTGTCTCTGCTGCGCAGTGTGTTTCTGTTCTGGCGTTTGTTCTGCCCTTTTTGTTTGATGTATGTAGGGCTGTGAGTGTGTCATCCGATGCTGTTATTTTTATAAGGCATGGCTTGTCTTTTGGGTCAGTTTATGTCTGTGTGGAAGGAAGGATTGGTTTTTGTTTGTGGTGTTTGTAAGTGTTGTGTGCACGGGGTCCCGCAAGGTTGGTGGGATGGGTTGTGATTGGAAGTTGTGTTGTGCTGTGTGGGTAGGAATTTGCTGGAGAATTGCTCCCTCAGAGTTTTGTTTTGGCAGTTTAACCCTCAAACACCAACTGAAATCTCTCCGCATTCTATCCTAGCCTTGGATGGCTCTTGCCAGCGTTGCTATGGTTACAGCAGTTATGCAAATCCGCCCTTATTGGCAGCCAATCATGTTGTTCAGAATGTAGAGGCTGGGTGAGTCTTTGGCTGCCCGGAGGATGCTGGTAAATGTAGTTTTATTTTTACTCGTTGTTTTGGGGGCCTTTTAGGTTTTGGGGGGGGGAAAGTTTCTTTGCTACAAACGTACCTTGCTTGAGGCCTATTTCTGTTGGCAAGTATTGTGTTTCTGCGTTGTATGGTTTCTTTGTTTGAGGTATACATCACATGACGTGAACCCATTTATATAATAGATATTATATGCAATATAATAAAATATAATAAAATAATATATATAAATATAATGGAATGGAATGCAATGTAATATAATACATGAATATAATATAATAAAAATATTATAATATATAATATAATGGCATGCAATGTAATGTAATATATATTATATGCAATATAATATAATAAAACATAATAATATAATATATATAAATATAATGGAATGGAATGTAATATAATACATGAATATAATATAATATAATATAATATAATGGAATGCAATGTAATATAATATATATTATATGCAATATAATATAATAAAATATAATAATATAATATATATAAATATAATGGAATGCAATGTAATATAATACATGAATATAATATAATAAAATATTATAATATATAATATAATATAATGGAATGCAATGTAATGTAATACAATATATATTATATGCAATATAATATAATAAAATATAATAAAATAATATATATAAATATATTGGAATGGAATGCAATGTAATATAATATATGAATATAATGTAATAAAAATATAATAATACAATATGTAATATAAATATAATGGAATGCAATGGAATGTAAAATATTATATATTATATAATAAAATTTTTAATAATACAATAATATAAATATAATGCAATGGAATGCAGTGTAATATAATATTTAATATATAAAATAATGCAATGCAATGCAATATAATATAATATATGCAACATAAATATAATGCAATGCAATCTAAGCTAAGGGCATCTCCCTGGGTGCCTTTCTTTCTCTTCCTCTGCTGCCTTTGAAGCTTGCAGAGGGGAGGGAGCCTTGGAAGCGCCCGCCTTCGCAAAGGCAACGGGAGGAGCCCAGGGGAGGGGAGGGGCTGCACCTCTCCCTCTCTTTCTTTCTCTCCTTCCCTCTCTTTCTCTGCTTGTGTGTCCGGCTCCAGGGTCCCCTCCCTCCCTCCTTCTCTCTCTCTCTCTCTCTCCACGCCTGCTTTCCTCTCTTCCTCTCTCTCTCTCTCTTCCTCTCAATTCGGGCTCTGCAAGGCGCGCGCTCTCCTCTTTCTCCTCCTTTCTTCCTTCCTTCCTTCCCTTCCTTCTTTCTCTCTCTCTTTCCCCCGTTGCCGCAGTGGCCCGGCCCTGCTTTCCTCGCCTCCGGAGCCTGGCTGGGCGAGGAGGAAGAGGAAGAAGGGGAGGAGGAAGAAGAAGAAGGGGAAGAGGAAGGGGCCATGGCGGCCACCGAGATCGCCCGGCAAGTGGTGAGTGCAAGGGGAAGGAAGGGGGGAAGGAGGGATGGGAAAGAGGGAGGAGAAGGAAGGGTGCCCATTGTGTGGCCCCCACCCGCCCGCCCCTCCAAAGCAAAGGATGCTGCTGCAGGAAGGGAGGAAGGAAGGAGAAAAAGGAGGAAGAGGAAGCGCCCTTTGAGGGTTTGCAAAGGGCTTGAGGGGAGGGATTGGGAGCAGATGGGCTTTTGGAAGGGAAGGGGAAGGGAGGAGAGATAGGAAGGAAGGGACGAAGGAGACAGAAAAGGAGGAAGGGGAGAAAGGAAGGAAAGAAGGGAGGGAGGAAGAGGAAATGGAAGGAAAGAAGGAAAAAGAGAGGGAGGGGAGAAAGGAAGGAAAAAAGGAGGAAGTAAAGAAGGGAGGAAGGAAGGAAGAGGAAAAGGAAGGAACGAAGGAAGGAAAAAGAGAGGGGGAGAAAGGAAGGAAAAAAGGAGGAAGGAAAGAAGGGAGGAAGGAAAGAAGGAAAAAGAGAGGGAGGGAGGGAGAAAGGAAGGAAAAAAGGAGAAAGTAAAGAAGGGAAGAAGAAAGAGGAAGGAAAGAAGGAAAAAGAGAGGGGGAGAAAGGAAGGAAAAAGGAAGTAAAGAAGGGAGGGAGGTAGGAAGAGGAAATGGAAGGAAAGAAGGAAAAAGAGAGGGAGGGGAGAAAGGAAGGAAAAAAGGAGGAAGTAAAGAAGGGAGGAAGGAAGGAAGAGGAAAAGGAAGGAACGAAGGAAGGAAAAAGAGAGGGGGAGAAAGGAAGGAAAAAAGGAGGAAGGAAAGAAGGGAGGAAGGAAAGAAGGAAAAAGAGGGAGGGAGGGAGAAAGGAAGGAAAAAAGGAGAAAGTAAAGAAGGGAAGAAGAAAGAGGAAGGAAAGAAGGAAAAAGAGAGGGGGAGAAAGGAAGGAAAAAGGAAGTAAAGAAGGGAGGGAGGTAGGAAGAGGAAAAGGAAGGAAAGAAGGAAAAAGAGAGCGGAAAAAGAAGATAAAAGGGAGGAAGGAAGGAAGGGGGGAAAGGAAGTAAAAGGAGGGAGGAAGGAAGAGGAAAAGGAAGGAAAGAAGGAAAAAGAGGGGGAAAGGAGGAAGTAAAGAAGGGAGGAAGGAAGAGGAAAAGGAAGGAAAGAAGGAAGGAAAAAAGAGGGAGGGGAGAAAGGAAGAGGAAAGGGAGGAAGGAAAGATGGGAGGAAGAGGATAAGGGAAGGAAGGAAGGGGGAAAGGAAGTAAAAGGAGGGAGGGAGGAGGAAGAGATAGAAAGGAAGAAAAAAGGGAGGGAGGGAGGATGTGAGAGAAAAGGAAGGGGGCAAAGAGGAAGGAAGGAAAAAAGGAGGGAGGATGGAAGGCAGAAGATGATGAAGGAAGGAACAAGAGAAAGGAAGGAAACAAGAAGGAAGAGGAAATAAGAAGGAAAGAAGGGAGGAAGAGGAGAAAGGAAGGAAAGATGGGAGGGAGAAAATGATGAAGGAAGGAAGAAAAGCAGGAAGGGGGAGGAAGGCATACGAAGGAAGGGAGGAAGAGGAGAAATGAAGGGAGGGAGAAAAAAGGAAGTGGAGAAAGGGAGGAAGAAGGGAGAGAGGAAGGAGATAAAGGGAAGAAGGAAGGAAGAATAAAGGGAGGGAGGAAGCATGTGAGAGAGAAAAGGAAGGAAGGAAGAAAGGGAGATGAAGGGAAAGGAAAGAATGAGGGAGGATGAAAGGAAGGGGGAAGGAAGGAAGAAAAGGAGAGGGAGGGAGAGAGGAAGGAAGGAAAAATGGGAGAAAAAAGAAAGGAAGGAAGGAGAGAAAAGAGGAGGAATGGGAGGAAGGAAGGGAGGAAGGAAGGGGTGCTTTTCAGGTGAGAGTCTTCCAAAGGCCAGGCCTGAGCTTGGAGGTGGGGCTTCTCATTGAAAACAAGGATGATGAGGAGAGCAAGCCCTTCGTCCTATGTGGGTCCATCAAACCTCCAGGTATCATATTGCAGACTGGAATGAACTGGGATTTGTGTGTCTATCCCAGAGGGCGAATTGGGGCCAACCCGGCCTTGGCAAGCACCCTCCTTGCTGTATTTGGGGCTCCACTGGTGTGGATTGAGGTCTGTTGTGTGCAAGGTGATTGACGGCTCATTTATTTGCATCCTCCTTTCAATCTAACCGTGGGCACTTTGGGCACGACAATTGTGGATCTGTGTGCGGGGACGGATGGGGTCCCCACACGAGCCCTAGGAGGGCCATGCATGCGCACCTGTGCTTTGTCAGGCATGGGTTTCCTGCTACGATGAGAGCAAGCGGCACTCCATACAGACCAGAGGAGGAGATTCCTCTTTGTGTTCCAAAGGAGGAAGGCATTGGAGACGATGCCAGGAATGTGCCATACAAAATATACAGGCTGTTCCCAAGTTACGAACAAGATAGCTTCCATGGGTTCGTTTTTAAGTTCAATTTGTATGTAAGTCAGAACAGGGACATTTTGGAAGTGTAACTCCAGCCAGCCAGCCTTATCTCTCTATCAGCCCGATCTCTCATCCATCCATCATATTCATCTCTCTATCAGCCCTACCTCCCATCCATCTATCCATCCATCCATCCATCCATCCATCCATCCATCCATCCATCCATCTATCTATCTATCTATCTATCTTATTCATTTCTTTATCAGCCCTATATCTCATCTCTCTCTCTAGCTATCCATCTATCCATTCGTCTATCATATTCATCTCTGTATCTACCAGCCCTATCTCTCATCTATCCATCCATCCATCCACCTACCCATCCACCCATCTATCATTATCTATCTATCATATTCATCTATTAGCCCTATCTCTCATCTACCTATCCATCCATCACATTCATCTCTGTATCTACCAGCCCTATCTCTCATCTATCTATCTATCCATCCATCCACCTACCCATCCGTCCATCCATCTATCATTATCTATCTATCGTATCATATTCATCTCTCTGTCAGCCCTATCTCTAATCTACCTATCCATCCATCCACCTACCCATCTATCCATCGTATTCATCTCTGTATCTACCAGCCCTATCTCTCATCTATCTATCCATCCATCCACCTACCCATCCGTCCGTCCATCTATCATTATCTATCTGTCTATATATATCATATTCAGATCTCTATCAGCCCTATCTCTAATCTACCCATCCATCCATCCACCTATCCATCATATTCATCTCTGTATCTACCAGCCCTATCTCTCATCTATCCATCCATCGATTCACCTATCCATCCATCAATCTATCATTATCTATCTATCATATTCATCTCTCTATTAGCCCTATCTCTCATCTACCTATCTATCCATCCATCTATCCATCATATTCATCTCTGTATCTACCAGCCCTATCTCTCATCTATCTATCTACCCATCCATTCATCTATCATTATCTATCTATATATCTATCATATTCATCTCTCTATTCATCTCTCATAGCCCTATCTCTCAGTTACCTACCTATCCATCCATCCATCCATCCATCTATCCATCATATTCATCTCTGTATCTACCAGCCCTATCTCTCATCTCTCTCTCTCTCTCTCTCTCTCTCTCTCTCTATTTATTTCAGGATTTTAGCCCGCTCTTCTCAACCCCCGAGGGGGGACTCAGAGCGGCTCAGAACCCTATCTATCTATCTATCTATCTATCTATCATATTCATCCATCAGCCCTATCTCTCATCTATCTATTTATCTATCTATCTATCCATCCACCTACCCATCCATCTATCATTATCTATCTATCATATTCATCTCTTTATCAGCCCTATTTCTCATCTACCTACCTATCCATCCATCTATCTATCCATCATATTCATCTCTGTATCTACCAGCCCTATCTCTCATCTCTCTATCTATCATATTCATCTCTCTATCATCAGCCCTATCTCTCATCTACCTATCTACCCATCCATCCATCACATTCATCTCTATCTTTGGATTGCATAGGGGAAGGTTGACACCCCTGTGTTGTTTACTTTGCTTTTGATGCCCCTGCTCAGGAGAAGTCCCCTCACTTTCGATCCTTGTGATAATTGGATTTTGCAAAAGGTGGCTTGTTGTGGAAACAAAGATTGGGACTCAAGCTTCATTGGAGACCCCTTTCCCCCTGGTGATCACTCTTCCAGGAATGGATTTCCCTTCTTAAAGGTGGAAACCCCCACTTCCTGTTGCCTCAACCCCGTCCTTAACTAGGAGTCATTGGTAAATCAGATGTTTGTACCTCGGTGACAGCCTGCAGCTGATGTAAATAGGTATGTGTGCTTTCACATCACCTTATGACTGACAGTGACCCTATGGATTTCCTAGGATTTTCCTAAGCATGCCAGTTCCTTAAAGTTAAAAGGGATGCTATGTAATGGCAAGACCCGACCTTTGCATATATGAGTAATTTGGGATAGACGGAGACACAAGTAGATCCTCAGGAAGTAGATCTATGTAGTCCAATTTATTGGAGCAGCATCTAAGGTTGCATCAGCACAGTTTGACCGCAAGTTAATTGCATGAGATTCTGGTAGTTATAGTTTCACAAGGCCTTTAGCCCTCTGCAACGAAGAGCCCTGTCACCAAACTATAACTCCCAGGATTCTATAGCATTGAGCCAAGTAGTGCCAAACCGCATTGTTTCCACGATGTAGATCCACCCATAAAAACACTTTTTTTTCCTAGAACTATATTTTAATATAGATTTTTTGGGGGCAATGTTTGTGTGTTTTTACTATGCTGTGACCTGCCTTGAGTCACAAGGAGAGGCTGGTAAGAAATAAGATTATTATTATTATTATATTTATTTCTGCCCCGCTTTATCTCTCCCGACGGAGACTCAAAACGGCTTGACATAAAGCATCATCAGACAATTTAAAATTATATCAATATACAAGCATTGAAACAGGATTAAATATAAAGAGTATTTTAAAACATCGCAATTAAAATCCATAAAAACTACATTCAAAGTATTATTATTATTATTATTATTATTAGGAGATCTAAAAGCATTGTTTGGAAGGGTGAGGCCTGGATTTCGCTCCATGCTCAGCCATGAATGACCCTTATTAGCTTCCAGATAAATCTTAAGTAATTACAACAGGATGTGTGTGTGTGCGTGTGTGTATACATACACACATACACTTGCTTGTGCAGTGTACACTTGCTTGTGCAGTGTACTTAGAATATATTCCAGATTTTTTTCTTTTTATTATTATTATTATTTTATTTTATTATTTTTTATTATTATATTATATTATACAGACAAACGTGTGTGTGCGCGCATGCACACACATATATATCATGGATAGTAAGTAATATAGGGACAAGATTCTGCTATAAATCCATTGCCAGTTTCATTCCCACATGCCTTTAGCTCTCTCCAACAAAGAGCGCTGTCACCAAACTACAACTCCCAGATTCTGTAGCATTGAGCCAAGTAGTGCCAAACTGCATTGATTCCACAGTGTACATCCACCCTCGGTTCTAAAATTGTAACTTGATCCATTTTAAAATTATGTATATGTATATGTGTGTCTGTGATATTATATATTCACAGTTAAAATCCATTACAGATTCAATGTATTATTATTATTATTACTAGCGGAGGACCCGGCGGTGCTCGGGTTATTTGAGGAAGGCATTGTGTGCCAAGGTTGGTTCCTATTAGATGTTTATGTGGCTTGCAGTGGTCTCAGGAACTTAGTGAAGGTACTGCGAGACCCGGGGGCCTAGTCAGGAAAATCAAGTTAAGGAAGCCTAACAATATCCCATGAGATGAGGCCTAGTCAGGAAAATCAAGTTAAGGAAGGCTTTTAATCAATTTTGGGGCTGGTTTGTGTTTTATAGGGGCTTTAGTGTTGTTTGGGAAGTGAATGACATGAAGGTAATGCAAATCCCATCATTTGTGGCCCCTCCTGCCCTAAACCACACCAGGTAGTGAAGTGGGCCATTGGTCGCCTGTTTGCCAAGTTTGGTCCTGATCTGTCAGTGCTGTGGGCCTCAGTGGCTGACTGCCTGAGGCCTTTCCCTTTCCCTCTGAGTCACTTTAGAATGTTTGAATGTGCTTGGCCATTTGGAGGCAGTTATGCAAATTCCATTTCAGTGGCAACCAATCCTCTCTGTCTGGGGCCATAGAATGTTGGAGTTCTGAGGCTGGCCAGTTAGAGCCTGTTATGCAAATAATCCCTCAATGACAGCCAATCGAAACGCTGGCACATATTCCTTCCGTTGCTTGCTCGGTCGCTCGGCTGCACCACCGCAAACACTGACTTTTATTATATGTAATAGATTATTATTTCTAAAAGCATTGTTTGGAAGGATGAGGCCTGGATTTCGCCCCATGCTCAGCCATGAATGACCCTTATTGGCCTCCAGATAGTCTCCGAACAATTTACAACAGGATATATATATATACACACACACAAACAGATAGAGAGAGAGAGAGAGAGAGAGAGAGAGAGAGATAGTACAGGGACAAGATCCTGCTATAAACCCATTGCCAGTTCCGTTCCCACATGTCATATTATACTGGCCAATAACATCACCCAAAGCATCAGAATAGTATTTGCTTGCTTTTCCTCCAATGTGATGTATACCATCCTATGCCAACAATGTCCCTCTGCATTGAACAAAATAGGGCATATCTTCTCTTTGCAAGGGTATACATATAATAATAATAATAATAATAATAATAATACACCTATTTGACACTAGACCAGTGTTTTTCAACCTTTTTTGAGTCGCGGGACATTTTTTACATTTACAAAATCCTGGGGCACACCACCAACCAAAATGACACAAAATGACACTCTAACACAGGAATACATATAGTTAATATGTTTTTTAATGTATTTATACACTCACTTAGTGTGAAACCTGGGTCTGTTTCGATGAACACAAAATATATAGTTATATAGCATATTATTATTATATTGCATTACATTACAACATTATCAATATTATATGTATACACAATATACGTATATTACTATAATATCAAATACAATATACTATGTCATTGTCACAGTACAACAATTACATACCACATTGTATTATAGCAATTATATCGCAATATTAGTTGAAGCCCAAAACACCTGGAGGAAGGCCCAAGTTTGACCATATCTAGTCTAAACCTTCTTCCAAGCCCTTAATAAAGATGCTGCCTGCCTTAATGTATAGCCAGAGTCTCCATGCCCATCTGTCGGGAGGGCTTGGGTGGTGCCTTCCTGCTTGGCTGAAGGGGGTCTGGCTGGATAGCCTTTGGGGGACCCATATTTCTCCCACGAGTTCCCTTCCCTCCTTTCCCTCATTTTCCCTGACTCCCTGCCTGCCTACCTGCCCCTCCGGCTGCTTGCCTGCCTACCTTCAGCGCTCAGGCTCAGCTGCTCTCTGACTCACACCTCGCATAGCGCCAACAGGGCTGGGCTGGACTGGATCGGAAGTGCTCCCCGCTGGAGCGGAATGGAAGGGAACGGGCCCAAACAGGTCCGCCCTACTGCGCGGCCCTCCCGGAAACAGGAACCCGCGCGCTGAGGTTCCAGAGAAATAGTAGCAAACTTTATACATGACATCAGATAGAGAAGAATCTAATTTCCCACGACACACCTGATGATCTCTCATGGCACACTAGTGTGCCACAGCACACTGGTTGGGAAAAACTGTGCTAGACATGTCAACAAAGCTGGTTGCAAATATGTCAACCTTCCTTGTATATGCCTTCAAGCTGTTCCATGCATCCCATAGGGTTTTTTTTAGGCAAGAGATACTCAGAGGTAGTATTAAATGAGGGTTTCCTATCCAAATACGAACCAAGACCAAATTGGCTTTGTTTCCAAAATCAAATGGAACCCGTTGCCATGAGAAATGGTGAGATTCGCAAGCCGTGGTCCCGGAGTAATGGAATTAGAAAGAGAAACAGCTGCATTGAATTGTTTTCCCCAAACTCCATCAGCTGAGGTATGAACAAAGGCAATGGCTCCATGACGCACTGGATAGATCATTAATGCAAGAGTCCTTGCTATTGTACTTTCTAAAGAGAGAGCTTCCAACCCAGGGAAAGCCAATGCATTGCTTTCTGTACATTCACGCTAAAGGGATTTTAAAGCAAAATTCCCACCAAAGATGTCATGCAAGCTTTCCAGGGTTCGCTGGCTTTTTAAAAATCATATTTTAAAAAAGGATATAGGAAATGGAAAAGCGAGATATTTTATCTCTGGTGTTGCTTCTGATGTCGGTTAAGGTGGACCAAAGGGATCTCAATCCACGACAAGACTATAAACAAAGGGCCATAAAGGCAGGTAATAAAACCAGCAAATAGATTTAATTTGTTCCTATTTATCTTTTATTACCGTTTGTTCCTAATGCGCATATATTCAAGATATGCTTGTGATTCTTCCAGACCACCTTAACTGACAACCTCGGAGACAGAATGTAGGCCAGTGACTCTTTACATCCTCAATGTTCTTTTTCCTGTATGAGTTCTTTATCATATTTGCCTGAAAAAGGAGCTAATGTGGTTTGGAAAGCTTGCCTCGCGTGTTTTGTGCCTTTTTGTGTTGTTATTCTGTGCATTTGGAATACTGTCGGCGGCCATGAAATATTAGGGCAATATTCTGATGTGAAACTGTTTCCTCTGGAAGTAACAGTTCCTTCGGAAATAAACAGTTGCAGGTCAAAATATTTACTATAATAGTAGGACGAATTACTTTGCAGCAATGGTTTTCCAAAAAGGGAAGAAGAAAAACGGAAATTGTTGCCGGACCTTTAAGTTTAACTGGTGTTTATTTCAGCATGAGCTTTCGTGGCGATATAGCAGGGGTAGGGAACCTACGGCTCGGGAGCCACATGTGGCTCTTTTCATGAATACATCTGGCTCTTCCTCTTCCTTCCTTTCTCCCCCTTCAGCCTTTCCTTCTCCTTCTCTCCTTCCTTTCCCCTCCCTCTCTCCCCTTCCTTCTTTCCTCTATTCTCCCTCTTCCTTCCGTCCTCTTCCTTCCTTTCTTTCTCCCCCTTCACCCTTTCCTTCTCTCTCTCCTTCCTTTTCCCTCCCTCTCTCTCCCCTTCCTTCTTTCCTCCATTCTCCCTCTTCCTTCCGTCCTCTTCCTTCCTTTCTTTCTCCCCCTTCACCCTTTCCGTCTCCTTCTTCCTTCTTTCCTCCATTCTCCCTCCTTCCCTCTTCCTCCCTCCCTCTTCTTTTTCTCCAAGTCTTCCTTCTCCTTCCTTTCACTTCCTTCTCTCTCCCCTTCTTTCTTTTCTTCTTTCCCTTCATTATTTTACTTTTTTCTCACTCCCTTTCATTTCTTTTCCCCACCCTTTCCTTTCCTCCCTTCCCATTTCCTTCTTTCTTTTCCTCTCATTGTCTCTCTCCTGCTTTTCTTTTCTTCCTTTTCCATAGTTCGTTCTTCTTTTCTTTCTTCCTCTCCCCCTCCCTCCTTTATTTCCTCTGTCTTTCTCCCCCCCTCCTTCCTTCCTTCCTTCCTTCCTTCCTTCCTTCCTTCCTTCCTTCCTTCCTTCTTCTTCTCTTCCTTCCCAGAGTCCTGAGCATACCTTTTGCAGAGCCAGGTCTGAAGTGTCCTGTCATTCTGCCGGGGGAATCCTTTTCTCATAGTGAGTACGTATATACTCACATTTAGTTGAATTCAGTCTTAAAATATATTATATATATTATATGGCTCACACTGAAATAAATTTCCAAATATTTTGCTTTTATGGCTCTCTGAGTCAAAAAGGTTCCCGACCCCTGCGATATAGAGTCACTTCTCCAGATGCAACTCAGAGAGTGATATTCAAAGCACATTTATGCAGAATTTAATAGCATCAGGGTATCAAAGTGGCATATTTTCGGATCTAATTATATCCTGGATCCTATTAAATCTGTGTCTTGAATACCACTCTCTGAGTTGCATCCAGAGAAGTTAGTCTATACCGCCACGAAAGCCCACACTGAAATAAACACTGGTTAACCTTAAAGATCCAGCCACAATCCTCTTTTTTCTTCTGGCTCTCTTGGAAAGTAACCGATTAAAAAGTAATTTGTTCTACTATTATAGTAAATATTTTGAAGTGCAACTGTTTATTTCGGAAGTAACATTTAGTTACTTTCAGAATAAACACTTGCAAGTCAAAATAGTGTAACTCAATGTTACTTTCAGAATAAACCAGTGTTTTTCAACCTTTTTTGAGCTGTGGCACATTTTTTACATTTACAAAATCCTGGGGGCACACCACCAACCAAAATGACACAAAATGACACTCTAACACAGTAATACATATAGTTAATATGTTTTTAAATGTATTTTTACACTCAGTGTGAAACCTGGGCCTGTTTTGATGAACACAACATAGATATCCTGGCAGGAATGCCAGAAAGACACACACACAAAGGTCTTGCTCAACAGCTGGGACTTACAGTTCACCTGCAATCAAAGAGCATTCTGAACTCCACCAATGATGGAATGGAATCAAATTTCCCACACAGAACTACCATAACCAAGAGAAAATACTGTAAGAGTTTGGTGGGCATTGACCTTGAGTTTTGGAGTTGTAGTTTACCTATATCCAGAGAGCACTGTGGAGGGGAGGAAGACGTGGGGCGAGTCTGCGCAGTAGCGCCCGCACGGGTCACGTCTTCCCCCTTCCCCCCTCCTGCAGAAGTGGTAGCGTGAGCAAAGCGAGCAGAGCGAGGCTGGGAAGAAGGGAGCCCGAGTGGAGAAGAAAAAGTGTTCGGCAGGAGGGGGAAGAAAGGGTCTTGGAGGTTCCAATTTCCCACGGCACACCTGATGATCGCTCACGGCACACTAGTGTGCCACGGCACACTGGTTGGGAAACACTGGAATAAACAGTTGCACATCAAAATAATGTAACCAGATAAACTAACCAAATGTTACATTCAGACTAAACAGTTGCACGTCAAAATATTGTAACTAAATAAAGTAACTAGTAAACTAAACTAAAGGGAGAGGAATCTACCTTTAAGAAGGGAAATCAATTCCTGGAAAAGTTATTATCAGGGAGAAAAGGGGTCCACAATCCTTGTTTCCACAACAAGCCACATTTTGCAAATTATCACAGAGACAGAAAGGCTGTAAGCCCATGTTCCAGTAGCATTCTCTCCCGACATTTCGCCTGCATCTGTGGCTAATGGCATCTTCAGAGGTTCTGTTGGAAATGAGGCCAGTGGAGTGTCTGTATACACTACTAGCTGTACCCGGCACGCGTTGCTGTGCCCAATTTAGGAGATGCGAGAAAGTCTGAGTATGTAAGGGTTGGAATTGATGTTACTTATGGTCTTGGTGGGGTCATGGCTGTGTCGTTGTGGGTTGTTCTGGTGGGTGGGATGTTGAAGTCCTGGGGAGTTGTCAGTGTGTGGTGTTGCTGGCGTTCTGCAGAGGTTGTGGATATACAATGTTTTTTGTCTTTCCGTCTGCTGTGTTGATGTAGAGGTTGATGCTTGTGTGGGTGGGGTATTTTGGGTGTTTGTGTGTGTTTGTAGAGTATCAGTACAGTGTTGTGTTGTGTTGTGGTTGGAGTATAGGTGGAGTTGGTTTTTGTTTGTGGTGGTGGTAGGTGTTGTGTGTGCAGGGTCCCATAAGGTTGGGGGGGATGGGTTGTGATAGGAAGTTGTGTTGTGTTGTGTGGGTAGGAATTGCTGGAGTATTGTGCCTGGGACGTGTGTGTATTTGGAGGTGTGTGTGTGGTGAGTAGTGAGTGCAGTCCTGGGTTTTGTGTTGGGGAAGTTGTCGGGTATTTGTGGGGTGTATTTTATGTGTGTTGTGGTGACATAGTTGTCTCAGTCTGGCTGTGTCCTGGTTGTGATGTGGAGGGGGTGTTGCTTTTGCCAGTGGTGTTTGTTGTGAATTTTGGTTGGGGTGGGTTTTTGTGTTGCAGTATTTTTGGGGGTTTTTTTTGCAAGCTTGTGTTATTCTGGCGGTATGTGTTTGTCAGTGGTGCCTGTGTCCCTGGTGCCCTATTTGTGTTAGTGTTATGTCCTCCTGTGTTAGTTGGTTGTACTCTGTAGGTTTCTGTTTAGCAGTGGTATGTATGCGTTGTGTGTGTTGTGGGTCTGTTGTGTTGTGGGTCTGTAGAGGTAGGCATCATGAGTTGTGTGGCTGTCATGTGTGGTATTTTGTGCTGGCTTGGTCTTTTGGATTGTGTTTCTCGAGTGTAGGAACCTGCTCCCTCCTAGAGCTTAGCCTTGACAGTTTAACCCACAAACACCAACTGACTAAACTCAAATCACTCAGCATTCTAACCTAGCCTTGGCTGGCTCTGCCCACCGTTACTATGGGAACTCAACCTCCCTGCATTTTGTGTGGGCCGATGTTGGCCAATGGGATTCGCTGGCGGCCGCAGAGGACGCTGGGAAATGTAGTTTTTTAAATTGTTGTTTTGGGGGCCTTCTAGGTTTGGGGGGGGAGTTTCTTTGCTAAAAACCTTCCTTGCCTGAGGCCTATTTTTGTTGGCAAGTTTGGTGTCTCTGCCTTGGAAGGTTTCTCTGCCTCTGGCAGTCGTTTGATGACGGGTCTTCCTTTATATATATAGATTGGAATGATGTCCAGGGTAGGAGAAAGAACCCTTGTCTGTTTGAAGCAAGTGTGAATGTCGCAGTTAGTAAGCTTGAATAGCATTGAGTAGCCAAGAAGCTACAAAGTCAATCAAAGAGGGTATCTGCATGGAGGTAGCAAGTGGAGTATATAATATACTTGTGGAATAATGTCCAGGGTGGGAGGAAGAAGCCTTGTCTGTTTGAAGCAAATGTGGGTGTTGCATTTAGCAAGCTTGAATAGAATTGAATCACCATGCAGTTTGCAAAGTCAATCAGTGAGGGTCTCTGCATAGAGGTAGCCTGGCCTCTGTTGTCTGGAGGAATCCTTTGTTTAATTGGCATTTGATGGTTTGCTGTCTGGCATTCCCCTGTTTCTGAGTGATGTTCTTTATTAACTGCCTTGATTCTGGTGTTGTTTTAAATACCGGTCACCAGATTTTGTTCATTTTCATGGTTTCCCTCTTTCTGTTAAAATTGTCCACGTGGATTTCAGTGGCTTCTCTGTGTAGTCTGGCATGGTGATTAAGTTATGAAAACCACTCAGGAACAGGAGAACTCCAGACAGCAAGCAAACAAGGGGCAGTGAACACTTTCCATACAGAGGGTGCTTCCAGGCAACAACACCCAGGCTCCACCTATCAGATACCCTCACTGATTGACTTTGCAGCTTCATGGCTACTCAAATGCTAATTCAACATTCACACTTGTTTCAAAGTGGTACTTGCAACAGGTGAGGTTTTGCCCTCCTTTCTGCTAGAGATCCCTGTGTTTGGGCCACTGTGTGACAGAATGGGACTAGATGGGCTTTTTCTTCTTATGTTCTTATGTTCTAACAGACAAGGGGTTTTTTTTCTCTCACCGTGGACATTATTCTACAGAGGCTGCCTCCAAGCAACAACACCCAGGCTCCATCTATCAGATACCCTCACTGATTTGACTTTTCAGCTTCATGGCTACTCAAATGCTAATTCAAGCTTGCTAATTGCAACATTCACACTTGTTTCAACAGAAAAGGGGTTTTTCCCCTCCCAATCTGGACATTATTCCACAGAGGGTGCCTCCAGGCAACAACACCCAGGCTACCTCTATGCAGATACTCTCACTGATTGACTTTGCAGCTTCATGGCTACTCAAATGGTAATTCAAGCTTGCTAATTGCAACATTCATACTTGTTTCAACAGACAAGGGTTTTTTTTCTCTCCCAGCTGGGACATTATTCCACAGAGGGTGCCTCCAGGCAACAACAACCAGGCTACCTCTATGCAGATACCCTCACTGATTGACTTTGCAGCTTCAGGCTCCTCAATGCTATTCAAGCTTGCTAATTGAAACATGCACACTTGCTTCAAACAGACAAGGTTACTTCCTGCCACCTTGGCATATATACACTCCACTTTCTTCATTGCCAACAGAATTTCTGCAGATGCCATCCACAGATGCAGGCAAAACGTCAGGAGAGAATGCTGCTGAGACATGGTCATACAGCCTGGAAAATCCAAAACAACCCATGTTGTAATGCCTGTCTTCTGGGCTGGCTTCATGGAGGAATGCTATCCAGGGATGGGAGAATATGGCCTTGTCATTCTCGGTGCCCGTTGCGAACGGCTTCAAAGCGAGTGAGCTCAGAGCTGTCAGAAAGTGTGAATCCAGATGGCGTGGATTGTTCTTGGACGCCATAGGCAGGAGTTGTGGGGAAGGGATGATGCGGCCTACGTTTCACTGCTAGACGTGGAGAGATAACGTATCAAGGCATCATGCTCCCAAATGTATTTTTGACTTTCTCTGCGAATGCCATGAGAAAACAGAAAGCAATCCGAACCCTTCTGCCTTTCACAAGGTGCAAAATAGAGTAAGGGAGCATTGTAAATGTTGGAATATTGGATTTTTCAATAGATTTAGATCTCCACCCAGTTTTGGAAACTCTTTGGTTTGCCTTGGGAAAGTCACACTCTCCCAGCCTTGGAACAAATCCTGCCAAGAAGAATAGTTCCACCATTAAGTTGTCGTGAGTCTGAAACGACAGCAATATATTCCGCCGTTATGCAAAGAGCATTTCCCTTTTAGTACAAGGCAGGGAATTCGGCAAAGTTCTGGTTGCAACTAAACCAAGCGTGCACTCAAAGAGTCCGTCTCGCAATGGAAGTGGGTTTCGTGCTTGCTAAACAGAGCATTGAGCCAATGTGGGGTCAAACTGCATTAATTCTACAGTGCAGATGCACCCTAAACCTCAGGTGATGTGATATGGATTATTTTTCGAGCTATATTACAGGGTGAGCAGTAATGCAGTTGGGCATCTATCTATCCATCCATCTATCTATCAGTATCTTACTATCTATTATGTCTGCCTATCTACAGTATCTATCATCTATCTCAGTGTTTCCCAACCAGTGTGCTGGGGCACACTAGTGTGCCGTGAGCGATCATCAGGTGTGCCGTGGGAAATTCGGGGGGGGGGGGGATTCTAGTGTGTTGAAGTATAAAAACCCTAAGAAACCTACCTCGATAAAGGCACAAAATTACAACCACCCCCCTACCCACCCGTTGTCTACTTGGTCTCTCCCTCTCCATGCATTGGGAAGGCCCGTCTCCCTTTCCCCAAGTAGAGACCTCCTCTTGCCTCCTGGGGCTTCTGTGTGGGAAGTTTGGCCCAGTTCTATCATTGGTGGGGTCCAGAATGCTCTTTGATTGTAGGGGAACTATAAATCCCAACAACTACAACTCCCAAGTGTCAAGGTCTGTTTTCCCTGAACTCCATCTACATTCATATTTGGGCATATTGAGTATTCACGCCAAGTTTGGTCCTGACCCAACATTGTTTGAGTCCAGAGTGCTCTCAGGATATAGGTCAACTACAACTCCAAAACCCAAGGTCAATGCCCACCAAACTCTTATAGCATTTTCTCTTGGTTATGGGAGTTCTGTGTGGGAAGTTTGTGTCTTTCTGCCATTCCTGCCAGGATATCTATGTTGTGTTCATCGAAACAGGCCCAGGTTTCACACTGAGTGAATAAATACATTTAAAAACATATTAACTATATGTATTACTGTGTCAGAGTGTCATTTTGTGTCATTTTGGTTGGTGGTGTGCCCCAGGATTTTGCAAATGTAAAAAGTGTGCCACGGCTCAGAAAAGGTTGGGAAACACTGATCTATCTATTTATCTTTCTATCTTTCTTTCTACTTTTTATCTCTATCTGTCTGTCTGCCTTTTTATCTATCTTAACTATTTTTCTATTTTTTATATCGGTCTATCTTTTTTATCTATCTATCTTTCCATTTTCTATCTCTGTCTATCTTTCTATCTATCTACCTTTTTATCTATCTTTCTTTCTTTCAATTTATTTAGGTATTATTTATTTCGAGGATTTATACCCCGCCCTTCTCTATCCACGAAGGGGGACTCAGGTTGGCTTACATCGGCAGCAATTTGATGCCCCGCATCTATCTATCTATCTATCTATCTATCTATCTATCTATCTATCTATCTATCTATCTATATAAGAAAAGTCACTGTTTGCGGCGGGAGGTGCGGAGGAAGGGAGGAATATGTGGCAGCTTTTTGATTGGTCACCAATGTGGGATTATTTGCATAAAAATCCTTGATTGGCCAGCCACCCAACATTCCACCACTCCTAAACAGCACAGAGAGGAAACGAAAGGGCCTGAGGCAGACATAAATGGCTGGAGTTGAAGTTAACCAGTTGACAGTTTTTCCCATTGGAAATGGAATGTCCAGTACCTTCACCCAACACACATTTCACAAAAAACACTGCAAGCCCTACAAATCACAGACTAGGCCCAAAATTGACAGCTAGGCTTCCTTAACTTGATTTTCCTGACTAGGCCTTAGCTCATGGGATATTGTTAGGCTTCCTCAACTTGATTTTCCTGACTAGGCCCCCAACAATGACAGAACAAGACCAAACTTGCCCCCCCCCCCAAGATGCACCCTACATCCTGGTGCAGTTTGAGGGAGGATGGACCATGGATGATGGGACTTGCAGTACTTAAATTCACTTCCTTAGAGCACTGTGGCCCACACCAATGACGAATCAGGACCAAACTTGGCACACAGAGGCCCAATGGCCCATTTTACAAACCTGCTGCAGTTCACGCCAGGATGGCTCACAACTGATGGGATTTGCAGTACCTTCACCCAATTCATTCCCCACATAACATTGCAGCCCCTGCAAATCAGAGACCAGGCCAAAACTTGGCACACAGAGTACCCATGACCCACTCTACATCCTGGTGCAGTTTTGAGTGGGACGGACCCCAGATGATGGGAGTAGCAGTACCTTCACTCACTTCCTGAGACGGCTGTGACCCTCATCCAATGACTGATCAAGACCACACTTGGCACACAGAGCCCCCATTACCCACTCTACATCATGGTGCAGATTGGAGAACGGGGAACCGTGGATGATGGGACTTCCAGTACCTTCCCTCACTTCCTTAGACCACTGAAACCCTCATCCAGAAAATGATCAAGACCAAATGTGACACACACAGCCCCCATGACCCACTCTACATCCTGGTGCTGTTTGGAGGAGGATGGACCATGGCCAGTGGGACTTGCAGTACCTTCACTAAGTTCCTGAGACCACTGCAAGCCACATAAACATCTAATAGGAACCAACCTTGGCACACAATGCCTTCCTCAAATAACCCGGGCACCGCCGGGTCCTCAGCTAGTAATCAATAAAAACAACAATTATACAATAAAATCACACATTCAACAGATTTAAATACATTTAAAGTGCAACTAGTCCAAGTTCTACAATCACACAGTCCGTTTCCGTATCTTGTTATCATTTCACTGACCACCTGCTATCCCATTGCCTAACCAAATGCCTGGTCCCATAGCCACGTCTTCAACTTTTTCCTAAAAGAAAGGAAGGAGGAGGTTGATCTAATTTCGTTGGGCAGCGAGTTCCACAGGCGAGGGGCCACCAGCGAGTAGGCCCTGTCCCTCGTCCCCACCAAACTTTGCGACGAAGGTGGGATCAAGAGCAGGGCCTCCCCGGAAGATTGTAAATTTTGAGGTGGGATATAAGGAGAGATACGTTCGGACAAGTTTTTATCTATCTTTATATTTATTTATTTTTCTTTCTTATCTATCTTTCTATCTATATTTCTATCATGTCACACTCTCTATTTTTATCTCTCTATCTTTCTATCTATGTTTCTTATCTATGTTTCTATTTTTATATCTGTCTATCCATCAATTGATCGATCTATCTATCTTTCCTACCAACCTTTCCTTCTATATGTCTGTCTGTCTATCTATCTATGTTTCTATGTTTCTATTTTTTATCTTTATACTAGCTTGGGGACCCGGCGGTGCCCGGGTGGTTTGAAGAGGGTATTGTTTGTTTTTGGATGTTAGTGTAATATATTTTTTATTACCAACTAGCTGAGGACCCGGCGGTGCCCGGGTTATTTGAGGAAGGCATTGTGTGCCAAGGTTGGTTCCTATTAGATGTTTATGTGGCCTGCAGTGGTCTCAGGAACTTAGTGAAGGTACTGCGAGTCCCATTGGCCATGGACCATCCTCCTCCAAACAGCACCAGGATGTAGAGTGGGTCTTGGGGGCTGTGTGTGTCACATTTGGTCTTGATTATTCGCTGGATGAGGGTTGCAGCGGTCTCTGGAAGTGAGGGAAGGAAGTTGAAGTTCTCCAAACTGCACCAGGATGTAGGGCTCTGTGTGCCAAGTGTGATCTTGGTCAGTCATTGGATGAGGGTCTCAGCGGTCTCAGAAAGTGAGTGAACTACTACAGCTCCCATCATCTGTGGTCCGTCCCACTCAAAACTGCTCCAGGATGTAGAGTGGGTCATGGGCACTCTGTGTGCCAAGTTTGGGCCTGGTCTCTGATTTGTAGGGGCTGAAATGTTCTGTGGGGAATGAATTGGGTGAAGGAACTGCAAATCCCCTCATTTGTGAGCCATCGTGCCATAAACCGCAGCAGGATTGTAAAATGAGCCATTGGGCCTCTGTGTGCCAAGTTTGGTGTGGGCCACAGTGCTCTAAGAAAGTGAATTGAAGTACTGCAAGTCCCATCATCCATGGTCTATCCTCCCTCAAACTGCAGCAGGATGTAGGGTGCACCTTAGGAGGTCTGGGTGCCAAGTTTGATCTTGTTCTGTCATTGTTGGGGGCGTAGTCAGGAAAATCAAGTTGAGGAAGCCTAACAATATCCCATGAGCTGAGGCCTAGTCAGGAAAATCAAGTTAAGGAAGCATTGCTGTCAATTTTGGGCCTGGTCTGTGATTTATAGCGGCTACAGTGTTGTTTGGGAAGTGAGTGAGGTGAAGGTACTGCAATTCCCATCATTCCACTTTGCTGGAAGGATGTCTGTCTATTTTGGGGCCTAGCTTGTAATGCTAGTAATGCTCTCAGTACATCAGGAAACCCTCTCACTGTAGTGTAATCCTCTCAGAAAATGAACTTTCCATTGCCAATGGAAAAAAACCTGTCAACTGGCTAACTGACTGCCTGAGGCCTTTCGTTTCCCTCTGAGTCACCTTAGAAGGTTGGAATGTGGTTGGCCTATCGGAGTCCGTTATGCAAATACCATTTCAGTGGCAACCAATCCCCTCTGTCTGGGGCCGTAGAATGTTGGAGTTCTGAGGCTGGCCAGTCAGTGCCCGTTATGCAAATAACCCCACTGTGGCAGCCAATCGAAACGCTGGCACATATTCCTCCCTCCGCTCGGTCTCTCGGCCGCTCGGCCGCACCACCTCCCGCAACACACTGACTTTTATTATATGTAATAGATATCTTCTTATCGATCGATCTACTTTTTTATTTATCTATCTTTATTTATATTTATTTTTCTTTCTTATCTATCTTTATATCTATATTTCTGTCATGCATACAGTATCTATCTATGTTTCTATTTTTATCTCTATCTTTCTATGTTTTATTTTTATACTGTCTATCCATCGATCTTTCTTTCTTTCTATTTATTTATCTTATCTATCTATCTATCTATCTATGCTTCTATCTTTCTATTTTTTATCTTTGTCTATCTCCTTATTTATCGATCGATCTACCTTCCTATTTACCTATCTTTGTATTTATTTTTCTTATCTATCTATCTATCCATCTACCTATTTCTGGAAGCTTTTGGTCCAAGGGCAAACCCTTGGTTGCTGCTCCTCCGGAGATCGAAAACCCAGCATGGCATTAACTTTCTCAGTGGGAACGTCTATAATTGGCCTCCCGTAATTGGATGTATTTCCCAGCCAGTGTGGCTTGCCATGCACCCCTTGGTCAGGAACGGAAGCATGAGGACTGCCATTCACTTCCGGTGCTGAGCGTCTGCAATGTTTCCCCCTTAAGAGAGTTCATAACAACACGTGGATATAGGAAGGGTTCCAATGCAGGAGGGCTCATTCCCTTCCAATGTGCATTAAGAAAGGGCGCGTCTACACTGTGGAGCTAATGCAGTTTGATGTCTTTGGGCAGATTTTTTGCATTGTATTTACCTTTATTTATTTACAGTATTTGTCACGTTTCTATACCGCCCCTCTCAGCCCGAAGGCGACTCAGGATGGTTTACACAAGGCAGTCTCTGCCCTCAATACAACACAAGCAAACAAACCAAAAAAATAATAACCATATAACAATAAATGAACAATTAAAAACATACAATTGCAGCCTCAGCGTCATGTTGAAATCAGTTCCGTCACGTGGTCGTCATTCCATATATCTAATTAAACCTTTATATTTCATCAGTAAATGCTTGCTCAAACAGCCAGGTCTGGATTTTCTTGCGAAATGTCAGGAGGGAGGGGGGCGATCTGATGTCTCTAGGGAGGGTGTTCCAAAGCCGAGGAGCCACCACTGAAAAGGCCCTGTCTCTTGTCCCCGCCAGTCGCACCTGCGAAGAAGGCGGGACCAAGAGCAGGGCCTCTCCAGATGATCTTAAACATCTTGATGGTTCATAGGGAGAGATGTGTTCGGACAGGTAAGTTGGACCCGAACCGTGTAGGGCTTTAAAGGCTAAAGCCAGCACTTTGAATTGTGCCCGGTAGCAAACTGGCAGCCAGTGGAGCTGGCACAACAGGGGAGTTGTATGCTCTCTAGGGTTGCCATTTTTTGATATAAGAAATAAGGGACATTTACGGGATTTTTCACAAAAATAAGGGACACTTCATTAAAAATTTGAAACTCAAACATTAGGTAGAAATAGTTTTATTAACAGACTGAGATAATGATTGAAACTCACAAAAGAAACTGACTTACACCCTCTTAACAGGACATGGTATGTTTCTGCATGTTTTGTCATGTACAAAAAACATTATTAGAACTACCAAATTTCTCCATCTGTATTTAGTCCTTGACTTTGCTGACTTCAAAAGTGCACTGTCTAAACATTAAAATAAAATAAATTTTATAAGACAGTACATCTTCATGATTATTATGTCAATAGTTAATGGTATAGTATAGTATGGGATACACAGCATTGTATAGTATTGCGATTCACAGCTAGGCCTATTTTAAGAGTAACTCTCAAGCAACCAGAAACTATCTTTATCCAACATGATCCAACATTCCCCTTGAGTAACGGTTAATTAGTCTACTGTACTTTGAAAAAGTCCTGTATCGCCTCTTCCTTCCAACGGGGACGCAGGCTGCCCTGTGAGTTGGAATCCCCGGGCAGGCATTGCCGTGGAAACCGCAGTACACACCTTCCTCTGGTCAACCCCGCCCAGTCCTGTCCTGCTAGTCAAAAATAAGGGACAGGGCCTGAAAATAAGGGACACAAATTTTAGGGCCAAAATAAGGGACGTCCCTTAGAATAAGGGACATATGGGAACCCTAATGCTCTCTGAATGCCACTCCTGTTATCAACCTGGCTGCTGTCTGTTGGACTAGTTGCAGCTTCCGAACAGTCTTCAAAAGCAACCCCATGTAGAGAGCGTTGCAGTAATCTATATGGGATGTAACCAAAGCGTGGACCACTGTGGCCAAGTCAGACTTCCCAAGAAACCCTTTATATTCTTCCCTCTCAATTGCCTGGTTCGGTTCATGTTTGTAGCAAAAGTGATGTTATTCTCTTCCATTCTTCAGTTGTTTATTTTATGTACGTCAGGCTGAAGTTTTGCAACTTGCAAAGCCTTGGAGAGCGAATGAGTTTCCTGGGTGTGTAAGACTGCATTCCTCTACTACATAAGTTGCACAGTTATTTGGCATTGATAAAGAGACCAAACTTGGTGAAGATGCCGACAATAGAGAAGGAAATGGAGCAAACCGCTTTGCAGACGAAGAGACGAAAACTAGCTCGGACTTTGTTCTTACCAAGTTGTTATTATTGTTGTTGTTGTTGCATCAACTTTTGCTCAATAGAGACAAATGTATTTAAAATGAATACAAGTAATAGCAATATGAACAATTTAACCAAAGCTCTTCATATTTGGTAACAATGTTTTAAAAGCGTCCTTTGAGCCATGTAGGCACCAGGGTGCAGTACAAACATATCTTGTCATGCAAGAGAACACAATCAAAGCACTCCCAACAGATGACCATCTAGGCCAGTGTTTCCCAACCAGTGTGCCGTGGTACACTAGTGTGCCGTGAGCGATCATCAGGTGTGCCGTGGGAAATTGGAACCTCCAATACCCTTTCTTCCCCCTCCTGCCGAACACTTTTTCTTCTCCACTCGGGCTCCCTCGCTCTGCTCGCTTTGCCTCAATTTGCTCTGGGACGAGTCTGCGCAGTAGCACCCACAGAGGTCACGTCTTCCTCCCTCCCCCCTCCCCCTGAACACGCTCACGCTGCCCCCTCAGATCAAAATGGCGACAGAAGCGGCAGTGTAGAAAAAAAAGTAAGTGTTCAGCAGGAAGGGGAAGAAAGGGCAGGAAGGCGAAGGGGGAGGAAGAGGTCTCTGTCGAAAGCTGGCATGGGCAAACTTGGACCTTCCAGGTGTTTTGGACTCCAACTCCCACCATTCCTAGCAGCCCAGGCCCTTTTCCTTTTTCTCCCTCAGCCACTTAAGCAGTAAAAGGGCCTCAGGCTGTTAGGAATGGTGGGAGTTGAAGTCCAAAGCACCCAGAGGGCCGAAGTTTTCCCATGCCTGTTTTAGGGACCTTAAAGTGGTGAGCCTCCTTCCAACATTGTGATTCTGGATAGAAAACAAACAACAACATAACATAACATTGTTTGAGTCCACAGTGCTCTCTGGGTGTAGGTGAACTACAACTTCCAAACTCAAGGTGAATTCCCAAGCAAACCCTTTCAGTACTTTCTGTTGGTAATGAGAGTTCAATATGCCAAGTTTGGTTCAATTCCATTGTTGCAAGAGTTCAGGATGCTCTTTGATTGTGTGTTAACTATAAATCCCAGAAACTGTAACTCCCAAATGTCAAGGTCTATTTCCCCTTAACTCCATCTGCATTCATATTTGGGCATATTGAGTATTCATGCCAAGTTTGGTCCTGATCCAACATTGTTTGAGTCCACAGTGCTCTCTGGATATAGGTGAACTACAACTCCAAAACCCAATGTCAATGCCCACCAAACTCTTATAGTATTTTCTCTTGGTTCTGGGAATTCTGTGTGGGAAGTTTGTGTCTTTCTGCCATTCCTGCCAGGATAACTATGTTGTGTTCATCGAAACAGGCCCAGGTTTCACACTGAGTGTATAAATACATTTAAAAGCATATTAACTATATGTATGACTGTGTTAGAGTGTCATTTTGTGTCATTTTGGTTGGTGGTGTGCCCCAGGATTTTGTAAATGTAAAAAATGTGCCGTGACTCAAAAAAGGTTGAAAAACACTGATCTAGGCTATGCTTATTCAACAGTAGAATTCTCTGCTTCCAAGTGTAGTGGAGTCTCCTTCTTTGGTGGCTTAGAAACAGAAGCTGGATGGCCATCTGACAAGAGGGTTTTGTTTGTACTTTTCCTGCATGAAGGCAGAAGGGGGTTGGACTAGATGCCCTTTGGAGGTCTCTTCCATGTCTGTGTTTCTGTAATATGGATTTTAAACAGAGGCTGCATGGCCATCTGTCGGGAAGGTTTTGATTGTTCTCTTCCTGCATGTAGGCAGAAGGGGGTTGGGCTAGATGCCCTTTGGGGGTCCCTTCCAACTCAGTGATTCTATGATATGGATTTTAACAGAGGCTGCATGGCTATCTTATCAGGAAGGCTTTGGTTGTGCCTTTCCTGCATGAAGGCAGAAAAGGGTTGGACTAGATATACCCTTTGGGGTCCCTCCCAATGCTTATGATTTTAAGGCACTCCAGAGAAGGAGACTCCGAGGCATCATATTCCACTATTGAATTACTCTTACCATTAGGAAGTTCTTCCCTTCAAATCTTCAAATCCCTCCAAAATGCTTGGAAACTGTTTAAAAATACTTTAAAACAAGCCGAACTAAAATGCATTCCTAAAATAAGAAAGAGGCTGGGAAAGTCCAAGAGGACATCAGTATGGCTTACAAATGAAGTAAAAGATGTGATTGGAAAGAAGAAAAACTCATTTAAGAAATGGAAGGCTCTTCCTACTGAGGAGAACAGAAAGGAACACAAGCTCTGGCAAACTAAATGCAAAGCAACCGTCAGGAAAGCCAAGAGAGATTTTGAGGCACATATAGCTAAGAATATTAAAAAAATAGCAAAAACTTCTTTAAGTACATCAGAAGTAGAAACCCAACTAGAAAAGCAGTTGGGCCACTTGACGAAAATGGTAAGAAAGGGACAATAAGTGAAGACAAGGAGATTGCTGAGCGGCTAAACGACTTCTTTGCCTCCGTTTTCACACAGGAGGACAGACAACATATGCCTGTAGCTGAGTCAGTTTTTTCAGGGAGGGAATTAAATGAATTAAACCAGATAGAGATAAACAAGGAAGATGTTCTCACATGCCTTACTAAACTAAATGTCAATAAATCACCAGGGCCAGATGGCATCCACCCCAGAGTTCTTAAGGAACTCAAGTGTGAAATTGCTGAAATTCTGGCCAAAATATATAACCTTTCTCTAAGATCAGGCACTGTACCCGAGGACTGGAGGGAGGCAAATGTAACTCCGATCTTCAAGAAAGGATCCAGGGGTGATCCAGGAAATTATAGGCCAGTTAGTCTAACCTCAGTTCCAGGCAAAGTGATGGAAACCATTATTAAAGAAAAATTACGAAGCACATAGAAGAACAGGCATTGCTGAAGGAAAATCAACATGGTTTCTGCAAAGGCAAATCATGTCTTACTAACTTGATAGAATTCTTTGAGGGTGTAAATAAACACATAGATAAAGGGGACCCAGTCGATATTGTTTACCTTGACTTTCAAAAGGCTTTTGACAAAGTCCTCACCAAAGGCTCCTAAATAAGCTCTTCAGCCATGGAATCAGGGGACAGGTCTTGTCCTGGATTGGAACCTGGCTAAACTGTAGGAAACAAAGGGTGGTAATAAACGGACACTTCTCTGGGTGGAAAGAGGTGAGAAGTGGCGTACCCCAAGGTTCAGTTTTGGGTCCGTTACTTTTTAATTTATTCATTAATGACCTGGATGTAGGAGTGAATTCTGAGGTAGCAAAGTTTGCAGACGACACTAAATTGTTCAGGGTAGTCAAAAATGAATCTGATTGTAAAGAGCTCCAGAAAGATCTCTCGATATTGAGTGAATGGGCAACAAAGTGGCAAATGCATTTTAACCTAAACAAGTGTAAAGTCATGCACATCGGGGCAAAGAACCCCAACTACACCTACCAATTGATGGGGTCAAAGCTTTCCGAGACAAACCAGGAAAGGGATCTTGGGGTTTTGGTGGACAGCTCAATGAAGATGTCAACCCAGTGCGCAGCAGCAGCGAAAAAAGCAAATTCTATGCTTGGCATGATCAGGAAGGGAATCGAAAATAGGTCGGCAAATGTTGTATTGCCTCTCTACAAATCTATGGTAAGGCCACATTTGGAGTACTGTGTACAATTCTGGTCTCCGCACCTTAAGAAGGATATAACGGAACTGGAAAAGGTACAAAGAAGGGCAACAAAAATGATCCAAGGGATGGAGCAGCTCCCTTATGAAATCAGGTTGCAACGCCTTGGTCTTTTCAGCCTTGAAAGACGGCGTTTAAGAGGTGACTTGATCGAAGTGTATAAAATCATGCATGGGATAGAAAAGGTAAATAAATAAAAAATATTTTCTCTGTCACCCAACACTAGGACTAGGGGGGGGCCACTGTGTGACACAGAATGCTGGACTAGATGGGCTGAGGCCCGATTCAGCATGGCTCTTCTTATGTTCTTATGTTCTTATGTTCCTAATGTTAAGGTGGAATCTTTTCATCTTGTCATAGCATTATAGAGCTGGAAGAGACCCCCAAAGAGCATCTAGTCCAACCCCTTTCTGCCTTAATGCAGGGCAACACAATCAAAGCCTTCCTGACGGATGGCCATCCAGCCTCTGTTGAAAATCCATACCATATCTCAGTGATTTTCAACCAGTGTGCCGCGGAACACTAGTGTGCCGTGAGAGATCATCAGGTGTGCCATGGGAAATTATTTTCCAACTTCATTCATATATAAACTATAAGGCGCATCTGTCGCTTTAAGAAATGGAACCATAGCACTCTCGCGTCACCTAAGAAGTGACGTTTAGAGTGCTATGGTCGCGCCATCTTGGATTCGCTCAGGCGCGGCTAAGTAAACAAAGTTAGAGTTAGTGCTGCAGCTGCGCGTCAAGTGACAGTGGCAATTTGGGATCAAGAGCTTTGTGTATGTGTTTTTACCAGTCCTGCCAGGATATCTATGTTGTGTTCATCGAAACAGGCCCAGGTTTCACACTGAGTGTATAAATACATTTAAAAACATATTAGCTATATGTATTACTGTGTTAGAGTGTCATTTTGTGTCATTTTGGTTGGTGGTGTGCCCCAGGATTTTGTAAATGTAAAAAATGTACCGCGGCTCAAAAAAGGTTGAAAAACACTGTCTTATAGTATTTTCTCTTGGTTATGGTAGTTCTGTGTGGGAAATTTGATTCCATTCCATCATTGGTGGAGTTCAGAATGCTCTTTGATTGTAGGTGAACTGTAAGTCCCAGCTGTTGAGCAAGACCTTTGTGTGTGTGTCTTTCTTTCTTTATTTATTTTACTTATTATTTCGGCTTCTATGCCGCCGAACTCCCGGGGGCTCGCGGCGGCTTACAGTAGCCACAAGGCACAGCAATACACAGTCGAGGGCGATTAAAAACAATAGTAACAATAAAAACAGATTGAACAGGGTTAATTAAAACAATCCTGCCATTCCTGCCAGGATATCTATGTCAGTGTTTCCCAACCTTTTTTGAGCCGCGGCACACTTTTAACATTTAAAAAATCCGGGGGCACAGCACCAACCAAAATGACACAAAATGACACCCTAACACAGTACAAAACGGCTGGGGGTTGGTGGCCTGCTGGGAGCTGCTGCTGGGAGTGCCGAAGCTGGGGGAGGGGGAGGAGCCAGGCCGCACCATGCCCCGCCCCCCTCCACACGGCTTCAGTTCTCCCACAGCTTTGCCAGCCTTGAGGGGGCAGTGCCAAGCCAGCGATGGCAGAGCCAGCACAATGCTGGCTTGGCACTGCCCCCTCAAGGCTGGCGAAGCTGTGGGAGTGCTGAGGCCGGGGGGAGGGGGCGGAGCCAGGCCGTGCCATACCCCGCCCCCTCCCCCCAGCTTCAGTTCTCCCACAGAGGAGAAGCATGAGCGGTGGACGGGCATCAGTAGGCGAGGCTCCTCCTCCGCGCAGCTTCAGCGAGCGAGGGGTGAGAGTCGTGGCGGGAGTCATGGTGGATTGGAGGCTGGCTGGGGAAACGGCCGAAGGAGGCGGCGCCCCGGCCCATTCTTCTTTTTCTTCGTCGCCGCTCGGTCCTTCCTCCTCCTCCCCCAAGCAGCAGGAGTTCGGCAGGAGGAGGGGGGGAAAGAAGGGGGGCAGAGAGCTTTTCTCGCGGCACACCTGATGATCGCTCACGGCACACTAGTGTGCCACGGCACACTGGTTGAGAAACACTGATCTATGTTGTGTTCATCGAAACAGGCCCAGGTTTCACACTGAGTCTAAAAATACATTAAAAAACATATTAACTATATGTATTACTGTGTTAAAGTGTCATTTTGTGTCATTTTGGTTGGTGGTCTGCCCCAGGATTTTGTAAATGTAAAAAATGTGCCGCAGCTCAAAAAAGGTTGAAGATCACTCCATAGCTTTATAAAGCTGGATGAGACCCCCCCCCCAAAAGGGCATCTAGTCCAACCTCCTCCTGCCTTCCCACAGGAATAACACAAAGCCCTCCCAACAGATGGCCATCTCTTTTTGAAGCATATTGGCTCTACCTACAACCTTGGAAAACTCCTCTTGTGTAATATTTCCTGTGTTGGCCTTCAGTTTCCATCTGGACTTAAGACAGAGATGCCGAAAAGCCTCCAAAAGTGAGCTGCGCCGTCGTTTTTCAGCCGCCACGAATGCATCCGTGGGCATGCTTCCTTTGCAAAGGAGGGTTTTTCCAGAGAGCGCCCAAAAATAGATTTGCTGTTTTGTTTATTTGGAGGGCAAATAATTTTAAGACGCCTTTCTTTATTTTTAAACCCTTTTCCAGGGTGAAGGATGCCGCACCGTTCCTCTTTCTGGCCACGTCGGGTTCGACAGCTTGCCGGACCAGCTGGTGAACAAATCCGTTGGCCACGGCTTCTGCTTCAACATCCTGTGTGTGGGTGAGTCCCTCCTTCCCTTCCTTTCCTTTCCCTTTTTGGAAGCGAATTCTGGGCAACGCAAGGGAGCTCCCGGTACGCTTTGGCATCCAGTGTAAGTAAACAGGGCTCGTAACAAAGTCATCCTTTGAGTTGCCTGGAATATGGTTGTTGGATCCAACGTTTTCGTAGATAAATCATAGCTTGGATTGTTGTGAGTTTTCCAAGCGGTCTGGCCATGTCCCAGCAGCATTCTCTCCTGACGTTTTGCCTGCATCTGTGGCTAATGGCATCTTCATAGGAACTGGTATGAGGCAAACAAGTGGAGTGTATATATCCCAGTGGAAAAATGTCCAAGGTGGGAGAAGGATCCTTTGTCTGCATGTTGCAATTTAGCAAGCTTGTTTATCATGAAGTTTGCAAAGTCAAGAATTGAGGGTATCTGTTGGACGAGTGGGCCTATACCAAAAGACCCTCCTCATAGCACAGTAACTTACCAACAGCAGCGTGACCCAGCACTAGTAGCCCAAAGTGATAGAAAGAACACAAACATAGAGACCAATGTCATCTCTTCCATAGGAGGCTTTCCTGTATAGCAAAATAATATGGTTGCACTATTTACAACAGGGCTGCCCAGGAAGTCGATCGCGATCGACCAGTCGATCTCGGGACCGAAGGAGGTCGATCCCAGCCAGATGAAGCACTTCTCAGAGGGGGCGGAGCCAGGCTGCACCAAGCCCCCCCCCTACCCGGCTTCAGCACTTCCAGCAGCTTCTCCAGGCTTGAGGAGGGCAGGGCCAAGCCACCCTTGTGCTAGCTATGCCACCACTGGCTTGGCACTGCCATCCTCAAGCCTGGAGAAGCTGCTGGGAGCTCCAAAGCCAGAGGGGGAGGGGGCGGGGCTTGGTGTGGCCTGGCTCCACCCCCTCTGGCTTCAGCTCTACCAGCAGCTTCTCCGGCTTGAGGATGGCAGTGCTAAGCCAGTGGTGGCATAGCTAGCACAAGGCTGGCTTGGCACTGCCATCCTCAAGCCTGGAGAAGCTGCTGGCAGAGCTGAAGGCAGAGGGGGCGGAGCCAGGCCATGCCAAGCCCCGCCCCCACCCCTCCCCTCTCCAGCCTTGAGGAGGTAGGTAGATCTTTCTGACTTGGTTTTATTATAAGTAGCTCGCATGCTGAAAAAGTGTGGGCACCCCTGATTTACAAGAACAAGGTTTCCATAACACAAATATAGTTCAGCCTTCACACTGGAGCTTCACACACAAAGCCATCTCATATCAAGACCTACCTCACACTCAGGCCTAATAACACTAAAGCCTTTCTCCCACAGTGAGGCCTACTACCACTAAGACCATTTAACCCTTTCAGTGTGTGACTAAAAATACCTAGTTAATTTTTAATATTTCTGACAGTATCTGCATAGAGGTAGCCTGGCTGTGGTTGCCTGGAGGCACCCTCTGCCAGTTAAACAAAGGATGCCTCCAGGCAACTGAGGACAGGCCACCTCTGTGCAGATACCCTCACTGATTGAATTTGCAAACTTCATGGCTACTCAATGTTAAGCAAGCTTGCAAATTGAAACATTCACATTTGCTTCAAACAGGCAAGGGTTCTTCCTTCCATCCTGGACATCATTCCACAGAGGGTGCACCAGGCAACAGCAGACAGGCCACCTCTATGCAGATACTCTCACTGATTGACTTTGCAGCTACAAGGCTACGCAGTGCTATTCAATTGCAACAGTCACACTTGCTTCAAACTGACCAGCATTCTTTCTTCCACCCTGGACATCATTCCACAGAGGATGCCTCAAGGCAACAGCGGCCAGGCTACCTCTATCCAGGCATCCTCACTCATTGACTTTGCAAACTTCATGGCTACTCAATGCTTTTGAAGCTTGTCAATTGCAACATTCACACTTGCTTCAAACAGGCAAGGGTTCTTCCTCCCACCCTGGACATCATTCCACAGAGGGTGCCTCCAGGCAACAGCAGACAGGCCACCTCTATGCAGATACCCTCACTGATTGACTTTGCAGCTGCAAGGCTATGCAGTGCTAATCAAGCTTGCCAATTGCAACATTCACACTTGCTTCAAACAGGCAAGGGTTCTTCCTCCCACCCTGGACATTATTCCACAGAGGGTGCCTCCAGGCAACGGCAGACAGGCCACCTCTATGCAGATACCCTCACTGATTGACTTTGCAGCTGCAAGGCTACACAATGCGAATCAAGTTAGCTAATTGCAACATCCACACAAGGGTTCTTTCTCCTACCCTGGACGTCATTCCACAGAGGATGCCTCCAGGCAACGACAGCCAGGCTACCTCTATCCAGGCATCCTCACTGATTGACTTTGCAAACTTCATGGCTACTCAATGCTATTGAAGCTTGTCAACTGCAACATTCACACTTGCTTCAAACTGACCAGGCTTCTTTCTTCCACCCTGGACATTATTGCACAGCGTATAACTAAGGGTCAGTGAACTCCTTCCAAAGAAATGATGCCTCCAGGCAACAACAGCCAAGCTACCTCTATGCAGATACCCACTGTGATTGACATTGTAAACTTCGTGGCTACTCAATACTATTCAAGCCGGTAGGCTGTTAGGAATTGTGGGAGTTGGAGTCCAAAACATCTGGAGGGAGGGCCCAAGTTTGCCCATGCCCGCTGTATACCCTTCCTTTCCCTCGAAGAAGAGAGAAAGGAGACTGTTTGGTGTGCCTTCTGCTCATTCCTCTGCTCTCAAAAAGAATTGGAGCATTTCTGGGCGCTGGAAGGTTGACATGTCTTGCCGACGACTGTGTTGGTGCCGCTCAATGTAGGTTGCTGGGACAAGGGAATATTAATCGGCAGTGGCAGATGATGCGCTGGGAGGAAAACTGTGGTTTCAGAAGAGAAGAATGCATAGGAATGCCTTGTCTTGAGTTGCAATCCCTTCCCTTCTCTCTCCGGCGTTGACGTGTGTGTTGAAAGCATTGCCTTATTTGAAGGTTGTTGACAAATAATCCATGGGGATATTATTGGGGAAATTGCAAAAAGTTTGGTTTGGAGGCAGCAGCGTCTTGAATATGGCTGCAAGCGCTGCCAAGCAACCGCCATGCGCTTTTCTGTGGTTCGGAAGGTAGGCTTCTTAATGCAGACGCAGGAAGGAGCCCTTTTCCGGAGACAGGAAGTTGCACAGAAGATTGTGCCTTGGCCTCAACCCATGCTTTGGGCGTTGGTTTAGAAAGCCCCCCAGTTTCATTCATTCCGGTTGGGTTTTCCTCGTGCAAGGAATGCTCAAAGGTCCTTTTGCAAAGCCTTCCTTTTGCAAAGCCTTCAATTGGTGGTCAGTCTCCCCATAACGGGCTTCAAGGCTCAACTCTTGCATGCTTCGTGATGCTACAGATTTGCATTGGGCACATCCGGAGTCTCTGTTTTGTTCCTCTCCAGTTTTGCAACCTGAGCCATAATTTCGCCGTCTATTTGGGATCTTTATTAGGGTTAAGGCAGCAAGCCATGCCAATCAGTGCTTAGTGCCAGCTAGGTCAGTTCTTTGTGTGTATTTGAGAGATATGCGTATTTATAAGTGTACTTGCTGTGCCCTGCCATGTGTTGCTGTGGCCTATAGTAAGAATTTTCGAAGCAGAGGTAGCTATCTGGACTATTATGAAAAAGATGTACCTACCTATTCTTTCCCCCCTTTTTCTTCTCCTTCCCCTGTCTCTCCTTTCTTCCTTCGCTACCTCTTTCTTTCATTCCTTCCTTCGCTCTTAAGTTCCATCCTTCCTTCTCTCTTTCCTTCCTTCCCTCCCCCTTTCTCTACGTCTTCCTTTGTCTCCTTCCTTCCCTGTTTCCTTCCTTCATTCACTTTTTATTTCCCTTTCTCCTTTCTTTGGAACTTCCTTCCTTCCTTCCTTCTCTCTTTCCTTCCCTCCCTCTCCCTTTCTCTACTTCTCCCTTTGTCTCCTTCCTTCCCTGTTTCCTTCCTTTGTTCACTTTTTATTTCCCTTTCTCCTTCCTCCTTCCTTCCTTCCTTCCTTCCTTCTCTCTTTCCTTCCCTCCCTCTCCCTTTCTCTACTTCTCCTTTTGTCTCCTTCCTTCCCTGTTTCCTTCCTCTCCTTTTTATTTCCTCTCCTTCCTTCCCTGTTTCCTTCCTTTGTTCACTTCCTTCCTTTCCCTTTCTCCTCCCTCCTCTTTCTCTACTTCTCCCTTTGTCTCCTTCCTTCCCTGTTTCCTTCCTTTGTTCACTTCCCTTTCTCCTTCCTCCTTCCTTCCTTCCTTCCTTCCTTCTCTCTTTCCTTCCCTCCCTCTCCCTTTCTCTACTTCTCCTTTTGTCTCCTTCCTTCCCTGTTTCCTTCCTTTGTTCACTTTTTATTTCCCTTTCTCCTTCCTTCCTTCCTTCGGTACTTCTTTCTTTCCTTCCTTCCATCTCTCTTTCTTTCCCTCCCTCCCCCTTTCTCTACTTCTTCCTTTGTCTCCTTCCTTCCCTGTTTCCTTCCTTCATTCACTTTTTATTTCCCTTTCTCCTTCCTTCCTTCTCTCTTTCTTTCCCTCCCTCCCCCCTTCTCTACTTCTCCTTTTGTCTCCTTCCTTCCCTGTTTCCTTCCTTCGTTCACTTTTTATTTCCCTTTCTCCTTCCTTCCTTCGGTACTTCTTTCTTTCTTTCCTTCCTTCCTTCCTTCTCTCCTTGCTTCTGTCCTTCCCTCTTTCTTTCCCTCCCTCCTTCTCTCTTTCCTTCCCTCCCCCTTTCCCTCCTTCATCCTTCCCTTTTCCCTCAATCCTTTCTTCTCTCCTTCCTTCCTGTCTGTTCTCCCCTAACTCTATTCTATGAGTGTATTTAGTGTAGTAACATATAATAGTAATATTGTATTATAGTAATATAACACACACACACACATATATATAATATAGCAATGTATCTAATAGTAATATATAAAGTATTGTAATTATCCAGCTAGTCATCCAACATCCATTTGTGTGTGTCTACACTGCCATGTAATCCAGTTCTAAGTAGATAATCTGGATTTTACATGGCAGTGTGGGAAGAGTGACTTTGGGTGCATCTACACTGTAGGAGGATAAAGCTGGGGGGGGGGGGGGAGAAAATGAAAGGGAGGAAGAAAGGGAGGAGTGATGGAAAAAAGGGAAGGGAGAGAAAGAAATAAAGGAAGGAGAAGTAAAGTAGAGAAATGGATGAAGGGAAAGAAGGAGGGAGGAGGGAAGGAGGTGGTTGGAGTAGATGGGCTTTAGGGCTCCCTTCCAATTGGTTGGCCATCTGTTGTGAGGTGTCTTCTTTAACTGCCAAATGAGGTTGGGCTAAATGGTCTTTGGGGCTCCTTTCCAAGCAATGTCAGTCTCGTGTGTCCAGTTGGATTGCAACGCCTATGACCCCCCACCATGGCACCTTCCTCCTTCCCTTGTGCTGTGGGAGTGTGTGCAGGAGACAGATGTGTGGCTTGTTGTGAGTTTTTCAGGTTGTCTGGCCATGTTCCAGTAGCATTCTCTCCTGACGTTTCCCCTGCATCTGTAGCTAATGGCATCTTCAGAGGTTCTCTTGGCAGTGAGGCAAGTGGAGTGTGTATATACCTGTGGAATAATGTCCAGAGTGGGAGAAAGAACCCTTGCCTGTTGAAGCAAGTGTGAATGTTGCAATACACAAGCTTGTATAGCACTGAGTAGCCATGAAGCCAACAAAAGCCAGGCGACCTCTATGCAGATACCCTCACTGATTGGCTTTTGCAAACTTCATGGCTACTCAGTGCTATTCAAGCTTGCTGCTTGCAACATTCACACTTGGTTTACACAAACAAGGGTTCTGTCTCCAACCTTGGACGTTCTACAGGTGTATATACTCCACTTGTTTTACTACCATCACAGACTCTGAAGATGCCATTAGCCACAGATACAGGTGAAACGTCAGGAGAGAATGCTGCTGGAACATGGCCAGACAGCCCGGAAAATTCTCAGCAACCCAGTGAATCCCGGCCATGAAAGCCTTCGACAACACAATGATTGTGTGTTTTAAGTATTTTGTAACTCGCCTTGACCCATAAGGAGAGGCAGGTAAGAAATAATAATAATAATAACAACAACATAGTTAATATAGTTTTAACTATATTATTATTAACTTTATTATTATTATGTTTTAACCACCTCAAGTCACGAGGAGAGGTAGATAAAAAATATTATAACAATAGGCTTCTGTTTTAACTATATTATTATTATTATTATTAACCGCCTCAAGTCATGAGGAGAGGTAGATAAGAAATATAATAAAAATAGATTATTATTGGTTCCTGTTTTAACTATCTTATAACCTGCTTCGAGCCACAAGGAGAGGAGGAAAAGAAAAAATATATATAATTGTTGTTGTTGCTGTTGTTGTTCCTGGCCCATAAGCATCTAACTGTCTTCTAGAGCGCTGTTTCCCAACCAGTGTGCGGGGGCACACTAGTGTGCCGTGAGCGATCATCAGGTGTGCCGTGGGAAATTGGAACCTCCAGGAAGGGGGAGAGTCGAGTGTGTTGAAGTATAAAAACCCTGAGAAACCTACCTCGATAAAGGCACAAAACTACAACCCCCCCCGTTGTCTACTTGGTCTCTCCCTCCATGCATTGGGAAGGCCCGCCTCCCTTTCCCCAAGTAAAGACCTCCTCTTGCCTCCTGGGGGTTCTGTGTGGGAAGTTTGGCCCAGTTCTATCATTGGTGGGGTCCAGAATGCTCTTTGAATGTAGGGGAACTATAAATCCCAGCAACTACAACTCCCAAATGTCAAGGTCTATTTCCCCAAACTCCATCTGCATTCATATTTGGGCATATTGAGTATTCATGCCAAGTTTGGTCCTGATCCAACATTGTTTGAGTCCACAGTGCTCTCTGAATATAGGTGAACTACAACTTCAAAACTCAAGGTCAATGCCCGCCAAACTCTTATAGTATTTTCTCTCGGTTATGGGAGTTCTGTGTGGGAAGTTTGTGTCTTTCTGCCATTCCTGCCAGGATATCTATGTTGTGTTAATCGAAACAGGCCTAGGTTTTACACTGAGTGTATAAATATATTAAAAAACATATTAACTATATGTATTACTGTGTTAGAGTGTCATTTTGTGTCATTTTGGTTGGTGGTGTGGCCCAGGATTTTGTAAATGTCAAAAATGTGCCGCGGCTTAAAGAAGGTTGAAAAACACTGGTCTAGAGCAGTGAATCTTTCAGATGGATATTACCCTTCTTCACAATATTTCCATTGTGCTGTCTGCTCAGTTCAGTGCATTTAGAAAGAAAGCAAGAGCAGAAGAGAGTTGACAACTGAGGCTGAATCCTGGGAAAGCCAACCTGGGTTCGGCCCGGCGTCCTAAGGGTGGCTGTGGCGATGGCCCTCGGGGCTCCCATCCACAGGAGCTTCTCCATTGGGATGCCAAGGAGGGGACCTGTCACCCTCCTCAAAGGCGTTCTCTTGATCGCATTAGCCGTGCATTCAAGGGGAGGAACTGTACGTCTCAGCGCCTTAATGTGAAGGGAGAGCGTTTAATAGCAAGCTCAGGTATTTTACAGCTGTGGCCTTTTCAGCACATCGCCTGCAAGCATCGCCCACTATTTATTATATACAGACGCAAACTGTGGAAACCTGAAGATTCTGGTAAGGAGACTTTGAGCGTTTCCATCCCCCTGGCCAGAAAAAAGTCACATTATATACAATAAAGTAGTGAAATTATGTCCTTTACAACAAAATCAAGCCCTTCCTTCCTTTCTTCTCCTTCCCCTCCTTCTCCTCCTTTTTATTCTCTTTCTTCCTCTTCTTTTCCTTCACCTCCTCCTACCTTTTCTTCTTTTTCTTGTTCTCCGTTTTCTTCTTTCTTCTCTTCCTTCTCCTTTTCTTTTTCCTTCTCTTTCTTCTCCTTCTCCTTTCCTCCTCCTCATCTCTTCTTCTTTTCTCCTCTTCCTCCTCCTTTTTATTCTCTTTCTCCCTCTTCTTTTCCTTCTCCTCCTCCTACGTTTTCTTCTCTTTCTTGTTCTCCGTTTACTTCTCTTCCTTCTCCTATTCTTTTTCCTTCTCTTTCTTCTCCTCCTCCCTCTCCTCCTCATCATAATCTCTTCTTCTTTTTCTCCTCTTCCTCCTCCTTTTTATTCTCTTTCTTCCTCTTTTCCTCCTCCTCCTCCTACCTTTTCTTCTCTTTCTTGATCTGTTTTCTTCTATTTCTTCTCCTTTTCTTTTTCCTTCTCTTTCTTCTCCTTCTCCCTCTCCTCCTCATCTCTTCTTCTTTTTCTCCTCTTCCTCCTCCTTTTTATTCTCTTTCTTCCTCTTCTTTTCCTTCTTCACCTATCTTTTCTTCTTTCTTGTTCTTCTCCTTCTCTTCCTTTCTTCCTCCTTTTCCTTCTCCCTGTCCTTCTCCTCCTCCTTCATCTCCCCTCCTCCTCATCTCTTCTTTATCTCCTCTTCCTCCTTTTTATTCTCTTTCTTCCTCTTCTTTTCCTTCTTCACCTACCTTTTCTTCTTTTTATTGTTCTTGTTTTTCTCTTCCTTTTCCTCCTCCTTTTCCTTCTCTTTCTTCTCCTTTTCTTTTTCCTTCTGTTTCTTCTCCCTCTCCTCCTCATCTCTTCTTCTTTTTCTCCTGTTCCTGCTCCTTTTTATTCTCTTTCTTCCTCTTCTTTTCCTCCTTCACCTACCTTTTCTTCTTTCTTGTTCTTGTTTTTCTCTTCCTTTTCCTCTTCCTTCTCTTCCTTCTCCTTTTCTTTTTTCTTGTCTTTCTTCTCCTTCTCCCTCTCCTTATCACTTCTTCTTTTTCTCCTCTTTATCCTCCTTTTTATTCTCTTTCTTTCTCTTTTCCTTCTTCACCTATCTTTTCTTCTTTCTTTTGCTTCTCCTTCTCTTCCTTTCTTCCTCCTTTTCCTTCTCTTTCTTTTCTTTTTCCTTCTTGTCTTTCTTCTCCTTCTCCCTCTCCTTATCACTTCTTCTTTTTCTCCTCTTTATCCTCCTTTTTATTCTCTTTCTTCCTCTTCTTTTCCTCCTTCACCTACCTTTTCTTCTTTCTTGTTCTTGTTTTTCTCTTCCTTTTCCTCTTCCTTCTCTTCCTTCTCCTTTTCTTTTTTCTTGTCTTTCTTCTCCTTCTCCCTCTCCTTATCACTTCTTCTTTTTCTCCTCTTTATTCTCCTTTTTTCCTCTTTTTTCCTCCTTTTTATTCTTTTTGTTCTTGTTTTCTTCCTTTTCCTCCCTCCTTTTTCTTCTCTTTCTTCTTTTCTTCTTTTCTTGTTCTTCTCCCTTCTCTTCCTTTTCCTGTTCCTGCTCCTTTTTATTCTCTTTCTTCCTCTTCTTTTCCTTCTTCACCTACCTTTTCTTCTTTCTTGTTCTTCTCCTTCTCTTCCTTTTCCTCCTCCTTTTTATTCTCTTTCTTCCTCTTCTTTTCCTCCTTCACCTACCTTTTCTTCTCTCTTGTTCTTTTCTCTTCTTTCCTCTCCCTCTTTTCTCTTTTTTTTCCTTCTCTTTCTTCTCCCTCTCCTCCTTATCTCTTCTTCTTTTTCTCCTCTTCATCCTCCTCCTTTTTATTCTCTTTCTCCCTCTTCTTTTCCTTCTTCACCTATCTTTTCTTCTTTCTTGTTCTTCTCCTTCTCTTCCTTTTCCTCCTCCTTTTGCTTCTCTTTCTTCTCCTTCTCCTTTTCCTTCTCCCTGTCCTCCTCCTCCTTCTCTTCCTCCTTCGTCTCCCCTCTTCCTCATCTCTTCTTCTTTTCACCTTTTCTGCCTTCTTCTTATCTCTCCTCCTTCTTCTCCTTCTCCTTTTTCTCCTCCTCCTTCTTATCTTGGGATATTTTCAAGCTGTGGATCCTTGAATCTGTGGATGCAGAATCCACGTCACAGAGGGCCCACTGTCTAGCTTTCGTGATCTGTCCTTTTTATGCTCTTTTCAATCTTTCTACCCAATGGCTTCCCTCCCTGAAACGCAACGGAAGTGTCCAGTTACTGAAATCTGCTGCACTTGGATGCTGTTCTCTGTAGCACAGCATCTCCAGCGCATGGTTCAGGTGCCTTTTGCAAACTCATGGCAGCTCAGTCGGAGGCGCAGGAAGCCCTTGCCCTGTTCCGACCCTTTCAGAAAAAAAAGGAAAAGGGCGTCCGGCAAGGACTTCCTAATGTTGGCAAAGTGTGAGAGATGGCCGTCTTTCAAAAAGCGTTGACCTCTCCGACAGGAAGCCCTGCCTGGGCAGGAAGCCAGGATCTGGCCTGAGAGATCCAATTCCAGGAAACTCTCAGAAAAGGGAATGCAATGAACCCGTGCCCTTCCCTCCCAGACGGCCGATGTGCTTTGCGCCTCCTCTTGATGATGCTCAACCTTCTGGGTTTCCTTCCAGGAAATCCGCAGCTCATTAAATAGCTGTTAATGCATCTTGGCAATCAGTCGCATTGAGCCGGCACGCCAGAGATCTTGATTAGAGTTTGCCAACGAAGAGCTAGTGGGTATCGCATCATCGCGGAGATTTAGGTTATGTGAACTCAAGCAAAATTTGATTACTGAAAGGGTTTGGGGAGAACTGACCTTCCTTTCTGGGAGTTGTAGTTCACCCACAACCAAAGAAACTGTGACCCCTACCAATGATGGACCTGGACCAAGCTTGACACACAGGACCCCCATGATTAATTCAAACAACTGGAGGGGTTTGAGCGGACTGACTCACCATAGTGGGAGTTGTAGTTTATCCTGCAGCCAAAGAGCACGCTGAGCCCCACCAGTGATGCATTCAGAGCAAACTTACCCAACACAACAAACTTTAAGTACTGATGGAGTTTCCTGGGGTTAACCTGGCATGATGGGAGTTGTGGTTCACCCACAACCTTATGCATTAATAAATTGACTTTTTCAAATAGCCCAAGCTAGTATAGAAATCTCTATCGCTATCTCTATATATTAATAAAGCGGAATGTTTGTATGTGTGTGGGTATGTATGTATGTATGTGGCAGCGTTCTGATTGGCTCCCGGCCTCTACATTCTGTCAACATGATTGGTTGCCAGTGAGGGAGTATTTGCATAACGCCTCTATTGGCCAGCCAACAAGAACATTCCGACGCTCTAAAGTGGCAGAGGGGGTAAGGAAAAGGCCTGAGGCAGTCAGGCATGGTGCGAGTTTAAGGCCAAAACACTTTGCGACCCCAAACAATGAGAAAACAAGACCAAACTTGGCACACCGAACCCTCAAGACCCACTCTACATCCTGGTGCAGTTTGAGGGAGGATAGACCATGGATGACGGGACTTGCAGTACTTTAACTCACTTGCTTAGAGCACTCTGGCCCACACCATAGAAGGATCAGGACCATACTTGGCACACAGATGCCCACTGGCCCACTTTACAACCTGGTGCGGTGTAGGGCAGGATGGGCCACAAATGATGGGATTTGCAGTACCTTCACCCGATTCATTTCCCACAGAACATTGAAGCCCCTACAAATCACATACCAGGCCCAAACTTGGCACACAGAGTACCCATGACCCACTCTACATCCTACTGCAGTTTGGAGGAGGGCAGACCATGGATGATGGGACTTGAAGTACCTCCAATCACTTCCCGAGACCGCTGCAACCCTCATCCACTGACTGATCAAGACCTAACTTGGCACACAGAGCCCCCATGACCCACACCACATCCTACTCCAGTTTGGAAGACATTGGACCACAGATGATGGGACTTGAATTACCTTCACTCACTTCCTGAGACCACTGCGAGCCAAATAAACAACTGATAAGGACCAACCTTGGCACACAATGCCTTTCTCAATTAACCCGGGCAGGGCCGGGTCCCCAAGCTAGTAAAGAATAACGGAGAGCCGTATTTCCAGATTTGCTGCCTTTGAAGGTGAACGTTGATTCAAGTTGTAAGGTCCAAGTTCATTGCCTGTTCACATGGCTTGGAAAGAGGTTTAGACGGCTGCATGGGGATGAGCTTATAATAGAAGCCACTCATTATAGCTGCCTTATCACTCCAGTATCACAGCCAGTGTCTCTCACGATAGTATTCATTGGAGAGCATGAGCAAGGCTGCGTCCACACTGTAGAATTAATGCATCTAGGCACCACTTTTTGCTGCCATGGCTCAATGCGATAGAATCCTGAGATGAGTATTTTGGTGAGGCACCGATCCTCTAAAGCAGTGTTTCTCTAACTGGGGATCAGGACCCCTGGAGGGTCACAAGGGAGCGTCAGAAGGGTCGCCAAAGACCATCAGAAAACAGTATTTTCCTTTGGTAGCGGGGATTCTATTTGAGAAATTTAGCCAAATTGTATCCTTGGTGGAGTTCAGATTGCTCTTTGATTGTAGGTGAACTATAAATCCCAGTAACTACAATTCCCAAATGTCAAGGTCTATTTTCCCCAAACTCCACCAGTGTTCACATTTGAGCATATTGAGTATTCGTGCCAAGTTTGGTCCAGGTCCATCATTGTTTGAGTCCACAGTGCTCCCTGGATGTAGGTGAACTACAACTCCCAAACTCATGGTCAATCCCCACCAAACCCTACCAGTATTTTCTGTTGGTTGTGGGAGTCCCGAGTGCCAAGTTTGCTTCAATACCATTGTTGGTGGAGTTCAGAATGCTCTTTGATTGTAGGTGAACTATAAATCCCAGCAACTACAACTCCCAAATGACAAAATCAATCTTCCCCCGACCCCAACAGTATTCAGATTTGGAAGTATTGGGCATTTGTGCCAAATTTGGTCTAGTGAATGAAAATACATCCTGCATATCAGATATTTACATGACGATTCATAACAGGAGCAAAATTACAGATGTGAAGTAGCAAGGAAAATAATGTTAGGGTTGGGGGGTCACCATGGGGTTGCGACATTGCGAAGGTTGAGAAACACTGCTCTGAAGATCTCGCAAAAGCTACAACTGTTGGGAGTCCATGGCATTGAATCATGGTGCTTTAAAGTCGTGTCAAACCGCATCCATTTCACAATGTAAACACATCCAAAGAGGATTTCATTCAACTCAAACGACGTCACAGGAACAGAAGGCTGGACTAAATGCACCTTCGACGCAACACAGTTCTGCTTATAAAGTTGGTGGTTTGGTGTTCTTTGGGACAGATAGAATGCAAGCGTACAAACAATGAAGTCTGCTCCTTGCAAAGATGCAAATGTCGCCGCAATGGGTGGGAATCTGTCCCTGAACCAGATGACGCTTTCCATAAAAAGCAGGAAGGCAGCCTAATTTAAGATCAACAGCGTGCTCAAAAACATGCACCTCCCTTATTAGGACCTGGGTTGGCACGAAGGCTCCTTGCCAAACGTAGGAGCCCAAGATAGACTTTTTGGGAAGGATTAATGCCAAGCTAAGGCTTTTACTCTGGAGCCTTGAAGTCATTCAAGCGGAGAAAGGTCCTGAATAAGTTTCCAAGCTGGGCTACATGGATTTTAGACCATTCTCATCCTTTACAACAGGGGTGCTCATTATGGTGATCGGGAGCACCTAGGTGATCTTCAGCCCTCTTCCAGGTGATCTTTGTGCCTCACCAGCCGGATGGTGCGCTCCTGCCATGCGCGCGCATGTGCGCTCCTGCCTTCGCCTTCGCGGGGCTTCTTTTGCCAAAATGAGGCTTTAGTGGGCAGGCCCTGGTGCTCGTCTTGCCACGCACGGTGTGGTGACATGACCTCCCATTGGTTGCAGCTGGGGGGGGGGGGCAGAGCAAGATGAAAGCACGCGCACGGATAGGATGCGAGGCTGTGGAGGAGAAGAAAGGCAAGGGCCCACGGGGGAGAGAGAGAGAGAGAGAGAGAGAGAGAGAGAGAGAGAGAGAGAGAGGGTGGCTCTTCAGAGCCGGCTAGGAAGAGCCACTCCCTCCCTCCCTCCCTCCCTCCCTCCTCTCTCTCTCTCTCTCTCTCTCTCTCTCTCCCGTGGGCATGGACTGCCACCAGTGGGAAGGGTCCTCCTTCCTGCCAGCCGCCCACTTGGGCATCCTTTCTGAGTGACACTCTCGAAAGGAAGGAAGGAAGGGCGTCCCCCCGCTGCATCTGTCACTTTGGGGAAGCACCTCTTCCACTCTTCCTTCTCCTGCCCAGGTAAGGAAGCCTCGAGGGAGGAGGGAGGGGGGAGAGGCTGCCGTGGGGAGGCTCCAGCCTCACGTGGGTCCCTCTCTCGGTTGAGTTTCCCGGCCCAGGCAGCAGCCAGGCGGCCCCTCTTCCCAGCCCTGAGCCTTCCGAGCTGCCGCCGAAGCCATATCTGGCCAGAGTGCTGGCGGGTGCGCCTATAAATACCCTCCTGCTGCGTGCGTGGGAGGGGCCTGCTGTGCACGCAAGAAGCAGGATGGGATGGGGACTTCCTGCTTCGCGAAAGCACGTAGCAGGAAGGAGGAAGGCAACGAAGACATTAAGAGAGAAAGCACGCGCAGGCAAGGAGGATCCCCTTCCCGGGTGCGTGCGATGGCGAGTTCGTGGGCAGGCAAGAAAGAAGCCCCGCGCGGACAAAAGGCTGCAGTAGGAGCGTGCACGTGCGCCTGCGCACTCACATGCACAACAGGTGATCTCTTCAACTTGATTGTTCATATAGTAGCTCGCATGATGAAAAAGTGTGGGCACCCCTGCTTTACAACCTTTACAACCAAGGATCGCTGTGGTCTGTCAGTGTGATCCATGGCATGCTTCTGACCCACGTACAGGCTGTCCCTGAGTTACAGACATCCTACTGACAAGCAACTCATGTGTTGTCAAAGGCTTTCATAGCCAGAATCACTGAGTTGCAGTGAGTTTTCGGGCTCTATGGCCATCTTCCAGTAGCATTTATTTTTATTTATTTATTTACAACTTTTATACCCCGGCCTTCTCACCTCTGAAGAGGGACTCAGACTCAGACCAGCAAACAGCAAGTATTCAATGCTAACATAAAATACAATACAATAAATACATTTTAAAAGCCTTTCGCCAAAGTCAAGTCAAGTCAAACTTCATCCATAAATTTGGTCCGTATCAAGTGGTTGGTGACTTTAGTCGCTTCGCGATCTCCTCCTTCATTCTGCGAAGGTCTCATTGCACAGCCACATTTTCACCTGCTTCCTAAAAGTCAGGAGGGAGTGGGTGGATCTAATTTCATTTGGGAGGGAATTCCACAGCCGGGGGGCCACCACAGAAAAGGCCCTGTCCCTCGTCCCCACCAGACGTGCCTGCGAAGGTGGTGGGACCGAGAGCAGGGCCTCTCCAGACGATCTTGACAGTTTATAGGGGAGAATACGTTCGGACAGGTAAACTGGGCCGGAACTGTATAGGGTTTTGTAGGTCAAAACCAGCACTTTGAATTGTGCTCGGAAGCTAATTGGCAGCCAGTGGAGCTGGCGCTACAGGGGAGTTGTGCGCTCCCTGTATCCCGCTCCCGTTAGTAGTCTGGCCGCTGCGCGCTGGACTAATTGCAGCTTCCGGGCAGTCTTCATAGGCAACCCCACATAGAGAGCGTTGCAGTAGTCTATACGGGATGTAACCAGAGCGTGGACCACCGTGGCCAAGTCTGACTTCCCAAGATATGGGCGCAGCTGGCGCACAAGCCTGAGCTGTGCAAAAGCTCCCCTGGCCACTGCTGAGACCTGGGGTTCCAGGCTCAGCGATGAGTCCAGGATCACTCCCAGACTGCGAACCTGTATTCTCCCCTGACATTTCACCTGCATCTGTAGCTAATGGCATCTTCAGAGGTTCTATTAGCAATGAAGCAAGTGGAGTTCATATATACATATGAAATAATGTCCAGGGTGGGAGAGAGAACTATTGTCTGTTGGATCAAGTGTGAAGGTTGCAATTAGCAAGCTTGAACTGCGTTGAGTAGCCTTGAAGTTTACAGAGTCAATCAGTGAAGGTATAAACAGAGAAGGGAGTCAGGAGTTTGGTGTGGTAAGAGACAGTCAGGAGTTCTGAAAGGAAGCAAGAGTTGGGAATTATTATATAAAAGATACCTCTTTGAGGTCCTTGATGATAATAATATACTTTATTTATTCTGCTCTATCTCCCTGAGGGGATTCAGGGCAGATTGCAGGACGCATATATGGCAAACATTCAATGCCTTTATACAATTAGCAAGGACAGACAATAAATAAACACAGGTAATATGGTTTTACCATCTTTTTCCATTTCTGGCAACTGTCTGAACACATCCTCCCATATGAACCTGCTAGGACTTTAAGGTCATCCGGGGAGGCCCTGCTCTCGATCCTGCCTGCATCACAAACATGTTTGGTGGGGACAAGAGACAGGGCCTTCTCAGTGGTGGCTCCTCAGCTATGGAAGCCCTTCCTGTGGACATTAGACTGAGCCTCTCCCTCTTAACATTTTGGGAAAGAGTCAAGACTTGGTTGTTTGAAAATGCAAGGTAAAAGACAGGAATTTGGAGTGACCGGATGATGATATTGGATAATGTTTTTATTAGGAGATGCAAATGATTTATGTTTTTAATACTTGTTATGGTTTTAAATTATGTGTTAATATTTATAAATGTTTTATGCTGTTTTGGGGCATTGAATCATTGCGGCTGTAAACCACCCTGAGTCACCTGAGGGCTGAGAAGGGCAGTATACAAATACAGTTGTGTGTGTATGCAGGGGCGGTCCTACAAGATAGGCCAAGTAGGCGGCCGCCTAGGGTGCCATCTGGGAAGGGGGCGCCATCCTGGCCCTGCCGATGTTCCTCAGACAGTGCTGCAGCTGCCTGCTTTTTGACCCCGGCTTTGTGCGCTCCGACGCCGCTTCTGGGCACGCGCGGAGGTTTTCACGCAGGCGCAGTTGCTCTGGAGCTGAAGTTGAGCGCAGGAGCTACTGCACATGCGCGAAAACCTCCGCACATGCCCAGTAGCTCCCTTGCGCAGAAGCCTGTAAGCAAAGCACTCCCTATCGGGCAGGCAGGGAGTGCTTCCCTCCCCTTTGTCTCCGCCAAGACGCGCACGCTTGCAGGGAAGGAGAAAAGAATCAGTGAAGGAAGTGTAAGTGAAGGAATGAATGAAGGGCTTTCCTCCTCCTTCTCTGTGACCTCTTCTCTCCCTCCTTCCTTTCTTCGGCTCTTTCTGTCTAGACCCGAGGGCCTGAGGCTATGAGGAGTTGTGGGAGTTGGAGTCCAAAACACCTAGAGGGAGGAGGGCCCAAGTTTGCCCAGGCAGCGCTGCCTGTATTCGACCTCATTTGAACATTTTGGCTGTTTTCTATTTACATTTACATTGGGATCCTAATTTTGGACTTATGGGAGACTCCTATGAATTATGAGACGGGTGATAGGTAATATATTCTGATTTTGATGCATTTACATTGCATTTCTTGTTGATTATTATACAGTTCTGCTTAATATTGCCATACAATATAATACAAATACAATATAACAATAGAATAATGATATATTTTATATTACATGTAATATTACAAACAATATTGCAGTATAGTGGTATTGTACAAAATAGTAATATATAATATTTTATTTTACTTTATTTTGGGTTATTTAAGTTTTATAGGAGTCATGAAAATATTTAGTAGAGGACAATTTTATTTAAATAAATAATTTTATTATCTTATAATATAATAGAATGTTACATTATATTATAATGTCAATATATTATAATATAATTATATTGTAATGTAGTATAATATAATTATGATATAATATAGTATGAGTATGGTATAATATATTGTATATACATTGATACAATATAATACTACTAATGGTATTGTGATATTATAATTGTATATTTGTTTTACATGGGGGGCGGCAAAATAATGTTGGGGGGGCACCAAAATAATGTTCGCCTACCATTTAAAATTACCTTAGACCGCCCCTGTGTGTATGGGTGATACACCTCCCCCCATATTCAAGAAGACACCAACACAAGAGGTTGGAGTAAAATATGGCCACCACTCATTTATTGATAACAGGAAGAAGGGTTGGTGACCATGCATGGGGTTTCACCGGCACACCGCCAGTTCCTGCCAGCTCGGCACCCCAGGGGACCGGGCGTTATCCCCCCCCCCATCCAACCAGGGGCGATACACCACCCCGATCCAGGGGCCATGCCACACGCCAAACACAGAGTTGTTACAAGATAAACACACACCACAGCAAGATCATCTAACAAAATACAGAACAAGATGAACACCAAACAACAGCAAGATACGCTAGCCAATGCGAAGCCATGCTACATGCAGGGAGGGTGGGTGGAAAAGCTGATGCAGGCCCCAGTGCCTGCTGGTAGGCTTCGGGCAGCCTTAAATAGACTGCCCAGTTGAAAGAGAGGGCTGGCCCGAACTGCGGGCTTGGCCAGGGCGGGGCCAGCCCCACCATTGGCCAGCTGCCTCTGGTGGCGGGAAAATCTCCTACTACCTAGGGGGCTTCAGGGAGGAAGAAGCCTCTCCCTTTCACTCCAAAAATGGCGGCGGGGATACCCAGCGCCGCAATCTGCTCGGCCCGGTAAGTCGGGCCAAGCCATTAAATAAACAAATAATTATTTATTTATTTATTTCAGGATTTTACCCTGCTCTTCTCAACCCCCGAGGGGGGACTCAGAGAGGCTTACAGTAAGGAACAATTCGATGCCCACACAGTAACAATATAAGACCCCAGAACCCTTCAACAATTAAAATACATTAAAATACATTTAAAATACAATTACATTAGCATCATACGCATTCATTCTAGATTAAAACAATGTTCTGCCCATAAAAGCATTGGCCCTATTCATCCACTTTCCATTAATATCCCATCTAAAATGCTGCCTTGTGCTGGTGTGCAAACGCCTGGTCCCACAGCCAGGATTTTACTTTTTTTCCTGAATGCCAGGAGGGATGAGGTGGATCGTACATCGATAGGGAGCGCATTCCACAGGCGGGGAGCCACCACCGAGAAGGCCCTCTCCCTCGCCCCCACCAGCCACAATTGAGAAGTTGGCGGGAGCGAGAGCAGGGCCTCCCCGGATGATCTTAGATTACAAGGTGGGACGTAGCGGCTGATGTGTTCGGACAAGTAAGCTGGGCCAGAACCGTATAGAGCAGTGCTGTCCAACTTCTACGGGGTCCAGGGCCGGATAAAAGGTCACTGATGACCTAGGGGCCGCTCGGCCCGCCCCAGGCCCTCGCCCCAGGCCCCGCCCCAACCCCAGGCCCCGCCCCTCTAAAACGGCTGAAAAAGGGCAGAAGGCGGCGCCAGGGGCAGCGCGTCACGCCAGGCCTGTGACGCGCTGCTTTTGGCGCCGCCTTCTGCCCCTTTTTCGGCGGCTTCCCGCCCTAGGTAGGGAGGGGCGCCGGAAAGGAGAGAGTGAGACGGCGCCAGAGCAGAGCGTCACAGGCCTGGCGTGACGCGCTGCTCTTGGCGCCGCCTACTCCTCCTTTCGGCACCCCCTCCGCCCTAGGAAGGGAGGGGGCACCGAAAGGAGGAGTAGGCGGTGCCAGGAGCAGCGCGTCACGCCAGGCCTGTGACGCGCTGCTCTTGGCGCCGCCTACTCCTCCTTTCCCCCGCCTCCTCTGAGGCGGGGGGGCCGCCGAAAAAGGGCAGAAGGCGGCACCAAGGGGCAGCGCGTCATGCCAGGCCTGTGACGCGCTGCTCTTGGCACCGCCTTCTGCCCTTTTCGGCGGCTCCCGCCCTAGGTAGGGAGGGGGCGCCGAAAAGGAGGAGGAGCTAGCTCTCTTCCTCCTCCCTGCCCCGCCTCCTCCTCCCTGGCTCCCGCCGCCATTTTAAAAAAAATTGGATTTTTTTTTCAAATTAAAAATGGCGGCAGAGGGCATAGGTGGGGCTGTGTCCAACAGGCTACGAGGCCGGATCCGGCCCCGGGGCCGCCAGTTGGACAGCCCTGGTATAGAGCTTTAAAGGTCAAAACCAGCACTTTATTCCTCAAAGAGTGCCTCCAGGTAATAGTGGCCAGGCTACGTCTATGCAGAGACCCTCCCTGATTGGGTTTGCAAATATCATGGCTATTCAATGCGAATCCATTCCACTGCTTCACTGCCATCAGAATCTCTGAAGAGACCATTAGCCACAGATGCAGGCAAAACATCAGGAGAGAACACTGCCGGGAGAGGGCTATACAGCCTATAAAATTCACAACAACCTAGTGATTCCAGCCATGAAAGCCTTCGACAACACATAATAATAATATCCTTCATAGATGTAAGGGCCATAATATAGTGCAGTGTTTCTCAACCAGTGTGCTGTGGCACACTAGTGTGCCGTGAGCCATCATCAGGTGTGCCGTGGGAAATTGGAACCTCCAATACCCTTTCTTCCCCTCCTGCTGAACACTTTTTCTTCTCCACTTAGGCTCCTTCTTCCCAGCCTGGCTCTGCTCGCTTTGCCTCGCTTTGCTCTGGGGCGAGTCTGCGCACTCCCCCCCCCCCCCCAGCGATTTAAGCAGGAAAGGGCCTCAGGCTGTTAAGAATGGTGGGAATTGAAGTCCAAAGCACCCAGAGGGCCAAAGTTTTCCCATGCCTGTTTGAGGGACCTTAAAGTGGTGAGCCTCCTTCCAACATTGTGATTCTGGATAGAAAACAAAAAACAACATCACATAACATTGTTTGAGTCCACAGTGCTCTCTGGGTGTAGGTGAACTACAACTTCCAAACTCAAGGTCAATTCCCAAGCAAACGCTTTCAGTACTTTCTGTTGGTAATGAGAGTTCAATATGCCAAGTTTGGTTCAATTCCATTGTTGCAAGAGTTCAGGATGTTCTTTGATTGTATGTTAACTATAAATCCCAGATCTGTAACTCCCAAATGTCAAGGTCTATTTTCCCCAAACTCCATCTGTGTTCACATTTGGGCATATTGAGTATTCATGCCAAGTTTGGTCCTGATCCAACATTGTTTGAGTCTACAGTGCTCTCTGGATGTTGGTGAACTACAACTCCAAAACTCAAGGTCAATGCCCACCAAACCCTTCCAGTATTTTCTGTTGGTCTATTTTGACATTGCTCCCGTTTTCAACCACATATCTGTATGAGATGAGACAAGCCCAGGTTTCACACTGAGTGTATAAATACATTTAAAAACATATTAACTATATGTATTACTGTGTTAGAGTGACATTTTGTGTCATTTTGGTTGGTGGTGTGCCACAGGATTTTGTAAATGTAAAAAATGTGCCGCGGCTCAAAAAATGTTGAAAAACACTGATATAGTGGACTGGGGATGCGTAACACATGGGACCCCTTTGCTTCATAGCCTCTCGCTGCTGGAAAGGACGGATTCTGGATTAATCGCCAGCTCTTGCTCTGATCCAGTTATCTTTCTTTGCGTGCATCATTCCCTCCTGTTCCGATGGCCAAAAGCATGGTGACAGTGCTTCGTTTGGAGTCCCCGTTGTGTGCTAAAGCATTTGATCCAGGAGATGCCCTGCAGAGGTGCCTTCTGTGCCCGGCAACGTCGTGTTTTGCTTTCCCCTGCATGAGCTTTGATGCCTGTTTTAAGCCCCTTGATCTTCTCTCCTTTCACCCTGATGTCTCTTCCAGCCTCTCCTTGTGGCGTTGCAATCTCTGACACTGGCAGCACATCAGCCTCCTCTTCGCTGGCATCCGTGCAAATGGTGCGCCTGCCTCTTGGCCTTTGGTAATCCACTTGGGATGCCGCAATGTTTGGCAACGTTTTGCCCGGAGCACCAAGGGATTATCAAAAATGGGATTATTCTTTTCTCATGGTGTAGATACACTGCGATCGTTCTGGAATCCCCTAAGAGAATAGTCACAACCTTACTAAAAGGGGCACACTTGTTGTGGAATGTATATGTATGTTTGTACCTTCCTAAGTCTTCAGAAATTCATCAGGGATGTTTGAGCAATTGTGAGACGATCTATAGTCCAGATCAAGAGTTTTTAAACAGGACTTTTCTTGGAACTATAACTCCCAGAATCCCCCACTTTCATACTGAATCAAAGCTATGGAGAGGTTTGCAAATCATTGGCTACAACTCCCATATTTTCTACTGTCTGATTCTGACACCTTCATCAATGGCAATGTATATTAATTAGGGGAAAGCAAAGATAGTCCTTCCATTTGGTGCTTTGAGTAACTAAAGTGAACTCTCTCCCTAGGAAGAGGAGATGTTGCTTGGATTCATATGTGTGTGTGTGTGTGTGTTTGTGCATGGACACCAATGGGAAGGCTTTGCAATGGCTGCCTTCCCCCATCCCTGGAGGGCAACTAACTGCCTTTGTGATCTGTGATGCAGGAAATGTGTGTCAGTGCTTTAATGTGCTCCGAAAGACACATCCGCTTGCGCTGAGTTGATGCTGCTTTGCTGGGTTGGAGCCTCTGGCTTTGCAAGCACATCAGTTGCACTGCTTGCGCAAGTGATGCTCAAAAGCCTCTCTCGTGTCCAAATTTCCTAAGCTGCTGGGTGTGGAAGAAGTGATACAGAAATATGCATATCCTTATTCGTGTGCGTCAGAATCAGATTTTCTAGATATCCGGCTGATCTAGAACAAGAAACCCACTTTCATGAGCCAGCTGTATCCTTGTATTAATAATAGTATAATATTATTACTATAATAATATTAATAATAATAATTATACTATAAATAATACTATTATAATACCATATTATATTATATTAATACTATAATATTAATATTTATTATTATACTATAAATAATACTATCATAATACTATAATATTATTATATTATATATATTAATGCTATAATATTACTCCTATTAAAATAATAATATTAATTATTATTATACTATAAACCAGTGTTTCTCAACCAGTGTGCCGTGGCACACTAGTGTGCCCTCGATCATCAGGTGTGCCGTGGGAAATTGACACTCTCCCCCCTCCTAGCAGCCCCCTCACAGGTTTCCAAGAAACAAATTGAGCCTCTCTGCTTGGAAATGTTATTGTTGTTTTTACTATTTTACTGGATTTTTCGAGAGTCCCCCCCCCCCCGGCCCGGAACTGTTTATAACAGCTTCTTGGCATCCATAGTTAACTGGAAGCAAGTTTCACTCAGGGTGAAATTTCACAAAGGTCTGGAGAACAAGCTCTATGAGGAGTGGCTTGAAGAGCTGGGCATGTTTAGCCTGAAGAAGAGAAGGCTGAGAGAAGACATGATAGCCATGGATAAATATGTGAGAGGAAGTCATATATATGTTGTGTTCATCGAAACAGGCCCAGGTTTCACACTGAGTGTATAAATACATTTAAAAACATATTAACTATATGTATTACTGTGTTAGAGTGTCATTTTGTGTCATTTTGGTTGGTGGTGTGCCCCACAATTTTGTAAATGTAAAAAGTGTGCCGTGGCTCAAAAAAGGTTGAAAAACACTGCTATAAATCAGTACTGTCCAACTTCTGGCGGGTCCAGGGCCGGATAAGAGGTCACTGATGACCTGCGGAGCCGCTCGGACCCGCCCCAGGCCCCGCCCCCAGGCCCCGCCCCCAGCCCAGGCCCCGCCCCCTCCTAAAGCCGCCGAAAAAGGAGGAGTAGGCGGCGCCAAGAGCAGCGCGTCACAGGCCTGGCGTGATGCGATGCCCCTTGGCACCGCCTACTCCTCCTTTTTGGGCGCCCCCTCCCTTTCTAGGCCGGGGGCCGCCGAAAGGAGGAGTAGCGGCGCCAAAGCAGCGTCACAGGCCTGGCGTGACGCGCTGCCCCCTGGCACCGCCTACTCCTCCCTTTTCGGCGCCCCTCCCTTCCTAGGCCGGGGAGCCGCCGAAAAGGAGGAGTAGGCGGTGCCAAGAGCAGCGCGATCACGCCAGGCCTGTGACGCGCTGCTCTTGGCGCCGCCTTCTGCCCACCGGCTCCCCGCCCTAGGTAGGGAGGGCGCCCGGAAAGCTAGGAGCTCTCTTCCTCCTCCCTGCCCCGCCTCCCCCTCCCCCGCCGCCGCCATTTTTTAAAAAAAAACACGATTTTTTTAAAAAAATTAAAAATGGCGGCTGAGGGCATAGGTGGGGCCGTGTCCAACAGGCTACGGGGCCGGATCCGGCCCCGGGGCCGCCAGTTGGACAGCCCTGCTATAAATAATACTATCATAATACCATAATATTATTATATTATTTTAATGCTATAATATTATTACTATAATAATATTATATTAATACTATAATATTATTATAGTAATAATATTAATAATTATTATACTATAATAATACTATAATATAATAATAATACTATAAATAATACTATCATAATACCATAATATTATATTATATTAATACTATAATATTATTATTTATTATTATACAATAAATAATACTAACATACTATATTACTATATTATATATATTAATGCTATAATATTACTATTAAAATAATATTATTAATTATTATTATACTATAAATAATACTATCATAATACCATTATATTATTATATTATTTTAATGCTATCATATTATTACTATAATAATATTATATTAATGTTATAATATTATTATAGTAATAATTTCATTAATAATAATTATACTATAATACTACTATAATATTACTATAATAATAATTATTATTATACTGTAATGATAATAATACCAGTTATGAAACCAATAAAAGCATTACAACACGATCTAAAATATGAAGTATTAAACATCATTGGTATTAAAAACAGGTATATCATTAGCATAAAATGCATTGTACTTAACGTAACAGTAAGTAAATAATAATGTCCTCCTGCTGTTCTTAACTATTAGGCTTTCACTCCTTAAACTTATTTGCAGAAGATTGTATGTATTTGATGCCCAAGTTTTTTTGAATTACAGCTTTCTTTAATGCCGGCCATTCAGGCCAATGGACAGGAGCGATGGTAGTGATAGTATAAGAAATCTAGAGGACATTTTACCTAATACATTGTGTGTTTCCTTCTTTCTCTTCCTTGCAAAAGGGGAAACCGGGCTGGGGAAGTCAACGTTGATGGACACGCTTTTCAACACCAAATTCGAGGGCGAGCCGGCCTCCCACGCGCAGCCGGGCGTCCAGCTGAAGTCCAGCACTTACGACCTTCACGAAAGCAACGTCCACTTGAAACTGACCATTGTGAGCAGCATGGGCTTCGGGGACCAGATCAACAAGGAGGACAGGTAAGGCGCCATGCTTGCGTTCTTCATGAAACCCACATTGGGATTCCTGCGGCTTGGTGTGATTTCGGTCTCATAAAATTTGTTAAATTTGTGCATATGAATCAATATTACAAACATGTAGGAAGGGATTTAGAAATAGAAACATTCCCCAATAAGTTTTGTGAAGATTCTGTAACATTCGGATGCCTCCCAAGGTCAGTTTAATCTATCTATCTATAGATATAATAAAAGTCAGTGTTTGCGGAGGAATATGTGCCAGCATTTTGATTGGCTCCCAATGCAGGATCATTTGCATAACGGTCTGATTGGCCAGCACCACCAACATTCCGAGACTCTAAACTGCCAGAGGGGGGTGGCTCCCAGCCTCCACCAACATTCCAACACTTTCAAATAGCAGAGGGGGTAAGGAAAAGGTCTGAGGCACTCAGGCATGGTGCGGGTTTAACTCCAACACACTTTGCGGACCCCAACAGTGACAAAACAAGACCAAACTTGGCACACAGAACCCCCAAGACCCACTCTACATCCTGGTGCAGTTTGAGGGAGGATGGACCATGGATGATGGGATTTGCAGTACTTAAACTCACTTCCTTACAGCACTCAGAACAAAACTGGCCCACCCCCAATGACAGATCAGAACAAAACTTTTGCACTGAGACTGGGTGGAAATCCCCATGATTGCCCACCCCATTTGTGGGACATCCTGGTGAATAAACAGTTTAATGGTAAGGCAGGAATTTCGGGCCACAAATGATGGGATTTGCAGTACCTTTACCCGATTCACTTCCCACAGACCACTGCATCCCTACAAATCACAGACTAGGCCCAAACTTGCCACACACAGTACTCATGACCCACTCTACATCCTGCTGCAGTTCTAAGGGGGATGGACCACAGATGATGGGTCTTGCAGTACCTTCACTCACTTCCTGAAACCACTGCGACCCTCATCCAATGACCAGTGCAGACCAAACTTGGCACACAGAGCCCCCATGACCCACTCTACATCCTGGTGCAGTTCGGAGGACGGTGGACCATGGATGATGGGACTTGAAGTACCTTTACTCATTTTCCGAGACTGCTGCAACCCTCATCCAATGACTGATCAAGACCAAATTTGGCACACAGGGCCCCCATGACCCACTCTACATCCTGGTGCAATTTGGAGGAGGATGGACCATGGATTATGGGACTTGAAGTACCTTCACTCACTTCCTGAGACCACTACAAGCCAAATAAACAACTGATAAGGACCAACCTTGGCACACAATGCCTTTCTCAAATAACCCAGGCAGGGCCGGGTCCCCAAGCTAGTTTTCAGTATAAGCATGAAGCGACTTTGGTCAAGCCAAGAGAACATCAAGTAGTTTAAAAACCAATCCTTTTTCTTGGGCCCGATCACCATAAGGATCCCAAGGGGGCAGGACTAGCAAAGTTAATGTGCGGGAGACTGGGAACACAGCATTCTGGGAAAGGTAGTTTGAGAGGCAAGGCCCCCTGTGGCAGAGAATGCAAAAGGCTCTGCCCTCGACTACATTTCCCAGAATGCAGTGCTCAGCATCAGAAAGCCCCAATGGGCAGCACCAGCCATAGTCTAATAATGTATATAAATAAAAATGGGATATTTGTTTGTGGGATTAACATAACTCAAAAAGCACTGGACGAATTGACACCAAATTTGGACACAAGACATCTCTCAGGCCAATGAGTGACCATTTATTTATTTATTTATTTATTTATTTACAGTATTTATATTCTGCCCTTCTCACCCCGCAGGGGACTCAGGGCGGATTACAATGCACATATACATGGCAAACATTCAATGCCATAGACACACAACATATATAGACAGACACTCAGAGGCTATGTAACATTCCAGCTTCTAGCCACCAGGGGAGCTGTCGCTTCCTCATTCTTTGCATACTTCCTGGAGATTTTTATAGCCTCGTAAATCAGTTAAATTAGCCTCCCCACAAAGTGGTACCTAAATTTCCTACTTGACAGATGCAATTGTCTTTCCGGCTGCAAAGGTTGACAACAAGCTACACAATTTTGGTTGGGAGCTCACTGCTGGCTTTGAACTCATGACCTTTCGGTCAGTAGTGATCTTAATGCAGCTGACTCCCAGCCAGCTGCGCCACAGTCCCGGTACTCATACAAAAACAAAAATATTTATTTATTTATTTATTTTATTTATTATTCGGGTTTCTATGCCGCTGACTCCCTGAGGCTCGCGGCGGCTCACAGGAACCGAAGGTACAACTACACACAAGCAATGCGATAAAACCTCTAAGACAATTAAACAGTTAAAACAGCAAAATACAAAATTCCCAGGTACAGTTCAGAAATTAGATAGCGTGACACCCCAGGACAGCGGCTAAAGCGGAACATGGGCAGGACCTACTCACCGAAGGCCTGCTTAAACAAATAAGTTTTTCAGGCGCGTCTAAACGGGAGCAGGTCCTTTATAGCCCGCGTTCCAGCCGGGAGGGCGTTCCACAGCGTAGGAGCTATAACGGAGAACGCCCTCCGGCGAGTAGATGTCAGTTTAGCCGATTTCGCCGAGGGTATCTCTAACAAATTAGCATCCTCGGAGCGTAGTGATCTCGGGGGACAGTGTGGGGTGAGTCGGTCCCTCAAGTACGCTGGCCCCAGGCCATGCAAGGCCTTAAAGGTAAGAACCAACACCTTGAAGGAGATCCGGTGCTCGATTGGGAGCCAGTGCAGATCCTGCAAAACAGGTGTGATGTGGCGGCCTGCTGGGGTTCCAGACAGGAGCCGGGCGGCAGTGTTCTGCACCAGCTTGAGCTTCCGGGTCGCCGACAAAGGAAGGCCAACGTAAAGCGCGTTACAGTAATCCAGCCTTGAGATGACCGTAGCTTGGATCACCGTGGCCAGGTCATTCCGGGAGATATAGGGGGCCAGCCTCCGAGCCTGTCGCAGATGAAAAAAGCAACCTTGCTGACCGCGGAGACCTGGGCCTCCATGGTCAGCTGGGAGTCCAGATGGACCCCCAGGCTCTTAACGTAAGGCGATGGGCATAGCACCACACCGTCCAGGGTCGGAAGCTGGACATCTACACCACCCGAGCGGCCCGACCACAAGATCTCCGTCTTCGCCGGATTCACCCTCAACCTACTGGCACGCAGCCATCCAGTAACGGCCTCGAGGCAGTGTTGGAAATTATCGGGGATGGATCCCGGCCTGTCCTCCATCCTCAGAATGAGCTGGGTGTCGTCAGCGTACTGGTGGCACTCCAGCCCATAACTCCGCACCAGCTGTGCAAGCGGCTGCATGTAGATGTTGAATAACAGAGGGGAGAGAATGGCCCCTTGCGGAACTCCACAAACTAATGAGGAGCCCTCGGAGACCACCTCGCCCCTCCTCACACGCTGAGACCGCTGGTGGAGGAAGGAGGTCAGCCATTTAAGGGCTGTCCCCCTCACTCCAGCCATGGCCAGGCGGTGGATCAGTAGATTGTGGTCGACCGTGTCAAACGCTGCCGTGAGGTCCAATAACACGAGCAGCGCAGACCCGCCTTGGTCGAGCTGGCAGCGGAGTTGATCTGTGATGGAGATTTATATCTAGGGCTTCCTAGTAGCACAGCAGGTTAAACCACTGAACTGCTGAACTTGCTGACCAAAAGGTCGATGGTTCGAATCTGGGAGTGGGGTGAGCTCCCACTGTTAGCCCTAAGCAGAAAGAAAAAAAAACCCCAAAACAAAAAGACATTACAACACACACACAAAAATGACTCCCTAGCACTACCCCCCTCCCATTTCTCCTTGAGCCAAGTGTGAATGTTGCAATTGCCCACCTGGATTACCTTTGAATAGCCTTGCACCTTAATGCCTGGCTTCTACCTGCCAGCGGGAAATCTTTGGTGGGAGGAGTTCCCTAGCCCAGACTGTTCCATGTCTGGAAATCTGTTTTCTGAGGGCCACAGCAATGCGTGGCCGGGCACAGCTAGTAATATATAAAATGATTGAATCTGCAAAGACAACTAAAGCAAGTAAGTCGTCGTATAAATCTGTGCTAAATTTAAGTTATGTGGTTGTGTGTGATAAAGACAGACAGGCATTCGAGGGGAGTGCTGTGGTCGCCTTTTGGGGGGGAAGATACATTGTTTTTGAAATCCTGCTATAGCAGACTTTGCTTTAGTTTTCCAATGAATAACTCAACCCATTCAATATTGTTTGCGGAAGCCATCTAGCCCAGTAAGCTCAACTCCAGCATACTACGCTATGTAATTCAATTTTTGTTCCTGGGTTATAAATGTCATTTCCTAATTAGGTCCATCCTAAAAACATGGGAAGACTTGATTAAACTGCTGAAACTTTGTTTTTGTGGGATGGGAACCCTTCCTGTCGTCTCACCCCATTCTTAACTAGGGGTCGTTTGTAAGTCGGGCGCTTGTAACTCGGGGATGGTCTGTCTAGTTGTTTGTGACCCAATTATTTCAAAACGTGGGTTCTTTTTCATGACAAGATTTTATTATTATTACTATTTGTACTCCACTTGATCTCTCCGAAGAGGACTCAAAGCAGCTTGACATAATAATAATAAAAATAAAAATAATAAAAATAATAATCTTTATACCCCGCCACCATCTCCCCAATTGCATAAGTATACAATTTGAAATATACCAATATGATCCAAGCATGATCCAAGCGTGCTGTGACACGCCACTCCCCCCTTTGCTTTCTCTCCAGCTACAAGCCTATCGTGGAGTTCATTGACGCCCAGTTCGAGTCTTACCTGCAGGAGGAGCTGAAGATCAAGCGGGTCTTGCATAACTACCACGACTCCCGGATCCATGCCTGCCTGTACTTCATCGCCCCCACGGGCCACTCTTTGAAATCCCTGGATCTGGTCACAATGAAGAAGCTTGACAGCAAGGTAGGAGTTGGTGCGATCCTCTTGCGAGGAAGTGTTGCTCGGTTACTATTCTCGGGTCTTTCCACTCGCTTGTGCGAAGAAGACGGCGTGCTCCCCGCCTGCTCTCTTCTGCTGAGTTATGTCTTTATCCCGAGGATGTGACGGAAGAAGACGTGCTTTGCAAGAAAAAGGTTCTGGGACTGGCACTCATAACCTTTTGGGAAAACACCTTTTGGGGATGATAACTATTTAGAAAAGCATGTATGAGAAAGAGTTAATCCCAGATACCAACATGGACAAACTTTTCATTTTTTTCACTACAACGGCAAGATTTATTTACGCAAGGTATTGGAAGCTTGATATGATACCTATGAAAGAAGAATGGTTAGGCTAAATTTTGGAAATAATGGACATGGATAAACTTACTTTTTTTTATTAAAGAAAAATACCAGCAGAATAATACCACAAACGGACTGGTCAAGTCTAGAAAAATACTTAAAAGAGGAGAATGGTTTGGACTAAACAATCTTTTCCTTTAAAATTTTTAAAAATATATTATTTAACTTACAGGAGGAAAGGAATTAAAATATGATGCTATGTACGATTAATAAGTTTGATAGGTTGAAAGGCAGTTGATTGGAAGTCAGTATTTTTTTGTATTTTTTTCTTTAATTTTAATTTTTCTATTTTTTTACTTTTTTCTCCCCCACTCCCTCCCTTAATTTTTTTGAATTATTTTATATTTTCTCTCCTCTTTGTCTATTACTTTCTTTCCCACTTTACTATATAAAAATTGTTCTCCCACTATCACTGTATTTTTATGTTTGTTAATATAAAAAAATATTCAAGAAAGAAAAGAAAAGCATGACCTTCCAGAAAACAGCAAAAAAAAACCCTTTAGAGTTAAATCTTCTCTTGTGGTATACAACCAGATGTGATTATGTAAGACAGTGGTTTCAGTTGTTAGACTGAATAACCAGTTATTTCTGATTTTTGTGTTGTTGTAAGGTTTCAGGGATGCCTAGCCCTGTTCCAGCAGCATTCTCTCCTGACGTTTCGCCTGCATCCTCAGAGGTTGTGAGTCTGTTGGAAACTAGGAAAATAGGGTTAACTTTGTGCGGGAGGGAGATCCTTCTGTAGCACATTTTACTCTAATTTTTCAATGAATCTCAACCAATTCAACTTAGTTTGTGCCACAAAAACAAAGTTTCTGAAGCATAACAAATACTTTCAAAGTAAGGACCACACAATTAAACAAAGTAAATAAACACTTTCAAACCAGGAACAGAACAATTTTCCAAATTTGGTTACATAGTGTTATCTTGTATTCCTACCAATCTCCTCTTGAATTGTGGTCAAAACCAGGACTTTTTTTCAAATTTGGTTACATAGTGTATTTTTACTGGTATCATTAAAGGAAGAATCCAAAAGAAGTGGGTTTGCAACGTGCCAGAGATCTTGGAAAGTTACTGCTAGACAAAGTAGCCAGTATTAAACTCAATAGGGCAACGTTGTTGGTAGAAAGGAATAGGTTAGTATAATAACTAATATCTCTAGTTAAAGAAAGAATCCAAGGGTACCAGGTTTGCAAAGTCCTTTCTACAACAACAACAGCAGCAGCAGCAGCATTATACTATGGTCTAAAGCAGTGTTTCTCAACCTTCCTAATGCCGCGACCCCTTAATACAGTTCCTCATGTTGTGGTGACCCCTAACCATAACATTATTTTCATTGCTACTTCATAACTGTATTTTTTTTGTTGGGTGGGGGGGGGGTTGATTTTGTCATTTGGAAGTTGTAGTTGCTGGGATTTATAGTTCACCTACAACCAAAGAGCATTCTGAACTCAACAATGGAATTGAATGGAACACAAAACTCCCATGACCAGCAGCAAATACTGGAAGGGTTTGGTGGGCACTGACCTTGAGTTTGGGAGTTGTAGTTCACCTACATCCAGAGAGCACTATAGACTCAACAATGATGGATCTGAACCACACTTGACACGAATCCTCAATATACCCAAATGTGAACATTGGTAGAGTTTGGGGAAAATAGATCTTGACATTTGGGAGTTGTAGTTGCTGGGATTTATAGTTCATCTACAATCAAAGAGCCCCCCTGCACCCCACCAATGATAGAATTGGGTCAAACTTCCTACACAGAACCCTCATGCCTTGAAGGAACCAGCTGGCGTGAGCCTCCATCCCACCTCACACACTCTCCCTCACCCACACATGCGCATCATGCTGCCATGCACCAAGCACGCCTGCTCTCCCCTCCCCACTTGGAGTCTCAGAATCAGCTCTCCCATTGGCTGCGAGGCCTGCCAATCACAGCAGAGGAGAGCTTTAGGTGGGAGAATTTGCAATCTGTTTCCAAAAAGAAAGAGAAGGACAAGCGGAGAGAACTTCAACTTTCTCTGCCAAAGGGCTTCCTAAGACCATCAGAAATACATGTTTTCTGATGGTCTTTGGTGACCCCTCTGAAACCCTCTCGCGACCCCCCTGGGGGTCCCGACCCCCAGGTTGAGAAACACTGGTCTAAAGACCTTTATTGCACTGTAAACATACAAAGTATGCAGGTAATGAGATTAAGAACCAGAGTTTGGAGACTTGCTTCCAAATTTTGGAAAAGCATGACTTTTAAGGGATCATACCCTCTTGGGAAACCAGAAATCTCCATCACCTCTGGGAAACTTGACCCTTTTGGAGATTAGTTGGCATTCACACAATTTGGAATAGTCACAACCCTTTTGTAAAGTACGATCTTCCTGAGATGAGTTAAATACTCACATGAGTGAATCTTCTCCTTAGTGGGAAATTAGGCTTCTCAGTTGTTAGACCAGTGGTCCACAAGAACGAAAATATGGTCTGCGGCCTCACCATTACTATACCATTGCCTCAGAACCATGCGGTAAAATCTTCTCTTCAGTGGTCTATATCCACATGTACTCATGTAAGGCAATGCTGTTAGACTGACAACCTATTTGTCTCTGATCTGTTAGGAACAGAGATTATGCCAATGCACAAAACAGCAGTTTCATAAGTGTTCCTTTCAGTGCTCCAAAACATATACTCTCCAATAAAATATCATGTTTCTATATCATGCTCTCAAGAGGCCAAAAATAGGTAGTCTTTGTTAAAAGTAACATATCTGATTTATTCACAACCTTCATGTATTCAGCATAGAGAGGGGTGGGCAACCTACGGCCCGCGGGCCGGATGCGGCCCAGCAGCTGATTCTGTCCGGCCCGGAGAGAAGGGTGTCGGGGGTGGGGCCAAGAGGAAGGGGTGTCACTGCCGCCATCCCATCGCGGGCTCTGTGGGGCCTGTGTTGGCAGACAGGCCGGAGGAGCGGCGGCTTTGGAGTGCCTGCCATCCCTGGAGGAGATCTGGGCCTGCAGCGGGAGCACTCAGCAACCTACGGCGGCTGATCGCCCTGGCGATCCGGAAGACTTGATTGTCTGCTGGGTTGCCAAGGCGATCAGCCACCTCAGATCGCCGACTGCTCCCCCTGCTGGCCCAGATCGCCTCCAGGGATGACAGGCACTCCATAGCAGGGCGATCAGCTGTGGAACAGCTGGGGGCGAGAGCGGGCGGAGGCCTGCAGCCTCTGATAGCCTGCTGCTCTGCTCTGCTGTGGCAGCTGGGTCCGCTTTGCCATCCGCTGGGCTGGGTCCATTGGGCCATTCCATCTTGGGATCCTTCCTCTCTTGAGGATGTCAGCTTTCATCTTGGTTCGCACCTTGTCTTCTTGAATTTAATTTAATTTAATTTTAGTGGTTTTTATTATTATTTTATTATAATAATATAATAATATAATAAATAATATATGATGCTATATTATATTTTCAATATATTATAATGTCTATATATATATACTATAATATAATAATTATGATATTAATACTAATAATATATGAATATTTCTTGATATATTAATATATTAATATTAATGATGTGTAATATATGGTAAATATAGTAAGTAAATAAATAAATAATGTAGATTAGAATGTAGTTCCGCCTTTAGGTGCGGCCCTCCATAATATTTTTTGGCTCTCGTGTGGCCCCTTGGGAAAAATAATTGCCCACCCCTGGCATAGAAGTACATAACTTGTCAATCCACTTATAAGCAGGTTTGAAGTAGTTTCTCTGTGCAGATAACACAGGGCACCTTTCTTATAACCAACAGTCCAAAGTCTAAAGCATACACAAAGGTCATTTTTCTCGACCCCATCTCGGAAGAGTTTCTCCCTCACAAATAATTCGCCCCACTGCTATCTCACCCCCTGTTTTTATCCCTATCCTTATTATTTTAATCTCTGGCCCACTCACTGTTCTGTGTCATGAATGGTTTTTATTTTATTGTAATGTTATATTGGTTGTAGTATTCTTATAGTTTATGTTCTATGCAACTGATTATGTTGGTCTTTATCATTGATTTTATTTTGTTGTTGCGTTGTTGGGCTTGGCCTCATGTAAGCCCCCCGAATCCCCGTTGGGGAGATGGTGGCGGGGTACAAATAAATATTATTATTATCTTTCTGGTCTGAGAGTCTAATGGAGTCTCTTAACAGCCCATAGTCTAATCGAGTCTCTTCTCTAAAGCATTCTGTTTCTACATAACTTCTGAAATGGAATCTGAGATCTGAATAGTCCCAGATCTGGTCACATGGTCTGCAGCCCCTCCAATAACCTCAAGAAAACATAGAGTTAAGGGAAAGCTGCATACCAATACACATATACAATATAGTAAGCAATCTGAATGATATACATAACAAATAACTAGTATAGGAGGCTTGTAGAAGGCTGTTGTTTCCAACAACGAAGGAGTTCACAATGAACTAAACATTGTTACTCAGCTAGTCTCATAAAACCAGTTCCACTGAGCACCCCACTCTTCTCTCTCATGCCGTTTCTTGGTTTTCCTGCAGGTAAATATCATCCCCATCATTGCCAAATCGGACGCCATTTCCAAGAGCGAACTGACGAAATTCAAAATCAAGATCACAAGCGAGTTGGTCAGCAACGGGGTCCAGATCTACCAGTTCCCGACAGACGATGAGTCCGTGGCGGAAATAAACGGAACGATGAACGTAAGTCCCAAACGAAGTCTGCTCTGCTTGATTCCAAATCCATTGCTTCCCGTCTCTTTCATTTGCAAAAGAGAGTAACGACATTAGCCTGTCTTTGTTGCAAGGATTATTGTGATAATGGCATAGGTGATGAGGCACTTTGGGCATTCCGGAACCACGATGTACGATATCACTATTACTATTTTTAAACATAGAAGAGAGATAGATTTTATTAAATGTGCCTTTGGTTCAGCCAACAATAATGCCAGTCAATTGGCTCCCCTGTTAAAAGCCTCTCCTCTCCTAAGGAAAAGAAAGCTGAGCTCATTGTTTACGTCCTTATTCACAAATATGTCTAAACTGTTTAGATCTGTAACCGCAATAAAGCATGCCCTGTAGTGATGCAGTTAAAGTATAACACGTTGTTTGTAAACTGGAACAAAATCAGTTTGTAGAGCGACACTCAAGGATTTGGGTTTTTCATCATCATGCTCCCTAGGACCACATCTACACTGCCATATAATCCAGTTTTCTGAATCCAGATTATCTACTTCTAACTGGATTATATGTCAGTGTAGACTCATATAAGATACAGGATTATATGGTAGTGTAGACTCATAGAAGATACAGGATTATATGGCAGTGTAGGTCCAGCCTCCGTCTCAATGGATTCCCTTATAGTGTTCTCGAAGGCTTTTATAGCCAGGATCACTTAGGTTGCTGTGAGGTTTTCTGGCTGTATGACTATATTCCGGTTGCATTTTCTTCTTATGTTTCATGTGTATCTGTGGCTAATGGCATCTTCCAAAGCCTGTTAGAAGTAAGGGAAGTGGAGTGTAAAACTATATGCCTGTGGAATAATGTCTAGGGTGGGAGAAAGAAGAACCCTTGTGTGTTGATGCAACTGTAGATGTTGTAAAGATGCAGTACGCTGATGACACCCAGCTTGTGCTGAGGATGGAAGGCCGGCCAGACTCCGTACCCGATTCTTTCCATCACTGCCTTGAGGCCGTGACTGGATGGCTACGGTCCAGCCGATTGAAGGTGAATCCCTCGAAGACTGAGATCTTGTGGCTGGGTCATCCGGGTGGGGTGGAATGCCGGCTGCCTATGCTGGATGGCGAGGCACTATGCCTGTCATCGCTAGTAAAAAGCCTAGGGGTCCAATTGGATTCATAGCTGTCCATGGAGGCTCAGGTCTCCATGGTTAGCAAAACCGCATTTTTCCATCTGCGCCAGGCTAGGCAGCTGGCGCCCTACCTATCCGTGAACTACTTGGCCACGGTGATCCAGGTGACGGTCATCTCAAGTTTGGATTACTGTAACGCCCTTTACATTGGCCCAGGGGCGGTCCGTCCATATAAGCGATATAGAGAGAGAGAGAGAGAGAGTTTTATTATTTAATACCAATTTATATTAATACCAGGTATATAGTATAATCTTTATAAAATATAATATGTATTTATATATTATAATTTATAATATAATATAATTAATATTAGTGCTGGCTATATAATATAATGGATTCCCCAGTGACACAGCGGGTTAAACTGCTGAGCTGCTGAACTTGCTGACTGAAAGGTCGAATCCGGGGAGCGGGGCGAGCTCCTGCTGTTAGCCCTAGCTCCTACCAACCTAGCAGTTGAAAACATGCCAATGTGAGTAGATCAATAGGTACTGCACCGGCGGGAAGGTAACAGCGCTCCATGCAGTCATGCTGGCCACATGGCCTTGGAGGTGACTATGGACAACACCAGCTCTTTGGCAGCAAACATGTCTGCTGTGGCAAAGAGGAAGTAATAGGCAGGGGATGGATGTGGGCAAGGCAGGGAACTTGGGGGCAAGGGAAAGGGAGGGGGTAGAATAGAAGAGAGAGTGCTGTGTTTGCAGGCTTCTGCGCCTGTGCACAGGAGCTTCCGGACATGCGCGGGGGGGGGGGGGTGCCAAAATAATGTTTGGGGGGGGGCGCCAAAATAATGTTCGCTTACCATTTAAAATTACCTTCGACCGCCCCTGCATTGGCCTACCCTTGCGGATGATCCGGAAGCTCAAGCTGGTGCAGAATGCTGCGGCATGCCTTCTCGCCGGGGCTCCGGCGAGGTGCCATATTACACCAATTTTGCAGCAACTGCACTGGCTACCTATCGAGCACCGGATCTCCTTCAAGGTGTTGGTGTTAACCTTTAAGGCCTTGTATGGTCTTGGGCCAGTGTACTTGAGGGACCGCCTCTCCCCATACTGTCCCCAGAGATCCCTGCGCTCTGGTGAACAAAACCTTCTCAATGTCCCTTCCATCAGACAATATCGGCTGTCCTCAACAAGACAAAGAGCATTCTCGGTAGCTGCACCAGCTCTGTGGAATGCACTACCAGAGGAAGCCAGAGGAATCACCGAACTGTATTCTTTTCGTAGAGTCTGCAAGATGGCTCTTTATTGTAAACTGTCTTGCTCATTGTTGTAGTTTTAGTCTAGTTGTAATTTTAACATATTTTAGCAAATAGTAGTATTTTAGATCAATTTGTTATGCATTTCTTGCCTGTTGTACACTGCTGTAAACCACTTCGAGCTTCTAGAGGGAGAGCTCTAGAAGCCGAAATAAATAAATAAATAAATAAATAATTCGCAATCTTGAATAGCATTGAGTAGTCTTGCAGCTGCAAAGTCAATCAGTGAGGGTATCTGCATAGAGGTGGTTCGGCTGTTGTTGCCTGGAGGCACCCTCTATGGAATAATGTCCAGGGTGAGAGAAAGAACCCCTGAGTAGCCATGAAACTGCAAAGTCAATCGAGTAACAAAATCTGATCACCAGTATTTTTTTAAAAAAATACCAGAATCAAGACCGTAAGTAAAGAACAGCACTCAGCAACAGGGGAAACCCCAGACAGCAATTAATGAAGTGCCAGTGAACACCTCCCAAACAGAGGATATATCCAGGCAACAAAGGCCAGGTTACCTCTATGCAGATACTCTATGCAGATAATATTACTAATAATATTATAGTATAATGTTATAGTACAGTGTAATATATAATATTAATATTGTGCTATGGCAATAATATAATATATTGTATTTACAGTTTACTTGTAAGCCGCTCTGAGTCCCCATCGGGGTGAGAAGGGTGGCATATAAATGTCATAAATAAATAAATAAATAAATAAATACCTTCACTGATTGACTTCAGAGCTGCAAGGTTACTCAGTGTTAAAAGCACCGGGAATGTGGCGCAGCTGGCTAAGTGTCAGCTGCATAAGATCTCTCTGACCAGTAGGTCATGAGTTTGAGGCCTGCCCGGGTCGAGGTGGGTGCTCGACCTTTAAGTGTAGCCTACTGTCGACCTTTGCAGCCCAAAAGATAGTTGCATCTGTCAAGTAGGAGATAAAGGTACCACATTAAGTGGGGAGGCAAATTTTGACTGAATTATGAGGCCATTAAAGAACTCCAGGAACGCTGAGGAATGTGGAAGGAACAACAAGGGACGCTGGGAACGCTGAGAGATGAGTGCGTCAGCTGCCCCTGGTGGCCAAAAGTTTGCCTCTGTTGATCTATATGTCGTATGTGCGTCTATATGTCATATGTTGAACTGCAGGGATTGTCTGCAAGTATGTGTACTGTAATCCGCTCTTAGTCCCCTTCGAGGTGAGAAGAGTGGAATATAAATAAAGTAAATAAATAAATAAACGACGCTTGCTAATTACAACATTTAAATTTGCTTCAAACAGACAAGGGTTCTTTCTCCCACCCTTGCCGCATTTCCAACAAACCTCTGGAGATGCCCTTAGCCACAGATGCAGGTGAAACGTCAGGAAATAATGCTACCGATACATAGCCATACAGCCTGAAAAGCTCACAGGAAACCCAGATTCCCTTATATCTTTTGATGATGTAGAATTAATGCAGTTTGACGCCACTTTTTAACCGACGTGGCAGAATGCTATAAAAACCTAGGATTTTTGCAAGGTCTTTCACTTTCTCGGCAAATCCCAGCCTTGCACAGCATTGAGTCGTGGAAGTTACAGTGGGGCCAGACTACAGTGTAGATGCAACCCGTTCTGTACAAATTCCATAACAATTGTTTTAGCCGTGCAATTGGTCCATTGCTCCTTCCGTTGTGAACCTTTCGGATGACGAAGCCATTTCTGGAGTGGTTCTGGAGCTCCGGTGCATTGATTTCCTTCCTTTCGTTGCTCTCACCCGCTGTTATTTTGGGGAGAGGAAGTGGGAGGATTCCATCTCAGCGCTTGCTTTATTTCCTTCTAATTGCAAAGAGGAGGCCGGGCCCTCCCCAAAGTACACAGACCTCCCTCTTTGCTTTATAAATTGCCTCCGAAAAGGGAGTCGAGGAACAGAAAGAGGGAATTTTGCAAAGTGCCTACACAATGTGGCATAGAAAGGATTGAATTCCAGCCGTGGGGTGTACCTGCAATATTATTATTCTGATTATAATGAGAATTCCTGGGGCATGTCTGCAGCCAAGCTCTACTTCCGGCCTACAGATTCTCCCATCAAGGCTACTCTTTTCCATCTGCCCTTGCTATATAACAGGGCTGTCCAACTGGCGGCCCCTGGGCCGTATACGGCCCCCCAGCCCCTTCCCCACGGCCCCCTACCCTCCTGCAAGATATCTGCCTTTTAAGATTAAAAAAATAAATATTTTAATATTTTTTTCCAATATTTTTTTGAATATTTTTTATTTATTTTTCCGGCCGGGGTGAGGGGTGGGCGGGCGGGAGCAGGCTCTCTTCCTCCTCCTACTTCCCTCTCTCCCCCTCTCCCTCTCCCTCCTTCTCTCTCCCTCCTTCTTTCTTTTCCACCTGACCAGGAAAGAAAGGGGAGGAGAGAGAGTGCACGAAGCAAGAGGGGCGTGGCCAGAGCGAAAAGGGGCGGGGCCGAGTTTGGAGCGCGGGGATGCCCATCCATTCCCTTTCCAGCTTCCTCCTCTTCTGAGGATTCCTGCCAAGTTTGGTCCTGATCCATCATTATTTGAGTCCACAGTGGAGGAGAACTACAACTCCCAAACTCAAGGTTCAGTACTTTCTGTTGCTCTCATGAGAGTTTAGGTTTGATTCAACATGGCTGAGGAATGCTTTGATTGTGTTTTCCCCTTATGGCAGAAGGAGATTGGACTGGATGGCCCTTGGAGGTCTATATTCTAGGAACCCATTGTAATTATTATTATTATCATCATCATCATCATCAGAGGCTGAATGGCTGAATGGCCATCCCTGGCAGAAAGAGGTAGGAATGGCCCTTTGAACCCATTGTGTTTTTATTATTATTCATAGGCTGAATGGTCATCTGTGAGGAATGCTGGATGATATTTTCCCTGGATGGCAGAAGGAGATTGGACTGTGGCCTACTCCAGGAACCTGTTGTTGTTGTTGTTGTTGTTATTATTATTAGCAGAGGCAGAATGAATATTATGCCTTATCATTCAGGGTTATAGGCCTGTGTGGAAGGGCCCTGGCTTTTTATTTGACTTCCTTTCCACACATCTGAATAAAATCCCATGTTATTTACTTTAAACCAGATTATATGAGTGTGGACTCCAATAATCCAGTTCAAAGCAGGTATTCTGGGTTATATGGCTGTGTGGAAGGGCCCTGAATCCACACTGCAATATAATCCAGTTCAAAGCAGGGACTGGGACTTGAGACTGGGATTTTGGTGTTCATCTCTGTATCCCTGAGTCAAACTGCAATATAATCCAGTTCAAAGTAGGGACTGGGACTTGAGACTGGGATTTTGGTGTTCATCTCTAGCTCGGGGTCAAAGGGTGTGGGGCAGGGGTGGAGCCGGGGAGGGGGGCGGAGCCTGGGTGGAGCAGGGATGGAGGGGGAGGGGCTGGGGCGGAGGCAGACCCTTCGGCCCCCCAGGTCATCAGTAACTGGAATTCTGGCCACAGGTCCGGTAGAAGTTGGACAGCCCTGCTATATAATACACTAGCTGTCCCCTGCCAGGCGTTGCTGTGGCCCAGTCTGGTGGCCTGGAAAATAACGTAATGAGTAAGGGTTGGTTTCTAATCTATGTAATTTCTTTATGCTTGTGGGTAAACAGTATTTCTTGTGGTTTCTTTGTCAGTGTTGATGTGGAGATTGTCTGGTTTCCCACCATGCAACATAAAATTGTCCTTCTTTTAGGGGTCCCTTTCAAATCTATGGTACTAAATAATAATAATAATAACAATAATAACAATAATAATAATAAACTTTATTTGTACCCCGCCACCATCTTCCAGATGGGGACTCGAGGCGGCTAACATGAGGCCGAGCCCTTCTAAAATTTATTTATTTATTTGTTTGTTTGTTACGTTTCTATACCGCCCCTCTCAGCCCGAAGGTGACTCGGGACGGTTTACACAGGCAGTCTCTGCCCTCAATACAACACAGCAACAAGACAACCCCCCCCCCAAAAAAAACCTCCATAAAATAACAAATTAATAATTTAAAACTTACAATTGCAGTCTCAGCGTCATGTTGAAATCAGTTTCCGTCGCATCGTCGTCATTCCATATATCTAATTAAGCCTTATATTTCATCAGCAAATGCCTGCTCAAATAGCCAGGTCTTGACTTTCTTGCGAAATGTCAGGAGGGAGGGGGCCGATCTGATGTCTTTAGGGAGGGCGTTCCAAAGCCGAGGAGCCACCACTGAAATGGATTGTGCCCAGTAGCAAACTGGCAGCCAGTGGAGCTGGCACAACAGAGGAGTTGTACGCTCTCTGAATGGCGCTCCTGTTATCAACCTGGCTGCTGTCCAGTCTTCAAAGGCAAGCCCATGTAGAGAGCTTTGCAGTAATCTATACGGGATGTAAAATACAATACAACACAGTAAAATACAAAATACAAATAAAATACGTATATTAAAATATTAATAAAAATACAATAACAATGTGAATCATATATATCTATGGCTGGATGGCTCTTTGTCAGGAGGGCTTTGATGATGTTTTCTTGTCCTGGTGAAGGGAGTTGGACCGGGTGGCCTGAAGGCAGCATTTCTCAACCTGGTGGACATGAGGGGGGGGGTCAGAAGGGTCTCCAAAGACCACCAGAAAACATAGTATTTTCTGTTGGTCATGAGGGTTCTGTGTGAGAAGTCTGGCCCAATTCTATCTTTGGTGGAGTTCAGAATGCTCTTTGATTGTAGGTGAACTATACATCCCAGTAACTCCCAAAAGTCAAGGTCTATTTCCCCAAACTCCATCTGTGTTCATATTTGGGCATATGCAGTATTCGTGCCAAGTTTCGTCTAGATCCTTCATTGTTTGAGTCCTCAGTGCTCTCTGGATGTAGGTGAACTACAACTCCAAAACTCAAGGTCAGTGCCCACTGAACCCCTCCAGTAGTTCCCTTTGGTCATGGGAGTTCTGTGTGCCAAGTTTGGTTCAATTCCATTATTGGTGGAGTTCAGAATGCTCTTTGATTGTAGGTGAACTATAAATCCCAGCAACTACAACTCCCAAGTGACAAGTGGGCGTATCTGGTATTTGTGCCAAATTTGATCCAGTGAATGAAAATCCATCCTGCATATCGGATATTTACATGATGATTTACAATAGCAAAATTACAGTTATGAAATAGCAACGGAAATAATGTTATGGTTGAGGGTCTCCACAACATGCGCAACTGTATTAAGGGGTGGCGGCCATCTGGAATATATGGTACTTGGAACAAAATATCATTGTATAGTTCTCATTTTTGGGGGGTTTGATTAAAAAAATTACTTCAAATGAATGGACCCGAGGCATTTAAAAATATACCTCCATCTGTTATGAAATAAATCTCTGCTACAGCAAGCCCTTCGTGGTGAAACGGAGCTGATGCGCATATAGCAGAAACATTACAGGTTTTCCTGTTATTTTTGCTTATTTCCCCATGCCAAGTTTGACGTCATAACTCCCCGAATAAGAGCAGCAATATGTTATTTTCACCTTTGCAACGCGATGCTTGCTAATGACATTATGTACATAATTTGGGGGAAAATATTGTGGGATGTTTACAATTAACTAAAGCAGTGCTTCTCAACCTTCCTGATGTCACGACCCCTTAATACACTTCCTCATGTTGTGCTGACCCCCAACCCTCACATTATTTTCGTTGCTACTGCGTAACTCTAATTTTGCTAGTGTTTTGCATCATGATGTCAATATCTGATATGCAGGATGTGTTTTCATTCACTGGACCAAATTTGGCACAAATCCCAATAGGCCCAAATTTGAATACTGGTGGGGTTGGGGGGATTGATATTGTCATTTGGGAATTGTAGTTGCTGAGATTTGTAGTTCACCCACAATCAAAGAGCATTCTGAACTCCACCAATGATGGAATTGAACCAAACTTGGCATACACAACTTCTATGACCAATAGAAAATATTTGAATGGTTTAGTGGGTATTGACCTTAGGTCTTGGAGTTGTAGTTCACTTACATCCAGAGAGCACTGTTTATTCAAACAATGAAGGATCCCGACCAATGGTTTAGTGGGTATTGACCTTAGGTTTTGGAGTTGTAGTTCACCTAAATCCAGAGAGCATTGTGGATTCAAACAATGAAGGATCCCGACCAATGGTTTAGTGGGTATTGACCTTAGGTTTTGGAGTTGTAGTTCACAAATCCAGAGAGCATTGTGGATTCAAACAATGAAGGATCCCGACCAATGGTTTAATTGACCTTAGGTTTTGGAGTTGTAGTTCACCTAAATCCAGAGAGCATTGAAACAATGAAGGATCCCGACCAATAGTTTAGTGGGTATTGACCTTAGGTTTTGGAGTTGTAGTTCACCTAAATCCAGAGAGCATTGTGGATTCAAACAATGAAGGATCCCGACCAATGGTTTAGTGGGTATTGACCTTAGGTTTTGGAGTTGTAGTTCACCTAAATCCAGAGAGCATTGTGGATTCAAACAATGAAGGATCCCGACCAATGGTTTAGTGGGTATTGACCTTAGGTTTTGGAGTTGTAGTTCCCCTACATCCAGAGAGCACTGTGGACTCAAAGAATGATGGATCTGGACCAAACTTGCCCAGATGTGAACACTGGTGGAGTTTGGGGGAAGTAAACCTTGACCTTTGGGAGATGTAGTTGCTGTGATGTATAGTTCACCTACAATCAAAGAGCATTCTGAACTCCACCAATGATGGAATTGAACCAAACTTGGCATACACAACTCCTATGACCAACAGAAAACACTAGAAGGGTTTGGTGGGCATTGACCTTGAGTTTGGGAATTGTAGTTCACCTACATCCAGAGAGCACTGTGGGGTCAAAAAATGAAGGATCCTGACCAAATTTGGCACGAATACTCCATATGCCCAATTGTGAACACTGGTGGGGTTTGGGGGGAAATAGACCTTTACATTTGGGAGTTGTAGTTGCTCAGGTTTATAGTTCACTTGCAATCAAAGAACCCCTTGAGCAATTATGGATCCGGACCAAATTTGGCACAGACATTCAAGATGCCCAAATGGGGACACTGGTGAAGTTTGGGGAAAATAGCCCTTGACATTTGGAAGTTGTAGTTTCTGGGATTTATTGTTCACGTACAATCAAAGAGCATTCTGAACTCCACCAATGATGGAATTGAATGAAACTTGGCACGCAGAACTCCCATGGCCAACAGAAAATACTGGAAGGGTTTGGTGATTTTCAAGCTTTTATGAAGTGTCCCTTATTTTTGTGAAAAACCCCGTATTTTAGGTACATGTCCCTTATTCTTATATCAAAAAGTGACAACCCTAGGTTTGGTGGGCATTGACGTTTAGTTTTGGAGTTGTAGTTCACTTACATCCAGAGAGCGCTGTCGACTGAAACAATAATGGATCTAGACCAATCTTGGCATGAATACTCAATATGCCCAAATGTGAACTCTGGTGGAGTTTGGGGAAAATAGACCTTGACATTTGGGAGTTGTAGTTGCTGGGATTTATAGTTCACCTACAATCAAAGAGCATTCTGAACCCCACCAACGATGGAATTGGGCCAAACTTCCCAAACAGAACCCCCAGGACCAACAGAAAATACTATGTTTTCTGATGGTCTTTGGTGACCCTTCTGGCACCCCCTCGCGACCCCCCAGTGTTCCTAATCCACAGGTTCAGAAACTCTGAACTAAAGGATCACAAAAAGGAAGGGACAACAATCTACGCCTATTGCGGAATCTAAGGAAATGTTATTTCTGTTATAATGGCTCATTTCCCCCCCTCTGGCTTTGTTTCAGGCCCATTTACCTTTTGCTGTCATCGGGAGCACAGAGGAAATTAAGATTGGAAACAAAATGATGAAGGCACGCCAATATCCCTGGGGGATCGTGCAAGGTAAGGAGTAAACATTGGACGGAGCAAGTACTGTCTTCACCCAAATCTAATGGTCACCTTTTGGGGCTAAATGGCTTTGCCAAAATTGGGAGTGCGCATGACTTTTGCATCATACGGTCATCTACTTCAGAAGCGGATCCCAAGTTCTGATGCTAAAGGCATCTTCTGACACAAAAGGACACAGAACACACTCTTCAGCCTACCTGATTCTCTTGCATGACATTTCCTCCTTGCAGTGGAAAACGAAGCGCACTGTGACTTTGTGAAGCTCAGAGAGATGTTGATCCGCGTCAACATGGAGGACCTTCGCGAACAGACGCACACGCGCCATTATGAGTTGTACCGGCGGTGCAAACTGGAGGAGATGGGATTTAAGGACACTGACCCAGACAGCAAGCCATTCAGGTACCGCCCGTTGCAAGCCGAGGCCAGACAGAGGCTGCAGAGGCACTCTTATCTGCTTTAGAAAGGGATAAGCAAACTGTGTCACTATTTCGCGAAATACCCATGAAATGTGTTCAATGTAATTCACCAAATTTTGGATAGATATCCAGTGAAGGAAACTGGCTCATTGCATGTATTTACTTCTAATATCTAAGCTTCTAATATCTAAGCTGGACCTTAGTGAAGTATATGGAAACATATAACATATATTTTAATAAGCATATGGAAACATAGACCATTTAATTTAACAAACATATGGAAACATCGACCATTAATAAACATATGGAAACATATAACATATACTTTAATCAACATATGGAAACATTGACCATTAATAAACATATGGAAACATATAGCATATACTCCAGTAAGCACAGGCCCGGATTACCCATAAGGCGCCTAGGGCGGCAGCCATGGAGGGGCAGCAGGTCCAGACCCCCCCAAAAAAGTTTTTAAAAATTCCAAAAAACAGTGCGCATGCCGTGGCAGCAGAAGCGCCATCCACGCCCCCCCCCCGCTGCCACCCCCTTTGCTCTGCTCCCCTTGGCTCCAAAAGGCTCCGCCCCCGACTCCTCGTCGGCACGAGGAAGAGGAAGGAAAGCCCCACCCCCGGAGCCGATGCCGCAGGGAGCTGTCATGCCAGCCTCAGAAGCGGCCGAAATCGCCCTTTTCAGGCTGGCATGGTGGCTTTAGGAGGGAGGGAGGAGCCGTGGGGAGGCCCGGCCCTTGGGGCCACTGCCGCGCATGTGCGGCTTTGGCTCCGGGGGTGGGGCTTCCCTTCCTCCTCCTCCTCCTCGCGCTGGCGAGGAGCCGGGTGCGGGGCGGGGGCAGAGCCTTTGGCCTAGCGCGCCAAAAGGCCATGATCCGGGCCTGAGTAAGCATATGGAAACATAGACCCTATAATATAACAAACATATGGAAACATAGACAATTAATAAACATATGGAAACATATAACATATACTTTAATCAACATATGGAAACATAGGCCATTAATAAACATATGGAAACATATTGCATATACTCCAGTAAGCATATAGAAACATAGACCATATAATTTAACAAACATATGGAAACATAGACCATTAATAAACATATGGAAACATATAGCATATACTTTAATAAGCATATGGAAACATAGACCATATAAGTTAACAAACATATAGAAACATAGACCATTAATAAACATATGGAAACATATAGCATATACTTTAATAAGCATATAGAAACATAGACCATATAATTTAACAAACATATAGAAACATAGACCATTAATAAACATATGGAAACATATAGCATATACTTTAATAAGCATATGGAAACATAGACCATATAAGTTAACAAACATATGGAAACATAGACCATTAATAAACATATGGAAACATATAACATATACTTTAATCAACATTTGGAAACATAGACCATTAATAAATGTATAGAAACATATACTGTATAATTTAACAAACATTTGGAAACATAGACCATATACTTCAACAAACTTATGGAAACAAACCATTAATAAACAAATGGAAACATATAGCATATACTTTAGTAAGCATATGGAAACATAGACCATTAATAAACATATATACACATATACCATATAATTTAACAAACATATAGAAACATAGACCATTAATAAACATATGGAAACATATGGCATATATTTTAATCAACATATGGAAATGTAGATCATTAATAAACATATAGAAACATACACCATATAATATAATAAACATATGGAAACATAGACCATATACTTCAATAAGCATATGGAAAGAAACCATTAATAAACAAATGGAAACATATAGCATATACTTTAATTAACATATGTAAACATATACTATATATACTAAAGAACTTTCGCTGTAATACATATCAATAGTATACCTGCCACGTTAACTGTTTTGCTGTTTTGTTGTCTTTCTCCCCACGCAATCCCTTCGTCACGTTAGTTTACAAGAAACCTACGAGGCCAAAAGGAACGAATTCCTGGGAGAACTCCAGAAAAAGGAAGAAGAGATGCGGCAAATGTTTGTCCAGAGGGTCAAGGAGAAGGAAGGAGAGCTGAAAGAAGCCGAGAAGGAGGTGAAGCAGGGATGGCTGTGCTTGCAGAGTTGGGCTCCTACGCGATGCATTCAAAGATATAGCTCTGTTGGGTTATTCTCAGCGTTAAAAAGTCATTAAAGAATGTGGTAGAACCTTTACGACGGAGGGAAATAAAGGGGGTTTCTATCCTAATGTTCGTGGACTCCAGTCTGCATCAGACAAAATCGATTAGTGTGCGCAAAACCGGAAGTTAGACATTGCTCCTTGGTCTCAAAAGTGTTTGCAGAAAGGGATCTATTAGGCTTGTGCATAATTTCATTTTTAATTTGTATTTTGGATCAATTTCATGAAATTCGTGCATACGAAGCAATATCAGAAATGTGCAGGAAGGGGGGAGGAAATTTAGTAAGTGAAACACTCTCCAATTATTTTCGTTAAGATTCTGTAATATTTGGATGCCTCCCCGGCATCAGTTTAGTTTTCAGTATATGCATTAAAGCCAAGAGAACATCAAGTGTTTAAAAAAACAATCCTTTTTATTTGGCCCGATCACCATAAGGAAGGCACTGAGGGCGAGACTAGCAAAGTTAATGGGTGGGAGACTGAGAACACAGCATTCTGGGAAATGTAGTTTAGGAAACTATATTTCCCAGAATGCAATGCTCAGCATTGGGCTGCAGCAGCCATTTAGAGTCAATCTAATAATCTGTACACATAATAAAAGTGAAAATTGTGTATGTGTGTATGTGGCAGAGGTGTCCACTTACACAGACACCCTCCCACCTCCACAAAGAGCTATAACCCACCAAGAGCCCTCCCTCCAAGGACATTTCAGGTTACAGCGGGTGTCACGAACATGTCTCCCAAACCCTGCCAATGTCCTACCCAAACACGATACTGCCCATCACCCAAGGAATGCTTTTATTTGGGGACAATTTCATCCTAGATGTTCAGTTTTCCCCCAGAATGGACATCCCAGGGTTCCTTTCTCTCTCTCCATTGGTATGGAATTTGCATGACCCCGCCCACTGCCTGTCCCTCACTCCTTTGCTACCCTTTTCTGTGGCACACAGAAAACCCGGGCCCCACCGGGTCCCCAAGCTAGTAATACATACAATTATTGACTCTGCAAAGAGTACTAAAGTAATAGTATAAATCTTTGCTAAGTTGACGTTATGTGGTTGAGTGTCATAAAGACAGGCAGGCATTCAAGGGGATTGCTGTTGTCCTTTTGGGGGGATTTGTTGTTTGTGTCTAAATTTTTTAAATCCCCAAAAATCAGTAGATATGTGAATCTTTCTGAAACTTCAGGGGATTGATACCCTGGTTATCTCGTGCATTGTATATAAAATTCAAGGAGATCGCTCTTGCTGTTTATTTTAAATGTTGTTTATAAAAACTTTGAAAATTCCCCCAAAATCCGTGGATAAGTGAAACCTTTTGAAATTTGGTGGGCTCACAGTGTAATCCTTGGCTATCCATCACACAGCAGGATGGCCCATAACTCTTAAGGAGCCCCTGACCCTTTCCTGGAGAATAATAATAATAATACACTTTATTTATATTCCGCTCTTCTCACCCCAAAGGGGACTCAGAGCGGATTACAGGTACACATACTTAGCAGACAATCCCTGCGGTTTTCCACATACACAACATATAGACGAACAGAGGCAAACTCTGGCCACCAGGGGGAGCTGACGCACTCCTCATCTCTCAGTGTTCCCAGTGTCCCTTGTTGATCCTTCCGCATTCCTCAGCATTCCTGGAGTTCTTTAATGGCCTCATAATTCAGTCAAAATTTGCCTCCCCACTTAATGTGGTACCTTTATTTCCTACTTGACAGATGCAACTGTCTTTCAGACTGCAAAGGTCAGCAGCAGGCTACCCTTAATGGTCGAGCACCCACCTCGACCTGGGCAGGCCTCGAACTCATGACCTATTGGTCAGAGAGACCTTATGCAGCTGACACTTAGCCAGCTGCACCCCGTGTGTGACGACGCATTAAGCACTCCCTGCCTTTTGTTCCTGTTTTCAGTTGCATGAGAAGTTTGATAAGCTGAAGAAGCTTCACCAGGACGAAAAGAAGAAACTGGAGGACAAGAAGAAATCCCTGGACGACGAGGTCAACGCCTTCAAGCAGAGGAAGACGGCCGCCGAATTGCTCCAGTCTCAGGCTCAACAGGCGGGAGGCTCGCAAACCCTGAAGAGGGAAAAGGAGAGGAAAAAGTAAGTTGGCTTTCTCGCATGGGGTTCCCTCCTACTCTTATTATTATTATTCCCTTCCAAGTGTGAAAGCAGAGACGGCCGTGCCCGATTGAGCCCCGCGTTGTGGCTTTGGAACAGTTGAGCAAGAGATGGTTGTGTTCCGCCTTAGAAGACGGCACCGGATTGGCAGGCTTGGTTCCTCTCCACTTCTCTCTAGCATCCTTACATGGGATGTATGGGGGAAGTTGGACTCAATAGACTAAATCCTTGTTTCGGGAAGTCCCTGTTTCTGAGGCCCCTTCTACACTGCACGTTATCTACTTTGAACTGGATTATATGAGTCTGCACGGCCATATAATCCAGTTCAAAATGGATAATCCGGATTGTATATGGCAGTGTAGAAGGGGCCTGAGTTGGACTAAATGGTCCTTGTGGTTTCTTCCAATCGGATGATTACTGTATTGACTCGAGTCTAATGCTCAATCAAATCTAATGCACAACTCGGTTTCCAAAACCCCAAAACCAAGCCAATTATTTGTTGCAAAATATAATAGTAATCGCCATCACCAACATCACCATCTTTATTTTTAACCCACCCTCTCCCCCCAGAGGGGCTTGAATTAATCCACATTAACTCAATGCTACGGAGTCATAGTTTGGGATCGTGGAGGCTGCCAAAGGATGCAAGGGCCTCACCAAACTACAAATCCCAGGATGGCATAGCATTAAGTCAAGGCAATTCATTTAAAGATGAGGTCCCTCAAAGAAGAACGCCTGAAGCAGCTTCCCTTTTGGCTTTGGCTCAGCACCACGATGACCGTACGATGCAGATCTAATGCACAGCCTCATTTTGGAAAGGTCATTTAGCCCAGTGTTTCCCAAGCGGTGTGCCGTGGCACACTAGTGTGCCGTGAGCAATCATCAGATGTGCCGTGGGAAATTGGAGAGAGAGAGAGAGAGAGAGAGAGAGAGAGAGAGAGAGAGAGAGAGAGAGAGAGACCTCCTGTCCTACCGGGAAGCCCTAGCCGGGGCTCGATCCCTTGCCTGAGTCCCGCAAACACAGCCTCCTTTTGGGAAGCCTTGTGCCGTCGGACTCACCACTTGCCTTCTTGGACTTCCTCCTCCCCTCCGCTCCTTCCTCAGCCTTGGAAGGGTTTGAGCCGAAAGACGGGGACTGCATCAGGTGGAAAGAGCCGCGCGAAGAGAGAGAAGATCCTGGGATGGGACTTCCCTGGGTCCCCTGGCTGCCTGGGGGCGAATCTACACCGTAGCATTCATGCAGTGAGGCACCCCTTGGTCTTCCAGGGATCAAGGCTGTGGAATCCCGGGATTTGTAGTTTGGGGAAGCTCAGGATGGTGTCAAACTACCACTCCCATGAATCCCTCGCACTCAGCCAAGGCGGGTCAAGGGGCGTTCGGGACACAGGGTTGAGGCGCCTTTAAGCAGGGGCCGAAAACTAACAGGATTTGAGGACTTAAGGCAGGCGTGGGCCAACTTGGGCCCTCTCCAGGTGTGTGTGTGTGTGTGTGTGTGTGTGTGTGTGTGTGTATATATATATATATATATGCTGTATAAATTTATTAGTTGTATCCGCCACGCGTTGCTGTGGCCAACCTTCCCTCCCTCTTTCTCTCCTCCCCCCCCTCTTTCCTTCCCTTTTTTTCTTTTCCTTCTTTCCCTTTTTCTTCCTTCCTTCTCTACCTGTTTCTTTCCTCCCTTTCTTTGCTCTTTGGTTCCATTCTTCCTTCTCTCTTCCCTTCCTTCCTTCCTTATTGATGCATAAGAACACAGAGAGAGACTGACAGCTGTTGAGCAAGACCTTCGTGTGTGTCTTTCTGCCATTCCTGCCAGGATATCTATGTTGTGTTCATCGAAACAGGCCCAGGTTTCACACTGAGTGTATAAATACATTTAAAAACATATTAACTATATGTATTACTGTGTTAGAGTGCCATTTTGTGTCATTTTGGTTGGTGGTGTGCCCCAGGATTTTGTAAATGTAAAAAGTGTGCCGTGGCTCAAAAAAGGTTGAAAAACACTGCTATAAATAATACTATCATAATACCATAATATTATTATATTATTTTAATGCTATAATATTATTACTATAATAATATTATATTAATACTATAATATTATTATAGTAATAATATCATTAATAATTATTATACTATAATAATACTATAATATAATAATAATAATACTATAAATAATACTATCATAATACCATAATATTATTATATTATATTAATACCCCAAACTTTTGAACGGTAGTGTATGTATTACTGTCTTAGAGTGTCATTTTGTGTCATTTTGGTTGGTGGTGTGCCCCAGGATTTTGTAAATGTAAAAAATGTGCCGCGGCTCAAAAAAGGTTGTAAAACACTGATTTAGCCCAAGAAAGGTGAGCATTAGATTCGAGTCAATCCGGTATATGATAATAGAGCCTAGTCCTGAGATAAAATGTGCCACGTGGAAACCTCCTGATCCAAAGTACACGATGGCTCTTGTCGCTGTGGTCTCAAGGGTCATATCTTGAGTCGCCCATGGGCTGAGAAAGGCGGTATACAAATATAGTAAATAAATAATAAATAAATATTCAGCCCTTCCCCCTTCTGCATAGGAACGCAGGGACGGAAACTTCCAATGCCAACCCAGGATTGGAACTTTAGGATTGATAGTCTAGGGTCTGAATTACACTGTGTCTCACAATTTTTGTTCCTTGGGTGATAAATGTCATTTCCTAATTCTCTTCATCCTGCTTAGTTGCCATTTGTGTGCTGTTTTCACAGTTAAAGCCCTGCTGTTTGCTGCATGGTGCATGGTGTGCTGGTAAGCTCCGACTAAACCAAATAGCCATTGCAGTGGGATGACAGGACTATTCTCAATGTGCAATTGGACCTCTCGTCAATCCAAATTCAGCGCTTGGGTTCATAGAAGGTCCTCAACTTCACTCCTCTTTTGGGAACATATTCCTCACAAAGTTCAGGAGGGGAAGCATTTCGATCGGCATTGCTTTGGGTGCATCTGCACTGCAGTACTGATGCAGTTTGGTGCCGCTTTAAGTTGTCATTTCGTAAGGACCTTCGCTTTCTCTCCCAAGGAGAGCTGGTGCCTCGCCAATCTACGGGTCCAAGGATTTCATAGCCGTTAAAGTGGAATCAAACTGCATTAAAAAGTAATGCAAAATAGACAAATATCAAAACGGGATGAAACATCATTACTAATTGAAAAAAAATTGAGTGAAATCCATAAAAACATTTTTTTAAAGCCATTCTGCTTCAAAGTTGTCTTGGCATTCGTGATTTCCCCATTGCTTGGAAATATTTTGTTTTTGGACTACAACTCCCAGCATTCCCAGCCAACATGGCCCAAACCCAAAGCTTCAGCTTTTCACAGCTGGGGACTCTTCTAGGTGAAGTGTAAATTTGCAGAAGATGGACAAAGTCGAGCCGGAATGGGATGAGAGTTGGTTTTGTCAAAGGCTTTCATGGCCAGAATCACTGGGTTGCTGTGAGTTTTCCGGGCTGTCTGGCCATGCTCCAGTAGCATTTCCTCCTGACGTTTTGCCTGCATCTGTGGCTAATGTTGTTATAATTTGACGTGACTTGTTTGATACTTTTGTGGTGTTTTTACCTGTTGTATGTTATATGCGCACCCTCGAGTACCTTGTGAACTGCCCCGAGTCCCTTCAGGGAGATGGTGGCGAGATATAAATAAAGATTATTATTGTCATTATTATTATTGGCATCTTCATCTTATTGGAGCCCCCAGTGGCGCAGTGGGTTAAACCGCTGAGATGCTGAGCTTGTCGACCAAAAGGTCGCAGGTTCGAATCTGGGGAGCAGCGTGAGCTCCCACTGTTAGGCCCAGCTTCTGCCAACCTAGCAGTTTGAAAGCATGCAAATGTGAGTAGATCAATAGCTACCGTAGCACTCTGACAGGAAGGAAACAGCACTCCATGCTGGCCACATGACCTTGGAGGTGTCTACGGACAATGCTGGCTCTTCGGCTTAGAAATGGAGGTGAGCACCAGAGTCCCAGAGTTGGACACAACTGGACTTTAAGTCAGGGGAAAGCCCTTACCTTTACCCTGGCATCTTCAGAGGAAATGAAGCAAGTATGGTGTATGTGTACTTGTGGATTAATGTCCAGGGTGGGAGAAAGGACCCTTGTCTCTCTGAAGCAAGTGTGAATGTTGCAATTGGCAATCTTGAATCACATTGAGTAGCCCTGAAACTGCAAAGTCAATCAGTGAAGGTATCTGCATAGAGGTGGCCTGGCTGTTGTTGCCTGGAGGCATCCTCTGCATCTGTGAACAAGTCTACATAGGGAGCACCAAATGCATCGTTGCCCAGACAGGAATCAAAGAACATGAAAGGCACTGCAGGCTAATTCAACCAGAGAAGTCAGCTATAGCAGAGCACGTGATGAACCAATTTGGACGCAGAATATTATCTATCTATGTATATAATAAAAGTCAGTGTTTGCGGCTGAGCGGTGGGAGGAATATGTGGCAGCGTTTCGATTGGCTGCCACTCCGGGATTATTTGCATAAAGGGCTCTGACTGGCCAGCCTCCCAACATTCCAACACAGCACAGAGAGGAAAGGGAAGGGCCTGAGGCAAGCATAAATGGCTGGAGTTGAAGTTAGCCAGTTGACAGTTTTTTTCTGTTGGAAATGGAATGTTCAGTACCTTCACCCAAGACACTTCTAAGGTGACTCAGAGGAAGCAAAAGGCCCCAGGCAGTCAGCCACTGCGGCCCACAGCAATGACGGATCAGGACCAAACATGGCAAACAAGGGACCAATGGCCCACTTCACAACCTGGTGTGGTTTAGGGCAGGATGGGCCACGAATGATGGGATTTGCAGTACTTTCCCCTCATTCACTTCCCAAACAACACTGCAGCCCCTATAAATCACAGACCAGGCCCAAAATTGACAACAAGGCTTCCTTAACTTAATTTTCCGGACTAGATCTCAGCTCATGGGATATTGTTAGGCTTCCTCAACTTGATTTTCCTGACTAGGCCCCCAACAATGACAGAATAAGACCAAACTTGGCACACAGACCCCCCAAGATGCACCCTACATCCTGGTGCAGTTTGAGGAAGGATGGACCATGGATGGTGGGACTTGCAGTACTTTAATTCGCTTCCTTAGACTGAGCACTGTGTCCCACACCAATGACGAACTATGGCACACAATGCCTTCCTCAAATAACCCGGGCACCGCCGGGTCCCCAAGCTAGTAGGAGAATATAGAAATGCTAGACATCATTTCCAATACACAGAGAAGCCACTGAAATCCACAAGAAGCATGTGGACCATTTCAACAGAAAGGAGGAAACCATGAAAATGAACAAAATCTGGCTAGCAGTATTGAAAAAACCCAGAATCAAGACAGTAAATAAAGAACACCACTCGGAACAGGGGAATGCCAGACAGCAAACTATCAAGTTCTAGTTAACACCTTGCAAACATAGTATGCCTCCAGGCAGGGCCGTAGCCAGGATTTTGTTTCGGAGGGGGCTGAGTTTGTTTCCTGAGACTGGGTGGAAGAGGGTCTATCCTAGCAAATCTTTTGTATTGTTATCCCAATAACCCCATTAATGTGGGATATAATGAGCATGGTGATCAGATCATGATATGAATAAACATAACAGTTTAAATAATGTACCAGTAAGGCCTTTTCGTGGGCCACCCTGAGAATTTGGGGGGGGGGGGCTGAAGCCCCCTTAGCCCCCCCCGGCTACATGCCTGCCTCCAGGCAACAGGAGCCAGGCTACTTCTATGCAGATGCCCTCACTGCAAACTTCATGGTGAACCATTGCTGAAATTGCAACTTTCACACTTGCTTCAAACAGACAAGGGTTCTTTCTCCCAACTTGGACATGTGTGTGTGTGTGTATGCATTATATTGTATTGTATTATATTATATTATATATTATACACACACACACTTCACTTGCTTCACTGCCAACAGAACCTCTGAAGATGCCATTAGCCACAGATGCAGCAGAAGTGTCAGGAGAGAATGCTACTGGAACATAGCCATATAGCCCGGAAAACTCACAACAACCCAAAGCAATGGGTTTCCCCCCAAAAAATGTGGTGGGGAAATGGGCTCAAACAATTGTAGCTTTTCTCTCGGGTCTGGAACAAACATTATGTGAGCCTGGGATGGCGCTTGGCGGGCGGCCATGTGCGGCACGCTGGCGCTCCTTTGTTGCCCTTCCTAAGACAACTTGCAAACATGGCCTCTCTGAATGGGACGCCTGTCCTTGCCCTTGCCAAGCATCCTGAACAAACAACTTGTTCAGTGATTCATAAACAGTCCCCGCATTGAGTCGGTCCGCAAAACCATGTGTGGCTTGCCTACTTTTGCCAGGGCACCAACAATACGAATGGAGTGAGCAACCCTACTGCAATCTGCTTGGGGGGATGGAAAGGCTGTATTTCATCCTATACTGTTTTCAAGCATGTTTTGGTCCAATTAAACACCAAGTTAACATTTGTTTCTTCCTTTCTCTAAATCACACCCAAGGGTGGGCAACAGAGGTTCCTCAACTAGAATGTTTTGGGTGCCGTGTCACGTTTTTCTTACCCATTTGACAACATGATGTTAATATTTGTGAATAGATCTATAACTAGCGTAGAAGGTAAATATAGAACAGTATGTAACACTATGATTTGTATAATTTCCTAATTGGTTCTGTGATAAAAGCATGGGAAAAGTTTATTAAACTGCAAAAACGTTGTTTTGGTGGGACATCCTGCTAGAGCACATTTTGCAATCGTTTTTCAATCGATATCTCAAGCAATTCAACATAGTTTGAGGCACAAAAACAAAGTTTCTAAAGTAGAGCAACTACTTTCAAAGTAAGGACTGCACAATTTAACAGAAAGAAATACTTTCAAATCAGGAACAGTAATAATAATAATAATACATTTTATTTATATTCAGCTCTATCTCCCTGAGGGGACTCAGCAGATTACAACATACACAGATAGGCAAACATTAAAGGCCTTTTAATACAGGGAAATAACAATGGCAGACACAGGACAAAGGTAAAAGCTTCTGGAGGTGGTCCTCAACGCTGGCCATGGGGAGGTGCTCTTTTTTCATTTCCCAACCGAGGAGCCTGTTGTCCATAGACACCTCCTGGTTGCATTGCCAGCATGGCTGCATGGCTGCCTTCATTACCTTCCCACCAAAGCGGCACCTATTGATCTGCTCACCTTTGTATGTTTTCGAACTGCTAGGTTGGCAGGAGCTAGGGCCAACGGCAGGAGCTCACCCTAACTCATGGCTTCGAACTGCCAACCTTTAGATCAGCAGATTCAACAGTTCAATAGTTTAACACAGGCATCCCCAAATTACGGCCCTCCAGTTGTTTTGGCCTCTGACTCCTAGAATTCCTGAGCATTGAACAAGCTGGCTAGGGCTTCTGGGAGTTGTAGGCCCAAACAGCTGGAGAGCCGCAATTTGAGGATGCCTGGGTTAACCTGTCGCACCACCACAGCCCCTTGAAAAACAGAAACGTTGTGTAATGGGTTCAACATTTTTATTGTTTTTCTGTAAACATTTTTAAAGTATTCCTATCCATTTTCAGGACTTTCCCTATTATTATTATTATTATTATTATTATTATTAGCGGCTCGCAACTAAAAGCATTTCAATACAACTCCTGCACTGTGAATATAATATAATAAAATATATTGTATATACATATAATATTGATATTATTAGAGTGTAATACAATATAATACTACTAATAATAATATGATATTATAATTATATATTTTACATTACATGTAATATTACTAATAATGTTACAGTATAATGTTATAGTACAATGTAATATATAATATTAGTATTGTGCTATGGCAATAATATAATATATTGTATTTAGATTTTACTTGTAAGCCGCTCTGAGTCCCCTTCGGGGTGAGAAGGGCGGCATATAAATGTCGTAAATAAATAAACTTAAAATATAAAAAATGTTTGATATATAACATGATATACTGGTCCTTCTCAAAAAATTAGCATATAGTGCTAAAGTTCATTGTTTTCCATAATGTAATGATAAAAATTAAACTTTCATATATTGCACACCAACTGAAATATTTCAGGTCTTTTTTTTGTTTTGTACTGATGATTTTGGCATACAGCTCCTGAAAACCCAAAAATACTGTCTCAAAAAAATTAGCATATTTGGTCGGATGGAATATGCTAATTTTTTGAGATATGTATGCCAAAATCATCAGTATTAAAACAAAAAAGACCTGAAATATTTCAGTTGGTGTGCAATGAATTGAAAATATATGAAAGTTTAATTTTTATCATTACATTATGGAAAATAATGAACTTTAGCACTATATGCTAATTTTTTGAGAAGGACCTATACATATAATATTGATAATATTATAATGTAATACAATATAATACTAATAATAATATGATATTATAATTATGTATTTTATATTACATGTAATATTACTAATGTTACAGTATAATGTTATAGTACAATGAAACATATAATATTAGTATTGTGCTATGGCAATAATATAATATATTATATTTACATTTTACCTGTAAGCCACTCTGAGTCTCCTTCGGGGTGAGAAGGGCGGCATATAAATGTCGTAAATAAATAAATAAACTTAAAATATAAAAAATGTTTGATATATAACATGATAACCTATTATTTATTTACTTACAATTTACAGCATTTCTACTCCGCCCTTCTCACTCCAAGGGCAGATCACAGAACACATGTACGGCAAACATTCAGTGCCATTATACACTGACAGGACCGACAACAGTACATAGATAGAGACATGTAGGCTTTTTCTCATCTTCGGCGTCTTGGAGGTTGTGCTCGATTCCGGCCACGGGGTGCAGTGGGGCTTGATGTCGCCCCATCCTCCATGCCAAAGAGTCCTGTTTACGGACTTCCTCCTTTTTGATCAAATCACTGGCATTTTCCTGGTATGTCCTTATGGTGCCATTAAAATACCTCCCTATTTATCTATTCACAGCTGTTTTAAATCTGCTAAGTGGGCAGTGAGTTGGGCTGAAGGTTGGGCACTCACCCCCGACCCGGGCTTCGAACTGTCAACCTTTCGATTGGCAAGATGTATGTGCTAAAGCCTGCTATGCTAAAGCCTGGCCCTGTCTACCATGTGGATAGAAAGAAACCATGTTGCCCACCCCTGTCAGAAACACGTGTCTCTCTGATTAACTTGCTCTTAACCTAGAGAAACATTAATCCTTTTTTGTTTTTCATTTTCAGTTCAGGTTTCCTGTAGATCCCATCCTTTTGCTCCAGAGCCGACCATCCCATCTTTTGCGTTAAGCCCATCCTCCATCCTAGCACCCGTTTGTCTATCCCTTCTTCTTTTTCCTCAATGTCCTTCCCTCGCTTTGTTTTCCTTTCTTGAGACTGTGTTACTTGAATATCCTTAATGAAGGACTCGGGAGCTATTCCTTCGGAGCGGAGGAGAGATGTCCTTTGGCTGAGCTTGCGGGACCGATATATTTGCATATATTTGCATCTCATTAACGTGCCGGGATGGAGAATGCATGAAAAGCAGCATGCTTGCTAACTGGCTGCGTCGCCACATCTAAGCCTCATTGCAAGTTCGATCACGAAGGCCAAAATGTTGTTTGCAAGGAATCTGGTTTTAACATTTCCTTTCCAAAATGCTTTATAAGGTTCTTTATAAGGTTCTTCCTTTATGACTTGTTTGACCATTGCATTTGTGTATTTTTTTTTCAGTTAGGGAAAAAACTAATTTAAAAGTCCTAACGCACAGCAGGAGGATTATTTTTCCATTACTTACCCCTTTAAAAAATAATAATTAGCCTGAGATACAGGCGAATAGACCTTCACCTTTGCACACACAAAGTATCACAAAGTAATGTGTTGTCGAAGGCTTTCATGGCCAGAATCACTGGCTTGCTGTGAGTTTAATGGACTGTCTGGCCATATTCCAGAAGCATTCTCTCCTGATGTTTCTCCCACATCTATGGCAGCCATCCTCAGAGGTTTATATATCTGGGGAATGATGTCCAGGGTGGGAGAAAGAAAGAAGAACTCTTGTCCATTGGAGGCTAGTGTGAATGTTGCAGTTGGCCACCTTTATTAGCCTTGAATGGCCTTGCAGCTTCAAAGCCTGGCTGCTTCCTCCTTGAGGGGAATCCTTTGTTGGGAGGTGTCTGCTGGCCCTGATTGTTTCCTGTCTGGAAACAACTTCCAACAAAGGATTTCCCCAGGCAAGAAGCAGCCAGGCTTTGAAACTGTAAGGCTATTAAATGCTAACCAAGCTGGCCAATTGTAACATTCATACTTGCCTCCAACAGACAAGAGTTCTTTCTCCCACCCTAGACATCATATTATACACACACACACACACACACACACACACACACACACACACACACTAGCTGAGAACCCGGCGGTGCTCGGGTTATTTGAGGCCTGGTCTGTGATTTATAGGGGCTACAGTGTTGTTTGGGAAGTGAATGAGGTGAAGGTACTGCAAATACCATCATTCGTGGCCCATCCTGGCCTAAACCGCACCAGGTTGTGAAGTGGGCCATTGGGCCCCTTTTTGGCAAGTTTGGTCCTGATCCGTCATTGCTGTGGCTGACTGCCTGAGGCCTTTCCTTTTTCTGCTGAGTCACTTTAGAATGTTGGAATGTGGTTGGCCAAGCGGAATCCTTTATGCAAATACCATTTCAGTGGCAGCCTATCCCCTCTGTCTGGGGCCGTAGAATGTTGGAGTTCTGAGGCTGGCCAGTCAGAGCCCTTTATGCAAATAACCCCAGAGTGGCAGCCAATCGAAACGCTGGCACATATTCCTCCCTCCGCTCGGTCGCTCGGCCGCACCACCACCCGCGAACACTGACTTTTATTATATGTTATACACACACACACACACACACACTTACCTAGTTTCCAACAGATGTCACAACCTCTGAGGATGCCTGCCATTGATGTGGGCGAAACATCAGGAGAGAGAATGCTTCTTGGACATGGCCAGACAGCCCGGGAAACTTACAGCATGCTGTTACCACTCAGAAGAGGCATGAAATTCATGACTATTTGAGCAATTGCCAACCTTTACAACGGACAGATAGTAATACTCCTGCACACATTGAATAGTCGGATGTAATGCACACTTTTGTGTGTCTGCAAGTATGGCTTTCTCTAGACTTACAAGTCAATTCAATGGAGGCAAAGGACTCCATCCATGCAAGTAGACGCATCCATGGAGCTCTTTTGCTGCAAATGAAAAATGAAGCTTGTGTATAGGACATATAGGAGAGCACATATAGGAATTGTTTATGCAGACAACCATTTGGTATATTGTCAAAGGCTTCCATGGCTGGAATCACTGGACTGTTGTCGGTTTTTCGGGCTATATGGCCATGTTCCAGGGGCATTCTCTCCTGACGTTTCGCCCACATCTATGGCAGGCATCCTCAAAGGTTGTGAGGTCTGTTGGAACTAAGAAATTTGGGTTTATCTGGGTCTCTGATGGCTTGTGTTTCCTTCCTTGTTATGTGGGCGAAACATCAGGAGAGAATAACAAAGAAGGAAAGACAAGCCAGCAGAGCCCTCAATTCAGATCCAGATAAAACCAAATTTCCTAGTTTCTAACAGATCTCACAACCTCTGCGGACGCCTGCCATAGATGTAGGCGAAACGTTAGGAGAGAATGCTTCTGGAACATGACCATATAGCATGAAAAACCTACAACAACCCAACCATTTGGTAGTCATAGGTTTCCTTTTGGCCATTTGGCATCTTCTACATTGCACTATAAAATCCAGATTGTCTGCTTTGAACTGGATTATACGGTAGTGTCGACTCGGTTAATCCAGTTCATAGCAGATCATGTGGATTTTCTGCTTTGATCATCTAGATCAGGTCTGGACCAACTTGGGACCTTAAAATGTTTTGGACTACAACTCCCACAATTCAGTACGTGGATAACATACTCATAGTACAAGCATGGGCCAAGTTGGGGCCCTGCGGGTGTTTTGGAGTCCAACTCCCATCATTCCTAACAGCCTCAGGCCCTTTCCTTTTGCCCCTCAGCCGCTTAAGCGGCTGAGGGGCAAATGGAAGGGGCCTGAGGCTGTTAGGAATGATGGGAGTTGGACTCCAAAGCACCCGCAGGGCCCAACTTGGCCCATGCCTGATCTAGATTATTATATGGCAGTGTGGAAGGGGCCTAATTGGATTAATTCTCATGCAACCATGGCCAGGAATTGTATCTTGATTTTTTTTGGCTATATATTAATACTTCCTGGATACTTTCTAACTGGGAATAGAAGGGAAGATACAGTGTTTGCAAAAGCTGTGACAGTTGCAGTACCTTCCGTCCTGGGAATGTTTACAAAGGCAAATCCCATTGAGTACAGTAGGATTTTGGGGTTTGCCTCAAATTACAGGCGCGAAGTGGGTGCAGTTGGCCCTATATTGGTGATGGGAACGTATTTGGGAAAACTCCTTTCCTCGTTCTGTAATTATCTTTCTACGGATAGCTCTGTGTTGTTGTGTAGTCTATATATTTTTGATGGGAAACCCCTTTTTAAAAAATTAAATAAACGTTTTTCCGACAATAATTCCAGTTAATACTTTGTTTTTGTTTTGTTTTCCTTCCTTTTGCCCCTTTTTTCTTTCTTTTTGCAGCAACCCATGGCTGTGCACTGACTAAATTGGACTTTTCCTTGTCTTAACATGCTTCCGTCCAGCCATGATGCTTCTTCCACCATTGAGATAATCTAAGAGTCATATGTTACAATGACTGTTGTTTATATATACGTATATATGTAAAAGAAATGGTGCATATGTGCTTGTATGTCATGTAAAAAGAACAGTATGGACTTTAGGATGCTGTACTAAGACGAATGGGTTGCTCACCTGCAAAACAAATGTCCTTTTTGGAGCGGAGAGATACGGTGCCGCAGTCGTTTGCTTTTGGAAATGTGCTTTTGGGGGTTCATCCAAAGTTCATCCAAAGGTGAAGGAGATTAAAACGCAGCACAGGAAGGGTTTAATTCCAACTGAGAGCCCCCAAACAAGTTATGATGCTTCTTGTTGCTGGGTGGTCAAAAGACTTGCTGACTAGAATTTTGGAAAGTTATAGCCTTTTAGAGACCGCTAGCTTGGGGACCCGGCGGTGCCCGGGTTATTTGAGGAAGGCATTGTGTGCCATAGTTCGTCATTGTTGTGGGCCACAGTGCTCTAAGGAAGTGAATTAAAGTACTGCAAGTCCCATCATCCATGGCCCATCCTCCCTCAAACTGCACCAGGATGTAGGGTGCACCTTGGGGGGTCTGTGTGCCAAGTTTGGTCTTGTTCTGTCATTGTTGGGGGCCTAGTCAGGAAAATCAAGTTGAGGAAGCCTAACAATATCCCATGAGCTGAGGCCTAGTCAGGAAAATCAAGTTAAGGAAGCCTTGCTGTCAATTTTGGGTGTGGTCTGTGATGTATAGGAGCTACAGTGTTGTTTGGGAAGTGAATGAGGTGAAGGTACTGCAAATCCCATCATTCGTGGCCCATTTTGCCCTAAATCACACCAGGTTGTGAAGTGGGCCATTGGGCCCCTGTTTAGCAAGTTTGGTCCTGATCCGTTATTGCTGTGGGCCGCAGGGGCTGACTGCCTGAGGCCTTTCATTTTCCCTCTATATATAGGGGCTGCCATGTTGTTTGGGAAATGAATGAGGTGAAGGTGCTGCAAATCCCATCATTCGTGGCCCAGCCTGCCCTAAACCACACCAGGTTGTGAAGTGGGCCATTGGGCCCCCTTTTGCCAAGTTTGGTCCTGATCCGTCATTGTGGCTGACTGCCTGAGGCCTTTCATTTTCCTTCTATGTATAGGGGCTGCAGTGTTGGTAAAGGTACTGAACATTCCATTTCCAACAGAAAAAACTGTCACCTGGCTAACTTCAACTCCAGCCATTTATGCCTGCCTCAGACCCTTTCCTTTCCTCTCTGTGCTGTGTTGGAATGTTGGGAGGCTGGCCAGTCATAGCCATTTATGCAAATAATCCCAGAGTGTCAGCCAATCGAAACGCTGGCACATATTCCTCCGCAAACACTGACTTTTATTATATCTATAGATATCCTTTTGGGAGTCCCCTGGTGGAGCAGTGGGTTAAACTGCTGAGCTGCTGAACTTGCTGACCGAAAGGTTGGCAGTTTCAATCCGGGGAGCGGGATGAGCTCCTGCTGTTCGCCCCAGCTTCTGCCAACTTAGCAGTTTGAAAACAGGCAAATGTGAGAAGATCAATAACTACCGCTCCGTCGGGAAGATAACAGCGTTCCATGCAATCATGCCAGGCACATAACCTCAGAGGTGTCTATGGGCAATGCTGGCTCTTCAGCTTAGAAATGGAGATAAGCACCAGATTCCCAGAGTCAGGCACAACTGGGCTTAATGTCAGGGGAAAACCTTTACCTTTACCTAACCTTTTTGGGAATCAAGGCCTTTTGGAAGTGTGACCTTTTTGGAGATGAATTGGCATTCACACTATTTCGAATAATCACAACCCTTTTGTAAAGTATGATCTTCCAAGAGTAGCAGGTTTGCAAAGTCCTTTCTACAACTACAACAACAACAACATTATATTATGGACCAAAGACCCTTATTGCACTGTAAACATACAAGGTATGCAGGCAATGAGATTAAAAACCAGATACTTTGGAGAATTGCTTCCGAGTTTTGGAAAAACATGACTTTTAAGGGATCGTAACCTTTTGGGAAACCAGAAATCTCCATCGCCTTTGGGAAATGCGACCGTTTTTGGGTTATTAGTTGGCATTCACACAATTTGGAATAATCGCAACCCTTTTGTAAAGTACAATCTTCCTGAGAAGAGTTAAATACTCACATGAGTGAATCTTCTCCTTAGTGGGAAATATCCACTAGTATCCATGCAAGGCAAATTAGGCTTCTCAGTTGTTAGACCAATGGTTCCCAACCTGTGGTTTGTGAACCACCAATGGTCTGCAAGAATGAAAATATGTTCCGTGGCCTCACCATTACTACACTGTTGCCTCAAAACCATGCGGCAATGAGAGCGACTGGTCTCACGAAATCCTGAGGCAATGGGGATGTCAGGAGGGGAGAGCTTGACTACCCACGAAATATTACTATAACCATATCAGCTTTAGATTCTTAAATATGGTTTTCTGTAGGAGAATACATGGCGACTACTGGATGGCATATGTTCTGTATCAGAAGCTAGAGCTGATGTGGTCTCTCCAATGCAATGTTCTGAATCAGCACCCCAAGTAACCCTACCGAATCTAAAGTTGACCAAAAACTGATTCGTAACCCTTTTGGGACTAATGTTGGAGAGTGATCAAGTGATCCCTGATCCAAAAAAGGCTGGAAATCACTGTGTTAGACTGATATGTCTGGTGATCCCTCTGAACTGTTAGGAACAGTTCAGAAAATATATAGCCGATCTTCAGAAGTGTCTTAATTAATTAAAAATAACACCGTTGATTGACTTACAGACTTTATGCCACACTACAGCATACTGACACTGACTTTACTTCTAAACTGTGTCTCTTCTGATGCACACTCACTGGTTTCAAAAATGGAGTCTCTGTCTGAATAGTCCCAGATCTGGTCACATGGTCTACAGTCCCTCCCACAACCTCAAACAAGATAGAGTTAAGGGGAAACTGTATATCAAAATATGCATACAATATAGTAAACAATCTGAATTGCTGTATATACATAACCAATGTCTAAACTGCACTGTATTGTTTCTGATGCAAATTCACTGGTTTCAAAAATGGAGTCTCTGTCTGAATAGTCCCAGATCTGGTCACATGGTCTGTAGCCCCTCCCACCACCTCAAACAATGTAGAGTTAAGGGGAAACTGCATATCAAAACTGTGTTAGAGTGTCATTTTGGTTGGTGGTGTGCCAGGTGCATACAATATAGTAAGCAATCTGAATTGCTGTATATACATAACCAATGTCTAAACTGCACTGTATTGTTTCTGATGCAAATTCACTGGCTTCAAAAATGGAGTCTCTGTCTGAATAGTCCCAGATCCGGTCACATGGTCTGCAGTCCCTCCCACAACCTCAAACAAGATAGAGTTAAGGGAAAACTGCATACCAAAATATGCATACAATATAGTAAGCAATCTGAATTATATACATAACAAATAGCTATGGTAGTATCGGAGGCTTGTAGAAGGTGGCTATTTCCAACATAGAATACCTTGCAATGGCTTCATCTGGTCCAAATAATTCTAGTGAGCACCTAATTTGGTATAATGTTTTGAAAATGGTGTCTTTTTTCCATACCTATTACAAAATAACATAAGAAAACATATGTATACCCTACCTTTGCATTTCCCCCCCATCTCCGTTGTATGCTTTTAGTGTTTGCACTAATCTGGAAAACAACAACCAAAGAACTATGTGTTGTCAATGTGCTTTTGCAGTTCCATTATTATGCGACAATGTGCTTGACATTCAAAAGCTTATCGTGTGTGGTTTCCTCTTGCCTTTGAGGTGTAACAAACAAGCCCAGATCTGCACATCATTCTCTCAACTCGGGGTGCATCCACACTGTAGGATTAATGCGGTTCGACACCATTTTAAACTACTATGGCTTAATGCGATGGACCCCTGAGATGTGCAGCTTTGGACACTCTAAGGTCCTTCTACACTGCCATAGGAAATTCAGAGTATCTGCTTTGAACTGGATTATATTGTAGTGTAACTGGATTATATTGTAGACTCACTCCCCTTATACAGTGCCATATAATCTAGATTATCTGATTTAAACAGGATTATATTGTAGTGTAGACTCACACCCCTTCTCCACTGCTATATAATCCTGATTATCTGTTTTGGACTGGATTGTATTGTAGAATCAGGTGCCTTCTACATTGACCTATAATCCAGATTACAAAACAGATAATCCAGAGTATCTGCTTTGAACTGGATTACATGAGTCTACGCTGCTCTATAATCCAGATTATCTGATTTGGACAGGATTATATTGTAGTGTAGACTCAGGCCCGCCTTCTACACTGACCTATAATCCATTTTATCAAAGCAGATAATCCAGAGTATCTGCTTTGAACTGGATTACATGAGTCTACGCTGCTCTGTAATCCAGATTATCTGATTTGGACAGGATTACATTGTAGTGTAGACTCAGGCCCGCCTTCTACACTGACCTATAATCCATTTTTATCAAAGCAGATAATCCAGAGTATCTGCTTTGAACTGGATTACATGAGTCTACGCTGCCTACGCTGCCATATAATCCATATTATCTGCTTTGGACAGGATGACATTGTAGTGTACACTCAGGCGCCTTCTACACTGACCTATAATCCAGATTATCAAAGGAAATAATCAAGATTATCTGCTTTGAATTGGATTATGTGACTATGCTGCCATATAATCCGGTTCAAACAGATAATATGGATATTTATATAACAGTGTAGAAGGGACCTGTTCAAAGCTTTGATAATCTGGATTATATGGCACTGTGGATCCACTTTAGAACTAAAGTGGTGTCAAAACTGCATTAATTCTACCAAGTAGACGCCCCTTTCGCTCATGTTTCGGGAGCTTGTTTTCTGCCTTTGCATTGAATGTTCCATCGTCCCCTTTGCTCTGCTTTCTAATTGTTTGTTTCTCTCTCTCTCTTTCTCTTCTTCTCCTCCTTCCTTCCTTCCTTTTCTTCCTTCCTTTAGCTTTTTCTAATCTGTCTGGGCCTGCCTGCCTGCCTGCTGCAATGTGAGAGAGAAGAGGTGCCACTTGTGAGGAAGCATTGCTTAGGGATTTCCCATCTGGATCGGGAAAGAGGGAGGGGGGAAAAAAGCAAAAAGAGAGGAATAAATCCGTAAGTCTTAAAAAGATAACCTTAAAAAGACATGGTTTGGTTTTTTTGCTGTTTTATTGGTTTTTCCTGGCCCTGCATGGAGTGTCGTCGTTCCTTCCTTGTTTTGGGAAAAAATAATAACAACACACAACAAAGAGTTTTATGCAAATGAGAAGATTGGAAAAACGAACAATTTGAAAAGATGGAGAACGTCGTATTGATTTCCGGAGACGGCGGAGGGAATCTCACAGTGTGTGGACCAACAATAACAATAATAATAATCCTATTGAGACAGGTGTTTTTAATTGTGATTCTTCTCTCCCCCCCCCCCTTTTTTAACATTGCCCTTCTTTTTTTGCCTCGAAATAGATATGATGGGCATTTATTTCTCGCTGTAAAAAAAAAAGTATACCTGTGGAACGGTTATGCTCGTTTGTTTGTTTTTGTGTGGGATTTTACGACCTTTTTATGCAAACGAACAGAGAAACAAGCGACTTTGCTACCTCTGAGGAATTGTTTCACTTACAACACCCAAGTTTTAAGGAGGAAAATAAGGGGAAAGACGAGTTGAGGAAAAAAGGGAAAAAGCAGGAATCGTCTCGATTGAGTAATAATATCTCTGATGTAAATCAGTCACCGCACTGGCCCACCTTGCAGGCCTGTTGTAAGGACGGCTACAATAAATACAACTCCTTTTGGGAAGTAGTATATAAACACTCGGTGTATTTTCAGTTGTAGATTTTGGTGATGGATTCGTTTTTGTCCCAAACTCAAAAGTTTGGCCCAAACTCTACTCTGCCCTATACTCCAGTTTGAGAATCTGGATTATATTGACCACAGTATATTGACCATATGATACAGCCTGAACTGCATTATATTGACCATACAATGCATTTTGGACCGCATTATAATGACAGTGTGGTGCAGTTTGAACAGCCTTATATTGACCATACAATGCAGTATGGACTGTATTGTATTGACTGTACGATGCAATTTGAACTGCATTGTATTGACCATACAATAAGCCTAAACTGCATTATATTGACCATACAATACCATTTGTAGCATATTATATTGACCATACAATACAGTCTAAACTGCATTATATTGACCATACAATACCATTCGTAGCATATTATATTGACCATACAATACCATTTGTAGCATATTATATTGACCATACAATATAGTCTGAACTGCATTATTTTGACCATACAATGCCGTTTGTACCATATTATATTGACCATACAATGCAATCTGAATTTCATTATATTGACCATACAATGTAGCTTGGACTGTACTATATTGGCCATACAATACAGTCTGAATGGTATTATATTGACCATACGATAGTCTGATCTTCATTGCATTGATCATATATTACAGTCTGAACTACATTGTATTGACCATACAATGCCATCTGAAATTCATTATATTGACCACACAATGTAGCTTGGACAGCATTATATTGGCCATACAGTACAGTCTGAATTGCATTGCATTGACCATATAATACAGTTTGAACTGCATTGCATTGACCATACAATGTAGTTTGGACTGCATTATATTGGCCATACAATGCAGTCTGAACTGCATTGCATTGACCATATACAGTCCGAATTGCATTATAATGACCGCATGATGCAGTTTGGACTGCATTATATTGATCATACAATAGTCTGAACTGCATTATTTTGACCATACAATGCCATTTGTACCATATTATATTGACCATACAATGTAGCTTGGACTATATTGGCCATACAATACATTCTGAATGGTATTATAGTGACCATATGATATTGTCTGAACTGCATTATATTGACCATACGATAGTCCGATTTTCATTGCATTGACCATATAATACAATCTGAACTACATTGTATTGACCATACAATGCAATCTGAAATTCATAATATTGACCACACAATGTATTGCATTGACTTAATACAGTTTGAACTGCATTGCATTATATTGTAGTTTGGACTGCATTATATTGGCATACAGTACAGTCTGAATTGCATTGACATTGACCATTGCATAATACAATGTAGTTTGAACTGCATTGCATTGACCATACAATGTAGTTTGGACTGCATTATATTGGCCATACAGTACAGTCTGAATTGCATTGCATTGACCATATAATATAGTCTGAACTGCATTGCATTGACCATACAATGTAGTTTGGACTGCATTATATTGGCCATACAGTACAGTCTGAACTGCATTGCATTGACCATATACAGTCCGATTTGTATTATATTGACCATATGATGCAGTTTGGACTGCATTATATTGACGATACGATCCAAACTGCATTTTGTTGACCATGTGATGCAGTCTGATCTGCATTGATTCCAGGCCACTACAGCGGTGTCAAAACTGCATTAACTCTGTAGTGTGGGCGCACCTTGAGGCATTGGTTTCCCAAACTGTGTCCGCAAGGTAGAAGCTTGACCCTCCCTGAAGTCATTCTAGTTCAGACATGGGCAAACTTGGGCCCTCCCTCCAGGTGTTTTGGACTTCAACTCCCACAATTCCTAACAGCCTAGTGGCTGTTAGGAATTGTGGGAGTTGAAGTCCACAACACCTGGAGGGAGGGCCCAAGTTTGCCCGTGCCTGTGAATCTAGCTTCCAATCCTACCTTTGTTTTTGGTCAAGTATTTGTTCCTTTTGTTTACTTCCTGCCCTTGGATGTTACCCCCCAAGCCCCTCCTGCCCTTGGAACGGTCACTGCATGGTGGGGGGGGGGTGTCTCAGTGGTTTGTTTGTTTGTTTTCCTCTCTTGGTTTTGTTTCTTAATCAACAAGAACTTGTGATTGATTGACAGCCGCACTCCGTATCTATTTACACAACCAGCACTGTCGAGCCCCATACCTTTCTAATGTTGTCGATTTTCAATAAAAAAAATAAAATAATAACCCTCCCAAAAAATACTATGGTGTCGTCTGATTAATATCATTGGTTTCGGATTTCTCTTTATCCGATGACTTCAATCATTTTGATTTTGTATTTCTGCAACATATAAAATATTCAAAGGGCATCACATTAAACTGGCATTAAGTGTCAACGTACGAGAAGCTCGGCCTGTCATTGAACATTGAGGAAACCAAAGTGCGCTTCAAGCAGTCACCAGCCAATCTGTCTGCAATGCCAGAAATACAGTTTAATGGTGTAACACAGGCCAGGATTAACCCCTTTTGGCGCCCTAGGCCTCACTTTGGAATTACGCCCCCAAACCAACCTCTACCGCACACACCCCCTCCTCCTTGCGGCGCCATGCGCACTCCTTCCTTGAGTCAAGGAAGGAGGGCGCGATGAGGAGTAGGTGGATGGAAGCTCCGCCTCTTCCTCCTCGCGGCGCGCCCTCCTTCCTTGAGTCAAGAAAGGAGGGTGTGATGAGGAGGAGGAAGGAAGGGAAGCCCACAGGCCCTTGCGGCGTGCCCTCCTTCCTTGACTCAAGGAAGGAGGGCGCGCCGCGAGGAGGAGGGAAGCTCTGCCCCCGGGGCCGCTGCCAGGTATGCGCAGCAGGAGGCACGAGCGCCTCTGCCTCCTCCGTCATGTTCCTGCGTGCTGCGCATGCCCGGCAGCAGCCCCGGGGGCGTCCCTTCACCGCCACCTCCTTGCGCCCTCCTTCCTTGACAAGAGGGTGGGGCGATGGCGAAGGGGGGCGCCATTCCCTCCTCTCCTGCCCCCTCGCAGCGCTCTCCCCCCGCCCTCCCCCAAGAGAGAGAGTCATCTCCATGCCACTCATTGCGGTTTTGTTTCAACATTTTTTTTTGGTCCGTGTGAACTGCGCCTCCCTTGGCTTGCACTCCTAGGCCATGGCCTAGTGTGGCCTTATGGGTAATTCGGGCCTGGTGTAACATTAGAAAATGTTGACTCTTTCCACTCCCTTGGCAGCCACTTCTCCACAAAAGTCAACATTGACACTGAAATACAACACCGCCTGAGCTCTGCGAGTGCAGCATTCTTCCATATGAAGCACAGAGTGTTTGAGGACCGGGACATCCGTAGGGAGACCAAGGGGCTTGTTTACAAAGCTATTGACCTCCCTGGTATACGCCTGCAAAATGTGGACTGTCTACAGACGTCACATGCAACTCCTGGAACGATTCCATCAGCGTTGACTCCGAAAAGCCCTGCAAATCTCTTGGGAAGACGAGCGGACAAATGTCAGCATGTCGGAAGAAGCAAAGACCAACAGCCTTGAAGCGATGGTCCTCCACTATCAACTCCACTGGACCGGCCTTGTTGTCCGAATGCCCGATCACCATCTCCCAGAGCTGTTGCTCTACTCCGAACTCAGGAATGGAAAACGGAATGTTGGAGGACAGGAAAAGAGATTGATGGGCTCTAACTGAAGGTCAGCTGTGACCAGCAGTGCTGCGGAATTCGAAGAGGCACGAGTGGAGAGCAAAAGGGAGAAACGCGCCAAGAGGAAAATGCATCATGCCAATTCTGACCGGGACCGCCTTCCACCTGGAAACCGATGCCCTCGCTGCGGGAGACGATGCGGGTCAAGAAGAGGGCTCCACAGCCACCTACGTATCCACAGCCAAGACACTAAACTGGGAAGGCCATCATCCTCAGGCCTCAGTAAGTAAGTATCAACATCACAAGTTTGTTTCTCTGCCGTAACTTATAGTTTCTCTACATTTCATTAATGACTATGAATTCTACGGAAAGTTTATTTACACACAGAATAATCTGGCAACTGCCAAAGTAATTTAAGATCAGGGTTGCTGTGACTTTTCCTGGCTGCATGGCCCTGTTCCAGAAGCACTCTCTCCTGATGTTTCGCCCACATCTATGGCAGGCATCCTCAGAGATTGTGATGTCAGATAATACAGATTACCCTTTTTAAAGCCGAGCCGCCTTCTACACTGCCATATAAAATCCAGATTATTTGCTTTGAACTGGATTATAAGAGTCTACACTACCATATAATCCGATTCAAAGCAGATAATCTGGGTTTTACATGGCAGTGTAGATGTAGGTCCCTTCTACAGTGCCACATAGTCCAGATCATCAAACCAGGTAGGCAAAACTACAGCTCCCATTATCCCATCGCATTAAGGCATGGCAGTGCAAGCGGCAATCTTTCTGTGATCTCGGGTCCTGAATGGATGAAAAGGAATGCGTCCACATTGCAGAGTTAGCGCAGTTTGATCCCACTTCGAACGTGCTGTTCTGTCTTTGAGGCGCGCCCTCTGTAGGGCGAGAAGCACAACCGTGACGTCACCCTGCACGGCGCCCCGCCCTCTTCTCCTCTGATTGGCCAGAAGGGGCTCTCCAGCGCCGCACTTCTCTCCCTCGGCCCAGATTTCCGCGCATGCGCCCTTTGCTTCCTCTCCTTCCCGCTAGGAGCCGTTTTCAGGCGCTGAAGACGCTTTCGCTAGGAGTCCCTACTGCGCATGCGGGTTCTGAGGCGTTTACTCTTAATTTAATGCCAGGCATATGGGGATCCCTTACTCTTAATTTAAGGCCAGGCATATGGGAATCCCTTCCTCTTAATTTAATGCCAGGCATATGGGGATCCCTTACTCTTAACGTAAGTCCAGGCATATGGGTTGGTGACTGCTGGAAGAACACTTTGTTTGCTTGATGTTCAATGACAGGCCAAGCTTCTCGAATGCTTCTGTAAAGGTGTCTAGACTGTCTTCTAGGCCTTCTTTGAATGGGCACATGCTACATTATCATCAGCATACTGGAGTTCTATAACAGATGTTGTAGGTCTTCTGAATGCGCACAGATGACGTCATCAGCATACTGGAGTTCTATAACACATAGGTCTAAATGCACATAGACGACGTTGTCATCAGCATATTAGAGTTCTATAACAGACATAGGTCTGAATGTGCACAGACGACGTCATCAGCATATTGGAGTTCTATAACACATAGGTCTTCTGAATGCACATAGACGACGTTGTCATCAGCATATTAGAGTTCTATAACAGACATAGGTCTGAATGCGCACAGATGACGTCATCAGCATACTGGAGTTCTATAACACATAGGTCTTCTGAATGCACATAGACGACGTTGTCATCAGCATATTAGAGTTCTATAACAGACATAGGTCTGAATGCGCACAGATGACGTCATCAGCATACTGGAGTTCTATAACACATAGGTCTTCTGAACGCACATAGACGACGTTGTCATCAGCATATTAGAGTTCTATAACAGACATAGGTCTGAATGCGCACAGATGACGTCATCAGCATACTGGAGTTCTATAACACATAGGTCTTCTGAATGCACATAGACGACGTTGTCATCAGCATATTAGAGTTCTATAACAGACATAGGTCTGAATGCGCACAGATGACGTCATCAGCATACTGGAGTTCTATAACACATAGGTCTTCTGAATGCACATAGACGACTTTGTCATCAGCATATTAGAGTTCTATAACAGACATAGGTCTGAATGCGCACAGACTACGCTATCATTGGCATATTGGAGTTCTATAACACATAGGTCTTCTGAATGCACATAGACGACTTTGTCATCAGCATATTAGAGTTCTATAACAGACATAGGTCTGAATGCGCACAGATGACGTCATCAGCATACTGGAGTTCTATAACACATAGGTCTTCTGAATGCACATAGACGACTTTGTCATCAGCATATTAGAGTTCTATAACAGACATAGGTCTGAATGCGCACAGACTACGCTCTCATCGGCAGATTGGAGTTCTATAGCAGACATAGGTCTTCTGAATGCACATAGACGACTTTGTCATCAGCATATTAGAGTTCTATAACAGACATAGGTCTGAATGCAGATGACGCCATCAGCATACTGGAGTTCTATAGCAGACATAGGTCTGAATGCTCACATACTACGTTATCATCAGCATATTTGAGTTCTATAACAGACATAGGTCTGAATGCGCACAGATGACGTCATCAGCATACTGGAGTTCTATAACACATAGGTCTTCTGAATGCACATAGACGACGTTGTCATCAGCATATTAGAGTTCTATAACACATAGGTCTTCTGAATGCACATAGACCACGTTGTCATCAGCATATTGGAGTTCTATAACAGACGTAGGTCTTCTGAATGCGCACAGATGACGTCATCAGCATACTGGAGTTCTATAACACATAGGTCTAAATGCACATAGACGACGTTGTCATCAGCATATTAGAGTTCTATAACAGACATAGGTCTGAATGCGCACAGATGACGTCATCAGCATACTGGAGTTCTATAACACATAGGTCTTCTGAATGCACATAGACGACGTTGTCATCAGCATATTGGAGTTCTATAACAGACGTAGATCTTCTGAATGCGCACAGATGACGTCATCAGCATACTGGAGTTCTCTAACACATAGGTCTTCTGAATGCACATAGACGACTTTGTCATCAGCATATTAGAGTTCTATAACAGACATAGGTCTGAATGTGCACAGACGACGTCATCAGCATATTGGAGTTCTATAACACATAGGTCTTCTGAATGCACATAGACGACGTTGTCATCAGCATACTGGAGTTCTATAACAGACGTAGGTCTTCTGAATGCGCACAGATGACGTCATCAGCATATTGGAGTTCTATAATAGATGTAGGTCTTCTGAAAGCGCACAGGCACCGTTGACATCATCATATTGGAGTTCTATAATAGATGTTGTAGATCTTTTTCTGAATGCGCATAGGCAACGTTGTCGTCAGCATATTGGAGTTCTATCACAGATGTTGTAACCTTGGTTTTGGCTTTCTGCAGGAGGCAGCAAACAGATTTAAAGTGGATTCATTCCCTAGTGCAGGGGTGTTCACACTTTTTCAGCATGGGAGCTACCATATGAAGAAACAATTTTAAAAGATCACCTAATGTGCATGCATGCGCGCGCGCACCTACTCCTACTGCCACCTTCTGTCCGCACGGGGCTTCTTTCTTTCTTAGAAATGTAAACAATGGGACATGCAAAAATACACCCAAGCACCCCATTTCTCCCACCCTGGCATATTTCCACAGATATTATCAGGCAGAAAGTAAAAAGACCGACCTTTGTGCTTCAACTTGGTCAATTTGATCAGGAAATGGCTCCCAAAGCGTCCTTGTTTCTCCTCCGTCATTGCTCCTCTTCGCACGCCGCCTCCAAGAGCGCCTGAGATGTCCAAGAGGGAGCATAGGCGCTTCTGCGCATGCGCGCGGGCCAGCCGAGCACCACGTCATGTGCGGCTGCCCCCTCCTTTGGTCTGTGACATCTGTGAGTGTCCGGAGGGAGGAGGAAGGCAGAAGGGCAAAAGAGGGGGCGGCCGTGGATGCCATCACGTCATCCACGCCGCCCCCTCTTTTGCCCTTCTGCTTTCCCCCTACCTCTGTCCTTCTCCGGCCACTCACAGACGTCACAGACCAAAGGAGGGGGCGGCCGTGGATGACGCGGTGCTCGGCTGGCCTGCGCGCATGCGCAGAAGCATCCATTCTCCCTCTTGGACGTCTCAGGTGCTCTTGGAGCATGCAGGCGGCGCGTCAAGAGGAGCAACCAGCGAGGAAATGCGATTGACCTGGTCAGGGCCTGAAGATCACCCGGATGAGGCCCAAAGATCACCCGGTCGATCGCGATTGACGTAATGAGCACCCCTGCTCTAGTGTGATGAAGTGACTCATAGGGGTCTTTTCGAACTTATGATTTATTTATTTATGACATTTATATGTCGCCCTTCTCACCCCAAAGGGGACTCAAGAGTGGCTTACAAGATACACACACACACATACATTATATTATTAGCATAGTACAATATCAGTATTATATATTACCATATTGTACTATACCATTATATTGTAATATTATTTGTAATATTACATGTAATATAAAATATATAATTATAATATGATATTATTAGTAGTATTATATTGTATTACATTATAATATTATAAATATTATATGCATATACAATATATTATATCTATATAAATAAAAATGTAATGTTTGTTTGTGGGATTAATATAACTCAAAAACCACTGGACGAATTAACACGAAAGTTGGATACAATACACCTAACAGTCCAAAGAGTGTCCATCACCCCTAAACACACATACACACATAAATCACCAGCAGAACAGACGTAAAACCCCCAAAATACACCATATATACATATACTCATATGCATATACACATGCACACATTTATACACACACACATATATATATGCACAAACACACATAAATATACACATATACGTACACCTATATATACATATACACATGCACAAACATATATACACATGCACACATACATATATGCATGCACACATATATGCATATACACATACATACACACATATACACACACATATAGACAAGCACACACACATACACAATATGTATGTACACATATAAACACACAAATACACACACACACACATATATACATACCCCCATATATACATATACACATGCACACGTACATATATACATATACACATGCAGACACATATGCATGTACACATACATACATAAACACACAAATATGCATATAGACAAGCACACACATATACACAATATGCATGTACACATATAAACACACAAATACACACACACATATATATACATATACATACCCCCATATGTACATATACACATGCACACGTACATATATACATATACCCATGCACACACATATGCATGTACACATACATACATATACACACAAATATGCATATAGACAAGCACACACATATACACAATATGCATGTACACATATAAACACAAATACACAAATATATACACACATATATACACACACATACATATATATATACACACACACAAACACACATATATACACAAATATATACACACACAAAACACATATACACAGACTGGGCCACAGCAACGCCTGGCAGGGGACGGCTAGATATTATATCATATCATACATCAAAGCATATCATATCATAAGTAAATAGGATGCTATGTTTTCCTGAAAATATTATATCATATCATACATCAAAGCATATCATATCATAAGTAAATAGGATGCTATGTTTTCCTGAAAATATTATATCATATCATACATCAAATATCATGATGTTGGTCTTCATAAGTAAATAAATATGCTACCGTTTTCTGAAAATATTATATCATATCATACATCAAAGCATATCATATCATAAGTAAATAGGATGCTATGTTTTCCTGAAAATATTATATCATATCATACATCAAAGCATATCTATTATATAAATGGGTTCACGTCATGTGATGTATACCTCAAACAAAGAAACCATACAACGCAGAAACACAATACTTGCCAACAGAAATAGGCCTCAAGCAAGGTACGTTTGTAGCAAAGAAACTTCCCCCCCAAAACCTAAAAGGCCCCCAAAACGAGTAAAAATAAAACTACATTTACCAGCATCCTCCGGGGCAGCCAAAGACTCACCCAGCCTCTACATTCTGAACAACATGATTAGCTGCCAATAAGGGCGGATTTGCATAACTGCTGTAACCATAGCAACGCTGGCAAGAGCCATCCAAGGCTAGGATAGAATGCTGAGAGATTTCAGTTGGTGTTTGAGGGTTAAACTGCCAAAACCAAACTCTGAGGCAGCAATTCTCCAGCAAATTCCTACCCACACAACACAACACAACTTCCAAACACAACCCATCCCACCAACCTTACGGGACCCCGTACACACAACACCTACAAACACCACAAACTAAAACCATTCCTTCCTTCCACACAAACATAAACTGACCCAAAAGACAAGCCATGCCTTATAAAAATAACAGCATCGGACGACACACTCACAGCGCTACATACATCAAACAAAAAAAGGCAGAACAAACGCCAGAACAGAAACACACTGCGCGGCAGAGACACAGACAACAGGTCACTGCACGACGCACAGCTGAGAACCAAATGCAAAGAACTGCACGACAAGAAGAAGCGCGCAGCCAGGAACAACAAAGACGCAGACATGCAACACAACAGCAGCGCGCAAGGAGCGCAGAAACACGACGTTGCAACACAGAAAACAAACTTCAAAAACACCACAACCACTTCCACCGCCTAGCCTTCAGATACAACGTTGCAGAAGACTACAGCATGGTGCCAGAGGCCGACATTGGCACCCTAACGCACATCTGCACACACTGCAAAGCCCTGAAATACCCAGCAGAAACAACAGGAATGTGCTGCCTAGCTGGTAAAGTCTCTACCACCACTGCCACTCCTCCACAACCACTACAGACTTTGCTGAGTGGACACACTCCAGAATCAAAACACTTCCTCCGCTATATAAGACAATACAACTCATGCTTCCAGATGACATCATTTGGAGCACACATAGAAAGTGCGCAATTCATGCCTACATGACCCCACCAAGACCGTAAGTAACATCATTTCCAACCCTTACATCTCGCATCTCCTAAATAGGGCACAGCAACGCGTGCCGGGTACAGCTAGTCATATTATAAGTAAATATGATGCGATGTTTTTCCTGAAAATATTATATCATATCATATATCAAAGCACATCATATCATAAGTAAATAGGATGCTGTTTTTCCTGAGAACCAGGAGTGTTGTGGCATGCTCAGCCTGTGTTCCTTTGTGCCTGCAGGGGGCGCTGTGGCGGAAGAGCGAGAGCCCTGCCTCCATCCCGGAAGTGGCGCCTCGTCCTCGCTTCCCTCCCACGTGAGGCGGTGTAACAAGGGCCTGAGGAGGCGAGGGAGGCTGTGGTGCTGCCGCCGCCGCCGCCTGTGCACGTGTGAAGGGCGCGGACGCGTGTCAGGGACCTGATGGAGGCGGCACTGGAGGCCTGGCGGGAGCCCCAGGAGAGCGACGGGCTGTGGGAGCTGCGGAGGCGGTTCCTGGAGCGGAACCGGGCGGGCTTCGAGGGAGAGGCCGCCCAGAGGAGGCTGCAGGCCTTGTCGCAGGCCTGGGCCAACCACATCTCCATGGGATGCAGGTGAGGAGCGAGGCCAGCGCCCACTCCCTCCCTCCCTCCCTCCCTCCCTCCAGGGGTTTGGGACTCCAACTCCCACCATTCCTCACAGCCGGTAGGCTGTCAGGAATGGTGGGAGTTGGAGTCCCAAACCCCTGGAGGGAGGGCCCAAGCTGTACACACACACACACACACACACACACAAAGTATCTCTCTCATATATAGAGAGAGGGGGGATATTTTCCTAATAGAAAGTATATATTTGGTATGTGTGTATACATATATATATATATATCTGGCATTACTTTGCGAACGAAGATTCTTAGGAAGGACTCGCCCCACGCATTCTACAAGCGCGTTGATGACTAAAAAAAGCCAATCTGAGATAGGCAAGTCCGGTTGCAGAAAGCACAGCGGAAAGTCTCCTTGGGTGATGTCGTTTCCAAGTGGCGGTTCTTTCTGCGTTGTCGAGACCCGTTCGCCGTGTCTTCTCGAAAGAGGCCGCAGCATTGTGGATAGTGCGTCTCCATGCCTCCCGATGTGAGGCCAGGGTGGACCATTGTTGGTGATCAATCTGGCCGAGCCTGAGATGTTGTTTCAGGGAGTCCTTATATCTCTTTTGGGGGGCGCCTCTCTTGCGCTGACCCATAGCGAGGTCACCCTAGAGTAGTATCTTTGGGAGGCGGTGGTCCTCCATCCTAGAGACGTGCCCTGCCCAGTTCTCAATAGCATGGCCTCAACGCTGGTGATCCCTGCTTGCTCAAGGACAGCAACATTAGTCACATAGACATTCTCTCTCTCTCTCTCTCTGTGTGTGTATGTATATATATATATATATATATATATATATACACCCCTGCAGTATATACAGAGACACACTTTCTATTATGAAAGTATCTCTCTCTCTCTGTGTGTGTGTGTGTGTATATATATATATATATATATATATATATATACACACACACACACCACCCTGCAGTATATACACAGACACACTTTCTATTAGGAAAGTATCTCTCTCTCTCTATATATATATATATATACCCCTGCAGTATATACACAGACACACTTTCTATTAGGAAAGTATCTCTCTCTCTATCTAGAGAAGAGAGAGAGAGATACTTTCCTAATAGAAAGTGTGTCTCTGTATATACTGCAGGGGTGCTCATTAGGTAGATCGCGATCTACTGGTAGATCACGTAGGGCGTCCTGGTAGATCGCACGCAGGGCGGGAGGAAGGCTCAGTCCCGCCCCCCAGGTGCAGAAGGAGGTTGGACTGCATGGCCCTTGGAGGTCTCCTTCTATTCTAGGACCCCATTGTTGTTGTTATTATTATTATTATTATTATTATAGGCTAAATGGCCATCTGTGAGGAATGCTTTCATTGTGTTTTTCCCTTATGGCAGAAGGAGGTTGGACTGGATGGCCCTTGGAGGTCTCCTTCTACTCTCGGAACCTATTGTTGTTGTTGTTACTATTGTTATTATTATTAGTAGTAGTAGCAGAGGCTGAATGAATATTATCATCATCATTATTATTATGAATAAATTCAGGGGCTTATACTCACATTTAGTTGAATTCAGTCTTAAAATATATTCTATGGCTCTCACTGAAATCAATTTCCAAATATTTTGCTTTAATGGCTCTCCGAGTAGTGGGTAGGTAGATCATTTTGATTTGGCTGTTTTATAAGTAGCTCGCATGCTGAAAAAGTGTGAGCACCCCTGATATACTGTATATACTCGAGTATAAGCCTAATTTTTCAGCCCATTTTTAAGACTGAAAAAGTCCCCCTCGGCTTATACTTATACTTATAGTTATTTATTATTTTACTCTGTTATTATTATTTGTATTGCATTTATTATTTTACTCTATTATTATTATTAATTTACTCATTATTGTCATTATTACATTTATTATTTTACGCTCTTTATTATTATTGGAAGGATAGGTAAGTACATTTACATTGAAGAAGGTTAGAATAATGGTTGAATCGAAGTTGAGCAGTCTTCTCTTAAATTACAGTTTTATGTAAATATTCAAAAACATTGAACCTAATGATGTCGCAATTAATGTAATTTTATTGGTATCTATTTTCATTTTGAAATTTACTCATAGCTTCTGCATTTCCCACCATCGGCTTATACTTGAGTCAATAGGTTTTCCCAGTTTTTTGTGGTAAAATTAGGTGTCTCGGCTTATATTCCAGTTGGCTTATACTCGAGTATATAAGGTATGTGTGTGTATATATAGAGAGAGGGAGATATATATATACACAAACAAACACACACACACTTTCCTAATAGAAAGTGTGTGTGTAAAAAAAGAAAAAAGAAAAGAAAGTGTGTGTGTATGTATATACAGTATATATATATATAGAGAGAGAGAGAGAGATGCTTTCCTAATAGAAAGTGTGTGTGTGTGTGTGTGTGTGTGTATATATATATATATATATAGAGAGAGATGCTTTCCTAATAGAAAGTGTGTGTGTGTGTGTATATATATATAGAGAGAGAGATGCTTTCCTAATAGAAAGTGTGTGTGTGTGTGTGTATATATATATAGAGAGAAGAGAGAGAGATGCTTTCCTAATAGAAAGTGTATGTGTGTGTATATAGAGAGGGGGAGAGAGATGCTTTCCTAATAGAAAGTGTATGTGTGTGTATAGAGAGAGGGGGGGGGGGAAGAGATGCTTTCCTAATAGAAAGTGTGTGTGTGTGTGTGTTTAGAGGGGGAAGAGAGAGAGATGCTTTTCTAATAGAAAGTGTATGTGTGTGTATAGATAGAGAGGGGGAAGAGATGCTTTCCTAATAGAAAGTGTGTGTGTGTGTGTGTGTATAGAGAGAGAGAGATGCTTTCCTAATAGAAAGTGTGTGTGTGTGTGTGTATATATATAGAGAGAGAGAGATGCTTTCCTAATAGAAAGTGTGTGTGTGTGTGTTTTAGAGAGAGGGGAGAGAGAGGGAGAGATGCTTTCCTAATAGAAAGTATGTGTATGTGTGTGTGAATACTTTCCTAATAGAACACATAAGTGGCAGTTGAGAGCCTTGTCACAGCATCCCTTTGCTGCTAGGTTTGGGACCAGAAAATTGTCCTGGATTTTGGGTCTAAATGCACCTGCATCCTAGAGATGGGACCAGAGTTTAAATAAGACATTTCATGTATATTTCATATACATCCAAATTCAAATGAGTATTTTAGTAATAATTTTGTGTGTGTGACATATGTGTCCATTGCACCGTTCAAAGTCAAACGTGCCACTGTCTCAGACAATTTGGGGGGATTTTGGAATTCTAGATAAAGGATCCTCAACTGTTTTGACCGGAAGGCATTAGAAGCAAACTAATATGCCTTTCCTTATTAGGTAGGTAGAATGGTAGATAGATAGATATGTAGGAAGGAAGAAAGAAATACGGATAAATAGAACAGTAGATAGAATAGTATATAGATAGGTCGGTAGGTTGTTAGGTAGCAAGAGAGAGAGAATGAATGAATGAATGAATATATCTCAGCCTCCCAGAAGGACAGTTTAGGAGGATTTTGGATCCTTCGGTTGTCTTAATTTTTACAGCTTGATTTGTTGATCAGCATCAGGTCAGTAACCTGTTTTCAATAGCAGGCGGCACGTAAAATGGCCTATTTAAAGTAAGCAGCCAATTAAAAACAACGACAAGGTGAAATATACAAAGCCTGTTTAGATTAGAACAAAAGCCTGAAAACACAGGGCATGTTCATAAAGTAAGAAAGGAGCATACGGTAGGTCTGAAGATAAGTAAATTAAAAGAGTATTTAATTATGGGAAACACCAAAGAGCGCAAGCCGTGGGAGATTTCCCCAACCTGATGCATCACAATTGGCTTTTGTTTGGTGCCGATGGGAACTACAGTTCTAAAGATGGCAAGGCTGGGGATCTGTATGTGAGCTACATACTTTGAACCAATTATCTGTCTACATCCGTGGTACCCAACCTGTGGTCCGTGAACCACCAGTGGTCTGCAAGAACTAAAACATGGTCTGCGGCCTCAACGTTACTACACCCTTGCAACGAGAGTGACTAGTCTCACGAAACCAATTTGTAGTGCCATGGCGTATTAAATAGGGTTTTCTGTGGGCGAGCAGATGGCGACTACTGGATGGCATATGTTCTGTATGAGATACTAGAGCTAATGTGGTCTATCCAATGCAATGTTCTGAATCAGCACCCCCAGATAACCAAACTGAATCTAAAGTTGACCAAAAACTGATTTGTAACCCTTTTGGTACTAATATTGGAGTGGTCCCTGGTCAAAAAGAGGTTGGGCACCACTGGTCTACATAAATTGGCTCTATGATGCTGTCTCGCATTTCTGCTTTGCTCTCACTGGGAACCTGTCTCATCCCTTTGACTGAAACTGACAAGAACTGAGCTTGGGACTTTCTACATACACAGCATTGAGCTATAGTCCCTTGCTGGGATGGTCAAGTCGACCTAAATTAACCAGAACGTCCCAACTTATACATACATCATTGGCACCTGGGTACCATTGGCTATGAAGCTAGCAATCCATCTATACACAAACTTTATTTATTTTAGTTGTTGTTGTTGCCATCATCATCTATATAAATAAAAATGTAATGTTCCTTTGTGGGATTAACATAACTCAAAAACCACTGGACGAATAGACACCAAATTTGGACACAAGACACCTACCAGCCCAACAAATGACCATCACTCATAAAAACACAGAAAATCACAGCAGGAGAAACGTAAAAAGCCAAAAAACACATTACAATGCATGCGCAAAAGCACATAGATTTTCACAAACACACACACACACACACATATATATATACAAAAATATATACACATACAAAAACACATCTACACAGACTGGGCAACAGCAACGCGTGGCAGGGGACAGCTAGTAGTATATGTATTTATACCTGCTTTTCTGAAAACGAGGGTGCCTCACACAAAACAGTTTCCAGAAACCCAAAAACCTTTTCTTCCTGTCCAAAACATTTTTTCAAATATAACAACAACAACTTTATTCTTGTATCCCACCCCCCATCTCTCCGAAGGCACTCGGGGAGGCTTATACAAGGCACAAGGTACCTAAAATAAGGCATGACATAAAACATAATATAAAACACCGCTTTAAGCGGTGACTAACTTACAGCTCAGCTGTTTACAAACTGCTTAGGTGGTCAGTAATCTAGGTTTAACATTCAGGTGCTCAATCCGACTTGGGCTTCGAACTTGACACCTTTTGGTTGGCAGTGATCTATTGCTGCTGGAGATTAACCATCTGTGCTACAGCCCAGCCCTTACATATATAGGCAGCCCCCAAGTTTTGAACATGATAGGTTCTGTAGGTTTGTTCCTAAACTGAATTTGTTTGTAAGTTGAAACAGGTGCTTTTGCAAAGTGTAACTCCAACCAAAATTATATCCTTTTTACCTTTGGATAGCACAGGGAAGGCGTCATATCCCGTCGTGGTATTTCCTTTGCTGCCTGTGCCCCTGTTCAGATTCCACCTCACTTTCTGTCCCTGTGAAAATTGGATTTTGGAAAATATGGCTTGTTGTGAAAACAAGGATTTGGGATAAAGCTTCAGTGGAGGCCCCTTTTCCCCATGACAGTAACTCTTCCAGGAGTGGATTTCCCTTCTTAGTGGTAGATTCCTCTCACTTCCTGTTGGCTCACTCCTGCTCTCAACTGTGCTTTGGATGTACTGTATGTAACTGTCATTTTCTTCAATGCAGGTACAGTCCCCAAGTTATGGAGAAAATCCTCCAAATGGCCGAAGGGATTGATGTGGGCGAGATGCCGTCCTTTGAGTTGGTGCCGGACTCCAAGGCCAAAAAGAGGCCGCGTTCTCCGTTGCAGGATGCTTCTTCCCGCAGTAAGTATCCAAGGACCTGCTCTTCAAATAGGGCAATTACTGTGGGGCAAAAGATCTGCAAGGAGGTGTGACATCACCTACCATATATACGTGAGCATAAGCCGACCCAAATATAAGCTGAGGCACCTAATTTTACCATTAAAAAACTGGGAAAACGTATTGACTTGCTTATGAGCCAAAGGTGGGAAAGCAGCTCCTGGTAAATTTCAAAATAAAAAATAGGGTAAAATAATAAAATTAATTATAATAATAAATAGGATAAATTAATACATTTAATGAAAATCATAGAGTAATAATAAATGTTATAATAATAATAATAAAGCAAAATAATAAATGTAATAATAATAGAGTAATAGAGTATTATTATTAATAACAATAAATGGAGTAAAATAAGAAATTTAATAACTATATATAATAACTAGAGAAAAATTATAAATGTAATAACAATTATAGTAGTAAAATAATAAATAACCTTGACTTGAGTAAGCCACGGGGGGCTTTTTCAGCCTTAAAAAGGGGCTGAAAAATTCAGCTTATACCCAAGTATATACAGGTCCGTCTCAAAAAAATAGCATATAGTGCTAAAGTTCATTGTTTTCCATAATGTAATGATACAAATTAAACTTTCATATATTGCACACCAACTGAAATATTTCAGGTCTTTGTTTGTTTTGTACTGATGATTTTGGCATACAGCTCCTGAAAACCCAAAAATACTGTCTCAAAAAATTAGCATATTTGGTCGGATGGAATATGCTAATTTTTTGAGATATGTATGCCAAAATCATCAGTATTAAAACAAAAAGACCTGAAATATTTCAGTTGGTCTGCAATGAATTGAAAATATATGAAAGTTTAATGTTTTATCATTACATTATGGAAAATAATGAACTTTAGCACTATATGCTAATTTTTTGAGAAGGACCTGTACAGTGCTTTTTTAGTTCTATGTTTGACATCTGGCTCATATGACTTGCAACCTCCAGAGAGAGTGAGGTAGCGCTGAGAACGCTGTATTAGAACTTGGAAGAAGGGGATCGGCCTGGTGTCCCAAATGTCGACCCTCCACATTCACACAGGTTCGGTGCAAATAAATACCACTACTGCAACACTTGAAGGAACCTGAGTCCCAGTTCAGAAATGGGTATTTTCAATGTTAAACAAATCCAGGATGGTGAAACGTATTTGAAGAAATGGATTGTTTTCAGGGCAAAAAATATGCCCTTGCTTCTGGTCACAAATAAAAAGGTGGTCAAGAACTACAAGAATAGCCATATAGTCACACTTTTATCTATTTATTTATTTATTTATTTACAACATTTATATGCCGCCCTTCTCATGCCCGGTTTTGTATTAGCTGTTTTGAGTCTCTTTTAGAATAGAAGAAGTAGCATATAAATCAGGCGCAGGCCAATTTCATCCCTCCCTTCAGGTGTTTTGGACTTCAACTCTCAGGAATTGTGGGAATTGAAGTCCAACACACCTGGAGGGAGGGACGAAGTTGGCCCGTGCCTGATATACTCCTACTACTATAATCAAAGGTTTCACCACAACTAATCGCTTGTGTCCCATAGGTCTTGAGGCTCCGAGGAAGCAAGCTCCCAAATTCCATGCCCGGCCTCGTTTCGAGCCCATCCACTTTGTCGCCAGCAACGCCGAAGACAAAGTTAAGGAAAAGCCTTTGGAAAACCAGGCGCAGCCCGTCAGGAAGAACATCACGACCGAGCAAATCCAAAACTACGCCGATCGGGTTTTCAGCAGCTTCGGCAACCAGGAACGGGACTATCTGCTTCCACGTTCGACGGGCTTAGGCTATGGAAGCAGCCAGCCAGAAGCCAAGGCTGTTTCCAAAAGCACTTCCGTTCCGAGTGTCGTTCCGAGTGTCGCTCCGAGCGTCGCTCCGAGCGTCGCTCCGAGCATCGCTGCAGTGGCGAGTGAGCCTTCTGCTCCCCAGTCCATCTCCGAAACATTTCCGAAAAAGGTGATAAGCAGCAAACAGTCCTTCATTAACAAGCTCCTCACCACCGTCCGCATTAACCTTTCTACCCCCGAAGCCAGCGGAGGGTCGGAGAAGATTAACTACACGTACCTGTTGACGCGGTCAATACAGGCCTGCAAGACAAACCCCGAGTATATTTATTCCCCCGTGAAAGATCTCTCTCCAGCCGATCTCCCCGAGAGCAAAAGGCACCTCAAAGACGGCTTTGCCTGCGAAGTGAGGTGCCAGGATGTGTACCTGTCTTCCGGGTACGCGTTGAGCAAGAATGGGAGCCGGGACCGGGCCACGGAACAGGCGGTGCTACTGCTGCAGAAGCCAGTGGAGGTCCGAGTGGCCCAGCGGAAGTTCAAGGGCGCAGTGCGGGAGGACTTGGTGCTCTGTGTGCGCGACAAGCTGCCCCCTGAATACCCACCGTCACTGAAACAGCTGGACAACACCCCCGTGGCCGCGAATGAGGCCTCCCCCGGAGAGCCGGGTTCTGACCCCTTGCAAGGCCCCAGTTCAGGGAAGCACTGGACGAATTTTGTCCTCACTGAGAACGCCAGCGACTCCATCGGGATCCTGAACAACTCCGCTATCTTCAACAAGATGCCGATCGAATACAAGTACACCTTGCTGCAGAATCGGTTGTGGCGTTGCAGCGTCTACCTGGAGGACCATTGCTTGGCGCAAGGGTTCGGCACCAAGAAGACCAGCAAACATTCCGCTGCGGACGAGGCACTCAGGATCCTCCAGAAGACACAGCCCAATGCCGGAGGTAACAAACCCGCGCTGATCCAGACAGTATGTGGCAGGAGCTTTGGGGGTTCCAAGAAGGACTTGAAGGACCTTGTCATCTACGAGAACTCCCTGAACCCAGTGTGCACCCTCAACGACACCGCCCAGTTCAACAAGATCACAGTGGACTACATTTTCGAAAGGATGACGGGTCTGCGGTGGAAGTGCAAGGTGATGCTGGAGGACGAGCTCATCGCTGAAGCTGTCGACGTGAAGAAGTCAGTCAAACATTTGGCAGCCGAGGAAGCGGTCAAAGTCCTGAAGAAGACCCATCCAACGGTGGTCAACCATTTCAAGAAGGGCGTCGTCGAGGACGTCATCTCGCGGAACGAGATCCGCGGGCGCTCTGTGAACGAAGCCCTGAAGCAGCAGATCAAGGAGGACAACATCGGGAACCAGATCCTCCGGAAAATGGGCTGGACGGGCGGCGGCTTGGGCAAAACCGGGGAGGGGATCCGGGAGCCGATCGCCGTGAAGGAGCAGTTCAAGAGGGAAGGCCTCGGGATGGACGTCGCAAGGGGGGGCGCCAAGATCACCAAGAAGGACATTGATAAGATCATCCAAAACTACGCCTTCTCGGACAGCAACGACGACCTGACGTTCTCCACCGAGCTCACTAACGACGAGCGCAAGCAGATCCACCAGATTGCCCAGAAATATGGGCTCAAGAGCAAGTCGCATGGCCAGGGCCGAAACCGGTACCTGGTGGTCAGTCGGAAGAGGCGCAAAGAAGACTTGCTGGACCAGCTGAAGCAGGATGGCCAGGTCGGCCACTATGAGCTCATCATGCCTCAGGACAAGTAAGGCCAAGATCACAACTGGACTGTCTTCCCTCATTAAACAAAGCAGGCTCTGTAGTCTTGTGTGGAAAGAATAACTTTGGGGAGAATGTGTTGCTGGTCATCTTAGAAGTTAGGACTTCTTCATCCAAACATCCATATTGCCGCCTGGATAACATTAGTGTGGTCACCTTGTGGAGAACGTGTCTTCCCCAGAGGAAAGCCTGGCAGCATTCTTACCACAAAGGGAGGATGGCGCCCTTGTGTTTTGAAAAAGGAAGCCGAGGTGGGAACGACAAAACGGCAGTACGAAGTATATACTATATATAAAGCCGGTATTAATAAAACAAAATAGATTTTTATTTCTGGACATGCAAATAATGGCACGTTTCCTATTGAAAATGCTGGGTTCTCTTTGTCAGGAAGGTGTTTTCAGCCCACTCCTCCAAATGCAGCCTTCTTACAATGAATAGCGTTGTCGTTTGGTGTTCTGCTCCCTAACAATGGTAGCGAACACTGGTCCCATATGTTTCTATGGGGCAGAGTTGCTGAAAAGGACACATTTCCATTGAGGTCTCTGGGCCCCAAATATGGCTCTTGTAGAGCTGGAGGGACCTCCATATGTTTGTGAGGAAGGGCCTTTTGATGCCATAGTATTTCAGGAAGAGAAAGGCCTATTCCAACTCGGTTGTGATCAGAATTGTGCCAAAAAAGCAAACTTATTTTGTGCAATTCATTCAAAATCCATATGTTTACGATTTGGCATGTGATTTCTGTGTCAAGAGAACATGCAGGACGCTGGGACTTTACCTTGATCTGCTAGGCAATAAATGAATACCGTCCTTTAATCTCTATAGGAAGATGAACGGGAATCATATTGTCTGGAACAGTGACATGGAACTGGGAGAGGAACCAAACCTTGGGGTTCACGAAGGCAGCGTTTGCTTATTTCTATAATTACTATAGCAGGCCTGGGCAAACTTTCTAACTTGGGGGCCGTGTGCTAACACTCCATGCTAGAAGGACTGGATGTCCAGGGATGGATGGAGGGAAGGAGGAAGTAAGGAAAGAGAGAAGGAAGGACGAAAGAGAGGAAGGGAAGGGTGGAAGGAGAAAGGGAGAGGGAAGAAAGGAAGGAAGGAAAGAAAAGGTAAGGCTGGATGAAGAGGTGGAAGGGAAGAATGGAAGGAGGAAGGACAAAAGGGTGAAAGAGAAGGATGGAAGGAGAAAGTAAGGAAAGAAGAAAAGAAGGACAAAAGAGGAAGGGAAGGATGGAAAGAAAGGGAGGAAAGGGAAGGAAGGAAAGAAAAGGGAAGGACGGATGAAGAGGGAAGAATGGAAGTAGGAAGGACAAAAGGGTGAAAGAAGGAAGGAGGAAGGAAGAGAAGAAAGGAAGGGCAAAGGAAGGAGAAAGGGAGGAAAGGGGGAATGACAAAAGGGTGAAAGGGAAGGATGGAAGGAGGAAGTAAGGAAAGAAGAAAATAAGGACAAAAGAGGAAGGGAAGGATGGAAAGAAAGGGAGAAAAGAGGGAAGGAAAAAGAAGGGAAGGACGGATGAAGAGGGAAGGGAAGAATGGAAGTAGGAAGGACAAAAGGGTGAAAGAGAAGGAAGGAAAGAAGAAAGGAAGGGCGAAAGAAGAAGGGAAGGATGGAAGGAGAAAGAGGGAGGAAAGGAAGGAATGAAAGAAAAGGTAAGGATGAGGTAGAAGGGAAGAATGGAAGGAGGAAGGACAAAAGGGTGAAAGAAGGATGGAAGGAGAAGGAAGGAAAGAAGGAAGGAAAAGGAAATAAAAGGTAAGGATGGGTGAAGAGGTGGAAGGGAAGAATAGAAGTAGGAAGGACAAAAGGGTGAAAGAAGGATGGAAGAAGAGGGAAGGAGGGAGGAAAAGGGAAGAAAGGAAAGATAAAACGGAAGGAAGGGTGGAATGGAGGGAAAAAGGGAAGTGGGGAGGAAATGATTTTGAGTTTATTCGATGCTTAGACCATAGGTCTTTCACATACAAGGCAAGGTAAATAAATACATGGACACCAGATTATTAAATACAATATAGAATACACAATAAAATCCTATAAATCATTAAAATGCTACATATATCGATGGCAAGGTGCACCTTTAAAATACTACATACTGTATGGACTCACACCTGCGTAATTAAAAAACAGGTAAAACCAAATCGATTATTAAAACTACATAAACAGCCACTATTAGTTAAAAGCACACCCAGCACAGTCGACTGCCATATCAGAGATTAGTTTTGCCCAGATTTTCTCTGTTGTCAGGGCAAAAAGAGACACCTTGTGAGTAAACACAGGGTTAATGTCAGCAAAGAGATAGAAAATATTTTCTTACACAGTGTTGGTTTGAAGGTGAAGAATAGACCCCAGGGTTTTGGTTCTTGGCGCAGAGTACAGAGGGCAGGAAAACAAATAGTGTGGCAAATCCTCCATTTCCGGGGGGCCCGCAAATACATAAAGAGCCAGAGCGGTGCCCGTGTATCTGCCATCAATCACTGCTGTGGGCATACTTTGTAAGCGAAGGGCTGTGAGGGCTTGCCTGTTTTGGAAATGTGAGCCTAGTCAGGTAGATAGCCCTATCACGGTCCAGTTTGTACAGTCTAAACCAGTGGGAGAATTGAGTTATCATGGTGGACGCAGTGATTAAGAATCTATTCATGGAGCTTCTCCCTTGGGTTCAAGATAGAGGGCTTATCAGACAGAGTGGGGTGAAATTCAAGCAACTTCTCGTATCTAGTATTCCAGACTTTGCTTTTTTCTAGCTGTTCAAAACATCCCTTGGGGAGAACCCCGAGGAATCTTTTACAAGAAGTGGGGTGAAATGAACACGTGATCTAATGGAGGGGAGACCAACCTCTTCCCGAACCAAGGCTGCCGGGGTGCCCGGCGGGAGTCTCAGTAGTTTAAGAAATGAATTCTGGAGAGTCTCCAGTTTCGCTGACTTGAGACTCATCCCATCCGCAGCAGCACCATACAAAATCTGGGCTATAACTTTACTCTGAAATATTTTAAGGACTGGGACAACTAGATCAGTGTTTTTCAACCTTTTTTGAGCCGTGGCACATTTTTTACATTTACAAAATCCTGGGGGACACCACCAACCAAAATGACACTCTAAGACAGTAATACATACACTACCATTCAAAAGTTTGGGGTCACCCAAACAATTTTGTGCTTTCCATGGAAAGTCACACTTATTCACCACCATGCGTTGTGAAATGAATAGAAAATAGTCAAGACATTGACAAGGTTAGGAATAATGATTTTTATTTGAAATAACATTGTTTATACATCAAACGTTGCTTTCGTCAAAGAATCCTCCTTTTGCAACAGTTACAGCATTGCACACCTTTGGCATTCTAGCTGTTAATTTGTTGAGGTAAGCTTGAGAAATCGCACCCCACGCTTCTAGAAGCATCTCCCACAAGTTGGATTGGTTGGATGGGCACTTCTGGCGTACCATACGGTCAAGCTGCTCCCACAACAGCTCAATGGGGTTCAGATCTGGTGACTGCGCTGGCCACTCCATTACCGATAGAATACCAGCTGCCTGCTTCTTCTGTAAATAGTTCATGCACAATTTGGAGGTGTGTTTAGGGTCATTGTCCTGTTGTAGGATGAAATTGGCTCCAATCAAGCGCTGCCCACTGGGTATGGCATGGCGTTGCAAAATGGAGTGATAGCCTTCCTTACTCAGAATCCCTTTAACCCTGTACAAATCTCCCACCTTACCAGCACCAAAGCAACCCCAGACCATCACATTACCTCCACCATGCTTAACAGATGGCGTCAGGCATTCTTCCAGCATCTTTTCATTTGTTCTGCGTCTCGCAAACGTTCTTCTTTGTGATCCAAACACCTCAAACTTGGATTCATCCGTCCACAACACTTTTTTCCAGTCTTCCTCTGTCCAATGTCTGTGTTCTTTTGCCCATCTTAATCTTTTTCTTTTATTGGCCAGTCTCAGATATGGCTTTTTCTTTGCCACTCTGCCCTGAAGGCCAAAATCCCGCAGCCGCCTCTTCACTGTAGATGTTGACACTGGTGTTTGGTGGATACTATTTAATGAAGATGCCAGTTGGGTACCTGTGAGGCGTCTGTTTCTCAAACTAGAGATCTAATGTGCTTATCTTCTTGCTTAGTTGTGCAACGCGGAAGTCCCCATCCCTCCCACTTCTTTTTCTACTCTGGTTAGAGCCTGTTTGTGCTGTCCTCTGAAGGGGCCCGCCCAGTAGTACACACCGTTGTAGGAGGCCCAAATCTTCAATTTCACCCCTTAGCAATTTCTTCTTGCATGGAATAGCCTTCATTTCTAAGTACAAGAATAGACTGTCGACAAGAATTTCAGATGAAAGTTCTCTTTTTCTGGCCATTTTGAGCGTTCTATTGACCCCACAAATGTGATGCTCCAGAAACTCAATCTGCTCACAGGAAGGTCAGTTTTGTAGCTTCTGTAACGAGCTAGACTGTTTTCAGATGTGTGAACATGATTGCACAAGGGTTTTATAATCATCAATTAGCCTTCTGAGCCAATGAGCAAACACATTGTACCATTAGAACACTGCAGTGATAGTTGCTGGACATGGGCCTCTAGACACCTATGTAGATCTTGCACCAAAAACCAGACATTTGCAGCTAGAATAGTCATTTACCACATTAGCAATGTATAGAGTGTATTTGTTTAAAGTTAGGACTAGTTTAAAGTGATCTTCATTGAAAAGTACAGTGCTTTTCCATCAAAAATAAGGACATTTCAATGTGACCCCAAACTTTTGAACGGTAGTGTAGAGTTAATATGTTTTAAAATGTATTTCTACACTCAGTGTGAAACCTGGGCCTGTTTCAATGAACACAACATAGATATCCTGGCAGGAATGGCAGAAAGACACAAACTTCCCACACAGAACTCCCATAACCAAGAGAAAATACTATAAGAGTTTGGTGGGCATTGACCTTGGGTTTTGGAGTTGTCGTTCACCTATGTCCACTGTGGACTCAAACAATGTTGGATCAGGACCAAACTTAGCATGAATACTCAATAAGCCCAAATGTGCACACAGATGGAGTTTGGGGAAAATAGACCTTGACATTTGGGAGTTACAGTTTCTGGGATTTATAGTTAACACACAATCAAAGAGCATCCTGAACTCTTGCAACAATGGAATTGAACCAAACTTGGCATATTGAACTCTCATTACCAACACAAAGTACTGAAAGGGTTTGCTTGGGAATTGACCTTGAGTTTGGAAGTTGTAGTTCACCTACGCCCAGAGAGCACTGTGGACTCAAACAATGTTATGTTGTTTTCTATCCAGAATCACAATGTTGGAAGGAGACTCGCCACTTTAAAGTCCCTAAAGCAGGCATGGGAACACTTCGGCCCTCTGGGTGCTTTGGACTCCAACTCCCACCATTGCTAACAGCCTGAGGCCCTTTCCTGCTTAAGTGTCTGAGGGGAAAAAAGGAAAAGAGCCTGAGGCTGCTAGAAATGGTGGGAGTTGGAGTCCAAAACACCTGGAAGGTCCAAGTTTGCCCATGCCAGCTTTCAACAGAGACCTCTTCCTCCCCCTTCCCCTTCCCGCCCTTTCTTCCCCCTCCTGCCGAACTTTTTCTTCTACACTATTGCTTCTGTCGCCATTTTGATCTGAGGGGGCAGCGTGAGCGTGTTCAGGAGGGGGAGGGAGGAAGACGTGACCCGTGCAGGCACTATTGCGCAGACTCCCCCCAGAGCAGAGCGAGGCAAAGTGAGCAGAGCGAGGCTGGGAAGAAGGGAGCCCGAGTGGAGAAGAAAAAGTGTTCGGCAGGAGGGGGAAGAAAGGGTATTGGAGGTTCCAATTTCCCAGGGCACACCTGATGATCGCTCACAGCACACTAGTGCACCACGGCACACTGGCTGGGATACACTGAACTAGATGACCCCCTGCTGTGTTGTAGAATCTGAGTATTGCTCCCAACAGATTTCAAAGCCACTGCTTTTGTGTGTTTTATATGGGGTTTCCAGGTTAGTTTTTCCATGAAATGGATTCCAAGGTACTTAAATTTCTGACGTTGTTCTATTTGGTGACCCCTGATGGACCATCTGTGTTGAGAGTGTCTTCTTCCAAACACCATTATATAGTTGATATTCAGCTTTTCTTTAGAACAGTGTTTCTCAACCTTCCTAATGCTGTGACCCCTTAATACAGTTCCTCGTGTTGTAGTGACCCCCAATCATATAATTCTTTCAATGCTACTTCACAACTGTGATTTTGCTATTGTTATGAAGCGTAATGTAAATATCTGATATGCAGGAGGTATTTTCATTCACTGGACCAAATTTGGCACATATACCCAATATGCCCACATTTGAATACTGGTGGGATTGGAGGGAGAGAGCACTGGATGGATCTGGACCAAACTTGGCATGAATACTCAATATGCCCAAGTGTGAACACTGGTTGAGTTTGGGGAAAATAGACCTTGACATTTGGGAGTTGTAGTTGCTGGGATTTATAGTTCACCTACAATCAAAGAGCATTCTCCACCAATGGAGGAACTGACCCAAACTTGGGACCAACAGAAAATACTGGAAGGGTTTGGTGGGCATTGACCTTAAGTTTTGGAGTTGTAGTTCACCTACATCCCGAGAGCACTGTCAACTCAAAACAATGATGGATCTGGACTAAACTTGGCATGAATATCAATATGCCTAAATGTGAACACTGGTGGAGTTTGGGGAAAATAGACTTGACATTTGGGAGTTGTAGTTGCTGGGATTTATAGTTCACCTACAATCAAAGAGCCTTTTGTACTCCACCAAAGATAGAATTGGGCCAAACTTCCCACACACACACCTCATGATCGACAGAAAATGTTGTGTTTTCTGATGATCTTTGGCGACCCCTCTGACACCCCCTCGTGACCCCTCCAGGGGTCCCGACCCCCAGGTTGAGAAACACTGCTTTAGAACAATATGCACCAAGCTTAGGCCAATTTGGGTGAGATTAGAACCATGTCATCCGCATAGAATAGAATGGAGATTTTCTTGGCTCCTACTGCAGGTGGGAAAAATTCTGGCCCCGAGGAGTGCAGGTAATGAAGGAAAGACAAAAGGGAAGGAGAAAGGGATGGAAGGAAAGGATGGGTGGATAGAAAATGGTGGAAGGGAATGGAGAGAGAAAAGAGGGAAGGAAAGACAAAGGAGAAGGATTAAAGGGAAGGAAGCAGAAGGGGAGAAAGAGGGAGGAACGGAAGGATAGAATGGTTAGAAAGAAGAGGGGATGAGATCACAAGGAGCGCATCCAGACCCAGACTTGCCCATGCCTGTACTGTTTTCTTACACAATTTCTTGTGTCGCAAGAGGGAGATCAAGGAAAGGGCTCTCTTGCTGCTGCAGCAAACATTCATTTTCACACTGTTCTGGCTACACAATGGTTTGACAACAATTGAGCTGCCTATCCTTGCTTCTCTGAAACGTCAATGCTTTGCTGTCTTGCTCTGCGCTTGTCAAGGAAGGCTAAGCAGGCGATAAGATCTCTTTAGATCCAGCGGGTAAAACAATCCTGCCTCTCTCCTTTGTGGAAGGAGAATGGAACACCTTGAGAGAAAAAAAAGTCTTGAAAGTGACCTCCTGGCAGAATTACTGGAGTGAGTCGAAGCTACAGGCAGGAACACAGCCTTGTCATTGTATCTTAGGAACTACATTCATTCCTTTAGGATGGTAACAGTGATAACATACATCAGACAGGATGGAAAAACCCACAAAGTTGTCTCGGTCCGTCTGGTTACCGTTTTGTTCAGGTCTTCTGCCCCAACCTTTGGCTCTCCAGATGTTTGAGACTTCAGCTCCCAGAAACCCTGACAGTTTGGAGTTGGTCTCAAACACCTAATGACCAAAATAGGTCCAAAATGAGGCCAAATAGTATTAAGGAGCCAAAAGGGAAGAGGGAATACTGCACAAACTGTGGCCAGTGCCGATACAGCAGGAGCCTGGGAGAAAGGGGTTGTTTAGTTAAGTTCTGGTAGAATCCTTCAGAAATTAATTTGTATTTGGGAATGTCACAATCTTCCCCTCCTGCAAAGAAGTATATACCTCACTACCCAGGTTTTTTTCCCCATGTCAGAAGTGATTTGAAAAACTGCAAGTTCCTTATGGTGTGAGAGAATTGGCCATCTGCAAGGATGTTGCCCGAATGGGTTACCGTCCTGTGGGAGGCTTCTCTCATATCCCTGCATGGGAAGCTGGAACTGACAGGTGGGAGCTCACCCTGTCTTGGATTCACCACCGACCTTCAGGTTAGCAGTTTAGCCAGTACAAGGGTTTAACCCATTGTACCAAAAACTCCTACCTAGGTATATGATGTTATTAAATCCATGGAAATGTAAAACATAGAGCCGGACATTCTTCTCCTTTTGCACAAGGTAATGGAAAACAATCTGCATTTGAAGATTTAACATGTATGTTTGTATATGTACTCCCTGGGTGATCTGTTAGAACAGTGTTTCCCAACCTTTTTTGAGCCGCGGCACACTTTTTACATTTGCAAAATCCTGGGGCACACCACCAACCAAAAGGACACAAAATGACACTCTAACACAGTCATACATATAGTTAATATGTTTTTAAAATGTATTTATACACTTCAGTGTGAAACCTGGACCTGTTTCGATGAACTCAACATAGATATCCTGGCAGGAATGGCAGAAAGACACAAACTTCCCACACAAAACTCCCATAACCAAGATAAAATGCTATAAGAGTTTGGTGGGCATTGACCTTGAGTTTTGGAGTTGTAGTTCACCTATATCCAGAGAGCACTGTGGACTCAAACAATGTTGGATCAGGACCAAACTTGGCATGAATATTCCATATGCCCAAATGTGAACGCAGATGGAGTTCAGGGGAAATAGATCTTGACATTTGGGAGTTGTAGTTGCTTGGATTTATAGTTCCCCTACAATCAAAGAACCTTCTGAACCCCACCAATGATAGAACTGGGCCAAACTTCCCACACAGATCCCCCAGGAGGCAAGAGGAGGTCTCTACTTGGGGAAAGGGAGGCGGGCCTTCCCAATGCATGGAGAGGGAGAGACCAAGTAGAAACGGGTGAGGAAGGGGGGTGTTTGTAATTTTGTGCCGTTATCAAGGTAGGTTACTTAGGGTTTTTATTCTTCAACACATTAGACTCTGCCCCCCCCCTTCCTGGAGTTCCCAATTTCCCACGGCACACCTGATGATCTCTCACGGCACACTAGTGTGCCCCGGCACACTGGTTGGGAAACACTGTGTTAGAAGGAGCACTTGCACATACATGCCTTCCCTCTCTGGACGACAAAGCACTTAAGGTTACACATTTATTTACAAGTATTTGAAAAATGTACAGTTTCTTACAGGGGTTACTTGTGCAAAGTTGTACTCAACAGATCAATGTATACAGAGAAGACACTGGAAGAGCAGACAAAACACACGGATCGGTCGGCCTCCTCCCAAACTGCCGCTTGAAGGTGTCCGAAATGTACAAACTGAGCTTTACGCGTGCGCACAAAAAATGCTTCTGCAAAGGGAAGAATGGAGGGAAGAGTATGGAGAGAAAAGGAGGCATGCAAGAGAGCTTTCTTTACTCCTCTCTCCCAATAAAACATAAAAGCAGTGGCAACTGGTGACCTTCTTCTTCTGTAACAGAGGTAGGCATTAAAAGTCCTAAAATCAAAAAAGATGTTTTCGAAGCGATCCGCTGTCCCTAATTTACTATTAAGCCAAGCAACAGAGTTCTCAATCCCTTCTCTAAATGTATCCGCTCCACTAAGCCATTCCGATAGCTGAAAATAGCCCCACAGAAAAGGATACGGAGCATTTCGCCTCAAGCGTGATTTCATTTTACACTCGCAAAAGGCTCCGTGCGAGACCCAACCCTTTTTATTTCCCTCCTCACACCCTCACTTTCTCCAGGCAGTTTGCAATTCGGAATATGTTTCGTCACACCAAGGAATAGAAAAGAATGAGAAAGAACAGGGATCCTTTGCGCCGTATTTACAGATGCCACGAAAAAATTGATTCCAGCAGTTAAATGACCAGCCTAGACAGATCTGCATTCAAGTCGTAGTTAAAAACCTATATTGTGTGTGTGTGTGAACATCCCTTCTTTTTGTTGTTGTTGTTGTGTTTTAAACCAAGCTACAAGTAAGCATCACTGTGTATAACACAATCACGATTAAAAGCTTACAGAAATGCGCAACGCTGCCCTGAAGTGGGAGGAAGACCATGACAGCCTCAGCAACTCTGTTACAAGTAACCCGCGTACAGTACATTTGACCTGGAAGGGGGGCCGGGGAGGAAGGAAGGAAGGAAGGGGGTGCGCTCTCGATGATGTCCGAGGAGAGAGAAAGAGAGAAGCGTCAGCAAAGGGCGGCGGGTGGCGGCGGCGACGGCACAACAGCTATTTTGCTCTCAAAAGGGAGGAATGCAGTGATGCGAGGAGGAGGAGGAGCAGGAGGATGAGTCACACTTCATACATGTATTTTTTCCCCTCAGAGTGTTCATTTGCATCATCCAGGGTCAACAGTCGCGCCAACTCTGTTCGACTATCGCGGACACCCGTTTCTCGTACTCCCGCTTGTTCTCTTGGTATAGCTGGGCGGCCTGGCTGTTTGCTGGGCTGTTTGGGTTGGGCTCGTCCAATAGAGACTGTCGGGAGAATAAAGGGCAAGATCAGGCTTCGGAAAAGAGAAGTGGCCGTTCCCAGGAACGTATTTCAGAGGACCCCGCCCCACCTTGTAAACCCTTCATCCAGCTTCCTGAATGTCAAGGCTACAATAATAGTAATACTAACCTTTATCTGTATCCCACCCCCTCTCTCCAAAGGGACTCAGGGTGGTTAATAATCTCTCTCGGCATTACTTCGCGAACGAAGATTCTTAGGAAGGACTCATCCCACACTTTTTACAAGGGCGTTGATGACTAAAAAGGCCAATCTGAGATAGGAAAGTTCGGTTGCAGAAAGCACAGCAGAAAGTTTCCTTGGGTGATATTGTTTCCAAGTTGCGGGGTTTTTTTCCTGCGTTGTCGTTTCTTCTCTTTGAGACCCATTCGGCGTGTCTTCTTGATACGCCGAATGGGTCTCGAAGAGAAATGACAACGCAGAAAAAAAAACCCCGCAACTTGGAAACAATATCACCTAAGGAGACTTTCTGCTGTGCTTTCTGCAACTGAACTTGCCTATCTCAGATTGGCCTTTTCACCCTTCATCCAGCTTCCTGAATGTCAAGACTACAATAATAGTAATACTAGCCTTTATCAGTATCCCACCCCCTCTCTCCAGAGGGACTCGGGGCGGTTAATTAATAATAATAATATAATAATAATAATCTTTCTTTAAACCCCGCCACCATCTCCCCAAAGGGGACTTGGGGCGGCTTACATGAGGACAAGCCTGGTAATATATAACAACAAACATTCAGAACAAAAATATCATAATAATAAAATATGTAGAACATAAAATTAAATAAAACCGTACAAATAAGGTGAAAAACAAAAACAAACTAATACAGTAAATGATATAACACACAATAATCACATATCAATCAATAGAAACACACAGTAGTGTGAACATAAACAGTTCAATCAATAGAAAAACACAATAATGTAAAAACAAAGAAACAGTTCAAAATATTATTTAGCCCTCTAAAAACTACACACACACACACACACACATGCCATTTAAGACCAGCCAATTCCTATGATCAGGGTAAATTATAGTTTTAATAACTGTTTAAAATCCTGCCCAATAAGGTGGTTGGTATTCTTAGCCATTATCAAAAGCCTGCTTAAATAACCGGGCTTTAAACTCCTTCCTGAAAGTTATGAGGGTGGGTGCTTGTCTAATATACTCTTCTCCATACAGTAAATGATATAACACAGACAATAATCACATATCAATCAATTAAAAAAACACAAGTGTAGACATAAACAAACAGTTCAAAAGACTAGTCCTCTAAAAACTGTGTGTATACATACACACCCATGTCATTTAAAACCAGCCAATTCCTTTGATCAGGGTATCCAGCATTCCATATTATAGTTTTAATAACATTTAACTGCGGGAAGGTAAGGGTAAGTCATGCCGTCCATATGACCTTGGAGGTGTCTACGAACAAAGCCGGCTCTTCGGCTTAGAAATGAAGATGAGCCCCACACAACTAGACTTAATGTCAAGAGAAACTTTTCCCTTTCCCTTAACCATTTAAACTCCTGCCCAATAAGGTGGTTGATACTCGTAGTTTACTGCCTATGTATTTAAAGCACACGCCATTAGAACAGGCCCAGAAACTAGTCCTGTTTTTAAGGATCAAAATGGCACGGTCTTTGCTTCTGGAGGCACAAAAGGTAGGCCTCCCAATGTACTCACTAACTGGGTTATCAATGTCATTTCCTAATTGGTTCTACCATAAAAACATAGGTAAGGTTGTTAACCTGCAAACAGGAAGGATACTACTAGGGTGATGTGGACATACGCTGTGTTGCCGCTTATTAATCACACTGAATTAGAAAAGAATGGGACGGATATTATTTATTTTTTGTGCTACCTTTCCCACCAGAGTAAAACCCAAGACTGTGTCAAAAAAGTGTTTTAAAACAATTTAAAACAATTCAGGATCGTATCATATACTTTCTAGAGGAAATTAAAGACATTGCCCAAGAAAAAATAATGGTAGAGCCCACTCTGCTCATGGCTAAGAGCAACTTCTGTTTTGGCCACAAACATACACACAAAGTCAGCTGAAGTGGTTACCTGTATCGATGTTAGGATGGAAGACACATCATAGGTAGGACTCCAACGATTCTGAAGTATATCCAGACATATACTACCATCTGCATAGACTACAAAAGGAGATGATGAATGGGTTTCATTGCACACAACACCCTTGCCTGGTAGCCTTCCAACCCCACTTGGTCCCACTGCTGCTTTGTCGCGTAGAACTTCACAACTCTGATTAGGAAGAAGGTCTCTGTGTGGCTATTTCAAACCAGGATTAAGCAGCAGGGACACAATTTATTTCAAGGTCTTTGCAACTGAGCTTAATAATGAGGACATATACAATTATCTAACATAGATAGTACACTGTTAAGAACTATTACAAACTCAGATAAGGCTCTGGAGAACCCGACCAATGAATTATGGCCACGATTTTGCAAAAATACCATATATACTTGAGTATAAGGCAAGTTTTCAGCCCTTTTTAAGGCCCCCCTCAGCTTATACTCAAGTCAAAGTATTTATTATTTTACTGTTATTATTATATTTATTACTTTACACTATTTATTATTAATACTATTATATTTGCATTATTTTATTATTAATTTTACTATTATATGTATTATTTTACTCTATTATTGTTATTACATTTACATTATTTTACTCTATTGTTAAAGTGTTATTACATTTATTTTACTCAATTTATTATCATTATTGCATTTATTATTTTACTTTATTATTGTTATTACATTTATTATTTTACTCTATTATTATCATTATTGCATTTATTATTTTACTTTATTATTGTTATTATTACATTTATTATTTTACTCTATTATCATTATTGCATTTATTATTTTACTTTATTATTGTTATTATTACATTTATTATTTTACTCTATTATTATTACAACAGCTATTATTTTACTCTATTACTATTATTATTACAGTTATTATTTTACTCTATTATTACTGTCATTATTCCATTTCCATTATTTTACTCTCTTATTATTGGAAGGATACGTAAGCACATTTACACTGAAGGTTAAAATAATGGTTGATTCGGAGTTGGACAGTCTTATCTTAAATTACAGTTTTATGTAAATATTCAAAAACATTTAAGCTACCGATGCCTCAATTAATGTAATTTTATTGGCATCTAATTTTGAAATTTACCAGTAGCTGCTGCATTTCCCACCCTCGGCTTACACTCGAGGCAATATGTTTTTCCAGGTTTTTTGTGGTAAAATTAGGTGCCTCGGCTTATACTCAGGTCGGCTTATACTTGAGTCTATATGATATATATAATCCACAACTAGTCCACCACCACCACCGCACAAATGGACTGCTTTTTAAGAGGTGTACGTACCATTCGGATGAAACATTTTAGACACAAATCTAACAGTAGGCGGCTTGTTTGGATATTCTTCTGTGAATTCTATGGTGAGCTTGAACGTTCCTGCAATTGACAGAGTCAGGTTCTAAGTATCTCGGTCACCGAGTCATCCAAACGTCCCCCTTTTCCCACTGAGAGCAATATCAATTAAGACCCAACCATTTCCCTGGATTGCAAGAGAAACAAGGGATAGCCCAGCACTCTGTTTATTATGTAATAATAATTGACATGTTTGAAGCCAGAGATTGTTATGCAAGGAGTCCTAACATTCAGCTAAACACATAGGTGGCAAGGCAAGACTCCTGGAGGAGCAAGAAAGCTATGAGAGGGAAGGAGAAAGAAAAGAAAGAAAGAGAAAGGAGGACAGTGGGGAAGAGCGATGGTGGGCGGCACACAGGCCACCACTTGGGATCTGATAAACAGGCAAGGAGTAGGGACCCATGGCAAGGTTCATAAATATACAGAAGAGCTAAGGATTAAAAGAAGGCTATCACAATGCAAACATAAAAAGAGGTGACCAAAACAGGCACAAAAGTTCTGGCCAAGGGCAATAAGGACCATTTTAATAGTTGCCAATGGGAGGAACAATGTCCTATGTTAACTGGCGCAGTTCTGCACATGTCCTGAGGCCTGGTGATGAGAAGCACACTTCCTGCAGTAACACAATTTAACACAATTCAAAGAGAACTGAGCATCTTCTCTCTCTGAGGGACAAAGGTCCAGGAGACACATTTATTGTTTCTCCGTTTATATGCTACCCAGATTCATGAAATGCTAATTAATATGGGATTCACACATGAGTCATGTCTATAGCGTACGAGTCATGCTTACCATCTTCGAAGGGGGTTCCCTCCGGCCTGAAAGAAGAAAGCGCATGTCAGCACCCCACATGTATTTGGCTACAATCTCTTAACGGTTGAACTCATAAGTTTTTGCAAAACAATATACAGCTCAATGAGACGCACTCCCAACACACATGCAAGTATCTGAATTAGCAAGGGCTTTAGAAAAGGTAATATACCTAAGCGGCCTCGTCATTTCTGCACCTGGTTATACTATGATAAATAACTGCTACTTAAAGTCACCTACTAGGATGCCATAATCTTGGACCTATGCTCGGTTTAAAGGCCCACTCCATAACCCTGTGTTTTCTACTCTTTGCAAAGACACATGTATGACCTAACTCTGCAATTCTCCCATCTCCAGTTGCACTGTTAAGACATCAATAGGACTCACAATGTCATTCCTCACAAGTGAGTGGAGTCAAGTGTATAAACTCCACTCTCTGGAATATACCAAAGCCATGGTACTTTCAGCAGCACCTCCTTGTACAATCGTATTGCAGAGGGAGGCACACACAAGGAAATGAAGCAAGGCAGGACATGGGATGAAAGAAATGCACCAGGTATCTTTCTCCATGAAAGAATCGTCAGAAATATTTAAAATTTATTTATTTATGACATTTTTCTGCCGCCCTTCTCATCCCAAAGGGGACTCAGAGCGGCTTACAAGTCATATGAACTTACAACATACTATATTACTAGCATAGTACTAATACATCATTCATAATATTAGTATTATATAATATTATATTGTTGCTGGGGGAGGGGCCCTGATGTCGCAGGAAACAAGATGGAACTGACTAGGTATTTTTAATTACAAAAATGTGAGTCAAGCACTGAAAGGGTTAAATGGATGCAATGGCTCAGCAAAAGCTGCAGTTCAATATAAACAGTTGCCATCAGTCCGAGATAGACCTCAGTGGGAGAAAGGTCTGTCTCAGAGATCCCTCAGTGTGAGGTGGACCTCTATGTGAGAAGGCCTCGGTGTGAAAAGCTTTGGTTAGAGCAGGGGTGAGCAATTACCACCCCTCCAGGTGTTTTGGACTTCAACTCCCAGAAATCCTAGCCAGTTTACCAGCTCTTAGGATTTCTGGGAGTTGAAGTCCAAAACACCTGGAGGGCCGGTAATTGCCCACCCCTGGGTTAAAGGAAGCCCCAGGTTGAAGGCCATCATGTGTGAAGCTTCAGTGTGAAGGCTGCTGTGTGTAAAGCTACTGTGTAACTTTGATGTGCAAAGAGGCTTTGGTGAGAGTGAAGCTGTTTATCTGCAAGAGAAAGAAGCCCAGCGTGGAAGCAAAGAAGGAAGTATAAGAACTTTATTTGTGTTCTGGAAACCTTGTTCTTGTAAATAGTGCAACCATGTTATTTTACTACAAAGAAAACCCTCCTATGGAAGAGATAACATTGGTCTTTGTGTTTTTGTTCTTTTTATCCCTTTGGGCTATTGGTGCTGGGTCACACTGCTGCTGCTAAGTTACTCTGCTATGCATTTATGAGGAGGGTCTTTTGTTAGCAAGCCCACTCACCCAACAAGAAATGCACCAAGTATCTTTCATAGGTATCTATGAAACGGGAATAACTTGATACATTTTGAAGCTAGCACCTCTTCTTTTCAGACCCACAACATCAGGCTGAAATGTGTTAATTGTAAAATACAGGACTACATACAAGCTTTGTGACAGACAGAAAAGAAGTTTTTCGCCTAGGAACAATTTCTCAAGAGATAGCTTAGGGAATCCCTCTGCTAAGAGAGATGAATGGCAATGGCAGAGGACCTACTGAACATGACTGAAACTTCCTTGTGAAACACAGTTGAAGAAGAACAAGTGGTCCATTCTTTGGTGTAGTTTCAGACCCAACAGTATATGAAGACCACTTTCCAGACTTAATGTTATTTCAGAGTGAGCAGTATGTGAGAAAAAGTACTTTAGTAAAAGATTCACAAATGCTGGGAGAGTGTTCAACAGTCAAGCCACTATTTCTGGGAGGCCAATTGTTTCGTTCCTCCAATAATGTGTGACAGTAGGATTACATGATGTAACATGATTTTTGTTCCTGGTTGATCAATGTCATTTCCTAATTGGTTCTATTGTTTAAAAAAACACGGGAACGGTTTATTAAACTGCCAAAATGTTGTTTCTGTAGGAGGGACTTCCTGCTATAGCACACTTAAGACATCAATAGGACTCACAATGTCATTCCTCACAAGTGAGTGGAGTCAAGTGTATAAACTCCACTCTCTGGTATATACCAAAGCCATGATACTTTCAGCAGCACCTCCTTGTACAATCGTATTGCAGAGGGAGGTACACACAAGGAAATAAAGCAAGGAAGGACATGGGATGAAAGAAATACACCAGGTATATCTCTCCATGAAAGAACCATCACAAATATTATTAAAAATTGACTAGGTATTTTTAATTACAAAAATGTGAGTCAAGCACTGAAAGGGTTAAATGGATGCAATGACTAAGCGAAGTGTGTTTTTATACTCTCTGTAAGCCGCCCTGAGCCCTCGGAGAAAGATGGCATACTAAACTGAATAAATAAATACATAAATAAAATTTTGCTCTAGTTCTTCCAAGGAAGCGTCTCAACCAATTCAACCTAGATTGTGGCAGCCACAAAACAAAAGTTTCTGGAGTAAAACAACTACTTTCAAAGTAAGCTTTGCACAATGAAACGGGAAATCACACTTTCAAACCAGGAACTGAACATTTTGTTACAAATGTTGTTACATAGTATTATTGTAGTTTGCACTCATAGCAGGCTGCAAGGCATGATTTTCATACTTGCTTATGGTAAAAGGAAAATGGCCTCTGAGCATGCAGTAATGTCCTTTCCTTTGGGATTGTGGTCCACAATGAAGTTGGCTTCCTGGAATAACTGCATTGTCAGCAAAGGCAGGAGGCTACTCCCAATGATGGCATTTACAGCAGACATTTCTTCACTGGATTATAAATTATGCAACAAAATATGAAATGTTCTGTTCCTAGTTTGAAAGTGTTTCTTATTAGACCAGGGTTTGCCTAATGTAGGCCTTTCGCTCACCCAAAAATTACTGCATTCCAGACCATGATGTTGTTCTCCGAAGGGGCGCCACTAACTCCAGCTGGAGGGTCTTCCTGCAGCCTTTAAACAGAAAGAAAATAAATAATTAAAAACTCTCGGTTCCAAAGCATAGAAAGGAAAGGCTGCTAAAATAAATTATAATATAACAGAATAATGAAAAGACTCTCAATAATAAAGAGTCTCAATATTAATATAATTATAATAATAACTCTCATAATAATAATATATTATAATAAAATACTATAATAATAATAATATAAGAAGACTCTCATTGGCAAGGCCTAGTAAGGAAAGGCTGCTAAAATATATATCATAGTAATAATTATATAGTATAATAATATTATAAAATAATATAACAATGAGAAAGACTCTCAATAATACTAATATAATATAATATGTGACATAATATAACAGTGTGATCCAATACAACAGCCAGCAGAGGGACCTTGTTGGCTGTGTACTAATCTTATTGTATATCTAATAATAATAACCACAAATAGTATACCTATAATAAAAATAATTAAGACTATCATAATTGTATAATAGACCAAATAATAAAATAAAATCTCTCACAATAATATAATATATATAATAGACTCAATAATAGTAATATAATAATAATAAACCTTTCATAATAATAAGACTCTCATAATAAAACAAAATATAATATAATACTCCCAATAATAATATTAAAAGGGTAAAGGTTTTCCCTTGACATTAAGTCCAGTTGTGTCCGACTCTGGGAATCTAGTGCTCATCTCCATTTCTAAGCCGAAGAGCTGCCGTTGTCCGTAGACACCTCCAAGGTCATGTGGCCGGCACGACTGCATGGAGCACTGTTACCTTCCTACTCATATTTGTATGTTTTCGAACTGCTAGGTTGGAAGAAACTGGGGCTAACAACGGAAACTCATGCCGCTCCCCGGATTAGAACCTGCGACCTTTTGGTCAACAAGCTCAGCAGCTCAGTGCTTTGACCCACTGCACCACTGGGGGCCCATAATATTCCCAGTAATAATATAATTGTAATAAAAATAAAAAGACTCTCACAATAATATTATAATATAATAAAAGTATAATAGTATAGACCCAATAATAGGAATAATAACAAAGACTCTCAGGATAATAACAATATAATATATATAATAGACTCAATGATGTTATAATAAAAAATCTTTCATAATAATAAGACTCTCATAATAAAATATAGTAATATACTCCCAATAATAGGAATAATAACAAAGACTCTCAAAATAATAACAATATAATAAATGTAATAGACTCAATAATGTTATTATAATAATAATAAATCTTTTATAATAATAAGACTCTCATAATAAAATATAGTAATATAATACTCCCAATAATATAATAATATAATAGTAATAAAACTGAAAAGACTCTCACAATATTAATATAATATAATAAAAGCATAATATAATAGACTCAATAATAATAGGAATAATAAGACTCAAAATAATAACAATATGATATATATAACAGACTCAATAATGTTATAAGAATCTTTCATAATAAAATATAGTAATAAAATACTCCCAATAATATTATAGTAATAAAAATAAAAACTCTCACAATAACAATATAATAAAAGTATAATAGTATAAAATAATGGACCCATTAATAATAGGAATAATAACAAAGACTCTCATAATAATATTAATAACAAAACTTTCATAACAATATAATTATAATAATATAATAGTCTCCCAATAATTATATAATAGTATAATAGGATATATTATAGAAGACTCAATAATAATATATTTAAAAAACCTCTCACAATAATATAAGTATAATAGTATAATATAATAGACCCATTAATAATAGGAATAATAACAAAGACTCTCATAATAATAATAAAATACCCTCATAACAATATAATTATTATAATAATATAATAATAGTCTCCCAATAATTATATAATAGTAAAATATGATATATTATAGAAGACTCAGTAGTAATAGTAATAAGATATTATAAAATAAAGACTCTCACAATAATAATAATATAATAAAAGTATAATAGTATAATATAATAGACCCAATAATAATAGGAATAATAAGAAAGACTCTCATAATAATAATAAAATACCCTCATAACAATATAATTATAATTATAATAATATATATTATAGAAGACTCAATAATAATAATATATTATAAAAATACTAGGAATAATAATATAGTATAATAGTATAATATAATAGACCCATTAGTAATAGGAATAATAACAAAGACTCTCATAATAATAATAAAATACCCTCATAACAATATAATAATAATAATATAATAATAATAGTCTCCCAATAATTATATAATAGTAAAATATGATATATTATAGAAGACTCAATGGTAATAGTAATAAGATATTATAAAATAAAGACTCTCACAATAATAATAATATAATAAAAGTATAATAGTATGTGTAATAGACCCAATAATAATAGGAATAACAGACTCCAATAATAACATTATTAATAAAATACCCTCATAACAATATAATTATAATAATATAATAATCGCCCAATAATTATATAATAGTATAATAGGATATATTATAGAAGACTCAATAATAATAATATATATATAAAAAACCTCTCACAATAATAATATAAGTATAATAGTATAATATAATAGACCCATTAATAATAGGAATAATAACAAAGACTCTCATAATAATAATAAAATACCCTCAAAACAATATAATAATTATAATAATATAATAGTCTCCCAATAATTATATAATAGAAAAATATGATATATAGGAACAATAACAGACTGTCATAATATTATTAATAAAATACTATAATACCAATATAATTATAATAGTCTTCCAATAATTATATAATAGTATAATATGATATATTATAGAAGACTCAATAATAATAATATATTATAAAATACTCTCACAATAATAATATAAGTATAATAGTATAATATGATAGACCCATTAATTAATAATAGGAATAATAACAGACTCCAATAATAACATTAATAAAATACCCTCATAACAATATAATAATTATAATAATATAATAATAGTCACCCAATAATTATATAATAGTATAATATGATATATTATAGAAGACTCAATAATAATAATAATAATAATATATTTTAAAAAACTCTCACAATAATAATATAAGTATAATAGTATAATATAATAGACCCATTAATAATAGGAATAATAACAAAGACTCTCATAATAATAATAAAATACCCTCATAACAATATAATAATTATAATAATATAATAATAGTCTCCCAATAATTATATAATAGTATAATATGATATATAGGAACAATAACAGACTGTCATAATAATATTATTGATAATAAAATACTATAATAACAATATAATTATAATAATAGTCCCCCAATAATTATGTAATAGTATAATATGACTCAATAATGGTAATAAGACATAAGGCATTATAAAACAAAGACTCATAATAATAATAATAGATTAATAATAATATAATAAGGAGAAGACTGAGAATAATATAATAATGATAATGGTAATAATAACGATGAGAATATGGGAAGAAGTGGGGAGGCCTAGCAAGGGAAGGCTGCGCCAAGTGCGTAAGCCCCTCCGGAGGCGGGCTCGCCATTGGCTGCCGGGCGCGCGTTACGCCAAGAGCGCGGCGTCGAGGCTACGCAATTGTCGCAGCGCTCCCCCTCCGGCCGCCATGTTGGCTCTCCTCAGGGCTCCTTCCTCTCCTCCGTCCCCGCCCGACCGGCTCCCCCTGGCCGAGCCCAATCCCCTCGCAGCCCGGCCGCGCTGACCGTTTGAAGTCCCGCATGAGGCGCCTCCGGGCGGGCGTGGACATGGCGGGCTCTCGGCCAGGCGTCGCTCGCACTCCGCTCGCTCGGCTCCTCGCCTCGACACTGGCGCTCCCGACGCGGCCGGCGCCCCTAACCCCGCAGTGGTCGCGCCCGCCCCGCCTGCTCCCTCCACGCCGGACCGCACCACTGCTCTCGCCAAGCAGGGGGGCGCGGAATGGGACAATAAACAGGCAAGGGGCGGGGCGAGGGGCCGGCGAATCACATCGCGGAGATGACACAAAGGGGCGGGGCTTCCGCAGGCTTGGGAAGGCGGCGCTCACAGCCGTGACGTCACCCGCTCTGGGCGATACCAACACGCGGGGTAACAAAGGGGGGGAAATGGAGGGAGGAACCATAATAGCCATGGCCTAAAACGGCTCAGGGGAAGCTTCTCTTCTATCATGCTGAAAAAATATAATGTAATTAAATATAATAATAAATATAATATAAAATATAAACAGTACAAGGATCGCTTCTCGTCTAAAATAGTATAATACACAGGCAAGGGGCGGGGCTAGCGGCCGACGAATCACATCACGGGAAGGAGACAAAGGGGCGTGGCTTCCTCAGGCTTGGCAAGAGAGGTGACGTCATCCCCTCTGAGCAATACCAACAAGCGGGCGACTAAAGGGGGGGGGGAGAGGAGGGAGGGAGGAACCATAAGATAATAGCGCAGGGGGAAGCTGAGAGTAATCAATAGAATAATAATAATAATAAAGGAGAAGCTTCTCTTCTAAAATGATAATAATAATACTCTCTCTCTCGGCATTACTTCGCGAACAAAGATTCTTAGGAAGGACTCACCCCACGCTTTCTACAAGCGCGTTGATGACTAAAAAGGCCAATCTGAGATAGGCAAGTCCGGTTGCAGAAAGCACAGCAGAAAGTCTCCTTGGGTGATGTTGTTTCCAAGTTGCGGTTCTTTCTGCGTTGTCGTTTCTCTTCCAGACCCGCTCGGCGTGTCTTCTCGAAAGAGGCCACAGCATTGTGAATAGTACGTCTCCATGCCTTCCGATGTGAGGCCAGGGTGGACCATTGTTGGTGATCAATCTGGCCGAGCCTGAGATGTTGTTTCAGGGAGTCCTTGTATCTCTTTTTGGGGGCGCCTCTCTTGTGCTGACCCGTGGCGAGTTCACCATAGAGTAGTATCTTTGGGAGGCGGTGGTCCTCCATCCTAGAGATGTGCCCTGCCCCGCGCAGCTGTGTTCTCAATAGCATGGCCTCAATGCTGGTGATCCCTGCTTGTTCAAGGACAGCGACATTCGCCACAGTTTGTCCAGTGTATATTTAGGATTGTGCGAAGACAGCGCTGATGAAAGCGGTCGAGGAGTCGTAGGTGTTGGCGATAGGTGACCCATGTTTCAGACCCATAGAGGAGAATAGACAGTATGATAGCTCTGTACACACTGATTTTGGTGCTTTGCCTCAGGTACTTGTTGCTCCAGACTCTTTTGTGAAGCCTTCCGAATGCACTATATGCCTTTGATAATCTGTGATCTATCTCTTTGTCAATCTTGGCGTCTGAAGAGATTATGCTTCCTGCACTTCTTAAATATAATAATAATTACTATAATAGTGCAGGGGAAGCTTCTCTTCTAAAATAATAATAATAATAATAATAATAATAAATATAATAATAATTACTATAATAGTGCAGGGGAAGCTTCTCTTCTAAAATAATAATAATAATAATAAATATAATAATAATTACTATAATAGTGCAGGGGAAGCTTCTCTTCTAAAATAATAATAAATATAATAATTAATATGATAATAATTAATATGATAGTGCAGGGGAAGCTTCTCTTCTAAACTAATAATAATAATAAATATAATAATAATTACTATAATAGTGCAGGGGAAGCTTCTCTTCTAAAATAATAATGATCTATATATATAAAGGAAGAGTCGTCATGGAACGACCGTCCCAAACAGAGAAACCTTACAACGCAGAAACACCAAACTTGCCAACAGAAATAGGCCTCAGACAAGGTATGTTTGTAGCAAAGAAACTTTCCCACCCAAAACCTAGAAGGCCCCCAAAACAACGAGTAAAAAAACTACATTTTCCAGCATCCTCCGGGGCTGCCAACGACTCTCCCAGCCTCTACATTCTGACAACATGATTGGCTGCCAATAAGGGCGGATTTGCATAACTCCTGTACTGGCCAGCCAGCATGAACATTCCGACCCATAATAAACTGTCAGAGGAGGATAAGGCAAAGGGCTGAGGCACAAACACCCAAATCACTTCCCACAGAAAATTTACACCTCTACAAATCACAGACCACGCCCAAAATTGACAGTAAGGCTTCATTAACTTAATTTCCCTGACTAGGCCTCACTTAATGGAATGCTGTTTACGCTCTGAATTGACAGTAAGGCTTCATTAACTTGATTCTCCCGACTATGCCTCAGCTCATTGGACATTGTGTATGGCCTGAATTGACAGTAAGGCTTCATTAACTTGCTGTTCCTGACTAGGCCTCAGCTCATGGGACATTGTGTATGGCCTGAATTTACAGTAACCTACCTTGGCACACAGAGCCCCTATGACCCACGCTACATTCTACTACAGTTTGGAGGAGGGTGGACCATGGATTATGGGACTTGAAGTACCTCCATGGATTATGGGATTTGTACTACTTCACAACCCATCATTCCCCACAGACCACTGTGGCCCAGAACGAAGACCGATAAAGACCAAACTTGGCACACAATGCCCCCCATGACCCACACTCCATCCAACTGCAGTTCAGAGGAGGACACACCATGGATAATGGGATTTCAAGTGCCTCCACTCACTTCCAACCACACAAGCATCAACCTCTACATCAACACAGTAGACGGAAAGACAAAAAACATTGTATATCCACAAGCTATGCAGAACGCCAGCAACACCACACACCAACAACTCCACAGGACTTCAACATCCCACCCACCAGAACAACTCACAACGAGACAGCCATGGCCCCAACACCATAACTAACAACAATTCCAACCCTTACATACTCAGACTTTCTCGCATCTCCTAAATAGGGCACAGCAACACGTGCCGGGTACAGCTAGTAATAAATATAATAATAATTACTATAATAGTGCAGGGGAAGCTTCTCTTCTAAAATAATAATAAATATAATAATTAATATGATAATAATTAATATAATAGTGCAGGGGAAGCTTCTCTTCTAAAATAATAATAAATATGATAATTAATATGATAATAATTAATATAATAGTGCAGGGGAAGCTTCTCTTCTAAAATAATAATAATAATATAGTGCAGGGGAAGCGTCTTTTCTAAAATAAATCTGTGTGTGTAATGTTCATTTGTGGGATTAACATAACTCAAAACCCACTGG